>CM031239.1:219127762-220395262 GCA_018340775.1 Taxus wallichiana var. yunnanensis
CCTAAGCATTCAAGTGTTGATATGTGATTTCTTGTAAAAGGATGTGTACCTCATCTGAAATCATGCTTGATATGTACTCAATTTCTTTGCAGATTGGCAGATCT
Organism: Taxus wallichiana var. yunnanensis; assembly: GCA_018340775.1. NCBI lineage: Eukaryota > Viridiplantae > Streptophyta > Pinopsida > Cupressales > Taxaceae > Taxus > Taxus wallichiana. The sequence goes on from CM031239.1 coordinate 219,127,867, forward strand.
TGACCGAGTCAAAATATGAATGGACTCTTTTTATTTATTTCATTTTGTGTCTCAATATTAATCGATCATCACTTAATGAAGTATAGAGATATTCTTCTATAATATCTAGACTTGATCATGGAATTGATCCAAGTAATGCTTTAAATCAGATGTGATAAATTATATCACTGCACCTTGAACAGTCAGCAAGGTATGGAAGCATTTATTAAGCCAAAACAGATTACGACTCAGCCGATCTTGAGAAAAGAAACGGTTCCCGATATCAAAGTATATCTGGAAGGTCTCGATTGTAGACCAGGTAATAATTCGTTGACATACAATTATGCATAAGAACGGAAGCTAACTCTGTTCTAGAAGGTATGGTACAGGTCTTTCCGAGTTTCAGGACAAGGACCAAACTGAATTATTAAGGGTTAGTAACCTAAAACTAAAACCTAACCTAGGGGTTAGATTATTGTTAGTCTAACCTAGACCTAGGCTATTTGTTAATATCCTAAGTTAGTATCTTTGTGTAAATTTGTTAGTATGGGTATTACCCTAAACTCTAACCTAAGATACTAACCTAACTTTGGAAGAGATTAGGAAGGGGCCGATGAAGGGTGGCGAACCATGGCGGTGTTTTCTATGGCAATAAATGTAAGGGATAAGGATGAGGGACAGGTCATGGCGGAGGTTTAGGCGACGGCTAATTTGTGCAGACTTGGCAATTGCTAAGTTTGGAAATGGACTTAAATTTGTAGTTGGACTGTCACCAATTCTGGCGGTCGGTGGGAATAGAGTTTAAGCGGGAAAATTGGTTATTGGCATTCAATACTCTCGGAAGTCGAGCTCGGAACTCGCGAGAAGGCATGCAAGCGGAAATTTGGGGGTTTGTTTGGCTTGTCGCGATTTTCGGTTTTTGCTCTGCTGGTTTACTGGTTCTTCACACCAGTTCTCTTTGAGTTGCATGGCATGTAGGAACTGCCATAGCTCTTTTTTCTGTCATGGAAGTTATATATGCGATGAAGACAGCGAAATTTTGTTGGTCGCTTCATCGTGGGAAAAGAAAAGGAAGTTTGAGCTCTTCCTGTGGTTTGCTTCGGGAATTTGATCAACATACAGGCATGCTAGGCCCTAACCTTTAAATATCTTGCTGTTTTTCAAGTGCTTTCATTAAAACAACTCTGTTCAAATGTTCTGTGAAGATTGGATGAATTTTCTATGAGATCTAGTTTGATTTTTGCACTGTATCTCGTCTGGTTCGCTTTTTCAATTTCTTCTTGCTGGGTGTTTGTTGAAATCAAACTTCGACCCTATTTGTTTGTGTATCCTTCCTGGCTTATGCATATGAGGTATTTATTGTAAGGTTCGAGTGTTCGGCCTGTTTGGCGTGAGCCCTTAGAATATACCTGTGGGCAGTATAGACCACTGTACGTCTTTGTTTCGTGGTCGCTGTTCCTGTTATTGAAACTGTATGAATGAATTGGGATGAATGCAGTAAGATTGTTTAATAAATATCGCTTCCTTGGAAACTCAGTCGTGAGCTTTGTTGACTGTGTTTAATGATGCCTCTTGGGTTTTCATTGTGTTCAATTTTTGGCTTGGAACAGGTAACTGTAGTGTTACCGTAGTCCTTTCGACCTATCGGAAGTTGTTTTCCTTGTTGTTAGGTTAGCGGATTACTTGTGGACAGTGTATAATATAGATACACCTGTACTTCGTTGTATCGACTCAGTGGAGTCGATGATTGAATCGTATTGCTATCTTTTGCTGGAAATGTAGATTTATCCATAAGTTTTGTGCTTGGATTTTTGTAAAAGCCTGATAAGATGAAACAGGGCTTTTGGCTACTGTTATTTGTAGTAATTAAAGGATAAAGACTTCCTGTATTTGCATTTTCCTTTCTATGTGCAAGCTGTTCGAAAGTTCGAAGCGGCTCAGTTGCTTTCCTTGCTAGAAATGGATATTCGATTTGCTTCGCTTGTTTCATTCTGAATGTTAGCCATGAATAGCATATATGGATTTATCAATCAATGTCATTGTACGTTGCTGTAGGGTTCAGTGGTTATGCGTGCAAACCTTTATCAGTCACTGTGTGAATATATAGATTATGCTATTACGACTTGGACGACTCTGAGGAGTCGATTGAATGATTCATTTTATTCATGAGCCGATTAAAGTTAAGTTGTTGGTATTTTAAGTGCCGGCGACTCAATGGAATAACATGTACTTCGATCTTGTTATTGAGATTGGAATTCCTTCGTGTTTTGGGATTCTGAGGTTCAGATTCTTAGGTGGACATGTATGTCTTTGACCTGAGCAAATTAGTGTAAAATAATTGGCGGAGAGTAATTTGCTGTCTGATTATTGATATGCTTTGTTGATGAATGTCAGTATGAATTCTTAAGTTTTTGCTTAATTTGATACCTCCGTTTGAATCCTTGGAATTCTGGAAAGGCAACTTATACTTCTGTCTCTTTCTGAGCTTGACCTTGGACACTGTCTTGTCACCTTTTGAGGTCCTTGTGTATGGATGACCGTTTCGTGTTCTGACCTTGTTTGGGTAAGTCGCGAACATCACTCCAAGACTTGCATGCGGCAAGGTGAGGATCGTTTGGTTGAATTCCTTTCTTTTACTTCAGTCCGATTTTTGACTGAGCAAGAATGTGTATGCTATGTTCTATTCCAAATAAACTGCCCGATTTGACTGTGCGTGATTTGGAAATATCGTGTGGGCAACATAGCATAGTCCATTGGAAACCTTCGATTGCTTGATGCAATAAGGTTGTTGTTTTTAGCGATACGCTTCTAGTTTCTTGTTTTCAACTTGTGTCAAGCCTTATTGTATAAAAGGAATTAGCATTGGGCTTAGGATTGCTTCATGATTTGTGGATGTGTTGGTTGCTGTACAAGAGTTTGCTGTGTTTCTGTTTCTTGATTAAACAGTGATCTTGCTTGCGGCTTGTCTAACTTGTTCACTTATATACTGGTTGAATGTTTTCATATGTGAAGGCAGTACAGTGATGAACTTATGTGAAAGGAAGCATGAATGGTTTGGTTCTTTCTCTTCCTTTATTTAATATTATTGATAATTGACTATCAGTGGGAAATTGTTTGTAACATATTGGTGGAATCCCGAATTGTTATGTTATTTCCTTTTTGGAGAATGAAACAATCTGACCAATGTTGTGATTTTGGATTTAATGATTGTTGTGTGCTTTCGTTCCTTGTTTCTTAATATTTGATGAAATATTAGAAAGTGATTAAGACTATTACTAACAATGATAGAGTTACATATTTGTAACCATTTTGTGTTACAAGAGCATAGTCTGATTATGTTTACTTATGTGAATATCAGATCTCATTTAAACAGGGTGTTTAATGAAAACAATTGATGGATTGCAATTGTTTTAAATGCTAGTGCTTATCATGCTCAGTTCATTGAACTGACTCATGTTGACTATTTTGCAGATGGTTGCCGTAAGAGGTAAAAACAATGCAGATCTGGCAGGCTGATCAGATAGTTTATTTGACTTATAAAGAATTACAGCTTGATTTTATAAATGTACTATATGTGAAAAGATGTTTCTTTTCCGTAGCATTATATCAAGCATGCTGTTGCATAAAATGTAATTGTACGAGTTTCGAAAGGAATGAAAATAAGTGTTTGATACTTATGTGTTGTATTCTATTCTGAAAGATGAACTTCTTCGGTTATGTAACGAAGAGGCATAGTTATCTTTGTATAATATGGATGCTTTTGTGATTGACAATGAAAGCTTGTAAGTAATTAGACTAAATTCTTATGAGTATTTAGTAGTTCTATTTGATCTAGCAAAGCAACATTGTAATTTAATTATTGTCTCTCTAGAGGATAGGTTAAAAATTGAGCCTAAAAGATAACGCTAAATAAGTTGGATTGAATTACTAATCCCTAGTCCTAAGTATAACAGGACAATAGTAAATTGGATTCTAAATCATTTATATCTTTAAACTAAAAGTATGATATAAATTCAGTTAAGAGAACTGATAGGCAATCAATGGAGTTCAGATGGCAATCTCAAGCATTGGTTATGAGATATTGTCCCATTCTGTTGCTTTGGAATCAGGTGTATTCTAATGACTCCTTGATGAGAGCGTGACCGTAATACCTCTACCAGTAATGAGTCTTTTAGAGGAGGGTCGTCTTAAGACAAAGAATCCAGGGATTTAAGAAGGCTAACCTTAGGGAAAAGTCTTTAAAAGTAATTTAATCTCAAGTGCGTAACGCTTGTTATTGGGTAGATCTTCTCGAGGCGGATTTAAAGGTTGATGACATAAAGTCGATCAGAGGCTCGCACTCTCCGAGAAGATTAGGATCTTCTCGGTTACAACTATGCAGTGACTTATGGTGACACCCTTTGCATTGATCGCTAAGATTTACACTTGATTTCGCACGAGTTACCTTGGGACCGATTAAGAACATGGCCATGTTATAAGACTCGCCTCGTGAGATTTGGGTATCATGACACACCGTTGAATTGCAAGGTCGAACCAAGATGTCCTCATATCCCTAATCCTCGTGGGCATCCATATAACATTATCACCTTGTTAATCTGCCTCCGAGTGATTCAGCTGTGAAAGGAAGGACTGACAGTAGTCAGTATAAGACATTCTATATAACATATGAATGGGGTGAAGGACGTATTCCAGATTGACGAGTATGCCGTTAAGGAATACGAGACATGAACAGTATGTTTCAAATCTTTGGCCAAAGTATCGCAAGCTGCTGATTGCGTTGTCCTAATTCACCTAGTCTAAGGGATGAGATGCCGATGAATAATGGTAACAGTTATTCAGGGCTTAGATTCCTCGACGTAACATTCTCAATCCCGATTAGGAAGAGAACCGCCGAGTGTTGTGTTAAATAAAAACACTAACTCTTTTTACTCATGAATAGATCGGTAGATTAACGAGTCATGGAATGAATAGATCGGAGGTATTCCAGTCATTACAAAATGCATATGGTTGTTCTGTTATATAAATGGTTATTTGAATTGTGAGTTCTAAATTATGTATTTAGAACCAAGATGCCATTATCAAAAAAAAATTGACTTGTTCTATTGTCTATAATGAGGATGTTACATCACAGGGGCTGCTCTTTTAGAGGCATTAGGTTTGGGTCATTTAGTTAGTATCACTCCACCACCGTGGTTGCAAGTAAATCATATAGACTTTGATGTTTATCCTCCGGGACAGGCGGATAGGGATATCGAATTCATATTCGAAATAGGTAAAATGCCTACAGATGCTGAAATTGCACGCCGAGGCGATCCAGCCTTACACTTACAAGTGCAGGTTTATAATAATTATGTAAAACGGGCAATGGTTGACGATGAAGTCAGCTGCTAACATAGTCCCTTTCTCTTTTCTCCAAAAATTGGGATATGGAGAAACAAACTGTTCTACTACACGAAATACCTTGAGAGGCTACGATAGCCTTAAAGCCACATCGATAGGAACTATAATACTACCGGTCACCTTAGGACCTAAAACAATCCTAGACTGAGTTTTATATTATAGATCGGGAAACTAACTATAATATGATCCTCGGCCGACCATGGATACACCGCATGAAGGCAATCCCTTCCACGCTATTTCAAGAAGTAAGATTCCTGCATTTGGGAAAGGTATTTGTAGCCAAAGGTGATCCAAAGCCGTTTGACGTACACCTAGCTGATTTAAAGAAAAGACCAGGTATACACTCAGAATTCGAACTTCCAACAAACCAACTTAACAAACCCTCTGATCCAAAGCCAGAGGAAAACTTGACACCTACGACGGAACTTGAAACTACCAACATAGCCAAAACAATTCCAACCCCTAAAGGTAAAACTAAAGAAATAGTATCATTAGGGACTACTGCGAAGATCGTTGAGTTGATAGAACAAGATTCACCAATGTTCTTACCATTCGATTCAGTAGGTATCGGATTTTCCCTAGGTGTTGGTTCCTTGCCAGCAGAAGATCTCTGTATGGTAGAAGTAGAGTGTGCAAACACAGCAGATACACCTACATCCATACTCCCGGCTAAGTATTGGACTCTCCATTTCGATGGAGCTAAATGCCGCTATGGAGCGGGGGCAGGTATAATTCTTACCTCGCCCGAAGAGAAGGTCCTCCCATTCTCTTTTAAATTAAACTTTGAATGCACAAACAACAACGCTGAATACGAAGCCCTCCTCCTTGGCCTTACCTTAGCCAAAAGAATTGGTATCGATAATATCAGAGTTTTAGGAGACTCGCAATTAGTGGCAAACCAAGTTTCAGAGGTATATGAAACTAAAGCCGAACACTTGCAACTTTACAAAAACGCTGTATTAGATTTAAGCAAGGCGTTCAACTTCATATCCATTGAAGCAATCCCGCGAGAAAAAAATCTTCTCGCCGATTCAATAGCAACCTCAGCATCACGCTTTACTCCAAACAATGAGCTAGAAGATACTCATTTCACGGTATCCATTCGTAACGAACCATTAATAAAAACAATGATGGATCCTCTTTCAAACGGAAGTAAATCTACCGTCCTAGACCATGTTGGAAATGATGCGGCTACTTTGGATTACTTAAATGCCTTTGCAGCACTACATCTCTCCTATCACATGCTAGATTTATCTCGATCTCGCATCTCGCATTCATCTTCCTACTTCGGAAATCCCGTAATGAATCTTCCTCACAAAAGGAACCTAATATATACGCGGTGGAAAACGGGATGATATAGATCTACCTCCCAAGCACCCCCGAGTTCGAAGAGGGTAATGCCTCTTTAATTGAAGAAACAATCGATGTCAATATCGGAACGGAAGATGAACCAAGAATTTTAAAGTTAGGTTCTTCGTTAACCCCAGAGGAAGTGGAAATACATACTCAGGTTCTCAAAGAACATCAAAAGGCATTTGCATTTAATTACAAAGAGATGACAGAGTCGCCCCACATGCGGTACACAACCTCGTCACTAGATCAGATGCAAAGCCAATTAAACAAAAATCAAGACCCATGAAGCCCAAAGTAGCCCTCATGGTAAAAGAGGAGGTAATAAAACTCCTTCAGGTAGGATTCATCAAGCCAGTTGACTACTCCCAATGGGTATCCAACATCGTTCCCGTTCTCAAGAAGAATGGAAAGATACGCATTTGCATAGACTTCCGAGACATCAACAAAGCGTGTCCTAAGGATGACTTCCCATTACCATCCATGGATGAAGACGCTTACAGAGAAACACGTCTTTCCCAACTAGAAATCCTAGATGAAACTAGGTTAGATGCTGAACAACGGCATAGAGCTTATGCTGACCGAATGTGCCGGCAGTATAACAAGAAAGTCTATGAACGTGACATATACGAAGGTGACCTAGTTCTGAGGTTAGACACCGGATCGACAAGAAGACCGATGAAGGAAGGAAATTCCGGCCCAAATGGTTGGGCCCATACCGAGTCATGAAAGAGTATGGGAATGGTGCTTATCTCTTATGCACGCTAGAAGGTGAGGAGTTTGGCGAAACAGTCAATTCCCTCCACCTCAAACGTTTCTACGCATAAGCAGCAAGCGCTGCCTATATAACTATCTACATCGCATTTTCATATAAATTAGGATCATTTTGTCCACTTGTTCTTACACAAATTGTGATCAAGGAATCCATTCTCAAAGCAATATATTTCAAACTCGTGATGTTTCTGGCATGAAGTTCTTTAAACATACCTCTCCATCTTCGATATCATCAATCAATTCAGAATCTTTTATCTAATAAAATCAGACATGACGAAGTCCTAACGGTAACCATACCAAGATCTGCAAGTTCGTTCTTGCTTTGATTTCTTCTTAGGATAGGTGTCTTGCCTATGGTCTGTTCTAGAAGCTTCATGGTGTCGCATCTATCCCATATACACATCTCTTTGAAAAAAAAACATATACTGACATTTTACTCAAATAGACAAGTCAAGAAGTGATTAAACAGAAAATTTTATTTTTACACATTTCCTTGCCCCACCAACCTTCGGTGATAAGCTTGCGTCTCTTACTAGTGACGTAGGGTTGGGAAAGGATGGAAATGCCCTTACTCGCCTATGCCTTGCCCACGGTGATAAACCCATGTTTCTTACAGGTAGCATGGGGCAAAGTGTAGGGGGTCCTCTAAACAAAGTAAATGTTAAAAGGTCATAAACAATCAATTCAAACTTTGAGTCAATAACGAATGAATCAGATGTTCAAAAATTCCAAGAGAGTTAAAAATCCTAAAAACCCAGATTTTGTCTACTATGTGGCCATCTACGGGTCTAAGTCTGGATAAACCGCAAAGCAAGTTGCATCCAAAACTATGAAGTCATTCAGGTAGAATAAAGCTTGTAGTTTTCATTTGGTTCCACCAAAGCTTCGTCTGTCTTTCACCACTATCACTTCACCATATTCCATAACTTGCGCCCTTCTTGGCTCTTGGTGATGAGCCCTCGCATCTTACTAGTTGCGTGGAGTTAGGAGTGGGGCAAGTTAATCTATTCATCATACTGATTATTTTCATCACTTTGCCAAAACAAATCATGAGGTATCCAAATTGCTCACAGAAACTAAGATTTAAGATCACAATATATCTACAAAATCATGTATCAGCATCATGAAACACAAAAAGAAAGCAAACATTTGCATCATCTGTTTTCCATTGCATACATTCTAGAAAGCATATAATACATACATCATAGTATACACGAAGCAGTTGGAAATAAAGAAAGTAGAATACAAATGACAAGTTTTGATCCAAAACCGACGCATATATATAAATAATCAAAGTTTATATACAATGCCATCATGCACTAGGCATGGTCAAAACGCTCAAAGAGCCCGTAATACACAAAAGAATCTAAATACAAATACAGAAAGCCAAGTGGCCTCTCAACCCCTGCGCGATCCCGCTGAAGGTGCGCGCCCTCGCCTAGGACTCCGGCTACGCTGGCGCTCTGAATGGACGGAGGGCTCGGGGTCCCTAGGGGCAGTCGTAGTCTCGCCATGAGAGCGGCTCCTCATAAGACGCTCGGCTGTCCTATAGCCTGCCAACTCTGTACGGAGAGTTGACACCATCTTGGCCACATGCCAAACGGGAGCGAAGACGTCAGTGTGCCTGCCGGCTGCTGAGGGCTCTCCGGCATCCACAGATAACTCCGCACGGGTCTTATCCATAGGGATCATCAGAGAATCGATGCAAACCCTACGGATTAGATCCCGCCACTCATCAGCAGCTCAAAGCAAAGAAAGAAAACGAATTAGGAACTAGGCAAGAGGTTAAAGTGTACACAATACAAATATAAGGAGAGTTAACATTCAAAGACAAATCCTAAAACAAACAAGCATTGAAAAGAGGAGAGGATAATTTACTCGGATCACCAGCCTCCAAGATGGGTCGCCAGTGGCCAAGCACTCGCCGCTAATGCCGCCGCGACTAAGGGGCTGCTCTCCGTAGTCTGGGCAACATGACGCCCGCAACGGACTCATCATCTCCACCATGGCCCCGGGAGAGTGGCTCCTCGGAAGCCACGGTCTCTCTCGCACTCGCTCCTCCTCTCTGCCCGCAATGTCCCGAGTATCATGCCACTCGTGATCACTCTCGTCCGTCTGCTCCTCTGACCCTCCCTCGTGTGCTCCTCAGAATCGGAGTCAATATCTATGGGGTCGTCACTGCTATGAGCAGGACCTGCAGCAATCTGAAGTAATGGTGCCTGAGGCGCACCAGCTCTCCCTCTGGCCCGAACTATCCCCCTGGCTGTAATAGGAATGCCAGGGGTAACCACTGTCCAACCACGGCCTCTAGGCCCCCCTCAGCCTCTCTGACTGATCTATAAACAAATGCTACTGGAGGAAGCATAGCCGCGTATGGGAGGCCAAACTGCTGAGGAACCCTGCTGAAGGGATGTACCTCTACCCGTCCCACACGATCGATAAGCTGCCCTGTGATGGAGCAGGAGACCAATGTCGTGGTCTCCTCTCCCCATATACCGGCCATAAGCTGGTACGGTGTAGCCTCCATGTCTGCCATGGTAAGGGTGGCTACTGGCTGGTGAGGTGCTCTGAGCACTGACATATCTGACCATCGGGCTGCCCTCACCGCCCCGGGATCTGCCACCTCCACGCCTCTGCCATACGGAATGAAGCGCTCATACACCCAACTCATGACTAGAGTGGGGTGGCTCAAGGACTGCCACTGTTGCAATCGGACCACCTCGTATAAGTCATGGTAGGTGGTCCCAAATGTCTCGCGCCTGTGCGTATTTCCACCATGTCCTCTATCTCGTGCAATGATGGGGCCCCAACAGTATAATAAGGTGTCCCCTCCCTTGTCCCCGATGAGTCTCGAGGCAAGGATCCCCATAATAGCCTGTCGAAAGATAGGGATGGGCAAAGAAGGAATGGATCTGACTCGCACTCCCTTCTTCGGCCCCGTAGAAATGGCTGCATCCCCCATATAACCAAATTTCACCGAGCTATCTCGTGCCCCGGAACCAAATTGTCTCCAGTTTAAGTCTCCTCCCGATGATCGGGACCCCCAGGATGCGGTAAACATCCTCCAAAGTGATGGTCCACTCACCACGGACCCCTGGCAGTCGGAAGGTGTTCCGATCTGCATCCCAATATGAAAATAGGTCACAAAGAATGTGACTGGATGGAGCAACGTGGGGCACACGCGATATACGCAATATGCCGGCCCTCTGCAATGTGTCCTCCTCATCTCGCCGAGAGGGCATCCAATACCCTGGCAGCCGGGCCGCACTCTCTCTCCCAGCTCCATCTAATGTACTCCTCTTTTTCCTGCATACGCCCAAAAACACACAAAGAAGAGTAAGTTAGTATCTAAACAATATCAAGAGAAGCATAAAAACACGTACAAATGCTAAAAATACAAGTACAAGCTTTCAAAATAGGTTCTTTTGCATTCTGTTCAGAACCGCCGCCCTGAGCAGGGGGCGGTTTTGTAACCACCGCCTTAAAGGCGGCGGTCTCGTGACCGCCGCCTCGTGCACAGGCGCGGTCGTGTAACCGCCGCCCTGTCTCAGGCAGGCGGCGGTCATGTCCGAAAACTCACAGGGTTTTGGGCTTAAAAAGCCCAAAAAATGCAAAAAATGACTATTTTGATCAAAAATGGGGCCTACCCAGTAGGCGCCCCCCCTAGATGGACCCTTTAAACCAAACATTTTCGAAAATAACCCCCCCATTGCAAAGAATTTAACATTTCAAATCAGAAGGGGGAAAAACACAAAATTGAAGAAAACCAACCTGTGATCTCGCGGGGTGGCGTTCCGCACGTGGAGGCATGATCTCTATCTCACTGCGGACGTTTTGACTCTACTCGCGTGAGAAACCGTCACCGTGGGTCCCAGAGCTCAAAATCTACCAAATCAACTCGCGCAAATGAATAGGAAAATGGGCCCACTTTCATATATATAACGCCCCGATTCGTTTTAAATATCTTTTTCACAGGTTCGGAGCGCCGACGGAGGTAAGTTTCTATCCTCGCACAAATGGTACGTCCTCTTTCTCTATTATTTTAACGTTTATTTTCCAAATTATTGTATCTATCTGCATTTGAGTTCTCTTTTCATTTTGCAGGTAGCGGGAATTTTGGACGGACGTCATTTCAACACACGGGCGTGTAAGGTATAACTTCTAACTTCCCATTTCGGGATGGCCATACTCAGACCCACCGTTTTACGCCTCTTCATGGCTAAAACGCTTCTCCGAGGGGGCAATATGTACGTACCCAAAATTGTAAGGTACTGTACTGCGGAACGGTGTAATAAGTGCCCCAATGATGATACAGGTCTCTTCGCAAGGTGTTCGGGATCCAGAAAAGCTTTACAGATATGCGTTAACATCCCGCATGCCCCGCTTAGCCCCCGCGTGCTTTGTTTTCCCTCTTTTCTTGGCTTTTTGGTCTTCAGTGACGAAACCGCCGCCCTGAACAGGGCGGCGGTCCTGTAACCGCCGCCCTGAGCAGGGCGGCGGTCCTGTGCGCATTTTCCAGAACGCTCTTTTGACGCGACCCGCGTGAAATATCACGACTCACCAGCTTTTCTTGCCGACTTGAGCATGCATTAATGTTTTTGGTCCCCTGGAATAGTGTTTTTCTTTTGTTTAATGTTTAGGAGTTCAGTTTGGATTTGATTTTTGGATGTTTGGATTCCTATAAATGCATGGTTTGTGCACATGCAAATGGCCTCTGAATTTTGCTCCAAAGTTTGCTTTTGAATTTCTTGTTACAGCAGTTTTAGTTTTCCTTTGCTTAGGATTCTTAGTTTTCTCATTGAGTGCTTTGGTTAGTATTGTGTTGCAGCTGGTAAGCCACATATCCAACTTGTGCAAGTGCAAACATTATTCGGGCCACCATTTTCACTCCAACTTTCATGTTTTCAGTGCTGTGTCCCTTTAGTTTGCTTAGGATTGGTAGTATAGTTTGTTGCAGGTTTGTTTTAGCTTTGTGTCGCTGTTGGTAAGCCACAGATCCAACTTGTGCAAACAATATTATTGTTTTGGAGTAGAATAGTCTAGGCAGCCATTAAAGTTGCAGGTTTTGCTCTTCATACAGACTAGTTTCAGGTTCTGGACGCTTTTGTTGCATGATTCGCAGTAGACCCCGCTAGGAATTGCATAGGCCAAGCTCTGTACTCTTGCGCTATCCCTCTCCTATCCGCATTCTATTCCCGTCGCATTCTCAAGGCGTCCATTGATCCAAATATCTATTCCTCGCTGATGCAATCATTCCACGCTTTTCGGATTCAAGTGAGCACAAAGAACGAAGAGATCATACTCGAGGGGACAAGAACACACACACCGCCGGATTCGCCACTGTTCTGTGAAATCCAGGTTCCATCTTTCAAAGTTTTAGTTAGAATTTATCAAATAACGTAGTTAATCATTTTATTTCAGTTATTTCTATTCTCGATATTGCCAGGGAGGTTGTGGGGATTGATAGTTTCTGAGAAACTATGATTCATTCCTCACTTCTGAGGTAGGATCGAGAATCTTGCAGATAGATTAGTTATTTCATTGTTTAGAATAGATATACGAAATCGCACAGACAAATAGCTACACTCGGCTATTTTGTTTGTTTTACGTTGTTAGTTTAGTTGTCAATTCTAAATATTTTTTTTTAGCTGCTTTCTTATAAATTGCCAGAAAATACAAAAAGAAATTATATATGCTAGAAGTGTACTTAGATTTTACTTTATTTTAGTTTGTTTCATTACTGCTTTTGCATGACAATTACGGGACCTAGGGAGCCCAGGGAATACATTTTCGAGCCAATTGTGCCCCAGCCCAATACCGTAGTAGCAATAACTGATATTGACCAAAACCTTAGGATACAAGTCTTCCAAACAACAACAGACTTCCAACAGATCAGGGCACAGTTGAGAGGGTTAAACATCGAAGACGACCAAGCACATCTGTTTTGGTCAAATCAGCCAAACTACATATTACCCTAGAAAATACCCACATGACCGTAGAAGGGCTCGAAGAGAACAAATATTCGGGTGCGATCCTTTAGTTCCACAGCCAGACGCTGGAGATACCCTCATAGATATAGATACCAGCTTAAGAATTCAAGTTGCTAGAACACCTGTAAGGTATTCTGAGAAAATCACACAATTGCTGGTTCTAAACGTAGAGGCCGAGAAAGCATACGATTACTGGATACTAGGGATTAGAACTTGATCTCGCGTATGACCATAACAGGACCGCAACAACCAAGAGTCTACGGTTGTGATCCACAAATCCCACAGCCTAACGAATCCATAAGAGAATTAGACATAGACACTGGCCTACGTAAGTTAGTATTTCAGTCTACTCCGATTCCACCTATCATCATTCAACAGTTATCCCTACTAGACACAACAGCTAACGAAGCTAGAGAATTTTGGACTAGGCCAGAGAATCGTCCATAGAGTTGACTATATTCGCCATATGACCCTATCAGGAGAAATACACGAAACCATCCCGGGTCATTTTCCACGCATCCCACAACCCATAGATCGAATCACGCCAGAGCTCGATATTGATTGGAGCCTTCGAGCAGTCATCCTCGCTGATCGATCTATCACACCAGTCCAAGTTAGAAGGGCCTTCTTTGCCTTAGATTCACAAATACCATTAGTGCGTGTCGAAGACATTAGACTCCCCAACTAGTTTGTCTGCATATTCTACCCCCACCGGTTTGCTCTCAAAGACGACCTCGTGAGGTCGGGTGCGTGGAAGAGTCACTTGTTGATTCTCACGCTCACTGTTGCTTTTCCAACATATAGCCACCTATACCCCATCTTCATCCCACCTTGTGTGGGTACATCGTCTCGTACTACTTTAGCATGTAGGACTCCTACTGTTCTTGTATTGTGGCCACCTATGCCTCCCGACCCTTTTAGTTATCCCTACACTATCCCCAACTGTGTCACAAGAGTACCCACCTACCCCTGTAGGGTGTCCCTCTAGACTATGATAGTGGCTAAGTCAGCTTTGCCCTAGCCTTGGTGGTACTTACCATAGCCGTGTGCTTCCCATCACTATCTGCATCTATCTATAACCCCGAAATCATCAATTCGTCGGTCTACCACCGCTCCCCTTGCCCTGTAGGCATCATCGGGCCGTGGTAGAGGCATCAACCTCTCCACATCGTCCCTCTTGTACTATGGAAATGGTGGATGTACATCTTGTGACAACCCAAACTACCATCTAACCCTGTCAATAGGTATCATCCCATACTCTCCTACGTAGAGCCCCTCTATCCATCAAAGTAACTATAGCTCCTATAGCTCCTCATCCATCTGCCTATATGATGGGAAGCTCACATACAGCCTCTAAATGATGTCCACACCGAACAACCCCTCTAATGCATGTTTGTAATATGATACATTATGTGTATCCCTAGCAACTCAGAAATCTCCAATAGTAGGTACCCATTGCCTATAGCCCACCCAAACCAAGCCCGCCTTGAATGCATCAAGTCGGGCATGCCCATTAGATGCACACACATGATGTGCTCATATGCCCAGTAGTGTAGGAGGAACGTACAACACAAGTTGAACCTCCGTAGCCTCCCATAGGCCCATAACTCTTTGTATAGCTGCACCAAGAATGTTGGTGCCCATGCAAACTAGGTCCTATCCTCCATCATGTCATGAATAACCCCCATCAATTCCCATGGGAATCTCCCACCCTCTACATCTGGCAGTGCAAAACAACAGAATGCCTCCATCATCAGCACCACTAACCTCATCTCCTCTAGATGGGCCCAGGTACATATCTCCATAACTCATGTTGGCGCTATGGAACCTCAACTCTACCAACCCTTGCCGAACACTATCAACCCCTTTACGAACACTCACAACATCAACTCCTCAAATTCCTATGAGGAAATGGAATACACCTGCATCCCTACTATCAGTAGCCGTAGGATCCTATAAACATCCTCCAAGGTGACGGTCATCTCACCTGTCGGTAAATGAAATGTGTTGGTCACCGAATCCCATCTGCGATGAGGGCAACCTCAAACCTACTTCTCCCGAACTACATGCTAGTAGCATCTGACCCCAATCAGGCCTAACTCTGCCACATGGTGCCACTCCTCAGTTGTCGCACTCCCTCGTACCACTAATAACAAGGGTGGTACCTTATCCCGCATCTGTAACAGATCCCTCACCTATATCCAACAAATCATAACATCATTAGACCTCAACCATACTCCACTTCACCCTTGAACCAAACCTATTCCACAGATCCCCCTACTTGTGACCTATCTCCCCACCCCAACCCTGATGACTACCTTTCCTCCCATCTCAATTTCACACCCTCAACTCATTCCTATTTATACCTCTTACCCACGTTATTCTCTGTCAACACCATCTTCCTATCTCATGGCTTATCTCCCCACCCACCCTATCTCATCTCCTAGCCTATTTTTCCCTAATTCCAACCAGCATCGGTTCCTATTAACTAGTACCGGTCTCCCAAAACTAGCATCGGTCACCTCATTCGTGACCAATGCCGCTAACTCCCACCGATGTTGGCTAACCCTTGACCAACATTGGTCATTGTCATGGTGACAAAATCTGCAAAACCCTACCCGTTTTCTCTAAAAAATCCCATATTCTACCCTCCCTACCTACCCTTCCCTCCTCAAATCTCCCCTCACCCCAACCCCACTCCTTCTTACCCTACATCAACCTTCCCCCATTCCTATTTCATCCATTTTCTTCCCCAATTTAAATTTAATTTTCCCCCAAAAACCCATTTTACCCTAACCTGATTTCTACAAAACAATTTACCTACCACATGTAGAAGGGGATCGAATCCTACCTCATTGTGACGCTATCTACATGGTGGCACATCGGGCCGCTACATCGGTGGTCCACCTAATCCCTCTCCTACCTCTTCCATCACCAAATTCCCTCCTCACCTCCACCCAATCAAATTGATCACACCGATCTCGTGGACCCACCTATCGAATGACCGATCACCCACTCCAAGGCTAGCCAACTCAACTCTCCATCTCGCTCTGTCACTTTCCACTTTTCCACCGCTCCTTTGTCATTTTCTACTATTGGAAAATGAAAAATGATTCCACAAAAAGTAGAATTTTCCTTTTTAATCCCAATCCACTCTAACCGACATCAGTTATATTGGTGCCCTAACCAACCATCATTGGTCAACATGTGACCAACGTCAATCATACTTCAAACTAAGTACCCTTACCCTACTCCCTTTTCACCTGTCGCCACTCATGTTCACCATTTTTTATCATTTCGGCCATCCATTGAAACATACCTACAAACCCAACCTACCCCTACATTTCCTTTGATGCATCTTCAGAGTTGTTATTTTACCTATACCTTGGTCTTACCCATGTCATGACCTGTTTTCCTAAACTTTACCTATTTGGTGTGACCAGTAACCTTATGTACTCATTATAACTTGTGATGTTGTTACCTATGTTGTTTTATCCTAACAACCATACCTTACCTATTGCCATACCATTTATCTTGACAAAGCCTTTGGTGTCTTGAGAATACCTAAACGTTCCTCGCACCTTTGACCTACATTGTGTTTCTCGACCATATCCTATACCTTAGATACCGGAATCACTTCACCCTTGTTTGGATAAACTTATCGACCTTGGGCAATGTAGAGTTTGCAAGCTCTTCAACTAGGTACCGTGTTACAATCTATACATGTGCATGCGTTTGATTACCATTACCCATGACCCGATTTTGACCACGACCTACTACCCATTACCCGAGTTAACCGTCACCTTTTCCCTCAATACTCAAACCTTTCCCCACCTATCTTCCCCACCTACACCTTTATCAAACCACTCACCGATTCCGTCTTACACCTCATCAGTGCCCGGTTTGAGGGGGATCACCTTCACCCACATATGGGGCAATCACTTCCTATTTTTGTCAGCGTCACTTACCAATACAAGCTACGCAACAAAAAGGGGAAAAATGTAGACACCAAAATTGGGTCACACTCCCCTTGGTCCCCTTTCAAATAACCAACTTAAACACATTCACCTAACCATGACCCTTATACCCCGCATTAAATTATTAATACTCATACTCACTTCATTCATTATTTAATTACCTTAATTTAAACCAATTTCCACCTTACCCCACCACCTCACCTAGACACCTCACTATAGATCTATTCATAACAGGCTTCCATAACAAACTAAGACTTAGCCGCATTTACCTTAATGAACTAAGACTTAGTATAACCCTAAAAGCACATGCCTATTCTTCCTCTAATCATATTCTCACGCATCTAAGTGCCATGTTCCATTTAGAATGGACACAAATGAGAAAAAATATGGGAGAGGATAGCCAAGATCTGCTATTTTAGGAAACCTAGGATATCTTGCCTTAACCGATGTCGGTCAACTCAAACCAACGCCGGTAACCCTAAACCATCGTTGGTTACCATATAACCATTATGGAAACCTTTTTTGGAGGTTAGACACATTCTCAAGTTTTGGATAGTAAAGGATACTTGCATGCAAGTAAGAACCAGAGCTCTTTCACACATCTAGGTAGTCATATCTAGCATCAAGCCAGATCTAGAGGTATTACTCTCACGGTAGCATTCTGGGAAGCACTACCGCATGGCACCAAGCTCCATCCCACCGATCAATCATCACCACCACCCAGCCATTGGACCTGCAACATCAGTAAGTGCATTTATCACCTATGTCATTCCATCCTTATTTTGTTTTAAAGGTTTTTGTCATCTCTATTATCATTTCTATTAGCATCTCCATTCTCCCACCATTCACTTTCCTACAAACTCAACCCTTCACCACCATACCATTAGATCATCTATACACGACCTTTATACATCTCTGAGTGTTTCTAAGATCCCCACAAACCTCACCATCCCCCTTTTCATCTTTTTCTAACCTTAGACCAATTTCCACAATCAAATCTTATTGAGTTCCTATCATCCTGACCGTACCGACATCGGTTACCCATGACCGTCGGTTCCCTCTAAACCATCATCGGTTATATCTGACCGATACCGGTCTCTGTATTTGGCCATCCTATCAATAACAAAACCTAAGAATATTCACCCAAGAAACCTAAGTGACCCAGAATCTGACCCTAACCAGTACCAGAACCCTGACCAACTACCCCACCTCTAGATCTGATTATAACCTAGCCTGTTATATTAGATTTGCTTATTGTATTTGAATGAGATACCTAAATCATATCAACTACAGTAGGACTTTGTTTACTTACATTATTTCTCGCATTAAGTTGTATTAAACAGTGGATTGACAACCATCTAGGAAGTATCGTACTTCCTGGATCTAGCACACGCTAGGTAGTCCACTGCCATATATTGTTTAACTCTCTTTTGTGGTCTTGTTTTCTATTCCAGGTAGTTCCTCCTAGCCAAAAGGAATCTCTCACAATCAACATTGGATCGAGAAATCAAAACACATGCATAAACCTTC
The DNA here is from genome assembly GCA_018340775.1 of Taxus wallichiana var. yunnanensis. Taxonomy (NCBI): domain Eukaryota; kingdom Viridiplantae; phylum Streptophyta; class Pinopsida; order Cupressales; family Taxaceae; genus Taxus; species Taxus wallichiana. The sequence continues at coordinate 219,146,867 of CM031239.1, forward strand.
AAACCAATCGTCACTACAGTATTCCTCCTTGGCCCACACCCTTATCGGTTTCATCACATTTAAAATGTAAAGAAAATGGTGAAACATTATGGCATAGATAAATGACATATAAGATATCTAACTAGCATGTGTAATAAAGTGACCATATGCAAGAAAGAGTAAAAACAACCAAGATACACAATATTTTGTGGATGGAATGGAATGCACAATGGAGTGACAGGAGCCACATGCCCCCACCCCCACCCGAGTGGATTGAAATGTATGCAGTGAGGTTCATTTGGTTTTCCCCCTCAACAGTCAAGAATGAACCGTAAACGAGAGTGTTTCATCAAGAAATGATTGCAATGTGTGTCATGTCTAATGTGCGGTAATGGATGTCTATGTGTGAGGATATGTAACCTAGAAATGATGTGTCATCAACCATATATCTGAACTATATATGATGATAAGATGGTCAAAATAGTGATGATGTAGCTTAAAACATATATCACTACTAGATGAATAGAGGGAGTGGTGATGTAGCCTAAAGTGTATACCATTACAAGATGAAGGGATATGTGACCATTTAGCCTATAACATATGTCACTAACCTAGTAATTTCACATGATAAAATGGCAAGTGATGAATGTGTAAGTATGATAAGTTCAATTTGATTTGTAAACCCTCAACAGTCGAGTATGGACCGAGGAACTAAAGTGTGTCATAGGGTAGTGAGTGCAACACGTAGAAGAATATGTAGTATGTGTGATGATAATATCCAACCATATGATGTGTAAGATGTGTAATGCATGATGAATAGTATGCAATGCAATGTGTGTAGATAGACTAGTAGTGTGAAGATGCGTGTTATGTAGTATGCAAGATGAGGAGTATGAAATGATGAATAGTATGATGTATGATGTGTAAATGTAAAAATTATGTAGACTAAATGTAAATTTTATGATATAAGATGTATGACGTGAGATGTGTGAAGAAACACAGTGTGTAATTCCTATTGTGCAGTGTGTGGGATTCATGTGTAGTAAGTAACCCTCAACAGTCAAGTGTGAATCAAGCACAAGAGTGTGTCATTGGGAAATGGTCGATGTATGTAGTGTAGATGAATGTGTCTATGCTATGAGAATGATGTATGATAGTGCAAAGATGGGAACTACGTTGTTGCTAATGTGGGGGATGTGTTGGATGATATGCCCCCAAGTGTATGGTAATGTGTGTATTGTTTGATAAATGATGTATGAAGGTGGTGAAGTATCATAGATTTTGTAAGATTGATTTAGTAATGGGATAAATAATGAGAGATCATATAGTATGTGTGACGAGCGATAGATGATTGTAGAGGTACATATGTATGAGTGGTTATGTAATAGATAGATATGTTAATGCAAGATGAAATGAGGCTCTTTATTGTAATGCACCCTCAACAATTACTCATATAAGAACCATAAGAATATGAGTGTTTCATCAGGAGGGTAGGGTGACAAGATTCACCTACCAAAGACCAAGTTTGCGTGAAGTGGTGGAAGCATGGTGGGAAAGAGTAATAGTAGGACCATGTGGTGGTGGAATTTAAATTGTGTCTTGACCAGCAGTATAAGGGGTATTTGCTTTGACAAAAATGATTTGCTGCTGAAGTGGTGTAGGATGGGGAGGTATCTTGAATGGTGGTAGCTTTGGTGGTGTTGATGATGCTTTCGAAGTCTTGATAGGAGGAAAAGTTGCATTGAGTTTTAAAGGAGGTTTCTTAGATTAGTTTGGTGATACTATATATGATTTAGTAGGAGAAGTTGATGGAGAATGAATCTTGATAGGTGATTTCTTAGTTTGACTTGGTAATATTGCAGATATCTTGAGTGGAAGAGAAGTAGGACCATCCTTGAGAGGAGGTTGAGTGGATTGAATAGGCGGAGCTTGTCTGACCAAAGAAGGTACCTCATAAGTGATAGTATTATGCTCATTAGATGTATAAGGAGGATATTTAGGAGCCCATTGAGATGTAACATTTGTAGATGGGAATGCAATAGAATGTTGTGCAATGAATGAGATAAATCCCTCACACTCGATGTTTGATTCTTCATTGTAAAGTGTGACAGTCATTTTCATTATGTCCATTGATTCGATGATAATTGAAATATGGACGACCTTGATATTTAGCTAGTCGATAAGGAGGATAATAATGAGTAGGAGGTAAAGTGATCAATTGAAAACTAAGGTGTTCGGTAGAGAAGGGCGTGTTGTTTAGTATTGTGATAAAAAATGAAAGGTTCTGGTAATGGTATAACTTGAGGATCACTAATATGACCACATGTAGTAGACATAGAATGAGAATGAGGTGTAGAAGGATAAAAACATGTGTTTGAGAAGCATCCTTAAGTTTCGTTGAATTTCACATTTAAGATATGTGATCATGATTTCCATATTCATAAACTTATCTCAAGAAAAAAATAATATAAATCTTCAATTGAATCCAATTGGGGTTGATTAGATGGAGGATCACAAGGACTAAGGTCATAAAATGGATGGTGATGGGACTTATTTCATTTTGTGGTGTATCTTTAGGATGACATATAGAGTCTAGTTATCTTTGTATAACAACTTACAATTAAGATACATTTTAAGAAAATCGACAAAGGAACTTGAGGAAATTTACGACCCATGATAGAAGAAAGATGAGGATCCAAGTGCGAAAGACGTCAGGTTCACAAAAATGATTAACTAAAATGTGGTAAAATGGTAGTTAATCTAACTAGGAACAATAGTAAATAACAATAAAAAAATTAGTAAATAAATATAGAAAGTGACCCAAGAAACTAGGCTAATGAAAATAGAAACCCTAATGTGTAAGAAGAATAAGGAAGAACTTAGCTGATTCGAAGAGCTTGTTGGATTATGTTACAGAGATAGATGGAGAAACAAGAGGAGGAAATGATTGTTTTAAAGTCCGTAAAATTTCAGATCCAGAAATCTTAGCAAACCAGGACGCCTGGATAGGTACAAGGGCACCTGTGGGCACCCTAGTTTATAATATGGGTACCCGACCTGTGCAAAATCTATGTAACCTTCCTCCGAGATGTTGCTTGATGGTTTCCTACCTTTTCTTCATATTGCACTAACTTTTTTGCACTACGTCGTATGTCGTTGGTAATCAATGATGAAGAAAATACCTACAAAACCCCAGATAAACATCTAAATGTAGTCACAAAATCATGCACTTTAGACATTTATTTATCCCGGTCTCATGCTACTATTTAGAAGGTTCTCAAGGGAAGAAAGTATTAATTAACCCTTGTCCTTTTGGTCATCTTATTTATTTTATTTCACATTTTTCAACCTATTGCACCTATTTACCCAGCCATTTCCAAATATCCCCACATTTTCTTAACCCTAACTGGGCGCCCTGGTTTCTTTTCCAATTTCCCACCATTTTTGGGTCTTTTCTAGGTGTTTTTCATTCTTATCTTTTATGCGGCCAGCATTTTCGGGGTTAATTATGAAATTAGACCAAGAGAACCTTATAAATATAAAGTTATGAGACCATAATGAGGGACCTAGCATCATACACTACTATTACTCCATATAGAGTTGCATCCATTTATTGCATTGGCATCCACATAGCTCCATCATCAAGGCACGAGCTAGGACATCTACATCACACCGCAAGGGGGAGGGATTCCATTCTATTCCATGCACACACACTATTACATTTTCTACATTTAATTATTTCTCACTATTTCAAAAAGTGTGACTGGCATAAGAGAACCTAGGGCACGACATGCACGCACGCACACACACACACACACACACACACACACACACACACACACACACACACACACACACACAGAACTACATCTGGGTCTCGAAATGTATTGCAAGAAGCACTCGAGCTAGTAAGACCACCGTTGTGGTGGCCGAGGTCGCCCAACCAATTCATTATGCATTTTATTTTTTTAGATTTTTGATACTTCTCTTTGGTCTCTTTGCAGTCATTTTACTCATCTTATAATATTTGGAGCATTCGCGCAACACACAAAATTTAGTACGATAGGTAGAAAATTGCAAATCACCTTCCAACCCTCGCGATGACCATTTCCAGGCATCTTTCCTAGACCATAGGGTGCCCAAAACTACCATAGCATCCATGGGTGCCCCACCTAGTCCCAAGTGCCCCAGTCTACTAAAATCCTCCAAATCCAATATTTTTAGGACTTCGGTATGTTCATTATTGTTCCCATAATTTCCAGTCAGACCTGCGATACTCTACGATAGTCACTGATTATCAACTTAGTTCCTTTCTTAATTAATTTTTGCATATGAGGGTTTTATTTCATTATTTTATTTTAGTTATTTAATTTACATACAATTTTAGTACATTTATATATCACATATATGTCCTCCTAGATTAGATTAACTATATTGCACTACCTTAGTTTGGTTCAATTTAAGCTAATCACAAACCCTAAAAATAAAGATGCATATGAAGGGGTTAGACTGACCTCAACTGCCACAATGGTGGACTTACTAACTAAGCATTGCACTACATCTTAGACCTGATGTAGTTCTATGTGCTTGTGTGTGCAATCATGCCCTAGGTGCTCTTGTGTTAGTCACACTTTGTGAAAGTAGTGAGTAATAACTATGTGTAGAAAATGTAATAGAATGGTGGATGGAATAAAATTAAATTCCCTCTACACAAGCAGATGCAGTGAACCATCATTGTGCCTTTGTGATGGAGCTAGATGGATACAAGTCTAGCCTTTGATGGATGCAATCCTTAGGTGATGATAGTAGTGCTTAGTGCTTGATCCCTCATTATGGTCACATAACTTTATATTTATATGGTTCTCTTGTTCTAATTTCGTAATCAACCCCAAAAATACCGACCACAAGAAATATGAAATGTTCAAACAACTAGAAAGTGCCCAAAATGTGGTGGGAAAGTGGAAAGAGGATCGAGTCCCCCGACCATTACTAGCCTGGGCACCCCAAAGATTTGGCTCACCCCACTCAAATGCAAAATAACATGGAACAACATAAATATACTCGGTAAGTATGTGCGAGAGGTGAGCGGTAATAACAGAAAGAAAAGTAAAATGGCCAATGAGACAAGGGTTAATTAGTACTTTCTTCACTTAAAACCATATGAATAGTAGTATGAGATAGAGACTAAATAATGTCTCAAGTGTGTGATTTTGTGACTACGATGGCACATATGGCCTCTTTGTGCTTCTACAAAACTACTGATTATCAATAGCTAGACTAAAATATTTTCCATTGAAATCTCCATTCTCGCCTTCACATAGACCATCATTCATTCAAGATTTATACAGAAACAATCTCGTCAAATATTTTTTACGCCTCTATAACTAAATGATCATTTACATCCATAAATATATTGGAGAATGACAATCCACACCGCTAATGGACCCCTCCATAGTGTATAAAAATGTGAATTCCTCAAAGTGGGTCCCATTTCTTCCAATTTCCAACCTGTTTAAATATATCAGTATGGGTCCCATCTATAAAGAGGATTGTTGTCGTTGTTAGACATTTCCAACCACATGTTTCCTGTCGGGGATAGTTCACCTATTGCAGATTACATTGTGATGGACTGATGGTTTAAGCACCCACTAAACAAACATGTCAGAACTTTGCTCTCATCCTTTCCACGTGGAGTGCATTGATAGGGAGGGACAACTAGAAATGGGTAAACTATACTATACAAAAATTTGACGTTTAAAGCAAATGTTGATGGCATTCAAGAACTGGAAAGTCGAATTGAATAATCTATGTTGGCGCATGTGGATTAGCAATAGAAAAGGTGGCACACTAAAAATTAGGTTTTTAATTTGACGGTCACAAGTTCCCATCAAATAAATTTTAAGCTAGGAAAAAAATTATTGTTGCCCTTCATATCAAGTTCAACAACATTAGTTAGACCATTTTTATTTATTTAAATATTTTCTTTGATAGTTTTGAGAGAGGGTGCAACCTAATGTATTGAGTTATTTATTTTTATGTTCGATTTTAAATTTGATGATTATTTGGTTATCTTAAAAAAATTGAAATTTATTTGACTTATTTTTTTATCATTTTTATATGGAGAATTCAATAAAAAATTATAATACCTTGATTATATAGTTGGAAAATCATGTTCCTCTTTCTTTGCATACTACTCATTTAGGTTTCATTCAAGTATGCACAGGTTCTTCTGTAATCCATTTCAACCAATCTGGCTCCACCTCAGGCTCCCTTCCATTGTCATTTGAACAAAAAAATGATTTTGATATTGTTCTTCATCACTTCATGCAAAGACGCCGATTTCCACCACTCAAATTGATAATTCAAGGTACTACAAGCACAAATAAATCATATATCATAACCACTATCGAACAACAGCCCCTCATCACTGTTGACCATTCAAATAAGTCTCCTCTCTTATTACTTACACCAACTGGAGTCGTTGCCTTCAACATTTCTACCTCTACTATACATGCTTCTCTGTGGTTTCCAATTAAGGATATCAAACCACTTGAAGGCCAAGCACTATCATCTTTTCAAGATAGCCTCAAACATGTTTAGTATATTCTCATTGATGAAATGAGTTTCATTGGGCCCAAACTACTTTCCAAGGTCGACTATTGGCTGCGTGAAGCTTTCCCCACTTCAAAACATCATTTTTTGGTGGCATATTCATTATTCTTGTCGGAGACCTTGGCAAATTACCTCATGTCAATGAAATTCCCTCTATGGAGGACATTATTATGTTACAACCCTCTAATTTAGCTTCCGCGCTACAATAATATTGTAAAAAAATTTCCAACAACAAGGGACATATCAAAGTCAATTTTCTTTTCGAGGCTCTTATTCAACATTCGAGATGCAAATCCACACATTGAAGATTGGGAAACAATTGTGTATTGCACTGATGAAAGGGGGTAAGTGCAAGGTTGGGGGGCAAAAAGTGGACAAGAATCTGAAAAATCAAAATGCATACACGTTTTGCTTAAACGTGCTCACGTTTTAATTTTTTTGGCTCGAGAAGCACTCGAACTATAATGTGTATGCATTTCGGACAAGTCAAAATGCATACGCGTTATAACGCATATGCATTTTGTGTAATATGGACCATGCATATGTGTTTTGGTGCCTTATACTTACAAAAATAAGTGTTTAAGATTTCTTTTATTATTTCTTATAATTTAAATTTATTTTAGTAAATATAATAAATTAGGGTCACTCTGCACCTTATGGAAGTGGTCTCATAGCTCCAACAGTTATAATCTAGAAGATAGTTTTTCAAAATCTAATATGGTCAATACTTACTCATTTTCAGGATTTCGGCAAATGACCTAAAACTTTCAGGGCATATATATTTTAGTCGGTCTTTGTTTTGGGAAATCATATAGTCATTTTTTAGGTTTTTTGAACTTCTAAAATGGATTTTTTCCTACCACCGCTTGAATTGGTACTAATTTTTAAATTTGGTCCATAATTCACTTTAGTGACCATGAATTAACACTATGATGTTTGTCTACATCTTACTAAAAGGACATCCTCACTTTTTAGATAGAGGATTGTTCCTGAATAAGATTCGTGTCCTATGGCCAAAGTGAGGTGATTGTATTGTGCCTCCTCCTTAAGGTGTGATAACACTACTAGGTGTTGAATGAGTTGTTACGAATAGTACCAAGTGAATTACATCAAGTGAACTCGATGATTGGTCATTCTTACAAACATGGTGCTCCATATAAAGACCATCTCCTCACCTTTCCTAGCTCTAAAATCATCCTTTCATGGAATCAAATTAATTATTCCCATACATGATTTTGCTCATATGTCTCTTATGGAGACAAACGATGCCTTAATACTTCACAAAGAATGGTCCTTGATATTTCGGTGACATGACTAGCTCATTTTAGCTTGTTCTGAAGGGTGTTTAATTAACTACAAAATGGCCAAAAATGTCTTTTTAGGCCTTCAAAGGAAGTAGTCTCTCATAAAAACTAAATGAGTCGATCAATCACCTTAAACACTATTCCTTACACACTGAAACACGCTAAATGATCTTTTTAGGACTTTCCTTTGGGTGAGGGTTTATGATTTAGGGTTTAGGGTTTAGGGCTCGGGGTTTAGGGTTTAGGGCTAAGGGTTTAGGACTCAAGGTTTAGATTTTAGGGTTTAAGGTTTAGTGTTTAAGGCTCATAGTTCATATTTTAGGGTTTAGGGTTTAGGGCTCGGGCTTAGGGTTCATGGTTTAGGGTTTTGAGTTTAGGGTTTATGGTTAAGGGTTAAGGGTTTAGGGTTTAGGGCTCAAGGTTCAAGGTTTAGGGTTTAGGGGTCAAGGTTGAGGGTTTAGGGTTTATGGCTCAAGGTTCAGGGTTTAGGGTTTAGGGATCAGGGTTTAGGGTTTAGGGTTTAGGGTTGAGAGTTGAGGGTTCAGGGTTTAGGGTTCAAGGTTTAGTTTTTAGGGTTTACGGTTTAAGGGTTTATGTTTAAGGGTTTAAGGTTTAGGGTTTTGTCTTAGGGCTTATGGCTTAGGGCCTAGGGTTCATGGCTTAGGGTTTAGGGTTTAGGGCTCAAGGTTTAGGGTTTAGGGGTCAGGGTTTATGGGTCGGGTTTAGGGTTTAGGGTTTAGGATTTAGGGCTTAGAGTTTAGGGTTTAGGGCTTAGGGTTTATGGTATATGGTTTAGGGTTTAGGGCTCAGGGTTTAAGGTTTATGGTTGAGGATTTAGGGTTTACGTTTAGGCTTTAGGAGTTAGGGTTTAAGGTTTAAAGGTCAGGGTTCAGGGTTTAGGGAAAAGAGTTTAAGGTTTATGGTTTAAGGCTCAAGGTTTAAGGTTTAGGTTTTAGGGTTAAGGGTTTAGGTCACAAAGTTCAAGGTTTAGGGTTTAGTGTTTAGGGTTTAGGGTTTAAGGTTTATGGTTTATGTTTTAGGGTTTAGGGCTTTGGTTTAGGGTTTGGTGCTTGGGGTTTAGAGTTTAGGGTTTAGGGGTCAAGGTTTAGGGTTTATGATTTATTTTTAGGGTTTAGGGTTTAGGGACCTTTAGGATTTAACATTTAGGCCTTAAGGTTTAGGGATTATGATTTAGGGCTAAGGGCTCAGGGTTTAGGGTTTAGGGGTTATGGTGCATGGTTTAAGATTTACGATGCATGGTTTGGGGTTCAGAGTTACAGGTTTAAGTTTTAGGGATTAGTTATAGGTTTAAGGTTTAGGGGTTAGAGATCAGGGCTCTAGACTTAGGGTTTAAGGCTCATGGTTTAGGTTTAGGGTTTAGGGCTCAAGGATTAGGGTATAGGGTTTAAGGCTTAAGGTTTAGGGTTTATGGTTTAGGGATTAGGGTTTAGGGTTCATGGTTCATGGTTTATGGCTTAAGGTTCGGGGTTCAGAGTTACTAGTTTAAGGTTTGGGGGTTAGAGCTCGAGGCTCTAGATTTAGTATTTAGGGTTTAGGGCTTAGGGCTTAGGGTTTAGGGTCTAGGGTCAAGGGTTTAGGGTTTAGGTTTTAGGGTTTAGTATTTAGTGTTTAGGGTTTAGGATTTATTATTTTGGTTTTAGGGTTTAGGGTTTAGGTCTCATGGTTGAGGGTTAAGGGTTTAGGTCACAGAGTTCAGGGTTCATCGAATTTGTAGGCAGAACATTCAAAGAGAGTCATAAAAATTTGATGTTTTTCATCTGTTGATATTTTGAAGGAGGGAAATGTCATATTCCTAATTGCCTACTCCTTCCAAAGACCCTAGTAGTCCTCAATCCTTGGATGTACAAGGAGACACTATTACTTGGCTTCCATTTATAATGATAGAGCTATTTGAAAATTCGTGTTATGACCTCTAAATTTATATGAATTTAAAGTTTCTTGAAATCACATCACACCCTTCACTAGGATTGATGACTACCACTATCTTTTTGTTCAGGGAATTTTAAAAACATCCATGGGTTTATCATATAAGGAATTATCAATGAATGGAAGGTCACTAAGTCGTAGGCTAGGTAACTCCTATTTAGAACTAAACAAGAAAGATTTACTAGGCGATTGATAACCCCTTAGTGTTCTTAGCCATTCCCCTATTTCTATGCTTATTTTGAACACTTTAGGAAGTTCTGTCAAATTTACTATCCATTCCAGTAGAACACTTGAACTTTATCTTTCTCCAGAGGAGAGGATACTACAGGAAATTCAATTATGATCCTACACCTCTGCATTGATATATTCTCTATGTTTCTTTTGTTTCCTTTAAGATTAATTTTTTTGTTGTGATGGTTATTTTTTCTAGCTTCCAATGGGTCATCCTGGCTTGCATAATACCATACATGGAAATATGAGAAATGTGAAATTTATTTCAAAGTGTGAGTAAATTTACATTCAAGAGTGCAAGTATATGTGGGGAGAAAGAAGTTTGGAAGAGATGTGTAATATATGCATTACAAGGCACAAGGTAGATGTCATATCCATTTAGTTACTTGTACCACCTCTCATAAACAAGGTACTTCTATAAGCATACTCAATGATGGTTCTAGGCACGAGACTAGAAAATATTGATGAAATATGGTTTGGGGTTTAGGGTTTAGGGTTTAAGGCTCATGGTTTAGGTTTAAGGTTTAGGGTTCGGGTTTAGGTTTAGGGTTAAGGTTTTAGGTTTAGGGTTTATGGTTTAGTGTTTATGGTTAGGGTTTATGGATCGAGGTTAAGGATTTAAGGTTTAGGGTTTAGGTTAAGGATTTAGTGTTTAGGGATAAGGGTTTATGGTTTACGCTAATGTTTTAGGGTTTATGGTTCGTGGGTTTAGGGTTTAGGGTTTAGGATTTAATGTTTGGGGATTAAGGCTTAGGGCTTGGGGTTTAGGGTTTAGGGTTTAAGGTTTAGGTTATAGGGCTTAGGGTATATGGTCTAGGGTTTAGGGTTTGGATTTTAGGGCTCAAGGATAAGGGTGTAGGTTTCAAGGCTTAGGGTTTAGGGTTTAGGATTCGGTGTTTAAGGTTTAGGGTTATTTTTTATGGTTTAGGTTTAGGGTTTAGGGCTTGGTGACTTAGGGTTTAGGACTTAAGGCTCTTAAGGGGTTTATGGATCACGGGTAAGGATTGAATGTTTAAGGTTTAGGGTTTAGGGTCTAGGGATCATGGTTAAAGGTTTAGGGTTTAGGGTTTAGGGCTCGAGGTTTACGGTTTAGTGTTTAGGTTTATGGCCTATGGTTCAAGGTTTCGATTGTAGAAGTTAAATGCTAAAATATTTAGGCTTAATGTTGAAATCCTGAAAAATTACCTATGAATTGACTAGATTATGCTTTAAAAAACTATTTCCTAAACCATGACTCATGGAGCTGTGAGACTAATTCCATAAGATGCAGAGGGACCCTAGTTTCTTATATTTATATAAATAAATTTAAAGTATAAGTTTTTCATTTATTATTATTTATATTTTATTATCATTTATTTATGTGAATAGAAGCATGTCAAAAGCATACACAATGTTATACTACACATAACGTGTACAAATTTTGCATTTTCTCTTTTCCCAAGCCATGCCTCAAGGCTTGGGATCCGGTTTGGATTCCCAAGCCTGAGGCATGGACCTACACAAACACAACAAACATCATGTTTTTATAAGAAAATGTAAAAATGTCACTTCCTCTATGATAAATCAAAATAAAACAATTGATCCATTTTAAAAAAATTATACCACGACGTAGAGTAGAATCTATTCTTTCTAAAAATATAATTTTTCAAATTTTCTGACTAATATAAGGTTTCCATATTATTTATTTTCTAACTATGCCTTTTTATAGCTATTTTTTGAAGTGTAAACATGTCTATCTTTCATGGTGTATCTTTTTTTCGGTGATCGTATAAATGTTGAAGTTTTTTTTTTTAGGAAAATGCGTCCACTTAAGACCCCCTTTTTTGAACTTGGTGCACTTACCCAAGGATGTCCATACAAGAAGTTGGATCTTTCCATTCTGATACTCATTTGTCCCATAACAACGAGCTCATCAACCACCACAACCTGAACATGATGAAAGATTTGAACTGCGTAGTGGCCCCTTCACTTGCACAACTCATTAGGCAATCCAACTCTCTGGATCCTAATGATGAACAATTGGAATACAAAGTTCTGCTTTGAAAAAAAAAAAAGTAATGCTTATAGCCAATTTGTGGGTTGAAGTTGGCCTTGTCAATGGTTCAATAGGCACGATTGTCGACATGGTCTACAATGTCTCCACTACACCGCCATATCTTCCTTCTTTTGTCATCGTGAAATTTGACAAGTACATAGGTCCTCCTTGGGATGCTATTAACCCTTTGCATGTTCCCATTCTGCCTATCTCTAGAGCCAACCATAAACAAACACCACTAAATGGCCCGTGCATTGACATTCCAATTCCATCACATCAAAAGCATATATGTTTCCCTAAACAATATACATGTATAAAACATTAACTTCTTCCATCACAATTAACCAACCCTTTCTTTTATTTATTTTCCGGTCAAGAATTCCATGTAAAAGAAAGCAAACTAGGAAGTTCAGAAAGAACCCTCCCCGCGTAAGTGCGTCTTTACCAAACTGTTATGTTACAATTTGTTTTAAATTAAAAATTGTCATTTAAAAGGGAAATGTCAAACGCGCTGTTTGAAGACGTATAAAACAGTGGTAACGTGGAAGGTCAAAACAGCATTACATTTCCTTCGTTACTGTAATACAGTTGAACCGCGGGTGAATTCAGTTTGTAATGCCAGTCAACTTAAACAAAACAATATAAGTATCCCGATTCCCAAGTCAAAAATCCTCCACAAATGGAGTTGGTATCAGAGAGTGACACTTTCCCAACTTAGACTCGCAGAACAATCGGTAATCATTTCGCAAAGAATAAAAGGATGGAATTTTACGCAATTTTCTGCTATAAAATCCATTCTCGATCCTTGATACATTACATTACATTACTCTTTTTTCAATTCCAAGCAATCAGAAGATCAAAGATGGAACGTAGCAATATTGTCTTTAGTGCTGCAGCTTTAATTGCGGTGATATATTTTGTGATAATCCAGTCGAGCTTCGTTCCGGCTGTAGTGGCATCGCCACAGGGAACACAAGTTGGCTTTTACTTCTCCACTTGTCCCAATGTCGAATCCATTGTTAAATCCACCGTGGAGTCACATTTTTCGGCGGACCAAACAGTTGCACCAGCACTCCTCAGGCTTTTCTTTCACGACTGTTTCATCCAGGTAACTGTAGTAAACATATTCTTTTTGTTTTCATTCAACGCTATGATTACCGATCTGAATGACATTGAATTAGAATAAATTTTGCAGGGTTGCGACGGATCAATATTGATAACGGGGCCTTCCGCAGAGAAAAACGCGCTCACAAATCTTGGGTTGAGAGGATTCGATGTGATTGAAGACGTGAAAACAAAAGTAGAAGCTGCGTGCCCGGGCGTTGTTTCTTGCGCTGATATTCTCGCCCTCGCTACGCGCGATGCAGTCGTTCTGGTATGCACTTCAAATCTGTTTCATACAGCTACCACATATAAGTCACCTTTCTCTCACAATAATATACAGCTTAACATCTTATACGTCAAATCTTATTAAAATTATACAAGTGAATCGTTTATTTATTTTTGTTTTCTTTTTAATTTTTAACTATGGAATTTAGAGTATTATTTTGGACAATCAAATGCCAAATCAAAATTCAAATTGTCATTTTGTAATAAAAGTATTTACTAGCAAAAGTGTCTATCGGTGCTTGTGAAAGGTTGATAGGCATGCTTAGTATAGATTTTTTGTAGAGATGAGTAGTATAGATTGACATGGCGAAACAGATTTGTGTTGTTTCTAATAAGATGTGCCTTGAGGAAACTATTACTAGTGGATTTAATAGACATGAAACCTGGGCAACCCTTACATATCAAACCCAATTTCAATTTCATGGTGTTGATTTTTTTTAAATAGGCCATAGAGCACATGGGGACAACTATACTAATTAATTATCACTTGATGAAACCAAAACCTTCAAAACCTCTAGTTTTGTCATCAAGATTTTCTATGGTGAAAGGAAAGAGGAGCTGGGAAAAGTAGATATGAGATACATCTATGCAACCCAACTCATGTCATAAAATTATTCTAACAGTGAAATTCTTAAGTGGTGCTTCATTTATATGTTTACATATCCATGAAATTCTCCTATCAGATTTTTCTCAAAAGAATCCATACGTCTAACTTGTGTTCTAGAAAAGGAAAAATTGTTCTTGAAATGGATTAGAATAAAGTCTCTATTTTTCAAAATAATTATTTCATACATATACTAAGTGTGCTAGTTTAGGAGATACACATGATTGATTTGATAGATAAACATGATTGGTTTGATAAATGCACTCAACCAATATAAAAGAATGTCAAAAATATGATCTCATGGAATGTTATGATTGTAAAATATGCTCATAATAAGATATGTGGTCTCTTTTCCTACGATAATTGCATGGGCTTATAAAATGAGTTTTTACTTATAAGAAATAGTATATCGGCTGGTTGTGCTGTAATTGGTAAGGGTGACCACATATTTTATTAAGTATGATTTCACAATACGATTTCATAATTTAGTGAAAATTGAAGTAAAGAAAAATGATTTCATAATTTTATTAAAAATGAAATAAAGACAAATAAATAACTTATCACATATAAAATACGTTGACTTTATAGATAAAATCATCTTATAAAAATAAAATGGAAATACTTATTTATAATTAAATGAAATTGAAACATTATTATATGGCAAATGATACGACTCATACCCAACTTTAAGATAAGTTTCACAGGGCATGCCAACCTAATCTTACAATCTTTATCAATGTTGTATCATTCTTGTCAGATCTAGTTGATTAATGAGCCTTACAAATATATATGTAATTGTTCTTGTCTCAGAGTAAGGGAAGCAGCTGGTCCGTTCCAACTGGAAGGAGAGATGGACTGGTTTCGTCTTCATCAGACGCAGCGAATATGCCCACACCCTCTGATTCAATCGACATACTCAAGACCAAATTCTCAGATAAAGGCCTCGACACTCAAGACCTTGTAACTCTAGCTGGTAAGCGAACAGAGTGGGTTTTAACCAACTTGTCATACAAAAATACACTTTCTCAAAAAAATATATATTGAACGCTGTTTTTTCGTAGCCGCTCTTTTATTGTTTTGACTGTCGACATAAAGTGTATTTCATTTTTGAATACAGGAGCACATACGATCGGACAAACTGACTGCCAGTTTTTCAGTTACCGGCTTTACAACTTCACAGCAAGCGGGGACGCCGATCCCACCATTAATTCAGCGTCTCTGAGCGATCTTCAATCGCATGTCCTTCCGGCGGTGATGGATCGAAAAAGGTGGCGCTGGACAAAGGTAGCCAAACCAGTTTTGACACATCTTTCTTCAAGAATGTGAGAGATGGTAATGCAGTGCTTGAATCTGACCAGAGGCTGTGGGCAGACAATTCAACCAGACCTTACATCAGCAATTACGCCACTTCATTCTTTGGATTTGGCACGGATTTTGGAAAGGCAATGGTGAAGATGGGCAATGTTGGAGTTAAGACAGGCTCTGCCGGCGAGATTCGTAAAATTTGTTCGGCTTTCAACTAACCTGGATCCTAATACCAACTATAGTTACTATTACTATTAATAATAATACACTGCCTATGGTAGCCCTATTTTCAAATAAACAACAATCCCACTTCTTCATTTGTATTCTTCTCATTGTTATTTGTAGCATAATTGATTTCTGAGTTTTCTGGATTCCAATTTATAAAGCATCTTCCACTTGTTAATATGTTTGATTGTATTCAATGGATGTTATAAAATTAAGATGCTAATATACTTCTAATTGGAACAACTTCCTACGCTAATCTTTGAGGAGAGATATTATGCAAAACTTTCAACATAGTAAAAATTCTTTCTTACTTACTTCAAATATCAATTCAACATATTCATAACAAAAACACAAACACCAGATATACGTGGGAAAATCCTTTCGGATAAAAAACCCCACACTCCAAATATGTGGGGAAAATCCTTTCAATCCCACTCAATGTATTTCAAATCTAATAACAAGATTACATACACTTGCAGAGCAAGTTTCTTACAGGAGTATCACCAGAAACAATTCTAGGAGGATTAAAACTCACTACTACCAATTGCTTCTCCAAGCCTTCAATTTATAGACCTCCGGTTATACAAGAAACCATCTATGGTTTACAAAACCATGTGCCAAACCTCTCATGAGGTGGATAGCATTAAAGAGCAAGATTTTGGTCTAAAATTAGGCTCCCACGTCCACAATATTCTCCCCTATTTTTGACCCTTACAGATGTCATAAAATCTGTCATAATATCTCTAAAAATAGTCCTTCCATGATATACTATCATATGGGAATCTTTTGACAACTCCTATTTCTATTTTTAGAGCATAGACAATGTGAAACGGTTGTAGGAAAATCTTAAATGAATAAACCAAACAAGGTTGAGACACCTTATTTCCAACAATCTCCCACTTGTCGAATACCTTGCAAGGGCCAAGGGAAAGATACCATCATGGATCAACTTCTAGGGGCCGAGAGGCCCATAGACTCGAACACCACCTAAATTTTGTTGTGCTCACGGGCTTAGTTAATGCATCTACAACATTCACAATTGTCTCTACCTTTTCCAGCTTCACCCTTCCATCCTCGACCATATCTCTCACGAAGTGATACTGAACATCAATGTGTTTGGTCCTGGCATGAAAAGTCGGGTTCTTCGCAAGGCAGATTGTGCTCTGACTGTCACAGTATATTGTAATTGCACCCTATTTTAATCCAATATCTAACACAAACACTTTAGCCAAATGGCTTCTTTACAGGCATGAGTAGCTGCCATGTACTCTACCTCAATAGTGGACAAAGTGACCACAGCCTGTCGCTTGCTCATCCAACTAATTGCACCACCATTAAGAGTAAACACATATGCACTGGTGGATCTTCTGCTATCGACATCACCGGCCCAATCTGAATCCACAAAACCATGAATACGTAGGGAATGTTGATCTCCTCTTCCATGAAAACATATAGAGTACTCTGATGTACCCCACAAATATCTGAAGACCCTCTTAACTGCATCCCAATGCACTCTTCCAGGATTAGACATAAAATGAGAAAGAACTCCCACTGCTTGGGCAATGTCTGGTCTTGTACAGACCATAGCATACATTAAGCTTCCAACTGCACTCTGGTAAGGCACTCTGCTCATTTCTTCCATCTCCGATGGGGATGATGGACATTGTGAAATGGAGAGCTTCGTTCCCAAAGTAACAGGAACACAAAGTGGTTTACAATCCTGCATGTTGAACCTTTGCAAAATAGAACAAACATACTTACTCTGGCCAAGCCATAGCTTTCTGTTCTCACGATCTCTTCTAATCTCCATCCCAAGTATGTGTTTTTCTGCACCAAGATCTTTCATTTCAAATTTCACAGAGAGCTGAGATTTCAATTCTACAATCAAACCTTTTCCTTTCCCAATAAACAACATGTCATCAACATATAAAGTAATTACCAAGAAACAATCACCATCAAATTTAAAATATACACAGTGATCAGATTTAGACCGCACAAACCCCAAACTCAACACATATGAATCAAACTTCTGGTACCACATCCTAGGACTTTGTTTAAGGCCATATAGGGATTTCTTTAACTTACAAACCATATTGCTTTTACCTTTCACCATGTAGTGCTCTGGCTGTGTCATATAGATTTCTTCCTCCAAATCACCATGAAGGAAAGTAGTTTTCACATCCATTTGTTCAACCTCTAGGTCATAAGCTGCTGCAATAGATAATAAAAACCGAATGGATGTCATTTTAGCAACATGAGAGAATATCTCACCATAATCAATACCCTCAACTTGAGAGTAACCCTTCGCAACCAACCGTGCCTTATACTTTTCAACATTTCCATCTGAACCAATCTTTTTCTTAAACACCCATTTACATCCAACAGGTTTCCGACCTTGAAATGGTACAAGGTCCCATGTATCATTCTTTTTAAGGGCTGCCATCTCTTCATCCATGGCTATTTTCCAGGACTTTGCATCATTCATACCCAAAGCCTCTTGTACAGATCTCGGTTCATCAATGTTAGTACTCAAAGCAAATATACACTTCCAATCATCAGGAGAATACCCATACCTTTCAGGTGGTTGCCTTTGCCTTGTAGACTTTCGAACAAGTGAGGTGGAGATTCTTCCACTTCTTCCTCTTCTTCTTCCTCTTCTCGAAGATTCGAGCTTGGTGAGCTCTCCTCGACTTCTTGTCTATTTTGGGGTCTCGATTGAACTTTCTCAGGTGTAGAAGGAAGTTGAACCACATCCTTTTTTTGTTCATTTTCTTTATGTTGTTCTGGCTGAAAATTAACAGGGAAAGATTTAATCTCTCTAAAAATAACACTTCTAGAGTATATTACCTTTTGTGCAACAGGATCCCAAAGCTTGTATCCTTTCACACCATAGCCATATCCGATGAAGATACATTTGATAGCCTTAGAATCCAACTTTGTTCTCTTCTCCTTAGGCACATGTGCATATGCCTCATAACCAAAAACTCTCAGATGTCTAATTGAAGGCTTTTCCCCGACCATGCCTCCATTGGCATTTTATCAACAAGCGCTGATGTAGGAGATCTATTTATCAAATAGCAAGTAGTGGTAACAACTTCAGCCCAAAACCTCTTTTCTAGACCAGCTCCAATAAGCATGCTCCTAGCCTTCTCCATCAACGTTCTATTCATTCTTTCTGCAACTCCATTCTGCTCTGGAGAATACGAAGTTGTCTTTTGTCTTTTAATCCCACAATCTATACAAAATCTGTCAAAGTCTGTAGAATAGTACTCACCGCCATTATCAGATCTCAAACACTTAATTTTCTTCCCAGTTTGAGTTTCAACCATAGCCTTAAATTCCTTGAAATGACTAAAAACTTCAGATTTACTCTTTAAAAAATATACCCATGTTCTCCTACTAAAATCATCAATGAAAGTAACATAATAAACTGATTTAGCAATAGAAGCAACCTTAACAGGACCAAATACATCCGAATGGATTAGATCCAAGATACATGAAGACTTATGAGTAGATGAGTAAAATTGAACACGGTTCTGTTTGCCATAAATACAATGTTCACAGAAATCAAACTCCAGATTGCAATCATTCAACCCCTCAACGAGGTTCTTATTTTTCAGGGCTTTTAAACCCTTCTCTCCAATGTGGCCAAGCCTTTGGTGCCATAACATGGTCTTCTCTGCAGGTAATTTTGATTCGGTAGTAGATAGAGCACCCTTGGGTACCCAAAGCCACGACCATCCATAGAGGAGGAAACCCTCTCCTTTTTCAGTGAAATAGTTACTGGCTTAGTTTTATCCGAAGTGCTATTGCACTCAACCGTGCATGCATCAAGTTGGTACAATGTACCCAATCTACTTCCTCTTGCTATCACCATAGCACCTCTCACCATTTTCACACACTTCAAAAAACTGTACATGCACACCCGCATCTATTAGCTTGCTAACAGATAATAAATTTCTTGCTAGTCCTGGGATATACAAGACACCATCAAATCTTCTAATTCTACCATCAGAAAATTTCACTGAATACTACCACGACCAACAATTTCAAGGAAAGAATTATCACCCAAATACACCTTACCACCATCATAGTTTTCATACTTACTAAACCAATTTTTGTTAGGAGTCATGTGGAAAGATGCACCTGAGTCTATCAACCATGCATTATCACTTGCACGAGTGGCCAAAGCTGCAATAAAGGCATCTCCATCTTCTTTTTTCGGACTCAGAATCATAAATCATGCTTCTTCTTTTTTTTTCTTTTCTTTTCTTCTTTGCATTCCCTTCGGAAGTGTCCAGATTTGCCACAGTTCCAACATATCACCTTGGACTTACCAGGGATTTTGATCTCCCCTTATTCTTGGAATGGCCACGCTTCTTCTCATCTTTGCCTCATTCTTTTGTTCTTCCTCGAACACTCAAAGCCTCTTTGGCGTTCAGAGAGACCTTCCTTCTCATCTCTTCGAGAGTAGAGAACCAACAACATCCTCCATCTTCAGAGTGACTGAAGTGCTCCCAATGGCCATGACTAGGCTGTCCCATGAGTCAGCAATGAAACCAACAACATTTGGCACCTTTCTTCTTCATCCATCTTAACCCCAACCGAGCTCAACTGAGTCACCAACATATTGAATGTTTCCAGATGCTCAGATATTTGTCCACCTTCTTCCATTCTCAAGGAAAACAACTTCTTCCTCAAGAAAATCTTATTTACTAGAGACTTAGCTTGGTATATCTCACCCAACTTTTTCCAAAGCTTCTCCGAAGTGGATTCTTCATGGACATTTATCAGGATCGAATCTGCAAGACATAGTCTAATAAGACCTTTAGCTTTTCTATCCATTACATCATATTGTGCAGCCAAAACTAGATCCGTAGGCCTATGGACCTTCTCATCCACCGCATCCCATAGATCTCGATCAACCAACAGATCTTCCATCTTTAGCTTCCACATTTCAAAGTTTGTGCCAAAAAACTTCTCTACGTCAATCCTCCCAGATGTGCTCGCCATTTGAAAAATATCTGCAACCAGATAACAAAGTATTCTCTGCACAAGCTCCCACTCAAACCCGGATTAGCACAAAAAACCCAACAACCCACAACTGAAACCAAAGGTGATCAGGCTCTGATACCACTTGATAGGAAATTAAGAGTAGCGGAACAACTTCCTATGCTAATCTTTGAGGAGAGATATTATGCAAAACTTTCAACATAGTAAAACAGTTACAGAAATATCAACAACATATTCATAACAAAACACAAACACCAGATATACGTGGGGAAAATCCTTTTGGATAAAAAACCCCACACTCCAAAAGCCCACTCAATGTATTTCAAATCTAATAACAAGATTACATACACTTGCAGAGCAAGTTTCTTACAGGAGTATCACCAGAAACAATTCTAGGAGGATTAAAACTCACTACTCCAATTGCTTCTCCAAGCCTTCAATTTATAGACCTCCGGTTATACAAGAAACCATCTATGGTTTACAAAACCATGTGCCAAACCTCTCATGAGGTGGATAGCATTAAAGAGCAAGATTTCGGTCTAAAATTAGGCTCCCACGTCCACAATATTCTCCCCTATTTTTGACCCTTACGGATTTTGACCCTTATAGATGTCATAAAATCTGTCATAATATCTCTAAAAATAGTCCTTCCATGATATACTATCATATGGGAATCTTTTGACAACTCCTATTTCTATTTTTAGAGCATAGACAATGTGAAACGGTTGTAGGAAAATCTTAAATGAATAAACCAAACAAGGTTGAGACACCTCATCTAAATCAATGTACAAAATATCAAAATCTCTTATTCCACTTGTGTATCTCGAAATTATTTTCTTTTCTCACCAACACGAATATTTTGGAGTTTCCATGAACCTTTAAATTAGACTCACTTCATACATTATGTCAGGTCTTGTTGAAGTCAACTATATCAAACTTCCAACTAGTCTTTTATATAATGTTGTATCAACATAGTTTCTCTCATCTTCCTTGCTCAAAGTTAAACCTAAAGTTATGGGTATAGGTGTTGGTTTGCAATTCAACATCCTAAACCTCTTCAAAACATAATTTTTATACTTCAATTGATGAACAAAAATTCTATCACTTGTTTGATATACATTAATGGTGAGAAAATATTTCATCAAAACTAAATTTGTCACCACAAGTTTTTTCTTCACTGTTGACTTGATCAAATCAACTAAAAATTTCCTTGTGAATATCAAATCATTAACATAAAGATATACAATCAAAATTTTACCTTGATCACTCACCTTTGTTTATAGATTTTGTTCATTATTTCTCCTATTGAAACCATCATTCAATAAGTAAATGAATCAATTCACCTAGATATAACCAAGCTCTTAGTATTTATAATTTACGACCATATAAAATTTCTTCCTCCATGTTCCCAAATCAATTTCCAAAATTTCGAACCTACAATGTCACTTTGAACAAATATAAATATAATATTTATCAATTTTTGAACACAACAAAAATTTAATATCTTTCTTAATGATTAATTTTGACGCTAATTAGGTTGGATATAACGTCACAATGCATACATACTAAAATGTAAATAGATATCCAACACTAAAGAAATTATTGTGCACCCTATTTTTCTTATCAAAAAATATCTACAATTTCACACACACACACACACACACACACACACACACACACACACACACACACACACACACACACACACACACACACACATTTTACTCAACATTTATACCATATTTATGAATGGGGCATTAAGAAACAAGCATGCATATAGTCAAAGAATATATGAAAACCAATAGTCTATATTTTAAATCAAAGAGTCATAATGGAAGGAATAGATACGGTTTACATAACCAATACAAAAAAATCACTATACCATACAAAAAAATTATAATGGCGATTTAATGAAATTAGATATAAGATAAGGGTACTACTTTGCTCAAATAAATAAAATAGTAAGCATGCAAGATCAAACAAAGGAAATACAAGAACAAGTGATAAATAGGGGATAAAGAATGACTCATCTTGTATATGTAGGTCTAAAGCGATTCGAGATTGGTTAGTAGTTCCCTTATCTTAGATTTAATTTCATTGAAACATTTGGTAAGCTCGATCCCTTCCACAGCTTACCTTGTCAGATCCCTTTCCATCACACTTACCTCTCACAAGTTTTCTACTGAGGATCTTAATGAACTCAATTCTTATCTTGTTGAGCATCCTAAGAACCTTGATCTGCTTTACTTTTTATACTGTGAGGAATCCCAAAGGATTTCTGCCACCTCTCCTCTTGGTAACACTATTTATACTACTACCACATCTTATATTCATCTTTCCTCCTCCCCTACCAATTCGGGATCTTCTACCACTCATATTCCTACTTCCAAATTGAATCCTAATATTTCTTCTCCTTTATTTCACACATTCATCCTAATGTTTCTTTTGGCACCCAAGATTTAGAGTCTCTTTATCATGATTTACAAGTAAAAATCCATCAATTGTAGTAAGATAATTCTTCTTCATAGTCCTCTTGCGTATTAAGTATCTTCTTATCCAACCCTCCCAATTTTTATTCACCAAATTTTCCTCTATTCAATGGAAATGGAGATCCTCAAGATCAGCTTAGATCTTTTCATGTTTCTTTCCTAGACTATGCATGTGATTCAACACCCTCTTGACTAATTTGTTTCCCAAGAGCTTACAAGATTATGCTTTGCAAAGGTTCTATGTCTTTCCCTTGCATTCTGTTAAATCATTTACTCTTCTTCATGATTTGTTTCTAGCTCATTTTTCTATGAATATTGGAACAAAAAATATCTTATGCACAAATTTTTAAAATTAAACAAGGATCTTATGAACATATTAGTGATTATGTATTTTTTTACAAGAACAATCTTTCTAAAATGAACAATGTCTTAGTTTAATATGAATTGTAAAATATTTTTATTCAAAGTATTTTTCATCCTTTGTAATAATGTGTGCTTTTTGATTCCTATAAAATTCATTTGGCCATCTATACCATACCCTAAATACTCATGAGACTAAGTTACTTTCTTTGGGAAAACTCAAATATGGTTCTAACACTTCTAATCATTCCCTTCTCAATTTCCAAGCAAGGTTACCTTTAGACCCAAGTCTAATGATGCTATGACTCTGTCAAATTTTATCCTCAACCTCCTAAGATTCAACTCCAACCCACTCGATGTGTATTTACTCAATTTCCTTATCCTCCACATATGTTGTTGCCCTAACTCATTGAAAGCAATCTAATTTCTCTTCCACCTCCTCTTGAGTATGATCCTAATAAGCCCCATGGCCAGAAGTTCGATGACCATGCACATTGTGATTACCATAGATGCAATGGCCATTCTAATGACAAATGTTTCAAGCTTCTCCATTTTATTGAAGATCTCATTGACAATAATGATATCCATTTGCTTGAATCTACTACTTCCACTTCCAAATCTACCAATGACAATGGAAAGTTAAAAATATTCAATGACCCATTACCTAAGCATGAAAATTCAACTTCCAGAGTCCTCTTCTAATCATACCTACCACACAATGCCTCCTCTTGATTCTTTGGATCATCCCCTTGGATTCCTTGTTGGTGCTACTAATTTCCCATCACTTGCTATCACTTTAACTGATGTTGATTTTCACACCTCATTATCCTCCCGTAGATTACATATTGATGCTTCGCTCACAATCCCCATGACATCAACAATGTTACGGTCCATCCTACATTCAAATCCAATGCATGATCATTATCATTATTGTCGTCCATTGGCTTCCCTCTATCTCAAATGATATGCATGTCTCCCACTTCTCATGGGCATGTTATTCTACCTCTTCTTGGTGGGCCTCTTAATTTTTCTATGCCATTTATTATTGTATCTATTATTACACATTATGATATGTTCTTGGGACTCCTTGGATTTAGGATGCCAAATTCGTACCTTCTATTTTTCACTTTTGCTTAGAGTTTATCCATGAGTAATATCTTATCACTATTTGAGGCATTCAACCATGGACACATTTTTCCTTGGCTCCTCTAGCCATCCCATGTTCATTTTCTCCTACTCGGTGTGTATCTTCTCCTATTCATGATGGTTCCTTAGCCTTGACACCTCATATGGTATCTAGAGTCGTTTCTCATCTTGCAGTACCTTTTGCACATCCATATCATTTTACATCATATATGGCTACTCCTTATGGGCCCCGCAACTTCTATAGATCCCATATCCCACCTCATAGGTGTACTTTTTTACATAGATCACATGCTTCACATACTTCATCTAGACATGTTTCACAACTCTATTTCTTTGCATGCTCGATATATTATTATTTCATATACTTAGCCTCGTACACTCTCACATAACCATCGAATCCTAGACCATGTTCACATGTATACTTCTTTTACATCGGCTGATCATGGGCCCTTGCCTAGAACTATTATTGTATAGATCGTATTGGAATTCACACTTGGGGGATCCTAATTCACCCACACCACCCGATGAAACACTCCTTTTCCCGGTTCATACTTAACATATGAGGGTTTATTCATATGAATGTCACTTTGCATGCACGCGTGCACGCACACGCGCACATACACACACACATCGGGGGCATCCTTATTCCTCCATTTTAGATATTTTTATTTTACATATTCACAATCAAAAATCTAAAAACATTATCTTATATATTGATTGGATGCATTATTCCTTTCTTATACTACTATATATTGCACATGTGTTTCTCATGTTCTATGATTCATAATATTCTTTATCATTATTCATAAACCTGTGATTCATAGAAATTGATCATTGTGGCTTGGAATAGATTGGATTGAATTTAATGATAATTGGAGGTTGTAAAGAACTCCTCCAAATTTCTCTGGGTGGTATTTAGGTTTGTTGATAGTGTGTGGACCCTACAGAAAAGTCTAAGTTTATGAAGATTTTTTTTATCTCCCAAGTTATACACTAGACCTATTGAATAAATTGGTGTTGGAGGAATTTGGGAAGCCATACTAAATGTATGGATTAGTTTCAAACTAATTTTGAACTTTTATGAGGTCTATTTAACTCTATTTTATAAGACTATTTTTTGGGGTGAAAATGGCAGTTTTGGTGGTCCTAGTTGCAGAGGTGTTTCGTTGGTGTTTCAGTCAAAGTTATGGTATCTAATGGAGTTGGTGATAACCTTGAGGTCATGAGATTTCATAAAGCTGTCACACTTACATGTTTGAGGTGTTTTTGGTGATGGTTTTAATTCAATCTTTGAGGACTGGTTTTGTAGACCTCATAGACCTAATGAGGATGGTTGATCGAGATGGTGGTGTGATTATATGTTTGAATGGTGCAAAGCTGAATGAGATTATAGGAGGCATGGACTGGTTATAAAACATGTATAATTGGTTTTAGAAGTTTTGTGATGGTCATATTGTCCCTAAAAGGCTTGGTTTTGGTGAGAGGGCGCTTCGGGTATATTAGACCTATTTGAGACCTAATGGAGGATTAGATGTTTCTAGATGCCATTAATGACCAAAGTGGTATTATGTATGATGTTTTCATCATTTTAAAATATTTTTAGTTCAATATTCCCTATGATGGACAACCTAGATGATTTAGATTCTTAAGACATGTATTTAAGCATGTTCTTACTAACTTATTTGATTATTGGGTGATTATGAGAAAGTGTGAGTGAAAGGGTTGTTTGTGGAGGTGTAGAGGATATTTTTTATCATCAAGAGAAGGAATAGATGTTGGTATGAAGAGATAATATTTGTGTAGTTTTTAGAGAGATAGGTCGATGACCTAATCACCTTGTTGAAAAATTGTTTAGGCGAGATAACAAGAATGGTAGATTTGGAGAAGATAAAATGAAAGATAACTTCATAGGTGTCATCATTAGTTGTTGAGAAAACATTTAAGAGGTAAAAATAAATCAGGTGGTTATAGTTGATGTTGAGTCATCTAGGGGGGGTGCCTCCTTATAGATTTGGTTCTCTACTAAATCTAGGGGTTGGTGCTCCTTGTGAGGTTGGTGCCTCACTAAATCTAGAGGTTGGTGATCCTTGTGGGGTTGGTGCCTCACTAAACCTAGGGGTTTGTTCTCCTTGTTGAGTTCATGCCCAACTAAATTTGAATCATTTCTATAATAAATATTTTTTTAAGTGGATTTTCTTCCCTTTGAGGGTTCCCCACTTATATCTAGTGTTCAAGTGTTTTATGTTCTTGTTTGTTCATTTATGGCTATTTTTATTAATGAATGCATGGTTAATGGTAATGGTTAAGTTGAATTGATGTTTTATGAATGCTAAAGAGAATGTAAAAGAATTTTTTTAAGGCACATTGATTCACCCTCTTGTGGTTGTGCTTCCAAAAACATCAACACACAACACTATGATAACTTTATTGAGTGTGAAATGTAGTGAAATAGTTAGTGAATCACAAACATTGTGACCACCGAGGTCAACCCAAATCAATCATTTGCGTTATTTAATTTTATGTGTAATGTTTTTTTAGTGTGTTTTAGGATAGCTAGGGTTTGTTTTACGGGGTCGTTGTGCGAATTTTATGGTTACACATGTGAAATTAAAGGTATCAAAGAGCTATAAAGATACACATCAACACTAAAAGATGTAGATTTCCACTTTCTATAGGATCAAAACCATACAACTTGGTCTATTTGTGTTATTTGATCCTAAAAATTTTATACAGGACTACCCAAGATGACTTAGAAACACAGGAATTGATTTACCTAGTTTTTAGAATTTTTTTCTTGTCATCTCTCAAGTAACACATTATGGAAGTCTTCTAAACCATCTAAATGGCTCTTTCTACCAAAATTTCACTTTCAATTGCATGTTGCTTGATGTTATTTTGATTCAAGATGTTGTACATTATTTCTATATTATCTCGAAATACAAATTAGAATGTGTTTATAAGATAGTTATTATATTATCAACTTTAGACCTTATTAATATCAATTAGGGTTGATACACACTTATGTGAATACTACAACCACTATTTAGATACCACACTTTTTTTTTAATTTCCTTAGCCACATTGCAAGAAATAAACATTTTACTACTATTTTCATTCTCAACTTGATTTCGTCTTGAATATTTGCATTTTTCCTATTCACATCCAACTCCTTTTTATCATGTAAACACTAAATAATGCACTTTGAGCAATAATTTAGTCTCTATCTCATACTATTATTCATATGGTTCTTGAGTGAAAAAGAGCACTAGTTAACCCATGTCATTGTCCATTTTACATTGCTTTCTGTTGTTACTTTTGATCTTTCACCCGTATTTTCCCAGTCAGTTTGGTCACACTATGTTTTTCCTACTCTTAATGGGGCATCCAACCAAGAATGGGGCGCCCCAGGTGTCATGATCCCCTTTGGGGAGCCCTGATCCTCTTTACACTTTACTCTCACCTTTTGGGAACTTTCTATCCATTTGAGCTTTCTATATTTTTGGTGGTTGGCCTTTTCAGGGTTAATTACAAAATTAGAACAAGAGAACCATATAAATATAAAGTTATGAGACCATAATGAGGGGCAAATAATTAAGCACTTACTATCACCACCTAAGGTTGCATCCATCAAAGGATTCTATTGCTCCATTTACATCCATCTAGCTCCATCACAAGGGACAAAGGTTGGTTCATCTACATTGCACTTTATAAGAGGGGATTTAATTCTATTTCATGCACCATTTTACTTACATTCTACATCTAGTTATTGTTCACTACTCACAAAGTGCGACTAGCACAAGAGCACCTAGGGCACAATTTCCACACACACACCTAGAACTACATTGGGTCTGAGATGTAGTGCAACACTCAGTTAGTAAGTCCACCATTGTGGCTGCTGAGGACATTCCAACCCCTTCATGTGCATATTTTATTTAGGGTTTTGATACTTTACTAGGGGTTTCATAGGTGTTTCATCCATCTCGAAATTTTAGGGAAATCCAACGAAGTTCAATGATATTCATGCGACAGAAATGAACATGACGATCATTCAACTACACCTAAGAGGTGACTTCTGGTCATTTCTACGATCAGGGTGCCCATATCTCATAACAAGGTGCCTCAAGTGCCCATATCCTTTAACAGTGCCCTAGTTTGGATAGACATTCTAGATATGCATTTTCCTGAGCTCCTATGTGGTCGTTTTCTCCTCATGTTAAGTCGGTTTACTTTGCGACACATTCTGTGACATCTCTAAATTAGCAAAGGCCTTTCTTAACCCTCTTTGTCTTTATTGTTTCACATTATATTTCTTATTTTGATTGGGTCTATTTGCTACATTTTATCATCATTTATTTACTTGCTTTTATAGCATCATATTAGACTACAATTTTACATTTTGGTGAACCTGTACTCGATGTTCACGCTTTTTGGATCCTCATTCCTTTCTTATCATCCTAGAGTCTAGTCATCATGAGTATCTCAATCAATGATTATTCATTTGCAAATCCTAATTTACGGTATAGATTCCAAAATCTTCTTTCTACTACTTACATTTGTGTTGATATGCATCCTGGCTCGAAGATATCAAACTTTTGTAGAGATGCATTTTCTTAACACATAACATTCAAATCCAATCCTCCTACTAATCTTATCACTTTTGACAATGACCCACCTTTGCATCTCATGATTCACATTTACAACGTGTGAATTAAGCACACTTTAATTAACAATGGATCTAAACTCAACTTATGTCCCATGTCATTCATTTAAAATATAGGTCATTACTCGCTTTCGTAATGTTAGTTTATCTTTTCTTTCACTTTGTGCATATGATAGTTCTATTCACCCATGTTTTGGTCACATTACATTACCTATCGGTGTAGGGTGAAAAATGGTCAACAATGTATTCTTTTTCATTGAATTTCTAGTCACCTATAATTATTTTCTTTGGATACCATGGCTCCATGCCATGCAAGTAATTTATTCCACTTTACATCATTGTGTAAAATTTGTACATGAAGGCATCGAATATACTATTTTTCATGACCATGACCCATTCCAATATTGTGACCGAGATCCTAGTACTACTCTTCCTACTCCAAGCACTAATACTATAGATGATCCTCAACCTCTAGATGAACCACCTCATTTTCCATCGCTTAAAGGTGTTATCTATGTGGTAGATGTTGTTTCTTCTACACCACCACATCCATCCTACTACTACTACTATTGTTATGATTCTTTATCGGTGGCATGTACAGTCTACAGACATCACTCTATCTCCTATGCCTTCACATGCACCACTTCCATCACTACAAACTTTGTTTGAACATGTATTCTTTTCATTAATAATTCATATTGGGAGCATATTACAGTTGATCCTACTTGTGATGTCACTATATGTTCACATGATGGTCTATCTCGACTTGGTTTTTCTTTTGAGGACCTTTATCCTCCTACTCACCATCCTCATTTATATTATGGCTTCATCACTATTATTACCACTTATGATTTACATGTCTTACATATTATAGTTTATCTATCACGCACTCCTCGCTCTTCTCCACTCACATTAGGGTAGCCTTGGCTTACTTACATTAGGGGCACGTTAGATCCTCGACCATACATAAATTTCATTTCCTATGTGCTTGAGTCATGTTTTCATTTGCAATAGTTATTTCCTTGGATATACACCAAATCTTACACAACCCCCTTTTGTCCTAGCATCAACACATTTCTTATACTCGCATCAACACATATTAACCACCTAACATAGGTATCATCATCTACATTTTAGCATCATCATTACCTGATGACACACTCTTGTGCTTCGGTTCACACTTGACTGTTAAGGGCATCTTAAAAACATGAACCCCACACACTGCACAATAGGCATTACACATCTCACGCTACATCTTATCATCACTATACATACTACACATTTTACACATCACATGGTCATCTCTCATCATTGCATATACTACATACATCTACTTGTACGTGTTGCACTCACTACCCTATGATGCACTCTAGTCTCATGGTCCATACTAGATTGTTGAGGGTATACATCAAAAATGGACCTCATCACATTCATGCATTCATCATTCAACCTTCTATCATGTGACATCCCTAGGTTAGTGACATACGCTATAGGCTAAATCGTCACCTATTCCATCATCTTGTAGTGGTATACACTTTAGGCTACATCATCACACCCTATGCTCATATTTTAGTGATATGTGTTATAGGCTAAATCATCACATATCCTCTTATCTTGTAGTAGTATATGTTGTAGGCTATAGTGCCACTTTTTTCGATCATCTCCTCATGATATACAGTTTAGAAAAAATCATCAGGTGTCTTCATCTCTAGGTCACATATCATCACCACAAATACACATTCACCACAATGCACTACACACAACAAACAGTTTGACCATTTCCTGATGACGCACTCTTGTTTTTCGTTCATTCTTGATTTTTGAGGGGGCATAAAAAAATGAACCTCATTGCATACAATCCCACTCACTTGGGGGGCACGTGGCTCCTACCATTCATTATGCATTCCATTCCATCCATCTACAATATACTACATATCTCGGTGGCGTTTACTCTTCCTTACATTTTCTTGTACATGTTCGTCTTATTACACATGCTAGATATATTTCTTGTATGCCATTATCTTTACCATACACACATGCATGTTCACGTCCTTTTCTAGTTGTGATCGCAGATACAAAGCTTCTACATGTAACATGGATGCTTGACACAAGTACCATTCCCATAGTGGCTAATGAGGGCATCCACTTTCATATACTACAAGTGTTATTGTTTCATTTTCTACTTAGCACATTACTTTATTGGTTATACACGTTTTTCACATATGGGTTATTTTTCTAACATGCTAACGAGTGCTTCATGTGCAACATCTCTTTATAAGATTTACTTATTACTATGGCTATCTCTTTGTTGTTCTTTTTTGTCATTGTTTGCTATTACATGTGTCCCTTTCCCTTTGTTTGGTGTGCATACTTGTTTGTTTGTATGTGGCCACTATGGTCTTGAGTGTCTTGCGACATCGTGAGTGATGTCCCATGTTTGTAACCCAATTTTCATGGTCTATGATTGGTTTCTTGTGTGTTTACTTGCATTATAGCTTACACATTGTTGCGTAGCTTACACTTATTTTCTACATACATGCTTGTTTGTATTAACACTTATCTTTAGCCAATTATTTATATGTTCCTTATTTTTTACCAAGCACATTCCCTCCCCCATGTGGGCTATAGTTTTCATGGTCAGTCCTCTTTTGGGGCCACATTCTCCTATCCATGACATCTCATGTGCCCCTAAAGAGGAGGCCATAATTTGGGTTTATACACACTACATAACATGGTACCAAGATGCCGTTCAGTTGTTTAGTTTAATGTTCATGACACAATGGGTTATACAACGAGTTGGTTTAGACCAATCTACAAAACACCATATACAATGGATTTTATAGAAAAGATTGTCCTTAGCATTCCTGGGAGCGATTCAAGGTTAGAGGATACAAATTACTTTCCTCCCTACAATACTTTGACCAAAGAGTGTTGGATCGCCAAAAAAACTAGGTAATATAGATATCTCTTCACACTCTCAAGAAGCAGTTATAGATTGGAGAATAACACATCTTTCTCCCTACACTTCTTCACCAAAGTGGCATGAAATATCCCAAAAAATTGACACGTCATTGACATTTACAGGATCCTTTATACACCCTTTTTCTCATCATGGATCAGTGCATGTGTTCCTTTTTCACTTTTGTATCTTTCATTACATGATTTTTACATATATACATGCATCTTTACACACGATTTTTACACATGTTAATGGTAATTATTAATTTGAATTTATGTTTGATGAATGCTAAAGAAAATGTGAAAGAAATTTTGTAAGGCCAATTGATTAACTCCTCTAATGGTTATGTTTCCAACAACATCAACAGACAAGAATAGGATAACTAGATTGAGTGTGAAATGTAGTGCAACACTTAGTGAATCACAAACATCGTGACCACCGAGGTCAATCCAAATCAAGAATTTACATTATTTCAATTTGTGTCTATTTTTTTAAAGTGTGTTGTAGGATAGATAGGGTTTGTTTTGCATGTTCATTATGCAAATTTTAGGGTTACGCGTGAAATTGAAGATATCAAAGAGTGATAAACAAAGACACACATCAACACTAAAAGATGTAGATTTCCACTTTATATAGGGTAAAACCATACAACTTGGTCTATTTGTGTTATTTGGTCCTAAAAATTTATACAAGACATCCCAAGAAGACTTAGAAACACAAGAGTTGATTTACCTAGTTTCTAGATTTTGTTTCTGTTCATCTCTCATTAACACATTATGACAATATTTTGAACCATATAAATGGATATTTATACCTAAATTGCACTTCCAATTACATGTTCCTTGATGCTATTTTGATTCGTTATGTTGTACATTCTTTCTATCTTACCTAAAATAAAAATCGAATGTGTTTATAAGCTAGTTACTATATTATCAACTTTAGACCTTATTAATTTATATTAGGATTAATACAAACTTATGTAATTACTACAACCATTATTTAGTTACCACACTTTCTTTGTACTTTCTTTAACGACATTACGCAAGAAATAAACATTTTACATCTATTTTCACTCTCAACTAGATTTACTCTTGAATATTTACATTTTTCCTATTCATATCCAGCTCCTTTTTATTGCACGGACACTAAATCGTGCACTTTGGGTAATTATTTAGTCTCGGTCTCATACTACTATTCATATGGTTCTTGAGTGAAAAAGAGTACTAGTTAACCCACGTCTTTGGAAATTTTACCTTTCTTGTAGTCGTTACTTTTGATCTTTTCCCATATTTTTCAAATGGATCTATCACACCGTGTTTTTCCTACTCAAGGGGGTGCCCAACTAGGACTAGGGTGCCCTGTGCACCCTGATCCCCTCTAGGGTGCCCCGATCCTCTTTACAGTTACTCTCACCTTTAGGGAACTTTTTAGCCATTTGAGCTTTCTATATTTTGGTCGTTGACCTTTTTGGGTTAATTACGAAATTAGAAAAAATAACCATATAAATATAAAGATATGCAACCATAATGAGGGACCAAGCACTAAGCACTTACTATCACCACCTAAGGTTGCATCCATCAAAGGATTTTATTGCTCTATAATTTGCATCCATCTAGCTCCATAAAAGGGACAATGGTTGGTTCATTTGCATCACACTTCATGGGAGGATTTAATTTTATTCCATGCACCCTTTACTCACATTCTACATCTAGTTATTGTTAGATGTTACTCACAAAGTGTGACTATCACAAGAGCACCTAGGGCACAATTTCCACACACACACACCTATAACTACATTGGATTTGAGATGTATTGCAATGCTCAATTAATAAGTCTACCATTGTGGCTATTGAGGAAAGTCTTACCCCTTCATATGCATCTTTCTTTTTTAGGGTTTTGATGCTTTTCTTGGGGTTTTGCAGGTGTTTCCTTCATCTCTAATTTGCAGTGACATCCAGCGAAGTTTGGAAACATTCATGTGACATGAAGAAAACACAGAAGATCATTTAGTGACACCTCAAACGAGTTTTCTTGGTCATTTCCATAGACCAAGGCACCCAACCCGCCGAAAAATTTAAATTTGTATTTTCCCGAGCTCTTGTGTGGTCATTTCCTCCATCTCTGCTCAATCGGTCTCCTTTGTGACACGAGTCTGTGACATCTCCAAATAAGTTAAGGCCTTTCTTAACCCTCTTTGTCATTAAGGCTTCACATTTTATTTCTTAGGTTTCTTGGTTCTATTTACTACATTTTATCATCATTTATTTACTTTGCATCTACAACATCAAATTCACTGGGGTTCACTTAGTAAAATTATGGTATAGCACGTGCATTCGAAAGGTATTAAAGAACACCCTTAATTCTAGTTTTTACCTCTAAATATTCAATTGATAATACCCCCTCCTGTTATATTATTAGAATGAAAATACCCCTAATTTTTAATGTACCATACTTACCTAT
Organism: Taxus wallichiana var. yunnanensis; assembly: GCA_018340775.1. NCBI lineage: Eukaryota > Viridiplantae > Streptophyta > Pinopsida > Cupressales > Taxaceae > Taxus > Taxus wallichiana. Next base: position 219,181,585 of record CM031239.1, read on the forward strand.
TTTTCAATTACAATTTTATTTACCCTTTTTATTTCTACCCTAATATATTAAACAGAAAATATATCATATTTCTCACTCAAATTTTTTAATATGCATTTCCTCTCTAAAGATAGTTTGAAGCCATCGAAGACCTATTACAAATCACCTTATAAATTTTAAGCTTTAATTATTTATCAATAGTTCTTCAAATAATTAAGATGGTGAAATAATATCGCTTACGTTGAAAAACATAATCAATCCTAGTTTTCTACCATCTTATTATTTATTGGTTAAGAATCTCTTAATTGAGATTTCTTTATTCAAAAAGAGATTATAATTTAACTTTATGAACACACTCATTTTGCAATTTTAAGGTATTTACTTTTAAAAACTAGGGTAATTTTTTTTTAGTTTTATATTAAAATTAAACCTCCCTTTCCTTTGGCCCACCTCTCTAACCTACCCCCAATACTTGATTCAAAATATTAATAAATTAAACCCTTTCACCCCCTCATGTCTACCGGTATATTGACTTTAATTTTATTAATTTTAATTACCCCAATATGAATCCACATGCTAGGATATTGACTAGCTAATGAACCCCCCGTGATCAGATTAGACTACAATTTTACATTTTAGTTTAAACATTTACACTCATTTGCATAATGACAAAACTTCTTGTAGTAACGACATTGGACATTATATTTTTCATACTTTTGATCTCCATGATTATGGTTATGGTTGTTTCCTCTTCCTCTTCTACTACAAATAAAATAGTGTTAGATCTTCTAAATCTTCATGATAACTTTTGGTCCTTCCTCTTCCTTTTACACCTCTCGTTTATTTCCTTCTCTTCCTCTCATGTGTCTACTACTATTAACTAAAATGTGTGATTTGAATGCATGTTCTAGGGGATAATTAGATGTCTTGTTCAACTGTTCTCACGAGTTCATAAATAACCCATAAGATCATCAATAGTACAATGGAAATATATTTTGACTCTAATTCAATGGCTATAATAATATGTTCGAATCCAATAGAAAGGCTCTTTAAATATTTTATTATATTTTCAAATATTTTAATGTGTGTCCATGTGACCTCACTTGATGTATGATACTCATTACAACAGTAAAAAATTCATCTATTGACTTTAGATCTTTCAATTGCAAAATTTCTAAATCTCTTCTAAGCATTTGTAGTCTTACCAATTTAACTTTGTTGCTTCCTTAATAGGAATTTTGTAGATTTTCCATGCTCACTGGATCTTGTTGTGGTTGCACTTGTTGGGAAAATGATCAATTGATCCATCAGCACACTAGATGAAAAACAATGCCTTGAAATCTTTCTTGTTAATCTTCTTGAGAATATATTTTTGTGTTTGTGGGAGGGCATTATATATCATTTAATTTATTGGTTATACAAATCATTCTCCAAAGATATCCCATAACTCTTAAGACATGACTAATTCTTCATTTGGATGCTCTTATAATCATAAGTGTTTACATCAAACAGAGGAATCTATTGAGTAAGATTGTTGGTACTCACACCTTTCATACTTCAACCAAATTTATTGCTAGTCTAATAACTTGGGTGATAAATTTGGATTCGTGATGCATGTTGCAGACACGGTGGCAAAATGGTGTTGTTTTGATTTGTATTATATAGTACTATAATTTGCATATGTTGTTAGTGGAGGGATAAGTAGAAGTAATAAGTGGAAGTAATGACATCCTCTTCCCCTTGCCAAACCATTGGATGGTTTGGTTGTATTATGTGTAGCACATCTTTTGTTATATTGGCATCACCTCCTTATTTGTCTCTATTGTACAATAAGGTGATACATGTCACTATTTTGCTAAGACATTGTCATGTGTTATGTAGGCCCAAGTGATGTTGTTAGAAACAAAAATATATTATTATTCATATTTTGGGAGTGTTTTGAATGTATGAGCGTAACATTAATTTGAAAGAACCCTCTAATACCAACTTGAAGATAATGTTCACATGCAAATTGATAAACATATCATACACCCATACATACTCAAAAAATAAAACTAACATAAATTTAATTAAAATAGATATTACATACAAAGACTTCTACAATTGACTTGTTGCCTTTCTTCAACTTTCTCTCTTCTTCGTTACAACATATTACCACGAAAGACCAAGCACTTAAATTTATTATTTATGTGTTATGTACTTCTAAAGCTTCCTATCTACCCTAAAGAAAAGACCAATAAATATCTTGTATTTGAAAAAATTTAGTGCTTCTCCTTCAAGCTAACTGCTTTATTAATAAAACAACCTATTTTAAAGAGACATTGAATTGCAATAAAATTGTTTCCTGTTTATATATACAATATAAATGGATCTGTATTGTAAGTTTCCTATTCATAAATTGATAATTAAGGTCACAGTTCACATCATAGTCTATTCAAATAAAATGTCTGTGTGACATTATTGCATTGGGCGTGGTACTCCCAATAACATAATCGTAAAAAGATATGTATGACTGTATTAGAAAGAGGAGCACCACCTAATTTATATAATAGTATTACCAGTTATAGTTGGATTAAGATCCATGTTTAGTTGAAAGCAGAACAAATTTTACGAATCTCGCCGTCAGAGCCTGTCTTAACTCCAACATTGCCCATCTTCACCATTGCCTTTCCGAAATCCGTGCCAAATCCAGACGTGGATGCATCGGCGTAGTCAGTGACGTAAGGTCTGGTTGAATTGTGTGCCCACAGCCTCTGGTCAGATTCCAGAACCGCATTACCATCTCTCACATTCGTGAAGAAAGATGTGTCAAAACTGGTTTCGCTTCCTTTGTCCAGCGCCACCCTTTTCGATCCGTCGCTGCCTGAAGGACACTGCGATTGAAGCTCACTCAGATACGCTGAATTAATGGTGGGATCGGCGTCCCCGCTTGCTGTGAAGTTGTAAAGCCGGTAACTGAAAAACTGGCAGTCAGTTTGTCCGATCGTATGTGCTCCTGTATTCAAAAATGAAATACATTTAATGCTTTTACAGTCAAAGAGAGTGAGATACTTCGAAGAAAAAGTGTTCAGAATTATTTATGAAATGGAAAAAGTGGTACTTTCCTCGTGGAATAGAATTCTATTCACTTACAATTCAATTGACTAAGTATATATTCAAATTATTTGTACTGAATAGCATTTAAGGGTTTTATAACGATCAGCCTAACTGTCACGTAAGTTAGCAGCTGACGTCAAATATTTTTTTCCTAAATATCTTCAAAAAACAGTGTGGCGCAGTGGTAGCTGGGGTTGCTGACATCGCAGAGGTCGTGAGTTCGAGTTTTGGCATAGGTCAAATCGTGATCGTTAGGCTCAGCCGTTTTATAAGAAAACATTTTGTATAATATAAGTTGGTTAAAAATCGGTGCGGCGAAGAAAATCGTTGGCTTACCAATTAGAGTTACAAGGTCTTGAGTGTCGAGGCCTTTATCAGAGAATTTGGTGATGAGGATGTCGATTGAGTCAGAGGGTGTTGGCATGTTCGCTGCTTCTGATGAAGACGAAACCAATCCGTCCCTCCTTCCAGTTAAAACAGTCCAGTTGCTTCCTTTGCTCTGCAAAACATTAGTAAGATTGTAAGATAAAGGTGACTTATAAACATACTTCGATCATATAAACATACTTTGATCATCTACAGGTTGTTTTATAAGAATTTTAAAATCTCCTCTTAAAAAATGTTGAAGTGAATCACTTCAACATTTTTTAAGAGGAGATTTTAAAATTCTTATAAAACAACTGTAGATGATCATGTGTGTATGTGTGTGTGTGTGTTTATGTGTATATATATACATATACATATACATATAAATATAGACACACACACATAAATGTGTGTGTGTACACACACACATCTATGTGTGTGTCTATATTTATATGTATGCGTATATCTATGTGTTTAGACATACATATATAAATGATTGAAAGTTTAATAATGTGTGGAATAAGTGTTACATTGTATTTTTTGATGTAGTGTTAAAAATTCTATTTTTATTAATATTTGTAGGTATTTATATTTTGGTGGATGCTTAATAACACCTTTTATACCATCATTTTTACTCACCCATCTACCAAGATGTAAATCCTACACACCTTTTCTTCACACTTACCATTTTTTTAATGTTCCTAGAAAAGTTGTTACGTTGCTTATAAAGGCTATGAGTGATTGCCTACCACTTCCAATATTTAATTCTTATTATTTTAACATGCGCTTATTATTAGTCCCCGAGATCCACATGATACTAAAGGAATTATTTTTGTTAATTGAGTTATTATTTCTTTACACATTATGTTTCCATTGTCTTAAAATTTAAATATGCAATGAATTAACTTATTTTAGATGAGGCCATGCTCAATAACATAGATTGTATGTCACATGTCTTCGTGTACTATTGTCTCTCATATTATAACTACATTTTATTGTTTCATTTTAAAAAGTCTAAATTATACCCTCCATACAATTACTTTTTCCTATAATTAATATATTTATTTTATTAGTGTTCACAACCCTATATATTTTAACTCTTTGAGTCAAGAATCTAGAAAAACTTATACCCTAAACAAGCCATCATCCTCATCATTAAACTACAACTTTTTCAATGTTATTTGATTTCATTATAATGGATTACATTGGTATAAGTTATTGCCTATTGACTTTACAAATACACACTAGCGGCGTAGTAGCTAGTATAAATAATTTGCTTTAAAAGTAAGGCAGCTTATTGCTATTAATTAAGCGGGTTTCTTGCCGTGTGGTCTTTTCTTAAAATTGTTTACAGATAGTGATAACATCCCACAAGATAGTAATCTAATTAAACTTCATAACAAACCTTATATATATTGCGAGAAAATTGCATGGTATAGTTAAAAGTATAGTATACCAGAACGACTGCATCACGCGTAGCGAGGGCGAGAATATCAGCGCAAGAAACAACGCCCGGGCACGCAGCTTCTATTTTTGTTTTCACGTCTTCAATCACATCAAATCCTCTCAACCCAAGATTTGTGAGCGCGTTTTTCTCTGCGGAAGGCCCCGTTATCAATATTGATCCGTCGCACCCTGCAAAATTTATTCCAATTCAATTTCATTCAGATCGGTAATCATAGCGTTGAATGGAAAAAAAGATGTAATTTTGACATACCTGGACGAAACAGTCGTGAAAGAAAAGCCTGAGGAGGGCCGGTGCAACTGTTTGGTCGTCGGAAAAATGTGTTTCAATGGTGGATTTAACAATGGACTCGACGTTAGGACAAGTGGAGGAGTAAAAATTCTCTTGGGTCGTCGAATCTGCCATTACAATTACCGGAACTAAAACGATACAGAACTTGAACGACAACACCATTAAAACTGCAGCAGTAAAATGATATTGTTGTGTTGCATCTTCATCTAATTGTTTGTAATTGTAATAACAGTAATGTAATGTGATGCAATGAGATTGCGAAATTAGGACCAAGAATTGGCTTTTTATAGCACAAATTTGCCACAAGTTCCCAATCTCGTTGTTCCCTATTCCTTGCGGAATGATGAGTGATGGTTATAAAAGTCTAAGTCGGACAACCCTCACTCTTATACCTACTCCATTAATGGAGGAAAATTGACTTGTGATACATATGTGTTTGCTTTTAAGTCGATTGACTTTCAAAACCTAACAGATCCTTCGATTCCAATCCATGTATTGACATTTACTTGTTTTGAACGGAAAATTTTGAATTAAAAAGATCTAACATCCTATTTCCACTCAAGTGCATTTACGCCGTTCTTGGGAGGGTTCACTTTCTTCCTTCTTTCTTTAAAAGGGAACATTTTTTCTATTCATTTAGTAATACAAATTCAAAACAGAATATTATTATGTCCTTTATTTTGAGATTATTTTATTTTTACGTCTTTTATGTTAAGACTATTTTTTTTATGAGTAATCATTGTATTACATTACCTCCAACTACTCCAAAGTTTACTTTATTATCTTATTGTAAAATGATCTTCATAAAAAAAAATCATTACAATATTAATATTTTTGTTCATATACATGACATTAATAATTATTATTAGAATATTTGTTTATTAAAGTGGTTTCAATTTTACGTCCATTTTTCTACCTCCACCAAAATGTATTATGTAATCTTACACGAAAATAACTTTTATGCATAATCATTTTATTATTGACATTTTAATTTATATATGGAGAAAATATTTATGAGATAACGAGACCTAGTGAATATACAACCATTTTGTTATAAACAATTAAGCATCATATAATATTATAAATATAATAATTATCTACTAATGAATGCTTTCAATATTTATGTGTTAAAGTGGGTTCTCTTATCTTATTATTGTAAGACAAAAGTGATTTAGTTGGATAATTTGACAGGATAATAAGTATGAGAAAAATATGATATATTAGGTGCTACACTCATTAAAAAATTTCCCACTTGAGAAGAAAACCTCCTTGCTAAGTAATTATTACCAAAATATAAATGAAGAAAAACAATGTTAATAAATTTTGTAATGTCTAAAATAACACAACCAAAAATATATTAGAATAATGAATACTCATAAAGATTATTTAGGTAAATACTAAAATAACAATTATAAAAATTCCCACAAAATTGACTATTATAATTAAATTGTTTTCTTATGAAATATTGTACAATCAAACATAAATTGAATCAATGAAGTCACTTTGATGAAAAGTGCTCTTGAGTCATTTTAAATTGTTATAAATAAAGATGTTATTACTCAAGTGGTTTATTGTTGTAGTTTGTTTTATCAAGTTTGAGTATGTGATTTGAGTTATAACAACTCACTCAACAATAATGATAATTCCATATTTATAATACTTGACTCCTTATCTTAAGGAGATATATGTGCCTATTCATTGGCACTATTGTTTACAAAATAATATGTAGAAATTTTGATTGTAATAAATTTTGTACCTCATCTTGTGATAGAGAAATAGATTGTGAAAAAGTTCTTTATTTATTGTAATGAAAGCTCGAGAACAACGTCAATTGTGAATTTCTCAGCTTACAACTTCTCCCTCAAAATTATCTTCTTGCTCTGCAAGTAAGTAAATCCAGACGTCATGTTTATATGCACCTGCAAATATTGAAAACATGCATCGAAGAGTTACAGGTTGTGAGTTGTGAGGGCGGTCGCTCAGGGAAAGTCTGGCCTATAACATCAATAAAAACAACACAGGAAGGACGTCGAGTATAGATATTGTTTGGCGGAAGTTTCAAAAGTGCACGTCTACTCTACCCAACTTGTCATTAACAAAAACAAGTGTTGTCATTACTAGACTTGCTTGGTCTGTGCATCCTTTCATTGGCGCATGGATCTTCATCTCGCACCCATGGATTTTATCAGTTTTCGAAGTCTTCAATACACGTATTCTACATCGACGGGCATTCGAATTCTATTTGTTTTTAAACACTAAAAACAAAAAGGCCGAATTATATAATATGGGTCGGGTGATTTAAGTTATGTGTTTATTTTCTCTATGTCATTTGTCATTTTAGTGCTATTTTTATTGGTCTCTATATTTATTGTCATTAAAAAAATGTTTTAAATAGGTTGATGGAGTGGAGTCTCTCTTGTTAGTAGTCACTATATAGTGAGTCCATAATTATTTAGATGTGTCTTTCGCTCTGTCCATTGTTCACAAAAATTGTAATGCAATGAAACTATATTATAGCATTAGTCAAATATTTGTAGTAAAGTTGATTTTCTCTTAAATCTAATTTTTAATTGGGTTTTGTGTTAAGTCATAAATTTGTTGTATTTTTGAAGTCAATTTGTGTTTAGACGCATTATTGGAATAATCAACTTTTACCAAGTCAATTTGTATAGAGTTTGTAAAAATGGAAAAAACTAAGTCTTATTGAAAATTTTGAAGAGAAAGATTTTCACACATGGTGAGTACAAACTCAATGACAATTAATTGAAAAAAACCTATAGGAAATTGTCAAAGGAAAAATGAAAAAGACGAAGGATACATATGAAATAGCGAAATGTGAAAGCAAGGATCGAAGAGTGATAGCAATTATCGGCCTAGGATTATCTAATGCATAGAACTAACTAAGTTAAATCTAATGACATTTGAGTGACATTGAACAATCTCTTTGGATCTCAAGGTGGTAGTGCAATAATGATGCTAAAACAAAAATTGTTTGGGCTAAAAAGGGAAGAAGATGACACCATGGTACAACATATCTATAATTTTGGCTCCATATTGAACTCTTTAGCAGAATACAAGTTGATGTTAATAAATACGATGCTACTAAATAGCATGTTGAATAGTTATTCAAACATTATTTTTACTCTTAGCAAAGGCCAAGTGCACAAAGATGGGGGCAAAAAAATGGACACAAATCCATTTTTTGGCCATTTTTGCCATAACGCACTCGTGTTATGGCTCGGACGCATTATAACCCGACACGTAAAAATCATGGTCGCACTATAACACAAGCGTGTTATGGTTCGGTAACTTCAAGACATAACATGAGCGCGTTATAACGCACTCGTGTTATAGCGTGTTCGTGTTTCAATGTGTTTGTGGCATGCTTCTATTGACTAAAATAAATGTTAAAGTATAAGTTTTTCTTTTATTATTATTTATATTTTATTATTTCTTATACTTTAAATTTATTTTAGTAAATATAATATGTTAGGGTCACTCTGCACCTTATGGAACTAGTCTCACAACTCCATCTCACCATGATTTAGAAGACATTTTTTTAGATTCTAATCTAGTCGATGCATAGGTATTTTTCAGATTTCAAATGCCTTCAAGCTTTTAGGGGCCTTTTCGATTGGTTATTGACATTTGTAGGAGTTTTAGATGTGTCAAAACTATATATTCACAAGAACCTCTTCTTCCTTAAAGTGCCTAGTTTTTCTTAGTAATGATGTCTCCCCAGTATCCAAGGATCGAGGACTATTGGGGTATGTGGTAGGATTGGACATTCAGGAATCATTGAGTGTTTGAATCAGAATGTTGTTGTATCTAGAGAAACATTTTCAAACATGGGATTAATGCATCTTGGAAAATAAAATTGAACCTCAGAAATCCTCTCAAATTGCCAACTTACACAAGCACTGGACATATCAAGCTATGTTCTTTGAATGAAATCTTCATTCCCGACAACTTGCAATTGAAAGAATTATTCAAAAGAGCATAAAAATGATCAAATTTACTTGGTATCCTAATATGTCAGACCCAAAAATACCACTAGACTTGTTATTCTCAATTTAGGGTTTAGGGTTTAACATTTAGGGCTCATGGTTTAGGGTTTAGGGTTTAGTGCTTAGGGATCAAGGTTTAGGGTTCAAGATTTAGGGTTTATGGTTTATGGTTTAGGGCTCATGGTTAAAGACTAAATGTTTAGGGTTTAGGGTTTAGGATTTAGGTTTTAGGGTTTAGGATTTAGGATTTAGGTTTTAGGGTTTAGGATTTAGGGTTCAGGGTTTAGATCTTAGGGCTCATGGTTTAGGGTTTAGGGTTTATGTTTTATGGTTTATGGTTTAAGGTTTAGGGTAAATAGGGTTTGGGGTTTAGGGTTTATGTTTTAGTGTTTAGGGTTTAAAGTTTAGGGTTTGGGGTTTAGGGATCAGGGTTTAGGGTTTATGGTTGAGGGTTCGATGTTTAGGGTTACCAGTTTAGGGTTTAGGGATCAATACTCTAGGCTCAAGGTTTAGGGTCTAGGGATTAGGGCTCAATTTTTAGTGTTCAAGGTTTAAAATTTAGGGTTTAAGGTTCAAGGTTTACGGTTTAGGGCCTAGAGTTAAGGGTTTAGGGTTTAAGGCTTAGGTTTATGGTTCAAGATTTAGGGTTTAGGGTGTAGGGTTTAAGGTTTAGGGCTTAGGGTTGAGTGTTTAGATTTTAGGCCTCAAGGTTCAGGGTTTAGGGTTTAGGGCTCAAAGTTTGGGAATTAAGGTTTAGGGTTTAGTGTTTAGGGTTAAGGGTTTAGGGTTTAGGTTTAGGGATCAGGTTTTAGGGTTCATAGTTTAGGGTTTAGGGTTTAGGGTTTAGGTCTCAGGGTTCGGGGTTTAAGTTTATGGTTTATGGTTTAGGGCTTAAGGTTTAGGGTTTAGGGTTTAAAGTTCATGTTAGAAGTTTCGTCACTCAAAATCAGTGGTAGGACAATCAATGTCTACCATGTGCCACCTCCAAATTCCAAATTTCATTTCATTTAAATTCACTTCAAGAAAGGTTGGAGGAAATGAACTCGCCATTTTCTTCATACCTTCAGAGGTCCAAAATGTCAATTCGACCCAAATTTGGCAAATATGGAGAACTTGGAAAGCTGAATTACATTTATAAAGATAAGCTTGAAGCGAAGGAATGCATTTCATAAGTAATTCCAGTCAAATTTATTTTCTTTTTATTAATACCTGCTAAAACTAGCCTTACAATTGCATCCTAATAAAAATAAGTTCCTAAGAGACGAGGGATATTTTAAAATTATCACACAAGCATGGGGAGTTCTCTCCGATAATACCATAAAGGTTACCTATGACGCCATGGGAAAAACCCAACAAGGGAACACCCTTCCTTCCACCAACTGAATTCCACGTGCACTACCACTGCCATTAACATTACAAATAATTTAAATGGGAATAATTATTCAAGTGTGGATGCCATTACCATGACCAAAACTAGAAATAGAAATAGAAACATAACCAAGAACATGACCTAGACTAGGACCTAGACTGGAAATTTGAGAGGATTTCTAAGGTTCAATTTTATTTTCCAAGATGCATTACTCCAATGTTTGAGAATGTTTCTCCAGATGTAATGACATTCTGATTCAGACACTCGATGATTCTTAAATGTCCAATCCTGCCACATACCCCAGTAGTCCTCGATCCTTGGATACAAGGAGACATCATTACTAGGACAAACTAGGAACTTTCAAGGAAGAAGAGGTTCTTGTGAATATATAGTTTTTACACATCAGAACACACACTTCATTAGGCTTGATGACTAACCCTACCTTTTTTAAGGAATTTTTGAAAGCATCCATGAGTTTATCATAAAAGGAATTACCAATGAATGAAAGGTCACTAAGTCGTAGGCTAACTAACTCCCATTCAAAACTAAACAAGAAAGATTTACTAGATGATTGATAAATCCCTTTTGTTCTTAGTGATACCCCTATCGCTATGCCTATTTTGCACAAGCAGACTCAATGATGGTTCTAGGCATGAGACTAGGAATTAGGGTCCTAATATTGTCATGCCCTCCTAGTCGGGTAGTTGAAGCCATATTAGTCTTGTTGATACTTAGTACTAATTACCAATGAAATATAATTCTCCAACTTTCATTTTATTTACTCATATTCCACGTCATACTGAATAACCGATTTGATAGGGGATTTTCCCTCTTCGATGGTGATACATCAAATATGAATATGATCCTCAAGAGGGGAGCTACACCTGAGAGGTATCGTCTGATCCTACACCTAAGCCCTAAGTCGTAATCCCTAAATGCTAAATCCTAAACCTTGAACCCCAAAACCTAAACCCTATTTTTATCACCTTGAACCCTAAACCCTAAACCCTAAATCCTAAACCCTAAGCCATAAGCCATAAACCCTAAACCCTAAACCCTAGAACCTAAACCCTAAAACATAAACCATAAACCCTAAACCATGAACCCTAAACCTTAAAACTTAAACCCTAAGCCATCAACCCTAAACCATGAGCCCTAAACCCTAAGCCTTAAACCTTGAGCCCTAAACCCTAACCCCTAAACCCTTAGCCTTAAACCCTAAACCCTAAAACCTAAATCCTTTTCCCCAGCACCCTAAAACCTAAATCATAAACCTTAAACCGAGAGCCCAAAACCCTAAACCCTTAGCCATAAACCCTAAACCCTAAACACTAAACCATAAATCCTAAACCATAAACCATAAACCCTCAACCATAAACCCTAAACCCTTAACTCTAAACCTTGATCCCTAAACCCTGAGCCATAAGCCCTAAACCGTAAACCCTATTTTTACCACCACTAAATGCTATGTACCTTGGGATATAATATTATAATGTATATGGGTTGATGGAGATGCCGACATGTGGCACACATCCCCTTATCTTAAGTATTGGCGCGACCTCCTAAGCATAATAAATCATAAATGAATGATATAATAAGATAAGGGGATGTGTGCCACATGTCAAAGCATCTCCATCAACCCATATACATTATAATATTATATCCCAAGTACATAAGACTAAAACCTAAACCATAAACCATAAACCCTAAACACTAAGCCCTAAACCCTGAGCCCTAAACCCAAAACCCTAAACCATGAGCCTAAACCTAAACCCTAAACCCTATGCCCTAAAAAATATTCCTAAATCTTCCTAAATTACCTCCAACACTTCCAAGATTCTTTGACATCACCTCCAGATGCTTAATATATTTCTTGAACTATCCTAGAGGGTGTTTGATTAGCTCAAAACTATTCAAGGATTAGGGTTTAGGGTTTAATGTTCAAGTTTTAGGGTTTATTGTTTAGGATTTAGGGTTTAGGATTCAATGTTGAGGGTTTAGGGTTTCAGTTTATGGTTTAGCATTTAGGGCTCATGGTTTTAGGGTTTAGGGCTATGGGTTGAATGTTTAAGGTTTAGGGTTTAGGGTTTAAGATTAACAACTCAGGGTTTAGTTTAGTTTTTAGGGTTTAGTGTTTAGTTTTTAGGGTTTAGGGTTTATAGTTTACGGTTTAGGGTTTAGGGCTCAGGGTTAAGGGTTGATGGTTTAGGTTTAGGGTTAAGTATTAATTATTTAGGGTTTAGATCTCATGGTCCAGGGTTTAGGGTTTAAGGTTTAATTTTATAGTTTAGGGCTTATGGTTTAGTGTTTAAAGTTCATGTTAGAAGTTTCATCACTCAAAAACACAATATGGGGTATTAGGAAGGTGTTTTCAACTCACAAAAATTGGCCTCATCCTCATGAGATCTTTACCCATGGTAAACAATAGTCTATTTATGATAGTAACCATTCCTAGAGGTACTTATCAATGTTTACAAATATTAACCTATCACCATATGGTGATCATATCTTTAGTACTTATAAATTTAGGGCTATTTTTGTCTGGAACCGAAAGGGGTAGCTACATTATCTTGAAATTATTCATAAAACATTCAATTCTTAGAGAAAAATGGATGTTACCAACATATATAGGATTCACATATCTTTCCAGTGCCTATTTATTTTCCTCTTAACTCCTTACGAAGCTCCCAAAATCATCCAAAGAAGTCAAATTTCACCATTAGAGTGTTTGTTCCCTACACCTAGAAAACTCGTTGTTGAGAAGATTTCCCTTGAATGAGTAAACCTTTCCTAAATCTTCCTAAACACTCCTACAAATGTCAATAACCAATCCAAAAGGCCCCAAAACCTAAACAATGACTATATTCTTTCACAAAACAAATATCGATTGTATAATTTAAACCCTAAAAGATTGAATGTTGAATGTTGAAATCCTAAAAAATACCTATGTACTAACCATATTAGAATCTGAAAAACTATCTTCTAAATTGTGATAGATGGAGCTGTGAGACTAGTTCTATAAGGTACAGAGTGACCCTAACATCTTATATTTACTAGAATAAATTTAAAGTATAAGAAATAATAAAATATAAATATAATATTTATATTTTATTATTTCTTATACTTAAAAATTTATTTTAGTTAATAAACATGCCAAAAACACATATACCACATAACACGTTGAAACGTGAGCACGTTATAACGTGCCCACGTTTCATATTTTTGGGGTTTAAAATTCCCAATCCATAGGCTTGGATTTGCCTTGGATTTCCGTGATTGTTTCTATGTGATTAAAATCGTGTTTGAAGGAAAATATTAAAATTTCACGTGTGCACCCCAATATCTCATGCATTAAAACATAATATTCAAAAATAAATTATACTACAATGTCAAGCTTGGTTTTACCTTGATGATGATATAATTATTTTTGAAATCTGATTAGTTTAAGGCTTTCATCCATAATTTCTTTTACTAGTGCCTTGTTTTCTTACAAAAACATACGCATACATTTTTGTGCACAATTTACGATTTTGTCATCCATTTTTTTAAAAAGTGGGTTTTCCTAAATTCCATTCTACACGCATGTAAAAAAAATAAAACTTAAAAATGACCCTGTTGAGATGGGTTATTTCAAATGAATGCATTAAGTACTTTGGAAATTAATTACCTTGTTGCAATTGATATTCGAACATACTAAGTAATATTGTTATGATAATACTATTACCTAGCTTCGACTAATTTGAGGGTATGGTAGTCATCTAACCTATTCATATCTATACTCCATAGAATTACAATGGGGTTGTCAAACCAAGACTATTGTACAATGAAATGACAAGATGAATCAAGATAAGGACTATGAGCTTAACATGATAGGCTAAGGTTGATCTTGTGACTTTATGACTTGGAGGTTGATGAGGATTACTATCCTGAAATAATATTATGGTTATTGGTCTATAGACCTTATCCTAGTAAAAGTATCCTATGGGAGATTAGTAACTAGCTTGAATCATTATATGTTGAATAATTGATTTACTAAACATGCAAATAGCTTGTGTTATCAAAATGACTATTTGACTCATGCGCAGTAAGGGTTTTGCACATTGGTTATAAATTGATAAGTATAGAATATTGGTCAAATTGACCATGCATTTTTAAAAGGGAGTCATTACTAAGAGATAATTTTTGACATAGACCTTGAAGGGCCCTTCAATGATTAAATAATCTTGATGTTCGAATTGCCAGGTTCTAGCTAATGCAAAGCTAAGTTGGGCTTATACCATAAGGGCCCTAACACAATTGACTAAGGTAATAATTATGACTAATACGAGAATCGTTCCAAGGTTTATGGACTATACTCCATTAAAATAATGAAAGATCTCCATTATTGTAAATATTGATAAGTGTCATTCGTAAACATGCTGACTTACTGGTTCATAACTTCGGTAACAAAAAGACTACCTATGGTTGGGAACATGTAGGGACAACATTAGGGAGTCATCACTTGTCAACCTGTGTTATGTTTAAGAATCGGCCTGAGCATGGATCAAGATTGTAATAGATACCAATATAATAGGCTATGTCAAGGAGGTAATAACTTTACTCTTATCAATACAACGGTAATGTGGGTTTTGTTTGATGCCATGACTATGTGTTTGACTTAATGATTATACATAGCAATGTAATTGATCACCTTAGTATGAAATTACCCTACTTATTTTTTGGAAAAATCGAAACCCCTTACATGTGAGTTGACTATTTCTTAAATGGTCATGATGACCCCTTCTTACATAAATATATGAAGCTTAATTATTTTTAACTAAGACGATTTTCCATGCAGTTTGGTATATAAGAATGGCGGTGGGATATGAATAATTATAACTGGAAAACAATTTATTGTAATTATTAAATTGAAAGTAATTACGGATTTTTTGGGGAAGAATACTTGAGTAGTTGTTAGTTGGAGTTGAGTTTCATTGGATCACATTCCTTTTTGGAGTTTTCTTTCTCTGCATATAAAATGGGAGTTCTTCCCAGTTGAATTTCACTGGAAAATCAATGAATGATGTTTTATCCAGCTATTTTTTAATATCGGCGACCTATTTCTACAATTCGTTCCATTGGAACTTGTCTGTTTAGAAAGTGGTGATTATCCATAGACTGAGGAGGAAGAGGAAGTGCTTTGGGGATTCAAATCCATAGTATTTTGTCTCGCCTTGGTGCTTGTTGTAAGTGGTGAAGATTTCACAAGTGCTTTACAAAAGAATGAGGCAAGAATCTCTCTTCTTTCTCCTTGATAGCTTTTTCTATTTTGTATTTGCATTAAAGAAGTTCTCAAACAATGAATCCTCGCATGATTGTTATTATGCATATACTTTTATATAAGTATTTATGTGTGAAGTAATGGTAAATACCCAATCGATTCACCTAGTAAGCTTGGTCTTCTGATAGGAATAATACGGAAAGTATTAATATGATATATCTAGGTACTTCCATTTTTTTGTAAATTCGGTTCTAAAGTGATATCACCATTTATGGGTATGGTTTATGTCTAAGAATACACGGTTATCATTGCATTTTCCATTACTACCGATACCCATTTTAAAATGGGAATTGTGTTTTAATATAAAATAATTCTATTCGAATCAACCAAATTGAGTTAGGATTACATTATTATAAAATTCAGCATATATTACGTAAAATGCGGAGTTTTCCAATCCCTTGTGATAATGGTTTTATTGTATTATCACCTTTTGTTGATATTGGTTGCTATTATGTAAAAATACGGTTGAAAGTGTACTAAATCTATGTTGTAGTTTTCAAGAAAAACATTAGTATAGATTATGACTTTAAAAAGGTTTTGAGTTGTTTCTAATTATCATTTAAATAAACCTAAAGGATATGAGGATGATCTAGTGAGACGATTTTTGTGACATCTTCTATATGTTGCATTTATT
Organism: Taxus wallichiana var. yunnanensis; assembly: GCA_018340775.1. Classification (NCBI taxonomy): domain Eukaryota; kingdom Viridiplantae; phylum Streptophyta; class Pinopsida; order Cupressales; family Taxaceae; genus Taxus; species Taxus wallichiana. Next base: position 219,198,112 of record CM031239.1, read on the forward strand.
ATTGCACATTGTTATCGATTATCCATGGCTAGTTAGATGTTGTTAATGTGTATTTGTATAGACACCTCACGGTTATGCTCATGCCTCAAAGTTTTATCTAGGTATTTGAGCTTACGTGAGATATGGGATTTGTGTGTGGATGAATAACATAGAGGATTATCCCTTAGTTTGTTAGATCCTTGGACTTTGCAATTTTGTAGGAGCTTTTTGTTGTTGGCTAAGTATATATATTATGGTGTTGTTTGCAACAACTTTAGATTCTTGTTGTATTTATGGATGTAAAATGGTATGGCTATATGTTGATTTTCATAATCAGCTTATTGATTATGATATGATCTATTTAGAAAGGCCCACGGCCGATCCGAACTTATGTTATGTTTCCCATGACTGTAAATTGATGTTTGAAATCTCATGACTTTCTTGTAATAAGATGCAGGAGTGCATTGAGCCTTATTCTCAACAAATTAATAGATTATCCATTATCGGCACCAAATTTTATATGTTCGATAAATGCATTCAATCAACACCGATTCAACACAAAGTAATGGTGAATATTAGACCCTTAGGGTGGATATGTTGAGACAATATGTTTTACACTTATGTTCATATCAAGCGTTAGAGTTGACCTACTTATTAGATCCCTAACTCATAGTTGAGAAATGAATTTTCTTAAGGTTTTGAATTTATTATGAATCGTTACTGACGACTCACAATAAAGCCCAACCCGTGGACAAGGATTTGATCATGGTTGAACGGTTATCTCATGTTAAAACTATTTGAAGATAAAATGTTATGTGGAGTATTATCTTTATCATTAGGAAGTTACTAGTTGTAGTAACATAGATAAGTGATATAACCTATGGTTTAGTAAACCCATAGGTATAATTTATTGAATAGCCTTATTGGCCATTTAGACCTTGCTGATATGTTTGAATAATTGATGGGTTATAACTTGTGTTAGTTATTGAATGAATTATTGGTTTGTATAATTTATAAAGGATAGTGATCATGTTATAAAATATATAAGCTTACTTGATCCTTGAATAAGTATTGTTTGTATGGACTATACGTGGTTGTTATATCATATTATTTTTAGCATAGCTAGAAACTAAATGTACAAGTATTTGAATAGCTTGTACTTAAAGTATTGTATAAGCTAATGTTTATTAGATCATAGATGATTACTTGATTACTTGATTTCCCGATTGTTGTAATTGTTTTTGATATGAATCTTTAATTATTATCCACGACTTCTAAATTATAGAAAGAATAAATGAAATCAAAAGTCTAGAATATCATTTAGATTACTCTATGTATCATTATGAACCTTTGCATTATTATGTTGTTGTTATTAATTGTTGCATTAAATCCTTAATTCAAATACTAAATGGAAAAAATTTGTCGGGGGAGGAAAGAAGAGATTTTATTTCTTTGTTCAAATTGAACCGATTCTTAAGAATTTTTGTAGATGGTCTAATCTAGTTTGCATGGTGAAGGAAGATGAAAGAAATTATTTGTTGATTTGACTGAATCAAGTTGAAATGTATTGCTTAAGTGAAAGATTGTGATTGAGAAATTTCTGTTGTACTTTTTAAGTTGAAAGAAGGCAATGACAACCTGATTATTATCTTTATTTTTGAAAGAAAATGAAATGATTGTGTTCTTTACATGTTAAGCATCATCTACTTTGGAAAGTTGTAAAAGATTTTTTTGAATGAAAAGCTTACCTAACTTGGATGTTTGTAAAAGAAAGGTTGTTATTATTATGATATTGAATACATTATACTTTGAATTGTAATTTCTACACATAGTAAATGTCTAAGTGTCCTTCATTAATTATAAAACTACTATAATTTTTATAATGAATGAATCGAAAGGTGTGCTTTATAATACTTACCCGTTAAATCAGTATGAAGCAAGGTTTGTTTGATGATTGAATTAAATCATACTAAGTAATAACATATACTTCGTAAGTTATTACCTTACTTTGGTTAAATAAAATGTCCTTAAGATGCATGATGAGATCATGTACTCTCTTATTATAAGCTTTATTCCTTTTCTTCAATGGTAAAATGGAATTCTTGGGTCACTGTTATGAATTCTTGTGCCTAAAACATGCCAACAACTAGCTAAAGGATCTTCTTTGATGTTATTATATATAGCATGAAAAGGAGTGAAATATAATAATGATTTATTAAAGAATGTGGACATATTAAGAGATTAAACTAAACCTTATTAGTGAATGATAATATCAAAATGAAAATAAAAGGTTATAAGGAGAGTACAAATAACATCTAAGATGCTAAAAAGGGATATGATGATGCAAACAACTAATTTTTAGGATTCCTTAATTTAGTTCTAATCGGGAATCCAGTCACACCATGAATTAATGATTAAAATAATAAGGACTCATACTTGAACTATAAATTCAAATAGGTAATATGTTAAGCGGCATAAGTTGTGGGTCCATGCAACCCAAGGTGAAAGTAAGGATTAAAATTTATAGGATATATCCCTTAATATAAGAATTGAATATGAAGGGACTTATCCGGTTACAAGTATGATGAAATACTTGTAGGAATCCAATATAAAGGTTGTTAATGGTGCACTTAAGTGTAATTAAGTTAAAAAAATAAGTTTTATTGATATATTGTGACTTTTGGGACATTAACTCACCAAGTGGTTATTAATCACCACAACAATAAAGAACATAATAATCATGATCTAAAAGGGTTGCATATGTAAAAAAATGATATATCATCTAACATGTACATACCTTTATGATTGGAGTAGTGTTGATGTACATTCTTATTTCGAGTATAATCAATTGACCTTGTAGTTGATATTGACTCAAGGAGGAGGACAAGAATACTAATAGGTAAGAAGACCTATAAAACTAGTAACTTGAAATGAACATGTTCTAACCGATATATAAAAAATGGTAAACATAGACCTGCACTCCATTGGATAAGTATAGATGTCAAAGAAAATGACAGGAAGATCCATTAGGATCAATGAGGTGCCTTATTGGTGGTAACCTTACAAATGAAGGGATTGGAAGGTATCTTGAGAAATGAACCTTAGTTTGGCATAGAGATTAATACATAAGACACTCAAGAGGATTAGTATATCACTAATTTGGGTGACAACTATTGTAGAGGAAGATACAAATGCATGTATGATAGATACTTGTTTGTAAAAGGTGCAAAGGTACATCTGGACAACATGATTCAATGAGATTGAATATATGTTGATTAAATGAAAATGATACAATCTATCATATCTAATAAACAACATATTAACCTTGTATGTTATAGATATGGGAAAAGTATAACATTGATAACTTCTTACTCACTTGATAAAGAGAGATAATCATTTACACAATTTGGAAAAGAATCATTATTTGTGTAACAATAAAGATTAGAAGTAAAGTACTAAGGTAGTGAGCTAAACTTATATATGAAATTTATAGATAGAAAATAATGTAGAGTAATTATTTGAACTAATTTTGACCTATTGGAATACTATGATGCATAACCCTAGGTATGATTCATTCATAGTGAAAGAGTCATGGAATCTAAGGTAACCTATCGTGATTAAATTATTTAAGTTACCATGTTCCAATTTAGGACCCTTGGCAGGTCAACTCACTATAAACACTACATGGTCATATCCATTAATGATGGTAGTCATTATTTGGATACCATCGCATAACATCTATACTAAGTCACCTCATCAAGACCCTGAATTGTGACAAGTATTTCATCATATTGGATTCCTACAAGTATTTCATTAGTATAGATTGTTACAACCTTTATATTGTATATAATAATAATCATTAAAGTTACAAGTTTTGATTGTGCCTCATGGACACATACCCCCATGATGAAAATCATGGAATGGCCCACATGTATTCTAAGTTGTCATAGTGGCATGTATTCCTTTTGGTAATTTCAGATTAGTACCTTGTATGAGACTTGTATCCGGTTATGGCACCATGTTGAATGCTAATCCATATAACTGAATAAGTGATTAGGTGAGATGACAAGTTCTTAATGGCGAGTGTGTCCATCATGGAACCGATCATGGCATACATGTCTCTAAAACTTTGATCAAAGTAGTGTAACTACTAATTACATTGTCATGATTTCACCAAGATCTAAGTTGAGGGATGCCTGGTGGGATTATGTGGCGGAACCTAGGTAGACACTTAGAGAGAATCACTTAATTATCATTTCTTGATAAAGGAAAACCAAAGGATACACTTGTTTTATTAGCTCGTAAAGAGCATTGAGAGTGATTGAGTAGGATCTGTATACTCTCATACAACTGCACACATGGTTTATAATAGTTATTAGAATGGATTGCATTAAGGTTTATGTTGGATTTAAATATATGGGTATTTAAATCGTGAAGCATAAAGTTTAAAAATTAAAACAAAAAACAAAAAAATCCCTAGATGTGAAGTGACAAAAGTGGTTGTTACATTTTGGTATCAGAGTTGAAGGTTGCAGCTCTCGGACTTATTGGGTCCTTACGCTAATTGAAATTATTATTTTGTTTTCAGAAGAACAATGGATATGGGAAGGATGTACCATGAAGAAAGAACCAATTCAAATTAGGTTCAATGGTGAAAAAGTTAGACAAGATTCTAGCAATCCTTTGATATACCCGAAACTAGATAGCTACCTTGGAGCAGCTGGTGATGGGTGAAAATGATAAGTTGGATGAAAAACAACTTGAATTTTTAGTAACAAACAAAAAGGAGTTGTTTGAATGTTGAACTGACCAATGGTGACAAGTTTTGGACTTACAAATCCAAAGATGAATTAAACCCAAAATTGGGAGACACATTGGATGAACATGGACCTTTTTCTGATAAGGTGATATTCAGAAAATCCAGTAGGATAAAACTGAATTTGTGAGACATTCCATTCCATAAAAAGAGAATAATCATAAGAGTGTTAACTCTTCTTCATCATGGAATGCTAAGAAAATGTGGTGGAAGAAACATAACAGGAAAATGTGTTCTTCCAGAAATAAAAATTCACAAAAGCTTGTTGTAATGGCCTACAAGAAAAATCAGAATATTATTGCAAATAGCAATATTAGATGCGGTCAAAAGAGACTTGTTGGAGGATGTTTCACATGTGGGAATGGGAATTATGTCAGCCATTTTCCTTTAAAGAAGAAGATGATGCATGCTGCAAAGACAGACAACAAAGGAAAGGAACAAGTATCCCTAACAGGAGGCTGGGATAGTTGTGAAGGATTCCCTGAGGTTACTATAGTATAATACTAAGTAAGATGGATTTTTTTGTATCTATTGGATAACTGACAACTAATTCAGAAATCTGACTTTTCTTTGTTGTATGGGAAAAAATTTGCTTAAAATTTTAGACCTATGTTTGTTAACGTAGCATAGATGGTGCTTACCATCTTCTCGAATTGAAATTATGATTTGATATAATTGGACTTATGATATATTGTCTTATATATATATTCAATTCCAACATAAATTAGTTATTATTGATGCAAAGGCCAAGAAAATTCCAGTAAATATGAGAAAGCAACAAGCCTTGATGGCAAGGAAAAGGTAGACCATTGTGTACATTTCAAAGAAAATTAGTAATTACACAAGCCAAAGGTCTAGAAAGACAATCAAGTGATGAAACAAAACAACTTAATAAACTAGTGGGAAGATTGAAATATGAGTTTTCCTTATTTATTCTGCAATATCGGCTTGTTTTGACTATCTGTATTATATATCAAGTGATATTACTATATATAATTGGTATTAGTGACAAAAAAAAATTTCATTTTTCTTTGATTAAGTGATAATTTTATTGAAAAGAAAGCTATTACAGCTGATAAATTATAGTGCAGATCTGAAAATTTTAAATTTTTATGAAAATGATGATTGTTTCTTCAAAATATTATTGATATAACCTGTATATGATTAATTCAGATCTGACTATTGAGATAGAAATCATCGGGATGATGATTCATTAAGGGGGGAAGTATGTCATACCCCACAAATTCAGAATGGTTCTGGAAAAGATAAGTTATTGACTAAGTGATTTATGTACTTAATGAGAAATTAAATTCCTTAGCTAATTTTAAAGTTAGTACTTTGAACCAATGTGAGGACTTACATGTGCATGGTCCTTAGCATGACCCTATTGAGATGGGTGATTTCAAATGAATGCATTAAGGACTTTGGAAAGTAATTACCTTGTTGCAATTGATATTCAGAACATACTAAGTAATATTGTTATGATAATACTATTATCGAGCTTTGACTAATTTGAGGGTATGGTAGTCATCTAACCTATTCATAATCTATACTCCATATAATTACAATGGGATTTTCAAACCAAGACTACTGTACAATGCAATGACAAGTTGAATCAAAATAAGGATTGTGAGCTTAACATGATAGGCTAAGTTTATCTTGTGACCTTAGGACTTAGAGATTGATGAGGATGGCTAGCCTGAAACAAAATTATGATTATTGGTCTATAGACCTTATCCTAAAGTAAAAGTATCATGTGGGAGATTACTAACTAGATTGAATCATTACATGTTGAATAGTTGATTTAATAAACATACAAAGGGATTCATTACTAAGAGATAAGTTTTTGACATAGACCTTAAAGGACCTATCAATGATTAAATAATCTTGATGTTCAAATTGCCAAGGTTCTAGCTAATGCAAAGCTAAGTTTGGATTATACCATAAGGGCCCTAGCATAGTTGACTAAGGTAATAATTATGATTAATACGAGTATCATTCCAAGGTTTATGGACCGTACTCCATTAAAATAATGAAAGATCTCCATTATTGTAAATCTTGATTATTGTCATTCGTAAACATGCAACTTACTAGGTTCAGAACTTTGGTAACACAATGACTACCTATGGTTGGGAACCTGTGGGGACAACATTAGGGAGTCATCACTTGTCAACTATGTTATGTTTAAGACTCGACCTGAGCATGGACCAAGACTGTAATAGATAGCAATATAATGGGCTATATCAAGGAGATAATAACTTTACTCCATCAATACAAAGGTAATGTGGGTTTTGTTTGATGCCATGACTATGTGTTTGACTTAATGATTATACATAGCAATATAATCAACCCCCTTAGTATGAAGTTACCCTACTTATTTTTTGGAAAAATCGAAACCCCTTACATGTGAGTTGACTATTTTAAATGGTCATGATGACCCCTTCTTACATAAATGTATGAGGCTTAATTGTTTTTAACTAAGATGATTTTCCATGAAGAGTGGTAGATAAGAATGGCGGTGGGATATGAATAATTATAATTGACAAACAATTTATTGCATTTATTACATTGAAAGAAATTACGTATTTTTGGGGAAGAATGCTTGAGTAGCATTAGTTGGAGTTGAGTTTCATTTGATCACATTCCTTTCTATATTTTTCTTTCTCTACATATAAATTAGTAGTTCTTCCTAGTTGAATTTCACTAGAAAATCGATGCATGATGTTTTATCGAGCTATTTTTTAATATCGGTGACCTATTTCTGCAATTCATTCCATTGGAACTTGTCCGTTTAGAAAGTGGTGATTATCCATGGCCGGGAGGCAGAGGAAGTGCTTTGGGGGATTCAAATCCAAAGTATGTTGTCTTGCCTTGGTGCTTGTTGGAAGTGGTGAAGATTTCACAAGTGCTTTTCTGAAAGAATGAGCAAGAATCTCTCTTCTTTCTCCTTGATAGCCTTTTATATTTTATATTTGCATTAAATAAGTTCTACAACAATGAATCCCTGCATGATTTCTATTATGTGTATACTTTTATATAAGTATTTATCTATGAAGTAATGGAAAATACCCAATTGATTCACCTAGTAAGCTTGGTCTTCTGATAGGAATAATATGAAAGTATTAATATGATATATCTAGATACTTCTATTTTTTTGTAAATTCAATTCTAAAGTGATATCGCCATTTTATGGGCATGGTTTATGTCGAAGCATAAACGTTTATCATTGCATTTTCCATTACTACCAATACCCATTTTAAAATGGGTCCTTTCGTGTTTAATATACCCTAAATCTATTTGAATCAACTAGTTGAGTTGGGATTTGGCTATTATCAAATTCGTCATCTATTATGCAAAATGGAGTTTTCCAGGTCCCTTGTGATAATGGTTTTATTTTATTATCACCTTTTGTTGATATGGGATGCTATTATGTAGACATACTGTTGAAAGTGTAATAAATTTTTGTTGTAGTTTTTAGGCAAAATATTAGTATGGATTATGACTTTAAAAAGGTTTTGGGTTATTTCCTAATTATCATTTAAATAAACCCGAAGGATATGAGGACGAGCTAGTGAGACGGTATTTGTGGCATGGTTTGTATTCTGCATTTATTATTACATATTGTTAATGGTTATCCATGGCTAGTTAGATGTCGTTAATGGGTATTTGTATAGACACCTCACATTTATGCTCACCTCAAGGTTGATCTAGGTATTTGAGCTTATAAGAGATATGGGATTTGCGTGTGGGTGAATAACATAGAGGATTATTCCTTAGTTTGTCAAATCCTTGGAATCTGCAATTTTATAGGAGCTTTTTGTTGTTGGCTCAGTATATATATTATGGTGTTGTTTACAACAACTTTAGATTCTTATTGTATTTATGGATGAAAAATAGTATGGCTATATGTTGATGTTTTTATCACCCTACCGATTATGATACTGATCTATTTAGCAAGGTCCATGATCAATATGAACTTATGTTATGTTTTCCCATGACTCTAAATTGATTTTTGAAATCTTGTGACTTTCTTGTAATAAGATACAAGAGTGCATTGAACCTTATTCTCAAACAAGTCAATAGATTATCCAATATCGGCATCAAGTTTTATATGTTTGATAAATGAATTCAGTAAACACTGAATCGACGTGAAGTATTGGTGAAGATTAGACCCTTGGGGTGGATATGTAGTGATGATCTATTTTACAATTATGTTCTTAACTGTTAAAGATGACCTACTTCTTAGATCCCTAATTCATAGTTGAGAAACAAATTTTGCTTAAGGGGTTGAATTGAGTATGAATCGTTAAGATATCTCACAATAAATCCCAAACCATGGACCAGAGATTTGATCATGGTTGAACGGTTATCTCATGTTGAACTTATTTGCAGATGAAAAGATATATGGAGTCTTATCTTTATCATCAGGAAGTTACTATCCATAGTAACATAGATAAGTGATATTACCTATGGTTTAGTAAACCCTTAGGTATAATTTATTGAATAGCCTTATTGGCCATTTAGACCCTACTGATATGTTCAAATAATTGTTGGGTTATAACTTTTGTTAGTTATCGAATGAATTATTGGTTTGTATAATTTATAAAGAATAGTGATCATGTTATAAAAGATATAAGCTTACTTGATTCTTGAATAAGTATTGTTTGCATGGACTATACTTGATTGTTATATAAAACTATTGTCTGCATAGTTGGAAACTAAATGTACAAGTATTTTAACAACTTATATTTAAAGTATTGTATAAGCTAATGATTATTAGATCATTTATGATTACTTGATTTCCCGATTGTTGTAATTGTTTTTATTTGAATCTTTAATTATTATTCTGACTTCTAAAGTATAAAAATAATTAATGAAAGTAGAAATTCTAGAATGCCATTCAGATTATTCTCATGTATCATTATGAACCTTTGCATTATTATATTGTTGTTAGTAATAAATTTGGTCCATATTATTAGAAATAATCTAACACAATATCATAAAAACACATAATATAAAATACTATATAAAATTCATCCGGGACAATTTATTCATTGATAGAGAGTTACATATATAGATCAATTAACCCCTACAATGGTGGAGTCAAACATGATCTTCAATCCCTACATAATCTCAACCCCATCTCCTAATATCTCTCTAACATCCCTTTATTATCTCACACAACTTTAGCTACGTGAGTTGTTCTCACAACTCACCAATATAATTAAACTATTACAACATTATATGAGTTGTTTATATCACAACTCATATATTAAAAATACACACAAAATAATAATGTTCATGGGTAAGTGCACTAATTTAGGGGCCAAAAGGGGGTCTTAAGTGGACGCATTTTTCTAAAAAAAAAAAAAAATAAAAAAACACTTCAACTTGTACGAGTTTTTCAAAAGAGTTACACTTAAAATTGGAAGATGTTGTAGAAATATGAATCGTAGAATTTTGAGTCTAGTTTCCAAGCTACTAAATTTTATTGAAAACAGATAATTTTAAGTGGGTCAAACAACTAAAATACCAATAGATGCTCATGTTTTTGTTAAAAACATAATAGAGTGACTTTCGTGCCCCCACCATTTTTTGAGCACCATTTAATATTTTTGAAAACTCTTTGATAGAAAGATAGCTAAGAGCATCTAGTTTGGGCTCCATTTCTTTTATATTTTTTTAGAGAATATTTTTTATTTATGATTTTCTAGTACGAAATTTTATATTTTGAAAAATAATGGAGCTCCGACCGTGCCCCCCCCCTAACTACCTAAAAAATATCAAAAATTAGATTTTTTTCTGATTATGTATATAATTATTCCTAGTTTGGGCTAGTATAATTTTTTTAATTTCGATCACCCAAAAAAAAGATACACCATGAAAGATAGACATATTTACACTTCAAAAAATAGCTATAAAAAGGCATAGTTAGAAAATAAATAATATGGAAACCTTATATTAGTCAAAACATTTTAAAAATATATATTTTAGAAAGAAGAGACTTTGATCTACGTCGTGGTATAATTTTTTAAAAATGGATCGATTGTTTTATTTTTATTTATCATAGAGGAAGTGTCATTTTTACATTTTCTTGTAAAAACTCATTGTTTGTTGTGTTTGTGCAGGTCCATGCCTCAAGCTTGGGGATCCAAACCAGATCCCAAGCCTTGAGGCATGGCTTGGGAAAAGAGAAAACGTAAAACACGTATGCGTTTTTCTTTGTTTTATATATTGTGGCCCCCCAACGTCCCTTTCATCTCTTTCACAGAATTCTACAAACATTTTGTTTTGTCTGTAATATTCTCTACATTTTTGCATGATTTTTTAGTATTTCATTTTGTCCCCTACCCCACTAGTTGATTTTTTCTAATCATGGGCGATAAACGTCGAGCTAAGGACAAGAGGAAAGTCAAGAATAAGACACTAGAGCAATTGGAAGATAATAGAATAAATAAATTGAAGAGAATGCAAAAACTTCGAGTAGGGCAATGTACATCTGCTATATCAAATGTAGCTAATGTATTAGAAAATTGGGATGAAATACATAATGAAAATGTAGAGAATAATGATTTTGCAATGAATAATGATATTGAATTGAATGATAATGTTGGTATGGATGAAGAAATTGATATGAATCCAATTGTTGAATTCTTACTTGAGAATCTAAATGTTAACCCCAAAATTTGTATGAAAACAATGAATGAAGAAAGTAACCTTGTAAACGAATCTTCACCTCTAAGAACACCTCCTTCCATTTCATGAAGAAAACCAATTCACTTAATTGAAATTGATGAAAACATTATAAAACCAATGCCTAACAAAATGTCCAAAGAAATGCAACAAGAAAAGCTAGTGGAATTTGGGATAATTAATTTGAGAATTTAAATGATAAGGAGGATAGTAATGAGTAGGCGAGAAAGTGATCGATTAACGATTAAGGAGCTCAAGATAAAGATGTCATGTTGCTTAGTATTGCGATTAAGGGTGAGAAGCTCTGGTAATGGTATGACTTGAGGCTCACTAACATGAGCATATGCAGTAGATATAGAATGGAGATGAGGTGTAGAAGGAGCACAAATATGAGCATGAGAAGCGTCCTTAAAATGTTTGATTTCAGATTTGAGAGATGTAATCATGGATTCCATAGCCATTTTCTAGGAATAAAGAATGTAAATCTTGAATTGATTCCAACATAGATTGATTAGATGGAGGATCACAAGAACAAGGGTTATTAGATAGATGATTGAATATATGACTGATTTTGTGTGGCGGAGTATCTTTAGGAAGATACATGGTGTGTAGGGATTTTTGCATAATATCTTGGCAATTGGGATGCATCTAAAGCAAATCAGAAAAATAAATTTGAGGAATTTTGGGAGCCATGATAGAGGAAAAATGATAATCCTAAGCATGAAGATGTTGGGTTCACCAAAAGGATTAAACTAAAATGTGAAAATGATATCCTAATATGATGTTATAGAAAAGTAAAATAACTGAATAAATGAAGTAATAAAATATCAAAATACACCCGAGAAAACTAAGCTAGAAACTATAAAACCCTAATGTGCGGAAGGGGTAAAAATCCTTAGTTGATTGATGTTGTCACAGAATTGTGTTGCAGTGAAGACCAGTGAATAGGAGGAGGAAACAACAAAGATAGAAGCTTCGAGAAAACACAGATCCGAGCTATCCGACTAGATTGGGGCACTTGGAAAGGGATAAGGGTGTTTTTGGGTGCCTTGGTCTAAGATTTTGGCATCTTGGTACTGTGGAAGTGGTCGGAAAACCACCTATGAGGTGTCACTAGATGTTCATATTTCCCACTAATGTCACCGAATCTGCGCCAAATATCACTTTGTGAATAGGAGATGAAAGAATCACCTGAAAAACCTAGACAAAGCATCAAAACCCTAAAAAGAAAGATGTGTATAAAGGGGTCGGACTATCCTCACCCAAATTGATGGAATTATCACTAAGCAACTGCAATACATATCACACCCAATGTACTTCTAGGTGTGTTTGTGTGTGATCGTGCCTAGGTTGTTCATGTGTTAGTAACACTTTGTGAAGTAACGAGAAAATAACTAGATGTAGAATGTAGTAAATGTGTGCATAGAAACAGTAGAGACTCCCATCCTATATAGTGTGATGCGAGATGAACCAGCTTTGTGTTTCTTGTGGTGGAGCTAGATGGATTCAAATGTAGCTTTAGATGCTTTTGATGGATGCAATTCTATATGGTGATAGTAGATGCTTAGTGCTTGGTCCTTCATTATGGTCACATAACTTTATATTTATATGGTTCTCTTGTTCTAATTTCATAATTAACCTTGAAAAGGCTGACCACAAAACATATATAAAGCTCAAATGGTTAGAAAGTTCTCAAAATATGAGATTAAAGTGGAAAGAGGATCGGGGCACCCCAAAGGAGATTAGGGCACTTGGGGCGCCCCAATCAGAAATAAGAAAAACACAAAATGACAATACAAACTAGGAAAGTATAGGTGTAAGATCAAAAATACGACAACAAGCAATGTAAAAATGGTCAAAGACATGGGTTAATTATTACTCTTTTCACTTAAGAATCATATGAATAGTAGTATGAGACTAGGAATAAACAATGAATCAAAGTGTGTGATTTAGTGACTACAAGTAATGCTAGTATGAAACATGTGACGATTTTAGAATGGGGAAATGTTTGAATGTTATGCCCCAAGTGTGTGTGAGTGAATGAACTAACTAATGAAAGTGAAGGACAACGGTCCATCATCTGATGTTAATGGTGACAAAAGCGTATGACCATGTGCTAATAGTGGCGGTATAGTAAATAGATGATGTGTAGGTGAGTGAAGTCTATGTGTATGTGATGGATGTGTATATGATGAGCATGTGGGTGTGAAAAAATTCATAGGTGATGGAGACCGGATGATAAGTCAGGCATAGAGGTGATGGAGACCTATGCAAGGCTGCATGCGATGGTAACAAGAACTGACGTGCTATAAATTGAGGAGGTGATTTATGTGGATATGTAGTAACTGTCCTAGGAATGGGTCTATACCAATGTGTAGTACTAATAGAGTAGTGAGGTCACATAGATGGTGTGCGTGTAGGTAAACTAGGAGTATATTACACTTTAAGTAACATAGATTGTAATGTACTTAGATGACTTAAGAGGTGGATTAATCAATGCTCAAAGAGATGACGACCATGGAGAAGATAGAGTTACATCGACGATAGAAACAAATTGATTTCTATTAATAAATTTTAGTCACAAATGATTCATAGAGATGATATACTTAGACCTACGAATCTAGTTGAGACCTAGAAGCATGTCACAACCGTCGATTGCTTATCCGACAAGGAAGGGTACAAACATAGGAAAAGGACCTACCATAATGATAATTTTGATGACACCAAATGAATTACTCATGGGATATTTTATTTTTGATATCGGATATCCAATAGTGATAAGAAGTGGAATAGAACATGTGTTAATAGGCCAAGATAGATCAAACTTAATATTATTGATATAAATCAAGCCAATAGATGCATTGATATGTAAGTTATTAGAAGTGAAATTTATATGATAATCGTGGTGAAAGAAAGATATGATCGGTGGGGAAGTGTCAATATGCACAACTAAAAATTCAAGGGCCCCGTGTGCAAGAGGAGGCACTTTGTGTGATATGCATGGTTAGTGAAAGATTTAGCTACTTTCTTCTCATGTTGTGGAATTGAGTTATTCGATAGTTCGAGCTTACGATTTTCGGTGGTCGTGCATAATCTATAGATTCTAGAAACTAAAGCTTGTTTATTATCAATAAGATGTTGGATGATGGTGCGGAGCTTGAAACATTGATTTGTAGTGAAACTTGACTTTTCCCGAGATAAAAATCTAGTTCGATTAACTACATACAAACTTTAACTTAACCAATAACTACTAAATCTTGACCAAAATTCAAATTGCGGAAGTCTGATACGTTTTTCAATAGATAATCTATTAAAATTAACAAGATAAATCAATTATAGCTTTAATTTATTGAATAAAACAATAAATTACCTTTAAAATCTATGACTACATTTGAAACAAGATTAATTAAGCTTTAAAACATGATTAAAATTAATTTATGGACCTCGGGCTTACGAAATAAACCAAACAAATAGATTTACGGAAGCAAAGGACAAAGACAAGTGGCAATAATTCATTGGAAATGATTACTTAAGTCTGACACTGTGAAATAAGACACATGGAACCTTCTTATTAGTTCACATTTTACAAAATCAATAATTGTTTACCAAGGTTACGTCATTGCGAAGACTACATATATGTGGCTCTTTGTTATTCATTCGCACTTCACAATGCAGGATAGTTGACAAAGACCATTTAATAACAAGACAGACCATTGAAAATTCATTTACATGTGGATTCATCTAAATGGCTTACTTTTCGCATACTGACAAGATACTTACATATGTGAAAGAAACATGGACAAATTTTATTGGTTCACATTCAAAAACCTTACAAGGGGCTGACACCATGAAATCGGTGGCTTAATCTTATTGGTTTGGGTTCACATTTGACAGAAGACAATAACTAAAAATTAAATTTGTGAAGGACATGGAGTGTTATCATTGGTTTGCACTTCACATCGCAAAGAAAAGACTAACAAAGACCTGAAATTGTGAAGTAAAATGTCATATTCTCATTGGCTAAATCCTTCACAATAGTCAATTAATCTAACAAGACAATAACACACAAAATTCTCTCGATTGGCTAAATTTTCGTAAAAGGCGAGAGAGATCTAGAAAACTCGACACGTGGAGCATTTTAATTGGCTCAATGTTCACAATTATATATTACATTGTGTCGGGTGGATTTAGAACATAGGATTAACCATTTCTAAAGGAAATTTCGGGTCCAAGGCTCAAAACAATAAATACGAATGTGAAAAGACAGAAACACAGTAGACATGGTCTTAAAATACAGAAGATTGATAATTTATGTGAAATACCATTAAATTTACAAGATTGTTATTTAATTATGATAAAATACATCAATACAAGCTTATTCTATATTAAATCATACAAAATATTTGAAAATAACAGACATACATATCCAATATTACATATTTTATTAACTTAATTATGTAAATTCACTATTTTTACCCAACAATTGTGTATTTTAATAGTATATATAGAAAAATAGATAGAATACATTCATTTTCTCATTTATTTGAATAACGAGTTAACTTCTAACTATTATCTTTTTAACAGAATTTACATAATTACAGAGATAATTATATAGTTTACAGAGAGAATACTTATATGAATCAATGGATATGAAATCCCAATGTCAAGAGAAGACAAGGATCAGGAATTCTAATTCCAAAATTCCAACATAGAGAGAGAGAGAGAACACTAATCAAGAATTATTAATACCAAATTCCAATGCATCCACATGTTTATAGACACCAGACTATGGCCACTTATGAGAGGAAAAATACTATACATTGTGTGTATATTCACCTTTCCTTGGCTAGGAACCATCCAAGGTTGTACTCTGTACCCCCGGTTAGGACACCATTGGTGCCCCTCTCTCTTTCCCACCGCCTATCTATAACTGGTCAGCCTTGGAATTACTTCCACAAACTAAATTCACTAAGTCCTTAAGACTCTTTTCATAATTGTTCTCTTTCTCCAGATTTCAAGCACAATTCCTTGTCTCTCTTCCTTTATTCATCTATTCATTCACTCATTTCTTTGTTTTTCATATTTACATCTCTTTTATAATACATCACAGGTGGTTACAAACCAACACAATGGTTCTCACACCTTTTCATAAGTCAAATTAAGCATCTTTAATCAAATGCTCGGATATTCATCCCTTTAGTTAGCCAATAGCTTTATTACAATGTCTTTATAAATAATATTATCTTAAACTTGTATTAACAAGCCTCAAACCAAACTTGTCTTTAGAAATCTGACAACTCTTCATTACTTATAATGATTCGAGGATTTAGTCACATAACATTTCTCCCCCTTGAATTAGCTACTATCCTCAGTAGTGCCAAGTCTATTATGAAAATCACAGAACAAAACACAAGTCATTAGTCAAACAGATCGGATATTGTTCCTTAAGATAATCTTCTCTTTCCCAAGTAGCAGCTATCCACATCACAAGAAGACCATTTTACTTTTATCTCTTTAATCTCTTTGTTTGTAAGTTTCCTAGTCCTAGTTTCCAAAATCATTTCTAGTTCAATTTGAAACTCACAAGTAGGTTATACAGTTATGTTCTTCCAATCCACAACATGTTTATCATCAAAAACATATCTTTTCAACAAACTCACATGAAAAACATTATGAATTCTAGACAACTCAGGAGGAAAATCAAGTCTATAAGAAATATTTCCTATTCTTTCAATAATTTCAAAAGGTCCACAATAGCGAGGAGCTAACTTAGCATATTTTCCTAACTTCAAAGAACTCCTTTTTGGTTTAACTTTCAAAAACACTTTATCACCTACAACAAACTCTCTAACATACCTTTTAGAATTAGCAAATTGTTTATGTCTATCCTGAGCAAATTTTCATATTTTTTTCCCCTAGTTATGATTTCTTCCATTTCTTTTACATTATCATTACCATACTAGGATCTATGCTCAAGATTAAACCGGAAATAGGGATACCAAAATTTCTACAATAAACAGATTCAAAAGGAGTCATCTTAGTAGAAGTGTGATAACCTTGATTGTAAGAAAATTCAATCAAGTGTATATATTTCTCCTAGTTTCCGGTTTATCCCTAGTATACATCCTAAGCATATCCTCTAAAATTCTATTAATCCTTTTAGTTTGGCCATCAGACTCAGGATGATATGTAGTGCTAAATTTAAATCTAGTACCCAACTCATCAAATAAAGATCTCTAAAAGAAGAAGTAAATTGATGGTCTCTATCAGTTACAAGATTTTTAGGAATGCCATACAGACAAAATATCTCTTTAGAAAATTAATGAGCTACATCAAAAGAAAATGAATTAATTTTAGTAGGAAGAAAATGATCCATCTTAGTTAATCTATCAATAATAACAAGAATAGAATCATGTCCATATGTAGTCTTAGGAAAACTAGTAATAAAATCCATACTAACGATTCCCATTTACAATCAAGTATAGGTAAAGGTTGTAACAAACCAGTTTACTACATTATTTAGTTTTTACCTTTTGAAAAGTCATAAATTTACACACATATTCACGAATGTCTTTTTCATCTTTGGCCAAAAATAATTGTTCTTAACATAGGAGTAAGTTTTATGAAACCTAGGATGACCAAACTATAGGTATGTCATGAGAATATTTCAAAATTGTTGTTTTAGATCAAGAAGATTAGGAATGCACATTCTATTTTATAATACAATAATCCACAATTATCAAGAAAATAATGAAAGATTCTATCCTGCAAATGGACACTTTGAGTTCCATTTTCAAACCAACATATATATCACAAAAATATTTATTAGTAGGTAAAGCTTATTTTATAACTTCCTCAAAATGACTTCTTTTTACGAGACACAACATTACAATAAATTCTTTTTCTACTTAAAGCATCAAACAAAACATTTTCTCTACCAGTACATACTTGAATATCAAAATCATATTGGCTTAATAGTTCAACCCATCTTCTTTGCCTCATATTTAACAAAGGTTTTGTTAAGATGTATTGTAAACATCTATGATCGGTTTTCAAGAAAAATTTATTTCCTAATCAATAGTGTCTCCAAATCTTTAAAGCATGAGAAATTCTAAGAAACTCTAAATCATGAGTAGGATAGTTTTTCTCAGCAGGCGGTAATTTCCTAGAACCAAAACAAATAACTCTATTTTTGCATTAACACACAACCAATTCCAAATTACAAGCATCCACAACAACATTAAATGGTTTAGAAAAATCGAGTGCATAATATAGGTGCATTAGCTAAAACCTCTTTTAATTTATTAAAATCAAGATCACACTCTTTAGTCCAACAATACTTTCTATATTTTTAGTTAAATCGAAGATGAGAAGCTGTACGATTTTCCATCACACCAAAATCTCAAACTGGTGGTGGAGAGGGATCTCATCATGTTAACTATCTACTACACCAACACACCCCGCATGATGGAGTCGGATGTAACCACGTGAGCTCTGGGCCCACCACGTATACACCCAATTAGGTCCAACAACATTACGAGGAAATGACACCGGAACTTCTCGGAAGCCACCCAACCCAAGTATTACTCCAGGTTGGGCATTCTTAACTACCCGAATTTGATACCATGAAAAGAATGATAACCAAATTGTACCAAGCCAAAAACACAAATGTTAATCAAACAACACAATCAATAAAATTAAAGTAATTCGCGAATAACTTTACATAAACCTTTACGCAAACAAATAAGTAGCAATATCATATATTATTATAGAACTCAATGAAATACAATGAGAATGGGCCCCGCTTGTATAGGAAAGGAATAACAATCTAATAACCATTCAAGGTTGTAGATCAAACCATAAATCAAAGAAAGAACTAGTCATCAAATAACTAGTCGAGACCATAGATTTAAGAGAGAACTAGACATCAAGGTTCTAGCCAATACCATAGATTAAGGAAAGAATTATACCTAATAACTAAATAATATCCCCTAATATCTAAATAAATAAAAAGAAATATCCACATACATAAGTGTGTGAGAATAAATACAATAAAGGTAAATAAAGTACCTAGGTGAACATGATCTAAGGTAATACCTACTCTAACAAATTCATTCTTGACTAGTTTTTAATAAATCTACGATAAAAACCAGATAATCCAAGAAAACTTCAAACTTCATGGGAATCTTTAGGTATAGGCCATTCTTCTACAACTTTTACTTTTGATGGATCAAGGGCAATACCTTTTTGAAATAATATGGCCTAAATAAGAAACTTCATTTTTAAAGAATTCACATTTACTTAGTTTCCCAAAAAGTTGATGCTTCCTTAAAGTTTCTAACACCATTCTAACATGTTTTTATGTTCCTCTTTAGATTTAGAATAAATCAGAATGTCATCTAGAAAAATAATCACAAACACATCCAGAAAAGGACGGAAAACATCATGCATCAAAGTCATAAAAGTGGTTGGAGCGTTAGTCAAACCAAAAGGCATCACAACAAACTCATAATGGCCATATCTAGTATGAAAAGCAATTTTAGGAATATCAGATTCTTTAACTCTAATTTGATGATAGCTAGAATGTAGATCAATTTTAGAAAAATATTTAGCACCATTTAACTGATCTAACAAATCATCAATTCTAGGAAAAGGATACTTGTTTTTAATAGTCACTTTATTTAACTTCCTATAGTTTATGCATAGTCTCATGGTGCCATCTTTCTTTTTCACAAACAAAATAAGAGCACCCCATGGAGAAACACTAGGTCTGATTTTTCCTAATTTAATCAATTCAACTAATTGAATTTTTAACTCAGCCAATTCAGGTATGGATTTCCTATATGGTACTCTAGAAATAGGTTCACTACCAGAATAATGTCAATAACATGCTCAACAGATATCCTAGGAGGCAACTCTTCAACACCAAATGAAAAACATCCATAAACTATTTAACTAAGGGATGAATATCAAAATTTATTTCTACTTTTCCATTATTTTTCAGTCACAACAACACAAAATATTTTACATTTTTCCTTAATACATATTCTAACTTGAATAGCGAAATAGTTTTCAACATAAGAGGTCTTTTCATTCCTGTAACATGAGTATTTTTTCAAAATTCTTAAATACGAACTTGTTTGTTTTCGCAACTAATAAGAGTATGATTTCTTTCTAACCAAGTCATTCCTAGAATAACATCATACTAACCTAAATTAAAAACATGGAAAGACTCCATAGAAGTAAAACCGTAATCTGAAATTCTAAGTCTTCCACTAAAGCTCCAGTTTGTCAGACTATTCTTCCATCTGCCATCTCTACTGAAATTGGCTTTATGTTTCTAGAAAACAAATTCAAATTTTTAACTAATTTGGGAGAAATGAAACTATGACTACTACCAGAATCAATCAAGAAAACAAGATTAGTACCATTAAAAGATCTTGATAATTCTACTAAAGACACTTGTTTATGAACAGCAGTTGTCATGTCCATAATAATGAAACACTTCCATGTTTTCTTCCTTTTTATCCTTCATCTTCTCGCCGCTTGTTTTCCCACTTTTTTCCTTTTATGAGGACAACCTATACGAAGATGATTTCCAACACTTGTTTTTATTTTTTATTTATTTTATTTTTTAAAACATAAAAATTATTTTTAATTTTAATTTTATTTATTATTATTATTATTATTATTATTATTATTTCGAGGTTTTAGTTTTTCATAATCCTTCCTTCCTTGTTGATTTTTAAATTGAGAGTTTTTACATTGAACATTTTCTTGGAAGGGTCTCTTGCATTCTTGAACTGAAAACTAGTATTTTTCTTTTTGAATTCATCCTATTTTTATTAATCACGCTTTAGATTTCCCAAATTGCTCGTAAATTTGTGTGGCCTTGTCTATTATTGCAGTTTACCACACCAAAATTTGTTTTATACTCTTCCCTCAAACCATTTATAAATCTAAGCACTTTATCGAACCCATTAATAAAAGGTACAAATCTATTTAATTTTTCAAAGGTTTTCTTATATTCATTCACACTTTTCAAACATTGTTTTAAATCAAAGAACTCGTTTTGTCGTTCTTAAAGAAATGATCAGAGAGATACTTATTTTTAAACAAGCTTTTAAATTTACTTCATTTAACCTTGTGAGGTTTAAGCTTTTCAATTTTTAATGTGCCTTCCCACCAGTTTAAAGCAGTGTCTTTTAATTGAAAACCAACAATTTGAGTTCTTCCTAACTTACTATTCCTTTGTAATTCAAAATACCTTTCCAAATTTGTTAACCAAGTTTCAACTTATTCACCTGACCCTACTTCTCTAGCATATTTAGGCAATTTAATTTTCCTAGCAAAGTTTTCAATTTCTTTAGATTTCTTATTTGAACTTGTTTGATCATCACTAGAAGAATAAGAAGAAATAGAAGAATCAAAGGATTCATTTGCCTTATTAGAAACAAAATCATCATCAGAAGTAGAGTGTTTTCTCTTCCTTATTTTCTTTTCGACTTATGGAATTTCTTTTCGATTTAGTACTTTTATCTAATTTATTATCCTTATCAGCTTTATCAATCATTGCTTCTACAAATTTACTTTTAAAGATTCTAATTGCTCAAATAAATAAGTTACTTCCCTGCCCAACTGCTAGTTTTGATGCTCCAATTCATTGTAATCCATGCCATTCTAGTGAGTCCATTCCATTCAAATATGATTTGTCCGCCTCTCTCTCTCTCTCTCTCTCTCTCTCTCTCTCTCTCTCTCTCTGTGTGTATATACACAATTTTTACCTTTGTGAGAAAATCACCATAATCTTTGCTTGAGCATTTTCACACATTATCATCTCAATAGCAACAACAAAACATCTCTAAATGAGGATAATTAGCTCTGATACCAAATGAAATGTGACTTTTTCCCAAATAAAAATCTGGCTCTGATTAACTACATACAAACTTTAACTTGACCAATAACTGCTAAATCTTGACCAAAATTTGAATTACGGAAGTCTGATACATTTTTCAATAGATAATCTATTAAAATTAACAAGCTAAATTGATTATAGCTTTAATTTATTGAATAAAATAGTAAATTACCTTTAAAATCTACGACTATGTTGAAACAAGATTAATTAAGATTTAAAACATGATTAAAATTAATTTACGGACCTTAGGCTTACGAAATAAACCAAAGATAAAAAAATTCAGATATGGATGGATTTACGGAAGCAAAGGACAAAGACAAGCGGCAATAATTCATTGGAAATAATTACTTAAGTCTGACAATGTGAAATAAGACACGTGGAACCTTCTTACTAGTTTGCATTTCGCAAAATCAATAATTGTTTACCAAGGTTATGTCACTGCAAAGATTGCATATACATGGCTCTTTGTTATTCATTCGCACTTCGCAATGTGGGATAGCTAACAAAGACCGTTTAATAACAAGAAAGACATTTTAAATGTCGTTTACACATGGATTCATCTAAATGGCTCACTTTTCGCATACTGACAAGATACTTACATATGCAAAATAAACATAGACAAATTATATTGGTTTGCATTTCAACAAACTTTGACATGGGGACCGACACTGTGAAATCGTTGGCTTAATCTTATTGGTTCGAGTTTCATATTTGATAGAAGACACTTATAAATAAATGTATTTGCGAAGGACATGGACTGTTATCATTGGTTCACATTTCTCATTGCAAAAAAAAGATTGATAAAGGCCTCGACATTGGGAAGTAAAATTTTGTATTCTCATTGGCTAAATCCTTCGCAATAGTCAGTTAATCTGACAAGACATTAACACATGGAATTATTTGATTGGCTAAATCTTCATAAAAGGTAGAGAGCTCTAGAAAACTCTGACACGTGGAGCATTTTAATTGGCTTCATGTTCATAATTACATATTACATTGTGTCAGGTGGATTTAGAACATTTGATTAACCATTTCTAAAGGAACTTTCAGCTCCAAGGCTCAAAAAAGAAATATGAATGTGAAAAGACAAAAACACAAAAAACACGATCATAAAATACAAAATATTGATAATTTAGCCAAAATGCCATTAAATTTACAAGATTGTTTTTTAATTATGATAAAATACATCAATACAAGCTTATTTTATATTAAATCATACAAAATCTTTGAAAATAACAAACATACATATCCAATATTACGTATTTTATTAACTTAATTATGCAAATTCACTATTTTTACCCAACAATTATGTATTTTAACAGTATATATAACAAAATAGACATAATACATTCATTTTCTCATTCATTCGAATAAACAAGAATTAACTTCTTACTATTAGTTTTTTTAATAGAATTTACATAATTACAGAGATAATTGTACAGTTTACAAAGAGAATACTTATCTGAATCAATGGATACGAAATCCCAATGTCGAATGAAGATAAGGATCAGGAATTCTAATTCAAAATTCCAACAGAGAGAGAGAGAGAGAGAGAGAGAACACTAATCGGGAATTATTAATACCAAATTTCAAAGCATCCAGAGATTTACAGACACTAGATTATGGCCACTTATAAGAGGAAAAATACTATACATTGTGTGTATGTTCACCTTTCCACTGACCGACCGAACCACCATCAGGGTTGTACTTTGTACCCCGAGTTAGGACACCACTTGTTCCCCTCTCTCTTGCTCACCGCCCGTTTATATGTAACCTATTCATCTTTGGAATTTATTCCACGAATAAATTCACTAAGTCCTTAAGACTCTTTTCACGGTTGTTCTCTTTCTCTAGATTTCAAGCACAATTCCTTGTCTCTCTTCCTTTGTTCATCTATTCATTCACATGTTTCTTTTTTTTCATATTTACATCTCTTTTATAATACATCACGGTGGTTACAAACCAACACAATGGTCCTCATATATTTTCGTAAGTCAAATTAAACATCTTTAATCAAATGCTTGGGATATTCATCCATTTAGTTAGCCCATAGATTTATTACAATGTCTTTATAAAGAATCTTATCTTTAACTTGTATTAACAAGCCTCAAACCACAATTTTTTTAGAAATTTGACAACTCTTCCTTACTTATAATGATTTGGGGATTTAGTCACATAACAAGTAGAGTGTCCCACACATCTATGATAGTCACATCAAAAGTTATAGTTATAATTCCTACCTTTTTGTCACAATGGGTCTAATTCGAGTGGTGGAGGGAGTGTAATAAGATTTCTCTCAAGAAGCTTTTACAAGATAAGATGTGGGGCCTTAGGAAATTTACTTAATGGGCATTGAGGTGGTTATGATTGAAGCTCTTTAGTATCAGTGACTACATTGACAATGATTTTGGCATCGATTTTTTTTTGTAGATGGCTTGAATGTTGTCTTGTTTTGAAAGCAAGTGGAGGACGATGTTTTCCTTGATACTTAAGCTTTTGTATGGATAGAAGCTTGGTTTCACAAATCTTAAGAATACAAAAGAGTTGGTCAAATGAAGGAGAAGTCTCAAAGAGAACACTCTCCTGGAGAGGTAGTAAGATACTTTGAATGAATATGTCCTGAAGCTCAGAATCCACAAGCATGTTGGACATCTTAGCTAAGATGTTTTTGTAACATAAGACATAGTCTACTAAGTGTTCATTAGATCCCCTTTGAGTTGTGAAAGTTGGGCATAAGAGATCTTAGAGCCGATGTTGATAGAGAAGTGTGTGAGAAAAGAATCGACTAGATGCATGAAAGAGGTTACTGCATGGACATGTAGGTCATAGAACCAACACACCACATAATCATGGATACTATGGGGAAAGAGTTTAGCCAAAAGAATATGATCATCAACAAAATCAAGACAAGATACATGGAATGCTCTGAGATGCTATTGTTAGTCACCATGCCCATTGACAATGGGAAGATTAGGGGTGACAAAACTATAAGGAAGTAGATAAGTGGAGATAGAGGGAGCGAATGGAATATGCAATAATAAAGTTGAATCCAAATATGGAGATTCATGAGAAGTAGCATGTTATGAATCGACGAATTTGTGCTTGGAGGTCCTAATAGAGAGAGGTTAAGTCTTGAGTTCCAATGGAGGAAACCTATCATGTATGAGAGACAAGAGGTGGTGTGAAATGATTTGTAGGAGTAGTAATAGAAATGAGGATGGTAGAAATGGGTGGAAGAGTAGAAGCAAGGGGTTGAGTAGAAATGGAAGTAGAGATGACCACATAAATGTTAAGCTCTTCCAAATTGGTAGCTTCCTCACGAGAAGCATGTAAAATGAAGTCTAGATCTTGGGGGTTCTCAACAATATGATCATTAAGGTCTTTAAGATGTGATACGGTAAAATCGACATAAGATTGAGCCATAGTAAGAGAAGAAATAACCCTAGATGGAAGGTGGAGTTGAACGTTGGGCTCACCAAAATGATTAAACTAAAATGGAATGTTTTATTTTGATATAGATGCTATAGAAGCAAAGAAATAGACCCAAGAAACCTAAGCAGTAAATGTGAAACCCTAAAGAAAAAGATGGTTAGAAAAGGCCTTAACTCGATTCGAAGATGTCTTGGGACTATGTCACATTGGAGACCATCTAAACATAAGGAGGAAACTGCCACAAAGGATTTCAAGAAAGTGTAGATCTGGACTTTCTGCCATATTGGGGTGTCAAGGGAAGGATGTAGCACTTAGGGCACCCTATTCTAAGATCTAGGCACCCCGGTCTATGGAAATGACCAGAAACCTCCTCTAAGGTGTCATTGAATGATTGTTTGTGTTCTCTTCCTATTGTGTGAATATCGTTGGACTTCGTTGGAATTTGTTGTAAATCAAATATGAAGGAAACACCTGTAAAACCCCATAAAAACATCAAAACCCTAAAAATAAATATGCATATGAAGGGGTCAAACTCTCCTCAACTACCAAATGGATGGACCTATCATTGAGCATTGCACTACATCTTAGACTCAATGTAGTTCTAGGTGTATGTGTGTAAATTGTGCCCTAACCGCTCTTATGATAGTTGTAATTTATGAGTAGCGATCAATAAATAGATGTTGAATGTAAGTAGATGGTGCATGCAATAGAATTAACTCCCCTCATATGAAGTGTGATGCGAGATGAACCAACCTTTGTGCCTTGTGATAGAGCTAGATGGATGTAACCTTAGGTGATGGTAGTAGTTCTTAGTGCTTGGTCCCTCATTATGGTCTCATAACTTTATATTTATATGGTTCTCTTGTTCTAATTTTGTAATTAACCTTGAAAAGACATACCACCAAAAATATATAAAGCTCAAACAACTAGAAAGTGCCCAAAAAGTGAGAGGAAAGTGTAAAGAGGATTAGGGCGCCCCGATCTGGCTAGGCACCCTAGTTAGATTAGAAAAAAAAGTTAGTATGACATAATCAATCGGGAAAATATGGGTGAAAGATCAAAGGTAACGATAAAAATCCAAGTAAAATGGCCAAATACATGGGTTAATTAGTACTCTTTTCACTCAATAACCATATGAATAGTAGTATGAGATCGGGACTAAATAATTACGCAAAGTTTGTGATTTAGTATCTACAGAGAGGGTATGATTCCCAGAATGAGGTCGAGATATAAGAATCTTGGGTGGTCCCCACAAGATCCTTTAGAATACTTATATTCTCGTTACATGAGACCTCAAATGGCAAAAAACACTGGGAAAAATGATCCTCTCAATAAAATGGTGAATGAAGCTCTTATGGAACAAAAGGAGCCGATGTTACAAAAATCACCCGATCCTTCAAGAGCTACAAGTAGGAAATCATGCCTCCTCATTTGCGAGTCAACCCTTTTGTGCCCCGACATTGTTCAAGGTGCAAGTAAATTTTTATATTCCTATTTTTTAGGGTAAAATAATTTTTGATGTAGTAGAAAAATGCTTTGACCAATTTTCTTCCTATTTTTATGTCATCACTTCACTGATAAAGAAAAGATAACATTTTCTCTATTGAAATTGTCACTTTTTGTCAAAAATTGGTGGGGGTTTACAAGAATGGACTCAATAAGGATGATTTGAGCATCATAAAGGAACCCACATGAGAAGATTTTATGGATGCCATAAAGGAAGAATACTACCTTGTTGGATTCTATGATGATTTGTACATACATTGGTAGTAACTCTACCAAGGTAAGGACTAGTTAGTTTGAGATCATACTAATAATTTTCATTCTATATGTAAGATTGGGTATTCAAGGCATAGAACAACACAATATCCTGAAATATTGCACTAGCCTATAATGGTGCATACGGGAGGACATGAACCTATTTTATTTTTATACCCTCGGTGAAGCATACAAGAGTTGTGGTCAAGATTAAACAAAATAATAGAAGGAAAAGTACAAAGAACCAGCCTTTGAGGGGGAAAATGATAAGGAAGGTCGGACTGAGGCCAAGGTTGGAAACAAAAAGAATCACACAAGGAAACAACACACATAAGGAGAAGACAGGAAATGGTGTGACTTGCATAAGACAAATTGTCACTCCAAGGAATAATGTCTAGCCATCAAGTCCTTACTCACCAAATCATTATCTTCAACACCCAATCCTCCGCTGGTTACATACCCCAAGGTCAAAGATGAAGAAGATGAAATTGCAGATGTTAAACCAAATATGATTATTTCCACCTTGCAAGTCAAAATAATGGATGAGAAGGAAAGGATATTTCACTTCAAACTTTGGGTAAAATGTAAGACTCCACATTTTATTCTTGATAGTGGAAGTCAAAAGAATTTAATTTTTGTTGATGTTGTGAAAATCCTGAACCTTCATGTAAAGTCACATCCCTAGCCATATAGTATCGGGTGGTTAAACCTAGGAAGAGATATCCATGTCACATAACAATGTCTCCTCCCATATGCAATCAAACCCTTCCATGATGAAGTCTTGTGTGATGTTGCTCCATTAGATGTTTGTGATGTGCTCCTAGGCTAACCATTCATGTGGGATAAACATGGCATCTATGAGTCATGGCCTTGAAGGGTCACCATTAACATTGGGATTTGATGTTAATAGATACATGAGGTCATCCCACCCAATTCTATCGACGTTATCGGATACTTGAGCTCATCCCACCCAATTCTATCTCTTTCATCAGTGCCAAGCAATGTAAGAAGTTGGTGGAGAAAACAATGCAGTTCGTCATCCCAATGATTAGGTCAAAAACTACAAATAATTTTTTGTGGCCACCTTGAACAAGAATTTTGTGCAATAAAACAAGAATATGGACCGAGATCATAACCGAATATGATGATCTATTCTAGTCACCCAAAGGAGTTCCACTTCAGTGTGAGGTAAAACATGTTATTGATTTGGTCCTTGCATCTCCTTTACCCAACATCCATGTGTATCACAGGTCATTCCTTGAAAATAATGAGATCAAGAGTAAGCTCCAATAATTTATCAAAAGGGAGACATTAGGTCGAGTTCTTCACCCTATAAATTACAATTATCTTGGCACCGAAGAAGGATGGAACATGGAGACTTTACACTGGATATCACTCCTTGAACAAAATTACTATGAATAATCAATACCCCCTTCCAAGGATTTATGACTTGTTGGAATAACTCTGCGGTGCAAAATTCTTCACCAAAATTGATCTCAAGTATGGCTATCACTAGATCCCCATCAAACCCACCAATGTCTGGAAGACTACATTTAATTCCCAGGAAGGTCTATTTGAATTTTTGGCCATGCCCTTCGGACTATCTAATGCACTTACAACATTCATGAGGATTATCGATGACATGTCATGCGGCCTACATGAATTCCTTCGTGGTTTTCTACTTAGATGATATACTCATATATAGTCATATGTGGGAGAAAAATATACAACATGTTTGAGAAGTACTTCAAACCCTCATGAAGCACATGTTGTATGAAAATATTGACAAATGGACATTTAGGGTGAGGAAGATCTAGTACCTGGGTACGTTGTGGATGAAGGAGTCTATGTTGACCCAGAGAGAATTCAAGTTATTCAGAAATGGCCTACCCTAAATACCCTTACAAAACTTTGTAGCTTCCTGGGTCTTGCCAATTTCTATCACCGGTTTGTCTTGGGTTTTTCATAGTTTTCTTGGGCACTCAACTAGGTGACTAAAGGAGGAAAAAATGATACATTTTGATGGGGGAGGCACAATAGAGAGCATTCAAAGGTTTTAAAGAAATGTTATGCTCAGTCCATATTATCTCCTTGCCTGACCTGCATCAAACTTTTGAATTGATGATGAATGCATCTGAGTATGCATTGGGAGTTGTTATCATGAAACATGACCACCTTGTTGCATATCATAGTGAAAAATTCAATGACACAATCATGAAGTACCCATCATATGATAAAGATATTTATTCCATTTTCTGAGCCTACAAGCAATGGAAGCACTACATTTTGGGGAAGGATACATTCATCCACACAGACCACAGGCCTTTGGAGTTCCTTCGGACAAAGAGAAAACTAAGGAATGAAAGACACCATAAGTGGGCAACATACCTATAATAGTTCCACCTGATAATAAAACATAAGAATGGAAGTACCCATTCAGCAACATATTTCATGAGCTGCCCTCCAATTACACTCCTCACAACTATCCTTGATATCTACAAAACTGATACTTCCGGTTGGTGTAGTTTGTATGAGGCGGATCTTGAATTTTCAGATACCTATTAGGCCCTCCGAGGAGGAAATCATGTCCATGATTTCTATCTAGAGGATAACATTCTCTCTTACATGGGACACATCTCTGCTCCAATTAGTGAACAACACAAAATGATCTAGGAGGCACACTTTATCATGACAACATGAAAATTTCACGTAGACAAAATTGACAATTATTCAAAAGCATTTCTACTATCCTATCCTAAGGAATGATATGGTTACGTACATCAAATATTGCACCCCTTGTGTAATTTCCAAGCCAACTAATAAGAAACAGGGATTGTACATGCCTTTTCCGAACTAACCAAGCTTGGGCATCCGTCTTGATGGACTTCCTATGAGGTTTGTTGACTTTAAAACATGGGAATGATGGCTTTTTGTTGTAATTGATCAATTTTCTAAAATGGCTATAATGATTGCTTGTAAGAAAAATATTTCTGCTAAAGATACCTTGCTAAACTATATTTTGGTCATGTATGGATCAAATTTGGGCTTCCCAATTCTATTTTTCCGATAGGGATACCAGGTTTTGAGAATATTTTAGTCCACATTGTGGGAATGATGGACACTAAGACGATGAATTCCATGTCCTTCCACACACAAATTGAAGAAAAGATAGAGGTGGTAAACCACTTGATTGTCCACATGTTTTATATGTGCTACTCCAAACACCCTTGTACATGGGATAAGGCTCGCCCTACATACAATATGGATACAATCTAACCCTACAAAACTCCAACAAGAACAAACCATTTCGATTTTTTTACGGATTCTTGGCTATTTCACCCATTGATGTATGCATTCTCGTGCATACAATGGAATACATGTCTCATGGAAAAATTGAAGCAGAAAAGGTGGCAAGGTTTTTTAAACAAATTTAGTATACTCAACACCGGGTCCATGATATTTTATAGAATATGAAAAAATGTATAAGAAACACCATGATCAACACAAAGTTCCACATCATTTCAAGCTTGGTGATAAGGTCGGTTGTGACTTCAGAAGGAAAGGCTTGCAGGTCCACACTGGAAAATACGACTGTCAGTATGGTCCTTACACTCTCGAAATAAAATAGGTGAAAATTCTTTCGAGTTGAATCTTCCACCCTACCTTGGTCTGCATCCTATCTTCAATGTGGACCTCCTCAAACCATATCACCCACCTCTTTTGGATACATCATTCATAGTATAAAAGTTGGACATATCCAAACTCAACCCGAAATATTTTCCCTGGTTGAAGAAGATCAGATTGTGGACACTTTGACAAAGACCACCAAAGGACATCCTATTCAGCTCTATTAGGTGATCAAGAAAGGGAATCTCAGTCATCAAGGTGAGTGGCTCACCGCGTACTAGATCAAGAAATAATTTCCACACTTGATGGGACCTCTTGGTGCAATGGGGACCATTGCTTTTGAAGGAGGGAGGAATGATCTAGACCATAATCCAGGAAACAATTATAGTGGAGAAACTTCCGAGAACCATAACTCTTGCACTATAGCTCAAATTGACTCTGTTCAAAGTTCAATGGAAATATTGGAACACATAGAACATGATAAAAAGGTGAAGGACTTATTTTAGAAAATTTTGGCCCCAAAATCAGCGTATAAAGGCCCGAAATGTAATTTTTGTACTCGCGCCAAAAATAAATAAATTCTAAACATAGTAATTTCATGAAATTATCACACATGTAATTCTCGGAAGATGAAACAGCTCATCTCCCTCAAGACTAATGACCTTCCACATTCTTCTAGGTGTTTTTTGTATTTCTAAAAATAGTATATAATCATATGTAACCCGCAAGGGAAAGACAGACATCTCCTTTCAAGAGATAGCTAAGATATTCTAAGTCTTTTGAGAAGTATACATCTCTTTCTAGAGATAGTTTTATTATTTACATATGCACAATTGTTATTATGTTCTTTAAGTCCGAAAACCCTAGGTTTTGGATAAAGATTCTTTAAGGGTAACTTAAAACTTATGTTTATTTTTTTAAAAATTGAAAATAGTTTAATTCATTTATAAATTTATGCCATTTTTTTAATTGAATATGAAGATTTTATAGGTTAGATGTATGGAATTTTATTTCGCTAAATTGGTTCGGGACACATTTCTAACCTCATATCGTTGTTATTAATCAAACATGTATCATGTTCTCTTCCAAATTTAAAATTGTATTTATCTACTGCTAGCATCTTTTCATTGGCAAGGAACCTCATAAAGTGAAAGATCAATGGATAATTGTGGAAAAAATAAGTTGTAATCAATGTTTTAGTAATTATGCTCAAGTCATTTTCACAAATCAAAATCCAGCATATTCTAATAGTGTGTCAATATTCCATCTGATCTTGTGCATCCACACCCTAGCCCATATAAATGACCTCAAATTGATCTCCACCATCTGCATTCGTGTTTTCAATTGATGGAGAAATGTAATCTCTAATCATCTGACATGATGTCTTATTGTTAGCCCTACTCAAGATGATAGAAGTAGACGTAAAAGCATTGGAAAAAACATCGCATGACTCTAACCGATTGACCCCTTAAAAAAGTGTCCCCATCGCCATCTTTTCTAGTGCCCCTACATTATATTATTTCATTTTCACCATGACTAATATCATTTGTTCTACAATGCTTCCATTTTAAAACGTGTGGGCTTAAACCCTCAAACATTTTGGTATTTTGGTATTTTTTCTTTTGGCCACTGTAAACATAAATTTCATTCATGTGGGTAATTTGATTGAGATTGAGTTGATACAGATGGAGCATATATAGAAAATGGTATTTATGTGGGAACAATATAAGCCATGGACTAGGTGCGAGACATGTAGAGTTTTAATTCTTGCCTTTTTATTTATGACTTTATGTTCTCGTATTCACTTATCTATCAAATAAAATGTCATGCACTCCAAAAAATTGACACTATAAAAAAGTAAAATAACAAAATAAAAAGTCTCAATTAACGGATAAAAACATCATTTCATTCATATGCTCATTCCCCGTAGGGGCTCAATTATCGATGAGCGCTCCTACATCGCTTAATTTTCCTACAATTACTCGAGCTTAAAAGTGAAAAACATGCATGCAAAGTTTCCACATGACACAACCAATGTGGTTGGGTTTTGAAATCGGCCTTATTGAAGTCTCACCAAATTACTCCTTTCAACTTTCATTTTACTAATCTAACATATCAAATGGTATTTGGGTGGGAACAATCTAAGCCATGGAGTAGGTGTGAGACATGCAAAGTTTAAATTCTCACCTTTTTATTTGCAGCTTTATGTTCACATATTCACTTTATGCTATCAAATAAAATGTCATGCACTCAAAAAGTTTTACACCATAAAAAAGTAAAATAAAAAAGAAGAAAGCTCGATTGATGGATAAAAAACATCATTTCATTCATATTTCCATTCCCTGTATGGGCTCAATTATTGATGAGTGTTCCTACATCGCTTACTTTTCCTGTAATTACTTGAGATTGAAACGAAAAGTGTATCTCGCAAATGCTACAAGAAACAACCAATGTGTTTCGGTATTGAAATCGGACCTATTGAATTATTTCCAAATTATTATTTTTCCCCCTTAAGATTTCATTTTACTCACATGAATAATGTACACGAGATTGAGATGATTAAGTGGATCACAAATAACAAATATTATTTGGGTAGGAACAATTTGCTCTGTGGAATAGTGACATGCAAGTATTTAATTCCCACCTTCTATTTCCAACACCCCATTCATGTCTACATCTTACATATCAAATTAAACATCTTCCAATCAAAATCCTTGAAGCCATGAAATTAAAAAAAAAGTTAACTTGGTTGATGATTAGACTCTAACTTTCCTCAAACGTTTTGGTTTTTTGGCATTTTTATTTTTGCCTCTATAAGTGTAAATCACACTCATGTAAGTAATGCGAGTGAGATCAAGATGATATAGTGGAGCACATATAGAAAAATTTATTTGGATGGGAACAATCTGAGTTGTGGAATAGGTGCAAGACATGCAAACGTTTTAATTCCCACCTTTTTATTTCCAACTTTCTATTCATGTCTTCTCCTTATCTAACAAATAAAATGGCACGTACTAAATATAACTTGATGACATATTATAGTAAAATAATAAAATAGAAAATATTGAATGATGGATTTTTTTTTTACAGAGGTCAATTCCCTAAACAAGCTCAATAATCGATGAGTGTTCTTGCATTTCCTATTTTTTGTAATTATCCGAGCTTAAAACATAAAAGTGTTCTTACTATATGCTATAAGATTCAACCGATGTGGTTGGGTTTTAAATATGACCCCGTTGAATTATCACAAAAATTTTATTTTGGCCCATTCAATCTCACATTTCACTCACATGAATAATGCGCATGAGCTTGAGGTGATTAAGTGGAGCATAGATAACATATATTATATGGGTAGGAAAAATCTGCTTCGAGGAGTAAGTGTGGGAGATGTGAGTATTTAATTCCCACCTTTTAATTTCCAAAAATTCATTCATGTCTATGTCTTACCTACCAAATTAATCATCGTCCAATCGAAAGCCCTAGTGAGGCATGAGATTGAGATGATTAAGTGGAGCATATATATAAAATATTATCTAGATAGGAACAATCGGCTCCATGGAATAGGAGTTAGACATGTAGGTATTTGATTTCCATCTTATAATTTCCAACATTCCATTCATGTCTATGTCTTACCTATCAAATTAACCGTTGTCCAATTGAAATCCTTGGTTTCGTGAAGTAAAAGAAATAGAAAGGTTGAATGAAGGATATAAATGCTTAAGTGGAGTGTGGATAGAAAATATTATTTGAGTAGGAAATATTTGATCCATGGAATAGGTGTGGAACATGTAAGTTTTTAGTTCACACCTTTTACTTTCCAACATTCCATTCATGTTTGTGTCTTCTCTATCAAATTAACAACTAAAAATGGGGACTACAAATTGCTACAAGGAGCAAGCATTGTGTTTTAGTTTTCAACCTTAGACCTATTGGAATTCCCCTATTTTTTTCAACCCCTTAAGTTCACGTGATTACTCTAAGTGATGTCACAACTATACAGTTAAGCACATATACCAAAGATTTTTTGGGGAGGAATAATTTGAGCCGTGGTATAGGTGTGGGGCTTAAACAGCTTAATTTCCATGTCAAAACATAATCCTCCACACACACACATGTATATATGTATGTGTGTTTGTGTATGTGTGTGTGTGTGTGTGTGTGTGTGTGTGTGTGTGTGTGTGTGTGTGTGTGTGTGTGTGTGTGTGTGTGTGTGTGTGTGTACACACACATACATGTACACACACACACACATATGTATGTATGTATGTATGTATGTATGTGTGTATATATTATATCTATACATATACATATGTATATACACACACACACACACACACACATACACATACATATACATACATACATACATACATACATATATATATAATGTACATACATAAAGACCATACCCTTTTTTTGTTATTAATCATTGAATGTTGATCCCATCACAGTTGATGATGAGAGAAACCCTAGTCGAGTTTCCACAACAACACATTGCTTATTTTCCTTCTCTCCTCCATGCTTCATTCTTCCACCCATTCCCTTTTGGAAATCACAAAGGAGATGGGTGTTATTTCTTCCCTTGTTGCAACCAAGGAACAATGTATGTTGTATTCAAGTTTGCAGGAATATTTTCGTTGTAATTGTTATATCATTGAAGGTACTTTTTGTTGATGGATGACATCATAATGACTATTGCCGAGGAATAACATTTTCATTGTCCTACAAGCTATAGATAAACCCTAATCCAAAATACACATGAAATCAATACCTTTCCATGCTAGGTCCACTCCACATCTTCCTATCTTTGTTGCATACCATGGAATGTGCATTTCAATTCCCTTTACATTTACATGTCCTCTAGCTACCCAATAAATGCAAGCGCTGAATTTGTTAAAAAATTCAAATTTTCAGTATTGTTCAACCACTCCTTATGTTTTGAGATATCTCTGCAAATAGTTGCATCGACGTCTTACACAACCCACCTTTTCTACTTCATATGATCAACATTATTGTCATGTGGTTTTTGGAGGGTGCAATTTCGGATTGCTTCCCCATTCCAATTTCCATGCCATTGCACTTCTCCACCCCCAAAAACCTTATTTTCGCCCCTCTTCCTCTCCCATTCTCTCTCCCTCCAAGTTCACTTCATCTCTAGATCCCCTTCAACATTTCTATTGAATATTTCACGTGAGAGTGTTTGTAAAATGATTATTGAATTTGGTTTAAAAGGGGTTTGAATGCAAAATCATTACCCTTGCTAGGCAAACTCATAACGAAGGGCATTGAAGCACACCCAAAATATTTAAGAGAGAGAGAGAGACACGGCAATTCATAAGATAATATTTGACTTAATGCAAGACACAAATATTCGCGAGGGTTCGACATAAGCACGTTGGGCATTTATTAAAGACGATTGCGTGCAATAAAATAAGCGAGGTTTGGTATGAACAATTATTATTTATTAAATATATATTCCTGCCAAAAATGTATAGCACGTGATGAAATTCTAACTGCAGAAATGAGACTCAGTTGATTAAGGTACAGTTTCAATTTCTTTCCGCAACGCAGGCCAACATTTTAGGACGTGTTCATATTAGAGTTTTCTCTGTGTTCATTATAACAATTTAATTATTTAAATAAAGGGAATCTAGTCTGTATTTTGAGGTGTCAAGAAATCATGGCAAATTAGAAGGAAGCACGAAGCAGAGGATTGAAGTCAA
The DNA here is from genome assembly GCA_018340775.1 of Taxus wallichiana var. yunnanensis. Lineage (NCBI taxonomy): Eukaryota > Viridiplantae > Streptophyta > Pinopsida > Cupressales > Taxaceae > Taxus > Taxus wallichiana. Next base: position 219,235,055 of record CM031239.1, read on the forward strand.
CGAGAGCATTTCTTTTCTCTGCACCTTCCAATCGTAGCGCTATTTAATTAGATACAAAGTGTGTAGAGGTTCATGCAGCGCCATTTCTCAGAAAAAAACCATCATACCATGGATTACAGCTTCGAGTTTGCATTCAGTTCAGCATATTGTGAGACAGTTTATGCCGAGCAACTCTTCCTCAACGGTCAAATTCGTTGTGTAAATGAGCAGAGCAGATTATTGGGGTGTGATAGTCCTCGGCCTTCAAGGATTATAAATACTGCTGCTGCTCATGATGATAAGTTTTTTCGAATTCATGCAGAAATGAAGGACAAGTACAAAACCTGCACAAATTCATGGAATTCTTCTACCAACGGCTCAAAAAAATGCTTTGTCGAGACTAAAAGGAAACTGAAAGTGATACCAAAATCTGTGCAGATCCCAGAAACTGTGAAAGGTTATGCTACGAACTGTAAAAGAGCTAATTGCAATAAGGGACTGGCAAATAGGAGAAAGAGTTTTTGCCTTACAGAACCAGTTTACTTGGGTGCAACTCTGTATCCAAAACTATTGAGGATTGCCATGTTCTTTCTGTATTGATGAAGCCAAAGACCACTCCACATAATTCTATGACTAGTGGATCTTGATAACAGCTGTGCTTAAACACTGCATACGTTTGTACAGTCATTTCTTTTTTTTACTATAAAGTCACAATTTGCACTAGCATCAAATGTCCATAGCATTTTATGGAAAACATTTATGTGAAATTTGAGCAATGCATGCATTTTATCTTATTTGCAGTATAAACAAATAAAACTATTAACGTTAATGAGAGTTTTTAAGATAAAGCTTATCCACAAAATTAGCTCTACCATTAACCACTCTCACAAAACACACATTAAAAAAAACAAATCTTTCTTTAAAACATCCTCTTTCATGTATATTATATATAAATGCTTTGAAATTTCATAAGACAAATTTTTTCTTCCATTACAATATCCTAATTTTGGACCAAAGTATTTGTCAATTATTGTTGAGTATTTATCTCAACCCTTTATCGTTTATATAGTTAATTGACTTAATCTTACATGTATCTCTCTCAAACACATACTCTAAAGCCACCAAGGCAATACTTCTCACTTAGTTTAGCTCATTATGAACCTTCACACTATATACGTAATGAATCTTCAAACTCCTTGCCACCTATCTCCACTTTTAGACCAGATCCTAAATTAAGGTGGGGTAGAATCTCCCGACAGGGGCAAAATCGGCTAACGATTCCGACCCTTGCTGATTTTTTTATCTTTAGCACTTCCAACAATCAATTTTTCAAATGCACAAGTTATCAAGATCAGCTTAAGGTCAATTGAGATAGAAAATAATCCGTACAAGTCAAATATAAAAGAACACACACCCCACTTGCTAGGAGATCTCTCACATCTTTAGCTATCTAAGGGATCACACATATAAAGCACCGAAGAGAAGGACTATTGTTGTTATATTACACCTTGAAGTACATTGGCTAGCTACCATGTTTGAACACATCTCATGTTGTTATCCTAGATCAATATCACATGCTAGCAATTACACCAAACATCATTGCCAAGTTGTTGGTGGCCTTATTAGTCTTTCAAAATCCCTACTATTGGACATTTGCACACATTTTCTAGGTGGAAGAACAACATCCTTCTGAGGCTTCTAAAGAATATTGTTGTGTAAAATTGCTCAACACGGAGGGGGTTGAGGAAGCACAACCAAATAAAACTAACCCCCTTTTAGGTCTTTAAATATGGAGAGAGCTAGGGTTTCACGAAGACAAAGGCATATCCTATCACAAAAGCACAATCACGGAATTCTAATCACAAACTATAAACCCAAAGACATAGAAGAATCAAGTGCTAGAATCCATATGCAAATTAGGGCATTAAAGGGGAAAATTAGCCACGGAGGTTAGAAACACTCAATTCACTCTTCCAAATTTTGAAGTAGGTTAACGACATTTTGCCCAACTGTTTCTATAATCTCATTCCTATTTTCATCTTCTAGACCTTGTGAAATGACCTACAATCCTTCTAACCCTAGCCCTAATCTACTTTATATAACTTTCAATATCTTGTTTATTTATGTATATATTGGTGCATGTTTTGGGATATGCACATTTATTGTATGTTGTTGTATTTTTATTCTAGATCATAGTAATTTTATTTAGTAATTATCTTAATTATACTAGCTTAGATCTTATATTACATTTTGTAGGAACTAGAAAACACACCTTATGCATGAGGTTGATTACTAAAATATAAAACTATTATGAAATCTAAAAAAACAACTTAAAAATCATAAAACCCAATAAAGGTTGATAAAATACACTACACATTCATGTAATAAAATACATCTCACCCACAAACATTAAATCATGTCACACTTATCCATAGATACGCCATCACATTTAATAAACTATACTACCTTTCACTTACACAATTACACCACAACACTCCAACCATTATCATTTAAAATCATCTCAATCTCCAATGTAGGTCATGCACTAATAAATCACAACCATTTCCATCCACCTAAATCTATAAAATAGGCATCATAGCCCCTATCACCCTCTCGACTCTTTGAGATCTAGAATCCCTAATTCTTATTTTAGTTCTCTTGTTAGCACATCGTTTCTCGTAGATATTTGGAGAAAAAAGTGAATCATGTTAGACAAGATGGTGAAAAAAATATTTTACAAAATTCTTACATAGGCAAGAATCATGGATGTGATTGGCTTTTGATTCCATTGTGATTTTGGATCAAATGCACATCCAACCAAGAGGCAAACTCGTGTGATTTTTAGTTAGTTGCATGTGTGAATCTATTGCAATCTTTTTGCAGTTCACAACTATGCATATATTATCATTTTTTCATTTCAAGCATGTCTTTTATCAAAACCCTAAAATGTTTAGGGATATGACAAAGAGGTAAGTCACCTAGCTAACCAAAATGATAACATTTTCCTTAGTTTATGATTGTGTGAATTTCATATTTGAGATATTATCTTACTTTATTTATAGAGAAGAAATAGACATGATGTCATGTCATATTAACAAATGGATCCATAAGCCCATTTTTATGTGTAGCATTAGATTTGAGTTTATATCGATTTATTATCTCTAACACTTTGCGGTGGCCAATCATCGAAAAGATCTTTCGCAGGACATCTTGAAATCTATTGAATTACGAACTCAAGACGCAAACACATTCTCAACCTTTGTGTTTAATGTTTGAAGGTTCCCTATCTCATCTATTACTTTTCAAGAATGTTGTTAAAGCCAAATTTACCATCATGAGGTAGAAAGAGTTAAAACACAACCCACCAATTTTTTTATCATCAATTAGAACAAGTTTGAGTTTTTAAAAAAATTCTCATGAAAAATGGAACTAGTATCATCATATCCTCCATAGGACTTTTTCATATTCATAGTCCACTTTTGCATTTATCCACATGTTCACTACAATTGAGAGAATTCAATTATTCCCTTTGTGTAGCACTAGGCACCATCATATTTCCCCTCAAATTTCGTTCAAAGATTTTTAATATAACATCTACTCTACTACCCTTGGATCCATGAACTGAAGTGTGTTCCATCCAGACCATATCAACACCTTAAATATCAATAAGATGGGGTTACACATTAGGTTCCCAAGTATTTTAATCCATTCAAGTATTTTAATCACATCGACTTCTATTTTATTATATCATTTTGATGGCTCGGGTGACACCTATTCTCTCATCCCTTAAACTACTTACCAATTCTCTTTATCTATCAATTGATGTGAATCCACATAGTAAAAGTCCAATTATTCCTTCCTTAAGTCCTTCAAATATTAAAATTCATCCAATACCATCTCCATCAACTGATCCCATCCAAACATATTTTCATTATCCAAACCATCATTTTCATCTGGTCTCAAATCAAAACCTCTAAACTCAAAATCATATTCGATACTTCCATACATTATTATTCTCCCTTTGACCGCTCCAACATCTTCATTACCTTCCTCATTTATTCCAAGTTCTATTTCACTTTATACTAATTCTAATCCTCCTAAATCAATACAAGATCATTAAAATGTACCTATTTCGGATGTCTTACATTCTATAGGAGTAGGGGAATATAAGTCACCTTATTCTACTTGATTTTGTTATATCATCATCCAATATACCAACAGATTAAAGACATCGGTCAACCTTCTTTAACCAAGCTTGACAAAGGGTCTCTAGTATCCTTTGACAACCCTCCTAACTATACATATTGTTTGTATGGGCAATATGATAATTCATACGTCCTTCCAATCAATAACATGACCATTTCTAAACAAGTTCATCACCAACATTTCATACATATCTAATCTTGATTATGCAATGCAATGCTTGTTTAAGTAAAGATGGAGAGGCTAAAAACCATATAAATTCAAGAAAGGAATTTTTAATCCTATGTACAACCTCGTTATCAATTTCCAAAACATAAATTTGGGTTGGGATATTCAACAAGAACCTACTATATATGTGCATTCTATTATCTAAAAATGCAATCAATAGCCTATATTTTAAGGCTCCCATATGTTTCTACCCTAATCCATGCAACTATAGTTATTTGATATCTTGCACAATTTTGGCACTTTTATTATTGGGATTTCATTTATATGAATATGCCCCATTTTAACTTGGACTCAAGTATAGAAAAATATGAAATCGTTGATACTACCACTCCTCCAAACATTGATACTCTCTTGTTGTGTGAAAATATTACTATCAATAGGATTGAAACTTTTCCAAATTATTTCCATATTGTCGACTAACCTATGTCACTCAACAATTTTCCCATTAAGGAATTTATCTTGTATGATTTAGGTGTCATGGACAAGGAACCACGTAACACTACAAAACCACCCACTCAATTGAATGACAATGCCTACTTGAGGGATATAAAGGAAATGTTTCTTAAAGAACTTGATGAATAATTACCATTTCCTAATCAACTTTGATGAAGTATCACACATGCTCGTAGAGGAGAATATAGATGTGAATATTGGACCTCATAAACAACTTGGCATCATCTTTTTGGACCCTAAATATTGGCTAAGTACCAAGAGGCGCATGCATAGGATCAATAAATAGAAGGGCACTCAGGAAAAGCATGCAAAAAGGGTTTAAGAAGGGTTTAAGTGAAACCAGGCACGCTCGGGAGGAAGAACAAGGGTTTAAAGGACTTAGATATGTTTTGCACCATTGAGTCACTTGAGGAAAAATGTGAGGACCCAACTAGGCATGATAAGTGGATAAGGTGCCAGCCTGGAACCTTGGAGGCCAAGAAAAGGATATTCTATGTAGGGAATATTCCCAGAGGCATCATTACAATTAGTGGAAGGTTTTGCAAAGAGGATAAACATTCACCTATGGAGGACCACATTGACACTTGGCATGTGATTTTCTCATGAGATAATTCATGGTGGTGGATTTTGATCCTATTTAAAGGAGTGCTTGGGACAGAAACATAGAGATAGGAGAGGGAGGCAAAGTAGTGTGAAAGGAGGGTAACAAGGTGTCAGAGAAATGTTAGGAATGCGGGTGGAGCTCATGATGCTAGGGTTTAGAGTTCTTGATATTAGAGGGTTATAAAGGATATCATTAAGCATATGTATGGGTGTTGGGGTCTATAACAAGGGTTATAATGGGGAAAACATAGTTAGGATCTTTGATCAAATTAGTTTGGGTTGGATCTCTGTCATTTGATGTATATGGTCTAAGATGACCCTTTTGAATGTAGTGTGGCTACTAGAAACTCTTTTAAATCAATATACATGGATCTATTCTATACATCTTGTTTATGGGTGTAAACCCTCATGTTATTTGGCTTGTCATGACTCAGATCTAGTTCCTTGTGCTTCATACAATGTTTATTTACCTTTTGTGATGCATTGATGTGTAGATCTATTAGTTATATCTTCTTCCTTTTAAGTAGATGCATGTACTTCTGTTTCTACAAATAATCCTCCATTAATGGTAGAACTCTCTTGCAAATCTCACATAAAGGAGGGATCGAATGCATCTGCATGCCTTGGGTGAGCACCCAAATGTATGCTTATGTGATAAGCCAAAGTGCGCTTGGGGTTAGAAATAGGTATTAAGGGTAAAATAATGACTACATCTTGGTTCTTTGTCAGACCTCTTTTGAAGCTATTGTGAGAGAAATGTGTAATGACAGAGCGCTTGACCTTGGATAGTGTCAAGCATGTGGCTCAAAAACACAGAGGATGAGTTTTCTCAAATATTTAACACTAGACCTAAGTTTGATGCACATAAATGGGTAGAGGATCACCTGTATCATGAGTTATATGAGACCTTTTTCTGCTGTTTCCTAGTAGAGTTGTATGAATGGCTATCAACATATGCATCAAGGTCAAGTTGGTACTATAGACCTCATGTTTGGACCCAAGAGGAATATCAACGGTTGCATGATGCCGATCTGACATGGACCCATGTTGTTGATCACTAGGAGTAGAGTGCTAACTAGTTATACCTTTAAATATGCTATTTCTACGTATTCTTACCCAAAGATTGCTGAGTTTGATTTCTTAAGGGAGCCTAGAGGATCATTCTTGCATGTTATTCCACTGAATATCAAGATCCTAGTCATTACTTTGAGTTTGGAAGCCTTTCCCATGGCTAGCTAAACTCCTGCTAGGCAGCAAGGCGCGGAAGCAAGGTGTGTGGTAGGATGGCAGACCTTGCTGTGGAAATGGAGAGAGAGGAGAGGTGGCTCAAGTATAATGAAGCTTGGGAGAGGGAGTTGGAAAGAAAACATGAAGTCAGTGTAGAGTGATGGATTTATGGAGGCAGATGTTGCAGGAAGGATTTGAGGTTCACGTGGAGGATGTGGAACCTGAGCAGTCTGAGCTACCCCATCTTGGAAAGTGTGAAGAGAAACCCCTTGACTTCTGGAGAGAGCTTATCATATGAAGAAAGGAGGAGATTCCATAGGTATGCATCTTAACCCACATGGTGACCAGACCCTTGCGCTTAGTTTTCCAGTTCCTGAGATAAGTTTTTGATAATCCAGTTGGTATTAGTATTGGTAGTCGAGCGACACCTAGGAGGTATAATTTTTCATTTGGTACATCTATGGCTACACAAGTCATTTCCTATGTTTGGGGTATTTTTTCTAGCATAAAATTTGGGAAAGGTGTGGGATCACAAGGTTTGAGTATCACATCTGGGAGCAGTGTGGGAAACACATATGGGAGTGGTTTGGTATCACAAACTGTCGGGCATGTAGCTTAGCACACATGGTGGGATCACAGTAGGGCACAATCTGCATTAGGCCCCTTACCTACAATAGGAGGAGGATTTGGTGGATCTAGAGGAGTTGGAACTAGTGGATCTAGTGGGTCTGGTGGTGGAGGAAACACCAGAGGGAATCAAGGTCCTAGATCTGGTGGAAAGGTCCACAACACCATCAATAAGTGTTTTATGAGATGTCGCTCCACTTACCTAATTACAAGGGTGTTGAGGATGTCACGAACATGTACACAAGTGTGAGTTACTATGGCATGCGAAGGGAATCACTACCCTGAGTGGAAGGTAAGTCAATTTGTAACCACGTTAAGGACACACACATAGCTGGTACAAGAAGTATGACCCACACCATACATTGGTGGATTACATTGCGTACGTAATGCCTTTTTTGTGAGTTCCACATACCTAAGTTTGAATAGAAAATCATCAACGCATTGAAGGAAATTCAACAAGGAATGGCAGAGAGTGTGCGGGAGTATGATGTATGTTTCAAGACTCTCCTATCCAAGTTATCTTATGACATTCACCCTTCTTCAACATGCTCAATGGTTTGTTGGAGGATTGATCACACCATTTAGAGGGAAATTTCACATAAGACTTTCATAGATCTACGTAAGGCCTTAGAGGTTACCTTGTGTGTTGAGGTAGTAGGAAGCATTGATACAGAGTTAATCCATTCCTAGAAGCCCAAATTGCTGCAATGGCAAAACAACTAGAGAAATTGTTTGAAACTCAAATCTCATGAGAGACTCACATCGGGGGTATGGTGTATGGATTGTGAGGTAGAAGGGCATACGAAGGAAATTTGTCCTCGAGATCGGTACGTGCATGATGATGGTAGACTATGAGATTTTTCCATGGAGATCATGATGTAAGTAGGTGTCCACTACTACAGCACGCGATCCATAAGAATGTGTCTTGTTATTACAAAATTTTCACCTCTACTACTCATGACACCAAGGATTATAGATTGATTAACCAAATACATGATGCCATTAATACTAGTGTGTGCATAAACCAGTGTTGCAAATAGCTCCAAGGATGATGGTCATCATTATGAAGGGTGCATGGATGGAGGAGGTCGAGGTAGAGGATTTCGAGGAGGATTTAGAGGTCATGTGGAAATCATGGGGGGAAGGAGTGAATTCCCTCATGGAACCTGCTATAACTATGGATCTACAAAACACTAGTAATCAGTGTCCCAATTTTTTGTAGTGCTCTTGGTGTGGGAAAAAGCACAAGTATGAGGAATGCCCGAATTGTTTGAACACATGAGCTAAAAGCAATGGAAGGATAAGGGTGTTAGGATGGTGAGCGTAAAGCGTGTTGATCAATAGTGGATGCCAAGGGTGGTGCATGAGTCAGAGTTAGAACCTATACTAGTGACGATGCGAGCTGAGGTGCATGTGCATGCCAGAGATACCAAAGTAGAGACCACTGATTACAAGAGAAGAAGTGGTACATGGGAAGTATCCGGACCCTACCCATCAAAAGGAAGTCTATCAAGAGACCATGGAAGTAATCAAAGTCTTCAAGGGGAAATTCAATGTCTAAAAGAGAAATCCAGGAAGTTAGAGTAGAAGAAAAGTGTTGAGGTCCCTCAGAAGATATAGATGATGTCAGAGAGGTGTGTAAGATGTTGTGCCAAGAGAATATCATCCCTCTATTAGGAGAATGGTTGAGAGATAAAGTACCAAGTGACTGGAGGAGAGCACGAGAGGTAAGGTTTTGCATGCTAATCTACCTCCTCACAACCTTGACTATGATAAGGAGATTACCTTAATGCAGTTGTTGATGGATGGCTCCTAAGTAATATTCTGATTAACATAGGCACAAAAGTTAATGTTCTCACCTAGATGCATGGAATCAAATGGGAAGGCCTCCATTACAACCATCTTCAAATGTGTTGTATATGGCTAATAAGACAAAGGAAATGCCCATTGGTGTTTTAAAGGATGTTGTTATCACTATCCAAGGGGAAAATTCACTAGAGACTTTGAATTCTTGTGCTTGCTGAGGTGGAAACTTTCCAAGTGTTACTTGGGTGCCCCTGGTGCTATAAGAACAATGTTGACTTACATTTCAATAAGGGGTATATAAGTTTTGAGAACAAGGAGGAACATGTTATCATTCCTTTGATGGATGGGAAGTCAACACCTATATACTGAGCCCTTGGGAGAAGAAGACCTAGACAAAATCTATGTGTGCACTATCAGGGACCCTGAGGTTGTGTAACCAACAAAAGAAGGCATTATTCAATGGGAAGACACTCAATCTATAAGTGATACAACTAGTGTGGCATGTGAAAATTGGGTGCATGGGACATATGAGTTAGTTAAGGTAGTTAAGAGGCTCTGTGATGAGAGTAAAAAAGTGCACACTCAATTAGGCACCTGGGAGGAAAATAGTTTCCAAGTTACACTAGGGAGCCAACCCTGATGTTTTCCTATGAGCAATGGAGACCTAATGGAGATGTGAGGTCAAAAGGAGAAGTATGCTTAGCTATACTTTTCTCGGGACCACAACACATTGGTGGGTGACCCATCATGATAACCTTCTAGAGTGGTGTGAGGTGAGAATCATGTTCTCTATTAGGTTTCTCCAAAGCAATGCACCTACTACTATATACAAGATTATCATGGGAAGGAACCCACCTCGTTTCACATCCAAGCATGTGAGAAGGCTTGGATGGAAGGCACAAAAGCCTTTCCTCCATATTTATGGGTGCATAAGCTTTACTCCACCTTACAAGGTTACGCACACACATGGTACATTCACTCATAGATGCGCCATCGAAGAAAATGGCAGGAGATGATGGCTGATCTCCTTCAAGATTTTGAGTATCGAGTACTAAACCATCGGTGAATGAGGCACTACAGGTTATTAAGCACCTAACTATGGGAGATAGTGCCATGGTGGAGGACAAAGTACTAGAGTTTTTGGGTGAACTTGGCTTGAAGCGCACTTTCGATGAGGAAGAATCATAGGAGGTACAACTTGAGCACGCATGCATGGAAAAAGAGAAAGGAAAATTGGTCTACGTGATAGATGGTGAAGAGGTGGAAAACTTAGATGTTAACCATACTTTCGGTATGCATGTGAGGAGGTTATGGATAGTGTTGATGAGAAAGTGTGCACCTACCATGAACCCCTAAAACCAAGAAGGTTAACATTGGTTCGGAGGTGGAACCTAAGGAAGCTACTATTAGAGATTACTGGACAAAAAGGAGGTTTCAAAGATTATTGATCTATTGCATGAATTTTAGATTTGTTTCCACATGGGTACCATGAGCTTAAAGGAGTTCACCACTCCTTGGGAGAAATGAAGATCAAGTTAAAGGAAGGTGCATGCCCAATTTAGAAGAGACCTTATCGAATGAATCTAAATCTACGCATCAAAGTCAAGGAGGAGATTGACAAGATGATCACATCAGGCATCATTGAGGCTATTGAGGAATTAGAGTGGATAAGTCCAATGGTCATCAACATTAAGAAGGATGGGAGGATAAGGATTTGTGTTGATTACAGGATTTGAATGTGGTGTGTGTCATTGATCCTTTTCCAACCCCTTCACCAAGAGATCCTGAAGGAGTAGCCGGGCGTGAGATCTATTCTTTCACAAATGGATTCTCAGATATCATCAGGTTAGAATTGCAAAGGAGGACCAAGAAAAGACAACCTTCACCACTGAATGGGGAATTTTTTCCTATACATGGTCATGCCTTTTGACTGAAGAATGCACTGTGTGTGTTTTCACGCATTGGTTCAGTGTTTCAGGACTTCATCCATAAATTTCTACAAGTCTACTTGATGACTGGATAGTATATGGATTAGTGAGGGACCATTGTGACAATCTGAGGCTGATGTTTGAGAGATGTCAGACAGTTGAGTATATCTCTCAACATTAAGAAATGTGTTTTTCTACTCCATTTGGCACCCTATTGGGACATATCATATGTAAAGAAGGCTTTTGGTGGATCCTACCAAAGTTTCCATTATTGTGGGATTGGGGAGCCTACCACCAGAGCACGATGCACGTGATTCCTTGGGCATATGGGGTATTACCATAAATTTATTAAGGGGTATGCCAAGATCACCACAGTCATCAGGAGGAGTTATTGAAGCACAAAAGTACATTTCATTAGGGAGAGGCAATAGATGGAATTTGACACATTAAAGAATAGGCTTATCACCGCACCCATATTACACTTTCCTCTTGGGATAAGCCATTCCATGTACATGTTGATGCTTCAGGATGGCGATTGAGCAATCTTAGCACAACCTGAGAGGGAATTGTTGACCATCCCTTGTGCTTTTCTAGTAGGAAGCTAACCCCAACAAAACATAAATTATACTACCACGGAGCACGAGGCATTATCGATGATCTACGCACTACAAAAATTTAGGAAGTATTTTCTAGTGATGCCTTTTATCTTTTACATGGACCACATGGCATTAAAGTACTTGGTGAACAAGCCCATCTTATAAGGGCACATATGCAGGTGGGTCCTATTGTTCCAAGAGTTTGAGTTTATGTTGTTGTAAAACCGGTAAGAGTAATTTGGGGCCTGACCATTTATCAAGGATTGACTCAGAGAGGACGCACAGAGCATTGAGGATACAATGCTAGATGCACAACTATTCAAATTAATGCATGCACCTCTCGACTTGGAAGATATTGTTGTTTTCAAAATGGGTGTGGCACCGAGGGAATGAAGACTTTAGAAAGGAAGTAGTTAGCCATATGTGTCACACCCTACATGTTAATTAGTGGAGACTTATACAAGCTAGGTCCATGATGAGGTTTTTTGCGCGTGTATGCTTGAGCATGAGCGCACTGCAATCATGGAAGAGGCTCATGGTGGAATTGCAGGGGGACACTATGCAGGAATGCAACCACGCACAAGATCCTTCTAGCAGGATTTTTGGTGGGAAATGGTTTACAAATTTTATTAAGTATTGTAAGGCCTATGACCACTACACAAAGCCTTGGTAAACTAGGAAAAGAGATGAAATGCCATTAAGACCGATTTCTAGTGAAAATCCATTCAAGAAATGGGAAATTGACTTTAGGCCCTATTTCTCTAGTCACGCAAAGGACAGGTTCATGCTATATCATTACATGCACATATTACCTTACAAGGTGGGAAAAGCGGTGCCTACAAGGGATTACATAACTGGAAAAATAACAACTAGGTTCTTGTGGGAAAATATAATCAACAGGTATGGATGCCCATTGAGCTTAACAAGTGATAGGGGTACTCATTTCTTAAATGAGACAATTAGAATTTTATTGGCAGAATTCATGGTGGCCCATCACAAGACTACCCCTTATCACCCACAAGCTAATGGGACTATTGAGGCATTTAAAAAATTTTGAATCACACATTGACCAAGATTTGTGATGTGGGAAGAAAGGATTGGGATGACAAAGTTTTTGTTGTGTTATGGTCATATCGACTACTTATAAGAGACTAAACAAGGCCACACCTTTTCAATTGGTGTTTGGCATGAAAGTTTTTGTTACCTATTGAATTCATGTTACCATCATGTGCATATAGCACACAAGAGGGTTAGTTGATGAACAAGTGCTTGAGGAGAGGATTGAAAAGTTGATGCAGTTGGATGAGAGGCGGGATATTTCTCTGAGAGTAGAAAACAGAAAAAATCCAGGAAGAAGGCATGGCATGATAGACACATCAAGAACAAGTAGTTTGAGGTTGGGCAGATGGTTCTCTTATATGATTCCAAGTTTCTACGCCATCCTGGGAAATTCAAAGTCCATTGGTTGGGCCCATACATTATATCCTATATACTTGATTCAGGCACTTTCCAGTTACAAGCATGGATGGAACATGGTTATCAGGCCATTTCAATGGGAGTAGGTTGAAGCCCTACTATAAATAAGTCTTCTTTGTGTTTTTAAATAAGGTAGTATTGCCAGTTAGCCTAGGATTTTCTTTAATGCAATTTCCTTTCTTTTTGTTTCCCTTTCTCATTGTTTTTTTTTGTTTTTTTTTTTTTGTTCATTTTGCACTGTAGTAGCTTTATTATTCAAAAAAATTTTATGCAGAGGACCACACATCCATTTTTGTGTGGGGTGGAGTGATGTGACAAGTGCTTGGAAGCTATGGTTGTTGATGGCCCGGTTGAAAAATCAAAAACACATGGATTGGAAGATCACATGCGTAGAAGAGGTGAACATGAGGGAAGGATGGTGTCAAAAGACTTTATAGAAACCACGTACAAGAATGAAAAGCACAGAACAACATGAGGTAGGTGATGTCAAGAACCAAGATTAGGACATAGAGGAAGAATGCCTTCGGTGTATGTAAGCACGCATGTAAGGATTTGTGGTCAGTAAGGGGTTTTTGTGCACCTAAAGGTTGCCAAAAAATTTTTCATATAGGATTGAGCGCAGAGGAAAAGTACCTAAAGGTTGGTGTTGGAAAAATCCACCTTTATTGTGAAAGTACATTGGTAGGTGGCATGAAATTTATTACGAGAGAAAAGAAAAAATTATAAATAGAAGATCGGGGGTGCATTATTATTTTACCTTGTGTTTTAAGTTATCAAAGAGCTCTCATGAACTAGGGCATCCTTGAAGAAAGGTTTGAGAAGATTTGTGAAGATTTGCATGCATAGCTAGTTTGATCAATGAACCAAAGTGGAAAGGAGTACATGGGTGTAAGAAGAGAAGGTTGTGGAAGGATCCCATGGGTGTTACGCATCTTTGGAAAAAGGGTTTTCCAGTTAGGGTTGCATAGCTAGGGCATGGATTTGGAGGAATTTTTTCAAAGGAGTGGAGCCACGAAGTTGAGCAGAGCCAAGACCAGAGAGAGGAAGAAGTTTTAAGGACCCGACAAAGGAATGAACCAAGGAAAGTAGTAAAATGTTTCACCAAAGAAGGGCAAGGGAAAGGAAAACAAGTCATTTCTACCAGTTTCAATGAAGAATGGTACGTAGAAATGCAGTACCCGATGACATATTACTTAGTAAGGAATGGGTGTCTCATGTCAAAAAGATGGTCGTAAGTGATTACAACCATCGAATGAGCACCACAAAAAATGAGATGACACTAGAACTGGTTCACCCTATAGAGAAGAGGACACCAGATGGAATGCCTATCTATGATGACAAAGTGAAGGTGAAAATGGAGAAGGTTGGGTTGTTATAACTCTATGAGTTTCCCTATTTTGGAAAGCCTGAGTGACTATACCAATGGTTGATGTCACACATGCATGAAGACCACTTCTATTTCATAGGTCGAGGATGCGCATAACCCCCAACTGATTTCTAAGTTCACCAACCTTATCTATGAAGGAGAATCATTGATGATGATTTGGAAGACAAAGAAGCCATTAAGAAGACCGTTGAAGCTTATGACTACAAGAAGGGTTCATGCTACTTTGACATTTCTGCAATCACCGAACCCTATGATGAGGATGGCCACATGCATTTGGTCACAAAGTTGAATGGGAAAGAGAGATGGACACATCAACAAGGCCTGTTGAATGTATGCCACAAGATCTCATAGGGGACCATCTATAACCTCTCATCTTTTATTAGCAGAGGAGATTATAAACATTGCATGCATGACAGAGAGAAGATCATGTTTGGTAATGTCCTCCTCACCATTGTCTTTTTAAAGATTGGAGTGCCAATGGGCCGATAAGTTTGTTTGGGAATACCCAGATGAGAACCCCCCCCACCAAGAGGTTTGAACAATATACTTGTGACACCATGACGGCCACTCATAAGGTGCACCTAGAAAAGTGGTATAAGTGGATGTGTGACGACATTCAAGGGCTGAATGGAGAATACCCAAGAAATTGCCTTCATTAGTACAAGGAGAGGCTGAGTTCATGTATATACCAAAATTTTTGTATCGGCATTTACTTTGATAGATGGCACCAAGAGTCCTTGGTGTAAGTTTCCTTTCTCCTTCACTGGCAAAGAATACTTCCAGGTCGGGGTCAATCGATTCAAAGAGGCAAAGAAACTCAGGTTTGATCTAAGTGTAGTAGATCAAGATTACCACAAGTTATAGAAGTTAATATACCCCAAGAAGCACACTATGTGGAGAAGTATGTCTCCCATGACGTGCACATGTTGAAACCAATAACATTTCTTGTTGCAGGAGGACAACAACGAGGGTGTATTTGCACTAAGGCCTAAGTATGAAAAAGGTGCTTATGTTGAAGATGATGTCTCCATTCTTGAGGACCCCACCATGAGGAAAAAGGTTGTGCCAAGGAAAAGAGAAAGAGGGGAGGCTCTTGAGAAAAAGGTGTCGAGTGTTGCACAAATATACATACAAAGGGGCATAGAGGGGCACAAGTTAGGCATGGGCACAAGTACTTATGTCCACCGAAGAGGTCTCCCATTAGAAAAGAGTCACCATAAAAGGAAGAGTCACCGGTAAGGGAAGAGTCACCCGAGAGAGAAGAAAAAGAGAAGTCCCCTAAATTGGAGTCACCAGTAAGGAAGAAGCAAAGGGTGAAAAAGGGTCGACTCAGAGAAACATAAAGCATGGAGGTCGACAAGGGTGATGAAGATGATGAAGAGTATGTGAGGCTCAGAATCATCCTGTGTATGATGTACATGAGTCAGATGAAGAAGGAAATGAAGAGAGGGATGAGAATGAGGAAGGCACTCATGAAAAGGGGGAGTGAGGAAGTAAACATGAAAGATCAAAAGACCCCAACCCCGACCGAGGAGAAAATGGATAACACTATAGAGAGGGAGGTGGCAGGTATTATCCAATAGTTGGTGGAGCATGAAGTAGAGCAAAGCACCAAAGAAGTGCTGAAGGAAACTGAGGAGAGCAAAAGTGTAGGAAAGGAGTATGGGAGCATGGGCAGAGACCCCAACTTAGCAGTAAGCTTCCCAAATGGCAACAGCGCATAGGTGGAAAGGGCAGTATTGGATCAGAACATGATATGACTTATATTAATGATCCAAGCAAGGTACTACATGTGCTTCCAAAGTACAATGCCCATAAACCAACTCCTCACTTGGTCTTCTTTTGATGAAGAGGGTGCATACCCACACACGAGGAAAATGCTATCCTGGGATTTTGAGTCCCACGTTGATGAACCCAAGTTTGAGGTAAATCATGATGCATTGATGAAGATACTAGATGCCAAGGGAGTAAACCCTCTTGTAAATTCCCAAAAACTATCAGATGAGAAATTTTACAACATGCTCAACAAAGTATCGGTGGAGGTGGAAGCAAGACTCTTAGAAGAAATGATAGAATAAGGGTCTTGGAGGAAGAGCTTGAGAAAAATAATGAGGAGATCATTGAGAGGGAAAGGAGATAAAATAGAAGGAATTGATCAATGCACAGTTAAGGCATGAATTGAGGGATGAAAAGGAAAGGTGCACTGAAGTCCACAAGAAGATAGAGGCCATTTTAGATGTCATTATCTTGAAACACCCGACTGGCCCCACCTGAGTAGAAATATGAGTCAACCATGCACTTCTTGGAAGACTTGACCCACATCCTCACCATGGAAAGGCAACCACTCACATTAGAGTCAAGAAAGAGGTGATGGCACACCATAAGGAGGAAGAAAAAAGATGAAGATTGGGGAGACAATGACTCAGTACTCCGAGCTCCTTGCCACAGTAAAGACCATCACATAGATGGTTGAAGTCATGTATGACAATTGTGCCAACAGAGAAAGGGTAAAGCAAGCATATTTATTGCTACACATGAGGTGGATCTAAAAGAATTTTAGGAAAGAAAAAAGGCAATAGGGCGAGCGTGATAAGATCCTGCCAAGGTTGAGAAGAAGTTGGAAGCAATCAAAACCTTGTGGGGTTTGATTAAGAATAGGCTAAAGGAACTATACCCCCAAGTCACTCACAGATGGATGGATGCTAGGTGATCTTAGCAAGCAACTAGGAAAGCATTGTAGATACGCTAAAAGATAAGAGTGATGAACTAAGTTTTGATGAAGTAAGCACATTGGTGGGTGACCTACTTCAGTAGGCACAGGAGAAGTAGATGCTAGGAGAAGATTGAGGCATCCGAAAGGAGTTCCCACTCCTCATGCAGCAGTAACATATTCTTCCATTCTTCCATTCTTTATTTAGATTATTTCAATTCCACTATTCTTTATTCTTTGAAGGAGAAGAATGTTTCCAAGGATAGAGAACACGCATAGTGTGGGGTGATGTTGGACCCTAAATATTGGCTAAGTACCAAGAGGCACGTGCACACAGATCAGTAAATAGAAGGGCGCTCATGGAAAAGCATGAAAAAAGGGTTTAAAAGGGTTTAAGTGAAACCAAGGCACACACGGGAGGCTAAAAACAAGGGTTTAAAGGACTTAGCCATATTTTGCATCATGGAGTCACTTGAGGAAAAATGAGGACCCAACTAGGCGTGATAAGTGGATAAGGTGCCAGCCTGAACCTTGAGGCCAAGAAAATGATATTCCATGTAGGGAATATTCCCAGAGGCATCATTACAGTTAGTGGAAGGTTTTGTAAAGAGGATAAGCATTCACCTATGGAGGACCACATTGACACTTGACACGTGATCTTCTCATGAGAGAAAGTCATGGTGGTGGACGCTGATCCTATTTAAAGGAGTGGTTGGATAGAAACATGGGAGGGAGAAAGGTAGTGTGAAGGTGCTAAAGGTGCAGAGCTAGAGAGAAGAAGGGTAAAGGTGTTAGGGTTTAGAGCTCATGATGTTGGGTTTAGAGTTATTGATGCTAAGGGTTATAAAGTATGTCATAATTAAGCATATGTATGGGTGTTGAGGTATGTAAAAGGGTTATAATGGGAAAATCATAGTTAGGATCTCTCGATCATTAGTTTCAGAGGGTTAGATCTCTTTCATTTGATGTATATGGTCTGAGATGACCCTTTTGAATGTAGTGTGGCTACTAAAACTCTTTTAAATCAATATACATGGATCTATTCTGTACATCTTGTTTATGGGTGTAAACCCTCATGTTATTTGGCTTGTCATGACTCATATCTGGTTCCTTGTGCTTCATACAATGTTTATTTACCTTTTTTGATGCATTGATGTGTAGATTTGTTAGTTATATCTTCTACCTTTTAAGTAGATGCATGTACTTATGTTTCTACAAATAATCCTCCATTAATGGCATAAATCTCTTGCAAATCTCACATAAAGGAGTTTCTCAAAGTGCCCACGCAAGCCTTAGGTGAGCCCCAACATATGATGGGTGATAGGCCGACACGCTTGGGGTTAGAAAGAGGTATTAAGGGTAAAATAATGACTACAGGAAACCATGTTTATATAAAAATTTCAATGTGAAAAATGATTATCTAAAAGTTGAATTCCCATTACCAAATATCAACACTACCATTGAAAACATTATGAACCATATAATGTTATCGTTTATGGACAATTTATCATACTATAATAAGATCAAAATATCACCAACAGACCAAAATATTACCTCTTTTACCACACCTTGGGGACATTCTTTTGTTAGGTTGTGCCCTTTGGCCTCATTAAAGACGATGTTGATTATCGACATGAAATGGCCTACATTTTCTATGATTACATAAATGCAATTTTTAGTATTATGTCGATGAATTCCATAGAAATACCAAACTACATTTTGATAAATTATCTATCATATGTAATATTTTTATGCGTCTATTGCAATATAACATTCATCTCAACCCCAATAAATGTGCACTCGGAGTAATATCCGGAAACTTATTGGGGCTCATTATTTCATGTAATGCCATTGAAGTGGACTCGGCCAAGGTCAAATCCATTATTGATATACCTCCACGAACTAATCTTAAATAATTTTTTATCCTTTAAGGTAAATCAAAAGCTAAAGACATTTTATTTTTCACCTTTCATATCGATGTAAACAAGGGTTAAATTTGATGGCCACCTACGCCTATCAAATAAATATTCCCTAGCGGTAATTTTTAAATATTTCCCTTCAAAAATATAAAAACATCTAATTCATACCATACTAATAAAATATTTAATATAATTTACATATAAAAATATATTAAAATTGAAGGTTAAATTTTAAATATGTAAGTTGCGTGTGACAGTTATTTCAAAAAATTGTAAGTATTTTACGAATAAAAGCACAAAAATGTCTAAATGGCCATCAAATTTAACCCCTAGATGTAAACCATTTTACCACCTTCTTGGTTGGAATTTTTTTCTTTAGACACAAGCAATGATTCGGGGACAACAGGTCCCTCTTATTTGTGGGGAGGTTCCCTTACTTACAAAAACTTGAGAATCTAATTATTTACAAATATGCAAACTAACATTCTAATTGAGGATTTTAGTGTAAAGAGTGACTTCACGTTCTAATATTCTCAATATATAAGATGAAAGGGGAAATATTTTAGAGTAGCAAACAACAACTTAAAAAATTAAGACGAGTGAAATATGGACAAAAAGTCCAAGCTAATCCACCACCAAGAATGCAAGTATTCTCCTTGGTTATGCAAGATTAATCACTATTGTAAACAAAAGGAGCGAAGAATGAAAAACATTTAGATATAGAAATTTCATAATAATATCTTACAAATGCATACATGGGACTTCAAAAATATATGTATTAATATATCTGAAAAATCCACAAAATATAGATGCAAAAAACAAAAACTTCTTCACACTATAACAAATGGATTGAACACAATTTTTATATTCAAATATACTAGATTCACATTCACAATTGCGGAGATAGAAATGGAAAGAACACGGATAAGAGGTAGAGAATTTATTCTTACAGTATTGATTTCAAAACATTCAAAATCACAAAAATCCAACCCCTTTACAATGAGAAAGAAGCCTTATATAGGCTGAGGGGTGGTTGTAACCAACTTTATAACTAATTATCATTAAATTAAATGTTAACGCTCAATTAATCAATTACATAAGTTAGCTTTATTTTCAATTTTTATTTTTCAAAATAATAAAGCTAACATCAAAACATAACAATTAGAAATAAATGACTTCGATATAGAAGAAGGAACATTGGTGAGTGACGCAAATCGGATCTTCACTTTGAGCATGTGGAGTCTAAATTTCACCAGGGCACCATAAATCTCCATGACTTTTGGAATGGCGGTGTTTTCCATGGCGTTCAACCAGCTGCCCAGAGAATACTCGATTTCCTTTACAATCCCTCCATTGTGAAATAGGCCCTTGATGGCTTCCACAATAATGTTGTGCGGCTAGGTGATCTCTTCCATATTATCTTTTCTCAATGTTTCAACCTTGAAAAAATCCTCTTTGATCAATTCCCTGAATTATGTTGTTACGTCATCCACATAGTGCCTTTCTCGCAGTTATCTTTGTAAAATTTACACCTAAGATCCTGGAGATTAGAAAATATTTCTGATTTGAAATCCTCTCCTTTCTGCACCATGTTCTTGAGCTTACTAGTTGCCTCTTCAAATACTTTGATCTTCCATTCAATATTGTAAACCCATTTCTTAGACAGGTTGTTCTTGTAATCATCAAAAAATTAAGAGAAATGAGAATTTTCTCATTAGTAGTTCTCATGATCCTAAAATCTTGAATACACTCTAGCCATATCCTGAGTTCTTTCTCCACTTCCTTGATGACTGTATTGAATTGATCCTAGGCAACATAAATTTTATCATACATCTTGTAGGCTGCATCGATGAAATTTAGACCAAATATTAACATTCCCTCTATATTAAGGATTCAACATCCCTACCATATGAGGCATGCTTATGGATTTCTTTGATGGCTTTAACATCCTCTTCAGAAAGAATAGTTAGAGGAGGCAATGAAGAAAGTGGAGTGGGATCCAAAGGATTCTTATCACTTGAGAGAAAAGATTTGATAAAGTTGGAGAGAACTTGAACTTGTTCCTCCAGTTGTTCATGTGTCTGTTTTCCTTTCTCTACCCTTTCAATTACTTTTGAAACAATTTCCTTGATTCTGCACCTCTCCCTTAGGGGTAGATTCACCAAGTGAAATCCTTGTGAGCTCCAAGTCATCAACAGTGATATATTTTTCATACTTGTCTCCCTTTGGTTTTTCAATTTCAAAAAATTTCTATCCTTTTGAGTTTGAAACCAATCAGGAGGTTGTTTTTTCCTTCTTGGGAGGTGGAGTGGGATTTGTGCCAAGTAGGACAACTACAACATCAAAACTAGGGGCAACTAATTGAGTAGAAGGCTTTATCTTCCTACCATCAATCATGGGTTGAACCCACGTGAAGGAGTCACTTGAAGGTGGAGTAGAAGGAGGAGCTAACAAAAGAGTACGATGAGGACTAAGAGACTGAGTAGATGGATTATTTAGAGTGTGTATTTCAATAGTGTAGGAAGGTACTTCTTTGACTGGTGATTTGGGATTCAAGGTACTTACCTTTCCAATGTCTAGTTCTATGATTTTTACATCATCTTCCTCATCTTCATCTTCCTCATCACTTTCTTCTTCATCACCACTCTTCTTGTGTTCTTCTCTCTTTCTCGATTCACCATTATGTTTCTCGGTGAATTTTCCTTCTTCTTCCAAAGGCTAAGATATTTTTTCAACAACGGGGACTTCTCTAATTGATTCATGAGCTTTCTCCGGCTCTGCCTCTTTTCTCAAATGTTTCTTCAATTTTCTGTCTCCTTAAATTTTTCCTTCTTGGTATATACTTTGGTAATTACATCCAAAGGTGAAGAAGGAAGAGTTAGCTAAGTAAGAACCTATTGAGGGTGGAGACTTCCTTATGTGAGGTGGAGGCCTCCTAAGAAGAAGATTTTTCATTTCTTGATTGTACTCCTTCATACTCTTATTGAACCATTTCCTTGATCTCAAAATTACTGGATTATTCATATCATTAGGATCCTTGATCTACTACAAAGAAAGTCTCCCAAATTATCTATTACTCAATTCATACTTGTCCGTACATATATGCAAAGTAGTCTTAAATGGAGGGGAGATGGTAATCAACATTTTAAATTGTTTTAAAATAAATCCCTTGATATAAAAAGATGATCTCTTCTGCTATGAATGAAATTTTAAGTTAGAGATATTCCTCTCAACATTCTTGGCATCAAGGGATGATCTGCACGTATAATTCCCCAAAGATATGGGAAATTGGATTCCTGATATTTTCTTATCCTGCATGTCCTATGTAGCATGTCAAGCTTCTTACAAACTTCCACCAAAATCAATTTATCATTACAATACATAGGCAGCTTATTGGGTGAACCCTCAAAACAACTAGCCTAATGTATGAGAATTTTTGAATTGTATGAAGAGGTTTCCATATGTCGAAATCAATTGCTTAGCTTTTGTATGTACTCTTTCAACTTTGTTTCCCTCAAGGATTCTGACTATGAACATTGTAAAAGCATCATTTACCCTCTTATGGTGGTGTTTACTATTTTCAAAGGTGAGCTGGGGGTAAAATTCATAGACAAGTTCATTCTTCTTGTCTTCTTGATCTGAAAATCCTACCCGTATTCAGTAATTTGAAATTGTGTACATAAGTTAAAATGTCATGTAGAAGGTTTTACTCTAATGCACATTAACCAAGTGCTCAGTGATATTTTCACAAATGATTTCCCCCAATTTAAACTTTGTTTCCCTTCACACATGATGTTAATGTAGACACAAATTAAAAACTGAAACTCATTTGTGGAATATAGGCCCATCAATATTGCAAGAAGAGTGATCGTTTCTGACGAGTTCTTCCTTGAAATCTGATCTATATAGCACCTTATGCAAATTTTAAACTCCTCTCTTTGGGGCCTTGAGCCATGATTTGGCTATCATTTCTTTATATCTATCTTTATCTTGATCAAAGAGATTCTAAGCTTGGGCCAAGGTTAGGGTATTGGAATCTTCAAACACAAGGATACACAGGGTTGAATTTATATAGTGACATCAAGTTTAGCAATGATTTAGCCTTGGATATTTAATTTTTTAATCACGGGATCAAAGCATGAAGCGCATGCAAGGAAAGTATCAGTGCACTAGATAGAGAGGGTAAAACTGATAGCATAGGAAATTCCACAATTATTAATACATTAGGCCATAGGAGTGGGAGCATCATCGTAATTTGAGCCGAGAAAATCACCTAGATTCAAATGTCTTACATCACTATCCCTTATGTTTGGTACAATTTTTTTAAGGAAGAGATGTTCTCATAAACTCCATGTTAGAACTTCATGGTGATAGGAAGGGAAAAGACTCAAAGAAATGGAGCTTGGCTATGGATTTCAGGATAAACTAAGAAGAATGACACAAAACACAATTTGAAATCAAGTACAACCAAGAGGATCTGGAACGATTCACCTTTGTCACCTAAGAATGACATTTTCTTAAGGATGTCGATGTAATTTGAATTTTTGAAAATGGATGAAAATGAGTGAGATATGGCTAAAACATCCTTGAGGGGATAGGGAACGGCGACACAATTCTCGCTTAAAAATTCACAATTAGAACGATTAAAAATGAGTTAATTTTACCCCTTTTATAGCTTTCCGTTGAATAGTGATTTGATAAAATGATCAATTTGAGGGTTATAATGAAATGTGGGGAACGGGAGTTAAAAGAACATTTTTATCACCTTCCCTTTATAATGTGGATATGGCAGGGTTTCATAGAAATCAAGAATCGAGGAACAAGGGGCTTGAGGGATAAAACCCCTGAAACACCCGTAATACGAATGAAGACTATGAAGTGTGGAAAATTTGGGATTGTGGGGAAAAGAGGGTCGAAGGAACAAGGGCCGATAGTGCCCAAAAGGTCTGAAACACCCAAAACACTAAGGAGATCCTCGTGAAGAGAGATTAAATATTGTGGATGGAAGGCCAATGAGGAGAACAAGGGAATGCGGGGAATAGGGGCTCAAGGGCGATAAGGGTCAAGAGTCCCAAATACATCTCAAAGAACCCACAATATAAAGGAAAGCCACAAGAAGGAAAGGAAAAGGCTCACAGTGGAAAGCAGTGCGGAGTACTCGAGTTTGCGAGACAACAAAATCTCGAGAGGAATAAGGGTCATGTGTTCGAAGACATCTAAAATACCCAATAAAAAAAAAGGATAAAACTATTAGTGCAGAAAAGAGGATTTTCAAGGATCACAAGATCTGAAGGAAAAAGGGCTCGAGATACCAAAAATTCTGAAGTATCCACAATACAAAGGAAAACAAGGACTTGTGGATAACAAAGGAGTGTGGAGAACAAAGACCCTAGTGAAACAATTCCACGGGGAACACAAAGATCTATAATATACTCAATTCAATGTCAAGCGGTAAAAAACAAATATGGGGAACTAGAGGCCTAGAGGAACTTGTTCTTCATGTTCTTCCAAAATATGAAATCACCACAATATACGCAAATTGGCCCCAAACCCAAAACTGACTAAGTCTTTTGAACATTTTCACTCTTCAAGACTTCACAAAGGTAAACAAAATTGGAAAAGGAGTCACTTGACCAAAAATTATAAAAATTACACGTTTTTCCTCGGTAAGTGGAAACAAATGGCTCTTCCTAGGGATTAGATTGACTTAACATACATTGAAAACATGACAGGGAAAAGAACCCCAAAATGTTTTATCCATTGGGAAAATTTATATAGAACAAGACCATATAGAAGAACACAAAAACACAAAGACAACACAGACTAAAAGAAAATATTGCACAAGATTATTTACATAACTATATACAAAATATTGTTGTTCACTCAAGATTGGAATAACTTCAAATACTTACCACTATATGGAAATGGAAGGGAATTCCAATCCATATAGTTTAGATAATAATATATTTCACCAGTAAAATGTCGAATCTTGAAAGGACCAAGCCAGTGAGTTGAACTTACCATGGCTTCCTCATAGTTCACACCTTTGGTCCTAGAGTAGGACAATATCTCATCTTGGAAGTCCCTTGGTTTGGATTTCTTGTCAAAAATTTATCAACCTTCTGTTGGTGTGTAGTAATCTTTTCAACAACCTGTAATCTTTCTTCATCCAACTTCTGCAGGTATAGGAGTCTTTTCTCCATGGCACTCGAGAACTCTTCACTTTCAATATTTTTTGCAAGGTGAAGTGCAAGAAACTCCACTCACTCGAAAATGGAGGTTCCATCCCATACACCAAATGGAATGGAAACATCCTAATGGCTCACTTTGGTGTGATCATATCTGCCCAGAGATCATAATACAACTTATTATGACAATTCCTCTGTGATTCATCTACAAGCTTCCTGATAAATGTTACCGATTTTTTTTTGTCAATTCCACTTTCCCATTCCCTTATGAATAATAATCAAATAAATGTGCAAGATAAATTCCATACCCATAACAAAAATCAATGAGCTCATGGAAAGAAAAATTGGGAGCATTGTCTATAGAAATCTTGTTTGGAATTCCAAACCTGACCAATATATTTTCTTTGATGAAATCACAAACTACTTCAGAAGTGGTCCTCTTGACTAGGATTTCTTCAACCCACTTCATGAAATAATCAGTAGTGGTTAAAACATGTGTGTGTCATACACTTGAGGTTGGATTAAGAGTTCCTATAAAATCTAGCCCCATTACTTGGAAGGGCTCTTCAATAACCACTGGTTTAAGAGGCAAGGTGGCCAACTTGGGTCTGCCCACAAAAGTTTGAAATGCTTCACACTTTGAAACAAATTTGGTTGGATCTTTGAAAAGTGTTGGCCAATAACCTACATGAATAATTTTATGAGTTGTCACTGAGGAATAAAAGTGTCCTCCATAGGCCTGATCATGGAAATCCCTCAACAATATCTTCTGTTGCTCCTTATCAACACATCTGAGAAATCGACCATCAATTCCTCTCTTGAATAATGAATTTTCCCAGAGAACATATTGTGCGATCAAATCTTAACAAAAATTTCTCTTTAGCACTCAAACATGTCGACATTCTCTGTAGATGAGAAAATGAATGATATCTTCATACGACTCATCGATTGAAGTTATAAATAATACAGTTGGTACATCATTATACTCTTTATCACTTGAACTATTCTTTGAACCATTAGTAATCAACTCACAAAGGCCTTTCCCTCTAATAAGATTTGTGGGATTGATATCAAGGTCATATTCCTAGAATTTCACCACCCAATTACCTCGATTGGATCAAAACTCCTGTTGTGTGAGAATTGACTTCATTATTGTATCTACCACAAACACAAAGGAGTGAGAATTCAAGATGTAGAAACAAAAGCTGCTTCATTACCTTTACCATAGAAAAGGCATGTTTTTAAGTTGAGAGTACTTCATCTCATGGGCCTTCAATACATAAATCATGAATGTAATAGGTACTTCACATCCATGAAAAATTTATTCGTACTAGAATTGTTGCCGGGTGTGCTCAGAGGCATAATAATTTATTATAAAATCTTTGTCAAAATCTAGAAAAATAATAATGGGAATCTTAGAAATATCTCTCTTGATATTTTCAATGGCATTCTTTCCCTCAATAGTCCGTAAATGGATCGCTTCTCTTTCATCATATGGGCTATATTCCTAGTTAGCTCTGCAAAATTGGGAATAAATATTCTAAGGAAATTAATTTTTCCAAAGAAGGAATGCACACCTTTCTTACTTTTTGGAAGGGGTATCTTTTGGATTTCTTGAACATGTTTTGGATCAATCTTGATTCCATCCTTAGATACAATATTCCCGAGAAAATTTCCCTCTGTTACACCGAAAATTGAATTTTTGGATTCAATGAAATTCCATGGTCCCTACACCTTTGAAGTATAGATTTTAGGTGTTGAAAGTGATCTTCTATTTTCTTTGAGAAAATAGTTAGATCATCAAGATAAATCACTATGCATTTTTTCTTCGATCACCAAAAGCCAAGTTCATTGCCCTCTGGAATGTTACACCTACATTAATGAGACCAAATGAAATTCTTCTATAGGAAAATGTGCCCTAGGGAGTTGTGAATTTAGTTTTATGTTGGTCCTACACATATACCTTGATTTGGTTGTAGCCTGGAAATCCATCACACATGGATAATATCTTTGATACAATTACTTCTGTAGAATTTGATCCATAACAGGAAGCGGATAATTATCATTAAGAGACACCTAATTTAGATTTCAAAAATCGACAAAATCCAAATTTCTCCATTCTTCTTTCTCACCGACACAATGTTGGTAACCCATGTTGAATGATGAATAGGAAAATTATCCTAACATTCAACAATTTTTGTATCTCTTGATGAATGGTGCTGCGATCTTTTGATTTTATTACCTTTGTTTCTAGTGAAATAATTGAATACCTAGCTTCAAGGGAATGTAATGTTACATCTCCCTTGGTTTAAAATTATTTAAATCATCATATGAGTAAGCCAGAACATCTATGTACTTTTTCAATAGTTCAACCATTTTTCTTCTCTCTTCACCAGAACAACATTTTCCAATGTTGACAAATTTTGGCTCCTCATCACTTCCTATATTAACCTTTTCAAATTCAATTGATTGGCTAACTTCTTGTGATACCTTTCCTTTAATGTATCTATCATGCTTATCAAAAAAATCTTCCAAACTCACAAGGCCCTTAGGTATCTTATTTCCCTTAAGCTTGATACAACCATCTTGGTCAGATTCTTCCTCAACTCCTTCTTTGGACATAGAAGATGTAGTGGATTCACGATAGCCAGCTTCACTTCCCTCAAAATACAATTGGTTAAATTTGTATTTTAATTCAAAAAAAGAAACCAAGTGCTGGTCAACATTGAACACCTACCAATTGTCTGCATTGTCTAGGACACTGGGTCTAAAAATCATCTCTACTATAAATTTATCTTGATTAAAATCAGGGTGAGGAATAAACAAGCACCCAAAAACTGCTATAGCATCTACTCTAGTGTTACTTTATCTTAACACAACATTAATTAAAAATGCATCCAATAACTCAACAAAATCCCATACAAAATTTCTAGGGTGTTTCAACCTTTGATTCTTTACTTGAAATGCTCCACAAACTTGTTTGACGATAAGTTTTGTATCTCCTTGCACAAAAAGGTTACTTATTCCCATTTCATTTTCTATTGCTAGGATGAGAAGAAGGGCCTCATACTCAGCATCATTATTGGTGTTAGAGAATTTAAGCTTGTAAGAGAAAGGGTGGAGCTTACCATCATGTGAGACCAATACAATTCCTGGTCCAAAACCAGGCCGTGGAACAACTTCCATAAAACTCTAGGACCCAAATGCCATTGGAATCATCCTAGACCACCTTAGAAGTTTTAGCTTCAATTTTAGACATCACCATATAATTATCATGACTAATATCTTCATATAGAATCCGTTCCTTAGGGTTATCCATATTTTTGACAATATATTCATCCTACCTCTTCGGTAAAAACTTCTTTATCTCCCATTGAGATAAGAGCATGAGTTCAATCCATATGAATCTCTCCTCCAACTTCCATGCAAAAGTTTCTACTTAACAACATATCATTAGAATTAGGTATGCCTGCAACCAAGATTGTGTCCTTGACTCTTTTCTCTAGGAATGCAACAAAATCTACTTGAACATATTTTATTCTCCCGACTAGGGAAACTCCTTAGTCTCCATTGAATAACATGAACCAAAGGTTCAGGTCAAGGTGAGGCCAAGGGCATGAGAAACTTTAGAGGGTATTATATTGTTTGATGCTAATGAGTCAATGACACAATTACTTAATTTATGGCCAAAAATTAGTATTGCAGCATAAAAGTACTCAATCTTCTCAGAAGTGGAGGGTGTGGAAGCCATAAAATTATGTGGGGAAGGAGAGATGGGAGTAGGAAAAAGGCCTTTATAAGTTATAGGATACTGAATAGGTTTGGATTTGACAAAGGTAACAACTTGAGAAAATCCTTATGGGTGAGTTTGGTAAAATTTAGCTTCAGAAATATTAATTTTGGTCTTTTTGATATGATCAATGATATTAAAATACCCGATGTGGATGTGTTTTTAAATTTGAGACAATAGAGGTTTTGGGTTTATCATCTTTTGAATATGAGGGTTCTTTAGGCACATGATTAAAAGGTGTGATTGCTTTAGGCATAAAAGAGAAAGTGGAAGGAGCATTAGATGGAGAAGTAGTAGTTACTTTCCTAGCTAATAGAGATGGGTGCTCCTCTTCTTGCAAATCTTTGGAATGGTGGTGGAGCTTCCTTGGACTTCTAATTCTTTTTGTATTACACAAATTCCTTCTTCTTATTCAACTATTCTCTAGTCATGACAGCATAATACTCATTGTTCATGTCTATAACTACTTCATCATAATCATCATCATTGTCATCTACTCCCTCAGTAGTGAGAAAATTCTACAGGAGTCATCTACATCATCTTGAACATCCTCGGATTCTTATTCAATTTCTTCCATCTCCTATGCTTCTATCTCATCATCGGACTCATAGAATTTATAGGTTGCACTTACTATGGCTTTAACAGAAGGAGCTTTTGTTTCCAACTTTGGTTGAGTAGGAGGGAGATAATTCCTTGGCTGAAAATTCTTACACGGATTATCCTTATATGGTATGTTCTGAGAAATTTGTTTCTTGATTGCAATGATATCATTTACCAGATTTTGGACTAATTGTTCAAAATTGTTTGTACCTAAAGTAGAGGCTTTGTCTTTAGCTGGTTCCTTTCCCAACTTACCTGACATTATCAGGTCATCTGCTACACTTTTAGCTAATTTTTGATCAACAGTGACATTAACAATATTGGTTCTCCTCAATGCATAAATCACCTCATGAAGTTGATCATTAATGAAGAAGCACTTCATATTTGGATCAATGGGATGAGTGATAACTCGAATCTTATTGAATAATTTTTAAATTGTGCAACAAACATAGTTTCATATGGTTCTTTCTTTATTTGTGAAATTTGAGCCAGGGGTGCATGAACATCTTTAACGAGCTTAAATTTTTTCTCAAACTTAGTCCACATTGTATTTTAGTTGGTGATAGTAGCAACCGGAAGATGATAGAATGGTCTGACATTATCTTGTAAAGTCTCAACAAAGAGTCCGAGTGATACATTGTCATGCTCCACTCTAAGAATCCCACATGCAACGATGAAGGCTATAATTTATTTATCCGGGTGTACTTCTCCATCACCTCTAAAATTGGGAAAATTCTTCCTATTCCCTTTGGGTAGTGTTGATGGTGAATCACAAGCACCCCTGAATGTCTACAACTTGATGGGTTGAGACTCTCAGTGTGATTGCATAACATGGAGCTTTTCCCAAGTGTGGGACCTTGTAAATCGGGAAAGCTCTCTCGGATGAAGGCCGGTTCCTATTCCTCTGTTCAGATGCACACATAAAAATGTAGAGGGTTTACTCAAAAACCTAATTTAACTTGCCAAGGAGACAGGGTAAGAAGATGCATAAAAATAAACCTAAACTAACAAAGGTGATGCACCGAGGAATGAAGAAACATCTGTCTTGCCAATAAACAAAAACCATTAAAATGTAATGCAAGATCATGCATAGATAACCAGATTTGCAGTGAAATATCAAGAGGATGCAAATGAACATAGAGAGGGTTGAGAATCATCCACAGACATGCATTATTTGCTCCAAAGATTGATACAATACACTACAAAATGCCAAGAGGAAAAGTTACATTACGCTTTTAGATGGGAGGTTTGAACTCCACAAATTCACTCCGCTAAAGAGAAGAAGGGAGGGGCAAAGCAAGAATTTTCAACCTTTAGAAATAGCCCCTCCTTACAATTTATAGGAAGAATGAGAGAGGGAAGAGAGAGGAATTCTAAATCTACCCCAACGACCTCCAAGTTGCATTTAATTCATCTCATTATGGCGGTAGGTGAGGACCTTAGCAAACCCAAAAAAATGGCGAATTGTATTTTGCAAATCTGGTTATCTATGCATGACCTTGCATTACATCTTAATGGTTTGTGTTTATTGGCAAGACAGATGTTTCTTCATTCCTTGGTGCATCACCTTTGTTAGTTTAGGTTTATTTTTATGCATCTTCTTACCCCTGTCTCCTTGAAAGTTAAATTAGGTTTTTTGAGTAAACCCTTTGCATTTTTATGTGTGCATTTGAACAGAGGAATAGGAACCAGCCTTCATCCGGAGAGCTTTCCTGATTTACAAGCTCTCACACTTGGGAAAAGCTCCATGTTATGCAATGGCACTAAGAGTCTCAACCCATCAAGTTGCAAACATTCAAGGGTGATGTGATTTTCCATCAACATTTTTGGCATGCCCGGTGGGACCGAGAGGTCATTCCACAAGATTTGAAGGAAATTTCAAGAAATTTGGATTTTGAAATTGCAAGTTTTACAATTTCAGATTTTTTTACCTTCCAGGCTAAACTTTGAAATCGATTTTCAAGGGCTTAAATTTCTCAAAACAAGTCAAAATTTCACCAGTTGATAGATCTGGGGGTAATCTTCAAAAGGGTATCTTTAGTTTTTTGAAATTTTGATTTTTGATTTTTCAGAGTTTTTTGAATTTCGATTTTGGGATTTGAAGTCTGGCATTTTTGGGTTTTCGGGACTGTCATTCCAAATCAAATTCCAAACCCCCAGAATCTCAAATATACAGGTCTTTCAAAATTTTGAGTTTAATTTTGTCAAGGTTGGTGTGTAACTTGGAAAAATCTATCCTTTTGAGGCTCGTTCCCCAACACATCTGTGACTCCGAAGGGATAGAATTCAGTGGTATAGCAGCATAGGTTACCCAGGTACATGAAAAGAATTTGAACCAGGTCTAATACTTGAGAAGAGGGGTCATTTGTCTACTTGTAGCTATCACCAGGCAAAGGAAGGAGAGGAAGAAGACCACAAAGATCACCATCTCCACCTAACAGGACTTTATCAACCCCTCCACCTAGTAGACCTTTCATCCAATCAACAAGGGTTCTCAGGCTAATCAAAATGGTGCAAAAAAACCCTTTTGTCAACTTCACTGGTAGCAGCCCACTTTCCCTCAATGCACAGAATCCAATTCCAATTGCAGCATTGAAGAACATTCCATTTTTCAAGAAAATCATACCACTCTTGGTGATCATGTCAAAGACATTGCTAATGTTTGTGCAATCCATGAGATAAATGAAATGGATGTTGTTGTCAAATTACTAGCATCTTCATTCAAAGGGAAGGAATTGCAATGGTTTAGGAGCCTTGGAGCTGGTTCTATCCAAAATTGGAATCAGTTATGCATAGTTCTCCATGAGCAGTTTGGAGAAAAGGGAGACAATTTGTCTCTACTAGAACAATTGACAACTATCAAGAGAGCTCCCAATGAGTAGCTGACTGACTTCAACTTCATATTTCAAAGGTCTTGGGATAGGATTCTAGTGGCCATTAGGCCAACAGCTGAAGGTGATTTTCTATACTATCTTAAGGCTTTGAATTCTGATATTTCTATGTTAATTCAATCTATGGGAGGCACAACCTCACTTGTTGCTTATAGTATTGCCATTAGGGCTGAAAACTGTCTTATTCAAGCTGGTAAGCTGGCTCCTAGGCCTCCCATTCCCTTGTATCTAAACTTAGAAAATCCAAGCACTAGTCAAGCACCCACTTTGGCTCCTATTCCCACTCCTAGAAATCAAAGTTCAAATGAAACTTCTACTTCATCCTCTAGTGCTTCAAATGAACTCCAAGAGGTCATGAAGCAATTGCAAAATTTGGGAAATGAGCTGGTTACACTCAAGAGGCAGCAGGCCCAAAGCTTTAGACCTTCTTATCAGCCTCAACCTCAACCTAATAGGCAACCATACCAGCCCAATAAGCCACCCAATCCAACTTCAAATCAAAGCCAAGTAAGGCCTCCTGCCAATAGACCATTTCAGCCATATAACCCCAATGTTGCATCTACTTCTAAAGCATTAGTGCTAGTGCAAAACAACATAGCTCAAGAGTATGATTGGTGTTTCCCATGCAATGAACCTCACAACTAATCTATGTGCTTCAATGGTGCTCTAAACCAAGCCTTGATGGTGACAACTACTGGCGTAGAGGGTGAAGTGAGTCAAGAAAAAAATCAGCAACAAGGGACATCTCAGCAAAACACAACTCCAAATGATACCGCACTTGTGAATTGGCAAGCTGAGGATTTTGTGGCATGAATCAAACAATTTCTTAGAGTGTAGCAGCTAACACAAGATCAAAGAAGAGGAATATTGGTGAAGGGTAGTCATTGGCTCCAAGTGATCTACAACCTTCCATCACTCCACAAGGTGTTGGTAAGCAAAATACAGTTCCAAAAATGTAAGGACAGCCCAAACCACCTTCTAAACCAACTCAAATGCTAGCTATTTCTGCCCATGCGCAAGAAAGGAATGTGCAGGCTAAAGGACAACAAAGAGATGTTTCATCCCCATTTAGCATCATTGATCAAATGAAGAAGACAAATGTGAATATATCAATGTGGGAATCTTTATCCATCCCAGGCCAAAGAGATCTTCTACAAGTTGCCATGAAGAATTGGTCGACTTTGAACTAGCAGGTCCATATGCAAGAGAATGTCCTCACAAATGTTGCTCAGCCTGAAGGGAATCATGGAGGACAACAAGGTAAAGTTTTGAAGCCCCCTCCATTCTATGTTTCATTAATCATTGGGGATAAACTAGTACACAATTTCATGATTGATTATGGGGCAAGTAGTTCTGTCATGCCCAAGCAAATAGCTGATCAGCTAGGTCTCCAATATGAAGTCATATCAAAGGGGGTAGTGCAATTGGATAGGATAGTAGTAGCAATAGTGGGAGTAATTAAAGGTTTGAATCTTATCTTACACGCATGCCCCAATGTTACAGTTCTGTAAGATGTATCTGTAATTGACCTCCCGCCACTCTTTGCCCTATGCTTATCAAGGGATTTCACAGCTAGAATTGGTGGATATTTATCTACAGATTGGTCACACATGATTTTTAGGATGAGGTATGGGGCCAAAGCAACAATCAGATCTCGAACCAATTACAAAATTTCACATTGAGCCTCATACTCCTAGCCAAATCAATGCCAACCTGTCAACATTTGATCAAGAAGATTATCCAAGCACGAGATGAAGTGACACCAAAGTTGGAAGCATCCTAGATTTGACTCTTGATGAATGGGCAAGCAAGGTACATGATTTTGATCCCTACAAAGAAGTAGAAGAGTCTCGAGCTAGGAGTCTATTGTGTACATGAAGAAAACCATCCTATTCCTAGCATCACCAAATCAGGCCATAATGATGACAATGAGGTATGGAAATTATTTTTCGATGGATCAAGGAGTAGGCAAGGTGCAGGAGGAGGAGCGATGCTCATTTCACCTCAAGACATCAAATATTATTCAGCTTTCCATTTCCAGTTTTCCTATTCAAACAACACAGCTGAATATGAGGCCTTGATTCATGGACTTCATTGGGCCAGGAAAAGGGGCATAAAGAACTTGC
Source organism: Taxus wallichiana var. yunnanensis (assembly GCA_018340775.1). Lineage (NCBI taxonomy): Eukaryota > Viridiplantae > Streptophyta > Pinopsida > Cupressales > Taxaceae > Taxus > Taxus wallichiana. The sequence goes on from CM031239.1 coordinate 219,269,792, forward strand.
AGGTGTTTGGGGATAGCGAGCTAATCGTCAACCAAGTCAGGGGACAACATGCTACAAAGAATGACCTACTGAAGAACTACAAGAACAGGGTATGGGACCTCGTTGAGGATTTCAAAGCTTTCAACATCATGTCCATACCTAGGAAGAAAAATGAAGCTGTAGATAGGCTTGCAGTAGTTGGAGCAACGTTTGATGTGGTTGACAACATCAGAAGGAAAAAACACAACCACATATGCATGTGATTGTGAGGCCAGCAATTCCAGATAATAACAAAAGCTAGCAAGTGTTTGAGAATGATCAACAAATCATCAATTTTTTACAAGAAGAGGCTGAATTCTCAGCTAGGAATCAGGACAGACTAGAGTAGTAGTATGGGGATCAAGTAGTGCAGCTGCAGACAAACAAGCTTCCTAAGGGCTTAGTAACATTGGAGTTTATTTTCAACCCTAACGACCCGATTACGTAAGGAAAATGCTAACATAAAAGTCAAGAGAGAAGATTCGAGCCAATTCTAGTTGGGGAAGGAAAAACACTTCAAATTGGTAAAGTGGCCACTAAGCGGGAGAAATCAGATTTCATATAGCTTTGCCAATAATTTCCGTGATGTCTTCACTTGGAGCTATGAATACTTGAGAGGATTCAATCCAAAGTTGGCACAACATACCATAGAATTGGATCTAGATGCTAAGCCTATCGTGCAGTAGAAGCAGAGGCGACAACCCTCACATCGAGCCTCTAATGAAGAAAGATCTAAACAAGCTAATAGAGGCAAGCATTATATTCCCGATCAAGCACTCAAGCTGGGTTGCAAACTTGGTTCCGGTCAGGAAGAAGAGCAGAGAAATCAGGTTGTGTGTGGACTTCCAAGACCTCAACAGGCCATCTCTCAAAGACCATTACCCACTTCCTTCAATGGAACAAATATTGCAAGTAGTATCCGGTTCGGAGAGATTCTCTCTCCTAGATGGCTATTCAGGTATAATCGAGATAATGGTGAAAAAATATGACCAGATTCAAGATGGATTTCACCACCAAATGGGGCACTTGTGCCTACAAGAATATGCCATTTAGGCTATTAAATGCTGGAGCCACTTTCCAAAGGGAAATGGATATGGAATTCAAGGGATTGATCAATAAAATAGTTTTGATATATCTTGACAACATCACTGTATTCTCCAAAAATGCAGCGGATCACCTCTTTCATTTGAGGTAGGTATTTCAGAGGTGTAGAATATTTGGGGTATCATTGAATCCCAAAAAATGCATATTCTTGGCTCACAAAGGAAACCTTCTAGGCCATATTGTTTCAAAGGAGGGGTTGATGATTGACCCAGAAAGAGTTGAAGCAATTTGAGCGTTGCCATTACCAAGTCACAAGAAGGATCTTCAAAGCTTCTTAGGAAGGATCAATTTTGTCTGTAGGTTTGTTCCAAAATTTGTAGCTCTCGTAAAGCCAATAACACTGATGTTGAAGAAGAGCATGGCATTTAAGTGGACATCTGAAGGCAAGGAAATTTTGAGGCAATAAAAGAGGCTATATCTCAAGCTCCGACTCTCGTCAATCCAAAATTCTCCAAGGACTTCATGTTATATGCCTTTGGTGGTGGAGACACAATTTCTGCAATCTTGGTATAGCAAAACAAAGAAGGATTAGAACAACTAGTTGCTTTCTTTAGTCAAGGCTTGGAGGAATATGAAACTAGGTACTCTTTCATTGAAAAGCATGTCCTTGCAGTGATCAGGAGCTTAAAGAAATTCAAGCACCTAGTCTCAAACAACAAGATCCAATTATTGGTCTCTCATGCGGGAGTCAAGGACTTCCTTCTAAACAAGGATCTGAATGAGAAACGTGCAGGATGGATAACCCATGTCATGGAATATGACATCGAAATTAAGGTCACTAAGCTGGTCCGTGGAAAGGGATTATGTGAACAACTAGCCTTGAGTCAACAAGTTGAAGCAAGTGATGAAAAAGAGACTATCTTGGTACTACAGGATGGTCAAGAACCTGCTCATTGTTGGACTCGTAATATGATATACTTCCTACAGACAGGCCTATGCCCTCTAGAAATGAGCAAAGCAAAAAGGAGATACTTTATATTACAAGCCATTCCATATGTGTTTGTTGATGGTGTTTTGTTCAAAAAGACATCAATGGAGTTCTATTGAGGTGCATTGGGATAGGTCAAATTGAGAGAGTGTTACAAGATTTTCATAATGGAGATTCCAGAGGACATTTTTCCCCGAGTAACAGACTCTCAAGATAATGAAAGTAGGGTATTATTGGCCCACAAAGTGTTCAAAGGATCGCTATACATGGATAATAAAGTGTAAGAAATGTGCACTCTTCACAGAAAAAAAAAGACTAGCAGAAGACTTCCATTGCACCCAATCTTGGTTGACCAACCATTTATGCAATGGGTATTGGACTTCATTGGGGTCATCAATCCAAACTCAAGCCAAGGCCACAAGTGGATTCTCACGGCAACGGACTATTTCACCAAGTGGACCAAAGCAGTAGCGCTCAAAGAAGCAAATGAGTCTAACATACTAGAATTTTATGAAGGAATAGTGACCAGGTTCGGTGTGCCAGCCACTATCATATCAGATAATGCATTGGCATTCATAGGTTCCAAGATTACAAAATGGGCTGTCAAGAATGGAATCTATTTGAGCACCTCTTCAAATTATTACCCGCAGGGTAATGGACAGGCAGAGTCCACGAACAAGAATTTGCTAAGGATCATCAGAAGGACTCTAGATGAAAACCAAAGAACATGGCATACCAAGCTAAAATCAGCATTATGGGCTGATAGGATAACACCAAAGAGGTCTACGGTAGTTCTCCTTACAAGGTGGTCTATGGGAAAGAGGCAGTATTGCCTATATCATTAGAATTGCTAGCATTGGAGCTCATGAAGCAGTTGGAGTTGTCTGAGTTCGAACCAATGGAGGCCAGGTATGCAGAGTTGATGGAATTGGAAGAAATAAGAGAACATGTAGTTTAGACAATTGAGAAGGATCAAGCCTTAGTAAAAAGATGGTTTGATAAGAAGGCAAGAGAAAAGACCTTCCAGGAAGGGGACCTAGTTTTGAAATGGGATGCAGATCGGGAAAAACCAGGAAGGCATTCCAAGTTTGATGCCATTTGGAGTGGCCCCTACATGGTCATGGAATGTAAAAGTAGTAATGCCTTCCAATTGTCTACACTGGATGGAGAAGAACTCCCGATTCCCGTTAACGGAATCTGCCTTAAACATTTCTACTAAAAGGAAAAGGTTTACCCTTGTAAATATTAGCCTAGTTTTTAATTCCTCTAAGTGTGGATGCACATCGTCTTGTTGTAGTTAGGTTTCATTTTCCCTAAGTTCTTTGGCACATTTTTGTTGCTCTCAGGTTGAATTTCTACAGTTCAGTGTGCTCTCGGAGAAGGAGTTGCGATGATCGTGGCTCGAGATCGATATCGAGTTGGTTTCAGGTTATTGCTTATGACTCCATGCCCAATGGATTGCTAAAAGGCCACTGATCTTCTACCTAGCAGGCAGGTGATCCCATTGAGTCACCAAATTGTTGTATATATCTCCCCCTTGGGTAAATATAGACAAATAGAAGAATATGGAAATCAAATAAACTTAAAGCCCGATATTTATTGCATCACTAACAGTCAAGGTGCAGTTGGAGGCGCAAAACATAGAGTGTCGACATGACAAAATTCGTGCCCAAGGCACAGGTTGGAGGCGCACAACACAGAGTGTCAACATGAAAAAATTTGTGCCCAAGGCACAGGTTGGAGGCACACAACACAGAGTGTCGACATGACAAAATTCACGCCCAAGGTGTAGGTTGGAGGCGCACAACACAAAGTGTCAACATGACAAAATTCGTGCCCAAGGCGCAGGTTAGAGGCGCACAACACAGAGTGTCGACATGAAAAATTCATGCCCATGGCACAGGTTAGAGGCACAGAGCATGAAATGTCGACATGAAAAAATTCACGCCCAAGGCACAAGTTGGAGGCACACAACACAGAGTTTCGACATGAAAAAATTCGTGCCCAAGGTGCAGGTTGAGGCGCATAACATAGAGTGTCGACATGACAAAATTTACGCCCTAGCACAAGTTAATGGTACAGTAAAAGGATTTCGACATGAAAATGGATGCGCGATGGCACGGGTTAAGGGCGCAGTAAAAGGATGTTGACATGAGGATGGATGCACCAAGGTGCATCTTCAGGAGGCACAACATTTTGAGCATTGACACCCCGACAGGAAGCAAACCCTAGCGCAGATATTTAGATGGCCATAACTTTTCACAGGAGCTCGATTCACGCAAGGTTGGACTTTTTGGAAAGCTTACAATTTCTTCAAAAATGCAAAATATAATTCACCATTTTTTAGGTTTTCTAAGGTCCTCACCTACCGCCATAATGAGATGAATTAAATGCAACTTGGAGGTGGTTGGGGTAGATTTTGAATTCCTCTCTCTTCCCTCTCTCATTCTTCCTATAAATTATAAGGAGGGGATTCTTTCTAAAGGTTGGAAATTCTTGCTTTGCCCCTCCCTTCTTCTCTTTGGCAGGTGAATTTTTGGAGTTCAAACCTCCCATCTAAAATTGTAATGCAACTTTGCCTCTTGGCATTTTGTAGTGTATTGTATCAATCTTTGGAGAAAATAATGCATGTCTGTGGATGATTCTCAACCCTCTCTATGTTCATTTTCATCCTCCTAATATTTCACTGCAAATATGGTTATCTATGCATGATCTTGCATTACATCTTAATGGTGTGTGTTTATTGGCAAGACAGATGTTTCTTCATTCCTCGGTGCATCACCTTTGTTAGTTTAGGTTTATTTTTATGCATCTTCTTACCCTGTCTCCTTGGGAAGTTAAATTATGTTTTTGAGTAAACCCTCTTCATTTTTATGTGTGCATCTCCCAGAGGGAATAGGAACCGGCCTTCATCTCGAGAGCTTTCCTATTTACAAGGTCCCACACGTGGGAAAAGCTCCATGTTATGCAATCACACCGAGAGTCTCAACCCATCGAGTTGAAGACATTCAGGGTGCTATGATATTTCCATCAACAGTAGATCATGTAGAGGTTGTACTAGTGTTAGAGGTCCAACTTAGTTTCCCAATGCAATGGTGTAACCATTGTGGGAAATATAACTTGTAAAGGAATGGAAACACCTATTAATACTAAAGCCCGAGAAATAGGACTTACTTTTCATTGGATTTCATTGTCTTCCTAAGAAGATGGACCAACTCTTTATTTAATAGTAGAAGTGCTCAAGGACCTTCTACTTCTAACTCTTCTTTCTGGAGATATCTAAAAACCTTGTTGTTCCAGCAACTGAAAAATCAGGATCCTCAAAACCTTGGGCTTTTTGTCCTTGTGTGTACCTTATTTCCACCAATATTATGTGACTTATGGTTTATCAGTAAATATTATTCGGGGGAAATAACAATACGTGCCCCACGGTGGGAACCAAAAACTATTGGTTGGAAATTTTATCTTTGGACACAAGCAACGCAATGTCCCACCTCTTTGTGGGGGAGGTTCCCTTATTCACCAAAACTTGAGAATATAATTATTTACAAATATACAAACTAACATTTTGATTGAGGATTTTGGTGTAAAGAATGACTCCATATTCTAATATTCTCAATATAGAAGATGAAAGAGAGAAAGGTTTCAGAGGAGGAAACAATATCTTATATGAGTAAGACGAGTGAAATAGGGACACAAAGTTCAATCTAATCCACTAGTCAAGAATACAAGTATTCTCCTTGGTTATACAAGATTACTCACTATTGTAAATAAAAGGAGTGAATAAGGCATCACATTTAGATATAGAGCTTACATAATAATATCTTACAAATGCATTCATGGGACTTCAAAAATATATGAATTAATATATCTAAAAATCCACAAAATATAGATGCAACAGACACAAAGTTCTTCACACTATAACAAATGGATTGAACACATAGTTTCTATATTCAAATATACTAGATTCACATTCACAATTGCAAGAAATAGAAATGGAAAGAACATAGATAAGAGGGGAGAACTTCTTATTTTGTATTGATTTCAAAAGTTATGTATCATTACATTCAAAAACACCAAAATCCAACCCCTTTACAATGAGAAAGAAGCCTTATATAGGCTAAGGGGTGGTTGTAACCAACTTTCTAACTAATTGTCATTTAATTAAGTTCTAACACTTAATTAATCAATTACATAAGTTATCTTTATTTACAATTTTTAATTTTTCAAAATGATAAATCTAACTTCAAAACATAACAATTAGAAAGAAATGAATTAAGATCTAGAAGAAGGAACATTAGTGAGTGATGCAGCTGGGATCTTCACTTTGAGAACATGGAGTCTAAATTTTCCAGAGACTAGAAATATCCATGGCGTTCAACCAACCGCCTATAGATTACTCTATTTCCTTTTCAATCCCTCCATTGTGCAACAAGCCCTTGGTGGATTCCACAACAATGTTGTGCAACTCTATGATCTCTTCCATCTTCTCTTTGTTAATAATTTCAGCTTTGAACAAATCCTTTTGATAAATGCCCTGAATTTTTTTTTGACTTGATCCCGTGAGTTCCTTTCCGTAGAGTTGTCTTTGTAAAATTGGCACCTAAGAGCTTGGAGATCAGAAATATTTCTGATTTGAAAGCATCTACTTTTTGAACCATGTTTTTGAGCTCAATGGATGTCACTTCAAAGAATATGATCTTCCATTAAATACTGTAAACCCATTTCTTGGATAGATTGTTCTTGGAATCATCAAAAAATTATGAGAAAGGATAATTTTCTCATCACTAGTGCTCATGATCCTCAAATATTGAATACACTCCAACCATATATTGATTTCTTTCTCCACTTCCTTGATGGTTGTATTAAATTGATCATGGGAAACAAAAATGTTATCATACATCTTATAGGCTACATCGATGAAATTTAGACCATATATTAGCATTCCCTCCACTAAGGATTCAACAACCCTACCATATGAGGCATGTTTATGGATTTCTTTGATGGCTTTAACATCCTCTTTAGAAAAAATAGTATGAGGAGGTGGTGAAGAAAGTTGAGTGAGATCCAAAGAATTTGGTAAAGTTGGAGAGAACCTAAAACTATTCCTCAAGCCATTCCTATGTATGTTTTCCTTTCTCTACCCTTTCAATTACCTTTGAAATAGTTTCCTTTAGATCCTACACCTCTCCCTTATAGGTAGATTCACCAAGTGAAGTCCTTGTGAGCTCCAAGTCAGAAACAAGTGATATATTTTTCATACTTATCTCCCTTTGGTTTTGTAATTTCCAAAAAAATTCCTTTTGAGTCTCAAATGAATCGGGAGGTTGTCTTGGCCTTCTTTGGAGGAGTGGAATTTTTTCCAAGTAGGGTAGCTAGAACATCAAAACAAGGGACAACTAACTAACTAGAATCCTTTCTCTTCCTACTATCAATCATGGGTTGAACCCATGTGAAGGAGTCATTAGAAGGTGGAGCAGAAGGAGGAGCCAACTCAAGAGTACGGGGAGGACAAGGAGATTGAATAGGTGGAGTTTCCAAAGTGGGTATTTCAGCAGTGGAGGAAGATACTTCTTTGACTAGTGATTTTGGTTTTAAGAAACTTATATTTCCAGTTCGGTTCTATGATTTTTACATCATCTTCTTCTTCCTTAGAACTTTCTTCTTAATCACCACTATTCTCATGTTCTTCTATCTCTTTCTCATATTCACCATTATGTTCCTCAATGGATTTTTCTTCTTCTTCCAAAGGCTGAGATATTTGTTCAACCAAAAGGACTTATCTAGTTGATTCATGAGCTTTCTTAGGCTCTACCTATTTCTCAAGCTTTTCTTCAATTCTCTTTGTCTCCTTGACTTTTCCTTCTTGGTATACACTTTGGTAGCTAAATCAAGAGGTAAAGAAAAGGAGTTAGCTAAGTAGGAACCTATTATGGGAGGGTACTTCCTTATGTGAGGTGGAGACCTCCTAAGAAAAATATTGTTTCATTGCTTGATTATACTCCTTCATACTCCTTGATTATACTCCTTCATCCTCTTGTTGAACCATTTCCTTGTTCTCACAATCACTGGATTATTCATGTCATTAGGATCATATATTTAATTTTGGGTCAAGTCAATAGTGGGGAGAGGAATATATTGGATAGTATTGAGAAACACCATGGAATACAAATCCCTATTATCATCCTCAAAATGTTTAGGAATCTAAACTTGGTATACTTTGATGTCCTTGATCTACTACATTGAAAGTCTCCCAAAGTATCTCTTTCTCACCTCATAATCTACATTATAATCTTCCCAAAATTATTCAATGGAGGGGAGGTGGTAATAAGACATTATCAAGTGTTTTGAAATAAATCCCTTGATATCAAAAGATTATCTCTTCTGGTATGAATGAAATTTGAAGTCATATATTGTCCTCTCAACATTCTAGGCATCAAGGGTTGATCTGCATGTATAATTCCCCAAGGAGATGGGAAATTGGATTCCTAATATTTTCTTATCCCTACCTGGCCTATGTAGCATGTAAAGCTTCCTAAAAAATTACACCAAAATCACTTTATCATTACAATACATAGGCAACTTATTGGGTGAACCTTTAAAACCAGCTAGCCTAATGTATGAGAATTTCTTGAATTGTATGAAGAGGCTTCCATATGTAGAAATAAATTTCTTAGCTTCTACAAACACTCTTTCAGTTATGTTTCCCTCTATGAGTCTAACTATGAACATTGTAAAATCATAATTTACCCTCTTATTGTGGTGTTTACTATTTACAAAGGTGAGTTGTGGGTAAAATTCATAGACATGGTCATTCTTCTTGTCTTCTTGATCTGACAATCCCACCCATATTTTGTAAGCTTAATTGTGTACATAAGGTAGGAGGTCATGTAGAAGGTTTTACTCTAATGCACATTGACCAATTTCTCAATGATATTTTCACAAATTATTTTCACCCAATTCAAACTTTGTTTCCCTTCACAAATGATGTTAATGTAGACACAAATCCAAAATCAAAACTCATTTGTGGAAGATAGGTCTGTCAGTCTTGCAAGAAGAGTTATCATGTCTGACAGTTCTTCCTTGAAATTTGATCTATACAACACCTTAGGTAACTTTGAAACTACTCTCTTTGGGGCCTTGAGCCATGATTTGGATATCATTGATGTGTATCTATCTTTATCTTGGTCAAAGAGATTTTGAGCTTGGGCCAAGGTTAGGGTGTTGGAATATTCAAACACAGGGATACACGGGGCTGATTTTATATAGTTGACATCAAGTTTAACAATGATTTGGCATTGGGGATCTTTAATTTTTTAGTCATGGGATCAAAGCATAAAGAACAGGAAAGGAAAATATCAGAGTGCCTTTGGATAGAGAGGGGTAAACTGGCGATAGGCAATTACACAATTATTAATTCATTGGGCCATAGGAGTGGAACATCATCGGTAATTCAAGCCCATAAATCACCTAGATTCAAATGTCTTACATCACTATCCCCTATGTTTGGTACAAAGGTTTCTAAGGAAGATATGTGCTCATAACCTCCATACTAGAAATTCATGGTGACATGAAGGGGAAAAGACTCAAAGAAATGGAGCTTGAATATGGATTTTAGGAAAAACTGAGAAGAAGAGCACAAATATCAATTTGAAATCAAGAAAAATCAAGAGGCTCTTGAATGACTCCGTTTTCACAGGGAATAATGACGCTTTCTCAAGGATCGTGATGCAATTTGAATTTTTGAAAATGGATGAAAAATGAGTGAGATACGGCTAAAATTTCCTTGAGGGCACGGGAATGGGGGCACAATACTCAGTTTAAAATTCATAATTGGAATAGTGAAAATGAGTTACTTTTACCCCTTTTATAGCTTTCCATTCAACAATGATCCAATAAAATGATCAATTTGAGGGTTACAATGAAATGCGGGGAACAGGAGTTGCAAATAATTTTTTTATCACTTTTCCTTTATAATGCAAATATAACATGGTTTCGTAGAAAATGGAGGCCTGAGGGAACAAGGGTATTGAGGGCTCGTAACATCTCAAACACCCACAATGTGGAAAAAGTCTATGAAGTGTGGAAAATGTGGGTTGCGGGAATAGAGGATCAAAATTGCTCAAAAGGTCTGAAATTCTTGCAACACTAAGGAGGTCCTCCTGAAGAAAGAGTAAAGCTTGTAGATGGAAGGCCAATGTGGAGAACAAGGGAATACAAAGAATGGGGGCTAGAGTAGTACAAGGGTCCGTAGTTCTGAATTCATCCAAGTACCCACAATACAAAGGATTTCCACAAGAAATAAAGGCAAAGGCTCACGGGTGGAAAGTAAGTTCGAGTGCTCGGGTTTGGCAGAGAGAACAAAATCCCGAGAGTAACTTGGGTCATGGGTTCAAAAGACATCCAAAATACCCGAAATACAAAGGATACAATAGCTAATGTGGGCAAAGTGGGTTTTCACAAAACACAAGATCCGAAGGAACAAAGGTTGCTTCAGAACAGATTCATCCAACCAATTGACTATTATGAATGGATATCAAACATTGTTCTTGTCCAGAAGAAACCTGTCGGTATCTAAATCTGTATAGATTTTAGAGACATCAATAAGTCTTGCCCTAAAGATGACTTTCCATTACTAAACATTGATATGATTGTTGACTCAACAATAAGATATGAAATGCTATCGCTCATGGATGGATTTTTGGGCTATAATCGATTAAAATTGTTGAGCATGACCAACACAAAACAACTTTCACAACTCCTTGGGGCACCTTCTGCTATCAGGTGATGCCATTTGGCCTTAATAATGTGGGAGAAACTTATCAATGGGCCATGAAAATAATCTTTCACGATATGATTCAAGACATCATGGAAGACTACGTGGATGGCATCCAGGAAAGTCCAAAACAAGAGAATATCATCCAATCATTTTGCAGCGTATCTTTGAGCACCTGCAGGAATACAAAGTCAGATTGAATCCCAAGAAGTGTGTCTTCGGTGTGATATCAGGGAAATTATTGGGCTTCATTGTGTCAAGACAAGGTATTGAGGTAGACCCTGCTAAAGTGTCTGCCATCACTCAAATGCCTCCACCTGAAAATATCGAGCAATTGCATAGCTTGTAGGGGAAAATTCAAGCCATTTACCACTTTATCTCACAACTTGTAGATAAATGTCACTCATTCACCCATTTTCTTAAAAAGGATGTCACTTTCATCTGGGGACCCAAGCAACAACAAGCCTTTGCTTTGCTTAAATAGTACCTGGCCAATCCACCTGTTCTCATGCCTCCAACTCCGGGAGAACCACTTTTGCTCTATATTTCCGCTACACAATATGCTATTGGTGTGCTACTCACCCAATATGACATTAACCATAAGGAGAAAGTGGTGTACTATCTGAGTCACACCCTCATTGCCTATGAACTTAATTATCCTTAGATTGAAAAGGCTTGCTTGGCCATTGTTTTTACCTTTCAAAAACTTCACCATTACTTGCTGAATACTAAGACCAAGCTCATATCGAAGGTCAACCCACTCAAGTATTTGTTTTCTAAACCCACCCTTATAGGTAGAATGGATAATTGGATCATTCTACTTAGTGAGTTTGATATAGAATTTGTCCATCAAAAATCAGTTAAAGGACAAATACTGCAGATCAGCTAGTAGAAGCACCTTTGCAAAGCATGGAGCCTTTGAGTCTAGAACTTCCAGATGCCTCTTTTCTCTACATTGAAGAATCTATCGTATGGAAAATACATTTTGATGGATATTTTATGTTTCATGGTTTAGGTGCAGGAGTGGTCCTTATTACTCCTTCAGGTGATCCTATACCGCAGGCTTTCCACTTGGCCTTCCCTTGCATGAACAACATTGCAGAGTATGAAGCACTCATTGCAGGGATGAAGCTAGCCATCAAGTGGAATATTCATCATGTTAAGTTTGTAGGTGATTCACAGTTAATCATTAAACAAGTTAATGATGAGTATAAGGTTAAGGATGACAAACTCATACCTTACAAGAAGTTAGTGGAAACTCTAAAGGAGTATTTTGTGTGCATCACCTTTGAGTAGATCCCAAGAGCGTAGAATAGATCAGCAGATGCTATGGAAACAATGGGATCTATGCTTTGTATTCTGCCAGAGAGAACAATGATATGCCATTCTTCATAGAAAATCTACACCAGCCCACATATGACATGCCAGAATCTTGCCTGGCTTGTGAGGTTGTTGGTCCCCATTCACCATGGTATGAACCCATTTTCACCTATCTTAAGGATAGTACATTCCCTCCCGATATCTCCCACTCTAAAAAGTAGAGCCTAATTCACCAGATAGCCCGTTACACCCTTTTAGGAGGTACACTTTATCGTCATGGCTATGACAGGAATCTGTTACGTTGTCTGAATGTGACAGAGTCAATCCAGTAGGAATCAAGGAAGTACACGAAGGAGTATGCGGAGCGCATACAAACAGAATGGTCTTGGATAAGAAATTGTTGAGAGTAGGTTACTATTGGCCTACCATGGAAACTGATTCTTGCAATTATGTTAGAAAATGTGTGCTTTGCCAAAATTATGGAAATTTTATCCATGCTTCGTCACAGCCATTACAACCAATCACTACCCCATGGCCATTCTCTAAATGGGGACTTGATTTAATAGGGAAGCTTACTCCTACCTCCTCTGATGGTCATACACATATCATCACAGCCACTGAATATTTTACAAAATGGGTGGAGGCCATCCCTTTAACCTATGTCACAGGAGCACAAATTTCTAAATTCATCATGAATCACATTATTTTTCGGTATGGCATTCCTGCAGCCATTGTTACAGATAATGGGAAGTCATTTAAGAACAAAACTATGAAAGGTCTTTTCCAATAGTTCCAAATCAAATTGAAATGGTCCATGCCATATTACCCTCAGGGTAATGGACAAGCTGAGGCAACAAACAAGACTTTGGTCAGGATAATGGAGAAGATGGTCAGCAAAATAGGTCACAACTGGCACCTACAAATTCATCCAGCCCTTTGGGCTTACCGAACATCCATTCACACCCCTACAGGTGCGACACCATATTCCCTAGTGTTTGGGATAGAATCTATCATCCCCTTAGAGATTGAACTTCCCTCCCTGAGGATCTCTCTTCGAGACTATCTGGATAAAGATGAAGATTACCGAGTGGCAAGATTGGCTGAGTTGGAGCTACTAGATGAGAAGCGCATTCGCACTCTTAATCACCTGAAAGTATATCAACACAGAGTCTCCAGAAACTATAACAAGAGAATCATCCCTCGTCAGTTTGAGGTTGGTGATTTAGTCATGAAGGAGAACCAGTTCAACACCAGAGCGAGCGAGAAAAGAAAGGGAAGTTTGAACCCCATTGGTTAGGACCCTATGTCATAGTTGCCAAGTATGGCACAGGGGCATACAAGTTGGCTCACCCCAATGGTGATGAGCTCCGGGAGCCCATGAACGCCATGCATCTTAAGAGGTTTTATGCCTGAACATGGCGCAAGAAAGTCATAAAAATAAAAATAAAAATAAAAATAAAAATAAAAAAATCAAACAAATTCAGAAAAAGAAAAAGAGAAAACAGGTCGTCCACTTGTGAAAACCACGCAATTGTGGCACTTTGGGCAAGTCCTTGGGTGAAAACCGGTTTCCAACCTCAAGAAGATTCGTTGTTCACAAGCATTCTATATTCGAAGGGTAGTTGTCTTTGGCCTGGACCTGGTTCTACCTCCGAGTTTCCTTGTGCACACCATTCTGTCTAGCCTTGATCCGGCTTTTCCTTCTTCTATTCATCTGTGAGGGATGTGGTCTTTTGTGATTTCCCATCTTACGTTGGGGGCAACTCAACAACTTCACCTTCTTGTTCATAAGTGCATGGCTTCTGCCCTTGTATATTCCCCACCTAATGCTGGGGGCATCCACGCTTTCTTGGTTACCTGCACATAGCTTTGGAAACTGTCAGAAAACACAAAAACAATAGAAAATTGTTTCGAGAAAACACAAAAACAATAGAAAATTGTTTCGAGAAAACACAAAAACAATAGAAAATTGTTTCGAGAAAACACAAAAACAATAGACAATTGTTTCACAAAAACCTAAACAATAGAAAATCGGTGCATGAAAACATATCTTACAAAAACATTTACTTGCATTGCCTTGTTTCCTTGCTTTGCTTGTTGCTTGTATAGTGTTTTACGGGCTTACTTTTGAGTTGTTTGTTGCTTGGGTGTACTTTGTCATAGTTTATCTTTTCTTGCTTAGAATAGATTCATTTTTTCTTGTGCATGTTGTAGTGGGTTTCGACATGCTAGTGTGTTAATTCATTATTTCTTTCTTAACGCATTTGGTTGTGTTTTGTTACTTGTTAATAAGGCATGGTGATTCATGGTGTATTGCATTAATTCCTGGCATTCTTTGTAGCATTTGGCTATGTTTCTTGCATGTGCTCTATTTTGTTATCATTCACATCACATTACCATCACTATCATCACATCTAGCATCATCTATACATCATATATAAACAAAAATGCTAATTTTTACATCATGCATGTATGCTAAGATAATCATCACATATCATATCATCAATGGGGGCAAGAGGGGTTGCGCATAATAAAAAATCTATCCCCCCCGCACCAATATCATCATATCATCCCATCCATATACATCAAAATAACACTTGAAAACAACATTTGATATTGTCTACAAATCTATCATCTACAATCTACAACATGCCTCAAATGATCACGTGCAATCACCATCTCTCCTGAATGTCAAAGCCTCACGGTAAGTTTTCTAAACTAAGTGGTTAAAATGAATTGATTGTGATGTTTTTACCCCCCCTGGGGGTATATTAACCTATTTTTCACCGTTCGGATGGCCGGGACACCCATTTAGCTCACCGTTTTCTCCTCTGTTTGCTGTGGAATAATTATTTTTAATTAAATAATTATTTTTCACCGTATTGGGGAATTTTTTGTCCAATACCCCTTTCTTCTCCCCCGGAAAATTTTATTTCTCCCTGGTGATTTTTATTCTTCTTCACACCCTCGTAAATAATTATTTTTTCTTAATTTTTCACTAAACAAGGACATTATTTGTCATTTTTTCTCCTTTCTTCCACCTAGGGCACTTTTTGTTGCCCTTGGACCTTCTTTTTCTTCTTCTCCTTTCTTCTATTGTTTATCACGGTTCAAAAATCCAAAACAATACAAACATTTACTATATCAAAAAATCCCAAAAACAAGGCAAAATTTTTCAAAAAATTCCTAAAAAGTAAAACACCCTACAAAATAGTAACTCGCTTCTTATGGCTGAAACTTGTGTCTTCATGCGCATGGTATTTTCTCCATATCTTGTTGGTTTGTCTCACATCTTCCTTGATTAATATGACTCATGGATCACTAGATTCACAACCATTCACAAAAGCTAGCTTTGGTTGCTTAAATGCATCTGTACTGGGGCACTTTTGGTTTCCTAGTGATGTTTCGTTGCACACAAACGCTTCTCATGGACCCCATGTCTATTTTCATTTCCCATTGCATGTATCCTTGCTTGGAGCATCATTTTTAACCCTTTTTGTCAATCATGAACTTTTGGATCCCTCCAAAGACCGATAACAAAACATTTATACAACCGTCTTGACCGTTGTTGGGTTGATATATGCGTTCGTACTTGTTTTCCTTGTTAGATGAGCTTGTTTCATTCTCGTATTGCATTGCATTTTTTATGTTGCATGGAGTTGGTACTTTCAACAATGGAAAATTATTTGCAGTATGGCTTTTCATGTCATTCTACCTTTGTCGTATGCTTATTTTTTTTAATAAGGGCCAATGATGTAGTTCCTATGGCAATATGATGACATCAAATTTGTTCCACATAAACAGTGGCTAGAGGCTAAGCTCTTCTCTCCCCTCTTCCTTATTTCTTCTACACCACTTCCCTTTTCACCCCTACTTTTCTCTCTCACCGGGCATCTTGCCTCCTCCCATCCTTCTACCTATATCTCACCTTTTTCGATCATCGATCGACTTCTTTCATCACCCCATCGACACTCGAGGGGGCATTTCTCCCTCCTACTAATTTTTCTCCTATCCCTTCAAAAATTTCTTCCATCTACTATCTTTGAAGTGACGTCACTTATGCCACCCCAAAGAGGGGAAAATGTAGACACCTATAATTACGCCCAAGCAATTTAAATACTTAAATTGTGCTAATTATCTCCTTTTCCGCAAATAGATGACATATCATCAAAAGCGCTCATATTCCCTCTAATTTTCATCAATTAATTACAATACGCTAATTGATTAAGTCACCTACCCAGCTAATAGCCTAATTAACGACCTTCCGTTAATTATCACTTCCTCTATCTTGATTAATTAATTATTATTAATTAATTAGTCTTCCCCTTCATTTAAACTAGTAAATCGATATTAAATTGATTTAATCCCTTTCTAATAGCCTGAATCACACTAATATTCTTCTAAATGGCTTCTATAAGCTTACACCTACCTATTAATTAATCACCTTTGATTAATTAAAATACCCCCCAACTCCCATGACTTGCTAAACATGTATTAAACCCTTCTAAAGTAAGGTTACCTTTAATAAAGCAACCTTATCCATTCCTAATCATGTTTTACCTTTATCCCACATTCATGAGAATGTGTTGAATCCTTTATCCTTTGGGCTATATAAAGAGCCCTCCACCTACCTTTTTACTTACACCTAAACTCCTTAGAGAGAAATGCAAAGCATATAGCAAAGAGACTAAGAGCTTGCACCTTGTTTTCTTGAGAGTTCATCATCTTGAAGAGTTAAGCCTCTTTCTTAAAGTTCTTGGGTCATATGGGAGGTGTTAAAAGGGTCTTGTAGCCCAACTTTGATTAGCCCCCATTCCTAGGTTCTTGGAACATTAAGGACAACTGTTTTTGATAGCCATGGAACCTACCTAGGTTCCTTCATTTATATGTTGTTAGAGAATAGAGGATATTTAGGTGCTTAACATAGTTAATTTCATAGTTTTATATTGATAAATGTTAGCATCTAATCATTGATTAATTCTTATCATGATGGTGTTTATAATGTTGTTTAATTCTTGCTAATTAAAACTATTTAGGTGTTAGTCTTTGTTTACATTAACATTAGTTTAAAAAACAACTTGCACATAGTCATACTAGTGTAGCAAGTGGATATAAACATTAAAGAGAACAACATAATGAAGGGTGCAATAATGGGGATAATAGGAATAAAGGCTTCCATGGTGGATATAGAGGCCGAGGTCATGACAGTGGAAGAGGAGGATTTCCTAGAGGAAATTTTTTACTTGTGGATCTTTTGATCATTATCAACACGAATGCCCTCAAAATGTGGTTTTCTCCTGGTGTGGAAAACAACATAAGTTTAAAGAATGCCTTGACTTGTATGAGCATATGAGAAAACAACATAAGAAAGACAAGGGAACAACTATGATTAAGATATAACATGTGGATGGAGATAAATGGATGCCAAAGGTTGGGATGGATTCTGAATTGCAACTAGTATTAGTTACCACATGTGCTGAGGCTGCACATGCCCGTGAACCTCTGAAGTATAAGCTGACTATAACAAAGCAAGAAGTGATCAATGTAAAGTACCCTGATGTTGAACATTAGAAATAAGTGTACCTAGAGACTATGGACATTATTAGGAATCTAAATGAAGAGATTCAGAGTTTGAAGGAACAGCACATGTGATGGAATGCACTAAGAAGGTTGAAATCCCAAAAAGGATGTAGATGATTTAAAGGAAGTATGCAGAATGTTGTGTTAGGAGAACATAATCCCCTTGTTAGGAGAGTGGTTGAGAGAGAAAGTATTGCGCGTAGGTAATGAGCATGAGAGGAAGATACTCCATGCAAATCTACCTCCCCATAATCATGAGTATGATAAAGAGATTACATTGAATGTGGTCATTGATGGGTGGATTTTGAGAAACATTATGATAGATACAAGTGCAAAAGTTAATGTACTCATATTGGATTCTTGGAATCAGATGGGTAGACCACCATTACAGCCTTCTTTGAATGTGATGTATATGGAAAATAGAACTAGGGCTAATCCTATTGGGGTATTAAAAGATGTGACTATTATTATCTAGGAGACAAGTTTACTAGGGACTTTGAAGTATTGGAGCTCGCAGAGGCAGATAGTTTCCCAACGTTACTTGGGTGCCCCTGGTGTTATGCAAATAATGCAGATTTGTGCTTCAACAAGGGGTACATTAGCTTTTAAAAAATAAGAGTGTGTCATTATACCTTTGATAGATGCAAAGGTTACCCCGTATGTTGAGCCTTTGAGTGAAGAAGACTCCAATAGAATATACGCTCGTACAATCGAAAATCCCGAGGTAGTTGAACCATCTAAGGAGTGATACAAAGGGGATGATGCTAATTTGGTTAGTGATACTACAAGTATTGCTTGTGACAATTGTGTGCATGGGACGTATGAATTATTTGGGTGAGAGATCAAGAATATAGTTACTCACATGATCAGGCTGCATGTTGTTTAACACTTGATTCATAACTAGGTACCTCGGTACATTGGTGAAGGGAATCCTGATGTATTATTGCATTCTATGGAAGCCCAATGGAAGGATGAGGGTGATCGAATAAATATGCTTTGCTTATACCATGTGCAAGACAACAACGCATTGGTGGACTACACATAGAGATAACCTATTGGAATGGAAAGAGGTGAGAATGACCTTTTATACTAGGTTTTTAAGGAATAATGTACCTTCACAGATATGTGAATTCCATGGGAAGGATTATTATTTTGAACCATGTTTAGAAGTGTGAGAGACTTTAGACGGAGGGGCAGGAGGCCTTACCACCATCACTCTAGGTACATAAGTTCTACACCACCCTAAGCGGCCGTGGTGCATGCATGGTACATCCATTGAGAATTAACATGAGAAATAATTAATTAAAAAGAGATGAACTCGGGTATGATTCATACTTTTGATTACTTTTCTACTAAACCTCCAAATAATGAAGAATTTCAGATTATGAATTTACTTACTTTGGGTGATAATGCTTTGAGGCTAAGGAACTTCTCTTAGACATGTTTGGAGAATTAGATTTAGAGGCACACCTTGACCTTGAAGATACTGAAGAAGAAGAAATGGTCCATGCCTAGGAAGAAAAATAAAAGGGTAAGATGGTATGCATGATAGATGGGTGAGGATGATGAAGAAAACAAACATGATGTTAACCATAAAAATGTACACACGAGGTGATGGACACAACAAATGAGAAGGTGCACACGTATCATGAGCCTATGAAAATAAATAAGGTTAACATTGAGACAAATGTAGAGCCTAAAGAGGCCATTATTAGCAATTATTGGTCCGAGAAAGAGGTGGCGAAGATTATTGAGTTGTTGTTTGACTTTGAAGACTTATTTCCGGGGATATCATGAGTTAGAAGGCATACACCCTTATTTAGGTGAGATGTGAATCAAACTTAAAGAAGGAACTTTCCCGATTAGGAGGATGCCTTATAGGATGAATCCTAATCTATGCATTAAGGTGAAAGAAGAAATAGATAAGATGTTGAAATATGGAATCATTGAGCCCATTGAGGAGTCGGTTTGGGTTAGCTTGATGTTAATAAGTATAAAGAGGGATAAGAGGATAAGGATATGTGTGGACTATAGAGAATTAAATTATTCATATGCTATTGTTCCCTTTCCTACCCCATTTATTGAGGAGATCCTGGAAGGAGTTACAGGGTGCGAGATCTACTCTTTTATTGATGGATTTTCAGGATATCATCAAGTGCACATAGCAAAGGAAGATTAGGAAAAGATAACTTTCACCACTGAATGGAGAAGTTTTACATACACAGTTATGTACTTTGGACTAAATAATGTGCATGCGATATTTTCGTGCATTGTTGTAGAAGCATTTCAAGAATTTATTCATAATTTTTACAAGGGTGTCTTGATAATTGGACCATGTATGGTTTGGTTAAGGATCATTGTGAAAGTTTGAGACTTATTTTTGAAAGATGCAGAAGTTAATCATCTCCTTGAATATTAAGAAATGTATCTTTGTGACAACTTTTGACACTTTTCTTGGGCATATTATTTGTAAGGAAGGCTTATTGGTAGATCTAGCCAAGGTCATTGTGATCTTGGGATTGGAAGAACCTAATAATCAAAGTGAAGTGCATGGATTTATTGGTCATACAAGGTATTACAAGAAATTCATTAAGGGATATGAAAAAATTATTTTTCCCCTAGAAGAAATTTTGAAAGCTAAGGGAAAGTTCTATTAGGGTGCTTAAAACAACAAACATTTGAAACATTGAAGGAAAGGTTGACCATTGCACCTATTTTGCACTTTCCTTCGTGGGAAAAACCGTTTCATGTTCATGTGGATGCTTCTAGGATGGCGATTGGCGCCGTGTTAGCATAAACTAGGTGAAGGAATTGTAGACCACCCTATTTGTTTTGTAAGTAGGAAGTTGACACCAACTAAATAGAATTATACAAATAGTAAGTGCGAAGCTTTGTCCATGATCAATGCACTTTGCATAAGTTCGCACAATACTTATTGGCTACACCATTTATCTTATTTACAGATCATATGACACTTAAGTATTTGGTCAATAAGCCTATTTTACAAGGGTGCATTTGTAGGTGGATACTACTATTTTAGGAGTTTCAGTTTATAGTGGTTGTGAAACCGAGAAAAATTAACTTAGGGCTTGATCATTTGTCACAGATCAATTCTAGTAAGGATGTGCAGAGCATTGAGGACATAATGCCAGATGCACAAATTTTTAGATTGAATCACGTGTTGATTGAGTTGGAAGATATTATAGTCTTTTTGCACATTGGACATAACACCCGAGGAAATGAAGATCTTATATAAGAAGCAACTTGTAACACATGCAACACCTTACCAATTGATTAGTGGAGATTTGTATAAGTTAAGCCGTGATGAATTTTTGCGCTAGTTTGTTATGGAGAATGAGTGTGAGGAAATAATGGAAGAATCTCATGTTGGAATTACAGGAGGTCATTATGTAGGAGATGCCACCACACGTAAAATTTTGATGACTCGCCTTTAGTGGGAAACCTTATATAAGGATATTAAAGGATATGTGAAGTTGTGTGATCATTTTCAGTGCCTTGGGAAGCTTGGATCTAGTGATGAGATTCCCTTGAGGCCTATTACAAGTGCTTGAACCTTTTGAGAAATGGGAAATTGAATTTGTGGGCCCTATTTCCCCACCCACACGTAGGAATGATGCACGCTACATTATAACTTGTACAAACTATCTAACAAGGTTGGTAGAAGAAATGCCTATAAAGGATTGCATGGAAGCTACAACAATGATATTTATATGGAAAAACATTATCAACATGTATGGATGTCTTAATATTGACAAGTGATAGGGCACTCATTTCATTAATGAGACTATCATAATATTATTGTCTAAGTTTATGGTGGCACACCAAAAAAAACCCTATCACCCACATGTCAATGGTACTGTTGAGGCTTTTAACAAGATCCTAGGACATAAATTGATGAATATTTGTGATGTTGGAAGGAAAGACTGGGATGATAAAGTATCTGCTATACTTTGGGCATACATGACTACTTACAAAATATTGAACAAGTCTACATCCTTTCAGTTGGTGTTTGGTGCGAAGGTTATAGTTCCTATTGAATTTATAATGCATTCCTTGTGTATTTCATGCACAAGTGGATTAGATGATGAACAAGTTGTTGAAGATCGCATAGAAAAACTAATGCAATTAGATGAGAGGCGCACTATTCCTCAGTGGAGCTAGAAGATGTAGGAAAAGTAAGACATAAAGCCTTACATGGTAGAAATATTCAAAATAAGGAATTTGAGGTGGGAAATATGGTTCTTCTATATGATTAAAAGTTTCAGCACCACCTTGGGAAGTTGAAAGTTCATTGGGTGGGACCCTTTGTTATAACAATGATACTTGATTCAGGAGCTTATTATTTACAAGAACTAGATGTCACTTTATTTCTTGGTTACTTCAATGGGAGTAGGTTGAAGCCCTAATATAAATAATTCTTCTTGGTGTTTATAATAAGACAATAATTCCATTTAGCTTAGTTTTCCCTTTAATGCATTTTATTTATATGTGTTTCCTTTTAATGTTGTTATGCTTTGTCAATTTATTTATGTGTTGTTTTGTAATAAGTGTGATTTCGCAATGGTTTCGATTACTATCTAAGTGGATTCATGTGTAGAGGATAACACATACTTTTAGTGTGGAGTGGATTACAAGCAATAATGTGTAGAGATTATTAACGATAGTGCGTGGAAGGAAATGTTTTTGATGATTAAAGGTGGCCTAAGAACTAAAGGAGTATGCACGTCGACAATAATGTTAGTTACTAGAAAACAATGATAAGGTGTCATAAGAAGGATGGAAATAATAAGGACAATGCCTAGAGGAAAATCCACTTATGATCAGTGAGCACACAATGTAAAGTGAGGTAGGAAGCAACATGAGAAATAACTTGGTATAGGACACGAGAGGTTTCTATACTTCGGCATATGGAGCGCACGTAATGAAGTCTTCCCGTTGGATGAGAAATTGGAATATTTAATACAAGCAATAGTTATGGGGATAACAATCCTTCCTCTTTAAGGAGAGGCTCCCTTATTCCACACAAAAGAAAGAAAACTACTTATTTACAAATTTACAAACTATCAGTATTAGATGAGGATTTCGATGTTGGAACTTTCTCCATATTTTATTATTTTCAATACAAAATAAAAATATGTAGCAGAAGTAATGATTCAAAGAACGAAGGTGGCTGCACTTTAATAAGAATAGATACTAGAGTAAAATCCTTCTTACACGTGCATGATATTTCTAAAAACACATGAATATATATATCTAAATACATGACATATATGCAGTAGACACAAAGTTCTAAGCACAACATCAACTGGAAGAACACAAAGTTTCATATCCAAATATATAAAATCCACATTCACAAGGTAAAGAAAAGAGTAGAGGAAACAAAGGAAAAGGAGAGAAAAACTTCTTCTGTATTGATTCTTAATAGTTCTATATTTTTACATCCCAAACATCAAAATCCGACCCCATTCACAAGGTAAAGATTTATTTTATAGCCACTCGGGGTTACAATTAGAGGCCTTTCAGTTTCCTTTCTTTTAATAAAAATTAATATCTAATCAAGTGTTTATATTATTAAATTGGCCCCACTTAAATATTACATGATTACAATAAAAGGTGGCCAACTTAATGAAATACATTGATCAAAAGAAAGGTCTAAGAGTTGGTTGTTGGAGCATTTGAAGAAGAGGATGCCACGGTATTTTTATGAGAAATTTATTCTTAAACTTAACCAATAATCCAAAAATTTCCATACCCCGAGGAATAGTAGTGTTGGCGAGTAGTATTTACCCACTAATCTAACAACCTTTTGTATCCTTCTAGAATTCCACATTTTCGAAAGGCCTATGTTATCTTGAACAACAACAACTTGAAATGCACATATTTCTTTAACCTTCTCCTTAGTTATGATATTAGGTTTGAACAACTTCTCCTTCATGAGTACTTTGAATTCTTTTTAACCTCTTGCACTGTTTTCTTTCTTATGGAATCTTCCTTGAAGAAATGACACTGAATATCTCAAAATTCATCTAGCACACAAGTTTTGAAGGCTTCACCCTTCTGAAACATGTTCTTTAATTCATAAATTGCTTCTTCCAATACCTTGACCTTCCAATCCACACTATATACCCATTTCTTTGAAAGGTTATTCTTTGAATCATCAAAGACCTTGTTTGCAATGAGAACTTGTTCATCAGTATAAATCATTTTTCTAAGATCTTGTATGCACTGTCCATAATTTGAGCTCTTTTTCAAGGCCTGCAAGGGTTGAGGTAAACCTTGGCTAGATTTAGAAAATATTATCAAATGCCTTGAATGATTATTCCATGAAATTCAGGCTAGAAACAAACATCTCATCCACCATAGCCTCAATTGATTTTCCATAAGATGCATGCTTATGAATGTATTTGATATTTTACACTTTCCCACTAGTCAAGACAACATGAGGTGGCATTGTAGCGAGAGGAGATGGATCCAAAACTTTGTCACTAGCCAACAAGGACCTAATGACATCAGAAAGAATTTTCACATGTTCTTCTAACTGCCGTTGTGTTTTCTTTCCTTTTTCCATTCTTTCTATTACCTTTGATACAATCTCCTTCAAATTATGAACTTCACTTTCAGGGGTGGACTCACCCAATGGTATCCTTGTCAAATCCAAATCATTCAAAGCCAAATATTTCTCATCTTTATCAAATTTAGGTTTAGCAATCTCCAAAAATTGTTGGCCCTTAGAATAAGATACCAATCTAGAAGTAGTTCTAGATTTCTTGGCAGATGGGGCAGAAGTTATGCCTACTTGAGTAGCCACAACATAAAATTTTGGGGAAAAATTTGAGATGAGGCCTTCCTCTTCTTACTATCATTAAATGGTTGGACCCAAGTAAAGAAGTACTAGAAAGAGGAGGGACAAGAGGCCCTAATGCAAGTGTGCTCATTAAACCCAAGGTTTGTACAACCGATACCTCCATGATAGATGTTCCAATACTAGAAATAGGCATTTCCTTGGCAGGACTTTCTTTGTGGTGGATCTAGAATAACCATTGTCTCATCTTTTAATGTGAGATCATTTTTCATGTCATCTCCTTCTTCTTTTTCTATGCTGCTTACTTCAAGATTGATTTCTTCTTCTTCTTGACCTTCTGGTTCTTTCCATTTTTATGAAAGGTTAATGATTTTCTCAAACACCATGGATACCTCTATCTTTTTAGGAGAATGGGGTTAAGGATTTCCATCTTCAATAATCTCTTCATCCTTCTCATCCTTTCTAGACTTTCCTTTTTGTTATACAACAAAGTTAAAGACTCTACAGGAGAAGGGGTTGATTGAGTGTAGGCCTAAGATGTTGAAGCCAAAGCTTCTCCACAGGATGTAGAAACTTCTTGGGAAGGGGACCATAATATTCCCAATTTGTACATTTTCATTTTCCTATCAAACCAAATCTTAGTTTGACCAGAATTGGATTGATTATCTCTTGCAAATTATCATTTTCCATCTTCAACTAGCCAATGGTGCCAAGAGTAGTATGCCTTATAGTTTTGTTATACTAAATAGATTTTAGATCATCATCATCATCTTGTAGGTATTTTGGTACTTTGTAGATGCCAAAATCCTTAATTTTTTTTGAAAAGTGAGATGGCCATAGTACCTCCTTCTTGCGTCATAATCTTCTAAGCAGTTTTCCCAATAGTCTTCTACATTAGGGAGGTGATAAAGGACACCATGACATTACTAGTGATGAAGCCCTTGAGATAAAAAAATATTTTCTGAAAGAATTATAAATTAAAAGAAGCAATTGTCCTTTAAATATTTTTATCATCCAGGGAAGTCTTACAATTATAATTTCCCAGAGTGATAGGGAATTGAACACCAACTATCTTCTTATCTTTGTAGGTTCTGTGTAACTTATCAAGCTACCTACAAATTTCTACTAGGAAATTTTATCACTACAAAACATGGGAAGCTTATAGGGAGAATCTTCAAAACATGCCAATCTGATATAAGAGAATTTCTTGAATTGGATGTTATAACTACCATAGGTTGAAATCAGTTGCTTGGCCTCATCGTGAGAACCTTTTAGCTATATTTCCCTCTAGGATTCTAACAATATACATAGTGAAGGCATCATTAACCCTCCTAAAATGGTGATTACTATTCTTTAAGGTTAATTTTGAGTAATATTCATATACAAGAGCATTTTTTTATTGTCTTCGGGAGAATCCTAACCATTCCTTCTATGCCCTAATAGTATACATCAAATAGGAGGTCATGTAGAAGGCATTGGTCCTTTCTACATTAGCCAATTGCTCACTTAAATTGATACAAATGATTTCTCCCTAGTCCAAATTCTGTTTCCCTTCACATATGATATTTATGTAAGGGTACATCCAAAAGTGGAATTCATTCTTTGGTAGGAAGCCCCATTATCCTGGCTAGAGAACGATGATGTTAGAAATTTCTTCCTTGAAATCACTTCGTACATAGCTTTAGGAAATCTAGAAGCTCCCTTCTTTGGGGCCTTGAACTAGGACTTGGCCACCATGTGCTTGTATTTGTCAAGTTCTTGATCAAGTAATTGTTGAGCTTGTTCCATGGTGAGAACATTTGAATTTTCAAACACTGGGATTCCAAGGGCAACATTGATACATCCCACATCTAATTTAACAATCACTTGAACTTGGGGGTCTATGATTTCTTTTGTGTCAGAGTCAAAATGGGAACCACAAGCCAAAACTATTTTTGCACATTGAATTGAGAAAGGGAATCCTTGAACATATTCTATCCCACAATCTTAGATGAGTTGAGCCACCGAAAAAGGATTTACATCATTCATTCGTGCCTAGAAGTTGTTCAAATCTAATTGTTACACATTGGTGTCCCTTATGTTGGGTATGGATGTCTCGAGAGGAGAGATGCTTGTGACCCTTCTAATAAACCTTCATTATAAAAAATGAAGCTCACAAAAATGGGCAAGAAATAGGGTAAAAGTAAAATCCACTTTGAATTCTCACAGAAGGTTTCCTAAACCTCTATTTTTACCCCCAAAGGAACGACGGCCTTCTCAGGAGTAAGATACACTTGGTTTTTTTAAATGGTTAAAGGTGACTCGCGTTATGGCTAGAATAGCTTTAGAACATAGTGTGCAAATCTCAGTTTGTAGTTGTAATGGTAGGAATGAATAACCCCTCTCGCTTTATAATATCCCATTTGGAGAAGGTCGGTGGGGGTATTTAATGAAAGAATCAATGGTTTACGGGAAACCGAGTGCTCAAAACGCTATATGTAGATATGATGGAGGAAAACAACCCAGAGGCCAAAAATTGCATGAGACACTTGGGACACAAAGGGCAAGTTCTGCAACATGAAGATAGACAAGGAAAATTTTAGTGGTGAATATTCGTAATATGGTGAATATTCCATTTTTGAAAAATTTGAAAAGGTGAATTTTTGGCACGGGCAATGACCTGTTCGCCTAAAAATTACACTTTAATTTTTTTAGGGGTCGGCTTTGCCTACCCTTGAAAAATATCCCCTATATAAACCTAGATTATTCACTAGGTAGAACACTTCTACTTCACATTTTTCAACAATATGATATATCCCGTATTATAGACGCGCGACAAGGGGGTAAGTTATTGATGCGCAACAATGAGGGTTTGCAAACAAGGAGATACTGTAGATATTGACACATAGTAGATGCATGACAAAGATTTTGTTGATGAGCGACATGGAGTTTTTTTTTATGAGCAAGAAGAGGGCGAGGTTGTAGATGCGTGATGAATATTTCTTTGTCATGCACGTCAATAGACCTTAGTGACGCGCGTCACTAAGGCCTTAGTGACGTGCGTCAATAGGCCTTAGTGACGCGCGTCACTAAGGCCTATTGACGCAGGTCACTAAGGCCTATTGACGTAGGTCACTAAGGCCTATTGACGCGTGTCAATAGGCCTTAGTGACGCGCATCAATAGGCCTTAGTGACGTGCATCAACAGGCCCTGTGACACGCGCGTCACTAAGGCTGTTGACGCGTCACTAAGGCTATCGCGCTGCGTCCAATAGGCCTTAGTGACGCACGACAAGGAGGTACAACAAATATTGACGCATAGCAGATGCATGACAAAGAGTTTTTGATGCGCGATACGGAGATTTTTTGATGAGAAAGCAGAGGTCGGAGGTGCGAGGCGTGCGGCGGGATATTTTGCGCCGCACGTCAAAAAAATGCGGTGATGTGCGTCAATGAGACTTATTTAGACCTTAGTGGCGTCAATAGACCTTAGTGACGCGTGTCAATAGACCTTAGTGACGCGTGTCACTAAGGTCTATTGACGCCATTCACTAAGGTCTATTGACGCAGCGTCAACGCATTTTTGACGTGCGGCGGCAAAATCTCCCGTCCACGCGTCTGCGACCTTACATCGCGTCAGCGTGCTTGATAATCAGGAAAAAAATTTCATACAACCCCCAAAAAATTCGCCTTCCCGTGAAACCGGTTCCGGGGATATTCACCAGGTATTCTCCACCTCCGATTTCCAGGAGGTCTCTTAAAATGAACCACTGAATATAGATAATTAAATGTGGAAAATGTGGGTTTGTGATGAAATGAGGGCCAAGCTGCACTTGGGACATTTAGGACAAGAAACCGAAAGCTCTATACTATCTTGGTGTGCAATGGGAAGTAGGTAGTTCGGTGAGAAATTCATAGGAGGCCCATGGGACACTGGGACAAAGGTTCTTTGCTGGTCCAAAAATCCGCAACATAAAGGACTTAGAAAAATTTAGGAAATAGGTTGTGTGTTTGCAAGGCTTTGTGGGTTTTACACAGGTGAGGGGAAATAGTGGTAAAAAAGCACAAGGGTAGTGAATTCTTAAAAATACCAAGACTATGCAAACATAGGAAAACTGGTTTCTTGTGGGAAAAATGGGGAATCGGGAACATGGAGCACGAAGGGTCACAGGACATGTGGAACACCAAGACCTGAAATACAAGCAATAAAAGGAAATATCCCAAAACTTAAAAGTTTAGAAGGTGAATAACTGTTGGGGACTTCATAATTCACAAAGGAAAACAAATACCTTTAAATAAAGGGACTTACTCAATTTTTTTGAAAATCAAGACAAAATTATATACACTTTGAGAAAGTGACAACAACCGGCTCTTTCTAGGGATTAGATTAGCTTGACACAAGATAGGACAAAAGGACCACAAAATATTTGGTTGAATGGTCGTGCTGAATTCATTGGGCAATACATTCCATAACAAGGTAATACCAAAGAGACACACAAGAAACATAAAACACAAACCTGAAACCCAAAACAAGGACTATACAAGACATATTTACAATACTATACAAAAAGACCGCTTGTTTATTCAAGACCAAAAAAATTCAATATCGACCACTATATGGAAATGGAAGTGAGGTTCCATCCATATAGCTTATATAAAATGAATTTTCCCAAGTAAGTGTCTAATTTTGAAAGGACCAATCCAGAGAGAATCAAACTTACCATGGCTTCCTCGAGGTTCTTGCCTCTTGTCCCAGTAGGACAATATATCCAACCTGAAAGTCTCTAGATATGGATTTCTTGTCAAAAAATTGTTACACCTTTTGCTGATGTGCAGAGATCCTATCCACCACATGCAACTTATCCTCATCCAAATTTTGTAGGTACATAATTCTTTTCTCCATGACACTACTGAAATTATCATCCTCAATGGATTTCATCAATTTCAAGGATAGAAATTCTACTGTTACTAGTACCTAAGCTTCTTCCATACACAACCTGAAATGGTGACATCCCAATGGTTCTTTTGGGTGTGATCTTATATGCCCAAAGTGCATCATAAAGCTTCTTGTGCCAATTTATTTGTGATTCATCCATAAGCTTTCTGATGATTATCACCAAGTTTTTGTTAGTTGATTTTGCTTGCCCATTCCCTTAAGGATAGTAATAAGAAGAGTGTGCTAGGAGATTCCATAACCATAGTAGAAATCAATCAACTCATAAGAAGATAAAATTGGGAATTATCAGTAACTATTTTATTTGGGACTCCAAACTCGACCACAATGTTTTCTTTAATAAAATTGCATACTACTTCTGAAGTGGTTCTTTTGAATGGAATTACTTCTACCCACTTGGTGAAGTAGTCAGTGGTTGTCAAAACATGTATATGTCCCGTATTGGAATTAGGATTGAGAGTGCCTATGAAATCTAACCCCCATTGTTGGAATGTATCCTCAATTACCACTGGTTTGAGAGGTAACACATCCAATTTGGGTTTACCCACAAAGGTTTGACATGCATCACATTTTGTGACCCACTTTGTTGCATCCTTGAATAATGTTGTCCAAAAATAGCCTACATGAAGAATCTTGTGAGTTGTTATAGTGGATGAAGAATGACCTCCACAAACTTGATCATGAAAATATCTCGAACAATTGTTTCTACTATTCTCTGTCTACACATCTCAAAAATCTTCCATCAATTCCTCTCTTGAATAATGAATTGTCCCAGAGTACGTATTGTGTAGATCACAATTTAACAACTCTCTTTTCTTTAGCATTCAAGTGTGTTGGGAACTCCCATAAGTCAAAAAGTGAGCAATGTTAGCATACCATTCATCTGTTGAACTCAAGAAAAGGAAAGTTTGGATACTATCATCTTCTTCCTTGGGTGTCTTACTCCCAAAAATATTAGCAATAAATTCACAGAGCCCTTTACCTCAAACTAGCTTAGCTAGCCTGATATCCAAATCATACTCTTGGAATTTTGTAACCCAATTTCCTCTTTTTGATCTGAACTCTTGTTGCGTGAGGATTGATTTGATAGTTGTATCAGGCACAAAGACAACTGAGTGAGAATTGAGGATATAGAAACAAAATTGCTTAACTGCCTTCACTACAAAAAAAACATGCTTCTCCATTTGTGTATATTTTAATTCTGATGCTTCAAAACATAACTCATGAAATCTATAGGTAGTTCACAACCTTCAAGACTCTTTTCCACCAAAATAGTTTTCAAAGTGCTCTCAGGTAGCATAACATTATATTATGAAATCCTCCTCAAACTCGGGACGAGGAAAGAACGAGGTTATGTCAATAGATTTTGTTGATATTTTCATAAGCACTCTTTCCTAAGATGTCTAGCAAAAGGATTTCTTCTCTTTCATCATCTCGAGCTATGCTCCTAGTTAATTCTACAAAATCAAGGATAAATCTTCTTAGAAAATTTATTTTTCCAAAGAAAGAGTGCACACCTTTCTTGCTTGTTGGGAGGGGAATCTTCTGAATAGCTTGGAATCTTTCTAGGTCAATTTTGATACCTTCTTTGGAAACAATATGCCCAAGAAATTTTCCTTCTGTGACACCAAAAATGGATTTCTTTGGATTCAAAGAAATTCCATGATCCCTACATTTCTGAAGGACAACTTCAAGATGTTGAAAATGATCCTCTCTTTTTTTAGAAAATACGGTCAAATCATCGAGGTAAATCACAATGCACTTTCCTTTTAAATTACCAAAAGCCAAATCCATTTCCCTCTGAAAATTTACACCAGCATTGATTAGACCAAATGGCATCCTCCTATAGGAAAAAGTGCCCCGGGAGTTGTGAAGGTTGTCTTGTGTTGGTCTTGAACATCCACCTCGATCTAATTATACACTGAAAATCCATTAAGCATGGATAACATCTCTGAACTAGTGATAGCTTGCAAGATTTGGTCCATCATATGGAGTGGATAATTATCCTTGAGAGAGGCCTAGTTTAAATTTCTGAAATCCACACAAATCTGGATTTCTCCACTCTTTTTCCTTACAGGAACAATATTTGCTACCCAAGTAGAATGATGAATAGGGAAGATTATTATGGAATTTAGCAGCTTTTGAATCTCTTGGTGAATTGTATATGTAATTTTTGGATTGTATTTCCTTTTCTTTTTGGAATGGCTTGATTCCTAGTTTCAAAGGAATATAATGTTGCATTTCCCTTGGTTTGAAATATTTCAGATCATCATATGAGTAAGCCAACACATCAATATATTTTCTTAGCAATTCAATCATCTTTCTCTTTTCATCCTTAGTACAACATTTTCCAATATTAACCAATTTAGGATTTTCTTCACTCCCTATATTTGATGCAACCTAGAATTTACCGAGATAACACCATAGACGTGTTGGCACATCACTCACCTAGACTAAGCACTCACCCGATGTGTGAAAATGTACGAGGTCCTCTTTATGGTTGCTATAGAAGGATGTTAGAGTGATGAAGGAAGAAACATATGGATCCATAACTAATTCATCATTCTACAATTCATGCTATATTCGATCTAGGAAAGAACAAGCTTAAAAAATAATAACGATTGAATAAAGAACATGCACTACTCAATTACACATAGGAATGACACTTAGATTCAGCCAATATCTTCCATCTATTAATAAACACAGAATCTCCTTACAATAATGGAAATCTATACCGATGCGCGCATGGATCTAATATAGTAATCCAGTCATATGCACATATATCTTTATGCTTACCTCTTACACTCTGCATATCCCTATATATCTATATCAACTACTATGTGATTCACATCATATATATAGGGTGGGGACTTTCCCTTCACCACTTATCTATTCCAAAAATAGGCCACATGCTACTAATAGCCACGCACCATTTACAGGCATAGCCACACATGCAAGTGTGTTATCTATAGACCTCTTACAATTAATTGAAGTGACAATCCTATTCTTAGCTCATCTCCATGCAAAATGCTTCGTTCGATCCTCTAAAGATAGACAATTCATGGTGTGCATGTCTCTACCTTGTTTATGTGCTATGTACACCATCTTCTAAAAATAGGTCTTCATGCTCAAAATTGGCTAAGTCCCAAAGCTGAACTTTCCCTCCATACGCGGGTTCTTCCTGTCCCTTCGCACCCCTGATCCTGGCCTTCTCTCCCATGTGGACTTCTTGTGTGATCTCTAACAAGTATTCTCTGATCAACATTACCCCACACTAATCTCATTATCGTCCCGATAATGGTTATCTCCAAAATTAAAGTAAAGAATGTTGAATGGAAAGAATAAGAAAGAATGTAGATGAATAAAGAATGTTTTATGAGGTAGCCTCCTCTGTATCAGTTTGAAGGATCAACTCTAGATACTCCTCCTTTATTTTGGCCTCCAAGGCCTACCACTCGGTGAATGCTTTCTCTTCCTGCTCTGGTATGTCCATAATAATAGACTCCAGTTCATCTTGGGTAACTTCACCTTTTTCATTTTGCAATACCAACATAATGTTGTACATTGCAGTATGTTTTCCTTCCAACGCATCCATATTTTTTGCGTTGAGTTTCCCAAGCTCATCTAATCTTTCCTTGTGTGGTTCTTGTGCTGCTGCTAGGGCCTCACAATTTTTACTTTATGAGTGTTAACTATTCTACGCGGCGCAAGGTATCATCCTTCATATCCTTCTGGACTGCATTATCTTCTTCCAGATTCTTTACCTTGATCAGCACCTCTGGAGCTATGCATATATTTAAGGCATGATTCACCTTTTTCAATTCTTCTTGAGCACTTGCAGTAGGCCTTTGTATGATGTAATCTTTCGACTCTACTGCAGCCTTAGCCCTTTTTGCCTCTTCTTCAGGATTCTTTGGTTTTGGCATTCTGATTATGTCCTCTTCCAATACCAAGTCCACCAAAGCTCTAACATAATGCATTACCGAGGGGAATTGTTCTGGTACCTTAGATTTCAGATGTGGGTGTGCTTTCATCACATGATCTCCAATGGCCTCTGCCATGCCAATTAACACACTATTATTTTTCTACTCTAAGTCCTTCTCTTGGGTCAGAGCACACTATCACTTTGCATCCTTCATCTTCAAATCCTCGTGTAGTGCTCTGATTGTTGCGGCCTTGTCCATGTTTCTTCTTGTAACCTCAGTAGAAACCTTTACCAGTGCATTGCTAACTTGTTCATCTGACATAACAGTAGGTTTAATTGTTATGTGCTTGGCTTGAGGTGTCTTCTTCATTCATCTTGACACACATGACTCCTCGCATACATAAAAATTAGGCTCATCCATGTGGGTGTGCATTGACCATGAGAGTTGATTTCTAGTGTGAATGGTTGCCATATCCCCATCCATTAATTCCCATCCAAATAAATCCTTTTGTTCTACAGTGCTTTGGAAACAGTGCGAATGATTTTTTTAGTGTCCTCTACATAGCCCATGAGTGGTGCACTATGTTCCCCACTCATCCTCTTTGATCTAGGACCCTTGGGAATTGTAGCTTCAAGGTTAGGAGTTTGTCCCATTACACCTTGAGTAGTCGCATGCATGGATCTAGAGGTTTCCTTCTCTCTTTCTTCTTTATCCTTCATCTCTTCATCTTTTTTCTCTTCCTCATTTTGTGGCTTGTCTTCTTGCTTGAGTGGGGTAGGAGATGCATGCTTTCTCTCCCTAATTCCTCTACTTCTTCATCCAACTTCAACTTTCTTCTCCTCTTTGGCTTAGCGGTCTCCTTGTGTGGAGAGAGATGAGGTGATTTCCTTACTGTTTGTGGGGTTCCACTTTGAGTCCTTGTGCATCTGAATACTTTCTTAAATCTATGCTCCCCCTGCTCAACCTCTATATCTTCCTCTTCGTCTTGTCCCTGAGGTGGAGTGGTTGTGCACTTTGTGACTCTTCTCTGTCATATGGTTTCTTTCTTCTATGCTCCAATCCTCCACTATCTTCACACTCCTCTTCTTCATCCTCTATTTCAATAGTTTCTATGGGCCTTTACACCGATATGTTTTCCATTGTGTGCTTACCCTTTGGTTTCCCTGGGAGCGTGAATTAATTCTCCACATACTTATTGTTCTCCATCTTGGGCTTCAACTGAAGATACACTAATGTTGCCCTTGTATCTACTACAACCAAACTTATTGGCTTATTATTCAACACCTCTCGAAATGAGCTTCTTGACATAGGCACTTCTTTCAGAATACACATGTACTTCTTCCTCAACGTGTGGTAGTAGTAGTCTACCCTATCTACATTTAATACCAGTGGGCGCATGTCTGTGAATCTATGAATAGATGTTTGGAAATACCTTGCAATGAATGTGTAAGGAAATTTACACCAAGGGCTCTAGACTCCATCTCTCATTGGGAAGAGTGCGATGCGAAGTCTTTGATATACAAAAAAATGGACTTATTTCCACACTACTAAGGGTAGGTCCTTCGGGATGTGCCACTCTTCTCCAAATTCCACGTGGATCCTATTGTACCATTTCTCGACCTTTGCTTGACATCATCTATCATGGATCCTTTACATAGGTACTTGTTGAACCTTTCAGCTGGTGACTTATTCTCCATGGGGTATTCCCATACCTTTTCCTTTGGCCCATCTGGTACTCTAATTTCCATGAATACCAATGATAAGAACAGCCCCAAAGTTGATCTTCCCTCCCGTGTGCACTTCCTTGACTATTTTCTCTACAATGTAGCACATGTAATATTGTTGACTACTCCTCACATCTTGTGCACAATGTGTAACCACATAGTATTTACGTGTGACCACTGCTCCTAATCATTTAGCTTTGTAACAAGGTGTCTTTCTTTGCTTGCATAACTAGACAGTTCTTCAACTTGTCTATATCCATACCGTGTGTGGGATTTTCAAGTACCCCAAATCCTATGTGGTCTCTAAGATCATGGATTTATCTATGAGATCATTCTTTATATCCTCTCCCGTGGCCTTCAAACCTATCACCGTTGAGATAAGCACGATGAGATTCTAACTCTGTATCCTACAAAGTAGAATAAGTCCTCATGCACTCTGCTCATGAGCCACTAGTACAAGGGCTCATACTTCCTGAAATATGGAAGCTCATATAATTGGTAGACCCCAATTCTCTTTAGAAGCTTCTCACCTACATCATCATAAACCGGCATGTCATCTTCCATATGTTTGTTTGTCCTTGTAGTGAGCAAGGAATCAAGCTCCTTCTTGTTCTCTGAGTTCCTATGATTTTATTCACTTAATTTTATCTTTCTGATGTGTGACTCCCATTCCTAGCCAACGATGAATCCTTCTAGATATTGAATTTCTAAAAAAAAAAAAATTCGGGTGCCATATCTTCCTCCTTGATGACCACCTTCTTCTTTCCTTTTTCTCCTGCTATAGCTTCCTTCTTGGGTGCCATTTTTACCTTGTAATCATCTCCTCTTTAACTCTACAATTTGTGAATCAAACCCTAGCTTGATTCAATCATTACCTGGGTGAAACTTCATGCCCTAACTCCTCTATGTCACCTTGCTTCACTCAAACCCTTCACCACCGGGGACACAAGCTTCTTTTCACATAGATATGTTTGTCATGCTTGGTTTCGCACCCTTCACACCTTAACCTGATCACTCAGCTCTTTGCACTTAGCTCTTTCCTCAAATAATCTTAGTCACAATGGTAAAAATGAATTTGCATCCCATTCTCATATAGTTTTTCAAATTTTGATTTATTTATTGCTCCATCTACCAAATATCCTCTCATTCATTGACCAAATTCATTTGTTCCATGTGGTACATCTTCGTGCCCAAGCTATAACCTTCTAGCATGCCTTCTTACCCCTTGGTCATAGACTCCTCTTCATTGTGCCCCTTATGCCCAAGTACCTCGTCACTGTACCTTCTCTTGGTAGTTATCATGGCCTCTATTTACCTCACGTTATACTATTCCTTCATTCATCTCCATCCTTGGTCACTTTTGAGGAGCAATGTCTTTACTTTGGCAAACACCCGTAGTAGCTTATTATTTTCATATTTCAATTCCCACAATCTTGTACCTAGATATCAACAACCACCCCACACTAAAAGGATGTGCAGTCCTCTGTGCATAAACATGCTTCATATAGTAATTAGCTTCATGTGCGTAAGCACGCTTATTTCACAAGAACAAAAACTAATTTGACAAAGCATAATGACAATGAAGGAAATACATTAAGGAAATACAAAATTGAAAACCTAATCTAAATGGAAATACTGCCTTATTACAAACACCAAGAAGACTTGTTTATATTAGGGCTTCAGCCTAATCCCGTTAAAGTAATCGGGTGGCCATGTTTCATTAAATTTTTCTAATTGGAAAGCACCCAATTCAAGTATGTAGGTGATGACATATGGCTTTAACCAATGTACTTTGATATTTCTTGGATGGCGCAAGAACTTAAAGTCATAAAGAATTACCATTTGTCCAATCTCAAACTTCTTATCCCTTATGTTTCATCATGCCATGCTTTCTTCCTGGCCTTTTCTTGCTTCTGACTCCATCATGTTATGGCTTGTCACTCATCCAGTTGAATCATCTTCTCAATATGCTCTTCTAAATCCTGTTCATCATCTAGACCTCTAGCACACGCAATGCGCAAAGAAGGTAACATAAATTCTATAGGGAGAACGAATTCTGTGCCAAACACCAACTGAAATGGTGTGGCTTTGTTCAATCTCTTGTAAGTTGTTCTATATACCCAAAGAACAACTGACACTTTATCATCCCAATCCTTTCATCCAATATCACAAATTTTTGTCAATGTATGCCGAAAATCTTTTTGAAATCCTCAAGTAGCTTCCATTTTCCGAGGATGATAAGGTGTAGTCTTATGGTGTGCAACCATAAACTCAACTAATAGGATCCTAATTATTTCATTCAAAAGTGTGTACCCCTATCACTTGTCAAGATTAAAGGACAACGATATCTTGTAAGAGCACTCTCCCATAGAAACATATATGTTATAACCATTGTACACTCCTTTGTAGGTGCTTCTTCGCCCACCTTGTGAGATAATATGTACAAGTAATGATATAGCGCAACCAAGTCCTCCATGTGGTTGGAGAAATAGGTCCTACAAATTCGATGGACCATTTCTAAAATGGTTTAGAACTAGTAATTGGTCTCAAAGGAATCTTATCTCTTTGCCTTGGTTTACCTGAGACGCGACAATGGTCACACACTTTGCACTATGCTTTATAATCTTTATATAGTGTCTCTTACCATAATCTAGCAAGTAGGATCTTTCGGGCAAGTCACATCACCTACATAGTGGCCTCCTTTAATACCACCATGTGCCTCCTCCATTATATCCTTGCACTCATGCTCTAATACACAATGATGTAATACTTCATCTCTTCCTAACTTGTAGAGGTCATCACTGATCAACATAAATGGTGCCACGCGTATAGCAAGATGTTTCTTTTCAAATGCCTTCATTCCTTCTCATGCCATGCCGATCTGTAGAAAGATAGTAATGTCTTCTAAATCTGATGGCACGCGTTGTAACCTATATAATTGTGCATCTAGAATGATTTCTTCAATTATATGTGCTTCTTCTCCTGAGTTAATTCTAGACAAGTGGTCTTGTCCGAGTTACTTTTCCATGGCTTCACCATAACTTTGTGAAGTGAAAATATTGAAATAGGAGTACCCATCTGAATATGCACCCTTGCAAAGACTGGTTTGTTCACCAAATACTTCAATTCCATGTGATATGTAGAAAGCACAAATGGTGTTTATAACAAATCTTGTCGAAACCTTTGCAATGCATAGATCATTGACAAAGCTTTGCGCTCTGTAGTTATGTAATTCTGTTTAGCAGGAGTCAACTTCCTACTAGAAAAAAATTGGATGATCAACAATACCTTCTCTAAGTTGAGATAACACAATACCAATGGCCATGCTAGAGGCATCCACGTGCACATGAAATGGTTTATCCCATGAGGAAAGTGTAGAATGGGCGTGGTAGTAAGTTTCTCCTTTAATATCTCAAACACGCGTTGTTGCGGTTCTCCCCAATAAAATGTACCTTTCCCTTTTAGTAATTATTCCAAGGGTGCAATAACTTTGGCATACCCTTTGATGAACTTTCGATAGTATCTTGTGTGACCCAAAAATCTACGCACCTCACTTTGACTAGTAGGTGCTTCCAGGCCTAGAATGACTGCAACCTTAGCTAGATCAACTAGCAAACCTTCCTTACAGATTATATGTCCTAACAGTATTCCAAAAGGTGTAGAAAATATTCACTTCTTGATGTTCAAAGAGATACTCAATTTTTGCACTATTCAAACATTAAGTGTAGATTGTCACAATGATCTTTCACAAACCCATATGCTATCCAAACATTTAGATAAACATGTAAAAATTTGTGAATAAAATATTTGAATGCTGAACAACTATCCGTGAGAATACAACAAGCACATTTTTCACTCCAAAAGGCATCACAATATAGGTAAAAATTCCCCATTCAATAGTAAAATTTGTCTTTTATTGATCCTCCTCAGCAATCCTAACTTGATGATACCTAGAAAACCCATCCGTGAAGGAATATTTTTTACGTGCCCTGCAAATCCTAGTATTTCCTTAGTAAATGGCATAGGGAAGGGATTTGTTACACATGCAACATTTAGCTCCTTGTAGTCCACACATATTCTAATTTGTCCATCCTTCTTGATATCTGATCACCATTGGACTAACCCATTATGACTCATCAAGGGGCTTGATAATTCCATATTTCAACATGTTATCAATCTCTTCTTTGACCTTTTCACACAAATTGGGGTTCATTCTATAAGGCCTCTTTCTAACTGGGCATGCACCATCCTTAAGCTTTATCTTCATTTCCCCAAGTGATTCATGCACACCTTTAAGTTCATGATACCCTCGAGGGAATAAGTCCTGATAATCCCTGAGTAACTCAATGATCTTTGCCACTTCCAATTCTGACCAATAGTCTCCAATTATGACCTCCTTTGGCTCAGCCTCCGAACCTATATTCACCTTCTTTGTCTTTATGGGTTCGTGGTAGGAACGTGTATCCTTTTGCCGCACTTTGTTTAAGACCTTGCACACCCCTTGTGAATGTTCAATATCTAGGTTCTCAACTTCCTCATCATCCACGATGTAAACCATCTTTCCTTTCTCTTTCTCAAGGCAAGTGCATTCAAGTAGTATGGAGTCCATTTCTTCTTCCTTTTCAAAACATGCTCCGGACTTTGTCTCACCAAATAATTCCTGAATATGCTCTTCTACCTTTGCACTATCTCCCATAGTTAAGCGCTTAACAAATCTTAATGATTCTTCTCTTTGGGGGTTTAGTTGAGAAATATTCAAATGTCCGGAGCATTCATGTAACCAAATTCACAATTCCCAGTCTCTCGATGTAGTTCTGCATATATATACCAAGCGCGTGTGCAACCTTGTAGAGTAGAGTACAATCTATGCACCCAAAGTGAAGGTGCTAATGATTCATGTCCCGCTATCCAGAGTCTCTCACACTACTGAATGTGATGTTGAACAAGTTGATCACCATTATAAGTGTATATTTGCGTAATTGCATTGCTCCTTAAAAACCTAGTAGATAGGGTAATCCCATCTCCTCCCGGTCTATAATATTATCTTTATGGCCTACCCACCAACAAAGCGCTTATCGTCTGTCAAGAAGGTATACAATAACATATCTCTTCTCTTAATTTGATCTATCCATTGTGCTTCCATGGATTTCAAAAATATAGGAAGATCTTCTGCTCCTGTATACCAAGGTACCGCGCTACCTATCCGTCGAACAAAATGAAGTCCATTCTTGTGCGCAACCACACTTTTTACCTCACGCCCTACTAGTTCATATGTACCATGAGCCCAATTGTCACAATAAATACTCATAGTATCACTAATAAAATGAGAATATTCCCACTATAGGATACCTTATTTTGATGGCTCATTGACCTCAGGGTCCTGAATAATGCGTACATAGATTATGTTTAAGTCCTCCTCACTTAGAGGCTCAACATATGGTGTAGAATTTCCATATATCAAAGGTATCATAACAATTTCCTCCTTGTTCTCAAAGTTGATATACCCCTTATTGAATCTCAATTTAGCATTATTCACATAACACCAAGGGTGTCCAAGCAAGGCTAGAAAATTGTCTACTTCTAAAAGTGCAAATACAAATACCCCGGATGAACTTGGCCCCTTGTATGGTTATAGTCTATGCATCCTTCAAAACTCCTATAGGAGTGGCCTTAGTCATATTTTCCATAAAAAACACATTAGTTGATGGCTGTAATGGAGGTCTTCCCATTTTTACCCATGCATCTAATGTGAGCACATTTACTTTTGCACCTGTATCAATCAATATGTTCCTCAACAACCATCCATCCACAACAACATTGAGTAATTTCCTTGTCATAGTCAATGCTATCGGTGGTAATATTTGCATGCGAGGATCTGTCATCCGGTATCAATATTTGTGCATATAGTGTTCCCTTTTAACTAACTCCCTAATAGTGGAATGATGTTATCCTCGTGCAACATTTTGCACACTTCTCTCAGATCATTGATATCAGTTTGTATTGTCTCTGATGCTTTCTTCTTCTCCTTTAAGTATTGTATCTCACCCTAAATATTCCTTAGCACGTCCATGGTATCCTGATACACCTCCTTCTAATAGGCGGGATCTGGGTACCTTGCATGCAAAACCTCCTTCTTAGTGATTGTAGACTTACAGTGCAATGCCTCTTTTGTGCGCCTTTCTTGCTCATGTAGTAATCTTCATTATTAATGCCTTAGATCCTTCTACTATCTTGGGCATCTACGATCCTATACCAAAACTGAATTCTAACCATCTTAGCACCTTTTTTTTTCTTGCTTATGTTTCTTACTTAGATGCTCATATAAGTCTGGGCACTCTTCATAGCTATGGTTCTTTCCGCAGAAAGAACATGCAATATTATGAGGAAATTCATGCCTATAGTGGTCAGGAGATCTGCACATATAACATGTTCCACGAGGGAACTCACCTCTTCCTCCACCATGGCCTCGTCCTCCATATCCACTATGATATCCATGTCCTCTTCCACAACCTCCTTCAAAACTCCCTCATTCTTGTCATAGTGTGTTTGATTATGATCCCGATCCTGGTGCTCATTCTTACCCTTAGAATTATCCATCATGCTTGTTTATCATACCCCAATATCTATAGCATCC
Organism: Taxus wallichiana var. yunnanensis; assembly: GCA_018340775.1. Taxonomy (NCBI): domain Eukaryota; kingdom Viridiplantae; phylum Streptophyta; class Pinopsida; order Cupressales; family Taxaceae; genus Taxus; species Taxus wallichiana. The sequence continues at coordinate 219,311,558 of CM031239.1, forward strand.
TGGATTTGACTAATCAACTGACAATCTTCAGTATCATGGGTTGTGGACCGGAACATTTTATAGTAACAAGATACATTCTTCCTTATCGTGCGTTGTAACAAAGGACAATGACTAGCATCATGATTCAAATGACAAATCTTACGGTCAAAGAATGAGTATGTTGGTACCCAATTTTTTTCTCCTTTTTAGTCTGAGTAGCATCAAAGATATGGCATGAAGCTTAAAGACAGATGGATCATGGTGTGTGTCATTTTGTAGCTGGGGATATGATCTAACTGGCACTCAGTTTGTGGAGGGATATAGAACTCAAATAGGACTTGATCTTGTCCTAATCTGCTTTAGGTTATGCCTTTCAACCAAGGTAAGAGGACCTATTTTTAACACTCAAATGGTGAAGGAGATAGAGATATCCCTCAATTTGTAAAAATAGTATGAAGGGGGCCTTGGGAAAATATAATCAACACTCCAAATCTGACTTTCACAAGTTGTCACTTCTAGATTATGGAGATACTTTCAATGCTGAGACAAGGGTTATCAAGACATTTTGAAATCTTGATCTATTCTCGCATACTTTAGCAACTAGATTTTGATCTTTTGTGGGTATACTGTCAAAACAGGGTAGTATGGGGTAGGATTAATTATTTTGAGTGATTTTTTGGGTGGGATTTCAACAAGATAGATTGCACTTTGCCAGATCCTTGAGGAATTTCACAACAATGAAGAACTTCAATAACAGAAAGCTTTAAAATAGTTAAAACATTCCTTCAACTAGAAGGTGTGCATCAATGGAGGCCCAAATTTTCACCTTTTCACACAATCTTTGAGATTCTAGCACGAAGGCTCGAGTTAGAAAACCCAATAAAACATCAAAATCTAAGATAAATCACACCTAAGGTACACCCAAAAGCTTACAAACAATCTCTGTCAATAGATGAAAGAAAAGTGATTTTAAATCATTTATTTCATTCCCAGATGAAAGCTCTTCTAGAAAATGAAATTGCATATGCCACTAAACTATCACAAGGATTGAGACCTATGTGATTCAGATGGATTTTGATACAAGATTGCAATAGGAACTAGAACAACTACTTGTAGACATTCTGAAATGAAATAAACACAAAATTGCCAGAGATTTAACACAAATTAACTCAAAGTTTATCAGATTCATTAGTAGGGAGAGTTATTCAAACAATATCAGAGCTTTTTGATGGCTATACACTTGTAAGCAACTCAACATGAATGAAAATTTGACACAGAGGAAGTTAACCTGGTTTCTCAGAAAGATTTCTCAGAAGATGAGATTTTCTCAAAATTTCTCGTGAAAATGAACTCTCAACCTTTTACATGTCTCAAAACATGCATTATATATATCTCTATTACATTCAAGCATTCTCTCCCAATAAAATAATATGCCAAGCATCAAGTTTGTTACAAAATTCCATCATGATTCGCAGACAAGGACGTTTAACAGAACACATCCAAAAGTTTCCAATTGTCTCAAAAAGAGATGAATCGTTGCAAAATTCACATCATTATCCATTATGGAGGCATGTTTTTCATCTTCAAAGCATGCATACCCCCTTCCTTTCATTATTTCATCCATTTCCCTCCAACATTTGACTCTGCACTTTTGGATCTGGTATTTTACGTTTACTCGAGCTTGACAAAATTTCATTTCAAAAGTACCTCAGATCTACAAATTGAATTTTCAAATTGATTACATTGATCCTTGAAGGCAAAAACAACATGAATTCACCAAAAATTGGTGAAAATTGATGCAAAAATCACATCTCCAAGCTTCTTGGAGCTCAAATGGCAGTCAAAACTAAAAATGCACTGATTACTATTGATCTTCTATTATCCTTTAATCTGAGTCCTCCATGTCACAATGTGATTAGAAATGGGCTTGGGATCACTTTTTGACATTTTAACACTTTTGGACAAATGTAAAAAATTTGGCATTTTTCTCCGCCCCTCCACCCTTTGAAAATGATCTTGACACGTGTCCCAATGTGGGTCCCATCAGAATCGTAGCTCGATTCTACACATTTCCACCTTTTTTGAAAATTTGCAAAATTTCTCAATTTCCTCCAACACTCCTCCTTTAAGATTTGGCACTGACACATGGCACAATATGATTGGATCTGGGGTCACGGCTCAATTTTACACATTTTGCCTCTTTTCGAAAAAAGAAAAATTTTCAATTTTCCTCTCTTGGCTCCACCCTCCCGCAAGACACGTGTCCTCATATGATTGGCTGAGGGGAAGCACTCTAATTTCATACTTTAACTCCTTTTCACCAAAGGAAAATTTTCAACATTTCCTCTACACTCCCACACCTCCAATTTTGTCCCTGCCACGTGTCTCCCTCTAATTCGTTGCGAGCCACGCTTCAAATTACCACTTTAACTCATTTTGCCAAAAAGGCAACATTTCCTTTTTCCTTCACCCGCACTCCCCTCTACCCCTGATCCTACCACATGTCCACTCCTGATTGGCCTAGCAGACCCGTGGCCCTTTTCACAACTTTTGTTCCCTTTCACCCAAAAGCAATTTTTTAAGTCTTCCGCTAGCCTCCATTCCCGCCTTTGATGCAAACGTGACACATGTCCACTTGTGGGGCCTATGGGGCTACGGGGACAACTTGCACATTTTTCCAAAAACACAAAAACGTTAAGTTTTTTAGAAATGACCCACTTGGTCTTTGTCCAATTACAAATGGCCATGTATGCAAGGTATATGAGCTAGAATTTGACGGGCAAAGGATGACCGTATGACCGTTAAAAAAAATGCAAAAATTGCCAACGACCCCAAGAATTGATTTTTTCTTTGTGGGTGAAGAATTTTTCGATCAAAAGAAAAATGGAAAGTGTTTTTAGGAAATTTAAGACCATGGCAAGGGATATTTGAGGGAAAATAAGTACAAATCGAATGATTTCAAGCTCCAAAGGCTGGGAAAACACAAGAAAAATAGTAGAGGCATTTGAATGGGAAAAATTAGGGCAAGGTAATGAGTTTGCAAATAATCCAATGCACAAGAATGGAGCTACAACTTCACATCATCGATTTCATGAGGAAAAAATGTTTCAAATCACAAAGAGGAAAGGGGAAACATGGAAAAATGACGAGAGGATAAAAATGGGCACCAACAGAGCATACATTGCTGCGAGGACAACTATCCTTGGTGTAACCTTCCACTTCATAATCTTTACACCAAATCCCCGAGCGTGTTTTATGGGATGAGTTGGCTAATAACTTCTCTAACTATTTTTCCATAGCTGAAATTTGTGCCTCTAAGAATGGACTAACGCCAGTGTCAATGCTCCCAAATGCCTCAACATGCAAAGTTGCTTCCAATGCTTCACGTGGATCAATGTATGTCTTATGTGACAATGCTCTTCTAAATGGTGTAATCAATCCTACGACGAACCATTGTGCATGTTGGATTACATGAATATCATAAGAAAGCTTAGATATGAGTGTTTTAAAATGGGCATCATACTCACGTACACTCTCAGTAGTGCCTTACTTGATATCCTTGAGTGCGCTTATACTCTTTTGCTCAAACTATGGGATATAAAACTCTTTCAAGAATGCATCCTTCAACGCTGCATAATCCACACAAGTTTTATCAGGGTCAAACTTCCTATACCAGTTGTGTGCACATCCCTGTAATGTAGTAGCAAATTGACTTTCCTTGTACTCAGAAGCCATGATCCCTTTCACACGCCACAATATTTCACACATGTGTACATGCTCAACAACATCCTCTATGCCCATATACTCTAGAAGATGAAGAGACATCTCCATATAAATATTCTAGGGTTGGTGTAAACCTTGCCCACCTGATCCAGAACCTCATGTGTTTCCCCTACCTCCAGAACCACTAGATCCACCAGAACTAGAACCACCTATTCCTCCTGATCCTCCACCTGTAGCTGGAATAGGACCTATAGATGTACTCCCCTATGCTCCGATAGTAGTACTATACTAAACCCCTACAGTCATGTGGTAGTTCCACTTCCAGAGGTGAATCCAACATTTGACGCACTTACATTTTGTGTAGATGATGCACCTAAAAATATTCCTCCAAATAACATTGAAGTCATCTATCCTGCCATTGATGTACTTGTTTTCTAACTTACTCTAGTTCTCTTGTTTCCCAAATCCACTTGCTGATTACTTGTCATACTAGATACTGGAAAACCAAGCACAAGGGCTAGGTCACTAGGTGGATTAAGATGCACACCCGCGGCCTAAGTAGTCTTTGTTGGTGCACTTCTATGTGAAGCCAAGGGGGATCTTTGTCATGCTTTCCAAGATGGGGGAGTTCCTGATGCTCTGGCTCCATGTCTTCTACATGAGCTTTAAATCCTTCACGAGCCATCTCTCTCCTTAATGCCATACTTTCTACAATGGAACACTACTTCTCTATCTCCCTCTCATGCACCTCATTATACTTAAGCCGCCTTTCCTCTCTCTTCCTTTCTGCCGCTAGGTCTGTCATCTTTCACCAAACCTATTCTTTCCCTCGCACATGGTGAGGTTTAGTTAGCCATCGGTTTACTCTCTAGGTTCAAAGTTACCATCAAGATCTTGATCGCCAGTGGAATACCTTGCAAATATGCTCCTCTTGGATATTACAAAAATGGAATTCAACTACCTCTGGGAAAGAGTACGTCAAAATTTAATATTCCAAAATATAATTGTTTGGAACAAAGACAAAACCACATATCCACAGTGTGAGTCCATATCAGATCAACATCATAAAGGGCCTAAAATTCTTCCTATGTCCAGACAAGTGCACGATACCTCCAATTCTACTTAGATGCATAAGCAATCAACCACTCATATAATTCTACTAGAAAGATAGTGAAAAATATCTCATATAAATTTTCATACAGATTTTGTTCTACCTAAGTGCTTGTGTTAAACTCGGATCTAATGTTGAAGCTGTCTTGCATATTCTTCCTTCGATCATGTATGCGCTCCTCAATACGTGCTAGAGTTAACTGATACATATTCATCGTGAACCATCCTGAAAACATCTAAAAAAGAGGTCCCGACAACGGAACCAATGATGCAACCTAGAATTTACCAGATAACACCCTAGACACACTGGCACATCACTTAGCCTAGACTGAGTGCTCGCCCAAAGCCTCGCAAGGTATCGGTCCCTCTTTAGGGTTGCTATAGTAGGATGTTAGCGTGATGAAGGAAATAACATATAGATACATAACTAATCCATCATTCTATAATGCATGGCATATTCAGATCTAGGAAAAAACAAGTTTAAACAATAATCATGATTGAATCAAGAACATGCACTACTCAATTACACATAGGAATGACACTTAGATTTAGCCAATATCTTTCATCTATTAATAAACACAGAAGCTCCTTACAATAATGGAAATCTATACCAATGCGCACACATGGATCGATAGAGTAATCCGGGGCATATTCACATATCTCTTTATGCTTACCTCTTAAGCTCTACATATCCCTATATATCTATATCAACTACTATGTGATTCACATAATATATTTAGGGTGGGGACTTGCCTTTCATCGCTTATATATTCCAAAAATATGTCGCATGCTAATAATAGCCACGCATCATTTACAGGCATAGCCACACATGCAAATGTGCTATCTATCTATAGACCTCTTATCGTTAATCAAGTGACAATCCGATTCTTAGCTTGTCTCCATGCAAAATTCTTTGATCCCATCCTCTAAAGATAGGCAATACATGGTGTGCACATCTCTGCCTTGTTTATGTGCTATGTACGCCATCTTCTAAAAATAGGTCTTCATGCTCAAAATTGGCTAAGTCCCAAAAGCTGAAGTTGCCCTCCGCACGCGGGTTCTTCATATCCCTTTGCACCCCCGATCCTGGCCTTCTCTCCCACATGAACTTCTTGTGTGATATCTAACGAGTATTCGTGATTAACAATATTGATTTTTTTATTTTTAGTTGATTGATGGGCCTCATGTGATACCTTGGATTTGATATATCTATCATGCTTTTCAAATAAATATTCTAGGATTACCATTCCTCTAGGTATCTTATTACCTTTCAACCTTATGCAACCATCTTTATCATACTCTTTCTCCACTCCTTCAAACACTAGAGATGAGAAAAAAACACGATGTAAGGCTTCACGTCCTTACAAATACAATCGACTAAAATTATCTTGAAGTTCAAGGAAGGAGATCAAGTGATGATCTTTATTAAATACCTACCAATGGTTAAAATTATCAGGCACACTTAGTCTATCTATAATATTGATTGTGAACTTATCTTAGGTAAAATTTGGGTGACGGATTAGCAAAGATCTAGACACAACTAAAGCATCAGATCTAGTATGTTTCTCTCTAGGCACATATTCGATAGAAAAGGCATCTAGAAATTCAATTGAATCCCAAACCATATTCATGTAATGTTTCAACATTCCATTTTTCACTCATAATACCCCTTTGACTTGCTTGACAATGAGTTCAACATCCCCCTTAGCACAAAGATTCTTAATCCCCATCTCTCTAGCTACTATCAGGCTGAGAAGAAGGGCCTCGTACTCAGCTGTATTATTTTTTTTTTCAAACTAAACCCTATAAGAAAATGGATGACACTTTCCTTTAGGATAATTAGAACCTCTCCAGCTCTAGATCCAATCGAAGAATAACGCCATCAAATTCCAATACCCAGACACCATTAGGATCATTAATCACTCCCTTAGGAGCCTTTACTTCATCTTCATACATGATCATATAGTTACCATGGCCAATGTCCTCATAGAGAATTTTTTCTTTAGGATCATTAGTTTTCTACACAATGTATTCTTCTTATCTCTCAGGAAACAATTTCTTCATTTTTCCATTGACTAGAATGAGGGCATGTGACCAATCCATATGGATTTCTCCTCCCACTTCTCTACAAAAATTCCTACTCAACAACATATTGTATGATGGAGGGATGTCTACAACCAAAATTGTAGCTTTGACCCTTTTGTTTGGGAAAGCAACAAAAGCTACTTGGGCATCCTTGATCCTTCCAACAAGAGGCACCTCCTTACTTTCCATAGAATAACATGAGCCAAATGTTTGTGTTAATGTGAGACCAAGGGCATGAGAAAATTTAGCAGAATCACATTGTCTAATTCTCTTGAGTCAATAACATAGTTGTTGAGCTTATGGTTGGCTATGAGCAAGGTGACATAAAAAGGATCTATTTTTTCAGTTGTAGAAGGTGCGCACGCCATCAAATTTTGTGGGGGTGGAGAATTAGGAGTGGGTAACAGGCCTTTAGAAGTGGTGGATGATGGGCTAGGTTTGGAATTGACAAACTTGACAACTTGGGCAAACACATTTGGGTGATTTTTATAGAACTCAACTTTGGATATTTGGATTATGGTATTTTTATATGATCAATTATATCAAAGGATCCTGAGGTAGAAGACTCCAGGACTTGAAGAGGTAGAAACCTTAGGCTTATCGGTTTTGTAGATGAATAATTTTGGACCCAACAGCTTAAAGAAACATTGGCCTTGGGTGAGGTAAATGAAGTAGAAGGGGTGTTAGTGTTACTTACCTTTTGAGTGGTAGTGGTAGGGATAGGGGATCCTCTCCTTGCAACAACTGGAATAGTGACTGGAACCTCTTTAGATATATTTTTAGGATGGACCACTTCCTTTTTCCTGATCATTTGTTCTCTTGTCATGACATCATATGACTCACTGTTCATCTCTGCTACCACTTCATCATCATCATCGACCCCTTCTGTGGTAAGGAAATTAACTTGAGAATCATCTACCTCTTTTGGAACTTCTTCAAGTTATTTGATAGGTTCTTCCAACCAGCTTTCAACTTTTTCTTTAGGATTTTTACCTCACAGTTACATTGACTAGAAATTTGAGAGGAGGAGCTTCAATTGCCAATTTAGGCTGAGTAGGAGGAAAATGGTTTTGAGGTTGAAAGTTCCTCCTTGGTATATCTTTATAAGGCACATTTTGGGAAAGTTGTTTCTTAATAGCTATAAGATCATTTGCTAACTTCTGAACCAATTGATCGAGTTAGCTTACAAGTTGAGGCCTTGGTCTTGGGAGGCTCCTTCTTTAGTTTACCAGACATTATCAAATCATCTTCAACACTTATGGCCAAATGTTTTATCATCGTCCAAATTAGAAATATTTACCCTTCTAGATGCGTATCTTACCTTTGGAAATTATGCATTCAGGAAGAAACATTTCTGAATCTGATCCACAGGATGAGTGGCTACTAGAATTTTATTCACCAGTTTGTTGAATCTTGCCACAAACTCTTACATGGGCTCATATGGTTCTTTCTTTATTTGAGATATTTGAGCAAGAAGAGCATGTATGTCCTCGCAGGTTTAAACCAATTTTTGAATTGGGTCCTCATAGTGTCCCAACTAGTGATAGCACCATCCAAGAGATGATAGAACTAGTCTCGCAGCATTGTCTTTTAGTGTCTCCACAAAAGTATAATGGAGACATATTCATGCTCAACTCCAAGAACTCCACAGACCACAATAAAGGCAACAATATGCTCATCTATATGTACTTTTCCATCTCCTTAGAATTTGGGAAAATTATTCCTATACCCTTCAAAAATCATGTAAAGGTTGGGGAAGAGCCAAAGGCCCAACCCGTTGACCCCAAGGCAAAAGGTACAACAACCATTCTGGGAAAAATGGTTTGCATAGGGATTGCAACTCCAGGATAATACCATGGCTTGAGCACTTTGGGACTTGATTGAGTTTGTATGTTACCGGTTGAACATGTAGAGATTATATCCTATGTAGGCGGAATACTTATGGATCTTCTCTCTCTAGCCCTTCTTTCTAGAGTTAGGTGAAAACCTTGTTTTTCTAAGTAATCAAAGTAAGGATCATCAATACCTTATGTTTTTGTCCTAGTGTATATCTTCTATCATCCAGTGTATTATTTCTTCCGCCTATTTTTGAATATTGTTTCAATGGGATGCATAAAACATGCCCCATGGTGGGTGCCAAAAACCATTGGTTGAGAAATTTGAATCTTTAATACAAGCAACAGTTCAGGGACAAAATCCCTCCTCTTTATGGGAGAGGTTCCCTTATTACACACACAAGCAAGAAAACTACTTATTTACAAATTTACAAACTATTAGTATTAGATGAGGATTTCGATGTTGGAACTTTCTCCATATTTGATTATTCTTAATACAGAAGAAAAATATGTAGAAGAAGTAATGATTCCAAGAACGAGGATGGTTACACTTTCAGATGAATAGATAGCAGAGTAAAATCCTGCTTTACACATACATGAGATTTACTGAAACACATGAATATATATATACATGACATGTATGTAGTAGGTAAAAATCTCTAAGCACAACTTCAACTCAAACAACAAAAAAATTTCATATACAAATATATAAAATCCACATTCACAAGGTAAAGAATAGAGTAGAGGAAACTTAGGAAACAAATAGAAAAGAACTTATGTATTGATTCTTAATAGTTATGTATTTTTTACATACCATGCATCAAAATCCCACCCCATTCACAAGGTAAAGAGTTTATTTTATATCCACTCGGGTGGTTACAATTAGAGGCCTTTTAGTTTCCTTTCTTTTGATAAAAAATATCTAATCAAATTTTTATAATATTAAATTGGCCCCACTTAAATATTACACGATTACAATGAAAGGTGGCCAAATTAATGAAATAAATTGATCAAAATAAAAGTCTAAGAGTTGGCTCTTTGGAGCATTAGAAGAATAGGTTGCCACAATATTTTTCCGAGAAAAATGCTCCAACAATCTCCATACCTCGGGAATAGTATTATTGGCAGTAACATTTACCCAATTGTTCAAAAAACCTTCCATATCCTTCTAGAAGTCCACATTTTTTGAAAGGCCTCTGTTAGCTTCAACAACAAAACTTGCACGATGAAAAATTTCTTTCACCTTATCCTTGGTTATGATATTAGGTTTAAACAACTTCTCCTTTATGAGTACTTTGAGTTTTGTTTTAACCTCTTACACTATTTTCTTGCTTATGGAATATTCCTTGAAGAAATGACACTGAAGATCTCAAAATTCATCCAACACACAAGCTCTGAAGGATTCAGCCTTCTGAAACTTGTTCTTTAATTCATCAATTTCTTCTTCTAGGACTTTGATCTTCCAATCCACACTATACACCCATTTCTTTGAAAGGTTATTCTTTGAATCATCAAAGACCTTGTTTGCAATGATAACTTGTTCATCAATATGACTCATTTGTATGAGATCTTGTATGTAATTGGTCCATAATTTGAGCTCTTATTCAAGGCCTTCTTGAGTTTGACGCTAACCTTTGTTGGATTAAGTAAATATTATCAAATGATTTAAATGCTTCTTTCATGAAATTCATGCCGAGAGATAAGCATCTCGTCCACCATAGCCTCAATTGCTTTTCCATAAGATGCATGCTTATGAATTTATTTGATATTTTACACTTCCTCACTAGTCAAGACAATAGGAGGTGGCATTGTAGTGAGAGGAGTTGGATCCAACACTTTGTAACAAGGTAACAAGGACTTAATGAAGGCAGAAAGAATTTATACATGTTCTTGTAACTGCTCTTGTGTCTGCTTTCCTTTTTCCACTCTTTCAATTACCTTTGATACATTCTCCTTCAAATTATGAAGTTTGATTTTAGGGGTGGACTCACCCAATGGTATCCTTATCAACTCCAAATCATTCAAAGCCAAATATTTCTCATCTTTATCAACTTTAGGTTTAGCAATCTCAAAAATTGTTGGCCCTTAGAATTAGATACCAATCTAGAAGTAGTTCTAGCTTTCTTGGTAGATGGGGAAAAAGTTGTGCCTAGAGAGTAGCCACAACATCAAATTTTGGGGCAACAATTTGAGATGAGGCCTTCCTTTTCTTACTATCAACAAATGGTTGGACCCAAGTAAAAGAAGTACTAGAAGGAGGAGGAACAAGAGGCCCTAATGCAAGTGTGCTCATTGAACCCAATGTCTGCATGCATTTGAGACCTCCATGAAAGATGTTCCAATACTAGAAATATGCATCCCCTTGATAGGAGTCTCTTTAACAGTGGATCTAGAATAACCATTGGTCTCATATTATGGTGTGAGATCCTTTTGATTTTCATCTTCTTTTTTTTCTGTGCTTGATTGCTTCAAGATTGATTTATTCTTCTTCTTGACCTTCTAGTTATTTCCTCCCATTGAAAGGTCAATGATTTTCTCAACCTCCATGGATGCCTCTATCTTTTTGGGAGAAGAGGGTTGAGTATTTCCTTCTTCAATAATATCTTTGTCCTTCTCATCCCTTCTAGACTTTCCTTTTTTGGTATACACAAAAGTTGAAGACTCGAGTAAAGAAGGGGCTAATTAAGTCTGAGGCTTAGATGTTGAATCCAAAGCTTCCCCATGAGATGCAAAAAATTCTTAGGAAGGGGACCATAGTCTTCCCACTTTGTACGTTTTCATTTTCCTATCAAACCAAACCTTAGTTCTGACCAGGAGTGGATTGATGATCTCTTGAAAATTATCTTTTCTCTCTTGAACCAACCAATGGTGTCAAGAGGAGTATGCCTTATAGTCTTATTATACTCAAGAGATTGTAGATCATCATCATCATCTTGTAGGTCTTCTGGTACTTTGTAGATGCCAAAATCCTTGATTTTTTCAAAGAGAGACAACCATAGTATCTCCTTCTTGCTTCATAATCATTTGAGAAATCTACCCAATAGTCTTCTACATCAGGAGGTGATAAAAGGACATCCTAACATTACTGGCGATGAAGCCCTTGAGATCAAAACAAGATCTTTTCTGAAAGAAATGAAAATTGAAAGCAACAACTGTCCTTTCAATATTTTGAGCATCCAAGGTAGTCTTACAAGTATAATTTCCCAGAGTGATAGGGAATTGAACACTAACTATCTTCTTATCTTTACAGGTTCTATGCAACTTATCAAGCTGCCTAAAAATTTCTACCATGGCAATTTTATCACTATAAAACATGGGGAGCTTATAGGGGGAATTTTCAAAACATGCCAACATGATATATAAGAATTTACTGAATTGGATGTAATAACTACCATAGGTTGAAATCAGTTGCTTGACCTCATCATAAACCCTTTTAGCTATATTACCCTCTAGGATTATGAAAATATACATATTGAAGGCATCATTAACCCTCATAATATGGTGATTACTATTTTTAAAGGTTAATTTTGAGTAATATTCATATACATGAGCATTCTTTTATTGTCTTTTGGTGAGAGGCCTAACCATTCCTTGTATGCCCCAATAGTATACATCAAATAGGAGGTCATGTAGAAGGCATTGGTCCTCTGCACATTAGCCAATTTCTCACTCAGATTGATACAAATGATTTCTCCCTAGTCCAAATTCTACTTCCCTTCACATATGATATTTATGTAAGGGCACATCCAAAAGTGGAACTCATTACTTGTAGGAAGCCCCATTATCCTGGCTAGGAGAATGATGATGTCAAAAATTTCTTCCTTGAAATCACTTCTATACATAGCTTTAGGAAACCTAGAAGCTCCCTTCTTTGGGGCCTTGAACCAGGACTTGGCTACCATGTGCTTGTATTTGTCAGGTTCTTGATCAAACAATTGTTGAGCTTGTGCCATGGTGAGAACATTTGAATTTTCAAATATTGGGATCCCAAGGGTAGTATTGATACATCCCAAATCTAATTTGGAAATTACTTGACCTTGGGGATCTATGATTTCTTTTTTAGAGTCAAAATGGGAACAACAAGCCAAAATACCCGTAATACAAAGGAAAGATCCCAAAACTCAAAATTTTATAAGGTGACTAACTTTTGGGGACTTCATGTTAGAGTAGGTATTTACCTTAGCTCATGTTCACCTAGGTACTTTATTTACCTTTATTTTATTTATCCTCACCCACTTATGTGTGTGGATATTTCTTTTATCTTATTTAGATATTAGGAGATATTATCTAGTTGTTAGGTATAGTTCTTTCCTTGATCTATGGTATTGACTAGATCCTTGATGTCTAGTTCTCTCCTAAATCTATGGTCTTGACTAGTTCTTTGATGACTAGTTATTTCCTTGATTTATGGCTTGATCTACAACCTTGACTGGTTCTTAGATTGTTATTCCTTGCCTATTTAAGCAAGGCCCATTCTCAATGTATTGCATTGAGTTCCATAATAATATATGATATTGCTGCTCATTTGTTTGCAAATGTTTTATGTAAAGTTATTACTGGCGAATTGCTTTCATATTATTGATTGTGGTGTTTGATTAGCATCTATGTTCTTGGCTTGGTATGATCTGGTTATCATTCCTTTCACTTCATACTTCACAAAGGAAAATAAATACCTTCAAATAAAGGGGCTTACTCAATTTTTTTGAAAATCAATACAAAAATATACACACTTTGGGCAAGTGACAACATTGCGGTAGTGGAAGTAGTTTTCACGCCTAAAGGTTGCGAGTTGGAACATGAAATGAAAGCACGATGAAAATTGTAGAAAAGGTGGGAAAAAGTAGAAAATACAAATTAAATGTAGTCGTATGGTGGTAGTTGGAAAGTAATAAATGTGGGTAAAATTTGGAAACCTATAAATAGAGTGTTGGGGTAAAATAATTTTTACCTTACCTTGCGTGAAATTTGTGTTCTTTTGTGAGACCTAGGAAAACTTGAGGAACATTGTGAGAAATCGGGGCTAAGTTAAAGAATCTTTAACTAGAGTGTGAAGGAGAACATGAATGAGTGAGGAGTGAGTTCCATTAGAGGGAATCCACGCATATTGAGACTGTGTGGTGTGGATTTGGAAGGAAACAAGACTTCTTTGGCTAGGGTTTTGAGAATTAGGGAAAAAAATAAAAAAATTGAGTTGGGAAGTATAGTAGTGTTGTGCCAAAGGTTTGTGACAAGAGGCTTAGAGTACTAAGGAAGAGCAAGGCACAAGGTGAGAGTTTGAGTTTGCATGACTGAAATGGCACCAAGGAAATTAGTGACCACATCACCAAAGAAGAAGGAAAGGGAAAAGAAAATTTGACACCTACCATAGACGTCCAAGAAGAATGGTACTTAGAAATGTAGTACCCTGATAGAGTATTGATGGGAAATGAGTGGGTGTCTCATGTTAGGAGCATGGCTGTGAGAGACTACAACCATCGAAAATTTAGCGAGTGCATGACATGGCAAGAGAACTTATTCAAATGATGGAGGAAGGAACCCCATATGATAAACACGTGTCTCGATGACAAGGGGAAGAGGTTGTTGGAGAATTCAAGGCTATTGTAGTTAGTTCTTTAGGAAGCATGAGTTATTATATCAATGGTTGATGTCACATGTCCATGAGGATTTTTTCTACTTCACACAAAGAAGGATGCACATCACCACATAATTGATCAAGAAATATATTGGTTTGATTAGCACATGGAATGCATCGATGAAGACCTCGCAAATGATACCGAGGTGAAAAAGAATGCTATGGAGTTTGAGTATAAAAAGGGAGGGATGGATATCACTAAAATTAATGATCTAGTCATGAGGATGGTCACACACTTACTCACAAAGTTTAATGGAAAAGAAAGATGGACACAAGTGAATAAACGATGGTTGTTATATGATGGAAAAGTGACATGCGAGCATGGGAATCTACAAGTAACTCTTCCTCACACCCAACCTCTCGAGGTCATGCCGAGAAAGCCAGTAGGGATGGAATACATGTGGGGTTCGATAAACTAGTTAGCTAATCTTATGTTTTCAACACGCATAATGGGATCTACGAATCTAAGGAAAAGAAGGCCCTCCTAACTTGAACCGGTGTGATAGATCATTCGAAGAGGATAGCTGCTCAAGGCTCTAATCAATATCAATCTCTCATGATGATCTGATCTATGGGTTGTGGGTATGTGGAAGATGACCTATGGGTGCTTCGTATATATCTCCCAACAAGGTCATGAAAATGGAATGGCTAAATGTGTAGTGGATCTTTTGGTGTTTTATGGATGATTCTCTGGTCTAGTCCAGAAATCTTTAGCTTGATTAACTCTTTGCATTTAATAATGATAGTTGTGTGATAATGTTTGGTGGGAGTGGAGAGGACCTAAACACCAGTGTTCACAAGATGGTGTCAATATTTGATTGATTTGTAGGCCCATTGGGTTGTGGGACCTGTGGATCACAACCATAAGTTTGTGGTTGTTGTGGACCTCCTATGGTCATATGAAGAGTCAATCCCTAATTTTGAGTATCCAGTAATTGTATGCCTTTTCGGCCTCTACGTTTAGAACTAGAAGTTGAATGATTTTCTCAAAGTACCTAACAAGTGTTCTGGAAACTTGGATATGTAATCTAGTGTCTATATCTCCACGAGGAGGTCTTCTGCATCCCAGGCTGTGGGACTAGTGGATCACAACCGAATGTTTTCTCTCTTTCAGGTCCTTCTACAGTCATACGGATATCTATCAAGGCAGTCTATAATTTGGCTGATTTGACCAGAACATGTGTGCTTTGTCATCTTCTATGTTTAATCCTCTTAGCTGTGTGCTAATTTCTTGTAGGTCTGTTGTTGTTCGGAAGACCTGAATTTTGAGATTTTGGTCTATGTCAGTTAATGTTGCAACGAGATTTGGTTGAGGCATGATTGGCTCAAAAATGTATTCCTTGGGCTCCCTAGGTCCCGTGATTGTCATACAAGATCAATATAAACTTAATTGAAACAAAATAAACTAATTATGTAAGATATATCTACAACATATATATATATATATATATATATATATATATCCTCTATTTTTGTATTTTTGATAGAATTTTTAAATAGAATTGAAAGAGAAACTAATCTAATATATTCATAAAATGACAACTAATCTAATAAAAAAATTAAAACAAGCAAGGTAGCCCGGTGTAGCTACTTGCCTGTGCAGTTGTGAGTTTATCCTAAATAACTAGATAGTTGATTAACTTAATTGAAAGACTCTCAATCCTACCTCAGAAGTGAGGAATGAATCATAGTTTCTGAGAAACTATCAATCCCCACAGCTTCCCCAACAATATCAAAAGTGAAATTTAACTGAAATGAAATAATTCACTACTCTATTTGATATGTTTTAACTAGAAATTTGACAGATAAAACCTAGAATTTGTAGAACAGTGGCGAATCCAGTAGTGTATGACTTTGTCCCCTCAGAATGATCTCCTCATTCCTTCATGTTCACATGAATCCAAAAGAGCATGTATATGCTAGCATCAATAGAAAAAGGTATTTGAACAATGGCAGCTTTGGATATAGACCGAATATAATGCAAGTAGGAGAGGGACATCGCAAGTTGCATAGCTTGGCGTATACAATTCCTAGCAAGATTTATTGTGGGAATACAACACAAGTTTACCAAGAGATTTTAAAATCTACCTTATGTGAAGAACACAACTGACTCTAATGAATTCAATCTATAATTGACACTACTCTGCTCTAAACTAATTTGTATGAACAGTAGTGATCAAGGCTGAAGCAAGAATATTGAATGGCTTCTAACAAGAAAGAAAAACTAGCATGGATGCAAAACATGAAAACAAAATGAATTTTAAGCAAGAAATTAAAATACTAAACAAGGGAAATGAGAAGTTGAGGGCCATTTGCTTGAAAACAAGTCGACTATTTATAGATTTCACGTTCACCCAAAGGTGATTCCTATTAGAACTCTTTTACCATTAAACAATGAAGAAACACTATTCCAGGGAACATAAAACATTAATACAAGCTAAGGTGGTTGAGAAAAGCTGGTAAATGTTGAAAAATTACACAAGTCACGATCAAAAGAACATGTTGGAAAACGCGTGAAGGACCACTACCCTAAGTAGGGCAGCGGTTTCTTCATTGAAGGCCAAAAATCTTAGAAAAAGAAAGGAAGAGGATAAAGAGAAGTACACAAAGCTTAGACAAGATGCTTGGGATGCTAACATACACTTGGTGAGCTTTCCTAGATTCCAAACACCTTGCAAGGTGACCTGTATCATCATTGGGGCTTGTGTAACATTGTTCTCACGCGATACAGTACCCTAAAATTTTGAGTATGTATGTATTGTCCCCTTAGAGAAGTGTTTTAACCATGAAGAGGCGTAAAATGGTGGGTCCGAGTATGGCGGTCCCAAAATGGGAAGCTAGAAATTATACCTGACATGCCTGTGTGTCGAAATGTCACCATCCGAGTTCCCGCTACCTGTAAAATGGAAAGAGGACTCAAGTGCAGATAGATAAAATAAATCAAAAAATAAATACTAAATTAGTATGAAATGAGGACTTACCATTTGTGCGGGGATAAGAACTTACCTCCGTCGGTGCTCTAAACCTGCAAAAGGGGCATTCAAAATGAGTCAAAACACCATATATATATAAAATGGGCTTATTTTCCTATTCATTTGTACATGTCGATTTGATAGTTTTTGAGCTCTGGGACCCACGGTGATGGTTTCCAGCGAGTATAGTCGAAACGTTCGTATCGAGATAGCGATCATGCCTCCGCGAGCAGAACCTCGACCCGCGAGATCCCAGGTTAGTTCTTCTTGATTTAACGTTTTTGCACCCAAAATGTTAAAATGATGAAATATTTGTTGTGGGGGGTTATTTTTAGAAATTTCAGTTTTAAATGTGTCTCTTAGGGGGGACACCTAATGGGTAGGTTTTTTTAGCTAAAATGGTCGATTTTTGCATTTTTAAGCATTTTTAGGGCATGCGACCCATTTGTAGTCGCGGGACAGGACCGCTTGCACGAGCAGGGTGGCGGTTATAGGACCGCCACCTTTTAAGGTGGCGGTTATGGAACCGCCACCCTGCTTAGGGCGGTGGTCCTCTACAGAGTGTTAAAACAACACTATTTTGAGTTTATTTTTGCATTTTTAGTGTTCCTACTTGCTTTAATGATTTTTCCAATGCAATCTTGACACTAACTTGCTTCTTTTTGTGTGTTTTTGGGTGTTTTACAGAAGAAGGAAGAGTACATTAGATGGAGCCAAGAGAGGGAGTGTGATTGGATTCCAGCAGTGTTAGATGCACTCTCTCAGGCTGAGCAGGATACTCTCCAGAGGGTAGGTATATTAAGGATCGCACAGGTCCCCCACGTTACACCTACTAGTCACATACTATGTGACTTATTTTCTTACTGGGATGCAGATCGGAACACCTTCCGATTTCCAGGTGTTAGGGGTGAGTGGACTATCACCCTAGAGGATGTCTACCGCATTTTGGGAGTCCCGATTATTGGGAGGAGACTTTCATTTGATACAACAGTATCTAGAGCTTAGGTGACTCAGTGGGCCACCTATATGGGAGATGCAATTGTCTCCACTAGTTCGAAGAAGGGGGTGAAGGTCCATTCTATTCCTGGCTTGCCCATCCCTCTAATCCGCTAGGACATTATGGGCATCCTTGCTTTGAGATTGATCGAGGACAAGGGAGGGGATACTTTTCTCTCTTTATTTAGGCCCCATCATCACACAGATTAAGGCACATGGTCAAATTTATGCCTGGGTAGCCAATATACTTAGGACCACCTATCATGACTTATACAGGGTGGTTCAATTATAGGACATTCACTGAGCCATCTGACGTTAGTTATGAGCTGGGTCTATGAGTGCATTATCCCTTATGGGAGGGGCATAGAGGTGGAGGATCCCGGGGCCATGAGGGCAACGAGGTGGATAGGGATGACAGTTCTTAGAGCACCCCACCAGCTAGTTTCTTTCCGACTACCGAGGATATGGAGGCCACACCTTATCAAGCCATGGTAGGGTTATGGGGCAAGGAGACCATTACTTTGATTTCTTGCTCTACTATAGGGCAGCTTGTGGATAGGAATAGGGAAGGTAGAGACACACCCCTTCGATCGAGTGCCTCGATAGTTTAACCTTGCTTATATTAATATTCTTCCCCAATGGTGCTAATGTTCGATTAGTTTGGGAGGCTAGGGAAATCCTAGAGGCCGGGGTTGGGTGTTTTACTCCCGACATCCCTATTATAGCCAAGAGGGTGGTACACGCTTGAGAGAGAGCCGGTGCTCCTCAAGCACCTTTACTTTGGATTGCCGCCAGTCCTACCCATAGCAGTGATGATCCCATTGATATAGAATCTGATTCGAGGAGTTTACAGGGGGAGAGATGGAGGAGGAGACCGAGGACATGGAGATTAGTGAGTCGGGTGGGGAAGAGGATAGCGATCCCAAGTGGCATGACACTCAGGAGATCCTACAGGCTGAGAGGGTAGAGCAGAGCATGGAGAGGGTGACTCTAGTCTCAGAGGAGTTACTTTCTTAGGACCTAGGTGGAGAGGATGAGTCTGTGGTAGGACACCATGTTTCCCTAGACGTAAGAGGGGGACACCAGTCAGTGGTGGTGTTCATGGCAGGTGCAGATCCTAGAGATCCTTCTTGGAGGCCCGGAGATCCGAGTGAGTTATCACTCTTCTTTTGATATTTATTTTAGCTAGAATTGCCTTAGTTGCTATCTCTCTTTTTGTTCATTCTTGGTTTCACCTTTTTATTATTTTCTAATTTGTTTTATCCTTTTCTTGTAGAGACTGCTGAAAAGTGGCGAGACTTGATTCACCGGGTATGTCTTGACACCTGTTGATCCCCCCCATGGAGAGACTCATGCTGAGTTATCTCGTGATGTAGGGGAGCCTTCAGTAGCTGGTAGGCATACCAATGTTTTTGGTTCTATCTGGCATGTGCCCAAGATGGTGACTTCCCTCCATGCCGAGGTAGCCGGGTATAGGGCTGCAGAGCGCCTAATGAGGAGGAGCCATTTATTAGGTTGTGGAGCTTGTTTTCATGTGTGAAAGTGTTGAAGACTGTACACTAAGAGTACTGTACACTTTTCATGTATCCTCATCGAGTCTTGTAAATTTTTGGCCTTAAAAAATGCACCCGACATAGCGGGAAACATGCTTTTCTCATATGGGCGATTTTTTTGACCCATAGGTTTATGGGATGGGTTTTTCCCATGGTTTTGATACCCACGGTTTTGTAAAACTACTTAAGGAGTTGTCTATTTATATGGTCTTATGCATATGATAGATGTACAAGCAAATGTATTGCAGATGTGTTTTGAATTTGGCTATGAATTCTGTAGAGTTTGTTGAGCATAGCTCCAAACGGATCTGGTATTGTATTAAGAGCGTGGTGGCTTGTAATAAAATCCGAGCAAGTGATTACGGTGGACGTAGCCCAAATTGGGTGAAACACGTTAAATACTATCTCTTTGTGTTGTGTTATTTTATTCTACAATTTTATTTGAGATCTATAATAATTTCTACATATTAGTTTCTATTGTTGCGATTATGTGAGGGATTATTCCACATATTTTATCCCTTATTTCCTAACAATTGGTATCAGAGCTGGTTTGGTTTGCTGAAGTGTTGAATCGCAGGGAAATTTTTAGCTTGAGTGGGAGCTATGGCAGATGATGGAAGATCTAGGGTTGATAAATTCAACGGGCATAATTTTAGTCTTTGGAAGATGCGGATGGAAGATTACCTTTATCAGAAGGATCTTTATACTCTTGTTGTCGAGAAGGTGAACAAACCCTCAAGTATGACAGGATGTGGAATGGGATTTGTTGGATCGGAAGGCACTTGGAGCGATCCGGTGAGTCTTTGCATCTTCGGTATTATTTAATGTTTCAAAGGAAAATACTACAAAAGATCTAATGGATGCATTAGGAAGTTGTATGACAAACCCTCTACCTTTAATAAGATATTTTTAATGAAAAAGTTGTTTAATATGAAGATGTCTCGAGAATAGTTCAAGAGTGAGATCATTTAAATGATTTCAATAGGGTTGTGAATATGCTAGCTTCATTCTGATAGAATTTGATGAAGAAGTTATGGCTTTATTAATTTTGTGCTATTTATCTTAGAGTTGGAATAGCACTGTAATGGCGGTAAGTAACTCGGTTCAACTAACTCAAAGTTGAAGTTTGAGGATGTTGTAGGGGTGATTCTAAGCGAGGAAATGCGAAGAAAAAGCTCTGGGGAATCTTCTACTTCAGGGAATGCTTTAACAGTGGAAACTAGAGGGAGATAGAAGAATAGAGGAAACCGTGGAAAATCAAAAGATCGGGCAAGGTCAAAATCCAAGAACAAGATTGTATGCTGGAATTGTGGAAAGCCTAGGCATGCAAAGAAGGACTGTTGGGAGCTTCGGGATAAGAAGAAACAACAAGAAGAAAACAAGGAGGCAAATGTGGCAATGGGTAATGTATGTCAGGATGATTTGATTCTTTCTTTGCACAATATTATTGAATCTTGGGTTTTAGATTCAGGGCTTCTTTCCATGTTTCTCCACATAGGCATTATTTTGTTGATTATGTTCAAGGAGATTTTGGGCATGTTTTTCTTGGTGATGATGAGCCTTGCAGTATAGTTGGAAAAGGTTTTGTTCAGGTTAAGATGCAGAATGGGAATACATGGCTATTGAAGGATGTCAGACATGTGCCTACATTAAGGAGAAACTTGATATTGGTAGGGTAATTGGGAAGTGATGGTTGTACTGTGATATTTACAGCTAACTCTTGGAAGGTTACTAAGGGTGCTCTTGTGGTGGCAAGAGGTAAGAAGGTTGGAACCTTGTATTTAACCACTGATAGTACTAATGATTGTAATCTTGGGGCTTGGATGCGAGATACAACATTATGGCACTATAGGCTCGGTCATATGAGCCATAAGGGCATGAACATCATAAAGAAGAATTTGCTGGATATACGAAACATGTTTGGATTTATGTGAGAACTGCATATATGGGAAATGTAGTGAGTAAGGTTTCTCAAGGTTGGACCTAATAAGAAAGAGAGTAAGTTAGAGCTGGTACATTCGATGTGTGGGGACCGGATCGGTATCATCTCTTGGGGTTCAAGTTATTATGTTACTTTTATTGATGATGCAATAAGGAAAGTTTAGGTTTATTGTATTAGAAACAAATCTGATTTATTTGACACTTTTGTTAAATGGAAGGCCTTAGTAGAGAATGAAACGAGGTCTTAAGCTAAAATGTCTCGGTCGAGATAATGGAGGGGAGTATTGCAGCAATGAATTTGATACTTACTATTCTAAGAATGGAATCCGTGAGGCAAAAAAACGGTTCGGAACACCGTAGCAGAATGGGGTATCGAAAGGATGAATAGAACAATAATGGAACATGCTAGGAGCATGAGGTTACATGCATGACTTGCCTCTTTCTTTTTGGATAGAAGCGATGTAAGCACGGTTATGTACTTGATAAAAGAGGACCCTCAAGTGCCTTGGATGGAGGCATACACGAGGAGGCTTGGTCCGGTAAGAAATTTGATTATTCATTTCTTAGAATCTTTGGATGTGAGGTCTTTGTTCATATAGACAAGGATGATAGGACCAAGCTAGAGGCTAAATCAGAAAAATGTACTTTCATTGGTTATGGTGGTGATGACTTTGGATTTAAATGTTGGAGTATTAAGGACAAGAAAATCATTTGGTCTAGGGATGTGGTCTTTAATGAGAAAGTCATGTATAAGCAACAGTTGCAGGAAAACAGGGAAGAATCCAAGAAAGAATATGCAGTGGTAGAGGATCTTCTGGATGGGAAAGTGACCCATGAATCGATTCAGAACCTACTCAACAGAACCCCAAACTTCTACGGTGAGGATTTCTTCTAGGGTAAGAAAAGAACCCGAACATTTTCTCCTTCTCTTTATTATTTATTACTCACCGATTGTGGAGAGCCGAGAGATTTGATGAAGCAATGCGGGTAGATGCCGGTAAGAAGTGGGAGCAAGCCATGGATGAGGAGCATAAGTCTCTCATGGAGAACCGGACTTGGGATTTGGTAAAGCTACCTAAGGTAAAAGAGCATTGCGAGAACAAGTGGGTGTACGAGTTAAAGATGGAGGAAAGAAAAGATATAAGGCCCGGTTGGTGGTCAAGGGGTTTACACAGAAACAAGGTATAGACTTTGATGAGATTTTTTCTCCTGTAGTAAAAATGACTTCTATCAGAACTATTCTTGGAATAGTAGCAGCAGAAGACTTGCACTTAGAACAGTTAGATGTAAAGACTGCATTTCTCCATGGTGATTTGGAGGAGGAGCTATATATGCAGCAGCCAGAAGGATATGAAGTCAAAGGTAAAGAGGAGATGGTGTGTAAATTGAAGAAGAACTTGTATGGCCTGAAACAAGCTCCACGTCAATGGTATAAGAATTTAGATAGCTTCATGATGGAGCAAGGTTATATTAGATGTCATTCGACCATTATGTGTATACAAAGAAATTTGAGAATGGAAGTTATATTATCCTTGTGTTTGTATGTAGATGACATGTTGGTTGTAGGTAAAAACATGCAGGAAATAAAAGTACTCAAGAAACAACTAAGTGAATCCTTTGATATGAAGGATTTGGGGGTAGCCAGACAAATCCTTGGTATGAGGATAACTCGGGATAGGAAGGAACGGAAGTTGACTTTATCTCAGGAAGAGTACATTAAGAAGGTATTGGATAGGTTTAACATGCAGGATGCTAAACCGGTTGGGACTCCTTTGGCAAGCCATTTTAAGTTATCAAAGGAGCAGTGTCCCAAGACAGAGCAGGAAAGAAACCAGATGTCCAAGGTACCTTACTCATCAGCGGTTGGTAGTTTGATGTATGCTATGGTGTGCACTAGGCTTGATATTGCCCATGCAATGGGAGCTGTGAGTAGATTTATGAGTGATCTAGGTAAAGAGCATTGACAAGTAGTAAAGTGGATCCTTTGGTATTTGAGAGGGACCATGGGGATAGTTTTGTGCTACAGTGGATCAGACACCACTTTACGTGGTTATGTAGATTCAGACATGGCTGGAGATGTAGACAGCAGGAGGAGCACGACAGGTTATATTTACACTGTAGGTGGGACAACAGTGAGCTGGATTTCATGACTATAGAAGCTGGTGGCTTTGTCAACCACGGAGGCTAAGTATGTTGCTGCCACAGAGGCAAGTAAAGAGATGATTTGGTTACAACAATTGCTTGAGGAGTTGGAGCATAAGCAGGAGGAATGTAAGCTGCATAGTGATAGTCAGAGTGTTATACACCTAGCTAAGAACTCTACTTTCCACTCCAAGATGAAGCATATACAATTAAGGTACCATTTCATTAGGACAGCTTTGGAGGAAGAGAAGTTGAAGTTGGAGAAGATTCATACTAGTTAGAATCCTGCAAACATGATGACCAAGGTGGTCACAAGGGAAAAACTAAAGTTGTGTTTAGCTTTGGTTGGTCTTCACAGAAACTAGTGAAGGGTTGAGAAGCTTGCTTAGAGGAAAACTAGTCTCCAAGTGGGAGGTTGTTAGGTTATAGAGCTTGTTTTCATGTGTGAAAGTGTTGAAGGCTGTACATTAAAGTCTTGTACACTAGGCGTAAAAATTTTGGCCTCGAAAAATGCACCCGACATATCGGAAACATGCTTTTCTCATATGGGCGAGTTTTTTGACCCATAGGTTTATGGGACGGGTTTTGCCCATGGTTTTGATACCCACGATTTTGTAAAACTACTTAAGCAGTTGTCTATTTATATGGTCTTATGCATATGATAGATGTACTAAGCAAATGTATTGCAGATGTGTTTTGAATTCGGCTGTGAATTTTGTAGAGTTTGTTGAGCATAGCTCCAAATGGATCTGGGTATTGTATTGAGAGAGTGGTGGCTTGTAATAAAATCTGAGCAAGTGATTCTTGGTGGACGTAGCCCAAATTGGGTGAACCACATTAAATCTTCTCTTTGTGTTGTGTTATTTTATTCTACAATTTTATTTGAGATCTGTAATAATTTCGCATATTAGTTTCTCTTTATTGCGATTACTGTGAGGATTATTCTACATATTTTATCTCTTATTTCCTAACACTTGTTCTTATAGCAAGACTAAAGCTACATGCGAGGATTGCGAGCCCTCGGTGCACTCAACGCACTTGCCAGCATAGCCAAAGTCCTAGACGTGATCATGCGCCTTCGAGGATCCCATAGGGATTGAGAGGCAACTTGGATCTTTTTGTAGTGACCTTTGTTAGGTTATTTATATGAGTATTTTGTACTTTTACGGCTCATTGAGTGTTTTGACCATGCCTAGTGCATGATGGCATTATATATGAAACCTAATTTTATATATATATATACATCTCTTTTTGGATCTAGATCTCTTTGTACCTAGATTTTTGTGTCTCATTTTCTAAATGTGTTTTTAGATGTTTTTAGAATATTTTCTTTTCATGTTTCCAGAATGTATGCAATGGACAACAAATGATAGTAAATATAATGTTTTACTCTATATGTTTTTGCAGTGTTGATATGAGATGATACTAACATATGGTAGTACTGAACTTTTGAACTCTTTGGGAAATGTTTGTAATTCCTTCTTATATTGGCAAAACGTGATGAATGCATAGTGATAAAGAGATGAACTTTCCCAATCCCAAATCCACGTAGCTAGTAAGATGCGAGGGATCAACACCAAGAATTAGGAAGGGCACAAGTTGTATGAGTTTGATTGAATGGAGTGATGAGAGACAGACAAACCAAGAATAAGAACCAAATTTTGACCTACAAACCCACCCTACTCAGAACTACTACCAAGCTTAGAAGGCCACTTAATTTTCAGTTTATCTAGACGTAGATTCATAAATGGAAACCTGGTTGACAAAATCTAGTTTTGAGGATTTGATCTCTTTGGAATTTGGATGTTTGGATATTTTCTTTCTCTTAACATAATTTGACTTGTGTTTTTAGCATACCAAGATTTGTTAGTTTGTGTGACTGGACCCCCACACCCTACCTCATGCCACTAATAAGAAGCATGGGTTTATCACCAAAGGCAAGATATAGGCGAGTAAGGGCACTTCTTTCCTTTCCCAACCTCACATCACCTGTAAGAGATGTGGGCTTATCACCGAAGGTTGATCGAGGAAAAGAAGTGTGTAAAATAAAATATTTTATTTACTTGGTGCTTTTGATTTCTTTTGATTTTGACATTTCTGATCTATGACTTTGGGATATCCTTTCGTTCCAAGAGATTTTAAGAGGGATAGATGTGACACCAAGAAGCTTCCAGAACAGACCGTGGGCAAGGACAACTTCACCTAGTAGAAAGAAAGAGCAAAGCCAAGTATGCAAGTCTTAGTCGGCTTTCTGTCAATGTTTGTCTGTCGAAATTGATGAGAAGATTTGAAAATATTTGATGATGTTTGAAGAGATGTGATATGAATATCTTTTCCAATATCCTCAGAAATTTGTAATAGATTGTTTTAAGAGTAAGCTCTTGGACTATCATTTTTACGAAATGGACATAATGAAGCAGCTAAAAGACTAATGCAATGTAGGTAGCTATAATGTACTAGTAATGACTTTGATGTTTTATGTGTAAAATCGCTTAAAGTGTAAGGAATTGTGATTTCACAAAATTACTCACCTTCTAGTGTGCCCAAGAGATATGCACCATTTTTGTAGTCCTTCATGACTCGGTATGGGCCCAACCATTTGGGCTAGAAATTTCTTCCTTCACCATTTTTCTTATCGATCTAGTTGTCTAGTCTTAGAACTAGATCTCCTTCATATATTTCTCGCTCATAGACCTTTTTGTTATACTATTGGCACATCCGGTCAGCATAGGCTCTATGCCACTATTTGGCATTTAACCTAGCCTCATCTAGGATTTCTAGTTGGGAGAGGCATGCCTCCTATAAGCTTCTTCGTCTAAGATTCCTTATGGTGAGATGAGAAGACTGGGTATTTCAACCTCAAGCGGGAGAACTGCTTCTACCCCGAATACCAACGAGATAGGAGTTTCTCCTGTTGGTGTTCTTATTGAGGTTCGATGGGCCCACAAGGCCGGATCTAGTTTTAAATTCCAATCTTGTTTGTTTTCCTTTACCGTCTTGAGGAGAATAGCTTTCAACATTTTGTTTGTCGCTTCTGCCTGCCCATTGGCTTGAGGGTAGTAAATAGAGGTCGTGTGATGGTTTATCTTGAACTTGTTACATAGCTCATGGACCTCATCATTCTTAAAGGACGTGCCATTATTTGAGATAATGAATTGCGGGACACCATACCTATAGATAATTTGGTTTAAATGAATTTGGAAATCACTTGAACTGGTATGGTGGTGAGAGGCATGGCCTCCACCCATTTGGTAAAATATTCTGTGGCTGTGATTATAAAATTATGGCCATCGGTTGATGAGGAGAGAATTTCCCTATCAAGTCTAGACCCCACGTGGATAAGGGCCATGGAGTTACTTATTGGTAGTAGGGATTGTCTTTGGCATGCGGATCTCATGGGATAATTTTTGGCATTTGTGGCACTTACGTACAAATTTCATTGGGTCATGTTCAAGAGTGGGCCAAAAATAGCCCATCCGATGTATTTTGTGAGCTGTGGTGTGACCACCGAAGTGGCCCCCACATATCCCACTATGGGATTCATGAAGAATCCTCTTAGATTCTTCTATGTCAACGCATCTTAGAAGCATGCCATCAAAGGCTCTATGATAGAGTACTTGGTCTAAAACAACATATTTAGCGGTAATAATGTGTAACTGCCTTCTTTGTTGTGACGTGGAACTTTCCGTATGTATGGTCCATGATAAAATTGATGATATCAATATACCAAGGACATGTAGAAATGGGGGGTCTGGTTTCGAAAAAGTATACACATTCATCGGGAAAGTCTAGATCTACCAGCTTGCCTCCATCGAGTGGATTATTAGCTAACCAGTCTACAATGATTTGTCCTTTAACGAGACTTTTTTTTACGAATGTTAACTAAAATTCTCCCATTAGGGTTATGAAACGGCCATCCTTTTTAGACAAAGATCCTTGTGTGAGAAATGTTTGTAAATGGTCCTGCATCTTTACAATGACCCTTATTTCCTGGTTTAACATGTAATGTCTCAAATATTTTGTTGCAAAAATAATGAAAAGGCATTCTCTCTCTGCCTGTGTGTAACGTGTTTCATAATCAAGCAATGTTCATCTAATGAAATAGATCGCACCTTCTCGTTTGCCATCATCTTCTTGAGCCAGCATGCAGGCTAGTGAGATATGAGTGGCTCGTGAGTATAGGATCAAAGGGTGGTTTGGCTTAGGAGGCATTAGCATGGGTGGTGATAACAAGAAGCACTTAACTACTTTGAAGGCCTCATTGCAATCTTCAGTCCAATCGACACTATAATATTTCTTGAGTAGATTATTGATTGGATGAATGGCAAAGCTTAAATCTGGGATGAACCTTGATTGCACCGAGTTTCCCAAGAAATGACCTATTCCAGACTCGTCCGAAAGGTGGGATCATTTCGAGAACAACCCATATTTTGGCTGGATCAACATCAATCCCTCATGAAGATATAATGTATCCTAGAAGTTTGCCTCTTGTTACACCGAAAACGCACTTCTCTGGGTTTAATGTGACACCATACTCAATTAGTCATGAGAGGATGATACAAAGCACTTCCGGATGATCACAATGTTTCTTGGCCTTGGCCAACAAGTCATCCACATATGATTCCACAATTTTATGGATAAGATCATGGAATATATAAGTCATTTCCCATTGATACGTAGTGTCGGTGTTCTTAAGACCAAATGACATGACAACATAACAATAAGTTCCCCAGGGAGTTATAAATGTGGTTTTGGCTTGATCTTGTTTAGATATTTTAATTTGATTGTACCCTAAGAACCCATCCATGAGGGATAGCAGTTCAAATCTAGCTATTGCATCAATGATAACGTCAATGGATGGTAATGGGAAATCATCTTTGGGACAAGCTTTGTTAATATCCCGAAAATCTATACAAATGCGTATCTTCCCATTCTTTTTGAGGACACGAATGATATTAGACACCCATTGTGAATAGTCAATGGGCTTGATGACTCCTACTTGGAGAAGTTTTACTACTTCCTTTTTTACCATGAGAGCTACTTTTGGCTTCATTGGTCTTGACTTCTGTTTAATTGGCTTCGCATCTGGTTTAGTGACGAGATTATGTACTACAACTTGTGGTGCAATACCCATCATTTATTTATAGTTAAATACAAAATCCTTTTGATGTTTTTGAGGATTTGGGTGTGTATTTCTATTTCTTCCAGAGTTAACAAGGATCCCAACTTCAAAATTCTTGGTTCTTCCTCCATTCCAATGTTTATGTCAATGGTTTCTTCTATCAAAGAAGTGTTACCTTCTTCAAATTCAGGTGGGGCTAGAGGTAGTTCCAAGCTTTCTCCATTTTCTATCTCGTAGATATCGAGATCCTTCTATGGAGGAGACTCTACCATGGGATTTCCAAAGTAGGAAGAGGAGTGTGGTATTAGGGAAAGATCAACTATAGAGTGAGCAAGGTGTAGCTCTGCATAGGCATTTAGATATTCGAGAGTGACTTTATCACTATCAACATGATGTAAGATAGAAGATTCATTCTCAATTGTATGTGTTAGAAGAGGGTTCATTGACATTTTCTTCACCAATGGTTCAGTATGAAGTGATACCTTGAAACTTGTATCTTCCAACTCATTACTTGGGGTAAAACGTGAAGCTGAGGTTCTATTGAATCTATGAGAAGGTTATGTTCTCGTGGGATTGCCTCAATGGATATGAAGTTGAATTCTTTGCTTAGTTCTAATACCACTATTTTATAGAGTTGTAAGTGCTCAGCTCTAGTCTCATATACTTCATAGACTTGGTTTGTGACTAATTACAAGTCTCCTAACACTCGATGTCATTAACACTTTGAGCCTTTTAGCTATGATGAGGCCAAGGAGGAGGGCTTTGTACTCAGCATTGTTGTTCGTACATTCAAAGTTTAACTTAAAAGCAAAAGGTAGGATCTTTCCCTCAGGGTAAGTGAAGATCACACCTGCCCCAGCTCCATAGCGACATCTAGCTCCATCAAAGTGGAGATTCCAATATTTACTAGGAAAAATGGATCTGGGACATTATTTGCGTCTATTTCTTCTGTTTTGGTTACTTCTACCATGAAAAGTTCCTCTGCTGGAAGAGAACCAACTCCTAGGGTACATCCCATACCTATGGAATCAAATGGTAGGAAAAATTTTAGATCTTGTTCTAGTAATTCAACAATTTTTGCAGTAGTTCCTAATGATATTGTTTCTACAATGTTAGCTTCATCCTTGAGGGCTAGGATGCCCTTGACTAGGTTCATAATTTCTAGTTCTATTGTAGGTATTATTTTTTCTTCCGGTTTTGAGTCAATTGGTTTTTTAAGTTGGTTTGTTGGGAGTTCAAACTCAAAGTGAATGCCTGGTATTTTATTCAAGTCTGCTAGGTGTATGTCGAATGGTTTTGGGTCACCTTTTGCTACGAATATCTTTCCTAGGTGTAAGAATCTTATTTCCTGGAATAACGTAGAAGGGATTGCTTTCATGCGATGTATCCATGGTTGACCGAGGATCATATTATAGTTGGTTTCCTGATCTATGATATAAAACTCGGCAAGGATTGTCTTGGGTCATAAGGTGACTAGTAATATTATAGTCCCAATTAAAGTAGCTTTAAGGTTGTCATAACCTCTTAGTGTATTTCTTGGTGTGGAGCAGTTTGTTTCTCCATATCCTAGATTTTGAAGGAAAGAGAAGGGGACAATGTTAACTGCTGCCCCATCATCAACCATTTCGCATTTAACGTAATTATTGTAAACCCACACATGTAAATGTAAGGTTGGATCACCTCTATATGTAATTTCAGCATCTATTGGCATTTTGTTTATGTCGAATATAAACTTGGTATCCCTATCTAGCTTCCACGGGGTGGATATCGAAGTCTATATGGTTTACTTGTGTTTCGAGAGGTGGAGTGATGTTAATTAAATGACCTAGACCTAATACTTCTAAAAGAGTAGCCCTATGGGCATGAGAGTTTTTCAACAAGTCCAAAAAGGAGATGTGAGAGAATGTCTTTATCAAGTCATTAATTAAATCATAAGCACCCACGGGTTTTACCAACATTTGTTGAATGTTATCTGGCTCTAGTGGATAGATTGGATTTGGTTGAGAAGAATATTCTCACACTCTTGTTATGGCTTCTACGTGTAGCTCAGTATCTAACTCCACTAGACCAACTATCTTGGTTCGTGGCTGATTTCCTAATTATGGTGCGACAGGTGGATTTAGTGAAGTTGAGGCTTCATGATCATTATTTCCTATCATTACACCTTTGTTCGTCCCATTTGGATTTAATTTATTATTGTTATTGTGATTTGGAAGTGGATCATTGAAGATCTTAAGAGGTGCGTTTTGAGGGAAAATACCCCTGTGAAAGTATTTGGCATGGGTGTCACGAGAATCATTAAGAACATATCTATGAAGATTTTTCTTTGTTCTTCTAGAAAATGTTGCATGAACTTATTGTGATCATGGTAAGTCCTAGTGTTATGGCCTCAAATTTTTTAGAAACCACAATACGAGTTGGTATTATAACTCCTAGGTTATTGGTTTGGCATGTGTTGTGGTCCAAAACTCTGATTAAACTATTGACTATTAGGATTAAAGTTTTGCATTTGTTGCCTTTGGTTTTGGTTTTGATATCCAGTTGAGTTTTGACTTGGACCCTATGTCTGGATCTGTGTTGTTGTTTTGTTGTTGTTGTCATTGGGGACGATTAAAATCCATCGTGTTGATTGTTGGGGTAAAATTGTTGTTTCGTTGATTGTTAACTGGTGGTGGAACATTTACAATGTTTGCTTTTTTAGTTTGGTTAGTCACTCCATTTGTTGTCACTCCACGGTTTTTGTTAAGGATTTTAGGTCCTTGATTGGCGTTTGTGGTAGTAGGATAAGTCGTAGTGTTTTGGTTGGGGATGATTAACCTCCCATTTGTTCCATATGTCTTACGACCACTATCTATTGTAGCTTGATCTATTCGGAGAGTGCTCTCGAGCACTTCATCATAAGTTCTTAGTGGGAACTTTTGGACTTCTTCCTTTATCTCTCTGCTAAGAGAATGAAGGAATAAATCGCATAGTTCCATCTGATCCATGTTTGGAGCACTTCTTTGAAGAATAGAGGACTGTATGCCATCTTTGGATGAAATGAGCAACATATTCATTGTGTTCTTGTTTAATATGCAAGAATTCCCTGATTCATGTTCTCAAAAATTTGTTCATGTCAAAAGCTTTGATGAATTCTAACTTTAGGTGTTTAAATGAGTGTATCGAGGCTTGGTGTTCTCGTAATACCAATCAAGGGCAATACCTTCTAAGGTTTTAGGGAATATTTTAGAACAACCCTGTCCCAAGGAGTAACTCCCGTATGGTCATGGGTAGGCCTTAATATGTGTATTCGGTCTCCCTCCCCTTTGTACTTGGGTAGATTGGGGAGAGGTCTTGGAAGTATAACGCTTTGTATAGTGAAGTCTAAAGGTTCTTCCAAATATTCGAATAGATCCCTATCACATAGGTTTCGACCATTGATGGTGCTTGCTGAGGGGGTGGAGGTGGAATGGGTTGTTGATATGGCATAGCATATGTATTTGCAGGGGCATAAGGAAATCCCTGTGTTTGAGCAAACATGCCGGGAGAAGAGAACATATCTCCCTGTGGTGATTTGGAATACATGTTTAAGTATGGAGGAGCATTGCTCAGGAATGGGTTATTTTGTACTAAACCGGGAGGTATTATATTCTCAACTAGAGCGGCGTTAGAAAACACGGTTCTAGTTGGTGTTTTTTGTAAGTACTAAGGAGGCATGCCAAACGTGCTTGTTCCTGTGAGGAGGTCTACTTGGTTGGGATGATGTGGAGGATTGGAAGTTCTTGCTTGCATGAACTATGAATTTTGATTTTCTTGAGCAAGTTCCAACCCTCTAACCTTCTCAACTAAGGCTGAGATGACCTCATTTGGTGAAGACATGGTATTTTTCCTTAGTGGTGTTTGTTGTATATCTTGAGATTATATATACGTATGGTACCTGTTATGAATTGATCGGTGCCCCGCCAAGTTTCACCGAGGGAATTTCCTATAGGTGGAGGAATGCAGTTGTTTTCTTGGAATGAGACCTCGGGTTGTGTTTGCAAACCTCCTATAGGTGGGTACATATTTTGAGAGTGTTGTTCACTCCTAGCATAATGTGTTAAGTATTTGTCATCTAAAAATAGATATAGATTTGACTGTCTACTAATTTTTGGTCTAAGCAACACCCGAGGAGATGAACCAGATTCTCCAATGAGCGTCATGTTGTTTGAGCCTAAAGGCTCTGGTTGTTGCGTTTGAGTGAGCTGATCCAACTCCTCTATTTGGAAAGAAGAACTATATCTAGTCCTTTGAGGCAGAGTTTGTGTTGAAAATCGGTTAGTTGAATAGTTGTCACCCCATGCTGAGAGTGAGGGTGATGGTTGTCTATTTAATTGATCGTAGTATGCTTCAAGACCTAGGAGAGGTCTGCCATATGCATCGTATCCTGAAATATTTGGGGGTATATGAATACCTACGAGAATAATGGGAAAGAGTGAAGGTGGATGAAAGAAATGAAAACAAAAATAGGAATATTAGTTTGTTTCACGTCAAGTTCACCAATTTTGTTGGTGAAGCTGATGTGAAGGCTAATGAGGTGGAAAAGACAAAAAGTATACTAATTGGAAGAACAAGTAGAAATAAGACTCCGGATCAGAAGGTAGGAAGTTTCACATCAGGTTCACCAATTTTGTTGGTGAAGCTGATGTGAAGGCTAAAAGGGGTGGAAAAGATGAAAAGTATATTAATTGGAAGAACAAGTAGAAATCTGACTCTGAATCAGAAGGTTGGTAGTTTCACGTCGGGTTCACCAATTTTATACGATGGAAAAGTGACATGCGAGCATGGGAATCTACAAGTAACTCTTCCTTGCACCCGACCTCCCGAGGTCGTGCCGAGATAGCCGGTGGGGATGGAATACACGTGGTGTGCAGATAAACTAGTTAGGTAATCTTATGTCTTCAACACACAATAGTGGGATCTACGAATCTAAGGCAAAGAAGGCCCTCCTAACCTAAACTCGGTGTGATAGATCGTTTGGCGAGGATAGCTACTCGAAGGCTCCAATCAATATCAAGCTCTACCGTGATCTGATTTATGGGTTGTGGGATACGTGGAAGATGACCTGTGGGTGCTTCATATATATCTCCCGACAAGGTCATGAAAATGGAATGGCTAAATGTGTAGTGGATCTTTTGGTATTTTATGGATGATTCTCTGGTCTAATCCAGAAATCTTTAGCTTGATTAACTCTGCGTTTAATAATGATAGTTGTGTGATAATGTTTGGTGGAAGTGGAGAGGACCTAAACACCAGTGTTCACAAGCTGGTGTCAATACTTGATTGATTTGTAGGCCCATTGGGTTGTGGGACCTGTGGATCACAACCGTAAGTTTGTGGTTGCTATGGACCTCCTATGGTCATATGAATATTCAATCTCTAATTTCGAGTATCCAGTAATTGTATGCCTTTTCGGCCTCTACGTTTAGAACTAGAAGTTGAATGATTTTCTCAGAGTACCTAACAGGTGTTCTAGCAACTTGGATATGTAATCTAGTGTCTATATCCACGAGGAGGTCTCCTGCGTCTGGCTGTGGGACTAGTGGATCACAACCGAATGTTTTCTCTCTTTCGTGTCCTTCTACAAATCATACGAATATATATCAAGACAATCTATAATTTGGCTGATTTGACCGAACATGTGTGCTTTGTCATCTTCTATGTTTAATCCTATTAGCTATTTGCTGATTTCTTGTAGGTCTGTTGTTGTTCGGAAGACCTGAATTCCGAGACTTTGGTCTATGTCGAGTTAATGTTGCAACGAGATTTGGTTGAGGCATGATTGGCTCAAAAACATATTCCACGGGCTCCTAGGTCCCGTGATTGTCATACAAGATCAATATAAATTTAATTGAAACAAAATAAACTAATTATGCAAGATATATCTACAACATATATATATATATATATATATATATATGTATGTATGTATGTATGTATGTATGTATGTATGTATATATTCCTCAATTTTTGTATTTTTGATAGCATTTTTAAATATAATTGAAAGAGAAACTAATCTAATATATTTAGAAAATGAAAACTAATCTAATAACAAAATTAAAACAAGCAGGTAGCTTTGGTGTAGTTACTTGCTTGTGCGGTTGTGAGTTTATCCTAAATAACTAGATAGGCTGATTAACTCAATTGAAAGAGAGTCAATCCCGATTCTCGAGTATCCAGGTAATCATATGCCTTTTGAGCCTCTACATTTAGAACTAGAAGTTGCACAATTTTCTTAGAGTACGTAACAAGTGTTACGGCAGCTTGGATATGTAAGCTAGTGTCTATATCCACGAGGAGGTCTCCTACGTCTGGCTGTGGGACTAGTGGATCACAACCAAATGTTTTCTCTCTTTCAGGTCCTTCTACAGTCATACGGATGTCTATCAAGGCAGTCGATAAGTTGGCTAATTTGACCAAAACGTGTGTGCTTTGTCATCTTCTATGTTTAATCCTCTTAGTTGTGTGCTAATTTCTTGTAGGTCATTGTTGTTCGGAAGACCTACATTACGAAATTTTGGTCTATGTTAGTTAATGCTGCAACAAGATTTGGTTGAGGCGTGATTGGCTCAAAAATGTATTCCCTGGGCTCTCTAGGTCCCGTGATTATCATACAAGATCAATATAAACTTAATCTGAAACAAAATAAACTAATTATCCAAGATATATCCACAACATATATATATATATATATATATATATATATATATATATATATATTCCTCTTATTTTTTTATTTTTGATAGAATTTTTAAATAGAATTGAAAGAGAAACTAATCTAATATATTTAGAAAATGACAACTAATCTAATAACAAAATTAAAAAAAGCAAGGTAGCACTGGTGTAGTTACTTGCTTGTGCGGTTGTGAGTTATCCTAAATAACTAGATAGGTGATTAACTCAATTGAAAGAGAGTCAATCCCTGATTCCGAGTATCCAGTAATCATATGCCTTTTCAGCCTCTACATTTAGAACTAGAAGTTGCACAATTTTCTTAGAGTACCTAATAGGTGTTCTAGCAACTTGGATATGTAAGCTAGTGTCTATATCAACGAGGAGGTCTCCTACGTCTGGCTGTGGGACTAGTGGATCACAACCAAATGTTTTCTCTCTTTCAGGTCCTTCTACAGTCATACGGATATCTATCAAGGTAGTCTATAATTTGGCTAATTTGACCAGAACGTGTGTGCTTTGTCATCTTCTATGTTTAATCCTCTTAGTTGTGTGCTGATTTCTTGTAGGTCATTGTTGTTCGGAAGACCTAAATTCTGAAATTTTGGTCTATGTTAGTTAATGCTGCAACAAGATTTGGTTGAGGCATGATTGGCTCAAAACGTATTTCTGGGCTCTCTAGGTCCCGTGATTGTCATACAAGATCAATATAAACTTAACTGAAACAAAATAAACTAATTATCCAAGATATATCTACAACACACACACACACACACACACACACACATATATATACATCTATTTTTGTATTTTTGATAGAATTTTTAAATAGAATTGAAAGAGAAACTAATCTAATATATTCAGAAAATGACAACTAATCTAATAACAAAATTAAAACAAGCAAGGTAGCCTAGTGTAGCACTTGCACATGTGCGATTAATGAGTTTATCCTAAATAACTAGATAGGCTGATTAAATTAATTGAAAGACTCTTAATCCTACCTCGAAGTGAGGAATGAATCATAGTTTCGAGAAACTATCAATCCCCATGACTTCCCAGGCAATATCGAAATTTAAATTTAACTGAAATGAAATAATTCACTACTCTATTTGATATGTTTTAACTAGAACTTTGATAGATAAAACTTGGAATTTATAGAAACGCTGGCGAATCCAGTAGTGTATGAATTTGTCCCCTCATAATGAGAAAAATTAATACGAGCTAAGGTGGTTGAGAAAATATGGTAAAAGTTGAAAAATTATGCAAGTCGTGATCAAAAGAACGCACCGGAAAATGCGTGAAGGACCATTGCCCCGAGCGGGGCGGAGGTTTCGTCATTTGAAGGCCAAAAAGCTTAGAAAAAGAAAGGCAGAGGATAAAGTGAAGTACACAAAGCTTAGACAAGATGCTTGGGATGATAACATACACTTGGTGAGATTTCCTAGATTTCGAACACCTTGCGAGGTGACCTGTATCATCATTGGGGCATGTGTAACATCGTTCCAGTGGTATAGTACCCTACAATTTTGGGTACATACATTGCATATATGCAAAAAATATCAAAAGGAGGGTAAGTGCAACAAGTTGGGGGGCCAAAAGGGGGTCAAAAGCGGACATAATATTGCAAAAAACAACAAAATCTCAACTTATAGGGATTATTAGCAATGTGTGCACTCAAAATTAGAAAATGTTATACGAATATGAATCGTAACATCCGAAATCTAGTTTCTAAAATACTATTTTTTTAAACGGACAAGTTTAGCTATATTAAACACTCAAAATTCAATGAATTGGTATTTAAATAAAAAGCGTTAAGATTGTAGTCTGCTTTTCGTGATTTGGATGACAATTTTTATTTTTTCCTTTGTTGAAAAATTAGATGTCGTTATCTAGCTTAGGATAGATTTTATTTTGTATTCTTTTGATCAATATTTTTTATGATTTTTCCATGAAATTGGTATGAAAACATAAATAAAAAGGAGCACTTTCCATTTTCCCACCATAACTTCATCAAAAATATTGAAATCAAATAATTGTTTTGAACTGTATAGAATTTTGCCACGGTTGGGATGGTATTGGTTTTATCACATTCGATAACTAAAACAAAATTTGATGTCTTAAACATAGACATGAACATTCACGGGGAAAAGTATCTTAAAGACCTAATATTAGTAAAAAATTATAAAATGATATTTATCATATTCTA
This sequence comes from Taxus wallichiana var. yunnanensis, assembly GCA_018340775.1. NCBI lineage: Eukaryota > Viridiplantae > Streptophyta > Pinopsida > Cupressales > Taxaceae > Taxus > Taxus wallichiana. Next base: position 219,349,544 of record CM031239.1, read on the forward strand.
TTCACTTTAAAATCAATATTTCTACGAAGCTAACAGTCTCCCATGCGATGGTACTATTTTTGTGACATGTTTTTTGATTTTTGGCATGGTTCAAGTCCATAAAGAGAAAATTTGATATTTTTGGCCTTTCACATGCCATAATGACCTCCCAAAGTTCTCGGTTAAGGAAAAAAAAATTCTCGATCCTTGAGGTCGGATTTGATTAACTGATTAGGACCGCGATCCTAGTTTATAAACCTGCAATCACGGTTCGAATTGACCTATTGGTAAAAGAACTGTTACCATGGTTCTTAGAATCATATTTACACATATCCCAACATCTAGTTCACCATGTGCTTTATTCTTTGACTTGATTGTATGAATTTATGCAAAATTTTGCCACCTTCTGCACTTTTTTCTTTTCATCGGAACCTTTTTTTACTATTTTTAAGGTGCCATACATCATTTGGAGTTGTCCTACATTGATTGAAACATCATGGGAGAGAAGAAATGAAGTTTAAAAAGGAAATCAATAATTATAAAAACACTGAGGAATCAGAGGCAAAAATATTGCAAGATTTGGAGCGAATGCGAAAACTTCATGAATCAAGAAGCGTTCATCTTCAACCCCTACTATTGTAAGCAATGAGGAACCAAGTAATGTTTTTACCATCAATGTTGAAGATGAATTAAATACTCGTGATGAAGATGAATTAAATACTCATGATGTAGTTGATGTTGAAATTGAAGGAGATAATGAAAATGTGAATCAAGAAATTCATTTTGAAATTGTAGACAACCAAAATTTGGTAAAAATACCTCCTAGGATTTTATGAAAGAGACCTAATTATTTTATTGAAATTGATGAGAACATTTTGAAACCAATGTCTAAAAAAATTTGTAAACGAAAAATTATAAGAATAGCCACTTTGAAATTTGGGATAATCATTTTGAAATTTTAATTATTCGCAAAGATGTTAGTTGTTGGTTAGTTTGATGAAATTGAATAAAATGAGACCCACATTAAACATCTTAGGATTGACAACATCTAATATACATGTTCAAACCTCTGCAATTGTTAAAAACCTACATGATGTATATCACATTGTTGGTGTCAAGAGACGCACAAGGGATAATAATGTCATGCGTCGTGTACTTACTACTAGTGTTGTAAGTGAATCAACAAAAAACAACATTTGATTAGGCAAACAAGTTGAATATTGAAAGTTAATAAAAAATCTAATGAAAGAAAATTAAAGGTGTAATATCCTTCAATCACCCAATAACACTGATTTTTGGGTATTTTCTGCTAGAGCACCACATAAAGATGAATATATATTTGATTCTATAATAGAAGTTGTTCAATTTTGGCATGGTAAAACTAAAGTTTCACATAATACAAGAGATGTTGTAAAATGAAGAGTTGGTTCTACTAATCGTGAACCACATCCAAAGCATTTCTTAGATATGACTCAAACTCAATTTTTTCATAAGTTTTAACATGAGCATTCAAAAATTAAAATTAGTCAACAATTTTTTGAAATTTTGAAGCCATTCTATTTGAAAATCAACCACGCTCACACCACTTGTTGTTATAGGCAACATGTTGAATTTACGATGCATTGTGATAATTTTTGACATATTCGTTCTTATTTACATTTTGAAAATATGTTATCGAATGTGGTGTTCAAGTTCCACCAATATCTTCCAGGATTTCATTCCTTCGATATTTTGCAAAAGATAAGTTGCACAATTTTATTATAGTCAAAATTATTTAGATGGAAGTTGTGGTACGTGCGGAAAATTACCTAAATTAGGAAGTCGTATCCATGAGAAAACTAGAGGTGCAATAGAACATAATTTAGTTGGGTTTAATAAATATGAATCAGTACCATACCAATTGAAAGATGGAAAGAAGTCTAAACGGTGTGAGCTAGTTATAGAACATATACCTATTTTTCAATTTATGAGAAATTTTAAAGATGAAATTGTTTATGAGTATGCTAGGCATACACATAGAGCTCGATGGTTAGATGAACAATTTAAGATATGCAATGACACATTTCCTATTAGTACTATTTTTTCAGTGGTTGATTTTATAGATAATTACACGTTGTAACCACAAATGGAGGTTCAATCACAATATTACAACTCAGTACATGTTGCCATTTTTATGCATATAGCATTTATATATTCTCCCGATAGTAAAAAGAATGATCAAAACTTTTTAAGAGAGTAAAAATTTTATATCAGTGATGATTGGACTCATTCTACCGAATTTATACAAGGGTGTTTCTAGTTATTTTATGAAAACTTGTCGATAGGGGCATCCACTTCAATCAACATTAAATATGGTCGATAATTTCACATCTCAATTTAAGAATGCATGAATGTTTTATTAGATGAGAAGGATGCATATCAAGATAGGTGTGCAACATATTTGGAGTTTCACTGAGGCTGGAAATGAACAAAGAGAGCATGATGGTGTAGGGGCATGTGTGAAAAGATCTCTTAAAAGATAAGACTTGAAGTACAAATATGGTGCTAAATTAAAGGATGCAAAGAGCATATAGTGGAATGGTGTATTGACAACATGGACTGTGGTTCTCAAGAAAATTCCATAGTTCGTAGATATTTTTGGTTGATAGAGGAACAAAAAATTGCTAACTACGAGGATTGTATGACACTCATAGGGTCCAGTGATCAACACTCATTTTGTAGCTCAAACGCTAATTCATGGCCACATGGACAAGAAAGCATGTTTTTGTGCATTTTGTATCTAGTTTACCACTACTAATTGTGATTCAAAAGAATGGGTGGATGGATGAATTTGTAAGCCTATAACTCTGCTTCCCAGTTATCAACTTCTACAGGCTTCACGACTTGTTTCTCTAGATGAAGTTGCAACATCCAAGGACTTTGACGACATTTCGATTTTGGTGCGATAAGGTAAATGGTTATTTACAATTTTTGTATTGAGTTATGTCCATTGAAATTAATATGTAATTTAAATTTGAGTTGAAACCTCTATTTTTTTGTAGGACATGTGTTTGCAGTTATTGCGACAGAAGACAATGAAGAAGGAACAAACTATTTCTTATGTCGTTACATCGAGGAAAGAATTTTTTTTCCTTCTCTTATTATAGATGATGAAGATATTGAGTACCCTACAGGGTCAATGGTAGTTATTGGAACTTGGCTTCGATGGTATCCATTAAAAAATTCCTTTGTTTGGGTGTTTGAAGACTTTGAGACACACATGAAAATAATCTTATATTTGCATCTAGTTCTAGTGACAAATATTCAGCTGTATAGATATCGAGGAAGGCCTAATAACAAGATTCTTTGGAAGGTTTGAGAGTTAGATCATGAAGCAATCTTGTCCACTATTCAGAGTAGATCCAATCCTAATGGTTCATTGGAATGAATTTACATGCTCATGTTTGGTATATATTTCTTTGAAGTTTTTAAATTTGTCTACTAGATTCAAGTTCATATATTTTATTAAATTTGTGTGTTTTGTATCTATTTAGTATGGTTTTGATTCAACTTAAATTACTTTGACTAACACTTCAATGAAGATTAGTGGTGCCATAAAAGCTTCTACCTTCACGTGGTTGGCAATTAGTAGATCCAATCCTGATGGTTCATTGGAATGAATTTACATGCTCGTATGGTATATATTTCTTTGAAGTTTTTAAATTTGTATACTAGATTCAAGTTCATATATTTTATTAAATTTGTGTATTTTGTATATATCTAGTATGGTTTTGATTCAACTTAAATTACTTTGACTAACAATTTAATGTAGGTTAGTGGTTCCATAAAAGCTTTTACCTTCACATGGTTGGCAATTGTTAGTAGATCCAATCTGATGGTTCATTGGAATGAATTTACCTATATATTTATATATTTATTTGAAGTTTTTAAACTTGTATGCTAGATTCAAGTTCATATATTTTATTTTATTTATGTATTTTGTAGATATGTAGTATGGTTTTGATTCAACTTAAATTACTTTGAATAACACTTTTATGCAGGTTAGTGGTGCCATAAAAGCTTCTACCTTCACATGGTTGGCACTGTTAGTAGAGAATTTTATATTCTTGAAGCTAAGAGAAGCTTTCATTGTTTTCCAAGAAAAGAGAAGTAACTAACAATAGTTTATGTACCTATGAAGGGGGTTCTTGGCTCTATATTAGGTGGTTTGAATCCAAACCAGGCCTACCCGGATCCCTCCATAGCACTAGAAGGTGTATAACCCTCTAACTAGACGTGCTTTGGTGGTGGCAATTCACTCCCACGATGTCCCAAGGAATGAATTCTCACTACTCAGATGGTTCTCGCTTGGATGACCGAGTGCCAAGTTATGACCACCAGAAATTTGCGCTGAAAATGTGAATTATGATTAATAAGGAAGGGGTTATTGGCTCTGGATCGGGTCACTGAATCCAAACCGGGCCTACTTAGATCCCGCCATAGCACCCAAAATCATATACCCCCATAACCAGATGCGTTAGTGGTGGCGGTTCACTCCCACGATGTCCCAAGGAAAGACTTCTCACTACTCGGTTTATTTCAATGCCTAGGATGCCTAGAAAATGTAGTTTGTAAAACATTATGCCACGAAGTATCAAGGAATTCCAAAACCTGAAATTATTGGATTCAATTAGAGGCCTCCGATGTGTAAGTTTTGGCTTAGATGGTTCTAGGTTTGGATGACCGAGCACCAAGTTGTCACCGCCAAAATTTTACTCTAAAAACGTGCATTGAGATCAATAGGGAAGGGGTTCTTGGCTCTTGTCACCAACCTACTACACCAAAAAATCCAAATGGCCTGGTAAAATCTTATAGAGGCTTCATTTAAGTGCTAGATAGAGCTATTGCTTCTAGGTTACTTCGTCTAAACATAGTCCCTTAAGAGCCCGGAGACCAAAAAACGTTGTAACTTTGACGGGTGATATCTCAGTATCCATGGCACCTAAAGACATCTCATTTGATCATACACCTCTACATTGGGACCCTCTAGATAAGCCTATCTTAGTTTTCTCCATATCCTTTTGGTTATCTCGGTGTTCTATTGTTTGTAAAAGCATAAAATAATGTAGTTTGAGTTAGTGTAAGAATGTCAAATGCAATATTTTACAAATGGTGGCTCTTGATGCCAAATTGAATTTGCTAAATTGTCGAGTGGCATAGTAAATGCTTATGGAGGATTTTTTTTAGTGCCAGATGGAGCCATTGCTTCTAGGCTACTTCATCTGGATGTAGTCCCTTAAGAGCTCGAGAGACCAAAAATGCTATAACTTTGACGAGTGATATCTTGGTCTCCGTGGCACCTAGAGACCTCTCATTTGATCAAAAACCTTTATGTCGGGACCCTCTACAAAAATATCTTGGTTTTCTCCATCTCCTTTCGGTTCTCTCGGTGTTCTATTGTTTGCAAAAGCACAAAATAGTATAGTTTGAGCTAGTGTAAGGTTTTCAAATGCAATATTTTATGAACGGTGGCTCTTGGTGCCAAAACATTTGGGTGGCACTGTAAACACTTGGAGGGCTTCTTTTAGGTGTCAAAAAGATCCTTTGATTTTAGGCTACTTTGTCCATATGTAGTCTCTTAAGATCCCAAAGATAAAAAAATGCTATAAATTCAACGGGTGATATCTCGGTCTCCATGGCACCTAGAGACCTCTCATTTTATCCTACACCTCCATGTCAGGACCCTCTAGAGAAGCCTATCTTAGTTTTCTCCATCTCCTTTCAGTTCTCTCGGTGTTCTATTGTTTGCAAAAGCATAAAATAGTGTAGTTTGAGTCAGTGTAAGGCTGTCAAATGCAATATTTTGCAAATGGTGGCTCTTGGTGCCAAAGAAACTACGCCAAAATATCTGGTGGCCTAGTAAATTCTTTTGGAGGCTTCATTTCAGTGCTGGATGGAGCCGTTGCTTCTGAGTTACTTCATCCTGATGTAGTCCTTTAAGAGCCCAGAGACTAAAAATGTTATAACTTTGATAGGTGATATCTTGGTATCCATGACACCTAGAGACCTCTCATTTGATCCTAAACCTCCATGTCAGGACCCTATAGAGAATTATATCTCAGTTTTCTCCATATCCTTTTGGTTCTCTTGGTGTTCTATTGTTTGCAAAAGTGAAAATAATGTAGTTTGAGTCAGTGTAAGGTTGTCAAATGTAATATTTTACGAACGGTGGCTATTGGGCCGAAATGATTATACCAAAAATATGGGTGGCCTAGTAAACACTTGTGGAGGATGTGTTTTTGTGCCATATGGATATGTTACTTCCGGGCTACTTCATCCAGACGTAGTCCCTTAAGAGCCCAGAGACCAAAAAATATTTTAACTTCAATAGATTATATCTCCATGGCACCTAGAGGCCTATTATTTTATCCTAAAACTCCATGTCTAGACCCTCTAGAGAATCCTATCTTATTTTTCTCCATCTCCTTTCGGTTCTCTTGGTGTTCTATTGTTTGTAAAAGTGTAAAATAATATAGTTTGAGTCAATGTAAGGCTATCAAGTGCAATATTTTACAAAGGGTGGCTCTTAGCGCCGAATTGATTATGCTAACATGTCTAGGTGACCTAGTAAACACTTATGGAGGCTTCTTTTTGGTTCCATATAGAGCCGTTGGTTCCAAACTACTTCGCCTCGAATGCGGTCCCTTAAGAGCTCGAAGACCAAAAATGCTATAACTTCGATGGGTTATATGTCAATCTTCGTGGTACCTAGAGACCTCTCATCTGATCCTAAACCTTTATGTCGGGACCTTATAGAGAATACTATCTTGGTTTTATCCATATCCTTTTGGTTCTCTCGGTGTTCTATTGTTTGCAAAAGCACAAAATAGTGTAGTTTGAGTCAGTGTAAGGCTGTCAAATGCAATATTTTGCAAACGGTGGCTCTTGGCACCAAAAATACTGTGAAAACACATCCGGGTGTCTGGAAAAATATTTTGGAGGCTTCATTTCAGTCTTTGGATGGATCCATTGCTTAGGCTACTTCGTCTGGATGTAGTCCCTTAAGAGCCGGAGGCTAAAAATGCTATAACTTCAACGAGTGATATCTCGGTCTCTGTGGCACCTAGAGACCTATTGTTTGATCTTAAACCTCCATTTTGGGACCCTCTAGAGAATCCTATCTTGGTTTTCTCCATATCCTTTCGGTTATCTCGGTGTTCTATTGTTTGCAAAATCATAAAATAGTGTAGTTTGAGTCAGTGTAAGGCTATCAAACGCAATATTTTGCAAACAATGGATCTTGGCACGAACCCACTACGCCAACATGCCCGGGTGGCCTAGTAAACACTTGTGGAGGATTTTTTTGGTGCTTGAAGGTGCCTTTTCTTCTAGGCTACTCCGTCCGATGTAGTCCCTTAAGAGCCCAGAGACCAAAAAGAGTATTTTGTCCTAGAAACTATTAAGCAACAACATTGAATCCTTCCTACATCATTAAGGATGATTAGAAGGTGATTTTTGATAATATGAATGCATGAACTAACCAATGGAATGACCTTTTTAATTATCACACTCTTTCTTCCATTCTCTCTCTCTCTCTCTCTCTCTCTCTCTCTCTCTCTCTCATTCTATCATACCTATGGCATGTGGGTACGTACGTGGTGTATGGGTACGTACCCATGGTGTATGGGTATGTACCCACATATTTAATATTGTCAATAGGCTCCAAAGGGTCAAGAGAGATGAAAAGGACTTCATTTGGTTGACTTACTATTTGGGGGATTTCTTATTGCTCTTCATGGGTCTTTTATTCTTTAGTCAATTTTTAACTACCTTTAATTGAAAAAACACCCAAGTAATTTCACTATATTATGTGAATGGTTGTATTTAGAATATCCTATCTTCATCCACCATATGTAAAGAGAAACAAATACACAAATTACATGCAGCATATATATGTGTGTGATAAAGAGAAACAAAGATGATTATTCTTACATATCAAGAACGTCCATTGTTATGAAATCTTCCAAAGCATAAGATTTATTATTCACTACACCAATAGTGAACTTCATAAATGACAAGCCTTCAAGGAGATTGAATAAGGTCACAAAAATACATGATTGCGCATGAAGCATATAAAGAGAAACAAAGACATGATTACATGAAGCATATGAAGAGAAACAAATACATGATTACATGAAGCATAGATATGAAATTATAAAGACATTTCATATGTGTGAAAAGGTGAAACAAAGATGATTATGATGTCATATCAATAATTTTTCCATTATTATGCAATCTTCCAAAGCACAAGATGATTATATTATGTCATATAAAGAAACAAAGATGATTATATGATGTCATATCACTTGAATGGACACATTGTTATGTGAAAAATTCCTATCTTCATCCACCATAAAGAGAAACAAAGATGATAATGAGGCATATATATCTATGTGTGTGGGGGGGTGTATGGAAACAATGCAAAAAGATGTCAAATCATGTCATTACATCATCACAATACATGTCAATTAATGAAATCATGTTGTCATGCATCATCATACTTCATCAAGTCACACATATATACAAAAATGTCACACATATTCAAATATGATCATATGTCAAATATCAGTAGAAAAAATATCAACACATGAGATCGCAAGAACATCATAAAAATTATATCATAGTGGTCTAGGAAAAAAATCCACATATATATAATATATTTGGTACACACAGAAATACATGCACATGCATTCAAGCCAGATACCATGTGTCTCTAAAAATATAAGAATAATGTATCAAACTAAGCGTGTCATATATATAGGACCGAGACGGTTGCATAAGATTGTATACACATCTCTATGGAATGTTCAACACAAGATCATATATATCAAGCCATATATGGGCATATAAAAATCATTTCTATCACATGTCTAGATGGCATATATATCTATACATCCTATGAAGAACCATGAAACATCCTCCCTCTCTTGGCCTAGATAGTAGAAGCATGTACATGGCCTATGGATGTAGTGGAGGAGATGACACTATGAATTTCATCTATCTATTCCTAGGCATTTCAAAGCCCGACAAATTAGTCTCACATTCATAAACATCAAGTTTTTAACACCCAATTTTTAAGAATTGGATATATTGAAAATACATATATAATTTATAAACTTAGAAATTTTAATGTATGAGAAATCTTATCGTAATATTATGATCCCTATTAATTTTTTGTTGGTGCTCTGCAAAGTCAAGGGTAAAATCACGAGGGGGTGTCTAGGGTTCGTGGTAGTGCATTCGACTTGTACCAAGCTGCATCTAAATAAATAGTTCAAATTAAATATTTCATGTATGATTTGATATTATATATTTAGTAAGAAAACATTCATCCAAAATTTAACAAATTAGAAAAATTGTACCTACACGAGTGGATCTGCAGACACTATGACAACATCAACAAAAGCCTCCATAGTCTACATAAAGGGAGGAGTCTATGCGGTAGTCATAAGTTGTACAAACAACATGTAGATCAACATTAATTGAAAAATGTCCAGGAGAATGGTGTAAGGAACTAAGGCTCATGCATATATATTAAATTCTAGAACACATATAGATATGTATGTTAATAATATTTAAACAATATTGAACATTAACTAGTAAAATCTATGAAACTAACATGTGTAAAAGTAATGCGAGGCATGCCAATAGCCTCAGTGCCCACAACAAATGATGTCCCACCTGGCTCCTTCTTAAAAAAGATAAACATATTAATATGTAGGTGTTGTCATTTTTTTCCCTCTTGGACAAAAATGGACAATGGTGGTGACTTACACCTTGGGACTGGAAATTCCTTCTTGAAGCAATTCATGAGGTTGGTTCATCAAAAGAGACTACAATTTTGGATCCATCTTGACCTATGAGTTACTGAATAAATCAATTTCACATAATGAGTATTTACTCACAATATCATATGGTCTAAAGAATTATGTGAAAGACGATGAGGTTGCAGATAAAAAAATGTTGAAAATTTTGCACAATTTGACGAGGAAACTAATATCAGAGGTTTCTTGGCACTGTTTGGGTATACCCCTCAACTATGTTATATCTATAGAAATTTGTAAAGGAAACAAAGAAAAAGGTAAATTGATTGAGGTGGATGATGTTCGAACTTGATTGAAGAAAGACTTGATGAATTGATCAATCCAGTTGGAGGTTTTGATCGATAATGGGTGGAAGCTCTATGTTTTCCTAAGATCAAAATTGGCCCATGCCGCCTAAATTTTAGTAATCATGGGTAAAAATTATTAGATTTGGTAAACAAATTTCTAGGTGTCCTACCATATTTACATGATTCACTGGTTCATTGGTAAAGTTCAAAAAATGTGAAGGGTCGGTACAATTTTTTTCAAATAGGCATAAGGGACCATGACCTAAAGATAACTCACTGAACAACTCAATGAGCTGATTGACATTCATCACAGGGTGGATTAGCTGGTGGATCATGGAGCCTCAGGGTTGGGTGAGGTTTCTCAACCATTTTTAAGCACGTAGGCTTGTATCTCACCCAAATAACTTGGATTTGGCTCAAAAAATTTGTACAAAAGAAGGAAAGCTTGTATTTAGCTCAGGGGGTGAATGGTTTGGTTCATGCAAGTTCAAGGTTGAGTTGCTTATGACTCGTTGGATGAGTTGAAAGAAATTCTGGATGATTCATTCCGATGCGACTTGGAGAAAGAGGTAATGTTGAGGAATTCATTCGATGCATCGATAGTTGCAAAACCATAGGTAATCTGCCATAGATGAAATTATGAACAACTCGGCGGACACGAAAGTAAAATGAGTTTTGAGTTATAATTTTATGGGGCAAGATAGCTCGGGATCAAGTTCCATTCTATCCGTATGAGTTAGGTAGGAGTTTGGAGTCAAGATTTTTGGAATTATGCAATCGATTTCCCGAACATTGAATTTGAGTCAACATGGAGGATATGACATTGGAGGAAGAAAGCTCGATCTAGGGCCAACTCAACGTGAGGCAAGATTTTCATAGTTTGGAAGGATACGCAGGCCATCTTGGTCAAAATGTGCCATGAACAGCTCGACATAGAAGCATAGTGGGAATTTGTGGTAGATGATGCATATTTCAAAGATGGGGATTAAGCTCTATTTGGATCCATTGATGCTCGCGAGAAATGATAAACCAAGCTCATCAAGTTCACTTAGTCATGTATAACGTAGCTTAGAGTAGGAAATAAAGGCATAGGGAGTTTTGAGTGTTACAAGTTGTTTTCGCGAGTTATGATTTCAAGTGAGTTCAAAGCGACCGTTGGGACAAAGCATCGAAGGATTATTAGAACCAAGTTGCTTGCAACATTATGGAACTTGGTTAAATGGATCGAGCTCGAGCTCGGGAGGAGATGCATAATGGAATATCGACCATGCTAATTAGTGAATCTCAGCGTTAAGGAAGCTCGGCGAATGAAAATCTCGATTAGGCCCGGTGAGGTTTTAGTGATCAAGGCATTTCAAGATTTCACATAGCATGAGATTAGAGATTATTTCGAGTCGCCAAAGCTTGCATGGAAGGAACCCAATATGAAAGGCCAAGCTGCTCATGGAGACCAAGAGCGTAGGATTTGCAAGAGTGAGCTTGTTAATCTCGTCACATTAGCAAATAGGGCTTGGGTTGATAGCGGTTGAAGTTTTCATAGGCTCAAAACTCGCTTAACTAAGCTAAATTGATTCGTGGATAAAGAAAAGTCAAGATCGAGATCAAATCTAGTTTTCCGAACTTAGCCATTTTTGGTCTTTTTTGGTCGGGCGCACCTAATGTCTATGCAACATGCAGTGTTCTTGTGCCCCCTTTATTCCTTTGGCACACGGTTTGAAGTGTCGACACACATTTTGGTGCACCTCCCATGTTGCACCTTTCTTGAATGCACCAAGGCGCATGTGCCTTCATGTCAACAATACTTTTGTTGTGCCACATTTTGGTGCACCAAAGGGCACACATATTTCCATGTTGACAACACTTTTGGTGCACCAAAGGCACACATAACTTCGTGTTGATAGGTGTTTTGGTGCGCCAAAGGGCGCATGCTTTCCATTGTTGACAGGCGTTTTGGTGTGCCACTTCAAAAAGTGGTTGGCACATTTATTACGCCTTTGCCTATATATAGGCACATCCACCCTATCACTTTCACCAGTCAAAAAACATGTGATTGATCTTTTTCCTCTGCACCTGTCAGCACGCCTGTCGTCTTCGTGTCACTTTCGTGGACCCGGTTTCACCTCTCACATTTTATATAATCCTGGTATGTGGTCCTTATTGCTCTTGTGATTTGTGTTTTGGTTATTGGCTTTTTGTTTGTGGGGTTGGATTAAATAGATTTGTGAAGCCTTGAAACTTCCCCCCTTTGTTGTTTTTGTTGTCCTCCCCGATGCATTTCTCCCTCTTTCCAGATCTGCTAGTAAAGAGGACTCTGCCTCTGAAAAAATCACTTGGGTCTCTTTATTACATCTTGTTCATCACCCAAGAAACCTTTCAGAAGAGGCTTAAACTCATATAACCCCTCTAGAGGAAGAACAAGACTAAAAATTGGTAAACTACCTTTTTCCTCTTTGGCACATTCCACCCCTTGCACATTTCACAAATATGCCAATGGCGCATCCACCAAAAATTGCTTGCATAAAAAACAGTTGCGCCCTCAAGGCACACTTTCCTCGCTTGCAACACCCACTTTCCCTGCGCCCTCTTGGCGCACCAAACTCATGTGCAACATTACAAAACTTGCACCATTGGCACACCCTGCATCCATGCAACATCAACTTTAGATGCGCCAAGTATAAATTGTTAACAGAGGCGCATCTCTTATTACAACAACATAATGTTATGCAATCCCTCTCTGCGCCACGCACCGAGTTTCCTTTGGCGCACATAATGCATATGTCACACAAGCCATATACGCGCCCTTTGGCACACCAAAGTTACATGTAACATAAAGATTATATGTGCCACCACTGGCGCATCCTGTTCCCATGTAACATGAAGAATATCAGCGCCTGTTATAAAATGCATGTATATGGCGCAGGCGCACTTCCGCTTGCAACAACAAAAATGTCATCTGTAGTTTCCATGCGCCCTGTGCCCTTTGGCGCTGATTTATCCCTTGCAGCACCCCTTCTCTGTGCGCCATACTATTTAACCTTGCAGCCTGCAGTGTTCATGCACCCTGCACCCTGAGGCCTTAAAATTGCTAACTCTTCCTTCTGTCAATGCTTTAATGGAAGATCAAATAGCTAATATGACTTTCCTGCATTGGGTTTCACTTCTTCTTCTTGCAGATCAACAACTGAGTTCAGAACTACATATGTCAACATCAAGTAAGAGACCAACCAAGTCCAAGGGCAAAGCCAAACTTACAGAAGAAGAGATGAAGTACAAATATCAGAGGGTCAGGATGCCCGAATCCCAGGCAGAGTGTGACCTGGATATAAGAGACTCGAGCTCGGGCACATTGATATGGAGGATTTCTGGGCCAGAACCCGAGGAGGGTCACAGGAAGTCCCTGGATGGACAAACTGGTAGGCAGTGGCCTACATTTTGCTGGAGGAATCCCAGTCAGTGCAGTAAATAACGAATTCATGATGGTAGTGGCCCGCTGCTACAACAAAGACACCAGGTGTGTCCTGAATGAGAAGGGTGAGGTCGTGATCAACCTCACTACCCGACACTTTGAAATTATGCTTGGCATTCCTCACCACCATCACTTTGTGGCCGTAAGCCAAGAAGACTGCACCAAGGCTTGGGAGGATAATGAGGATCAATGTATGCAGTTGATGAATGAGGTATACCTAAAAAACAAGAAGGTGGTGACCAGATGGCCACAAGTCATTCATCGCAGTGAATTTTCCGAGGAACTAAGTGATACAATCACATTCCTAAGCAGAGTATTTGGGCTTCCTGATGCCCACTACTTTCATAAATGGATGCTGAGATACTTGAAACAATGAACAAGAATGTGCCAGATCAACGCTTTGAGTGGGCGGAGATCATAAGCAGCACTATATCCGAGCAGCTCCAACAACTCACCACAACGGGGAGGTTCTACATGAACTCCTACGTAGTTTATGCTGCAGCCTCAGAAAGAGATTATCCAGCCTTAATGCGGTGCGGGGTTTGGCCCCAAGTCAAAATATATGAATACTATCCAGAACTAAAGCTGGAAAATAGTATCCCCCAGTTTACAAAGATTAACGATGCCTTCTTCTACGGCATCGTCTGCCTTTTGAGGCCAAACATGACTCACGGTCATACGACCAAGAGCATTGTTGCAGCTACAGAGAAATGGGGAGCCTTGTTCACACAATTCCCCACCTTTACCTATCTCAGGGCAGCCAACTTCTTGGGGGAACCAACCAAATTGCCGAGATACGCCGGCCCCAAGTTGATCCTGTTGGAGCTTGTCAAGATAGCTTATAACCTACCACGAGAAGTGCCTAAAGAGAAAGAAGGGTGGAACTCCTTTCCCCCTCACAGTGGGCAGGTATACTTGTCTCTCTCACCACAAAGCACGGGATATGTTTGCAGAATTGGAGCTACTAAATTTAAAGCACAACTTCCCGGCAAGGCCCACTTTCGACCCAAGGAATTGCCTGCCCAGAGCCAAACTTGATCTGATCCACGTTCCACAGATCGAGGATATTTATATCGACCTATATCATGAGGTCGAACTCGAAGGAAAAGACCATTCCCACTTGGCCTTGGCTGAAATCATCCAATACGGTGGCCATCATCCCAAAAGGTTATCAAACTACTGATCAAGAAGTTGATCAAGTATATCTTGACACGGGTGGGGACGACTCGCCTTTTTTTGTAAATTGACAACCAAGGTGCCTCGGATAATAGAGGAAAGGGTCAAAGAAACTCTGCGAAGAACAGAGCACTTGTGCGGGAATGAATGGCCTCATTTACCTCGGAGTTGATTTCACTGCTTCTCCATTGGGCAAACACACCTTCTAGGCCAAAATAGCTGCCAAAGAGCAAAGGGAAAGACAAAGAGGGTGAGTCAAGCTCCACCCAAGAGGAAGCTCCTGAAAGTCCTCCTTCCACTTCACAAGAATGGGTTGTAATCCCGAAAAGCCTGGAGAAAGAAGCAACGGAAGATGTTCCGATAGGCACATCCACTCAGGATGTTGCCACTATTACAACCATTGAGGTCCCTTCTATCCCTTCTCCCTCTCCTCCTTCCCCTCCTCGGGTGACCCAAGTGACCATTCCTTTGGTCGTGTCCTCTCCCCCATCTTCTACTGTTCCCCCTTCCTCATCATCCATCTTCTCTTCTCTCGCGGAGCTGTCCCCCACCATTTCTTCCCTCATCTCTCAGCTCCCTTCCATTCCCATGTCTACCTCCCCTGCAGTATCCCTTCCTCCCGTGAGCACTTTCTCGGCTTCCCTCTCAATGCCACCTCCAAGTGTCTCCACGCATTTTCCTTCTACTACTGCAGCTGCTCCCTTTTCTATTTCTGGTCCTTCTCCCATAAGTCCAGCATGGATCTCCCAACTTTGAGTCAACAAAAGAGGAAAGTTCCCATCGCACCGATGGACTTCTCCGTCATCCCATCAAAGGGGACCAAGAAGCAAAATCCTTTAACCCGCTTCTCTCAGAGTGCGTCAGGGGAGAGAGTAATGGAGATAGCATACCCCAATCCTTTAAAGGATAAAAAGGATCTGTCTTTGACAGATTACACAGTGACCCAAGTCACAATGGGGACATCTTCAGAAAGCCTTTAGGGAGAGGCCCTATCTGCAGTTGACACCCTTTGCAAGAAGCTCCAGGAAGCAAAGGAAGAGAAAAGGCAGTTAAAGGAGCAAAATAAACATCTTCTCCACGCCTTGCAGAAAATGGGCAGTGCACCTCCTACAACTGCCGCCGAAACTCCTGAGCCTCTGAGCCAGGATAAGATTAATGAGTATGCTAAAATCGGTGAGCAGGGTATGGTAGTTTCCACCTGGAGGAGCCAAATCCTCAAGGAAAGTGAGGGAGTAATCGCCAAGTTCACCAGTTTGTATCAGAATATCAATCGGGTGAACAAAGAGCTCCAGGCGATAGCAGGACCCATCTCTCGAAGAGCTGGACCATGCCAAGATGCAGCATGAGACCTTTCAGAAAATGTTTGACTATTCAGTCAAGATCTGGTCAAGTTTGGCATCCTTGGTCACCCCAGAGCCCTCAACAAAATCCTCTCTACTTTGGATTATCGGGTTGATCAGCTGGAGTTTGTCCTGGAGAAGATTGATAAGATAAAGGAGGAAGCCCTGGATGCAATGCATCAAATGGAGCAAATTGTCTTAAGAATGTCTCCGGGCTTACTCACTCCTTCTTTCACCTTAAGAAAGGTTGATGAAACTATTCGGATCTTCAAGGAGATCGTTTCACAGGGGCTGGGACCAGAGGTCACTTTCGACGCCGAATCCATCAACAATCTGTTGGCTTGTCGTGACTTCATCGGGTACCTGATAGAGGCAGAAAATGATTATTCCAAACTCCCAGAAAAGCTCACAGATGAGCGGGAGACTTGCGAAGCTATCAGTGATCGACACAAGGATCCTTCCCAGGATCAACTTCAACCCATGATCAGCAAGTTCATGGAGTACCGTGCCCAGTTCCACATCTCGTCTCCCGCAGCAAGCAAAAAGCAGGATACCCCCTTCCAGCCGCGGGATGATGATGAATAGTTTCTTTCTTCCCGACTTTCTCCTTGTAATTATCCAAAGTATGTTGACACAAATGATGACATCATCCATGTTGCATCATGAGATGATGTCATCCACCAAAGTTGTCAAAAGTCAACAAATGACTTTGGAATCTTTTGTAAGATATTTTGTAATTAGGTGGTTGTTTCCTTTTTGCCTTCTTTTCTTCTCCTTCTTCTATAAATACTTGAATACTTGTTGTATTCGGGGTGGACATTTTTAGATGAAAAATAGAAGTGAGAAGAAAAGGCTTTGTACTTTTGTAATAGAAGAAAATATTAATACAAATATTGAGACTTTGTGCTGAATATGTGTGTTATGGGCATCTGATCTT
The DNA here is from genome assembly GCA_018340775.1 of Taxus wallichiana var. yunnanensis. Taxonomy (NCBI): domain Eukaryota; kingdom Viridiplantae; phylum Streptophyta; class Pinopsida; order Cupressales; family Taxaceae; genus Taxus; species Taxus wallichiana. Next base: position 219,366,592 of record CM031239.1, read on the forward strand.
TCTTATGTCGATTTATGTGTTTATTCTATTGGATCTATCTCTACTTTTTGTCATTTGTTCATCAATATTGCTTTGTTTGTCTATGCAAGTAGGTTCGGCTCTATTTACTACCAGCCCAAAACATAGACCCTCTGACCTTTCTACTTTGGAATTCATTTCTTTTCTCCCTTCAGATCCATCTTCCTTCCCTTCTTTCCTTCATTCCTTTCTGTTCTTCATCGGAACTACTCTACTGGGATGAGATCCCAACCCCTGAAGGTAGAATATTGTGAGACTTGCACAAGATTCCTGCTGGTAGAATAGCAATAAACCAGTTTCACTTTGCTGACTCAAAGAGGGGCTATGCCCTGCACACTGTTGGCTCATTTATCCATAGATCTGTCCATTCGACAGATTTTCAAACCAACAGTTTTTGGCGACTCTACTGGGGATCGAACAGATCTATCAGATCTATGGTGGTGGTGTGTTAGAAAAATCAAGAAAAATCAAAAAAATCACTACCTGTTTGCAAATTTTAACTTTTGTTCAAAATCCAAAATTTTTGCAAAAGTGCTCCAAACTGAAAATTTTCTTCAGAGATCCATAGATCTGGGCTAGATAGAGATCTTTAGTTCACTGAGTTTTTACAAAAATCTATATTTCTTTGTAGATCTGAGTTTTTGACAGTTTACCAAAAATTCCAAACTCTTTAAAAAGTCAACTCTAGATCTGAAAATCAGCTTACTAAGTTTTACCATCATTTTATCCTCATTGATATTTGTTGTTAAACCGCAATCGGTTTTCAAAAGAGGGATAAAATTTAAATATTTAGAAAAGTACATGCTGCTGATTTTTGTCAGAAAAATCAGAAAATCAGCAAGTACAACCAAAAAGAGTTTTAAATCTGCTCCAAAATATTGCAGATTTGGAAGGTACACTGGCGGGTGAACCATTTACTCGTAGCAGGAGAGCTCGTGGAGAAGTTGATCCCACTTTGACCTGCTTCAAAGGCACAACTTCAACATAACACCAGCACACTTCTCGTCGCTTGAGCTCAGCTGATCGGTCATCCAGGAGTGTCTCACCTCCACGAAGGAAGCATTTTTCACAAGGAGCCTCCACATCCCTTTGTAGTGCCTTGTTGCTCAGTGGGACCATCCTCCCAGCGTGCGTTCTTTTTCCACCCGTCCAGATGGCAGTACCATGGGGAAATGCTATGGGCCCTCTCGCATTGCCACATCCAGTTCACGCACTCCCTCACAGAAATCGAAAGAATTTCCCAAGATTTGATGGGAGTGGAAATCAAAGCACGGATGCACATATATCTGCATTCATCATGTCATGCAGCATCCTAGATGTGACCCATGAAGATGTGTCAGTTCGCCTCTTCTAGAGACCTTGCAAGGACCCGCAGCGGAATGGTTTCAGCAATTTCCGGCCGGATCTATTACTAGTTGGGCCACCTTGCGAACTGCATTCGAAGAAAGATACAAACCTTCGAAGATGCATTTGCATTGTTATCACAAATCACTCACCTGAAGAAGGAGGCTAATGAGACTATGCGTGACTTCATCACCCGTTTCAATTCTCTGATCAACCGTGTTCCACCTACCATGCTTCCAACACCGGAGAATCAAAAGTGTTTCTTTGTCAATGCCATGAGCTCAAAAGTAAGTTTCCTACTCCTACAAGAACAAGTTGCTACTCTAATTCTCACCCAGCTTTCCATACGGATTGAAGACAACTTGCTTATATCTGGTGAATTGAAAAGGGAATCATCCAAGCTTAAATCTTCGGGCCCTTCTCCCACTACTTCGTCTGATCCGGCATTCCAAAAGATGGCAAATGACTTGCTCGCATTAAAGAAGCAGTTAGCCCAAGCTTCCCCCAGTTCCTCATACCGGGATATCCCATGAAGAACTTTCACTCCCAACAACATCCCATAGGCCACGTCTGCCTGCAACTGCTCCGCGGTTGGTGCTTGAGGCTCCTCCGGTCAATGCTTTGGCCAAAATCAAGAAGAGGAACAAGATTATGAAGAACCTTCATCTCAAGGTGAAGATGATCAAGATGTCGGTGAACCAACTGGCGACTCTACAATCGGGTACATGGAATTTGAAGATGAAGAATCCGACGAAGAAGAGGGTACCCAAGGATATGCAAGTGGACAATCATATGTTGTTTTTACCCACTCGCAGGAGGAAAAGAAGCAGAGGTCACTGCCAATATGCAGAAAGAGAAGGCTGCATTATCCACGCCCCCAACTATTGCTAAAAGAGGTAATCCTCTTCCTGCTCAACCCCCTGTTAAGTCTTTTACAAAGAAATCTTTTCCTCCCATCTCTCCTCCAAATCAGCCTTCTTCTATTTCCATGAAGACCAGTAATCCTACTCTACCATCACGAAATGAGGGACTCATTCCTTCATCCGTGCAACCCTTGGCCACGTTTGACATCATAGATCATGCTAAAAAGACTAAGATCCAAATGTCTGAAGCCGAGTATCTTCAGTCAAACCCCGAACAACTTGTAAGGTTGACCAAGTATATTCAAAGCCAAGCTATCATATCTCCCCAGATCTCCCTAAAAGGAATCCTTTCCACTCCTCCTGCATCCCGCATAAATGTTGCCTCAACATCTGCATCAGGCAAGATAGAACCTTTCTATCTCTCCCTCCTAATCAATGGCCACAAACTAAGTAACTGCATAATTGATTCTGGAGCTTCTGATAATGTCATGCCGGAAAAAGTCACCCATGCTTTGGGCCTCACCCTTACCAAGCCTTTTGGCAGATGTTATTCCTTGAAACCAAGCAGGTTCCGCTGATTGGTCAAATCAAAGATGCTCAGTTCGCATTTGCGGCATTCCCAGAGAAAAGAGTAAAAATGACCGTCCTCGTTGCCGACATTCCAGCAGCCTATGGAATTTTGCTGGGAAGAAGTTTTTGCAGTGAAGTTGGTGGGGAGATTCATATGGACTGGTCTAAGGCTAGAATCCCCATCAAAGGTGTAATGCAAACATTGGAGCTAGAATCACAAAAGAAGTACTTGGTTACTAACTCTGAGGACCCCAAAGCCCAAATTCTTTTCGAATCATCAGGAATGGGGAACTATTTCTTGTCTACCGAGTCTGACAAAATGGTTGTCCTCATCCAAGAAGAAGATCTTAACAAGATCTAGACTTTGCAGTTTGATGGCAGCTGCGTGACTAGTGGATGCGGCGCTGGAGCCATGCTTATATCTCCTGAAGAGGAGATTATTCCTCTCTCTTTCAAGCTGCAGTTTTTCAACACAAATAATACTGTTGAGTATGAATCTCTACTACTTGGCATGCAAGCCACAAAGGAAAGAGGGATCAAAAATTTGAAAGTACAAGGTGATGCAGAGCTAATCGTAAATCAAGTTAAAAGGATATATCAAGTGAAGAATGAGAGGCTTAGGCATTACCGCAATGTGGTGTGGGACAACATCGAAGAATTTGATGCTTTTTCAATAGAATCCATTCCAAGAGCTCAGAATGACATGGCTGATTCATTGGCCATTTCAGCATCCCTCATGCTCCCTCACCCAGGTTTGAAAATAGAAAAATACACCATTGAGGTGGTTTTCCACCCAAGCGTGCTGGACAATTCTCAACATTGGCAAGTATTCAACGATGACAATCAACTCATTGCCTTTCTAGAAAAGGTGGAAAATTTTAAGGAACTTCATTTTGAAGGATCCACTTCTACGTGCTGTGAATCAGTTACCGGTCAAAACGATGAATCCAAAGGGAATGACGGCATATGTCAGCTCAAAGGAAATAAAATTCCAAAGGGCCTGGTTTCTCTAGAGTGGTTGTTCGATAGGCATGATCATTTTGTAAAAAAGAAAAGGAGATGATACTGGCTCCTCCCCAGAAACCGAACCGGTTAATTTAGGTTCGGTAGAACATCCGCAGTTTGTGAACATCGGAAAATGTTGCACACCTGAAGAGAAGCGGAAGTTTGTCAAACTGCTGAAGAAATACATGGATGTATTGGCATGGTCCTATGCCAATCTAAAGTCTTTCAAGCCAAAGGACGTCCAGCATGATATCCCATTGAAAGAAGATGCCAAACCTTTTCGCCAGAAGCAGAGACATTATAACCCTAAGATCTCAGGTACTATCCAGGCTGAAATTCAGAAAATGCTGGATGCGAGAATCATTTTTCCTATCCATCACAGTACTTGGGTGGCAAACATTGTGCCAGTGCGCAAGAAAAATGGTGAAATACGCATATGCGTAGATTTTCAAAACCTGAATCAAGCATCCTTAAAGGACAACTACCCACTTCCTATAATGGATCAAGTTCTACAAGTAGTAACTGGATCAGAAATGTTGTCCATGCTTGATGGTTTTTCAGGCTACAATCAGATTGAAGTCTCACCTGAAGACCAATTTAAAATAGCATTCACTACCCCCTGGGGCACGTTTTCTTACAGCAGGATGCCTTTTGGCCTGACCAATGCTGGCGCCACTTTTCAGCGGGCCATGGACCTTGCATTCAAAGGTATGATGGGGAAGGTCATTGTGGTTTATCTAGGATGACTTAACTGTGTTCTCTAAATGGTGAAATGATCATTGTGATCATTTGGAGCAAGTATTGGCCAGATGCCGAGAGCATGGGATTTCCCTGAACCCAAAAAAGTCTATTTTTGGAGTCACAGAAGGAAAGTTGCTAGGACATGTTGTTAGCAAAGAAGGAACGAAGATAGATACCGAAAGAGTTAAGGCTATTCAGAGCCTTACTTTTCCTATGAAGCAAGAAGACCGGCGTTCACTCTTTCTTCGAAAAGGTGAATTTTCTCAGCGCTTTGTTCCTGACTTTGCTGAAAAAACTCGCCACATATTAGACATGATGAAAGGGTCACCAACTTTCTGATGGAGCGAAGAAGGGAAGAGGTCATTCGAAGAAATAAAAGCTTCCGTCGCTCACGCGCCAATCCTGGTATGTCCTGATTTCTCCAAAGATTTTATTATGTATAGCTATGCATCTGAGCACACCGTGTCGGCCATCCTAATGCAAAGGAATTCTGAGGATGTCGAATCCCCGATTGCATTTATGAGCTCTCCCCTCAAGCCTCACGAACTAAAAATGAGCCAGCTAGAGAAACATGCCTTCGCCATTGTCAAAGCAGTTAAGAACTTCAGGTATTACATTCTAAACTCCCATACGGTGGTTCGGTTCCTGACACGGCAGTAAAGTCCATCTTAACTCAACAGGAGTTAGGAAGCTTGTGAGGAAATTGGATTGCAAAGGTCCAGAGTACGATCTGGATATAAAACCAACCAAGTTAGTAAGAGGCAAAGGCCTGTGTCAACTTATGGCTGAAAACCAAGATTCAGAAGTTCCCGGAGGAAAAGATGATTGCACCAATGGAGCACAAAGCCAGTTGGAGAAACCCGATTCACTGCCTATGGTCCTATTTGTCGCAACCAACGATGAATGGTATTCCGATATTGCTTTCTTCCTCACCTACGGCGAATGCCCAGCTCACCTAACTACAAAGGAGAAGCGCGCTATAAAGCTCAGAGCAGCCAAATATGTCATCTGGGATGACAGTTTATATAAAACGCAGGATAGATGGCATCTTCTTGCGATGTGTTGACAAGCCACAACAAGTGAAGTTACTTGAGAGTTTTCATAATTCGGCCTGTGGGGGCCATTTCTCCTCTTCCGTGATGGCACACAAGATCATTCGGGCCAGGTACTATTGGCCGACGCTTTTCCAAGATACAGCTACCTGGGTAACAAAGTGTGAACCTTGCCAGCAGTTTCGTCGGCAAGCCCAAGTTGGCTGCTTTTCCCCTCAGGCCGGTCATTGTCGACGAACCATTCAAGCAGTGGGGAATTGATTTTATTGGTGCACTCAATCCCCAATCGAGTGCCGGACATAGTTATGTCCTGACAGCAACAGATTATTTCACAAAATGGGTAGAAGCCATACCTGTCAAACATGCCACTTCCGAGGTTGTTTGCAGTTTCATCAAAGAGAATATTATTGTCAGGTTTGGCGTTCCAAACAAGATTGTTGCTGATAACGCTTCCAACTTCTCCTCACGAGAAGTTGTTGGTTTTTTCTATGAATACGGGATAACTTTGGCTCACGCCTCAGATTATTACCCTCAGGGAAATGGTCAGGCAGAATCCAGTAATAAAAACTTAGTAACCATCATACGAAAACTAGTGGATGAGAATCAACAATGTGGCACAAATCATTATACGACACTTTGTGGGTAGACCGCATCACTCCCAAGAGGTCTCTCGGCATGTCACCTTTTCAAGTGTTATATGGCACCGATGCCGAGCTTCCCATTTCTGCTGAAACTCCTACTCTGCTGCTTGGCACAAGCAATCGAAGATGAGACTTTCCAAAATTCTCTTGAGAAGAGGATCATGTATCTAGCAGAGCTCGAAGAAAAGAGAGTAAGGGTGTCGACAAGATCACCGAACATCAAAATCAGGTCAAAAGATTGTTCGATAAAAAAGCTAAGCAAAGAAATTTCCAGGTGGGAGACCTCATCCTTTTGTGGGACAAACGAAGAGAGCCAAAGGGCATGCATGGAAAGTTTGATTCCCTATGGAGAGGGCCTTTCAAGATCAAGCAGCTCAATGGAGAGAATAGTTTCTATCTCTCGTATCTAGATGGAACTGAGCTCCCACTTCCCTATAGCGGGCAACATCTGAAAATCTTCAGGAAGTAGAGCTTGCTCTCTTCTTTGTATAGTTTTCTTCAGTTGTGTGTTTTTTTTGTCATGTGTTTTTTTTTTTGGTTGTGTGTTTCCCTTTTCGGTCTCCCTTGTTTTTGACTCTGTTACCCATGGATAGGCACGTGAAGATCTGGGATTCTCTACCCCTGAGGTTCGCTCAGAGATAGTCCCCAGAAAGAGCCAGTTGTTATCCCGTAAAATTGGCAAGGGAAATTTTACAGATAACCCTACCAAAATTTTGTTTCGGTCCCTCGTCAGGGACTCCTTGCATTCGAACGTTGCAAAATCCCTTCCCGAGAAATCTAGTTTTCCGAACTTAGCCATTTTTGGTCTTTTTTGGTCGGGCACACCTAATGTCTATGCAACATGCAGTGTTCTCTGCACCCCTTTAATTCCTTTGGTGCACGGTTTGAAGTGTCGACACACATTTTGGTGTGCCTCACCATGTTGCGCCTTTCTTGCATGCGCCAAGGCGCATGCGCCTTTGTGTCAACAATGTTTTTGTTGCGCCACATTTTGGTGCACCAAAGGGCACACATATTTCCGTGTTGACAACACTTTTGGTGCGCCAAAGGCACACATAACTTCGTGTCGACAGGTGTTTTGGTGCACCAAAGGGCGCATGCTTTCCGTTGTCGACAGGTGTTTTGGTGCGCCACTTCAAAAAGTGGTTGGCGCATTTATTACAACCTTTGCCTATATATAGGCGCATCCACCCTGTCACTTTCACCAGTCAGAAAACACGTGATTGATCTTTTTCCTCTGCACTGTCAGCGCGCCTGTCGTCTTCTTCGTGTCACTTTCGTGGACCCGGTTTCACCTCTCACATTTTATATAATCCTGGTATGTGGTCCTTATTGCTCTTGTGATTTGTGTTTTGGTTATTGGCTGTTTGTTTGTGGGGTTGGATTAAATAGATTTGTGAAGCCTTGAAACTTCCTTTGCTTTGTTGTTTTTGCTATCCTCCCCGATGCATTTCTCCCTCTTTCCAGATCTGCTGGTAAAGAGGACTCTGCCTCTAAAAAAATCACTTGGGTCTCTTTATTACATCCTGTTCATCACCCAAGAAACCTGCAGAAGAGGCTTAAACTCATATAACCCCTCCAGAGGAAGAACAAGACCTAAAAGTTGGTAAACTACCTTTTTCCTCTTTGGCGCATTCGCCACCCTTGCAACATGAAGTACGCGCATGCAATGGCGCATCCACCACGCTTGCATAAAAATAGTTGCGCCCTCGCGCACTTTCCTCGCTTGCAACACCCACTTTCCCTGCGCCCTCTTGGCACACCAAACTCATGTGCAACATTGCAAAACTTGCGCCATTGGCGCACCCTGCATCCATGCAACATCAACTTTAGATGCGCCAAGTATAAACTGTTAACAGCGCAGGCGCATCTCTTATTACAGCAACATAATGTTATGCAATCCCTCTCTGCGTGCCATGCGCAAGTTTCCTTTGGCGCACATAATGCATATGTCACACAAGCCATATACGCGCCCTTTGGCACACCAAAGTTACATGTAACATAAAGATTATATGCGCCACTGGCACATCCTGTCCCATGTAACATGAAGAATATCAGCACCTGTTATAAAATGCATGTATATGGCGCAGGTGCACTTCCTTCTTGCAACAAAAAAAATGTCATCTGCAGTTTCCATGCGCCCTGCGCCCTTTGGCACTGATTTGTCCCTTGCAGCACCTCTTTTCTATGTGCCATACTATTTAACTGCAGCCTACAGTGTTCATGCGCCCTACGCCCTGAGACCTTAAAATTGCTAACTCTTCCTTCTTCACAACACTTTAATGGAAGATCAAATAGCTAATATGACTTTCCTGCATTGGGTTTCACTTCTTCTTCTTGCAGATCAGCAACTGAGTTCAGAACTACATATGTCAACATCAAGTAAGAGACCAACCAAGTCCAAGGGCAAAGCCAAACTTACAGAAGAAGAGATGAAGTACAAATATCAGAGGGTCAGGATGCCCAAATCCCAGCAGAGTGTGACCTGGATATAAGAGACTCAGAGCTCGGGCACATTGATATGGAGGATTTCTAGGCCAGAACCCGGAGGGTCACAGGAAGTCCCTGGATGGACAAACTGGTAGGCAGTGGCCTACATTTTGCTGGAGGAATCCCAGTCAGTGCAGTAAATAATGAATTCATGATGGTAGTGGCCCACTGCTACAACAAAGACACCAGGTGTGTCCTGAATGAGAAGGGCAAGGTCGTGATCAACCTCACTACCCGGCACTTTGAAATTATGCTTGGCATTCCTCACCACCGTCACTTTGTGGCCGTAAGCCAAGAAGACTACACCAAGGCTTGGGAGGATAATGAGGATCAATGTATGCAGTTGATGAATGAGGTATACCTAAAAACAAGAAGGTGGTGACCAGATGGCCATAGATCATTCATCGCAGCAATTTTTTGAGGAACTAAGTGATACAATCACGTTCCTGAGCAGAGTATTTGGGCTTCCTGATGCCCACTACTTTCATAAATGGATGCTGAGATACTTGGAAACAATGAACAAGAATGTGCCAGATCAACGCTTCGAGTGGGCGGAGATCATAAGCAGCACTATATCCGAGCAAGCTCCAACAACTCACCACAATGGGGAGGTTCTACATGAACTCCTACGTAGTTTATGCTTGCAGCCTCAGAAAGAGATTATCCAGCGCTAATGTGGTGCGGGGTTTGGCCCCAAGTAAAGATATATGAATACTATCCAGAACTAAAGCTGGAAAATAGTATCCCCCAGTTTACAAAGATCAATGATGCCTTCTTCTACGGCATCATCTGCCTTTTGAGGCCAAACATGACTCACGGTCGTACGACCAAGAGCATTGTTGCAGCTACAGAGAAATGGGGAGCCTTGTTCACACAATTCCCCACCTTTACCTATCTAAGGGCAGCCAACTTCTTGGGGGAACCAACCAAATTGCCGAGATACGCCGGCCCCAAGTTGATCCTGTTGGAGCTGTCAAGACAACTTATAACCTACCACGAGAAGTGCCTAAAGAGAAAGAAGGGTGGAACTCCTTTCCCCCTCACAGTGGGTAGGTATACTTGTCTCTCTCACCACAAAGCACGGGATATGTTTGCAGAATTGGAGCTGCTAAATTTAAAGCACAACTTCCCGGAAAGGCCCACTTTCGACCCAAGGAATTTCCTACCCAGAGCCAAACTCGATCCGATCCACGTTCCACAGATCGAGGATATTTACATCGACCTATATCATGAGGTCGAACTCAGAAGGAAAGACCATTCCCACTTGGCCTTGGCTGAAATCATCCAGTACGGCATGGCCATCGTCCCAAAAGGTTATCAAACTGCTGATCAAGAAGTTGATCAAGTATATCTTGACACGGGTGGGGACGACTGGCCTTTCGCTGTAATTGATAGAACCAAAGCACCTCAGACAATAGAGGAAAGGGTCAAAGAAACTCTGCGAAGAACAGAGCACTGGTGCAGAATGAATGGCCTCATTTACCTCGGAGTTGATTTCACCACTTCTCCATTGGGCAACGCACCTTCCAGGCCAAAACAACTACCAAAGAGCAAAGGGAAAGACAAAGAGGGTGAGTCAAGCTCCACCCAAGAGGAAGCTCCTGAAAGTCCTCCTTCCGCTTCACAAGAACGGGTTGTAATCCCGAAAGCCTAGAGAAAGAAGCAATGGAAGATGTTCCGATAGGCACATCCACTCAGGATGTTTCCACTACTATAACCATTGAGGTCCCTTCTATCCCTTCTCCCTCTCCTCCTTCCCCTCCTCAGGTGACCCAAGTGACCATTCCTTTGGTCGTGTCCTCTCCCCGTCTTCTGCTTGTTCCCCCTTCCTCATCATCCATCTTCTCTTCTCTCGTGGAGCTGTCCCCACCATTTCTTCCCTCATCTCTCAGCTCCCTTCCATTCCCATGTCTACCTCCCCTGCAGTATCCCTTCCTCCCGTGAGCACTTTCTCGGCTTCCCTCTCAATGCCGCCTCCAAGTGTCTCCACGCATTTTCCTTCTACTACTGCAGCTGCTCCCTTTTCTATTTCTGGTCCTTCTCCCATAAGTCCAACATGGATCTCCCAGCACCTGAGTCAACAAAAGAGGAAAGTTCCCATCGCACCGATGGACTTCTCCATCATCCCATCAAAGGGGACCAAGAAGCAAAAGCCTTTAACCCGCTTCTCTCAGAGTGCGTCAGGGGAGAGAGTAATGGAGATAGCATACCCCAATCCTTTAAAGGATAAAAAGGATCTATCTTCGACAGATTACATAGTGACCCAAGTCACAATGGGGACATCTTCAAAAATCCTTCAGGAGAGGCCCTATCTGCAGTTGATGCCCTTTGCAAGAAGCTCCAGGAAGCAAAGGAAGAGAAAAGGCTGTTAAAGGAGCAAAATAAACATCTTCTCCACACCTTGCAAAAAATGGGCAGTGCACCTCCTACAACTGCTGCCGAAACTCCTGAGCCTCTGAGCCAGGATAAGATTAATGAGTATGCTAAAATCGGTGAGCAGGGTATGGCAGTTTCCACCTAGAGGAGCCAAATCCTCAAGGAAAGTGAGGGAGTAATCGCCAAGTTCACCAGTTTGTATCAGAATATCAATCGGGTGAACAAAGAGCTCCAGGCGATAGCAGGACCCATCTCCAAAGAGCTGGACCACGCCAAGATGCAGCATGAGACCTTTCAGAAAATGTTTGACTGTTCAGTCGAAGATCTGGTCAAGTTTGGCATCCTTGGTCACCCCAGAGCCCTCAACAAAATCCTCTCTACTTTGGATTATCGGGTTGATCAGCTGGAGTTTGTCCTGGAGAAGATTGATAAGATAAAGGAGGAAGCCCTGATGCAATGCATCAAATGGAGCAGATTTCCTGAGAATGTCTCCAGGTTTGCTCACTCCTTCTTTCACCTTAAGAAAGGTTGATGAAACTATTCGGATCTTCAAGGAGATCGTTTCACAAGGGCTGGGACCAGAGGTCACTTTCGACGCCGAATCCATCAACAATCTGCTGGCTTGTCGTGACTTCATCGGGTACCTGATAGAGGTAGAAAATGATTATTCCAAACTCCCAGAAAAGCTCACAGATGAGCGGGAGACTTGTGAAGCTATCAGTGATCGACACAAGGATCCTTCCCAGGATCAACTTCAACCCATGATCAGCAAGTTCATGGAGTACCGTGCCCAGTTCCACATCTCGTCTCCCGAGCAGCAGCAAAAGTAGGATACCCCCTTCCAGCCGTGGGACGATGATGAATAGTTTCTTTCTTCCCGACTTTCTCCTTGTAATTATCCAAAGTATGTTGACACAAATGATGACATCATCCATGTTGCATCATGAGATGATGTCATCCACCAAAGTTGTCAAAAGTCAACAAATGACTTTGGAATCTTTTGTAAGATATTTTGTAATTAGGTGGTTGTTTCCTTTTTGCCTTCTTTTCTTCTCCTTCTTCTATAAATACTTGAATACTTGTTGTATTCGGGGTGGACATTTTTCAGATGAAAAATAGAAGTGAGAAGAAAAGGCTTTGTACTTTTTGTAACAGAAGAAAATATTAATACAAATATTGAGACTTTGTGCTGAATATGTGTGTTATGGGCATCTGATCTTTCTTATGTCAGATTTATGCGTTTATTCTGTTGGATCTATCTCTACTTTTTTGTCATTTGTTCATCAGTATTGCTTTGTTTGTCTATGCAAGTAGGTTCGGCTCTGTTTACTACCAACCCAAAACATAGACCCTCTGACCTTTCTACTTTGGAATTCATTTCTTTTCTCCCTTCAGATCCATCTTCCTTCCCTTCTTTCCTTCATTCCGGTGACCATTAGAAAACAATTAACAATGAAATGTAAAGTGATAACGTGTGAACGATTAGCCCACTTGAGCCATGAAGAGAAATAAATGGCTCAATGGAGTCCAAATGGGAAAGCCCAATTCGATTTGATGGCCACATTAATGAATGACTCAGTTGGAGTATATAAAATATAAGATGCTTGAGCCACTCACCATGCAATGTGGTAGACAAGAGATATGAAGAACTTGCTATGAGCTCAATAGAGAATAATAACATCCCTCCTAATGCATTTTTCACCAGGGGTTCCACCAATGCAGAAAATGGTCTATATTTAAAAAATTATTAAATATTATATTTTAATCAAATGGAGAAAATAAATATTTGAATTTATTTGAGCATTACGAAGACATTATCAGAGAGCTAATGGAACACAACCTCGAAATGCCCAAAAAGAAACTTTTTCTCAGAAGACCACAACTTCCTCCCTGGTTGCCCGTTTTCACAAAATTATAGTCGATGGAATCAAGAGAACGAGAACTATGCAATGGAATCATCAGAATATGGATTTTTGGAAGTTTTTCTTTCCAAAATTTCAGGTTTTCCTCGTTCCATGAATTTTTCTCAAAAGGGGAGTTGCAATTAATGAGGCAAACATGGCCAACAACAATGATTAATTATTTCCTACATTCTGGCCTAGATTCTAGGGTTTCTTCCTCTTTCTCTCAACAATTTTTAATTTTCTATAAATGTAAATGGGTGTTTTTTCAAAAAAGAGTTGAACATTTTTTCCAAGCTTCCCTCTCTTCACAAGCTGAGTTATTGTGAATTTTTAGGCTCTCAAGCCTTTCTTCTAAAATTGTAATGGAAACCTATGCCTTATCTTCACTGTAATGATGTACTATGCAAGTTCTTGAAATAATGAGAATTATATTTTGTGGTCAAATGTATGTCCTTACATGATTTTGCTGCTTCTATTTTCCTCTCTCATGTTTGTAGGTGAACTATGTAACCATGGTTTCTTTTGAAAGTTTTGGAGGTCATTGTGCTTATCAAGGAGTGAAGTACTTGTATGTAAATTGGGTTTGTAATGCATGTTCATTCTTCCTCATGATCATCTCTCTTCATCGGTAAGGAATATTTTTTCTAGAAAAACCCTTTCTTAGTGCATCACCACTTCTAATTTATGGTTTTATTTCTTGCAAATCTCTCTCCCTAATCCCTTGAAATGTTAGCATAGGTCTAGTTAGCCATTTTTCTTACATTAGGAGTAGTATAACTCTTAGTTTAGGAAGAGGAAGTAGGCCTTCTCCGAGGTTCACCTCAAGCCCAAGTCCCACATCTTGAGTAGTGATCCCATGTTACCTAATCACACCGAACATCCTGTCATATTCGGCCATTTAGTGGGTGCATGATTTGGCGATAAAAATATGTACACGTGAAACACATACACAAACATTAATGTGTATTTAATAATAAAGTGCACTCAGATGAAATTTAAAGTGTAAGTAACTTGAAACCGACATCTGCACACACTATAACAAGGGGTGTAGTAGCTAGGATGTCCACACCGGATGTGTCCTTGACTAGATCTTGTTGTTTAAAATCAAAAAATATTAGTTTTTACACAAGTATGATGTAATCAAGTATATATATTAAAATCTCAAATGAAATAAACTTTTCTATATATATTATTTATGTGAAATTTACCTGTGAAAGACTAGGGACATTTGCAACACTTCCAAAACATCTTCCATCATCAAATCTGTAAAAAAGAGATCCTGTGACCCAACAAAGGATGTCTCACCTGTAGTGTATATGGCACCACATGACCCACAAAGGGTGTGGTGTGCTATAATCGATGCCTCCACCAACATTACTAGATGCAATCAAGCTACTATGTTGGTCTACAAAGTGTCATGACATACCTCAAAGCACGCAGTGTGTCAATATCCACAACCTTCTTCACTGTAGGAGGGATAAATGAAGGATGTGGGGGTTTTTGGGAGTGGGGAATCCTAGGTTGACCAATTGCAATATGTGCACCTGGTCTAGTCTATGTAGAGTCAAATATTTGACCGTAAAATCTAGAAAAGTCAAAATAATTAGGGACCTCATTAAGAACAAACTCACAATACAATTTCTATAAAGAATAAAGAGGAACCTCGTTATTATTGCATGGTGGATAATCAAAACCATCCACCATCAATCCCAAAAACAATTCTTAATCCGATCATCATGATACCAATGGATAGGGAACTGGTTGTAATTAGTCGTGAGGGGGCATTGGTTTTGGGGTCTATAAATAGTGCAAAAATGTAATATTTTCCATTTTTTTGTCTTTCATAGTTGAATGTGATAATTTTTTTGCATACAAATGCCTATAATCAGCTCTAAAAGTATTCCATCTATCTATTTGGTTTTTTTGCAAATTCAACTTCACAAATCATTATTTGAAGTGTGTTGGCTAAAGTTATGCGACTTGAATTTGTGGAATGATTTTGTCTGATAGTGTGAATAAGGTTCTGAATGGTAATTTAATTTTTCATATTTTTTTAATGATATTATCTTGGGTTCTGGTGGTTCTATGGGGATGGTAGGAGCCACAAGAAGTAAAGGAACATTCAGGGAGGGTTTTGAGGAGGTGGAGGAATATTTGGATGGTTTTGAGGAAGTGGAGGATGTTTGGAGGAATTAGAGGATTAGTATCTTGCCGAGCAACTAACAAAACAAATAAATTTTATACATAAATAAAAGATTCAAAAACCCATGAAAACCACACAAAAACCTAAAATGCAAGATATTTGATAAAAAAATGAGGGCTTACCTCTTTTCTCGGTGGCATCATGTAAATTATCGTGATCCGTAGCAAAATTTGGAATTTGGAAGGGTAATGCAAAGCGTGAGTGTTAACAATGGAAAGAAATGCTTGGTTTGGAGAAAATGGTAGGAAAAAGTGAAGGTCGCAAATGTTTGTTTTGGTATCAAATAACCGTGATCACGGTTTATAAACCATGATTGTGCTTTGAAACCGAAATAGCGGTTTATAAACCATGATCATGACTTTAGATTTGGGATTCTCTAACCTAAAAAATTAGATTGCAATCGTAGTTTGTAAAACCACAATCGTGGTTTGTAAAATTCAAGACTTTATGTCCAATTTTTGGTCCCCCAACTTGTTGACTTACCCAGAACGGTATATAATATTTCTTCCTTTATAGTAGAGGAGATCATTGAAGTTATGCACAATGAAGACAAGATTATATTTGGAAACATTTTATTGGTGATAGTGTTCTCTAAGATTGGGGTGCCCGATGGGCTGAAGGACAAGATATGGGAGTATCCTGAAGAAGATCCCTCCCCTACAAAATGGTTTTCCAAATATACCTATGATTTGGTGACACCAACATACAAGGCACGTGTGGATAAATGGTATAAATGGATGTATAATGCATTCTAGTGTAGAGTGGAGAATTCCAACCGAGTTACTTGATCAACAATTTATCAACAATTTTGCAGCTTTATCAACAATTTTGTATTGGGAGGTTTACATTAATTGATGGTACTAAAATTCCATGGTGAAAATACCATTTTTCTTTATTACATATTACTTTGAAGGTGCTATGAATAGGTTTAAGGAGGTGAAAAATTAAGACTTGATTTATACAAAGCGATAAGGAGAACCATGAGATGCTTTAAACACTTGTTTACCCTAAGAAGAATGCCTATGAAGAGAAATTTGTATCATAGAACATTAATTTTTATAAACCAATTACATTACTAGTAGCTTTGATGACCAAAACAAAGATATACATATATCTAAGGCCATGTTTTGTTAATGGAGTGTTCATGGAAGATGATGCGAGTATTATTGAAGAAATCTCCACATGGAATAAGGTTGAACAAAAGAAATGAGGGTGAGAAAAAACTCCCACAGTCAGTGGAAGTGAAGAAGGAAGTAAGGATAAGAATATCATTCCTAGCATGCCAAAAGGGAAAACATCAGTGAGTAGAGAGGCGGAGCCAAGCACTTATGTGAGGAGGAAGTTGACTATAGGAAGGTCTCTAGTGTAGAAGAAACAAATAATAATACCTAGCTTGAACTACGAGGAGACAAAAAGTGAGGAAGAACTGGAGGAAAAATTGAGCCCACATGTGTACATAGTTGACAAATCAGATGTAGAGGACCAGAGCACGCATTTTGAGGATACCCATGTTATGGAGATGGATAGAGAGGAAACTGGGGTACATGACCCTCAGAAATGGAATAAAAATTGGAGCCGACAACAGAACATGGGGTTGGGTGTACTCCCAACCCTGAGCTGGAGCACAAAATAGAAAAATAAGTCACATAGATCATTGAGCATATTTTGGAGCAAGAAGTGATGAGGGGAAAAGAAGAGGAAGGGAATGAAGGATCGAATGAGTCATTAAGAGCGGAAATGACTCTTGTTGTTGGTTTCCCTAAAGGCGTTTATGGAAAGAACATGAGGCCAAGGTATACATTACAAGGTCTAGTAATGCAATATGTTGATGACCTAAATAAGGTTTTGTGAGCTAGGTATTAAAGATAAATACCTTCAGAGAAATGATTTTTCTAGATAGTTTTCAAGAAAGAGGAGGCACTACCACACACTAGGAAGATGATATCCTGGTGTTTGAGTCACATATTGATGATTCATAGTTCGAGGTAAGCACTTATTTGTTAATATATTCTCAAGATGTGGAAAATTCTAGAGAAACGTACCCACTAGTTGATTCACAACATTTTTGGATGAGCAAGTGTGAAATACGCTGAATAAATTATTAGTGGAGGTTGGTGCTCAAATTTTTGATAAGAACAACAAGATACAATTTATGCAAAGGAGTTGTATGAGAAGAATAAAGAAATAAGAGAGAGAGAGAGGAAAATAAAAGAGAAGGATAAATTATTACACAGCTTAAAACAAGAGTTGAGGGAATACAAAGGCATAATGCATCAATGATGTGATCTTACTTGCACACCTAGATTTTGCCTCTCATCCTAGAGCAACGTATTTAGTCAACATTTCATTGTGTAAAAGATCTAGCATGCATAATTATAACTCAACAACCACCTCTTGCATTAGAATATGTATAAGAAGTTATGGTACAACGAAGAAATGGGAAAGGGAACAAGTTGGAGCTGCCATAACATAATATACTTTGGGATAATTGAAGCATTGAAATAAATTGCTCACATTACAAAAGTTATCTATGATAATTACAAGGATTGGGATCATGTAGTAGGACTTATTTTTGCCAAAGATGAAGCAAATCTAAAATAATTCCATACCAAGAATAAATGGAATAGGGAAGGACACAAAATAATATTGGCGAGGTTGAGCAAAAGAGGGAGGTAATTAATCTGTTAAGAGCCTCGATAAAGAAAAAAATTAAAGGAACTTTACCCCCGTGTCATGCGCAAGATAGATGTGCTCGTTGATGAAGGAAAAAAGTGGTAGAATATGGTTAAAACATTGAAGGTAAAGGGTGAGGACTTGACTATTGCATAGGTTCATACAATTATGGGTGAAACCATGAATCAAGAAAGTGTAGAGTTGGAGGGATGGAAAACGTTGGAAGCAGTGGTGAATAAGGAATTCCCCCTTATTTTTTCCCAAAATTGGATTCTTTCATTATTTGGTGCAAACTATGCTAACATTCTTTATTCTTTGATTATTGAAGGAGCACTTACCAATCTTTGTATGAGTATTTTTGAGGACAAAAACATTTCTAGTGTGGGATAATGTTGGGTGTCAAAAAAATGACTAAGTATTGAAGTATACAAAGGCACATGTGTGCATGGAGAATGACTATAGGAGGAACATGCAGATTAGTGAGAAAGATGAGCATGTTGGAGGACAAGGTTTATGCTCGATGGATGGAAAAAGTGCACATAAATATCTATGCAAAAAGCGCGAAGGACTTAGTCACTGTTTGGGCATCAAGCTAAAAATAGACATGATGTGGTGAACATGCATTGGATAAAGACAAGAAGACTTAGAGGTTATGAAAAATATATTTTTGAACATGAAGATGTTCAAGCTTCATGCAAAGCTGAACTAATAATAGGAATAAAAATGAAGTTAATTACATATAAACTATTGTTAGGTGAAGCTTGCATGCTTCTTTAGTTATCTTTGTAAGTGGTGCATGGCTATTATAAGCATGCAACCTATTTTGAGAGTGCATGGGTGGTGAAGGGAAATTCTCCACCCCTATATATGTATTTATTTGCATGATTTTGAGAGATGACTACTAGTGCTTGGATTGTGACAGAGTTATGTTGGTGGTATGATGCGCGTATGACTTTGTATGGATGCTCTTGATGTATTCAACTACTATGTTTTGTGATGAATTAATATAATGGATCATTATGGGTGGATATTAGTTATTGATGTTTTTGTTACCAGTTAGTATATGGTGAATCTAGTATTAATCTTTATGTAATCTATATTTTCTTTATTATGTGTGTTTCTAAATTGAGCTCATAGGTGTGATTGGTTAAAAGGGATATACACTTTGATTATAGATATTATGATCATGCATGCTAACATTGTGGTAAGGAAGTAACAAAGAGGGACATGGTACCTTTACATGTTTTGGGTGAGCGCTCGATCTTTCCAAGTGATGTGAAAATGCCTCTAGGGTTTTGAGTGAGAAAATAAGACTACAAATACAAAACATTAAGTGGACCAGGTTCCTCAAATCCATTAAATCAACAAGTTTGTTAGAGTACGAATTATATTTGTGGATACTCACATATGGATTGAATTAATTTGGGAAAAATTTATCTTTACTTAGGTTTTTAGGATGAGTTTTGTTGGTTTTCTTTTAACACTAGTTACCTGATCTCAAACTTATATATGTGCACCTTATTATGGTATACCCATGTGATTTGATTTTGATAGATTCATAAATGATCTAAAGAATTAATGTGTTATTCATTCAATAAGTATCGTTGGGTGAAAATTGTCATCATTGGTAAAGAATTCTTATAATTTGATGGGAAGTGACATAATTTGCAACTCAAGGGGCATGACATCTTTACCATCGCTGTGTCGTTGAAAATGGTGTTTCCTAGTGGGTGTTTAGATACTAGTGCAATAAGCCTAAAGGGCATAGCATGATGCGAGGCACTGACCACCTTTTGCAAGATCTTTTTATGGTTTTTTTGAAGCATCAAATTATCCATTCTCTTGCTTCATGTATTTATTTTTGAAGGAATACCTATTTTTTATATAATCTTAGTTGGAATACCAATTTGAAAAAATATATTACATGGTAAATTTGGAAAAAATAGTCTTGTTATTTGAGCTAATGTAATGATATCGATCCATTTTGTGAAGTATTAAGTGGAAATGATTATAAATACACAAATTTCTTTAGATGAAAATGGGGAATTATTTATACTTTGATCTATCCCCATTTGGAAAATGACCATATGGACTAGATTGGTTGTAGTTACTAAGTAGGGACATGAGTAACATTTCCAAATCATTCAAATTTCTCAGATCGCTTAATATAGTCACAAAAACAATTTTCTAATGTGAGTTGATGGTAATCTGGATGCATAGAATATGTTTTATAATATCCATTCTAATAGAGTGGACATGATGTACTATTTTCTGATTTTTTAATTACAACCAAGACTTTTTAAAGAAGTAGGAAACACACAAGAATATCCACATAGCCTCTTTTATAGAGAAGATATGATATGAGCATAAAATGAGTGGCATTTTGTAGAAATGTGCATTTCCTCTATTTAGTGAGTTCCTAGGGTAACATTTTAAAATTGAGAAATTTAATAATATCCATCAATATTGAATATGTTAATGGAAAATGCGATAAAATACTCTAACATGATCTCTTAGTATATCGGACTCGGTTTTATTTTATAGGTATATAAGAACCTAGGGAAGCCATAATATCTACAAATTGATTAGTGGAATGTGTAAATGATTAAATCTTATAAATAATGAACTTTGTGTGTAATGTGTCAACTAGGGTATTTTATTATTGGATAACCTTGTTATAACATCAATTTGACCCTTGGATTTGGTTGATCCTTAATCGTGATTCTCCCACAATGCATAATGTTTTAATCTTGAAAGAATGGACCAATGATGAGGTATACTATTTTTCATGGTGTTTCTACATAGTAAATTCAATTTTAATGATATGGGAAATAATGCACATTGAGGTGTGATAAACAAAATCGATACAACCTCCGGGTTTGTCTCGAGATCCATAAAAATATAAAGTAATATCAAATTCATCCTTGAAATCAATACGGTCATCATTCTAAAAGATAGAAAACATGAAATCCTTAGGGAGATCATGATTCAATGGATGGGTTTCTAAAAGTGGTGCTTCTGCAAGTAAGTCAAAATCGATTAGATGCATGATCAACTTAGATCTATGACTACTATGATAGGCATTTCTCATCATCTAGTGAAACATATCATATTTTGAAACAATATAAGTCATGTGGTTTAGAATATATTGTCATAGCTTTTGAGTGGAGAACATAATCAAAATGAAAATATTCTGCGTATGCATGCATATTCAAACTCGTAATATACCTAGGTATGACTGATATAGTAAATGAAACTTTCTTGATTAGCTATATTTCATTGAGTGAGTGTACTTATAAGAGAAAAATCCATGGTTAATAAATATAGATATAATGGTAACTCAGGTTGTTGTGGTGAAAATACAAGGGGTCCAGAGAAAATATTATTTGAGAAGTTCAAATGTTGCTTGATATCCATCCCCAGTCAAAGTTGACACCTTTATTTGAGGAGGTGTGTTGTCACTTACCTTAAAAATGTGTAGTTTTTATTTTTTTGAATTTTTGGTCAAGTGACTCATTTGCAAAATTTTTGCCTTTGTGAAGTCTTGAGGAGTGAAAATGTTCAAAACAATTATCCATTTTTGGGTTTTGGGGCCAATTTGTGTATATTACGGTGTTTTTTTTTGGATATGGAGGAACATGAGGAATAAGTTCCTCTGGGCCTCCAATTCCATGCATCTCCATTATATCCGCATGACATTGAATTGAGTATATTGTGGATATTTTTGTTCCCCATGGAATTGTTCCACCTTGGTCTTTTTTCTTTGCACCCCCTTGTTGTATACAAGTCCTTTTTTTGCTTTGTATTGCAGATACTTCATAACTCTTCCTTGACCAACAAGGCCACTCTTGGATGCATCTTTCGGAGTTTCTATTTGATAGGCTTGGCGTCTATATGCATGACCAGGTTGTGCATGACCAAAGTTGGATCTAGGCCGGCATGTCTTTGTAAGACCATGCAAACACATCAATGAACTCTCACAACAACATAGTGAACGTCTTTTGTTCTCTAGCTAAGAGTGATGCCCCCAATTTTACTATCTTGGGATCTTCTTTAGTACCAATGTTGACATCAATGGTTTCTTCGACTAACAATTTTGATAAATCCTCCATATGCGTAGGGTCAGGAGGAAGGTTGAGATCTTCATCCAAGGATGTCTCCATGAGATTTTCATCCTTGGTGTGGTCACTTTGTTTGTCCTTTGGTTTTCTTATTTGTTTGTCAGCTAGTGCCTCAAAGAGGTTTTCACTGTGTGACTTGGACTTTGAATTTTTCCGAGGCTTTTCTTTAGAACTTTTTCCCTCGCTTTTCTTTAAATTTTGTTGACCACGAAGTTTAGCCTCCTCGCCAAAGTAGGCGCAGGTGTCTAAGTCGATAGAGAAACCTTTCTTATGATCTCCAATGGGGATTGTATCCCTTATGCCCATAAACTCTGCAATAGCCTCGTCGTTCTCGAATAAATCTAGTGGCACGTGACGTTGTTGGTCCCATTCAAAAAGGGAAGGGTATATAAGGTCAAGGGTTGGTTTAATGGGGGTGATGGTTAGGACAACGTTATTCATAAAAAGGTTTATGGAGGCCAGATCCTTATATTGGCTACAAAAAGAATCCATATTGTTGTCTAGGTAATCGGAACTATCCTCATGCTCAGAAAAAGTCACGTCTTGATCGTTGGGGTGTGCTCCATAAGGACGAATCCCAATGCCGTATCTTTCTGTTTTGAAATGTGGAAGAGGGACTTGTTCTCTTTGTCCTTGTTCATTCCCCCACATCCTAGGCCTCTCGTAGCCCATGGATTACATCATTCTGCTAGATTTTTCATATTTCGGGTTTGGTAATAGGATGGCTGAGTGTCCTCAGGGACCCAAGTAGTAGGTGGATCAAGCAACTTCTCCTCAGCTAACAAGCCTCTAGGAAGGAATGACCCAATAGTGTGTTCTTCTCTAGGTCTCTTAAAGCGGTAGTTGGGTCGACCTCTAGTCTTGGGTGACAAAGAGAGATCTGACACCAGGAGCGCTTGTTGTACATTATACTCCCTGCAGCCATATTCTAGGATTTTCATCTCCCATGAATCAAATGGAGAGGTTGAAGTAGACACCCCATGAGCGCAAGAACTAAGTGAATCCAAATCCACGCAGGATTCCATAGCCTCAGACTGAAGAGGAACAACTATATCTATAGAGGGACATGCATATGTACCCTTTTGTGCAAAGCTATTGAGAGCTCTACAATGAGAAAAGGGCTTTGAATCTCCTGGTATTGTTATCGTATGTCCCTCATGCTTCAACTTGATGCATTGATGAAACGTTGATGGCATGGCCTGCATGGCATGAATCCATGGTCAGCCTAGAAGCATATTATATGGAAGTTCCAAGTCTAGGATGTGAAACTTTGTCTGATGACAAGTGGGGCCCACCTCCATGGGCAGCGTAATGGTGCCTGTTGACTCTCTTTCCGTGTTGTCGTATGCGGTGATAGTAATAATATGGGACTCAAGATCTTCCTCCATATGTCCCAATTGTTTGACCAGCTTAAGCGTGTAGATGTTCAATCCCAATCCATCGTCCATAAGAACCCATTTTGATTTTCCTGCGGGTGAAAACTACCTCAATGTACAAGGGAAGATTATGTGTAGGATTCGTGGCAGGGATCTCCCTATGGTTGAAAGTAAGATGCTCACTTGGGGCAATGGTTGCCACCACAGCTTGAAGGTGTGCAGGATCGACTTCTAAAGGCACTCCCGACCCCTGAAGAGTTTGATACAGGATGTCCTTATGCACATTGGAAATCTTGAGAAGGTCTAAGATCAAAATCTTAGTGGATGTATTCTCAAGTTGTTCTAAAAGGTTATACTTATCAGTATACGGGGTCGATGAAGAGGGGTCTAGAATTATGAGGTAGGCGCACCTTGTTACCATAGCACAGTCCTTTCCCTTAATCTGGATAGTGTTGACATGGTCAGCAGGGGAGTGAATACATCCGATAAGTGAATCGTAATGATTGTTATCTCTCTTGGTATATAAGTAATTCGCAGCTTTATAGGTTTGGGATGACTCTCCCCAATCTGGTTTTGCCTTTTCAACTTATCATGCTTGGGGAATGGTTCCTTATAAATCCCCATTTTCTCATTAGGTGTTTATATGTGGCCAAGGTTATCCACCTCTATCTCCCCGTTGTCAATGAGGTCTTGAATATAGTGGCAAAGTCGCAAACATTTGTCTGTTTTATGACCTTTAACGTGATGCATTTCACAATATTCATGCTCCTTATACCATGAAGGTTTAGGAGCATTGTCATCAAATGGTTGTGTTGTAGGATAGGTCATCATGTGGGCGCATCCAACTGTTTTAGTATGACTGACAATGGTTCATTGAGAGAGGTGAATGTTCGTTGTTTTGGTGGTGGTTGAATTGGGCCCTTGGTCAGTTTAAAAGGTTGACCAATTTGGACCATTTGAACACGTTTGGAATCAGTGATTCCATCTCCCACCACATTTTTGTTTTTGTTGAATATCTTGGGCTTTTCTATGGGTTTGACACTTTGGTTGTTTTTAGATTGGTTTTTAAGGGTTCCTTTAGCAATGAGAGCCTTTTCTATCTGAATCCCTTTCTCAATAACCTCCTCAAAAGTACAGACACAATGCATTTGGAGGTGGAAGGTGATATCTAGGTTGAGATTGGGAACGAAGATACTGACCAGCTACTTTTTAGGGAAAGCACAAGGGAAGCGACTGGCTATCCCTCTCCATTGTTGGAGGAAGCTAGCGAAGGTCTCATTTGGGTATTGTTTGGTGCCGCACAAGTCTACCATGGTGACGTCACTCTCTATGTTATACGAGAAGTGACACACGAATCTTTCTGCTAATTTTGGCCAGGTGGAAATTGATCCCCGTGGTAAGCGTGTAAACCATTCCAATGCTTGACCTCCAAGACTCTTGGGAAAAAGTATGATAAGGTAATTATCACTATAAGACACCTCTTGACATGCCATGTAAAAATCTTTAACATGATCTCTTGGGTCTCCCTTTCCTTTGTATTTGTCAAACTTTGGCATATCAAATTTCTTTGGAAAGGGTTGAAGGGTCATTGTTTTGTCAAAAGGATAGGGGCACAACTCTTCATATTGATATTTCCTGATGCTCCCTATATTGCTCTCTTGTAAGCTCGCAAGCGTCGCTTTCATAGACTGCACTTCCTGTGTGAGCAATTGTTCTTTAGTGGGAGAAGTAGGGATGTAAACACGATGGTACCCTATGTCTTCTTCTCCTTGTTTTCCCGATGGAGTTCGTTGATCTTAACCTTAGGCCTTACCTTTTGAATGTTCCTGTTTGCATCTTTCTGTACATGGGAAGTAAGAAAAGCAAGTTGTCGGCTTAGGTTGCTGATTTGTTGTTGGATTGTGGCTTGGTTTATAGCCTCTTCTTCTAAAGGTTCCTCCTCTTCGTACTGTGGAGGTTCTTCTTCTATCTCAAGTTCTATTTTATTTCTTCGTGGCACTTTGAGGAGGGGTATTCTATGCCCTACCACTTTATCATTTTCTGTAAGAAGTGGAAGCATGCCCGCCTATTAAAATATCTTCCATATTGATAAGGGGGAATTCTTCCTCAGTAGTGTCATTTTTTTGTAGTATTGGTTCCTTCTCGATGGGCAATTTGGCCCCTAACTCGATGACCCGGCCAACACTCTGTATTTGTTTCTAAGAAGAAATTTGTCTAGTAGAGTAGGGTCAAAATCAAAGTCTCGCACGTGATGACTCTAATTTTTTCCACTATGGTCGACCATTTCTTCTGTTTCCTTTTCTACAGAAAATAGTGGTCCTAGATCGTGTCTGATAAATGGGTTTGACCCTTGTCTGTTAGAGGTTTCCCAAGCTTACATCTGTTGTTCCTCATATGTTTGTTTCTTTAACCCTAGATGCGTCTTAAGAGCCATGTTTTCGTGATAATTTTCACTAAGGTAAGTTGTAGATTTGTTCAAAATTCAATGACTACCCCTAAGTGAAACACAAGATGCACATGTTAAGATTAAATTAACAGTGTGAGAATACCAATGTGATAGAGTGATAAAGTCACCAATGAAACAATCATTTGGTACCAAAACTTAATCAAATGAAGTACTTCCTAGACTACGCTTCAAAGTAATTTACGACGCCAAATGATTAACAAGATGTCTCCACTTATGCCAAGTTCAAAGGAATGAATAAGACATAAGTAAATACATGAAGTTAAATGTGATCTCCCAATCAAGATATACGACGAGCAAGCTCAAGTCTAATTAAGACCTATATCTCAAAAAGTTCCAATTACGATTTATGAATGACACAACAATATCACCAAGATATGTTAACCCACTTTGCAAGAAAGTGAAGTATTGATATCGAGGTGTTATTGATATAACACACACAAATGGTAGTGCCTAGCACCTTTTGAAATTGAGGTAATAATAAAACCGAAAAAAAAAGCTCAAAGTATAGCTAGGAATAGTTAAGAATGTGTGCAGCATAACCGTATAATATAGGTATTTATGTCGAGTTTACAAGAAACAAGACATAAATATCAAAATTGTAATGATACAAGACAAACAAGCTAATTCCTCTATGGAAGTCCACAGTGATGAACCACGCCTAACTACAATGATGATCTTGACGTGGGTATCAAAATCACAATGGCTACCAAATGACGTGAAAATGCCTCCGCTCACTTTAGACGTTTAACTAACCAAGCCACAAACATGGATGGGCATAAACGGACATAAAAGTGAGAGAAACAGTTGAATGGCAACACAAAGGTAATCACACCTCTTTTGATCAACAAAGTGTCAAAAGAATATGAAGGAAATAAATCAAGAAAAATGATGAAAAATGCTAGCCTCACTTCAGCAGAGTTTCACCTCACCCTAAGGCAAGTAAAAACTAGGAAAAAGTAATACATCACACGTTTCTCAAAAAGAAGGTTCACAACTCAAGACTATTTTAAAATGGTCAAAGTGGGCTCCTGGCCAAAGTATATTCTCCTAGGTGGTTCTCTCACCTTAGGTGTTACAAAGTTTCCACGAGCGAGCGTGATATACCTAAAAGTCACACTGACTAGTTTGGGAGTATCTCGGCTTTACTTTACCCCCTTTAAGAACAATAGGCAACTAGTGCATCTACGTGTACCATCACCGGGGTCACCACAATGGACAACCTATTACGTTATCTCACAAAGGAATCACTAGTCAAGTAGGTAGTGCGGAGCACTTTCTGTTTTGTCCAAAAGGTTCCCTCTTGCGTGGACTACTTTGGGGTTCTTGGAACCACCCCCATTGTTGTAGATTAAGGTGTTATGCCAAAGGGGTTATGTTCCAGTTGAGCAGAGAGGGATGTACCCTTTTCTAAAACCTGCAATACAGTGTTTTGAATATGTTGTTCTTTTTATCTTGTTTAATTAGGTGTGGTTTGGTTGAACACCTTTTGGAAACCTGTATAACAGCTGTATTAGTAGTTTTTGACTTCGTTTTGATTCCTCCTTTCCTTGACAAGTGTTTTTTGGTCTTGCACTCAAGCGTTAGTAGTTCTCCAAGAAAATCACATTATTTAAAAGAGGATTAAGGTTGCTTTTGATTCTCAAGATCATCCAAGGATGAAAGAGAAGAGAATACACAACAAATAATCTAACTTAAAAGTAAAAGAAAAAAACTTTTCAATCAATGAACCATACAAAATTCTTGATAAATGTTCATTCCCTTAAACCAAAAGTGAAAGATGAAGTTTCCAATTTACCAAATGTTATAAAATGAAGACTAAAGTTGCTTTTGATTCTCAAGATCACCCTAAGGTGCAAGAGAAGAGCATACACAAACTTTATCCCAACTATATAGAAATGAAAAACTTCAAATCAAAGGACCATTGAAAAATGCTTTGTAAAAGGTTCATTCCCTTAAGCAAAATGAATAATCAAATTTCTAAGTTTAATCCCAATGTTAAAAAGATAGAGATCAAAGTTGTTTTTGATTCTCAAGATCACCAAAATGTGTAAGAGAAGAGCATACACACACTTTGGTCTAAATCGAGTAAGCATGGAAATACAACATTCATCAAAACATTAGACATGTTAGAAAATGACCAGTTTTAAACTAACAGAAAAACTTGCAATTTTTGTAAGTATAAATCCCAAATTTATGTTTTCATTGCATATTTAACTTCAATACCTTTCCAACACAAAAAAAATGGAGTCATTTTGAGTTCGGGAGCAAAATTTATGGCCTTCAAATATGGGTTACACATATGCTCTTATGCTCACGGATATGCACTTGACATGCACTCAAAAAATGTCAAAAAAGTCTCTTAATCTGCAAAATGGGAAAAAATTTCCAACCAATATTCAATTTTGACAACAACCCATCACATCAATAGATGAATAGAAGACTCAACGCTATCAAACATTAACATACATGCTTAGCAAGTCATGGGAGTTGGGGGGTATTTTAATTAATCAAAGGTGATTAATTAATAGGTAGGTGTAAGCTTATAGAAGCCATTTAGAAGAATATTAGTGCGATTCAGGCTATTAGAAAGGGATTAAATCAATTTAATATCGATTTACTAGTTTAAATGAAGGGGAAGACTAATTAATTAATAATAATTAATTAATCAAGATAGAGGAAGTGATAATTAATGGAAGGTCATTAATTAGGTTGTTAGCTGGGTAGGTGACTTAATCAATTAGCGTATTGTAATTAATTGACAACAATTAGAGGGAATATGAGTGTTTTTGATGATATGTCGTCTATTTGTGGAAAAGGAGATAATTAGCGCAATTTAAGTATTTAAATTGCTTGGGCGTAATTTAGATATTTTCTTGTGGTTTTCACACCAGGAGAAAACCATGTTCGAGGGCATTCACATTGATAATGAGCAGAAGATACACAAGTAAAACAAGTTCCTCTAGAAAATCCTCCTCTTCCACTGTCATGACCTCGGCCTCTATATCCACCATCGAAGCCTTTATTCCTGTTATCCCCATTATTAGCGCCTTCATTATGTTGTTCTCTTTAATCCTTATATCCACTTGCTACACTAGTATGACACACACCAATCTCAATAGCCTCATGAATATGATCAATCAATCTATAGTTATCTATATCATGAGTGTGAGACTTACAAATCTTACAGTAATAGGATATGTTCTTCCGGATCTCACGCTAAAACAATGGGAACCTACTCAAATCATGATCTAAGTGAAAAATGACACAAACCATCAACATGGCATGCACCAATCTACAAGATCAGTTATCCTTAGTGTGTCCTTTAACCTTGTAATATGTACACCATATCCCACTACGCGTCTCATGAGCTAAATTAGCTGAAATTTTCTCTAACTACTTCGCCATAGATGTTATCTGCACCTCCAAGAATGGGCTAACTCTATTTTCTATGCTTCCAAATACTTTAGCATGTAGAGTTACCTCCAATTCCACACGTGGATCCACAAAGATCTTATGAGAGAGCACACTCCTAAACGGTGTTATCAATCCGCCAAAAACTACATATATTTTGGCTAGGGTGAATATCATAAGACATATTCAATAACAAGGTCTTAAAACATGTTTCATACTCTCTTGCACTCTCGGTCATGCCCTACTTAATCTCCTTTAGCATGATGATGCCTTTATTTTCAAACACGGGGATATGGAACTCAGTTAAAAGCACAGAGTGCAAAGAATCATAATCCACCACAATCTGGTGTAGGTCATATTTTCTATACCGTTATGTGTGTGACCTTGAAGTAGTAGTGAACCGACTCACCCTTCTATCTCGGTTGTGTGATTCCTTTAATGTGTCATAGAACTCACACATGCACACATGTTCTGCAGATCTTAAATACCTCTGTATTATAGTAAGTGAATAGACATTTCATAAAACACCTATTGTGGTTAATGTGGGGGTTGTTGGGGATGTGGTCCTTGTCCTCAAGATCCAAAACTAGAACCACCACTAGTATTTCCTCCACCACTAGAACCACCTGATCCACTTGATCCCAAGCCTCCAATTTCACCTGAACCACCTCTTACAATGGGAAACAGGACCAATGGATGTACTTCCTTGTGTCCCAATAGTAGTACTAAAATGAACTCCCACATCTGTGAAGTTTCAGTACTTCTAGACATGTTCCCAATGTTCTATGTTCCCACATTCTATCCTAATGACATGCTAGAAGATATTCCTCCAATCGGTTCTCCAAATAGTAAATATGTTATCACATACAATGTCATAGATGTTGTCTGATGCACTTCTATACTCAAAATAAAATGGTATTTTGTTATGATCCTCATGTGCGGATTTCACTAATGCCTCGAGGTTTTGGTGTAATGGTTCATTACATTTTGTATCAGAGTGACCACCCATGTTTGAATCCCACTCAATTGGTTACATCGTGCAAATTGGCGCGCCATTGGGTGCCTAAACGTCGGTGAAGCGGGGCTCGTACGTATGGGAGTGTGGGCGCAAACCTAGCCCGAGTCGGGCTCTATGGAAGCATGGTGGGATGTTATGATCCTCATGTGTGGATTTCACTAACGCCTCGAGGTTTTTTTGTAACATTTCGTTACATATTTACTTAAATCCATTGGATTATCTACACTAGCTTGTTTATCAATAGTTATTTCTGGAACTCGAACACCAAGCGCAAGGGCTAGTTTGTCAGCTGGGATCAGATGCACTCCCACGGTCCTTAGTCTCTCTTCATTTTACGTGCTCTCATTAGAATCTGGAGGGGATTATCTATTGCGCTTTCCTAAGTGGGGGAGGTCATGATGCTCTAGCTCCACATCTTCCACGTGAGCTTCAAATCCTTCACGAGACATCATCCTTCGCAACTCCATAGAGTCCTTAATATCAATCTTCTTTTATAATTCCCTCTCTTACGCTTCATTATACTTAAGCCACCTTTCTTCTCTCTACCTTTCTACCACAAGGTCCGCCATCTTTCACCACACCTACTCCTACCCCTACGCATGGTGGTATGTTTAGCTAGCCATATGGAGGTGCTCTAAACTCAACACCACCATCAAGATCTTGATGGAAAAAGTAACATCGTGAAGGTAAGATCCTTTAGGCTCGTGTAAAAATCAAACTCAAAAACTTATGGATAATAATATGTAGATGTAGTGTACTCCAAAGTATAATCTGCTCACAACACCAGCCACCAATGATCTACGAAAGACGCATCCAAGGTTCATTTGTATCAAACAAAACCTGATACTCTTCCTACATCCAACTCCTCGGTCTTTAATATCAGATTTTATTTGATGTATATGCTAACCGCCACTCATACAACTCTATTGGAAAATAGAATAATAAGTTCTCATAGATTTCATGATAAATATGTTCTTCAACCCGAGTGTGCTCATTGAAATCAATCAGTCAAGTATTATATGTCCAGCAAAAACAGATATTATCCTTCAATAACCAAATCTTCAATGGATGCAAGAGTCAATTGATATGCCATCATCATGCAACATCATGGTAAAATGTTTGAAAAGAGGTCCCGGAAATGGAACCAAAATGTAATCTTATTTTCTCACTCAAAACCCTAGATGCAATGACACGTCGCTCAAAAATCTAAGTGCTCACCTGAAGCACACAAAGGTACCAAGTCCCTCTTTATTACTGTCTTACCATGGTATTAGCATGCATGTTAATAATATCCATAATCAAATTATATATCCCTTTTAACCAATAATACCTATGAGCTCAATTTGGAAACACACATTATAAGGAACATACAGATTACATAAGGATTAAACCAGATTCACCATATAATAACTAGTAATAGAAATATCAATAAAAATATCCACCCATAATGATCCATTATACTAAGTCATCAAAAACATAGTATTTGAATACATCAAGAGCATCCATACAAAGTCATGCGTGCATCATATCGATAGCATACCTCTAGCATACCTCTAAGCACTAGTAGTAATCTCTCAAGCACTAGTGTAAATCAATCAACACACACACACACACACACACACACACACACACACACACACACACACACACACACACACACACACACACACACACACACACACACACACACACACACACACACACACACACACACACACACACACACACACATATGAGGTAGGGACTTTCCTTCAATGTCCATGCACTCTCAAAATAGGTTGCATGCTTATAATAACCATGCATCACTTATAAAGCTAATTAAATATGCATGAAAGGTTCTCTTAACAATAGTTTATCTCAGTAATTAACTTTAGTTTTATTCCTATTATTAGCTCAGCTTTGTATAATTCTTGAACTTCTTCATGTTCCCAAAATAGATTTTGTGTAACCTCCAAGTCTTCTTTTATTTATCCAATGCGTGTTCACCACATCATGTCTATTTTTAGCTTAATGCCCAAACAAAGACTGACCCAGTCATTCTACCTTCTTACATATATCCTTGCGCGCACTTCATTCCATCCACCGCACGTAAAACTGTCCTCCATGATCTGTGTGTTCCTCCTATATCCATTCTATACACGTGTGTGCCTCTGTATACTTCAATACTTAGTCATTTTTTTGACACCCAACAAATTCCATGCTTAATTTCCTATAAAAAATAGTGTAAAACTTCAAATAATCAAATATGATACAAACCTTCAAGAACTAAAAATGATAAAAATTTAACCAAAAACAAAAACATGATAAAGAAAATTTAGGTTCTTATGTAACCATTATACAATTCATTCACGTTCCCATGTATATGTCTCGATTTAGTATTAATTTTTGTTACCACTCCATAACAATTTTTCTCCCATCCATATGCATGTCACAAATGTCTCACTAAGTTACTAACAACTTTTCAATGCACATTTTTGAGCTCAAACTACTCTATTCGTCTCTTTAAATATTTCCTTCGACACTTTGTGAATTACGAATGATTATTACTGTGAGAGTTACAAACACCATTATACATCTTATAAAACTTTTCGAAAGGTCCAAAGACATAATAAATTCACTAGTCCAAGGCATTCCATACATTATATCAAAATTCCCATACCTAACTAATGGTGGTTCTTAACCCCCTCAAAGAAAGCGAGAGAATAAAAATCAATAATAAAAATTATAATTCAAAAAGGAAAAAAATATCAAAAGAAAAAGAATTATCAAAAAAATTCTAGGGATCTTTCTAGTATCTCTATCGGGGCTATGTATGTATTTTTGTTGGAAAAATATGGTGCCAACTGCAACCAACACATGGGAAGACACAACCAAAACAAAATAAAACACACAAAAAATATATATATTATATTCGATTTAAAACTTCATACAATCTCAGAGCTGTTGCTCTGTATTTTCTTTTGTTTCTCTTCTTGTGTCCTATTCTTTATTTCTTTTTCTTATAAAAAAATCTCTATGATGTTGCACGTATCTTCTCATTTCTATATTCCCCCTTCTATATATTATGTTCTGCACACACACACACACACACACACACACACACACACACACACACACACACACACACACACACACACACACACACACACACACACACACACACATATCCCCCGAATATTCCTTGAGCGGTGGCTCTATCTATTTTTTTATCCTTCTTCTTGTATTACTACATGCTTGCAATAAGTATATATTTTCTTTGTTAATGTCGATGCCATATAAATAGCTCCTTGTCTCTTTCATACTTCACCGACCTTTGACATGGACCTGAACATATATTAAATCCTACTCAATCTATGTCCCGAGATCTCCAAAGTCCATCACCAAAAAGTTAGATGGAATTTCGCCACATGTCGGTCCTTAATTGGTTGCAGTTCAAGCCTTGCAAAAATTCCATTCTCCAATGTGAAGCTTTTACCAATGAGAGAGATCCAAAATTTCGTAACCTTCGATATTCACATATAGATCTTATCAAAATGTGAAGCTTAGACCAATGGGCACATTCTATGTTCCTCTACTATAGACCGGAGAGGCCACTTGTATAATGTCGTGTGGCACCCAATATAACATAGCACATAAACTTGACCCAAAGCTAATATAAAATCCACCTCATTCTAGGGGTTTCACGTCCGTCAAAGCCCATCACTATAGATCTTAGCGGAATCATCCCGGATGTCATGCCTTGGGCAGATCAAGATGACACTAACTCGCCTTGACTAAGAACCCGAACCCGACACACTATGCACCATTGTTATTATATTTGCAGGCTTGAGATCCTCACGAGGAAAAACACCGGGAGGACAACGAATGTTGCCTCATGTCCTCTTGTATTGGCAAGGGATTCAAAATTCAATGGCCAAAAATATAAATTCCCATCAATAGGGTAGATAGGAGAGAGAAAAACCAAAAATTGAACCTGCGGGAGGCTCAAGATTAGAAAGCCATTAATTCGACAATTTCTAGTAGTATATAAATGATTTCACTAAAACCAAATATATCTTTGTCATGACTACGAACACCTAGCTAGAATAAAATTAATGTATAGCTTCACGATTTCCATCTTCTATCAACCATCCCAAAAACAAAAATATATATCCAAGTCACCCCACACCTTAAGTAGTGTGTCTTCACTATGATAGGTAATTAATAGCCACACTTTGTACATGTTAGATATTGATAAGAAAAAGGTTTGGTATCTTGCATTGTGATAAGTCGGACCTTATTCAAATCACTATTTTTCTACCCTAATTTAATACAAATTATTTTCATTCTTGTTCACAAAAAAATGAAGTCTTTGTTTCACACCATACACTATTACATAACATGCAAATAATGCTACCTTTTTCTGCATTTTTGCCTCGAAATCAACCTTTTTGGTCATTTTTCGGTTATTTCTTGTAAGAAAGTTGGTTTCTATTGCGGTCAAAGATAATGAAACGACTATACATTTTTATTTGTGTTAGTTTTGTGCCACATTTTCGTCACATATTCATGGCGTAAATGTGATACAAATTTTTGTTCAAAAATTAAAAAAAAGAAATGTAATATAATTATTTCAAATAATAAATAATTATATTACATTTATTTCTTTTAATATATATATATATATATATATATATATATATAATTGTATTTTTAATGTTTGTAAATGTAATATATAAAATAAAGTTGTCATACTAATACCAAATACCACTAAAAACACAATTAATAAGATCATAATAACATTTACGTAAATTAATGAGGATATATATAAAAGTAAATATAAATTACAAACATCAAATCATGTTTTAGGTAAATTAATAACAAAGATAACAATGTACTCACAAATATGAGAAAATAGTTAATTTTTCATTTACAATACAATAATATGAATTCAAATTATAATATATATATATAAATAAACTATGACCGTATAAAGTAGTTAAATCATCAACTACTTATCGTTGTCATGGTCATCATTTAAGTGCTCATTATCATCATCTAAGAGCTCATTGTACCATCATCATCATGATAATCTATATGCTCATTTTCTCTATTGTCTGAATTGTACTCCATTCCATGAAATGATGGGTCATCATAGCCATAGTCAGGATCGTCATCATCAATATCCACTCTAAACTTAGGGCCATAAACTAAAAGTGAAGGTTTATTCACCTATAATAACATTATTTAATACTTATTATAATATTTCAAATTATGTGAATAAAATATTTGAAAATCAAATTTTTTTACCTAATTGATTTTAATAATTATTTAAGAAATTAATGACATATTACTAACACAAACCCACAAGAATGTGCCCATTCATTGAATGCATTGGTGTTCCATCAAAGGGATTTTGGTTGTTCCCACACTTGTTTAGTGGATTTAAAGTCATACATCTTCTCTTGTAAAAATTATTTAAAGTTAGAAATATAATTGAGATATGAATTGATAAACGTTGTATAATACATTATTGAAATAAACTTACAAATTTGTAAGAAACATCGTCTATTCTCATTTGTCCCAAATAAGTAGTCACTAACTTCCTCGAACTCATTATGTCTTATTGGTATTTGTCATACATGTGGAGGACCCTATACGTACCCAAAATTGTAAGGTACTATATTGCCGGAACAACGTAACAAGTGCCCCAATGATGATACTGAGTCTCTCTCATGCAAGGTGTTCGGATCTAGAAAAGATCTCCAAGTATGCGTTAACATCCCGCATGCCCCGCTTAGCCCCTGCGTCCTTTATTTTTATCTCTTTTCCTCTTTTCTGGCCCTGTTGCCCTTCAGTTATGAAACCGCCGCCCTGAATGAGCGGCGGTCTCCATGAATGCCGCCCCTTTTAGAGCGGTGGTCCTTTACGCATTTTCTAGAAAGCGTTTTTAATGCGACTCACGTAAAAATCAATGATTCACCAGCTTTTTTTTACCGACTTGGGCTTGCATTTATGTTTTTGGTCCCCTGGAATAGTGTTTGGCCATTGTTTATAGTTTTAGAGTTCAGTTTGGTTTTGATCTTTGGGTGAATGAAAAGCTATAAATAAATGGCTTGTGCACAAACAAATGGTTGGCCCCTCATTCACTTCTCATCTTCTCATTTTCAGTAGTTCAGTCTGTTACTTCATTTAGAAGCCATAGTTTCAGTTCATTTGCATGCTTAGTTAGTATTGTTCAGTTGTTGGTAAGCCACATATCCATCTTGTGCAAGTAGTCTGTTATTTCACCCAATCCATTGGAGTAGAATACCTTAGGAAGCCATTAAAGTTGTAGATTTTGCTCCTCAAAACAGGATAGTTTCGTGTTACGGACGATTTATGTTGCATGACTCATGATAGATCCCGCTAGGAATTACATAAGCCAAGCTTTGTACTCTTGCGCTATCCCTCTCCTACTCGCATTATTTTCAGTCTGCATTCTGAGTTGCCTTTGTCCCGATATCTACTTCTGTTGATGCTAGCATTACACACTTTTCTGGATTCACGTGAACACGAAGGAAGAGAGATCACGAGGGGAGATCACACACACTATTGGATTCGCCACTTTTCTGCATAATCTAGGTTCTAGCTTTCAAAGTTATAGATTAGAAATATATCAAATAAAATAGATAATCACTTCTTTTTAGTCAAGTTTACTTTTGATATTGCCAGGAAGTGAGGGGATTGATAGTTTCTGAGAAACTATGATTCACTCCTCACTTCTAAGGTAGGATCGAGAGTCTGGCAAATAGATTAGGCAAGTTATTTCATTATTTAGAATAGATCTACAAATTGCACAGACAAATAACTACACTCGGTTATTTTGTTTGTTTTAAGTTTTATCTTAATTGTCAATTCTAGATATTTTAAATAGCTGCTTTCTTAGTTCTTAAGGTTTCTCAGAAAATACAAAAATAGAAGTTATATATGTTCTAGATTTATTCCACGTAGTTAAATTTTCTTTGTTGCAGTTAGATTTACATTATTGTTTTGTATGACAATCACGGGACCTAGGGAACCCAGAGAATACGTATTTGAGCCAATTGTGCCTCAACCCAATCTCGTCACAGCAATAGTTGATATAGACCAGAATCTTAGAATCCAAATCTTCCAAACAACAACAGATTTATGACAGATCAGCTCTCAGTTGAGGGGATTAAATATAGAAGACGACCAAGCACACACGTTTTGGTCAAATCAACCGAACTACAGATTACCCTAGGCAAACATTCATATGATCAGTAGAAGGGTTTAAAGAGAACAAATCTTGGGTTTTGATCCTTTGGTCCCATAGCCAAATGCCGGAGACACTCTTCTAGATATAGATACCAGCCTAAGAATCCAGGTTGCAAGAACGACTGTGAGGTACTCTGAGAAGATCACATAGTTATTAATTTTAAATATAGAGGCTGAAAAAGCATATGATTATTGGATACTAGGGATCAGGGACTGATTTCGTACATGACCATAGCAGGACCGCAACAACCAAGAGTCTACGGTTGTGACCCAAAATCCCGCAACCCAATGAATCCATAGGAGAATTAGACATAGACATTAGCCTATGTACACTCGTATTCAGATCTACCCCACTTCCACCCACCATCGTCGAACAGTTATCCTTACTAGATATAGTAGCTAGCAAAGCTAGAGATTTCTGGACTAGGCTATAGAATCATCCGTAGAGTCGATTGTATTCACTACCCACCATATGACCTTATCTGGAGACATACACGAAACTATCCCAGGTCATTTTCCACGTATTCCACAACCCATAGATCGAATCACGCCAGAGCTCGATATTGATTGGAGCCTTCGAGCAATCATCCTTGTTGACCGATCTATCACACCAGTTCAGGTTAGAAGGGCCTTCTTTGCCTTAGATTTGCAAATTCCACTAGTGCATATTGAAGACATTAGATTGCCTAACTAGCTTGTCTGCATCACACGCATATTCCATCCCCACCGGCTGTCTCGGCACGACCTCGGGAGGTCGGGTTGCGGAAAGAGTTACTTGTAGATTCCCACGCTCGCTTGTCACTTTTCCGGTGTACAAAATTGGTGAACCCGACGTGAAACAAACAACTGTTTCACCTTCTCTTTGAGAGTTTCATCTTATTTCATCCACCTTCGCTCCTTCCCATTATTCTGCGGGTATTCATATACCCCCGAATATGTCGGGATTCGATGCATATGGCAGACCCCTCTTGGGTCTTGAGGCATACTACGCTCAAACAGAATAGACAATCATCACCCTCACTCTCGGTATGGGGTGACAACTACTCAACTAATCAGTTGTCAACACAAACTCCAAAAATCAAATATAATTCATCTTTTCAAACTGAGGAGTTGGATCAGTTCCCTCAAAAACAACAAATAGAGCCTTTAGGCTTGAATAATATGACGTTTACCGAGAATCTGGTTCATCTCCTCAGATGCTACTTAGACCACAAATTAGTAGACAATCAGACCCATACCTGGTCTTAGATGATGAACAGTCAATACGTTATCCTAGGAGTGAACAACACTCTCGGGGTATGTACCCACCTGTAGGAGGTTTACAACCACAACCCGAGGTCTCTTTTCAAGAAAATACCTCTATGCCACTGCATATAGGAAATACTCTCGGAGAAACTTGGCAAGATAGTGATCAGTTCATAGCAGGATATCACATGCCTATACAACACCAGGGTATACAACAAACGCTGCTAAGGCAAAGCACCGTGACTTCACCAAATGAAGTCATTTCAATGTTAGTAGAAAAAGTGAGAGGGTTAGAACTTGCCCAAGCAAGTCAAAATTCACAATTCATGCAAGCAGGGAGTTCCAATCCTCCACACCATCCTAGCCAAGTAGACCTCCTCACAGGAATAGGCACGTTAGGCATGCCTCCTCAGTATCCACAACAAGCACCAACTAGGCCCATCATCTCTAACACCGTTCCTCCCGGTCTAGTACAAAACAATCCATTCCTGGACAATACCCCGTCATACTTAAACATGTACTCCAAGTCACCACAAGGGGATATGTTCTCCTCTCCCAGAATTTTTGCTCAAACACAGGGACTTCCTTATGCCCCTGCCAACGCATACGCTGTGCCATATCAACAACCCATCCCACCACCACTCCCTCAGCAAGCACCATCAATGGTCGAAACCTATGCGATAGGGACTTATTCAAAATATTTGAAAGAGCCCTTAGACTTCACCATACGAAGTGTCATGCTTCCAAGACCCCTTCTCGATTTACCCAAGTACAAAGGTGAGGGAGATCCAAACGCACGTATCAAAGCTTACGCTTCTGACCATTCGAGGACTACTCCCATGGGATGGGGTTTTTGCTAAAATATTCCCAAAAACCTTGGAAGGCATCGCTCTTGATTGGTATTATAGAATACCTGAGGCTTCAATCCATTCATTTAAACAACTCATTTCAGAGTTCATCAAAGCATTCGACATGAACAAACTGTTAAGAACAGGAATCAGGGAATTCTTGCACATTAAACAAGAACACAATGAATTTGTCGCCCATTTCATCCAAAGGTGGCGTACAGTTATTTATTCTTCGGCAAGTGCTCCAAATATGGATCAGATGGAACTATGTGATTTATTCCTTCATTCTCTTAGCAGAGAGGTGAAGGAAGAAGTCCAGAAATTCCCACTAAGAACTTACGATGAAGTACTTGAGAGTGCTCTTTGAATAGATCAAGCAGCAATTGATAGTGGTCGTAAGACTTATGGAACAAACGGGAGATTAATCATCTCTAACCAGAACACTACAACTTATCCTATTACCACGAACGTCAATCAAGGACCTAAAATCCTTAACAAAAATCGCGGGGTGACAATGACATGGCGAGTAATCGATCAACCTAAAAAGGTAAATACATGAATACTTCATTACCAATGAACAATCAACGAAACAATAAATTTACCCCCATAATCAATACAAAGTGGATTTTAATCATCCTCAACAACAACAAAAATAGTGAAATCCCACACAGGTCTAAGCCAAAACTCATTTGGTTATTAAAATCAAAATCAAAGCCGAAACAACAAATGTAAAACTTTAATCCTAATAAGCAACAGTTTAATCAGAATTTTAGGCCACAATATACACCAAACCAACAAACCAAGAATTACAATCCTAATTCATATTGTGGTTTCCACAAAATTCAAGGTCATGACACTAGAATGTGCCATGACTACAATAAATTCATGCAACGTTTTCCAGAAGAACAAAGACAGTTCTTCACAGATTTGTTTTTGGTAGATCCCGTGTCACCACCACTAGGCATGCTCACGGGCGGTTTCCCCTCAGAATGCTCCCCTCAAGATCTTTAACGATCCACTCCCAAATCACGATAACAATAGGCTAAATCTAAATGGGACGAACAAAAGTGTAATGACGGGAAAAAATGATCATGAAGCCTTGACTTCACTAAATCCATCAGTTGCGCCACAATTAGGAAATCAGCCGAGACCCAAGATAGTCAGTTTAGTAGAACTAGACGTTGAACTACCTATCGAAGCTATAACAAGAACACGAGAGTATTTCTCTCAACCAAGCCCAAGTCACCTACCAGAAATAGATAAGAGTCAACAAATAGTAGAAAAACCCATAGGTGCCTATGATTTAATTAACGACCTAACAAAAACCTTCTCGCACATTTCATTTTTAGACTTACTAAAGAACTCTCCTGCTCACAGGGCTGCTCTTTTAGAAGCATTAGGTTTAGGTCATTTAATTAACATCACTCCACCTCCTGAAACACAGGTAAATCATGTGGAATTTGATGTTCATCCTCCAGGGCAGCCGGATAAGGATGTCGAATTCATATTCGAAATAAGTAAAATGCCTATAGATGCTGAAATTACACGTAGAGGCGATCCAGACTTACACTTACAAGTATGGGTTTATAATAACTACGTAAAATGAGCAATGGTTGATGATGGGGCCACAGTTAACATAGTCCCCTTCTCTTTCCTTCAAAAATTAGGATATGGGGAAACAAATTGTTCCACCACTCGAAATACATTGAGAGGCTATGATAGCCTTAAAGCCACTTCGATTGGAACTATAATACTACCGGTCACCTTAGGACCCAAAACAATCCTGACTGAGTTTTATATTATAGATCGGGAAACTAATTATAATATGATCCTCAGCCGACCATGGATACACCGTATGAAGGCAATCCCTTCTACGTTATTCCAAGAAGTAAGATTCTTGCATCTAGGAAAGGTGTTTGTAGCCAAAGGTGATCCAAAGCCATTCGATATACACCTAGCTGACTTAAAGAAAAGACCAGGTGTGCACTTGGAATTTGAACTTCCAACAAACCAACTTAATAAACCCACTGACGCAAAACCAGAGGAGAATTTGGTACCTACAATGGATCTTGAGACTATGAATCTAGTCAAGACAATCCCAGCCTCAAAAGATGAGGCTAACATTGTTGAAACGGTATCATTAGGAACTACTGCAAAAATCGTTGAATTACTGGAACAGGATCTACCAATTTTCCTACCATTTGATTATGTGGGCATGGTAAATTCCCTAGGTGTTGGTTCTCTTCTAGCAGAGGATCTCTGTATGGTGGAAGTAGAATGCGCAAATAAAACAAATATCCCAGCATCCATATTCCCAGCTAAATATTGGACACTCCATTTTGATGGAGCTAGATGTCGTTATGGAGTAGGGGCAGGTGTAATCTTCACTTCCCCTGAAGGAAAAGTCTTACCTTTTGCCTTTAAACTCAATTTTGAATGTACAAACAACGGTGCTGAGTACGAAGCCCTCCTCCTTGGCCTCATTTTAGCCAAGAGGATCGGTATTAATAACATCAGAGTGTTAGGAGACTCACAATTGGTAGCAAACCAAGTCTCTGAGATATATGAAACCAAAGCCGAGCATTTACAGCTTTACAAAAAAGCTGTATTAGATTTAAGCAAGGAATTTGACTTCATATCAATTGAAGCAATCCCGCGAGAAGAAAATCTTCTCACTGATTCAATAGCAACTTCCGCATCACATTTTACTCCAAGCAATAAGTTAGAGGATACCCGTTTCATAGTATCCCTTCGTGATGAACCATTGATAAAGACAATGACAAATTCTCTTTTAAACAGAAATGAATCTACTATCCTAGACCATGTTGATAGTGATATGGCCACTTTGGATTACTTAAACACCTATGTGGCACTACATCTCTCCTATCATATGATAGATTTTTCCTTAATCCCACATTCATCTTCTTACTTGAAATCCCATAATGGAACCTAGCGTATACACGGTAGAAAGTGGGGACAATTTGGATTTACCTCCAGCCCCACCTGAGTTTGAAGAGGGTAATGCCTCTTTAATCGAAGAAATAATTGATGTTAACATCGGAATGGAGGATGAACCAAAAATATTGAAATTAGGGTCCTCGTTAACCCCGAAAGAAGTAGAAATACACACTCAGATCCTCAAGGAACATCAGAAAGCTTTTACATTTAATTATAAGGAAATGACAGGCGTTGCACCACACATCGCGGTGCACAACCTCGTCACTAAATCTGATGCAAAACTAGTTAAACAAAAATCAAGACCCATGAAACCTAAGGTGGCTCTCATGGTGAAAGATGAAATAATAAAACTCCTACAAGTAGGATTCATCAAACCAGTCAATTACTCTCAATGGGTATCTAATATTGTTCTCGTTCTCAAAAAGAATGGGAAGATATGCATCTGCATAGATTTCCGAGACATTAACAAAGCATGTCCTAAGGACGACTTCCCATTACCATCCATAGATGTCATTGTTGATGCAATAGCTGGATTTGAACTCTTGTCTCTCATGGATGGATTCTCGGGATACAATCAAATCAGAATATCTGAACAAGACCAAGCCAAAACCACGTTTATAACTCCTTGGGGAACCTATTGTTATGTTGTTATGCCATTTGGTCTCAAGAACGTTGGTGCTACATACCAGCGAGCTATGACATATATATTCCATGATCTAATTCATAAAATCATGGAATCCTACGTAGATGACTTGTTGGCTAAGGCCAAGAAGCGTTGTGACCATCCGGAAGTACTCCGCATCATTCTTTCACGCCTAATAGAATACGGAGTCATGCTAAATCCAGAGAAATGTGTCTTTGGTGTAACAGGAGGAAAGCTCCTAGGTTACATCATATCGTCACAAGGGATAGATGTTGATCCAACCAAAATTCAGGCTGTCCTCGAAATGGTCCCACCTTCGAATGAATCTGGAATCAGGTCATTTCTCAAAAAACTAGGTGCAATCCAGAGATTCATCCTGGACCTAAGTTTCACCATTCATCCAATCAACAATTTACTCAAGAAGGATTATAGCATTGATTGGACCAAAGACTGCAATGAAGCCTTTGATGCAGTTAAGCGTTTCCTGTTATCACCACCTACGCTAATGCCACCTAAGATAGACCGCTCGTTAATTTTGTATTCACTAGCTACCGATGTCTCGCTGGCCTATATGTTAGCCCAAGAAAATGATGACAAGAAGGAATGCGCGATTTATTTCATTATTCAAACAATACTTGACTATGAAACACGTTATACACAGGTAGAATGAGAATGCCTTTCCATAGTCTTTGCTACTAAATGCTTAAGACACTATATGCTGAATCAAGAAATGAGAGTCATGGTAAAAACGAACCATTTACGAACTTTCCTCACACATGGATCCTTGTCTAAAAAGGTTGGACGTTTCATAACCTTAATGGGTGAATTCGAATTAACATTTGTAAATCAGAAGTCGGTTAAAGGACAAATCATCACAGATTGGTTAGCTGATAACCCGTTAGATGGAGGTGATTTAGTAGATTTAGATTTTCCAGATGAGTGCGTATACTACATCAAAACCCGACCCTCTATCTCTAAGTGTCCCTGGTACACTGATATCATTAATTATATCATGGACCATACGTACCCAGAAGGAGCTACACCACAACAAAGAAGGTGGTTACGTATTATTGCAGCCAAATACGTCATCATAGAGCAAGTGCTCTACCGAAAAGCATTCGATGGAATGCTCCTGAGATGTGTCGACACAGAAGAATCCAAGAAGATTCT
This sequence comes from Taxus wallichiana var. yunnanensis, assembly GCA_018340775.1. NCBI lineage: Eukaryota > Viridiplantae > Streptophyta > Pinopsida > Cupressales > Taxaceae > Taxus > Taxus wallichiana. The sequence continues at coordinate 219,410,986 of CM031239.1, forward strand.
CCACGAATCTCACAGTGGAATGTGTGGAGGCCACTTCGGTGGCCATGCCACCGCTCACAAAATACATCGAATGGGCTATTTCTGGCCCACTCTAGAACACGACGCAGTGGAGTTTGTACGCAGGTGTCATAAGTGTCAAGAATTCTCCCACGAGATTCATATGCCAGCACAAGCTCTACAACCAATTGCTACTCCATGGCCCTTTTCTACATGGGGTCTTGATTTGATAGGGAAATTCTCTCCTCGTCTACAGATGGCAATAATTTTATAATCACAAAGAACCGAATATTTCACCAAGTGGGTAGAGGCTATGCCTCTTACTCTTATCAGTTCTATAATCGCCAAGTTCATTTTGAACCAAATCATTTGCAGATACGGTATCCCACAAGTCATTATCTCAGATAATGGAACTTCTTTAAAAATGAAGTTTGCGAACTATGCAATAAATTTAAAATAAGCCATCATACGGCTTCCTTGTATTACCCTCAAGCCAACGGACAGGCTGAAGCAACAAACAAGACACTGAAATCCATTCTCCTTAAAACTGTGAAAGAAAACAAACGAGATTGGCATTTGAAGTTATATCCGGCCTTATGGGCCCACCGAACCTCAATAAGAACACCAACGGGAGCAACTCCTTTCTCACTAGTATTTGGGGCAGAGGCAGTTCTCCCACTTGAGGTCGAAATACCCAGTCTCCGCATTTCATTACAAGGGATTCTGGATGAAGACACTTACAGAGAAGCACGTCTTTCCCAACTAGAAAGCCTAGATGAAACTAGGTTAGATGCTGAATAGCGGCACAGAGCCTATGCTGACCGGATGTGCCGGCAATATAACAAAAAGGTCTATGAACGCGACATATATGAAGGTGATTTAGTTCTAAGGCTAGACAGTCGGATCGACAAGAAGACCGGCGAAGGAAGGAAGTTCCGGCCTAAATGGTTGGGCCCATACCGAGTCATGAAGGACTATGGAAACGGTGCATACCTCCTATGTATGCTAGAAGGTGAGGAATTTGGTGAAACAGTCAATTCCTTGCACCTCAAGCGGTTCTACGCATAAGCAACTAGCACTACTTATATATATTTACATTGCATCTTCATATAGATTAAGATCATTTTGTCCACTTGTTTCTTACATAAATGGTGATCAAGGAATCTATTCTCAAAGCAATTCATTACAAACTCATGATGTTGTTGGCATAAACTTTCTAATCATACCTCTCCATTTTCATGATATCATCATTTATCTCAGAATCATTTTATCAAATAAAGCTAGACATGGCAAAGTCTTAACGGTAACCATACCAAGATCTGTGGGCTTGTTCTCACTTTTAGTTTCTTCTTAGGATAGGTGTCTTACCTATGGTCTATTCTAGAAGCTTCATAGTGTCACATCTATCCCATATATATGTCTCTTTGGAAATAAGCACATACTGACATTTTACTCAAGAAAATTAGTCAAAAAGTGATCAAATAAAAAATTTTAATTTTACACATTTCCTTGCCCCACCAACCTTTGGTGATGTGCTTGCATCTCTTACTAGTGACGTAGGGTTGGGAAAGGATGGAAATGCCCTTACTCACCTATACCTTGTCCATGGTGATAAACCCACGCTTCTTACTAGTAGCATGGGGCAAAGTATAGGGGGTCCTCTTGACAAGAAAACATTAAAGGTCATAAGCAAACAATCCAAATCTTGAGGTCTTAAATCAAAGATAAATGAATCAGATGTTCAAAATTCTAAGAGAATTAAAATCCTAAAAACCCAGATTTTGTCTACTATGTGGCCATCTATGGATCTAAGTCTAGATAAACCACAAAGTAAGTAGCATTCTAAACTATGAAGTCACTCGGGTAGAGTAAGCTTGTAGCTTCCAATTTGGTTCCACCAAAGCTTTGTCTGTCTTTCATCACTATCATTTCAGCATATTTCACAACTTGTGCCCTTTCTAGCTCTCGGTGATGAGCCCTCGCATCTTACTAGTTGTGTGGAGTTGGGAGTAGGGGCAGGTTTATCTGCTCATCATACCGGTTATATTCATCACTTTGCCAAAACAAATATGAAGTATCAAAAATTGCTTAAAGAAACTAAGATTCAAAATCACATTATGTCTACATTATCATATATCAGCATCATGAAATACAAAAGGAAAACAAACATTTTGCATCATTTGTTCTCCATTGCATACATTCTAAAAAGCATATAAACATACATCGTAGTATACATAGGGAAACTGGAAAAGGAAACAAAGCCATCAATGCCAAAAGCTTGATCCAAAAAAATATACATATACATATATATATATAAATGATCAACATTTATGTACAATGCCATCATGCACTAGGCATGGTCAAAATGCTCAAAGAGCCCAAAATATACAAAAGAATGTATCGTACAAAAATCTACGAGAGCCAAGCAGCTTCTCAATCTCTACGGGACCCCTCTAAAGGTGCATGCCCACGCCTAGGACTCTGGCTATGCCGGCACTCTGAATGCATGGAGGGCTCAGGGATCCCGAGGGCGCAGCACGATCTCACCATGAGAATGGCTCCTCATCGACGCCACTCGGCCGTCACTCCCCACTAGCTTGGTGCGAAGGGTCGATACCATCCTCGCTACATGTCGACCGGAGAAAAGATGTTGGTATGCCTACCGCCTGCCAAGGCTTCCCAAAGCATCTGACTGACACTCCGCACGGGTCCTATCCATGGGGATCATCAGGGAATCAGTGCATACCCTGCAAATCAAATCTCGCCACCCATCGGCGGTCTCTGCAAACAAAGGAGAAAACAAGTTAGAAACCAAACAAGGAATTAAAAGATACAAGATAGCAACTAAGGAGGTCCTAACAAAGAAACAAACACTAGAAGGGAGAGGGGGTAACTTACTCGGATCACCCGGCCTCCAGGATGGATCTATGGGGTCAACGCCGCCATGGACGCCAAGTTACCGACCGGAGGCTACTCCTGTAGCTGGAGCAACGTAACGCCCCACAACAGACTCATCCTCCCCATGGCCCTGGGAGAGTGGCTCCTCTGAAACTAGAGTATCCCTCTCTGCACTCTACTCAGCCCTCTCTACCTGCATGATATCCTGAGTATCATGCCACTCAGGATCACTGTCCTCGGTCTCCTCCTCTGTCTCCCCCCCGTAAACTCCTCAGACTCGGAGTCTACCTCTATAGGGTCATCGCTGCTATGGGCAGGACCCATGGCAATCCGAAGTAAAGGTGCCTGAGGTGCACCGGCTCTCCCTCTGGCATGAACTATCCTCCTGGCTGCAATAGGAATGCCAGGAGTAACCACTGTCCAACCCCGGCCTCTAGGCCCCCCTCTGGCCTCTCGAACTGATCTATATACTGGCGCCACCGGGAAGCATACCCATGTAGGGTAGGCCAAACTGCTGAGGAACTCGGCCAAAGGGGTGCATCTCCACACGTCCCACTCTGTCAATAAGCTGCCCTATCGTGGAGCAGGAGATCAAGGTAAGAGTCTCCTCGCCCCATATGCCTGCCATAGTCTGATATGGTGTGGCCTCCATGTCGGCAGTGGTCAGGGAGGCAGCTGGCTAATGAGGTGCTCTAAGCACCGACATGTCTGTCCATCTGGCTGCCCTCATAGCTCCAGGATCTGCCACCTCCACACCCCTGCCATAAGGGATGAAACGCTCATAGACCCAACTCATGACTAGAGTCGGGTGGCTCAATGACTGCCCCTGTAAACGGACTACCCTGTATAAGTCGTGGTAGGTAGTCCCAAGTATGTCTGCTCCCCAGGCATATATCCATCCATGTCCCTCTATCTGTGCAATGATGGGGGACCAGCAGTATAATAGTGTATCTCCTCCCTTGTCCCCGATCAGTCTCGAGGCAAGGATCCCCATGATGGCCTGGCGAAGTAGGGGGATGGGCAAGGAAGGAATAGATTGAACTCTCACCCCCTTCTTCGATCCTATGGAGATGACTGCATCTCCCATATATGTGGCCCACTGTGCAATCTGTGCCCGTGAGCCTGCTGTCTCCAGGGTAAGCTGTCTCCTAATGATCGGGACCCCCAGAATACGATAGACATCCTCCAATGTGATGGTCCACTCACCGCGGACCCCTGGCAATCGAAAGGTGTTCCGATCTACATCCCAGTATGAGAATAGGTCACAAAGAATGTGACTAGATGGTGTAACATGGGGCACGCGTGAGATGCGTAGTATCCCAGCCCGCTGAAGTGTATCCTCCTCATCCTGTGAGAGGGCATCTAATACTCCTGGGAGCCAATCACACTCCCTCTCTCTACTCCACCGGATATACTCCTCTCTCACCTGCATACACCCAAAAACACACAAAACAAAGCAAGTTAGCATCCAATTAATACTGAGAAAATCATGAAAGCATGTAGAAATGCTAAAAATACAAACACAATCTCAAAAAGAGGTTCCTTTTGCATTCTATGCAAAACCACCGCCCGACAGGGGCAGGTGGTCATGTAATCGTCACCACAGGCGGGCGGCGGTCATGGTCCGAAAATCCACGCGGGTTTTAAAACCAAAAATCCTAAAAAACGTTAAAAAAGACCATTTTACATAAAAACAAAGCCTACCCAGTAGGTGCCCCCCCTAGATGAACCTTTTGACACTAACATTTTCAAAAATTACCTCCCATGACAAAGATTTTAACATTTCAAAATTAAGGGGGTAAAAAGGATAAATTGAAGAAAACTAACTTGTGATCTCATGGGTCGATGTGCCGCACGTGGAGGCATGATCGCTATCTCGTCGCAGACGTTTTGACTCTACTCACGCAAGAAACCGTCACCGTGGGTCCCAGAGCTCAAAATCAATCAAATTGACTCACGCAAATGAATAGGAAAATGGGCCCACTTTCATATATATAGCACTCTGATTCGTTTTAAAATGACTTTCTCACAGGTTTGGAGCACTGATGGAGGTAAGTTCCTATCCCCGCGCAAATGGTACGTTCTCATTCCCTGTCATTTTAGCGTTTATTTTTCAAACTATTGTGTCTATCTGCACTTGAGTTCTCTTTTCATTTTGCAGGTAGCGGGAATTTTGGATGGTGTCATTTCAACACACAGACGTATCAGGTATAACTTCTAACTTCCCATTTCGGGACTGCCATACTCGGACCCACCGTTTTACACCTCTTCATGGCTAAAACGCTTCTCCGAGGGGGCAATATGTACGTACCCAAAATTGTAAGGTACTGTACTGCCGGAACAACGTAACAAGCATCCCAATGATGATACAGGTCTCCTCGCAAGGTTTTAGGATCCGAAAATATCTCCAAGTATGCGTTAACATCCTACATGCCCCGCTTCGCCCTGCGTCCTTTGTTTTTATCTCTTTTCCTATTTTCTCGGCCTTTTGCCCTTGATTCTGAAACCGCCACCCCGAATGAGCGGTGGTCTCGCAACCGCCGCCCGATCGGGAGGTAGTCTGTAACCGCCGCCTCGCCCGCTCGGCGCGGCGGTCCTTTACACGTTTTCTAGAAAGCATTTTTAACGTGACTCACATAAAAATCAATGATTCGCCACTTTTTTTGACTTGGGCTTGCATTTATGTTTTTGGTCCCCTGGAATAGTGTTTGGCCATTGTTTATAGTTTTAGAGTTCAGTTTGGTTTTGATCTTTGGGTGAATGAAAAGCTATAAATAAATGGCTTGTGCACAAACAAATGGTCGGCCCCTCATTCAATTCTCATCTTCTCATTTTCAGTAGTTCAGTCTGTTACTTCATTTAGAAGCCATAGTTTCAGTTCATTTGCATGCTTAGTTAGTATTGTTCACCTGTTGGTAAGCCACATATCCATCTTGTGCAGGCAGTGCTGTTATTTCACCCAATCCATTGGAGTAGAATACCTTAGGAAGCCATTAAAGTTGCAGGTTTTTCTCCTCAAAACAGGATAGTTTCAGGTTCTGGATGCTTTATGTTGCATGACTCGCAATAGATCCCGCTAGGAATTGCATAAGCCAAGCTCTGTACTCTTGCGCTATCCCTCTCCTACTCGCATTATATTCAGTCTGCATTCTGAGCTGCCTTTGTCCCGATATCTACTTCTGTTGATGCTAGCATTACATGCTTTTCTGGATTCACGTGAACACGAAGGAACGAGGAGATCACACTGAGGGGACAAGATCACACACACTATTGGATTCACCACTATTCTGCAGAATCCAGGTTCTAGCTTTCAAAGTTCTAGATTAGAAATATATCAAATAAAGTAGATAATCACTTCTTTTCAGTCAAGTTTACTTTCGATATTGCCAGGGAAGCTGTGGGGATTGATAGTTTCTGAGAAACTATGATTCACTCCTCACTTCTGAGGTAGGATCGAGAGTCTGGCAAATAGATTAGGCAAGTTATTTCATTATTTAGAATAGATCTACAAATTGCACAGACAAATAACTACACTTGGTTATTTTGTTTGTTTTAAGTTTTATCTTAATTGTCAATTCTAGATATTTTAAATAGTTGCTTTCTTAGTTCTTAAGGTTTCTCAGAAAATACAAAAATAGAAGTTATATATGTTCTAGATTTATTCCACGTAGTTAAATTTGCTTTGTTGCAGTTAGATTTACATTATTGTTTTATATGACAATCACGGGACCTAGGGAACCCAGAGAGAATATGAATTTGAGCCAATTGTGCCTCAACCCAATCTCATCACAGCAATAGTTGATATAGACCAGAATCTTAGAATCTAAATCTTCCAAACAACAACAGATTTACGACAGATCAGCTCTCAGTTGAGGGGATTAAATATAGAAGACGACCAAGCACACACGTTTTGGTCAAATCAACCGAACTACAGATTACCCTAGGCAAACATTCATATGACTGTAGAAGGGTTTGAAAGAGAACAAACCTTTGGTTGTGATCCTTTGGTCCCACAGCCAGATGCAGGAGACACTCTTCTAGATATAGATACCAGCCTAAGAATCCAGGTTGCAAGAACGACTGTGAGGTACTCTGAGAAGATCACACAGCTATTAATTTTAAATATAGAGGCTGAAAAAGCATATGATTATTGGATACTAGGGATCAGGGACTGATTTCATACATGACCATAGCAGGACCGCAACAACCAAGAGTCTACGGTTGTGACCCACAAATCCCGCAACCCAATGAATCCATAGGAGAATTAGACATAGACACTGGCCTACGTACACTAGTATTCAGATCTACCCCACTTCCACCCACCATCGTCGAACAGTTATCCTTACTAGATATAGCAGCTAGCAAAGCTAGAGATTTCTGGACTAGGCCAGAGAATCGTCCGTAGAGTCGATTGTATTCACTACCCACCATATGACCTTATCTGGAGACATACATGAAACTATCCCAGGTCATTTTCCATGTATTCCACAACCCATAGATCGAATCACGCCAGAGCTCGATATTGATTGGAGCCTTCGAGCAGTCATCCTTGCTGACCGATCTATCACACCAATTCAGGTTAGAAGGGCCTTCTTTGCCTTAGATTCACAAATTCCACTAGTGCGTATTGAAGACATTAGATTGCCTAACTAGCTTGTCTGCATCACACGCATATTCCATCCCCACCGGCCATTGCCTTGCTTGCGACCTTGGGAGGTCGGGTCGCGGAAGAGTTACTGTAGATTCTCATGCTCGCTTGTCACTTTTACGCATACGAGACCCTATATCAATGTCAATACAAAATTAAAAACATTAAATTAATTAATTTGGTGAAAAAATAATTTTTTAAATTTATATCATTGTTTTTATATTACCGTAAGCCCGCTTGCTTCCTATTTGAGTCACTTATCACATTGTATTTTCTAGGAAGATGCATTCATTTTGACATTTCAACGTATTAGTCTCTCTTTGTGTGTATTACCCCTAATATTCTCCTACACATTAAATTGATGATAAATTAATATAAAAATAAATACAAAACATCATTTTATTTATTTTCATTTTCATACCCATATATGTTGCCTCATCCTCCTTTAAGTGACTCTATTGTAATTTTTCAACAATTCCCACATCATAGTAGGAACTACCAAACTCTTTTTAGTACATGTAGCCAACCACTTTTTACAATTGTAGATAGTGAGTGTGTCAATATAGTGCCATGGGATTTCCAGTTAGCAAATAAGGTAGTATTTAATTACTTATATAGGGTTTAGTAGATGATTTATCGATGAAAGGTAGAATCGGATAGACTATAAGACCCAACAAAGAATGTTAACTTAAAAGTAAAGTCTGGAGAACATGTCGAGTCTAGGATCGTATAATTTAGTTAGTATTGGATGTACTATCCTAACCAATCCATACAACCCATTCTAGGCAAGGAAAACATGCAAAATGAATTTTGGGACTTATTATTTGATGTTTGTTTATGGGTTATATGCATTTTGTTCTTAGAATTTGATGACATGTCAATGTGCAAGGATAAACAAGCTAAAAATGAAACCTTAGAATGTACTAATTGGGAAAGGGAAAGTTCTATTTATCTTAGCAAGAGTACATTGTCAAAATTAGTAGTGTTAAAGAGTGAATAGACAAATTTGAGTACCTACACATATGTGTCCTTACTAATTTTTAGATGGCCCTAGTGTCTTTCTCATCTTGTGACATCATGTGTGTCCCATATGTGTGGCTCTATGCTCATCTTTCATGTATGTACTTTCTTATTTGTATGCTACCTAAAGTAACTTATAATGTGGTTGTTTTGTGTTACCTTGAGTGTCCCATGTTTTTAGGTCTATGAATTCATGTGAGTATTTATTATACTATTTCTCATGATTTCCTATTTCAACACTATTGTTTCTATATCTATACACATGTACTATTTTTAAGTTCTTTCTTGTTGCATGTGGACTACTTTCTATGATATTTCTCATATTTTATTGATTGACTATCTCTACATTGTTGTTTCCACTTCTATAAACAAGTACTATTTCTACTCTTGCTTATTGCTTGTTGCATGTTGCTTTCTTTTTACATAATGGTATCCACCATGTGTGGCCTCTTTTATAGGTATCGGTTCAAAATGCTAACCACAATTACATCCTTTTATGTGATCCAACACAAATTATCAAACGTATCCAACATGGGTACACATATTTTCTTTTGAACTATGAACTCAACATATACCTCAAGAGAGGGGAAATTTCATACAAATATATTCTACATATACAACTAGTACATGTGCATACTACATGGCATAGGAACTTGTTTTCATAGGATAAAAATCCTCAAAAACAATTACATGTAATAAAAAGTGGCAGAAATCAATACTAATCAAAACTATGCACTTCATTCATACCACATTACGGTTGTAAACCTATTAGTCATACACAAACATGGGGAAATTATATGAAACTTATAGAATTATTATACTCCTACAAATATTCTCAAAATTATGATGTAATTCGAGACATAAACTACATGGTAAAAATCATTATATAGGGGTCATGGGTTCTTTGTTCCTTCTCCATTATGATACTTAGACATAGTTTCGAGAATACGGTTTAGGGAATGGTCTTTCTTCTCCTCTACATTATTCTAGAAGTTATACATGCGATCTTGGTTTTACAATACATAATGGGGGAATAGTATATCAATTCCTTTTTTACCATGTGGTTTATTTATAAAAATAGACCTAGATCCATCTGTAGTGGTGTGGTATATGGGCTTCTGGAAGGTATCAAAGAAGATAAGCTATTTATAAGAAAGTCCTTCCTCTCCTCTTAAAAAAAAAAGGGAAGATATCGGGTTACTAAAGATTCGATAAAAATCTTCTTCTTTGTTAATAAGGTACTTAATAAGGTCTCTCTCTCTCTCTCTCTCTCTCTCTCTCTCTCTCTCTCTCTCTCTCTCTCTCTCTCTCTCTCTCTCTCTCTCTCTCTCTCTCTCTCTCTCTCTCTCTCTCTCTCTCTCTCTCTCTCTCTCTCTCTCTCTCTCTCTCTCTCTCTCTCTCTCTCTCTCTCTCTCTCTCTCTCTCTCTCTCTCTCTCTCTCTCTCTCTCTCTCTCTCTCTCTCTCTCTCTCTCTCTCTCTCTCTCTCTCTCTCTCTCTCTCTCTCTCTCTCTCTCTCTCTCTCTCTCTCTCTCTCTCTCTCTCTCTCTCTCTCTCTCTCTCTCTCTCTCTCTCTCTCTCTCTCTCTCTCTCTCTCTCTCTCTCTCTCTCTCTCTCTCTCTCTCTCTCTCTCTCTCTCTCTCTCTCTCTCTCTCTCTCTCTCTCTCTCTCTCTCTCTCTCTCTCTCTCTCTCTCTCTCTCTCTCTCTCTCTCTCTCTCTCTCTCTCTCTCTCTCTCTCTCTCTCTCTCTCTCTCTCTCCGGTGTTGAGTTGTATGTACTCAACAATCCAGCTTCTCATTTGACACAATTGGATACTAATCAGCCCCCAAATTTTTATTTTGTGATAGGTAAAAATATCCAAAATAAAAAAGGGATATACTCCCTATTAAAAAAAAAAAAGGTGTAATCATTTCATGTTTTTAATCTCTTTTACTTTGTGTAAGTTCAATTTTACAAAATTCACTTGTGTTATTTATACTTTGAGTTGAAATTTTTATATTATAGATATTTAATACACTTTTTGTTGTAGGTTTTGAGTTGGAATGTGCCAAAACTAATACAATTGATGATAACTACCAATAAAAGATAAATTAGGCATACACACTCATTTATATTCTTCCTTTAAGTGTGTAGTTTTCAATTACACACTTAAAGGGGTGTAGAAACATAAATCCGTAAGTTATCCTTTGGAAAATGAAAAAATTGGTTATGCTCCCTTCCTAATACATGTGAGTCCCATTTTGATTCTAGTCAATAATTTTTTCTATATCTTTCTTGACTTATTCATCTCTACACTCTAATATTTCATTAAATTAAGAATTATTATATAATAAATTAGTAAATCATATAAATTTTTCATTCCAATTTTTTTGTCTCATATCACAATTTATCTCTCCAAAATCGTATAATATGATCAAAATAAGTTATATGTTCTTGGCTGACTTGTCTAGTCCCCCATTTACATATTCTAAATTTTGATTTCAATTTAAATATGTGTATTTTTTTGTTTCATCTTCCTAGGGTTGGCCTTAAGATATTAATTCACCTATGGAAGGTTATATAAGAAATTTGACATCGCTATATTTTTTTCCTAGAACCTTTTGAAATCTCCTATTATAAGTATCAATCCAAAATCACTCAAGGATCTCCTAAATATTCTAAAATAAATTACACATCATTTAGAGAAATCATTACTATAGGTATGAAGCACTCAACCAGGCCAAATAGTTTATTTTTCTCCATTTTAAATCATGCAAAGGTCCTAGATCCATGTCCTATCAGATAAAATTCACTCCAAGATTTGTGAGGTCCTTAACATACAAAAAGGGTTTGGTGGGGTTATATCTGGGTTTATCCTTTCCCCACCTCTATCTAGCCCCGAGGAAGGAAGGTAGTTTCATCACACATATGAAGAACACTACATCACATTACTATCGTAGTTGGTGTTTTATAGTTAACTCATTATCGTTGTGTCAAGATATATGAGGGCATCCATAGGGGTTGGCTTAGATCTCACTCACACTTATGCATACACCTAGGAGAGCTACATGAGGCTTGATCCTTCTCAAGGGAATGTATTGCAGCTCATGGATTGGTTCGGAAGGGGTTTATGGATAAGGTTAGTAAACCCTCACCATATGCATGATTTATCTTTTTGTTATTTAATTCTTTAAGGAAAGGTGTTACTGGCATCTAATTTGTTGCAAGTTTTCATAGGTTATGTCGAGGTTGTGCAAACAAGAGTGGAATATAGTGAAGAATATTTACAGAGTGAGATAAGAACACAAAAATATAGAAGATGACTATATAAGGGTCTAATACCATATAGTTCTAGTCATGACCGTCAGATTCAAGGAAATACCATACAATAGTTATGCGAGTCCTACACCGGGTATTTCTTGATTAAAATGTGATAAATAAATCATTTCTAGTCTCATGTCATCCTATTCCACCTGTATACACATCCATATATCTTATTTTCCACTCTTTATAGTTAATTATTCATCTCATCGTGTGTATTTGAGCAATTTTTTATCGTTTATCATTGTTGTTGGGAATGATGTCAATATTGGCATTTACAATTATGTTAAATTAAAATGTTTCTATTTTTAGAAATACTCTAAAAATATAATTTTAAGATTTTTAGGGATTATTTATTTCACTCATATGTTTTTAGTCATGTATGACCAAATAAGTTAGTTTTCAGGTGATTTTCTAAAAATAGCTAAAAAGCTATAAATAGATCATCAACTATCATTTTTGGATAAGTAACAACTCTTGTGTAATCATCCACAAAGAGATGAGAGACACTTATAAGTTAATATAGTTATAATATGCTAATTTATGACCATCACTATATTTCAAGGAACTTGGGGTGAATTCTCTAGGAGAGAGCTATAATTAGGTTTTGAATGCAAGCTTAGCTTACATAATTCTATTTTAGGAAAAGCTTCTTGCATTTTGAATTTGTTCATAGATTGTATGAGTCTATTTTTGAGTAAAATAGAAGTTAAAAATTAGTTTAATAGTATTTTAATATTATTATAGGTTCTATTTTTATTGTAACTTACTTTTAAAGTTGAGTTGTAAGTGGCAAATTTAGTCTGTTGTGTTAAAAAGGCATGGCCCAAAGCATGGTGCCATAGTACTATATTATTACAATTTACACAAGTTATTTTTACTATTTTTTATTGCAAATATTCAATTTAATAAGAAATAATATTAAAATCTTATTTTTAAGTTTAGTGGTGCATACAATCAAGCTTTGATCATTAAATACAAAAGCAATTACACTAGCTTATTCACTATTTTTCCTAGGGCTTGTTTGGATGATATAGAGATTATTTTTTACTTATATCGTAGGTTGATTAACACTTCAAGGTGTTTTTTGTTCCCCTTCCAAACCCATGTATTTTAGTTATAATTATTAATGCATTATTTTATTATGCATGGTTAATTGTAAATTAATTAGATCATAATAATCTCCTATAACGAACCCTAACATCCTATATATTGTTTTTCAAAGTATTTACATATCATATATTATTTTGGGTGTAAATAAGTATATCTACGATCAGTAATAGGTATCATAATAAATATTATTTTTCTATTCTTTTCATCAATAATATATGTATAGGAATATGATCTTATGATCATAAATGACTAGATGTATATTAATGGGATCATGAAGGATTAAAGGCAATTCAAGTATTTCATGATTTTTTATTAGGTTTCCATTACCATGTTAGTAAAGGATTAACAACTTAGCAATAATGTCATCATATTTTATTATATGTATGTCAACATGATTACCAACAAATAAAGGTTACTCATTGATAATATCATGTATTGGATGGATATCAACACGATTAAGGATGAGTAAAGGTTCATTCAAATTTTCTCTATCCATAATGTTTTATATTGAATCATTAATAATTAAATGATCCCCGAAAGTGGTAGTATGTATAAATTGAGAGTCAATATCACAAGGTGTATGAGGAGGTACAACTTGGTATGTCCTGTGTATTTTACTATGCTCATGAAATGGAAACATGATCAGGTTGAACAATCACACCATTTATTGGTGATTCTAAATCTACAATTGTATCAACATTAGTATCAATGAGATCATGAATCTTATGTCGCAACCTTAAGCATATGTTGGTTATATGTCCAATGCTTTGATGGTATTCATAATATGTAGTAATTTCATACTTTGGATGTGGCTTACTCATGTCAATATTGGCAGGTGGGGGTAGGGTTATTAGATTATGTTCAAGTAGTTTTTATAATACTACATGAAAAGGATCATACAAGTGTGTCCATTTTCTACGTAAAGGAGTGGGAGAAACCAAGGGTCAATTTGGTCATAAATATCTTAATTGGTTACGTTTCTTAAGAAATAATGTTATTTGTATAGCTTGGTGAATTTGGTAGGGTTTGATAAGACAAGTTCCCGAACTTTAGCAATCAATTATTTCTAATATTTATCAAAATCCATGGGAGATTATGTGTGACTACCAACCATTTTGTAATGTAAAGGACACAAAAATAAGGGATGTTTTTTTATTTATTAAACACTAGGATCTTAAATTTAATGAAAATAGGTTTGAGTATAAAACCTTAAGGGTGAAAAATGAAACCCGAGGTTAGCATGGTTTGATAGATAAAAAATTCACCATAGTGTAATAAAATAGTAGGGTTTAATGTCTGATATAATATACTATACAATAAATATAAATCAAAACTAAGATAAACAATTCTAAATTATGGCATTCTTTCCTTTTCCAGAAATTGGCCAATGATAAATAAATTAAGTACAACTAGATTTTTAAGTTTAGAAAGATGAACAAGATTTTTGTAGACGAGAATGTGTAACGTGTTGCTCAAAATGCATGCATAGAAGAAGATTAGGGTGTTGTCAAGTTTCTCATAAAATTTGACCTATAAATTAGTCCAAGATAGGTTCATGGGTATTTGGACACCTTTGGGGTCGAACATGTTTCCTAGCGCTATGAACTTGTCCTTTGGATCTGCACACTCAGTGTGAATGTTGTGAATAGGTTTGATTATGTATGGGAATTCAATTTTAAGGTATACATTTGTTTGATAGTATAAATTTGATGAGATATAAATCCTCCTTTCTTTGAAACCCTAATATCATCCCTTGAACCAAAAAAATAGGTTAAGATATTTTGGGTTGGGTTGCCTCACCATATTACATTGATGTATTGAGTGTTACGTTATATACCACTACCTTAATGAGCCTGATCAATCCCATGTATTTCCCCAACTTGTAATGAGATGCATGTGATATAGAATAAAAAATAAAGATGCAGCCCTTGATATGGCCCTCATGTTTGGAAACATATACATGTAATTTATATTTTCCTTGTGGTTGCTTAAGGGGAACAATACTGAGATGACTTCATATTTTAGTATTTTATATTTTTGATGGGTGCTCTCAAAAATAGAATAAATTACTATTTTTTCATTGACCTTCTTAGAGTGAAAGATTACGGAATCCATAGAATATCTTAAATAGGTTGATTATGTATTTATTATTCCATTCATATGATTTCCCAATCATCCAACCCACAAGTATAACTGGGTGACCAAGCTAAGTTACACTTTTAAAAAAGTGATTGTTAGAAGTGAAACTTGGACAAGTTTTTAGAGATTGGAAAATTTCATGGATGAACATGTCTTGGACCTACAAACCTATCCAAGGTATGAAAGGAATCAATTATTATGCAAATAAAAAAATTAAATATGTTTTGTAGCATGTACAATAATTCTTAAGGCATTGTTCTAGAGAATAGGTGTCTTGTAGTGGGACTATGATGTGAGATAGAGTAGGAGGGTACCTTAAGCTATCATTTATATTAGAATAAGTGCCCATGTGTCATATTGTCAAGTGTTCAGGACCATATTTCAGTACCATAACATGTTTCACATAACATGACATAAAAGACAATAAAGAAGGGACAAGAACTTTATGGGGCCACAAATAGGGATCAAAGGCCCACAAAAAGAGTGACTTAGAACCATAGTGTGATTTTGGTCATTGAATAGAATCATACTTTATTATCATGGGGAAGAGATTCAACACCCTAAGAGAACAACAAAAAAAAATGAAATGGGAGATATAAGAGAAAAATAGTGAAAAGAGGAGGAATGTATTAAGGGAACATGTTAAAAATTGATCAAAATAAGGAGATAAGTAAATAAGAGTCTTATATCAACCAAAAATTAATAAAACACAAATACACTAGAATAATACAAAATCATAACAAATAATTAATATTGTACTAAAATTAAGAACCTAATATCATTCAATAATTGATAAACACACAAATACACTAAAATAGCAACGTAAAATCATAATATTTGTAATATTAAAACTAAATATATACTTTATCTCAAATATTTTTTTAATATTTAATTACACTTAAAGGTGTACCAAATGATAATGACCCCTCGATGGTGACATGTCGTAGGTGATCAGACAACGAGGAAAGAGTGGGTAGGTGACGTTGAACTACGGGCATCATGTGACTATCCGTGTATCATGAGCACTTGTGGAAATTCATGTGGTGGTATGAATGACATGAATGTAGTAAAACCTAACATGTTTTAATCAATGTTAATAAAAAGATTAAAAAGTTAAAAATGTGTGTCCTGATTGAAACCTAAGCGTGTGTTAGACCGCAGCTTGGCAAAAACTCATCGCATTAAAAGAGTAAATTTGTATTTTTACTTTGTTCCTCAAGCGATTTTTTCATTCGAGACAAATCATTTCTGCTATGGCCTTTTTGTTGGGAGGCGGTAACCTTGATGTGAAAGGAGAAAGATGAATCTTGTAAAATCACAAGATGGAGGTATCTAAAGACGTGGCATGTAAGTTTGGGAAAGAACGGATGGTAGTCGCCATAAATGTTGCGAGTTTTTAGATATGTACCACTTTGAAGCTTTATGGATTTGTGTAAATATTGTATTTTCTAATTTAAAAATACTTTACAATTTTTTTCAGTAAGCTAATATTGTTGTTATTTCTATTTGTAAGGAAATATTGTGGTAAATTTACAATGTTATTGTATATCTAATTTTAAAAAGAAATTGTGGGTTTTTTTGCGGGACACAAGCGGGAACAAGGTATAGGTGGCTTGAAGGGTTTGAGTACAAGAAATGCAGGAAAATTTCCGTAAATGCATATCATGGTTGTGTGTTGCGGGGTTTCTTAAGAGATGTGTGCACATTGTGGTAAGGACGTCCTCTTTTACATGTATATTGGGGAAATGGGTTGTGTGCAAATTCGAAGCATAAGTTTTAAATCCTCCATCGTGTTTTGATTGTTGATATGTTTTCTACGTCTTCCATCCTACATTTTTGGTCGAGTGCTTAATATGATTGGTCAAAGGAAATGTTTTATGTTCGTGCATGAAATTGTGTGCTTGCAGTGCTTGTAATAGGTTTATATCCCACTGTTTATTTTTCTGTGAAGGTTATACAATGTTTTTTTATGCACATAATGGATAAGGGCTTTAGCAAGAATAAAGATTAAAATAAAAGAAACGGTGTTTTGGAAGATTCATTTTTGTATTTGAAGTGAAAAGTTAAAATAAAAATAAAAATGCACATTGGTAAATATTGTTAAGTGTTATATCTCTTTATGCATAATGTTGTGTTAGTTTGTTTTGGTTATTTATGGAAAAAGTAAAATTTTGGCTTGAACTTTTAAAAATGTTTTCTCTTTGATATGTTTAACAACCCTAACAATTATTTATGAACTAAACCTTTCGGTCTCTAGCACACAACCTCCAAGATATTTCATCCCTTGCACCTCTTGAGTACCTCTTATATTTAGTGGCAACCCACATTGACCAAGTAATAATGATTTCTAGGTAACTAAAGACAAAAAATCATGAACTTTGGGTAACTATTTAGTCATGATTGCATACTACTATTAATATGATTCCTAAGTAAGAAAATTACTAACTAGCCCATGCCTTTGACCACCTTTCTTTTCTTTATGTTTCCACTTTTGGTCATGCACCCTTACTTGCTCGGTTTTCCTTTTTATACCTCGGTATTTATCATCCTGACACCAACACCCCCAAGACACAAGCGTCAGTGCTCCCGACCTCAATATACTTTTTCACACTCTTTGGGTCTTTTCTAGCAATTTGAGCATCTTATATTTTTGGGTTGACCTTTTTTTGGTTGATTACCAAATTCAAACAAGGGAATTATATAAATATAAATTTATGTGATCATAATAATGGACAAAGCACTAGGAATTAGCTATCACCACCTAAGGTTGCATCCATCAAGCATTTAAGAGCTTTATTGCATCCATCTAGCACCATCCAAGGGATAGAATGGCTAGTCATTATGCATACACTTCATAGGAGGGAAGTTCATTCTATTCCATGCACATATCTATTACATTTATTTATATCTAACTAATTTTTCTCTATCAATGTGACACACACAAGAGCCACCTAGGAAAGATTCTACACACACACACATAGAACTACATTGGGTCTGAGATATAGTGCAACTCTCAATCATAAGTTCACCATTGTGATGGTTGAGAATAGTCCAAACCCTCATTATAATCTTTCTTTTTGAGGATTTGATGTCTCTTTAAGGGTTTTACATGTCATTACTTCATTACGGTGTTTGAAGCAACTTGGCAATCATTATGTGACCAAAGGAAAACAACATCAAATATCTCGCGACCACTCAGAGGAGTTTTCCTGGGCATTTTTGCAGACATAGGTGCCCAAAAATAGGTCGAGGGTTCCTACAGGTGCCTCTATCCCTCTCCAGGAACCCTAGTCCAAGTAGATCACTAGCTCACACAATTTTTTGAGGCTTTGTGTGACACTTTTACCTCTCTGTTCATCTGGTCAGCACTTTGGCATAGTCCGTATCTCACTATGAACTAGCTAAGGATTTCCTTGCCCTATTTGCAAACTAGGGTTTCACATTTTATTTCTTAGTTTTCTTGGGTTAATTTATGTACTTAATTGATTATTCATTTATTGTTATAATAACAATTAGATTAGGCATATATTTCCATATTTAGCTTAATCATTTTGGTGAACCCAATCTTTGAATACACCTTCTTTTAGGGCTCTTATCCTCTCATCAAAATGGCTCAATCTTACGGATAGTTATTTTTCTCCATCATTAGACTCTTTCCATCATGGATATTTCAATTTGTTCCTACTTATAGAATCACATTGTTTACATCAATAAAATCAAAGCATACTTAGAACCAATTATATCCATCCTCACATGTCACCTGACTATGTATATCATAATTTTACCTCCACTCTATCTCTCAATGAAGATCAAATCAATTTTACATCAACTAAATTACCATCTAAAGCAATGTTAGACCATGACCCCTTGTATATTCAAGTTTTATTAATAATATTGGGGTCAAGCGTACCTTAGTTGAAAATCACTTTGGCCTTAACATATGTAATATTTCTTTCCATCATCAATGGGTTTTTTGAAGCCTCTTTAGCTCCTTTGTCAAACTCTATTCACATCTTTGACAATATCCCCAAGCATGTCTTAGGTACCATTTCTCTTCCTATTAATGTTTTTATTTGCACACTCATTGTTCCATGCCATGTAATGCCTAATAACCTCAATTACAACATCCTTCTTGGGTAGCCTTGGCTCCATGTTATGCATGTAGTCCCCTCTACTCTTCATACGTGGCTTAAATTCCATTATCAAGGAATTATTTATGATGTTACACTGATCCATCCCCTTTCAAATAATGACATTTTATTTAAAAAATCAATGATACTCTTTGTTCTTCTAGTTCTACTCGGGGTTTTATTATCCAATTTTGCACACGTGGAAAAATTGGACAACATGGGTCAATCAAACCCTAGGGCTAGAAAATCCCTTCATGAAACATTTTGGGGATATCATAGGCAAAAAAATTTGTTGAAGGCACATCTTGGCATTATGGGGAATTTCGGGATCATTTTAGAGTGTTTTTTCCATTTTGGGTCTTTGGGGTTAATGAGTTGCTCGTAGTGCTGAGGTTGGCCTCCGTGAGCCCACTTTCCACCAAGGATTGCGAGAAATCCATTAAAATTGAGAAATAATGTTTAAAATGTCCTATGATACTCCCATTATCTCCTCAATTTCAATAAAACATAATGAAGTTACAACTCAAAGCAAAGACCAATTCAGTGAGCTAGGAGGCATCGAGCTTGAAACAACTCACTGAGTAACTCATGCGAGTCGACCTATAAGTGGCAAGTTAGTGTTTAATGGACTGGAAATCAACTCACCGAGTTAATATAATGAAACTTGACACAGGATTTTAAGTGGCTGGAGATTAAGGTCACAAGCATAGCTAGCTTGGTCAACATTGCAAATGCTTGGCAAGGTGGACACCTCGGTTCAACTAGGAAGAGTGGCTCACATTACCGGGAGACAAGCATCACAAAGAAGCATAAGTGGGCCGAGGAGTTTCAGTGAAACCATGTAGAAGCCTCATTCGTTCGACACGCTAAACCAAGTGAATTAGTAAGGAGCTTGAGACCGAGCTCGACACCAAGCTGAAGGATGGCTCACAAGATCCAAATGGCTAGCAAATAGCCCAATCATATGGATTGGGTTTCACCGGGTGCAAGCTCGGCTAAACACGAAAGCTCAAGGATCTCACAAAGTTCAACCTCGGGACGACAAGCGAGGAATAATGAAATCTTGACATCAAGTATGAGGAACTGCCAGGGCCACACCAACTTTGTAGGGCAATGTGTTCGAGCCAAGATCAAAATGGGGGCCAAGTTCATAGGAGTTAAAGTTTGAAGCTTTGAGGACATAACGATCTCATAGATCAAGTTCGAGTGAGTTCTTCACTCAACGTTGGAAGGTTTGGGATGTAGTGAAATGATGGAATATGAGATTAGTCTTGTCGAGGTGGAAAAGTGGACATCAAGAGCCAAGTCGCCAAATGATATGTGGGTGAAATGGTATTGAAAACCCGAGTTCCCCATTTTAGACTTACGCGGTGTGGAGGCCATGTCGTGCATGGGTAAACAATAGGAATACTCTTGAGATGGAATAGCCATTGTGAAAAAAATTACATGGGAAAACAACGAGTTGATCTCTGAGTTGGTCAAGCCAACATGTCGGGTCCGCCTAGAATTTTGCCAACAAGTGGGAATTTGGGGAAAGTTCACCATAAGGAATAGGCTTGTGGAACACGACCAGGAGTCATCAAGAAATTTTTTCATCTCCAACATAAAGTGCATCCCTGGTAACTCGGTGGATATGGTGCAATGAATACCGAGTCCGTCATTGAGTCGGCATGGTGATGAGCAAACTCCATTTTTTTCAATGCAAAGTAGTGTATAGCATGGAGCAGCCTAATCAGATGAGCTTAACTCATTACTTGATTCAAGGTGTTCAAAGAACCACGATGACATAGCTCAACCTAATAGAGCGTCCCGGAGGGTCGATGTGAGTTCAAACACAAAGAGTATCTCACCGGGAGATAGCCAAGTGAGTTTAGAAAATAGAGGCCGAGCTAATAGATAGTTTTAAGATTCAAGCTCAGCAAGTCTTACAAGAGCATAACATGATGTGCAAGCGTTGATTCAGGTTCCTCGGCTTTGCAAATAGGCTCACCTATGCAACAACTAACATGGATACTTAGTGAGTTAGGTTAAAGAACTCGGGATCTCATAACTCGGTGATGAGAGTAAATGACTCAAGGATGACCAAAGGGATTCTATTCCAGGTGAGGTAGGATGGTTCCCGAGCTTGTAAAGGTGTGCATAGTTCCCCAAGTTTGAAGGCTAGGGATGTGGATTGAGAGCTCACACATAAAGTGATGATCACTAGTGCATAGTTTTTAGAACTCAAGCTTGGAACTTGAGTTGGATGTTGTAGTTGAAATGGGGGAGAACTCAGTTGGGGGTTGAGTTGAGGGTCGAATCGGCCTTAAATGAAACATAATGGATTACAAAACCGTATGGCACATAAATATAACTTGTAAGTCAGACATTTCAAAGGAGTAAACGAGAAAATTTAGTATGGGAGCTGAGAATTGTATCATAGGGCATGATACAAGGAATTCAGTCCGTGAGCAGAATTTGAGTGAACCATAACCATATCTTATCACGCAAGCAGAGAAAATGACACTTTGGGCCAAGCTCAGTCATGGGAAGGTAACTCGCAGAGAGAAGAAATCATTGAGTTGGTAGATGCGTGAGGTGAAGATGGAGCTTGGCTTGATCATGTAGGAAAAGACAAAGCTCATTTTGGAGCTTAATGCATCGGTGGTGAGCCGTTTGTGAGGAACTCAAATGATAGAAGGAGTTTGGTTGCGGTAAACAATAAGGAGATCACAGATTGGTGACAATACAAAAAGCTCGATACGATTATGGTGGAGAGCTAGATGTGATGGAAGCTCAATGGTCAAGTGATGCCAAGTAGCTCGACTCGATGCAAGGTTATACGATAAAAGGTGGTTTGTGGAAAATATATACATTATCAATGAAGTCCAACTCAATGTGAATGAGCTCGACTCGGCGTCATAGTATGTAATTTGGTTGGGCCCTAAGAATATTTCATAGGCCGAGCTATGAGATAATAAGGATGATTCCTTCCATGAGTTGAAATGGAATTTTCAAGAGGGAGTTCATATGATTCAATTGGTAATGGGATGTCGGTGACAACAAGGTGATGGCGCGAAGCTCTTGGTAAAACATAAGAAAAGTTATGTGAGCTATGCATAAGCCAAGACATGGTCCACATAACGAAGCTCAATTGTTATGAGAGCTTGATAGTGGAGATCACATGAAACTTGGTAGAGATCGCTCAAGGTAAGGAATTAGAGCCGGCTGAGCCATGATAGAATGGAGCTCGAGGGGAAGCATGACACTCAATGTAGCTCGGTGCTTGGAAGAAATTTGCAAGAATCTCGTAACTCCGCAATCAGGAGTGTGGATATAGGTGGTATCTCATGGAAAGGTGATGATTGTGGCACATGAGATGCACAAGAATCTTAACTCGGTGCATAGACCTAAATGGAAAGTTTCCCAACTTGTCGGAGGAGCTCGGAATCATGCGAGCTAGGAGCTTGCCATTGATCCATTTGGAGATTTTAGCATATGGTTACATGAGCCTATGCTATTGATTCCATAGTGGTGAGATTTCATGTGGAGTGCCATGTGAAAGGGCCGAATGGGTCTAAGTCGACATTAATCGGAGCGTGGCTCGGTCGAGTTGTCGACAGTGAGTTATGTGTAGAGCGAATGAAGGACTCACTTTCGGTGAAACATGATATTGGGAGCTTGACTTTTGACTCACCATGATGAAGGATCTCTCAAGGATTTTGGCAATGGGCCGAGTGAGCATAGCTTACTTAATACGATGCGTAAAGATAGCACAAATCATTTCAACTTGGGATGGTTATGTTGTTGCGTAACTCACCTCGACTGGTCGAGCCGAGAAATAAGACAGATGAGCTCATGATGGAAATGGCTCGGTGGTAAAGGATAGCACAGTGAGCTAAAAATAATAGCTTGGCACAAAGAATTTTGAGTTTGGAAATGAGTTAGAGCCGATGAATTAACAGAACATAAAGAATCTCGATCAAGTTTTGAGCTCAAACAAAGGACTCGGCTCGGAGGCAAAGTGGAGCTCAGGGAAGGTAAGCTCGACTTGCTCAATGAAGAGCTCATTTTAGAGCTCGGTGACTTTGGTAGGTTTCTCGAACTCAATGATGGTCACGGCGATGTGAGAATACTCATGGAGTAGCTCGATACCCAACTCGGTGGGTTGGCTCGGTGAGCCAACCACCGAGTTGGACTCATTTTTGACCTTTTCTTCATGACCCCTTCCTCTTCGAGTCAAACTAGTCAACAGGGGTCCCACAATTTAAATAGTAATTAAATTAATATTTTTATTTAAATATTTTAATAATAATATTTATTATTATTATTTAAATATTCTTTTAATTAATTGAGAAGATTAGGTCAATCGGGCATTAATGGCACATGATGGAAGCTTCTCAAATTGGTTCAACCAACTGTAATAAATGAACCATCATGTACCTTAAATTTAGGAATGTAATTATGACCTTTCCTCTTCTCTCTCACATATTCTTCTATAAATGTAAGTTGGAAGCTCATTTCAATAGGTCGAGATAGGTTGGAAAGATAGACATATTAAGCAAGTGTAATTTTTCAAAAGTCGTCTCTCTTCGCGCAAGTTGTCCTTGTGTGTTGAGATAACTTTCAAGCCTCCTCTTCAAGACTGTAATGGCAACCATTTCCTCTTCTGAATGTATGATGCATTGTGCACATTATTGAAGCAATAAAAGTGTGTGTTTTGTGACTAATCTTGGTCCTTTCATCCTTTTATACTTCTTTGTTCCTTTTCTCATGCTTGCAAGTACACTGTGCAAGTTCACATTTCTATTGCAGGTTCTTAGAGTTATGTGCTTATCGAGTGATGGAGTATTGCATGCAGTTGAGTTGTGGTGTCCTTTCACCCTTCTCAAGTTCATCCTTCTTCGCTGGGAAACTGATATATTGCTATCGATAGAGTTTAACAAAGGGAACGTGTGCTTCTTAGCCTCTGCTATTTTGTATCCTCTCTAAGTTGCAGATAGGTGAAGTTGACTGCAGTGCACACACCCTCTTCAAATTAACCCTTCATGAGTCTGGAAACACCCTTTATTTCATGCATCACCATCCCTAGTATAGTTTCATTTCTATAAATCTCTTTCCCTAAAACCCATGAAAATGTTAGCATAGGACTAGATAGATATTCGATCACACTAGGAGTAGTACAACACTTAGTTTAGGAAGAGGAAGTCGGACTTCTCTGAAAGTACCTAGTGAATCTATATCTCTAGATTCCAAATTTTAGTGTGTTAACTTATGCGAAGAATTAAGACAATATCTTCTTCAAAGCAAGGAAATTATCAATATATTGAACTTTCCTCTTCTCATCCAAAGAGAAGAAGAAAAGGTGTTTCAACATCACCGGTTACATGCTCTACTTGTAGCACTACCTTATAGGGGTCATTCAAATCATCTATACGGAAGGTTTCCTCCACCAAGGAACAATCAACCTCTTGCTACTATGGCACAAAATCAAGTTTTTCCCCCTTTCAATGCAATCAGTCCTCTTATGTTGGCTCAACGTGACCCTACACATGTTGCGGCACTCAAAATTTTACCCTTTTACACGAGGAAACTCACGTTACTCTAGTGGAACATATTCTTTATGTAGCCAACATTTTTGTCATACATAACATCACAGAGGACAACGTTACGGTTAGACTTCTTGCTACCTCTTTCAAGGGAAAATCACTTCAATGGTTTTGAGGGTTAAGTGTTGGTAGTATAACCACTTGGGACAAGTTAGGAGAAAATATATGTAAATAGTTTGAAGACAAGAGTGATAACCTATCAATTTTGGAACATCTCACTACCATGAAGAGAGCTCCCTAAGAATATATGAGTGATTTCAACTTCTGATTCCACAAGATCTGGAATATGATTTCAGCAATTGTAAAGCCTTCTACACATAATGCATTCTTGTACTATTTGAGAGCCTTGAATAGCAATGTATCATTTATGATCCATTCCATGGGAGGCTACATTACCTAATGCCTACGACATAGCCATAAGAGTGAAAAATTCCTTAATTCAGGCTGGAAAGATAGCTCCACGACCACCAATGTCATTGTCTCTGGATCTTACAAACAATCAGCCTATCATTGCTCCTATTCCAATAGCCTCTAATCAACCAACTCAATCTGCCCCTACCTCTTCAAATGATCTATTTGAAGTCAAGTCACTACTGCAAACTTTTGGAAATGAGCTCATTACACTCAAGAGGAAACCGTTTCAATACAATAATTTGTATCAGCCACAAAATCAGTTGTATCATAATAACCATCCTCCTTTTCAAGGAAATAATCAGCCACAAATCATGATGTGAATTTTAGGCCTTTGAAATTTTGGAACCCTCTTGCTACTAGCTCATCTAGATTCATAGTACCTATCCAGAATAATCTAGTTCAAGACTACAAATGGTGTTATCCTTATTCTCAACCCCATAATAGAAATCTTTGTCCCAATAGAGTTCTTAGCTAGGCCCTTATGGTTCAAATAATATCTACCCCTTCTAAGAAAATAGAGAACACATCTACGCAAGAAACAATAGATCAACAGCAGGCACCTAAAGAAACCACTTTGCTAAACCGGCAACCAAAAGATTTTTACGAGTTGATTCTGATTCCTCATTAGTGGTGGAAAACACTCGTTCTAAGAAGAGAGCAATGGAACCTCAAAATTAAAAAGCTGATCAAGCATCTACTTCACAGATTCGATGAAGAGATGGTTTATAAATATGCGGAAAGAAACCACCAAAAATACCTATTAACCAAGTTTGTGAGGAAAGAAGGTTAATTATGCATCACGGTACCCAACAAGCATTTTCCAAAGGAGGATCCCAATACTCAAAGAAGTGTCAAAAATTAGGAGTAATTCCCTTCAACATAGTGGAATAGATGAATAAAACCAACTTGAGTGTTACTATGTGGGACACACTCTCAATTCCTTCTCAAATAAATTTTTTCAAGAGGCTCGAATGCAGGTTTTGGTAAAACCGACGGATCAACAGTCATGGAGAAACAACTACTATGAGTTTGTGTCCACCAAAAGGGAAAAGTATTTCTAACACAAACAAACCTCCACCATTCTATATTTCTCTAATCATTGGAACCACCTGGTGCACAATTGCATGATCGATTCTGTACCAGAGCTCACCATGCCCAAGTAAATTATATATGTACTAGGTATACAATATGCACCATCATTCTACAAGAGGATTTTTTCATTTGGATGGCACAACTATTAAGACTATTAGATTTATCAAAGGACTTCAACTTATAATCCATGCATGCCCAAGTTTTCATCCTCCCTAGACATATCAGTCATTGATCTTCCTCCTCTCTTCACCATCTACCTATCATGATATTTCACTACCAAGATGGGCAGTTATCTATCAGTTGATTGGTCACATATGATTCTCAGGACTCGGTATGGAACCAAAGTAACTTTAGGGGAAAAACCAATCTTCCATAATCATGTAGAACCCTACACTGATAGTCCTATAAATGGGAATTACACCATCAAAGATCCGGAAGAAGAATATTTTGATCATGAACCAACCACTCTCATTGAAGAATTCCCTGATATTGTGCTAGATGAATTAAGTTGAGATCATTAGTACAATCCTTACGTTGATGTATTGGATGAAGAAGAATTTGGTTTGCTACTTTTGGAAGAAACGGGATTGGGTACATACTACATTCATGAAGAAGATACAATCATAACACAACTTGTATAAAACACCAAGTGATTCGGAAGGATAGTGAAATTGTTCTTCGATGGCTCAAGAAGTAAGAATGGATCTAGTGCTAGTGTTATGTTAATTTCTCCAGAGGGAGATAAGTACTTCTCATCTTTCCGGTTGCAATTCAGTTGCACTAATAATGTTGCTGAATACAAGGCCCTTATACAAGGAATTCAACTAGCCCAAAAGAAGGGGATCAAAGCCCGACTATTTTTGGAGATAGTGAGTTAGTTGTTCATCAAGTGACATCATGCAGTGCATCCAAGAATTATCTTTTAAGATCATATAAGAACCGATTTTGGGACTTGATTGAAGATTTCAAAGCTTTTGGAATCCATGCAGTTCCTAGAAATCAAAATCAAGATGCTTTGATAGGCTTGCTACAATTGGCTCACAATACAACATACCTATTGATGTCATGAAAGAAGGGAAGTAATTTTTCAAAATAGTGGTTCAACCTGTAGTCCCTGATAATGTGAGTAGCTAGCAAGTGTTCGATAGTGACAAACAAATTGTCCTTTTCCTGCAAGAAGAGGTGGAGTTTGCTGCAAGAAATTAGGATAAGTTGCAAGAGTCATATGGTGATCAAATTATACAATTGAAAAGAAACAAACTACCAAAAGGATTAGTCACTCTAGAATCCATTTTCAATTTAGATGATCAAGCCAAAAGACAAAGCTCTAACATGGTGGTCAAAGAAGAATATTTTGAGGAAGTCGAGGTAGCGCATGAGAAGTTTCTGAAAGATTGGAAAAGTGTGTACTTCTGAAGAGAAAGAAGATTTCATCAAAAATTTCAAGAGTATGATGACATCTTTTCCTAGAGCTATAAAGACCTACTTGGTTTTGATCTAGTTCTAGCACAACATACCATCAAACTAGATCCTAATGCCAAGCCAATTCACCAGAAATAGAGACCGATTAATCCCAAAATTGAGCCACTAATGAGAAAGGAGCTAACCAAACTCATCGAGGCCTATATATTTTTTTCCCATCAATCATTCCTCATGGGTATCCAATTTGGTTCCCGTAAGGAAGAAGAATGGAGAGATTCAGTTGTGCGTAGATTTCAGGGATTTGAATCATGCATCATTGAAAGACCATTATCCTCTTCCATCAATGGATTAGATCCTTCAAATGGTGGTAGGAGCTCAAATATTTTCTTTTCTTGATGGATATTCAGGTTACAATCAAATCCTAGTCCAAGAATCCAACCAATTCAAAATGGCTTTCACTACCAAGTGGGGCACGTATGCCTACAAAAAAATGTTGTTCGGATTGTCCAACGCCGAGGCTACTTTCTAAAGAGCCATGAACATGGAATTTAAAGGACTAATCAATGATATCATCTTGGTTTACCTAGATGACATAACTATATATTATAAGCATGCAGACAATCACATCGCGCATCTAAGGAAGGTTTTATGAAGGTGTAGGGAATTCGGGGTTTCACTTAACCCTAAGAAGTTTATTTTCATAGTGCACGAGGGAAATTTATTGGGGCATGTTTTTTCAGTGGAAGGACTTTCAATTGATCCAACCAGAATTCATTTGATTATGTCCTTAACTCTCCTAAGTCATAAGAAGGGTCTCCATAGTTTTTGGGAACCATAAACTTTGTGCATAGATTCATCCCTCAATTTGTGACATTGGCTAAACCACTAAAGTCATGCTGAAGAAAAACATGCCATTCTCATGGAAAAGGAAGGATGAGAGAGCTTTGAAGCCATCAAAATGGAAATTTCTCAAGCTCCCACGCTAGTAAACCTAGTTTTGATAAAGACTTTATCCTTTATGCTTTTGCAGGTCAAGAGAGCATTTCAGAGATCCTCACCCAAAAATGATGATCTGATGGAGCAGCCAATTGCTTTCTTCAGTCAATCCCTCAAATACTCATTCATTGAAAAATAAGTCTTTACGGTTATTCAAGCTTTGAATAAATTCAAGCACATGTTGTCCAACAACAAAATTCATCTGATGGTGTCTCATCCAAGTGTCAAGGAATTTTTCTGAATAAAGAGATGAATGAAAAGCATGTTGGATGGATCACAAAGGTGATGGAGTATGATGTGCATATAAAAGTTACCAAACTTTTCAGAGCTAAAGGTTTGTGTCAACAACTTGCTACAGACATGGAATCAAAAGGTGATGAGGATGTGATGCTTCTAAACATTGATGAGAGTGACGAGCAAGTTGACTAGTTATCTAAAATGAAGAATTTCCTCTTCTCAAGAGTATATCTTGTGAACATGGATAAAAACCAAAGACATACTTTCCATCTTCAATATATTCCATATGTTTTTGTAGATAATGTTCTCTTTCAAAGCATTTGAATGGTGTGCTCCTTCAAAGGGGTAAAAATAGAACAGTAAGTAAGATACTAGAAGAATTTCACAATGGATTATCTAGAAGACATTATTTTGTATGAAAAACTACTACCAAGATTATGTGACCCGGTTACTATTGGCCAGATTTGTTCAAAGATTCCCATCTTTGGGTAAGGAAATGTAAGGAATCTACCTCTTTCACAGGCAAATAGAATTTGGATGCTCTTCCACTGCATCCAATCCAAGTGGATCAACCCTTTGTTCAATGGGGTTAGACTTCATCGAATGATTAATCCTCCATCCAGTGATGGACATAAATGGGTCCTTACTACAATAGACTATTTTACTCGATGGAAAAAGGTAGTAGCATTGAAAGAGAGCAATGAAAAGGTAGTTTTGGATTTCTTGGAAGGTATAATGACAAGGTTTGGTGTTCCTTTTACAGTCATTTTAGACAATGTGATGGATTTTCTTGGTATGAATTTGAGTGAATGGGCTGTTAAAAATGGGGTCTACCTCAAGAATTCATCCAATTACTATCTGTAAGGAAACGGATTAGCTGAGTCTAGTAACAAAACCCCATAAGGATTATTAAGCGCATGATGGAAACTAACAAGAGGACTTGGCATACACAGCTTAAGACCGCCTTATGGGCAGATCGGATCACACCTAAAAGGGCCATAGGAAATTCTCCTTTCGTGCTTGTATATGGAAGGGAAGAAAAAATTCCACTCTCCTTGGAGTTACCTTCTTTGGAGTTAGCTCATCAACTTGAAGTTATGGAGAGTGATCCTCTGACAGTAAGGTTTGTTGAACTCATGGAGTTAGAGGAAGTACGGAATAAGGCTATGAAGACTTTAGAGCAACATTAGGCTCAGGTTAAGAAATATTTTGATAAAAAGGCATCCAATAGGCATTTTTAAGAGGGATATTTATTTCTCAAATGGGATGAAGACAGGGCCAAACCAGGTAGGCATGCCAAGTTTGACACTCTCTGGAGCGGACCATATATCATCACAAGTTACAAAGAGGTGAATTCATTTCATCTATCCAAACTCAACAGAGAATAAATTCCCATTCATGTGAATGGGATACATCTCAAACCTTATTTTTCGAAGCGTTCCCACCCCATGTATAGTTCGGTTAGGTGTTTTCCTCCGGTGTTATGCACATTGTGTTGTGTGTTGATGTTTTTTTTTGTTGTTGCACATTGTTTCATCATTGGAGGTGTTATAGAAAATGAAGGTTCAAAGTTTCCATACGAGTTTCATGATCGGCCTCATTCAAAATTTTGTAATGTTCCATAGATGTTAGGCATTCAAAAGTTTTGGTATACTTCATGCTTAAAATTCCAAGGGGGTATAAGATCAGCTATGCTCAAGGGTAATTCTGGGATTTATCACCAAATATCAAATCATGTTTAGGATTCCAATATTGACTCCATGCCCAATGGATGACTTAAGGCCACTGGAATCATGGTTAGTAGGCAATCATCCCTGACAGGTCACCAAAAATGTTATCCAATTTTGCACACATGGAAAAATTGGACAACATGGGTCAATCGGACCCTAGGGATAGAAACTACCTTCACGAAACATTTTGGGGATATCATAGGAAAAAATTTGTGGTGAAGGCACATATTGGCGTTATGGGGAGTTTCAGGATCATTTCGAGTGTTTTTCCCATTTTGGGTATTTGGGGTTAGTGAGTTGCTTGTAGTCTTGAGGTTGGCCTCCATGAGCCCACTTTCTACTAAGGATTATGAGAAATACATTAAAATTGAAAAATAATGTTTAAAATTTCCTATGATACTCCAAATTTTAGTGTGTTAACTTATGCAAAGAATTAAGACAAGAGCTTCTTTAAAGCAAGGAAATTATCAAAGATATTGAACTTTCCTCTTCTCATCCACAAAGAAGAAGAAGAGGCATTTCAACATCACCGCTTTCATCTCTACCTCATAGGGGTCATTCAAATCCTCCATATGGAAGGTTTCCTCCATGAAGGAACAATCAACCTCTTGCTGCTATGGCACGAAATCAAGTTTTCCCGTTTCAATGCAAGCATTCCTCTTCTCGTTGGCTCAACATGACCCTATACTTATTATTGAACTCAAACATTTACCATTTTACATAGGGGAAACTCACATTACTCTAGTGGAACATATTCTTGATGTAGCCAACATTTTTTCATACATAACATCACAGAGGACAACGTTGCGGTTAGACTTCTTACTACCTCTTTCAAGGGAAATTCGCTTCAATGGCTTTGAGGGTTATGTGTTGGCAGCATCACCACTTGGTATGAGTTATGAGAAAATATATGTAAATAGTTTGAAGACTAGAGTGATAACCTATAAGTTTTCGAACATCTCACTACCATGAAGAGAGCTCCCCAAGAATACATGAGTGATTTCAACTTCCAATTCCATAAGACCTAGAATAGGATTCTAACACTTGTAAAGCCTTCTACACATAATGCATTCTTGTACTATTTGTGATCCTTTAATAGCAATGTAGCAGTTATGATCCAATCCATGGGAGGGGCTACATTACCTGATGCCTACGATGTTGCCATAAGAGTAGAAAATTCCTTGATTCATGCTAGAAAGATAGCTCCACAACCGCCAATGTCGTTGTCTCTAGATCTTATGAACAATCATCCTATCATTGCTCCTATTCTAGTAGCCTCTAATCAACCAACTCAATCTGCCCCTACCTCTTCAAATGATCTATTTGAAGTCAAGTCACTACTTGAAAACTTTTGAAATGATCTCGTTGCACTCAAGAGGCAACAAGTCCAATACAATCATCTGTATCAGCCACAAAATCAGCAGTATCAGGATAACCGTCCTCCTTTTCAAGGGAACAATCAGCCACAAAATCAAGCTACAAATCAAGCTGTGAATGTTAGGCCTTTGAACTTTCGGAACCCTCTTGCTGCTAGCTCATCTAGAGCCATAGTACATATCCAGAATAATCTAGTTCAAGACTACGAATGGTGTTATCCTTGTTCTCAACCCCACAATCAAAATCTTTTTCCTAATGGAGTTCTTGGCCAAGCCCTTATGGTTAAAAGCATATCTTCCCCTTATGATAAAATAGGAACACATATATGCAAGAAACATCATATCAACCATAGGAACCTAAAGAAACCACTTTGCTAAACTGGAAAGCAGAAGATTTTTTTGAGTTGAATACATATTCCTCATTAGTGGCGAAAAACACTCATTCTAAGAAGAGAGAAATGGAACCTCAAACTTCCAAAGTTGATCAAGCATCCACTTCATAACCTTAGACATAAGTGATGGTTTATAAAGATTCGGGAAAGAAACCACCAGAAATGCCTGTTAGCCAAGCTACGAGGAAAGAAGGTTCTTCAGGCATCACGATACCCAACAAGCATTTTCCAAAGGAGGATCCCAATACTTAAAGAAGTGTTAGAAAATTAGGAGCAATTCCCTTCAACATAGTGGAATAGATGAAGAAAACCAACCTGAGTGTTATTATGTGGGACACACTCTCAATTCCTTCTCAAAGAAACTTGTTGCGAGAGGCTCTATACGATTTGGTAAAACCAGCGGATCAACAGGTCATGGTAAAAAAAATGCTATGATTTTATGTCCACTAAAAGGGAAAATTATTCCTAAGGAAAACAAACTACCACCATTCTATATTTATCTTATCATTTTCAACCACCTTGTGCCCAATTGCATGATCGATTCTGTTCTAGTAGCTCAATCATGCCCAGGAAAATAGTAGATGTACTAGGTATACAATATGCACCAGTTATAAGAGGATTTGTTCAGTTGGATGGAATAGTTTTTAAGACTATTGGAGTTATCAAAGGACTTTAACTTACATGCATGCCCAAGTTTTTCAGTCACCCAATACATATCATTCATTGATCTTCCTCCTCTCTTCACCATCTTCCTATCACGAGATTTCACTAACAATATGGGTGGTTATCTATCATCCAATTGGTCACATATGATTCTTAGGACTTGGTATAGAACCAAAGTGACTATAAGGGCAAAACCAATCTGCCATAATCATGTATAACCCTACACTACTAGTCCTATAAATGGGAATTACACCATCGAGATCTGGAAGAAGAAGATGTTGATCATGAACCGACCACTCTCGTTGAAGAAGTCCCCAATACTGTGCTAGATGAATTAAGTGGAGATCATCGTATGATCCTTACATTGATGTATTGGCTAAAGAAGAAGATGGTTTTCTACTTTTTGAAGAAATGGGATTGGGTACATACTACATTCATGAATAAGATACCATCATACTGTAACTTGTCAAAACACCAAATGATTCGAAGGACTGTGGAAATTATTCTTCGATGGCTCAAGAAGTAATAATGGATCCGGTGTTGGTGTTGTGTTAATTTCTCCAAAGGGAGATAAGTAATTCTCATATTTCTGGTTGTAATTCAGTTGCACTAACAATGTTTTTGAATATGAGGCCCTTGTACAAGGAATTAAACTCGCCAAAAGAAAGGGATCAAAGCCCCCGACTGTTTTTGGAGATAGTGAGTTATTTGTTCATCAAGTGACGCTCATTCAATGCATCCAAAAATGATATTTTAAGATCATATAATAACCGATTCTGGGACTTGATTAAAGATTTCGAAACTTTTGGAATCTATGCGGTTCCTAGAAATCAAAATCAAGATGTTGATAGGCTCACTACAATTGACTTGCAATGTGATATACCTATTGATGTCATGAAAGAAGGGAAGAAATTTGTCAAAATAGTGGTTCGAACTAAAGTCCCCGATAATGTGAGAAGTCCGCAAGTGTTTGATAGTGACAAAAAAAATTCCTTTTCCTATAAGAAGAGGCAGAGTTTGCTGCAAGAAATCAGGATAAGTTGCAAGAGTCATATGGTGATCAAATTATACAATTGAAAAGAAACAAACTACCAAAAGGATTAGTCACTCTAGAATCCATTTTCAATTCAGATGATCAAGCCAAAAGACAAAGCTCTAACATGGTGGTCAAAGAAGAATATTTTGAGGAAGTTGAGGTAGTGCATGAGAAGTTTCTGAAGATTGGAAAAGTGTGTACTTCCGAAGAGAAAGAAGATTTCATCAAAAAATTTCAAGAGTATCATGACATCTTTACATGGAGCTATAAAGACCTACATGGTTTTGATCTAGTTCTAGCACAACATACCATCAAACTAGATCCTAATGCCAAGCCAGTTCACCAAAAATAGAGGCCGATTAATCCCAAAATTGAGCCACTAATGAGAAAGGAGCTAACCAAACTCATCAAGGCCTATATAATTTTTCCCATCAAGCATTCCTCATAGGTAGCCAATCTAGTTCCCGTAAGGAAGAAGAACAGAGAGATTCGGTTGTGTGTAGATTTTAGGGATTTGAATCGTGCATCATTGAAAGACCATTATCCTCTTCCATTAATGGATCAGATCCTTCAAACGGTGGCAGGAGCTCAAAGGTTTTATTTTCTTGATGGATATTTGGGTTACAATCAAATCCTATTCCAAGAATATAACCAATTCAAAATGGCTTTCACTACCAAGTGGGGCACGTATGCCTATAACAAAATGTCATTTGGATTGTCCAACATCGGGCTACTTTCCAAAGATCCATGGACATGGAATTTAAAGGGATAATCAATGATATCATCTTGGTTTACCTAGATGACATAACTATATATTCTAAGTATGCAGATGATCACATCACGCATCTAAGTAAGGCTTTCCGAAGGTGTAAGGAATTCGGGGTTTCACTCAACCCCAAGAATTGTATTTTCGTAGTGCGCCAAGGAAAGTTATTACGGCATATTGTTTCAGTGGAAGAAATTTCAATTGATCCAGCCAAGATTCGTTCGATTATATCCTTATGTCTCCCAAGTCATAAGAAGGGTCTACAGAGTTTTTTGGGAACCATAAACTTTGTGCGGAGATTCATCCCTCAATTTGCAACATTGGCTTAACCACTGACAGCCATGTTGAAGAAAAATATGCCTATCTCATGGAAAAGAGAGCTTCAAATCCATGAAAATGGAAATTTCTCAAGCTCCTACACTTTGGTAAACCCCATTTTTTTATAAAGACTTTACCCTTTATGCTTTTGCAGTCAAGAGAGCATTTCAGGATCCTCACCCAACAAAATGATGATCTAATGGAGTAGTCAATTGCTTTCTTCAAGAAATCCCTCAAATAATATGAGTGCAAAAACTCATTCATTGATAAACGAGTCTTTGTGTTTATTCAAGCTTTGAAGAAATTCAAGCACATGTTGTCCAACAACAAAATTTATCTGATGGTGTCTCATCTAGGCATAAAGGGATTTTTTCTGAAAAAAGATATGAATGAAAAGTGTGCTGGATGGATCACAAAGGTGATGGAGTATGATGTGCATGTAAAATGCATCAAAATTATCATAGGTAAAGGTTTGTGTCAAACACTTCTTGCAAACATGGAATAAAAAGGTGATGAGGACGTGACACTTCTAAACATTGATGAGAGTGATGAGCAAGTTGACTGGTTATCTAAAATGAATAATTTCCTCTTCTCAAGAGTATGTCCTATGAGCATGGATAAAAACCAAAGATAAAATTTCCATCTTCAATAAATTCCATATGTTTTGGTAGATAACGTTCTCTTTCGAAAGGATTTGAATGGTGTGCTTTTTCAAAGCATAAGACCGAAATGTAAGTAAGATACTAGAAGAATTTCACAATGGCTTATCTAGAGGACATTATTCTACATGAAAAACTACTACCAAGATCATGCGAGCTGGTTACTATTGGCTGAATTTGTTCAAAGATGCCCATCTCTGGGTAAGGAAATGTAAGGAATCTACCTTTTTCACATGCAAACAAAAGTTGGAAGCTCTTTCGCTGCATCCAATCTAAGTGGATCAACCCTTTGTTCAGTGGGGGTTGGACTTCATCAGAATGGTTAATCCTCCATCTATTGATGGACATAAATGGTTCCTTACTGTAACAAACTATTTTACTCGATAGACAGAGGAGGTAGCATTGAAAGAGAGCAATGAAAAGGCAGTTTTGGATTTCTTGGAAGGTATAATGACAAGGTTCGTGTTCCTTTTACAATCATTTTAGACAACGTGATGGATTTTCTTGGTATGAATTTGAGTGAATGGGATGTTAAAAATGGGGTCTACCTCAAGACTTCATCCAATTACTATCCATAAGGAAATGGATTGGCTGAGTCTAGTAACAAAAACCTCATAAGGATTATTAAGTGCACGATGGAAACTAACAAGAGGACTTGGCATACACAGCTTAAGACCGCCTTATGGGCAGATCGGATCACACCTAAAAGGGCCATAGGAAATTCTCCTTTCGTGCTTATATATGGAAGGGAAGAAAAATTTTGCTCTCCTTGGAGTTACCTTCTTTGGAGTTAGCTCATCAACTTGAAGTTATGGAGAGTGATCCTCTGACAGTAAGGTTTGCTAAACTCATGGAGTTAGAGGAAGTATGGAACAAGGCTATGAAGACTTTGGAGCAACATCAGGCTTAGGTTAAGAAATATTTTTATAAAAAGGAATCCGATAGGCATTTTTAAGAGGGATATTTAGTTCTCAAATAAGATGAAGACAGGGCCAAACTAGGCAGGCATGCCAAGTTTGACGCTCTCTGGAGCGAGCCATACATCATCACAATTGACAAAGAGGTGAATTCATTTCATCTATCCATGATCAATTGAGAATAATTTTCCATTCATGTGAATGGGATACATCTCAAACCTTTTTTTTGAGAAGTGTTCCACCCCGTACAATTCAGTTAGGTGTTTTCCTCTAAGTGCTTATGCACATTGTTGTGTGTGTTGATGTTATTTTTCTTTCCTTTTTGTTGTGTTTTTTTGTTGTTGTTGCACATTGTTTCATCATTGGAGGTGTTATAGAAAATGAAGGTTTAAGGTTTCCATAGGAGTTTCATGATTTGCCTCATTCAAAATTTTGTAATGTTCCATAGATGTCAAGCATTCAACAGTTTCAGTATACTTCATGCTTAGCATTCCAGGGAGGTCTAAGATCGGTTATGCTCAAGGGAAATTCTGGGATGTATCACAGAAGATCAAATCATTTTTAGGATTCCAATATTGACTCCATGCCCAATGGATGACTTAAGGCCACTGGAATCATTCTTAGCGGAAATCATCCCCGAGAGGTTGCTAAAAAATGTTATCTAATTTTACACATATGGTAAAATTGGACAACATGGGTCAATCGGACCCTAGGGCCATAAAATCCCTTCATCAAATATTTTGGGGATATCATAGGCAAAATTTTGTGGTCAAGTCACATCTTGGCCTTATGGGGAGTTTTTAGATCATTTCGAGTGCTTTTCCCATTTTGGGTCTTTGGGGTTAATGAGTTGCTCGTAGTGCTGAGTTTGGCCTCTGTGAGCCTACTTTCCACCAATGATTGCAAGAAAGCCATTAAAATTGAGAAATTATGTTTAAAATGTCCTATGATACTCCAAATTTTAGTGTGTTAACTTATACGAAGAATTAATACACGAGCTTCTTCAAAGCAAGGAAATTATCGGCATATTGAACTTTCATCTTCTCATCCAAAGAGAAGAAGAAGAGGCATTTCAACATCACCAATTTCAGCTCTACCTCGTAAGGTTCATTCAAGTCCTCTATATGGAAGGTTTCCTCCACCAAGGAACAATCAACCTCTTGCTACTATGGCATGAAATCAATTTTTTCCCCTTTCAATGCAAGCATTCCTCTTTTATTAGCTCAACATGACCCTATACCTATTACGGCACTCAAAATTTTACCCTTTTACATAGGGGAAACTCACGTTACTCCAATGGAACATATTCTTGATGTAGCCAACATTTTTTTCGTACATAACATCACGGAGGACAACATTGCGGTTAGACTTCTTGCTACCTCTTTCAAGGGAAAATCACTTCAATGGTTTCGAGGGTTAAGTGTTGGTAGTATAACCACTTAGGATGAGTTAGGAGAAAATATCTGTAAACAATTTGAAGAAAAGAGTGATAACCTATCACTTTTGGAACATCTCACTACCATGAAGAGAGCTCCCCAAGAATACATGAGTGATTTCAACTTCCAATTCCATAGGACCTAGAATAGGATTCCAACACTTGTAAAGCTTTCTACACATAATTCATTCTTGTACTATTTCTGATCCTTTAATAGCGATGTATCGGTTATGATCCAATCCATGGGAGGGGCTACATTACCTAATGCCTACGATGTGGCCATAAGAGCAGAAAATTCCTTGATTCAGGCTAGAAAGATAGCTCCATGACCATTAATGTTGTTGTATTCGAACCTTACGAATAATCCACCTATCGTTTCTCCTATTAAAGATGCCTCTAATCAACCAGCTCAATCTTCCCCTGCCTCTTCAAATGATCTATTTGAAGTCAAGTCACTACTACAAACTTTTGGAAATGATCTCGTTACACTCAAGAGGCAATAGTTTCAATACAATTCTCTATATCAGCCACAAAATCAGACGTATCGGACTAAACATCCTCCTCCTCAAGGAAATAATTAGCCACAAAAACAAGCCACAAATCAAGATGTGAATGTCGGCCTTTGAGCTTTGAAACCCTCTTACTACTAGCTCATCTAGAGCCATAGTACCTATCTAGAATAATCTAGTTCAAGACTATGAATGGTGTTATCCTTTTTCTCAACCCCACAATCAAAATATTTGTCCCAATAGAGTTCTTGGCTAGGCCCTTATGGTTCAAAGTGTATATGCCCCTTCTGAGAAAATAGAGAACACATCTACACAAGAAACAATAGATCAACCGCAGGCACCTAAAGAAACCACTTTGCTAAACTGGCAAGCAGAAGATTTTTACGGGTTGAATACAAATTCCTCATCAGTGGTGGAAAACACTCATTCTAAGAAGAGAGAAATGGAACCTCAAACTTCCAAATCTGATCAGAATCTACTTCATAGCCTCAAACACAAGTGATGGTTTATAAAGATGCAGGAAAGAAACCACCAAAATACCTAGTAGCCAAGCTACGAGGAAATAAGGTTCTTCAAGCATCACAGTACCCAACAAGCATTTTCCAAAGGAGGATCCCAATGCTCAAAGAAGTGTCAAAAAATTAGGAGCAATTCCCTTCAACATAGTGGAACAGATGAAGAAAACCAACCTGAGTGTTACTATGTGGGACACACTCTCAATTCCTTCTCAAAGAAACTTGTTGCGAGAGGCTCAAGCAGCTTTTGGTAAAACCACCGAATCAACGGTCATGGAGCAAAAACTACTTTGAGTTTGTGTCCACCGGAAGGGAAAAGTATTCCTAAGGTAAACAAACTACCACAATTCTATATTTCTCTGATCATTGGCAACCACCTAGTGCATAATTGCATGATCGATTCTGGTGCCAGTAGCTCAGTCATGCCCAAGAAAATTATAGATGTACTAGGCATACAATATATAATAGTTATAAAAGGATATGTTCGATTGGATGAAACAACTATTAAGACTATTGGAGTTATCAAAGGAATTCAACTTACCATCCATGTATGCCCAATTTTGTTAGTCACCCAATACATATTAATCAGGTGATCTTCCTCCTTTCTTCACCATCTTCCTATCACAAGATTTCACTGCCAATATGGGCGATTATCTATTAGCCGATTGGTCTCATATGATTCTCAGGACTTGGTATGAAACCAAAGTGACTATAAGGGTGGAACCAATCTTTCATAATCATATATAACCCTACACTGCTAGTCCTATAAATGGGAATTACACCATTGGAGATCTGGAATAAGAAGATGTTGATCATGAACCGACCACTCTCATTGAAGAAGTCCTCGATATTGTGCTAGATGAATTGAGTGGATATCATCGCATAAGATCCTTACGTTGATGTATTGGCTAAAGAAGAAGTTGGTTTTCTACTTTTGGAAGAAATGGTATTGGGTATATACTGCAACCACCGTGACATAGCTCGACCTAATAGAGCATCCCAGAGGGTCGATGTGAGTTCAAACACAAAGAGTAGCTCACCAAGAGATAGTCAGGTGAGTTTATAAAATAGAAGCCATGATAATATATGGTTTTAGGATTCGAGCTTAGAAAGTCTTACAAGATCATAACATGATGTGTGAGTGATAATTCAGGTTCCTTAGATTTTCAAATAGGCTCGCCTTTGCAACATCTAACGTGGAGACTTAGTGAGTTAGGTTAAAGAACACATGGAGCTCACAACTCGGTGATGAGAGTAAATGACTCAAGGATGACCAAAGGAAGCCTAATCCAAGTAAGGTAGGATGGTTCCCGAGCTTGTAAAGGTGTGCATAGTTCCCCAAGTTTGAAGGCTAGGGACATGGATTGAGAGCTCACACATAAAGTGATGATCACTGGTGCATAGTTTTTAGAACTCAAGCTTGGGAACTTGAGTTGGATGTTGTGGTCGAAATGGAGGAGAACTCAGTTGGGGGCTGAGTTGAGGGCCGAGTCGGCCTTAAATGAAACATAACAGATGACAAAACCATATGGCACATAAACATAACTCGTAAGTCGGTCATTGTAAAGGAGTAAATGATCACATTCGGTTGGGAGCTCAAAGCATTGTTTCATAAGGTGTGATACAGGAATTCATTCTGTGAGAAGAATTTGAGTGAATCATAACCATAGCTTATCATACATGCGAGAAAATGACACTTTGGGTCGAGCTCGGTCATGGGAAGGTAACTCACAAATAGAATAAATCATCAAGTCGAAGATGTGTGAGGTGAAGATGGAGCTCGGCTTGATTGTGGAGAAAAAGAAAAATCTCATTTTGGAGATTGATGCATCGGTGGTGAGTCGGTCTTCGAGGAACTCGGTGATAAAAGGAGTTTGGTTGTGGTAAACGATAAGGAGATCACATATCGGTGATGATACAATTAATCTCAACATGGTTATGGTGGAGAGCTCGGTCCGAGAGTTCATTGGTGGTGAGCTAGATGTGATGGAAGCTCGGTAGTCAAGTGATGTCGAGTAGCTCGGCTCGATGTGAGGTGATACGACAAAGGGTGGATCTTTAGTTAATCTGTATGTTAAAAATGAAGTCTGGATTTCAATACAAATGAGATCACTCAATGTGAATGAGCTCAATTGGCGTCGCAGATATGGAATTTGGTCGGGTCCTAAGAACAGTTTGTACAATTTGAGCTATGAGATGACATGGGAAATTCCTTCCATGAGTTGAAATGGAATTTTCAAGAGGGAGTTCGTATGCAGTCAATCGGTAATGGGATGTTAGTGACGGAAAAGGCGATGGCAAGGAGATCTTGGAAAAACACAAGACAAGCTACGTGAGCTATACATAAGCGAGACATGGTCCACATAATGAAGCTAAATTTTTAGGAGAGCTCGATATTGGAGATCACATGAAACTTAGCAGAGATCGCTCAAGGTGAGGAACTAGAGCTTGAGCCATGAGCCATGACAAAATGGAGCTCGGGGGAAGCATTACACTCAGTGTAGCTCAATGCTTGGAATAAATTTGCAAGAATTTCGTAACTCAAAAATCAGGAGTGTGGATGTAGGTGGTAGCTCATGGCAAGGAAATGAGTGTGGCACATGAGATGCACAAGAATCCTAACTCGGAGCGCGTAAAGCTAAATGGAAAGTTTCCTAGCTCGTGGGAGGAGCTCATAATCATGCGAGTCAGGAGCTTGGTCATCAATCCATTTAGAGATTTTAGCATATGGTTGCATGAGCCTATGTAGTTGATTCCACGGTGGGGCGAGTTTATGTGGAGTGCCACGCAAAAGGGCCAAATTGGGTCCAAGTCGACATTAACTAGTGCATGGCTCAATCGAGGTGTCTGACGGTGAGTTGTGTGTAGAGCAAACAAAGGACTTGCTTTTAGTGAAACATGATACTAGGGGCTTGAATTTTGACTCGCCATTAAGAAGGAGCTCCGAAGGAGCTTGGTGGTGGGTCTAGTGAGCATAGCTCACTCAACGCGATACAAAAGAGAGCATGAATTGTTTCAACTTGGGATGGTTTCGGTGTTGGCGCGTAACTCACCTCGGCAGTGTGAGCCAAAACTAAGACAGATAAAATC
Source organism: Taxus wallichiana var. yunnanensis (assembly GCA_018340775.1). NCBI lineage: Eukaryota > Viridiplantae > Streptophyta > Pinopsida > Cupressales > Taxaceae > Taxus > Taxus wallichiana. The sequence continues at coordinate 219,453,385 of CM031239.1, forward strand.
ATGATTAAAATGGCTCGGTGACAAAGGATATCACAATGAGATAAAAATAATAGCTCGGGCCATAGAATTTTGAGTTCGGAAATGAGTTGGAGTCGGAAAATTAACAAAATGTAAAGAAGCTCGATCAAGTTTTGAGCTCAAACAAAGGACTCGACTCGAAGGAAAAGTGGAGCTCGGGGAAGGTAAGCTTGACTTGCTCAACGAAGAGCTCATTTTGGAGCTTGGCGACTTTAGTAGGTTGCTATGGTCATGGCAATGTGAGAAGACTCATGGAGTAGCTCGATACCCAACTCGGTGGGTTGGCTCATCAAGCCAACCACCGAGTTGAACTCATTTTTGACCTTTTCTTCATGACCCCTTCCTCTTCTAGTCAAACCAGTCAACGGAGGGTCCCACCATTTCAATAGTAATTAAATTAATATTTTAATAATAATATTTATTATTATTGTTTAAATATTCTTTTAATTAATTAATAAGATTATGTCACTCGGGCATTAATGGCACATGATGGAAGCTTCTCAAATTGGTTCAACCAACTGTAATAAATGAACCATCATGTACCTTCAATTTAGGAATGTAATTATGACTCCTCCTCTCCTCTCTCACATATTCTTCTATAAATGTAAGTTGGAAGCTCATTCCAAAGGGTTCTAACAGGTCAGATAGGTTGGAAAGTTAGACATCTTAGGCAAGTGTAATTTTTCAAGAGTCCTCTCTCTTCTACAAGTTGTCCTTGTGTGTTGAGAGAAATTTCAAGCCTCCTCTTCAAGACTGTAATGGAAACCATTGCCTCTTCTAAATTTATGATGCATTTTACACGTTATTGAAGCAATAAAAGTGTTTGTTGTGTGACTAATCTTGGTCCTTTCATCCTTCTATACTTCTTTGTGCCTTTTCTCATGTGTGCATGTACACCGTGCAAGTTCATGTTTCTATTACAGGTTATTGGAGTTCGTGGCTTATCGATTGTTGGAGTATTTCATGCGGTTGAGTTTTAGTGTCCATTCACCCTTCTCAAGTTCATCCTTCTTCACTGAGAGACTGATATATTGCTTTATGTGATAGATTTTAACAAAGGAAACGTGTGCTTCTTAGCCTTGTGGTAGTTTTTACCCTCTCTAAGTTGCAATAGGTGAAGTTGACCTGTGGTGCACACACCCTCTTCAAATTAAATTTACCTTAGTCTGGAAACACCATTTATTTGGTGCATCACCATCCCTAGTAGAGTTTCATTTCTATAAATCTCTTTCCCTAAAACCTATGAAAATGTTAACATAGGACTAGATAGTCATTATATCACACTTGGAGTAGTACAACACTTAGTTTAGGAAGAGGAAGTTGGCCTTCTCCAGGTTCACCCCGAGCCCAAGTCTCATAGCTTGAGAGGTGATCCCATGTGTCCCAATCACACCGAACATCATGTTCACGTTTTGGCCATTTATAGGGTGCAATGATTTGGTGACAACAGGTTTCTCTAAATATGTCCTAGGGTATGAATATTTGCGTCCACTATGGTTTCTATGACGAGGGTTTAGGTCTACAAGGACAATGAGTCACCACACCTTGGGATCTTCCTACACAATCTAACAAATTTGGGTTGGGATATCATCCTCCATCTCTCCCTCCTCTGGAAGCTTATACAACCTTACATACTTCTTCACTTCCACTTATACACCTAGATATCCTCAACGATTCTACTCTTACTGATTGGGATCATTTAGAAATTTTCACTAATGATGAATCTCTCCTAGAATACATGGGTGTTTATGACCACTTCCCTTCTTTTCACCATAAGAAACACTCTCCATCATCTCTCAATACTACCGCTTACTTTGGAGAGTCTGACACATCATTGATAGTTCGGATCATCTTGATACTATTCTACTAACCCATACATTTAGGATCATTTAGTTCTTCTCATTGAAGACACCACACCATATAACCTTAGTACATCGAACACCCATGAATAATTTTTTTAATCGCCTCTCGACGCCCATTGAACAAAAATATATTAAGAAAGTCATTCATGAATTTTCTAACATCTTCGCATGGGACTAGAATGAAATGTCAAGCATTGATCCTCGGTTTCTATGCATAGCATCATCTTTAATCCTAGTGCAAACCGGTCCAACATAAAATCAGAAATTACACCCAAAAGTTGCACTTCTAGTCAAAGAAGAAATATTGAAACTCTTTGGATGTTTGTTTTATTTAAGATGTCGATTATCCTTAATGGCTATCCAACATTATACCCATTATGAAGCTAGATGGCCAAGTTTTTTGCTACATGGAATTATAATATTTAAATAAATTTTTCCTAAGGATAGCTTTTTGTTGCCCCACATTGACGCAATTGTAGATTCTACCACCGGATACGATATTTTATCCTTCATGGATGGATTTATGGGTTATAACCAAATCAAAATAAACCCAATAGATCAAGAAAATACTTCTTTTACTACACCATGGGGAACGTTTTGTTACATTTTCATGCCCTTTGGCCTTAAAAACACTAGGGCTACTTATCAATGCGCAATGACACACATATTTCATGATTACATTCACAAGATTATCAAAGATTACATTGATGATATAGCATGGAGATCTATGAATGTTATTTGAATGATTACAATGGTATAAAATATGCTTGAATCCCAAAAAATGTGTTTTCAAAGTCACAACCGGTAAACTCCTTAGCTACTTCATATCACAACATGACACTAAAATAGACCCTAAAAATGCAAGGCCATTGTTGACATTCCTCCAACTCAAAATTTACATCAATTACAATCATTACAAGGAAAAATTTATGCCATCGAAAATTCATTGCTTAACTTTCTACGATAAAATCCATCCATTCACACGCTTGATGAAGAAATATAATAAGTTTGTATCGCATTTAAAACTGCCAACAAGCATTTGATGCTATAAAATCATACCTTATAAACCCACCTATCTTATTCCCTCCGATCTGGACCATCCTTTCTTACTATACATTTAGGCAATGTTTCATGACTTAGGATCCTTTCTAGCACAACATGACTATTCTCAACGTGAAAGGGTGATCTATTACATCGGTCAGAAATTACTCTCTTCTGAATACAATTATAGTTATATTGAAAATTTATGCCTTGGCCTTGTATTCGTCACCAAAAAAGTGTGTCATTACCTTCTTGACAACGAGATATACATCATTACCAAAGTAGATCCATTACAATACCTCCTATCCCACACACATCTCTCAAGACGTCTAGCTCATTGGGTCATTCTCCTTACTGATTTTGATTTCAAATTTATACCAAAAAAGTAATTAAAGGCCAAGTCATTGTAGATCAATTAGCTAAAGCACCCCTTCTTGATGCATCTGTCATCTCTGAATATTTTTGTGATGATTTCACCACTTATGCCATAGACTCGATACCTAGACAATGTATTTTGACGGGTCTTTTTTTCACTCAAGCGTTGAGGATGGGATTATCTTCATCACTCCACATGGTGATCCTCTCTCTTTTTCCTACCACTTAGGGTTCTCTTGCACTAATAACATCGTTAAATATGTTGTCCTCATCCTTGGCCTTATTACTTCTCAAAATCTATGCATATGTAATATGTGCATTTACAAGTGATTCCCACTCGTTATAAATCAAGTTGCTGATACATATCACACAAAATAACAACACTTAATTCCATATAATAAACTCATCAAATATATTCTAACTACACTTAAGTCGTACTCTATTACTACCATCCCCCGTAAAGACATTCGTCACATAGACGCCATGGTTAGTGTTGTATCTCTTATCTCACAAGACATTACCAACAACCAAGCCACATTCACCATCGAGACACTTGTGACATCCTTCCACTTTTTCTCTTCCTCTAGTGGTTTGCACTATCACACGTAGTAAAAAAAGCCCGAGTGGTTTACTCCGATTTAAAACTATATATATCATAAAACCATTCCGGTGGTTTATCATCACATAAATCTCATCACTTATGACGTGAGGCTACTCATTATGTCATCATTGGAGTAGAATTATTTAAGCATGTACTTGATGGTCTCTTATTATGTTGTCTAGGAATTTTCGATATCCACACTATCATCTCTCAAATACACGACAATATGTGTAGTGGCCATTTCTCTGGAAAAGCCATGTCCCAAAATATTTTGTGTCAAGGCTACTATTGTCCTACCATGGAGCAGGACTATCTCAAATATGCTACATGTTGTGATAAGTGTCAAAAATATAGTAATATTTACCACGCACCAGTATATGAGCTCCAACCAATTACACCAACATGGTCATTTTCTCTATGGGATTTTGATCTTATTGGTATGATAAATCCAAAATTGGATGATGGACATAATTTTATCATTACTTCCACAAATTGTTTCACCAAATGAGTCAAGGAAGCACTAATGCGGACTAAAAATAGTATTGACATTTGTGCTTTCCTCACTACTCACATCATTACTCATTTTGGCATTCCCTCTGTCATTATCATTGATAATGGATCCTCTTTCAAAAATAAGGAGGTTAAGAAATTTTGCATGAAATTCAAAAGTAGTCAATCATTTTCTACCCTTTATTACCTGACAAAGGCAATGGCCGTGCCAAAGCCACCAATAAAACTATTGTCAAAATCTTACGTAAGACTTATTGCTACTAGTGGTGATGATTGGCATAATTAGTTATTTTACTCTCTTTGGGCTTATTGTACTAGTGTGCGCACACATGCTATCACCGCTCCTTTTCACTGGTCTATGGTACTAAGGTCATTATACCACTAGAACTTGAGATACCCTCATTGCGTATTTCCCTCAAGGGCATAATCAAAGACAATGAATATCACAAAAATTGATTACATGAGTTAGAGATGTTAGACTCTCGCCACGTTTAAGAACTCGAACATCTTCATGCATATCAATATCGTATCACACAAGCATACAATAAAAAAATTCCTTCCAAGTTTAATGTCAAAGACCTGGTCTTAAAATAAAATCAGAAAAAAAAAAGAACGCCAAAGCTTCACTCAAATAAAAATTCAAGCCCAATTGGCTCAATCCTTATATCATTACTGACAAGCTTGGAGGTGGCGGTTATCACCTTACAACTCTCTTAGAAAAGCCACTAAAGCACACACTCAATGTCATGCATATTAAGAGATATTATGCATGAAATAACACGCATTACCCGATGACACACTCTCATGATTTTGTTCACACTTGACTATTGAGGGAATACTATACACATGAACCTCACCACACTCACTTAATTACTCACCCATATGCTTACACTTTGTGCTTTCACGATCACATATTTTTCGTCAAACATTTCCCGATGACACACTCTCATTTATGGCTCACTCTCGACTGCTAAGGGGGCATATATAAAAGAACCTCATCTCATGTATACACATCCACTCAGGGGGCACGTGGCTCCTATCATTCACACTTCATTCCATTCTACCTCATCCACAACATACTACATATCTTGGTCACATTTATTCTTGCTTATTTATGATTTTACATGTTCACTTTATTACACATGCTAAATAGATATATTGTATGTCATTATATTTATCATACACACATGTTTATTCACTTTCCTTTCTAGTTGTGATCGTAGATTATATACTTCTATTACATGCAACATGGATGTTTGGCACAGTACCTATTACCAGTCCCACAGCAGCTCTTGGGGCATCCACTTTCATACAATATAGGTGTTATTGTTTCATTTTCATAGCACATTGATATATCATATTATAGAAATTTTGAAATACTCTTTATCTTTCTAACATGCTAACGGGTGCTTCAAGTGCAACATTTGTCTTACAGGTATATTTACTTCCATGGTTATCTGTTACATTGCTTTTCATTTTTTTCTATTATTTACGGAATTTTCCCTTTGTCTTGTGTGCACATTGTTTTATTTCTTCTTAGTCTTCCTTGATTGTCTTGCGACATCATGAGTGGTGTCCCATGTTTTGCAACCCATTTTTCGTAGTCTACATTGTCTTCTTGTGTCTTAGATTACACATAGTCTACATGTCTCCTAGCTTACATTTTACATACATGTTTTCTTTTACTAACACTTGTCTCCTAGCCACTTTTGTTTGTGCGTGTCTTGGTTTCTACCAAGCACATTCCCTTCCCCCTATAGGGCACAATTTTAGCACAACGGTTGGTCCTCCTTTAATCTATATACTCCTTCACCGATGTGGCATATACCCCAAACAAGGGGGAATCATTTGGATAAATCAGTCACCCCATACAACGTCATACAATCAGATTTCAACACAACATAAGATCGATACAACACAAGAATCGGTATCAAACAGAGGTTCATAATCATACTTGGGTACTTAGCATAGTACAAACACTAAGGCCCAGCACGAGAAGTTCCTAAGTGCCCTTGACCTTCCCCGGACGCCTTTGACCGAGGCGATTACACAATTTTGGTATTAGCACATCTACACAACTTCACACATAATGGATTTTACAGGGCACATAGTCCTTAGCACTTTGGCATGCATGCACTACACATTTTCACGTTGGATCAAATTGTTCAAATTTTTACACCATCTGTAGTGGTGTTCTACATTACGGGAAGTAGTTAAAGGTTAGAGGATAACACTGAACTTTTCTCCCTACACTTCTTACATGACGTGGCATGAGATCACCCCAAAAACTCGTAGCTGGCGCAAATGGCATGAGATCACCCAAAAAAATCATTCGTCTACAACATCTTCAAGATCCTTTCTACACCCTTTTTCTCATCATGGATCAGGTGCACATGTTCCTTTTTAATTTTCACATTTTACACACTTTCTTTACATAATTTCTTACACATTTCAATCATATACATGTGTATTTGACTACTTGTTTGTTCTTCTCTTTTGTAGGTTCATCCTTATGGGAAGTGGTAGTCACTCCAAAACATAAACAACAAATCACACATCAATAAACATTGACAATAAGCACATCGCGACATCTACACATGCGTTTTCACCATAGGGTCATTTTCATCATCATTTTTGTACATTTTCCTCCTTAGCATTCACGCTTCACATTTTTTATCACTCCACATTTTTTCATGTCCATTGGCACACTCCTCTACATCGATCTACATGGTTATCAGTCGCATCTCTATCTACTTTATGTTACCAAACTTCCTTCTTACCAACTTAAAGTGGGGACAAATGTAGACACAAAATCACGCACTTTGGGTAACTATTTAGTCCTGATTGAATATTACCATTCATATGATTCATAAGTAAGAAAATTACTAACTAACCCATGCCTTTGGCCACCTTTATTTGCTTCTTATTGTGACTTTTTGTCTTACACTCTTACTTTCTCGGTCTTCCTTTTATACCTCAACATTTATCGTCCTGACACCAAAGCACCTAGCTAGGATGCTAGTGTTAGGTGCCTTCATCCCCTCGGGGTTCCCTAACCTTAGTCTATGTTTTCACACTCTTTGGGTCCTTCCTAGCCATTTGAACATCTTATCTTTTTGGTATTCATCCTTTTTGTGGTTAATTACGAAATTTAAGAAAGGAATCATATAAATATAAAGTTATGTGATCATAATAATGGACCAAGCACTAATAATTAGCTATCACCACCGAGGTTACATCCATCAAGCATGTAAGAGCTTCATTGCATCCATCTAATGCCATCCAAGTGACACAAGGATGTTCATTATGTATACGATTTATAGGACACAAAGCACTCCACTTGACCTGCGACAAAAGTTAGCAATCACTTGCTATAAATGAATTTTCTTAGTGTTGGGTTTCATAATAGAGCATGGGTTGAAACCATAGTCGAGGGACAACAAGTCCCTCCTCTTTAATAGGATAGGATCCCTTATTCAAAAAAGGAAAAACAAATGTACATATATACAATTCTCAATGTTTGGACCACGATATCCTAGAATATTTTCATACTTAAAAGATTATCAATCGAAGGAATGGAATAATATAGAGATGGGAGAAGGAAGAAAGAAACAATGATTTTGGAAAATATAGATAGTAGATTATCTCCTACTCACATTGAACCAAGAAAATATAGAAAAGGATCAATTACTTCAACACCGGCTCAAATCAGTAGACATAGTTCTAAAGATTCACACAGGACCCGAACACAAAGTTTCTATTAAATGCAAAACAAATGATCCATTGAATCGAGAAAGGAGAGAGAAAGATATAACGAGAGAAAATAAGAAAAGAAAGAGCTTCAGTATTAAATTACTTCAAAAATTACAACCTTCCCGAAAAACTAGAATCCCCTTTTTCGTGGCCAAAGCCATATATTTATAACAATTTGTATACATCCATACTTTGTCCCCAAGAAAAGAATATTCGAAAGGGATAATTTTTGTTGTAGATCCACTTTTGGAAAGTGACATGAAATAAACGCACTCATGAAAACTGGAGGTTCAAAAAGGTGAATATTTTTTTAGTTTGAGCATGATTATTTTAGTAGGGGACATCTCATGATTTTCTCCTTCATGTGGTCCTACCATTTCCACCTTTTAACCACTTTCATAGCACTCAAGTGTTTATTGATAAGTTTTATCCCATTTTATCATGTATTCCTGATAAAATCTATTTTCTAATGATTACATCTCTTTAAACTTATCAATTCAGCTCCAAAACCAATCCAAAACACATCTCATGAAGGAATTACAAGGAATCAGAGAGAAAATAAAGGAGAACGATCCATTTTTGGGTTTTGCAGACTTCTGGTTCATTAATGGCGATAAAAACTAGAAGAGGGCATTCGACTATCTTTTCCCCTTTTACCTTCAAATTTGGACCCTACACGTGGCAAGATCCAAGCAACGATGGCCCTAGGGAAGAAATCTACATTTCTGACATATGGGAGAAAAATTGCATTTTCTTGATTTTCTACGCCCATACGTAGCTCTGCCAAAGGTGAACACATGGCGCCATCTGAGTGGCTAAGGAAATGCGGGTGAAATTAGCCATATGAGCTCTTTTAACAAAAAGGCTCAAATTCTCAAAAACCTCCACCGAAGCCCACTTTGACTTTTCAACGTGAACACATGGCACCATGTGATTGGTTGTGGGGATGCGCTTCTACTTTAGACTTTATCTATTTTGAGAAAGGGGAAGAATTCCAAATTTTCCCTGAAAGTTTGCACCTCTGCCATTGACTTTTCAACATAGGCCACGTGTCCCTCTCTGATTTGTTGCGGGCCTCAACTTAGAAATTTTCCTTTCACTTGGGGGCGTGGGCCATTTTAGAACTTTTCACCTTTTGTGGAAACAAGGCTAAAATTCCCAAAGTCTCCCGCTAGTCTGCAAAGCACCTATGAACTGAGAAATAGCCACGTGTCCCACTTTAATTTTTTAACATGTGGAGCCACCTGATTGGTTACGGGGATGTGCCTCGCTTTTTATCTATTTTGGAAAAGGGAAAAATTCCAACTTTCCCCCCGAAGTCCATGCCCCCACCATTGACTTTTCAACATGAACATGTGTCCTTCTCTGATTGGTGCGGGCCTCAACTTAGAAATTTATCTTTTCACCATAATGCCTTAGAAAATAAAATGGATCTGCACTGACTGACCCTTCTCTGAAACTGCTCCAGCTAATTAGGGACCGACGGGGATGTGGGGAAAATCTGGAATTTTTCCAAAATCACCAAAACTAATAAGTTCATAAAGAAACCCGCCCAGCCACATCCAATGGGAAAAAATGCGTAGCCTTGCCTTCTGAGTAAGAATTTGATGGGGAAAAGAACATAGAAAGTTGCAGGAAATGGGAAAATACCATTTTTACTCCTGATGAAGGATTTCTTTCTCTGCAAAAGGTTAGAAACAAAATATGCAAGGTCCCATGCATTCCAAACTCATCAAAGGAGAACCAAAATCATTTCCCACCTATTGAAAATAGGTAAATCGTTTAACGGCACGATGGTCGAGGAAAATGATTAAAAATGTCGTGGGAAATGAAAACAAGCATCATGAGGAGTTTAAAACATGAATTTCTTCCATGGCAGGGCTCCAATTTTCATGAATTTAGATTTGAAAGGGTGGGGAAAATTGAGAGGACAACAACTGGCTCCTTCAGGGATGATTTGGTAGAGGAAAGAGCAAAATCAAGAACCTTAGAGAATTTTGGGTAATCAGATTGGATCAGTGTCTTATCCATTGGGTAATGGAGTCAAAAAGAAGCAAAACCAACACAGAAGAGAATGCAGAAAGGGAAACAACCAAAACAAAAACAAGGAAAGAAAAACACTATACAACATGACATGTATAGAGTGACCGCTAAAACTACTATGTTTTGAATAAATTCAAAAATTGCCCATTATAAGGAAGTGGGAGAGGAGAACCATCCATGTAATCCAGGTAAAAAGAATTCTCACCAGCAAAATGTCTGATTTTGAAAGGACCGAGCCAAAGGGAATCAAATTTACCATGGCTTCCTCGAGGTTCATGTCTTTTGTCCCAAATAAGAACATTGTCTCCCACTTTAAAAGTTCTAGGTTTAGCATTTTTGTCAAACAGCTTTTACCTTGAGTTGATGGGCTGATATTCTATGAATCACTTGCAATATGTCTTCATTCAACTTTTGGAGGTACATAATTCTTTTGTCCAATGAATTGGTAAAGCTGAAATCCTCAATGGCCTTCATCAAATGTAAGGTTGGCAGTTCCAATGTCACTGGCAGCTAAGCTTCAACTCCATATACCACTTGAAAAGGAGACATTCCAATGGCTCTCTTAGGTGTAATCCTATCTACCCATAAATCATCATATAGTTTCTTATGCCAATTCCTCTGAGATTCATTAACAAGCTTCTCAAACAATGGTGACCAAGTTCTTGTTAGTTGATTTTACTTGCCCATTCCCTTGGGGATAGTAATCTGAAGAGTGGGTAAGGGAAATGCCATATCCATAGCAGAAATCCATCATCTCAGTAGAAGAAAAATTGGAAGCATTGTTATTGACAATCTTGTTTGGTATCCCAAACCTTATTAATATGTGCTCCTTGATGAAGTTGCATACTACTTTAGAAGTAGTACTTTTAACTGGAATGGCTTCCACCCACTTGGTGAAATAATCAGTGGCAGTCAAAACATGAGTATGCCCTACACTTGAAGGTGGATTGAGTGTCCCAATTAAGTCCAAACCCCATTTTTGAAAAGGTTCCTCAATCACTACTAGTTTGAGAGGTAAAGAAGCCAATTTGGGTCTTCCAATAAAGGTTTGACATGCTTCACACTTGCCTACCCACTTTGATGCATATTTGAACAAGGTAGGCCAATAATATCCAAAGAGGATTTTTTGGGTTGTGACAATAGAAGAGAAATGACCTACACAATCCACGATCATGAAAAGCTGAGAACAACTTCCTTTGTTGCTCTTTTTCAACACATTTCAAAAACCTTCCATCTATGCCTCATTTGAACAATGCATTTTTCCATAACACATATTGGCGGAGACCTTAATTTGATGGCTCTCTTCTCCTTGGTAATCAAATGTGATGGAAATTCTCCATAAGTAAGAAAGTGTGTAATGTCAGCATATCATTCATCAGTTGAGCTGAGGAAAAGAACAACAGGGATATCAACTTCCTCCTTAGACAATTTGGCATCAGCTCCTTCAACAATGAGTTCACATAAGCCCTTTCCTCAAACTAGCTTGGTGGGTTTTATGTCAAGATAATACTCCTGAACTTTGGCTACCCAATTGCCTCTCTTGGTTCCAAATTCTTGTTGTGTAAGAATGGATTTAATAGTTGTATCAGGCACAAACACAATAGAATGAGAGTTGAGAATGTAAAAATGAAATTGTTTCACATCTTTGACCACTAGAAAAGAATGTTTCTCCATCATGGTGTACTTCAAATCATGGGCTTTCAAAATATAACTCATTAATGCTATGGGGAGTTCATGACTTTCAACATTCTCCTGGATTAACATGACAACTAGAGTACTTTCAGTGGCATAGCAATATATAATGAAGTCTTTGTTATAATTAGGGCATGCCAAGATTGGATTCTTTGTTATAGCTCTCTTGATGTCTTAAAATGTAACCTTTCCTTCATAGAACCAACCAAAAATTTCTTCCCTTTCATCATGTGGGCTATGTTCAAAGTAAGTTTAGAAAAACTAGGTATGAATCTTCTTAAGAAGTTGATCTTTCCAAAGAAAGAGTGCACACCCTTCTTACTTGTGGGGAGAGGGATCTTCTAAATCATCTGGACTCTTTCTGGATCAATCTTGATTCCCTCCTTGGAGACAATGTGTCCCAATAATTTTTCCTTGGTGACACAAAAGACAGATGTCTTGGGATTGAAGGAGGTGTCATGCTCTCTACACTTTTTGAGAACAGTTTCAAGGTGTTGGAAATGATCAACTCGGTTTTTGAAAACACGATCGGATCATCAAGGTATACAGCTATGCATTTTCCCTTGAGACTACCAAATGCTAGGTACATTGCCCTCGAAAGGTGGCACTAGCATTGATGAGGCCAAAAGTCATTCTCCTGTAAGAAAAGGTGACCTAAGGAGTGGTAAAGGTAGTCTTATGCTTTGATCATATCCCGAGAATCCATCAAGCATGGATAACATTTTTGAACCTGTAATAGCTTGCAATACTTGATCCATTACGGGAGAGGATAATTATCCTTCAAAGAGGCTTGATTAAAGTTCCTAAAATCAACACAAATATGGATCTCACCATTCTTCTTCCTGACAGGCACAATATTAGCAATCCATATTGAATGGTGAATGGGGAAAATGATCTTAGCCTTCAATAACTTTTGGATCTCTTGAAAAATTATATCAGCAATTTTAGGGTTATACTACCTCTACTTTTTCCAAAAGGGCTTGATCCCAGGCTTTAGAGGAATGAAATGTTGCATCTCTTTTGGTTGAAAATATTTAAGATCATCATAAGAATATGCAAGAACATCAGCATACCTTTTCAATAGATTTGTTGCTTTCTTCCTCTCCTCTTGTGTGCAACACTTTCCAATGTTTACCAGCATAGGTTTGTTAAGACTCCCTATGTTTATCTTTTCATAGTCAGCAGACTATTGAGCTCCTTTGGAAGCTTTGGACTTGATGTACCCATCATGTTTATCAAATAACTCTTCCAAACTTACCAGTCCTTTAGGTATCTTATTACCTTTTAGTTTTATGCAACCATCATGATCCATTTCTTCTTTGTTATCTTCTTCATTTGGAGGCACACACTCTCTAGGCAGATTCCCAACTCTTTCAAAGTAAATCTGGTCAAAATTATATCTGATTTCAAGGAAGGAAATAAATTGTTGATCATCATTAAAGACCTGCCATTTTTTTGCATTGTCAGACACACTAGGCCTATGAATCATCTCAATGGTGAATTTATCTTGGGAGAAATCTGGATGAGGGATTAGTAGAGACCCCGAGACATCCAAGGAATCAGCCCTAGTGTTCCTTTCCCTTGGCATGGATTCAATTGAAAAGGCATTAAGGAACTCAACGGAATCCCAAACTAGGTTCCTGTAATGCTTCAACCTTCTATTCTTCACTTGATAGAGATATCTGACTTATTTGATAATCATCTCTACATCTCCATGAGCAAGGAGATTCTTTATCCCCATCTATTTTTCCATGCTTAAACTGAGCATGAGAGCTTCATAATCAGTTGTATTATTTGTGTTTTCAAATTAGAGCTTCAAAGAGAAAAGGTGAATTTTCCCTTCGGGAGAAATAAGCACCACACTAGCTCCGAATCAGCTAAGGAGTAAATTCCATCAAATTCTAAGGTCCAAACACCATTAGGATCAAGAAACACTTCCTTAGGATGGTTAGCCTTGTCTTGTGACATGATCATGTAGTTACCATTACCAATGTCTCGCATAAAGTATTTATGCCTTGGGTCATCTGTTTTTACACAATATATTCAATTTTTTTCTTAGCGAGCTTCTTCATTTTCCCATTAAGCGGAATAAGAGCATGTGATCAATCCATCATGATTTCTCCTCCCACATTTTTTCAAAAACTTTTACTCAAGAGCATGTCGTAGGAAGGAGGAATATCAGCTACAAAGATGGTGGCTATAACTCTCTTTTCTGGCAGAGCAGCAAAGGATACCTGTGCATCCTTGATCCTCCCAACAAATGGTACTTCTCTACTTTCCATTGAGTAACATGAACCAAAAGCACATGTTAGGGTTAAGCCTAGGGCATGAGCTACCTTAGCATGCACCACATTTTCTAAAGCGCTAGAATCAATAACACAATTGCTGAGTTTGTGGCCAGCTATGAGGAGGGTGACATAAAATGGTTCGATCTTCCCATCAAATGAAGTGACTTCTTCCACAAGGCTGGGTTGAGATGAAGGAGATGGAGTGGGCAAGAGACCTTTGGAACTAGGGGATGAAGGTTTGGATTTGGAGTTCACAAATTCTACCATCTTAGCAAAGGCCTTGGGATGGGTTTGGTAGAATTCGTTGCCAGAACTTTGTGCGGGGCATAGCCCCTCTTTGAGTCGGCAACCAATTCATGGGCTGAAAATTCTTCCTAGGTTTATTGCTATTCTACCGATCATTAGCGAGGAATCTATGCAAGTCTCACAGTTACGCAAGAATCTTCGGGGTTTTGGGGTTTGGGATCTCATCCCAGTAGGTTTATTTCCGGCTGCGAAGAGAAAGGAATGAAAGAGAGGAGGAAGAAGGAACAGTTCCGAAGGGAGAAAAGAAATGAATTCCAAAGCAGAAAGGTCAGAAGATTTATGTTTTTGGGTTGGTAGTAAACAGAGCCAAACCTACTTGCATAAATAAACAAAGCAATACTGATGATAAATAAATGACAATAAAATAGAAGCAGATCCAACAGAATAAATACACAGATCTAACATAAGAAAGATCTAATGTATATAACACAGGTATTCAGCACAAAGTCCAAATATTGTATTACTAATTTGTTCTGTTACAAAAAGCTCAAAGTCTTTTCTCCTTACTCCTATTTCTCATCTGAAAGATATTCATCCATCCCTCAACACAACAAGTGTTGGGGTATTTATAGAAAAAGAGGAGAAAAGAAGGCAAAAAGGAGCCAACAACTATTTACAAAGATATTTACAAAATATCTAAAAGTCATGTTGACTTTTTACAACTTGATGGATGACATCATCCCATGATGCAACATGGATGATGTCATCATTTGCATCAACATACTTCAGACATTCCAACAAGAAAGTCGGAGAAGAGAGAGAAGAAGAAGAAGAAGGAAGGAGGAGCAGCTACTCGTCGTCATCATCCTGCGGCCGAAAGGGAGTAGCCTGCTTTTGATGCTGCTCAGGTGATGAGATATGGAACTGAGCGCGGTATTCCAAAAACTTGTTAATCATTGGCCCAAATTGATCCTGAGAAGGATCCTTGTGCAGTTCACTGATTGCCTCACAAGTCTCCCGCTCATCTATGAGCTTCTCTGGGAGTTTGGAATAATCTTTTTCCGCCTCAATGAGGAACCCGATGAAGTCCCTACAGGCCAGCAGGTTGTTGATAGATTCAGTGTCAAATGTGACCTCTGGCCCTGTTCCTTGAGAAGCGATCTCCTTGAAGATCCGGATGGTTTCATCAGCTGACCTTAAGATAAAGGAAGGAGTGAGCAACCCTGGAGACATGTTGAGAACAATTCGCTCCATTTGGTGCATTGCATCGGTAGGCTTCTTCCTTTACCTTGTCGATTTTTTCCAGAATAAATTCAAGCTGATCCACCCGGTAGTCCAGAGTGGACATGGTTTTGTTGAGGGCCCTTGGATGGCCGAAGACACCGAACTTGACCAGATCTTCGACTGAACAGTCGAACATCAGTTGAAAGGTCTCGTGTTGGAGTCTAGCATGATCTAGCTCTTCTGATATGGGCCCTTTAATGCTTGGAGCTCTTTGTTCGCCTTTAGATGCTTTCGAGATACAAATTGACAAACTCGGCGATCACTCTTTCACTGTCCTTGAGGATCTGGCTCCTCCAAGCAGAAACGGCCATACCTTGCTCGCCAATCTTTGTATATTCGTTGATTTTCTCCTGGCTGAGAAGCTCAGAAGTTTCGGCGGCAGTTGTGGGAGGCGCACTACCCATCTTCTGTAAGGCTTGGAGCAGATATTTGTTTTGCTCTTTTAGTAGCCTTTTCTCTTCTTTTGTTTCTTGAAGCTTTTGTCAAAGGGCGTCGACCGCGGAAAGAGCTTCCCCCTGGAGACTTTCAGAAGATGTCCCCATTGTGACTTGGGTCACGGTAAAATCTGTCGGAGACAGATCCTTCTTCTCTTTGAGGGGATCGGGGTATGCAATTTCCATGATTCTCTCACCTGCAGCACTTTTAGAGAAGCGTGCAACAGGCTTCAGCTTCTTTGCCCCTTTGGTTGGGATCACTGAAAAGTCCATCGGAGCGATGGGAACTTTCCTCTTTTGTTGGCTCAGCTGCTGAGAGATCCAGGCTGGTCCTATGGAAGAAGGACCAGAAACAGAGAGAGGGCAGCTGCAGTAGAAGAGGGGAAAAACGTGGAGACACGCGGAGGCGGCATTGAGAGAATAGCCGAAGAAGTGTCCACGGGAGGAAGGGAAACTGCAGCTGCGGAAGACATAGGAAGGGAAGGGAGCTCGGAGATGAGGGAAGAAATGGAGGAGGAAAGATCAGTGAGGGAAGAGAAGATAGACGAAGAAGCAGGGGAAAGAGTAGAAGAAGGGGCGGAGGACACGACCAAAGGGATGGTCGCTTGAGTCACTCGAGGAGGGGAAGGAAGAGAAGAAGAAGGGATAGAAGGGACCTCTGTTGTGGTAGCAATGCCGACATCCTGAGTGGATGGGCCAATTGGACTATCCCCTGCTGCTTCTTTCTCTGGCGAATCCAGAGTTATTACTTGTTCTGGCGCTGTGGAAAGAGGACTCTCGGGGGCTTCTTCTTGAATGGTGCTGGATTCACCTTCTACACCTTTGCCTTTAAGCTGCTTTTTGGACCGTGAAGGTGCGTTGCCCAATGGGGAGGTTGTGAAATCTACCCCGAGGTAGATTAGGCCGTTCATCCGGCACCAGTGCTCTGTCCTACGCAGAGTTTCCTTGACCCTCTCCTCAATTGTCTGAGGAGCCTTAGTTCTATCAATGGCGGAAAGGGCCAATCGTCCCCATCTGTATCATTATATACCTTGTCCACTTCATCTTCTATTGTTTGGTAGCCTTTGGGGACAATGGCTACCCCATACTGGATAATTTCTGCCAATGCTAGGCGAGAATGATCCTTTCTTCTGAGCTCTACCTCATGGAGGACGTCAATATAAATATCCTCGATCTGAGGAACGTGGATTGGATCAAGCTTTGCTCTTGGCAGGCAGCCCCTTGGGTCGAAGGTGGGCCTGGCTGGGAAGTCATGCTTCAAATTGAGTAACTCCAGCTCTGCAAACATTTCCTTCGCCTTGTGGTGGGTAGAGCATGTGTATCGGCCCACTGTGAGGGGGAAAGGAGTTCCACCCTTCTTTCTTTTCAGGCACTTTTCGTGATATGTGATTAGCTGCCTTGACAGCTCCAGCAGAATCAGCTTAGGCCCGGCATACCTTGGTAGCCTGGTTGGCTCTCCCAAAAAGTTGGCAGCCCTCAGATAGGTGAATGTAGGAAATTGGGTGAACAGGGCTCCCCATTTCTCCGTGGCTGCCACTATGTTTTTGGTCGTACGACCATGAGTCAGATTTGGCCTCAATAGGCAGATGATGTGATAAAAGAATGCATCGTTGATTTTGGCAAATTGGGCGATGCTATTCTCCAGCTTCAACTCTGGATAATACTCATATATTTTGACCTGAGGCCAAACTCCACTTCGTGCTAGGCCCGGATAATCCCTCTCTGATGCTGCAGCGTAGACCACGTAGGAGTTCATATGGAATACTCCCGTTGTGCTGAACTGTTGTAGCTGCTCGGAAATGGTGCTGCTTATAATTTCCCCCCAGCAAAAGCGTTGCTCAGGCACATTCTTATTCATTGTTTCCAAGTAGCGCAGCATCCATTTATGGAAGTAATGGGCGTCAGAAAGCCCGAAGACCCTGCTCAGGAAGGTAATGGTATCGCTGAGCTCTTCTGAGAAGTCACTGCGGTGGATGATTTGGGGCCACCGGGTTACCACCTTCTTGTTCTTCAAGTAGACTTCGTTCATTAGTTGCATGCATTGGTCTTCATTGTCTTCCCAGGCCTTGATGCACTCTGCTTGGCTGACGGCCACGAAGTGCCGGTGGTGAGGGATGCCAAGTATCATCTCAAAATGACGGGCAGTGAGGTTAATGACTACCTCGCCCTTACTGTTTTCGACACATCTGGTGTCTTTGTTGTAAGACTGAGCAACCACCATTATAAATTCATTGTTGGCTTTGTCTTGTGAGGGATTCCTCGGTGAAGTGCGAGCACTTTTGCTATCAATTTGTCCATCCATGGACTCCTTGTAACTTTCTGAGTTCTGGCCCAGAATTCCTCCATGTCGACATGCCCCAATTCTGAGTCTCTGACATCCATGCTGCATTCGGCCTGTGACTCGGGCATTCTGACCCTTTGATATTTATACTTCATCTCTTCCTCAGTAAGCTTAGCCTTCCCTTTTGATTTGGTGGGTCTCTTGCTGGATGTAGACATATGTTCTTCTAAGATTATCTGCTGATCTGCATGAAGAAGAAGCGAGACCCAATCCGAAAAAGTTGAATTAGCCATTTGATCTTCCATTGGAATGTTAGCAAAAGAAAGAGTTAGAGATTTTTAGGCTCAGGGCGCAGGAAAAATGCAGCTTACAGGGCTAAATAGGCAGGGCGCACGGGAAAGGGCTGTTGCGAAAAGGTTAAGCGGCGCGAGGCGCATGGCATGCATGCATCTTGCGAGTGCATTTTAGTAAAGGGCGCATGAGAAAATCGTGTTGCATGGAGACAGGATGCGCCAAAGGCGCATGGACCTTGCATGTTACATTGGGATTTGGTGCGCCCTTTGGCGCATGGGAAAAGCGTGTAACAGGGACTTTTCGTGCGCCAAAGGAAATATGGCGCGGCGCACGGAGGGTTTGCACAACACGAATGTTATTGAAAGGAGCGATGCGCCTGCGCTTTTACTTATACTTGGCGCAGATATAACTTGTGTTGCATAGATCGGGGCGCGCCCAGGGCGCATGGAAGGTGATGCGGCACGGAAGGATGTGCGCGAAAAGGGCGCAAGTTAGCTTGTGCAGCATGTGGAAGAGGCGCGCCTTGAGGGCGTATGAAAACTTGATGCAACAAGCATGATGGGTGCGCCATTGGCGCGGGTTCTAGTTATGCTGCAGAGGGGACAGATGCGCCATGGGGGCGCAACTTTATTTATGATGTTGCACGACGCGCTGGTGCGCCCAAGGAAAAAACAGGGTTTTTTCATATGGCTCAACCCTTCTTTCTTTTCAGTTCTAAGGCTGCCTTGGGATATTCAATGGTTCAAGCCAAAGGGGTTTCAGACCAAGCTTTCAAACTAACACCCTCTACCAGCAGATCTGGAAAGAGGGATGGGAGGAAACAAATAAGGAAAGACGGCACAGGGGAGGGCTAGCTCAACATTTGATATTTTAAAAAAAACCAACCAGCAAGCCAAAAACCAGAAAATAAAGCACATGGACGAGAAAAGAACCTCTTACCCGGATAAATAACAAAAGCTCGAGCACGGGTCCACAACGTGTTGAAAACGACGAGGCAGGGGCTGACAGGCTCAGAAAAATCACGTGCACAGCGAATAGTGAAAATGACATTTGGGCGCGCAAACCATATATATATAGGTTAGCTGGACATTAATGCGCCACCCACTTTTGAAAAGCGCATGAAAACTGCTGTCGACAGGAAAAAGCGTGCGCCCTTTGGCGCACCAAAACATGCTGCCAACATGAAATAAAGCGCCTTTGGCGCACCAAACGCTATGTCGACAGGAAATTATGTGCGCCTTTTGGCGCACCAAAACATTGTGTTGCAATAAGATTATGTGCGCCCTTTGGCGCACCAAAAAGTGGCGCAACAAACGTTGTGCCAACACAATGGCGCATGCGCTTGGCGCACGCAGGGAAGGCTCAACACACTTTGGCGCACCGAAAGTTGTGTTAACATTGAAAATCATGCGCCAAAGGTTTTAAAGGGGGCGCACCAAAAGTTGGTGTTACATAGCAATTTCATGCGCCCAGCCAAAAAAGGCTCAAAAGACTAAGTTCGAAAAACCAGATTTCCCGGGAAGGGATTTTACAACGTTTCGAGGATCCCTAACGAGGGATCGGGACAAAATTTCGGTATGGTTATCGGTAAAATTGCCCTTGTCAATTTTACGGGATAACGTTGGCTCTTTACAGGGGACTATCCTGAGTGAACTCGGGGTAGAGAATCCCGATTCTCATGTGCCTATCCATTGGGTAACAGTCAAAAACAAGGGCGGCCGGAGGAGCGAAAAGAAAACACACAACAAACCAAAAGCAAACACACGACGGAAACAAACACACACAAAAGCAAAGCTGTACAAAGAAGAGAGCAAGCTCTACTTCACGAAGATCTTCGAATCTTTGCCCGCTATAAGGAAGCGGGAGTTCGGTTCCATCCAGATATGAGAGATAGAAACTATTCTCTCCGTTGAGTTAACTTGATCTTGAAGGGCCCTCTCCACGGAATCAAACTTTCCATGCATGCCCTTTGGTTCTCTTCGCTTGTCCCATAAAAGGACGAGATCTCCCACTTGAAAATCCCTTTGCTTGGCTTTCTTATCAAAAAGCCTCTTAACTTGATTCGATGTTCGGTGATCCTATCGACCACCTTCACTCTCTTTTCTTCAAGTTACTGCCGGATACATGATTCTCTTTTGAGAGAACTTTGGAAAGTTTCATCTTGATAGCTCGTGCCAGCGCGAGCGAGAAGTTCCTTGCGAAAATGGGAAGCTCGGCATCGAATGCCATATAACACTTGAAAAGGTGACATGCCGAGAGATCTCTTGGGAGTAATACGATCGGCCCACAAAGCGTCGTCAGAACTTGTGCCACATTCGCTGATTCTCATCTACTAACTTCCGTATGATGGTCACCAGTTCTTATTCTTGGATTCCACTTTGACCATTTCCACGAGGATAATAATCGGGCGTGAGCCAAAGTTATACCATATTCATAGCAAAAACTAATAACCTCTCGTGAGGAGAAGTTAGAAGCATTATCGCAACGATTTTGTTTGGAGCATGAACTTGACAATGATATTTTCTTTAATGAAATTACAAACCACCTCAGAAGTGGCATGCTTGACAGGTATGGCTTCCACCCACTTGGTAAAGTAATCCGTTGCTGTAAGGACATAGCTATGTCTGGCACTCGATTGAGGATTGAGTGCGCCAATAAAATCAATTCCCCATTGCCTGAATGGTTCATTGATAATGACCGGCCTTAGGGGAAAGGCAGCCAACTTGGGCTTGCCAACGAATTGTTGGCAGGGTTCACATTTCGCCACCCAGGTGGCTGTATCTTGGAAGAGCGTCGGCCAATAGTACCTGGCTCGAATGATCTTGTGTGCAGTTACGGAGGAAGAGAAATGCCCTCCACAAGCTGAATTGTGAAAACTTTCCAGTAGTTTTACTTGCTGGGGTTTGTCAACACATCGCAAAAAGATGCCATCTATCCCACGTTTATATAAGCCGTCATCCCAGATGACATATTTAGCCGCTCTGAGCTTTATAGTGCGCTTCTCCTTTGCAGTTAGGTGCATCGGGCATTCGCCGTAGGTAAGGAAGAAAGCGATGTCGGAGTACCACTCATCACTAGTTGCAACAAATAGAACCAGAGGCAGAGAATCAGGCTCTTCCTGCCGGTCCTGTGTTTCATCGGTGTAGTCACCCCTTTCACCAGGGTTTTCTGAATCTTTGTTTTCAGCCATTAGCTGACACAGGCCCTTGCCCCTTACCAGCTTGGTTGGTTTAATATCCAGGTCATACTCCTGGACCTTTGCGATCGATTTCCTCATGCAAGCTTCCTAACTCCTGCTGAGTTAGAATTGATTTCACCGCCGTGTCTGGGACCAGCACTACCGTATGCGAGTTTAGAATGTAATACCTGAAATTCTTCACTGCTTTGACAATGGCGAAGGCATGCTTTTCCAGTTGAGTCATTTTTAGTTCGTGAGGCTTGAGAGGAGAACTCATGAACGCGATTGGAGATTCAACATCCTCCGAGTTCTTTTGCATTAAGATTGCGGACACAGTATGCTCAGATGCGTAACTATACATGATGAAGTCCTTGGAGAAATCTGGACATACCAGGACTGGTGCATGAGCAACGGAAGCTTTTATTTCTTCAAATGACCTTTTCCCCTCTTCACTCCATCTGAAAGTTGGTGACCCCTTCATCATGTTCAATATGTGATGGGTCTTCTCAGCAAAGTCAGGAACAAAACGCCTGAGAAAGTTCACCTTTCCAAAGAAAGAATGAACACCAGTCTTGCTTGTAGGCAGAGTAAGGCTTTGAATAGCCTTAACTCTTTCGGCATCTATCTTTGTTCCTTCTTTGCTAACCACATGGCCTAGCAACTTCCCTTACGTGACTCCAAAAATAGACTTTTTTTGGGTTTAGGGAAATCCCATGTTCTCGGCACCTGGCCAACACTTGCTCCAAATGATCACAATGATCATTTCGTTTTTTAGAGAACACGGTTAAGTCATCTAAATAAACCACAATGACTTTCCCCATCATACCTTTGAATGCAAAGTCCATGGCCCGCTGAAAAGTGGCACCAGCATTAGTTAGGCGAAAGGCATCTGCTGCATAGGCAAATGTACCCCGAGGAGTAGTGAATGTTGTTTTAAACTGATCTTCAGGTGAAACTTCAATCTGATTGTAACCTGAAAAACCGTCAAGCATGGACAGCATCTCTGATCCAGTTACTGCTTGCAGAACTTGATCCATTATCGGAAGAGGGTAGTTGTCTTTCAGCGAAGCTTGATTCAAATTTTGAAAGTCTACGCATATGCGTATCTCGCCGTTTTTCTTGCGTACTGGCACAATATTTGCTACCCAAGTGCTGTGATGGATAGGGAAGATGATTCTTGCGTCCAGCATCTTCTGAATTTCGGCCTGGATGGTACCCGAAATCTTGGGATTATAGTGCCTCTGCTTCTGGCGGAAGGCTTTGACATCGTCTTTCAACGGAATATCGTGCTGAACGTCCTTTGGCTTGAAGGACTTTAAATCGGCATAGGACCATGCCAATACATCCATATATTTTTTCAGCAACTTGACAAATTTTCGCTTCTCTTCAGGCGTGCAACATTTGCCAATGTTCACGAATTGCGGGTGTTCTATCGAACCTATATTGACC
The DNA here is from genome assembly GCA_018340775.1 of Taxus wallichiana var. yunnanensis. Taxonomy (NCBI): domain Eukaryota; kingdom Viridiplantae; phylum Streptophyta; class Pinopsida; order Cupressales; family Taxaceae; genus Taxus; species Taxus wallichiana. The sequence goes on from CM031239.1 coordinate 219,476,734, forward strand.
GGTTCGGTTTCAGGGGACGAGCTAGGGTCGTCCCGCTTCTTCTTTTTTACAAAACGGTCATGCCTGTCGAACAGGCGTTCCAGAGAAACCAGGCCCTTTGGAATTTTATTTCCCTTGAGCTGACATATGCCATCGTTACCTTCAGATTCATTGCCTTGATCGGTGACTGACTCACGGCAAGTGGAAGTAGACCCTTCAAAATGCAATTCTTTAAAATTTTCTGCCTTCTCCAGAAAAGCAATGAGTTGATTATCGTCGTTGAACACACGCCAATCTTTGAGAATTATGCAGTGCGCTCGGGCGGAAAACCACCTCAATGGTGTACTTGTTCATTTTCAAACACAGGTGTGGGAGCATGAGAGATCTTTGAAACGACCAATGAATCAACCATGTCATTTTGGGCTCTTGGAATAGATTCATTGAAAAAGCATCAAATTCTTGATGCTGTCCCATACCGCATTACGGTAATGTCTGAGCCTTTCATTTTTTACTTGGTAAATCCTTTTGACCTGATTTACTACTAGCTCAGCATCACCTTGCACTTTTAGATTTTAATTCCTCTTTCTTTTGCGGCTTGCATCTGCAGAGTAAGAGAGATTCATACTCAGCAGTATTGTTAGTGTTGAAAAACTACAATTTGAAAGAGAGAGGAATGACTTCTTCCTCAGGAGATATCAGCACGGCCCCGGCGCCACATCCACTAGTTGCACAGCTGCCATCGAATTGCAATGTCCAGATTTTATTAAGATCTCCTTCTTGAACGAGGACACCCGTTTTATCCGTCTCGGTAGATAAGAAGTAATTCCCCATCCCTGATGATTCAAAAAGGATTTGAGCTTTGGGGTCTTCAGAGCTAGTGACCAAGTACTTCTTTTGGGATTCCGGCTCCAAAGTTTGCATTATGCCTTTGACTGGAATTCTAGCTTTAGACCAGTCCATATGAATTTCTCCACCAACTTCATGCAAAAAACTTCTTCCCGACAAAATTCCATAAATTTCTGCCGAATGTCGGCAACGAGGAATTGTCATTTTACTCTTTTATCCGGGAAGGCCGCAAATGCAAATTGCGCGTCTTTGATTTGGCCAACCAACGGAACTTGCTTAGTTTCCAAGGAATAACACCTGCCGAAAGGCTTGGTAAGAGTGAGGCCCAAAGCATGGGTGACTTTTGCCGGCATGACGTTATCAGAAGCCCCGGAATCAATTATGCAATTACTCAGCTTGTGTCCATTGATCAGCAGAGAGAGATAGAAAGGCTCTATCTTGCCTGACGCAGATGTTGAAGCTACATTTATATGGGATTCAGGGGGAGTGGAAAGGATTCCTTTTGGGGAAACCTGATTAGATATAACAGCTTGACTTTGGATATACTTAGTCAATCTTACAAGCTGTTCGGGGTTTGACTGAAGGTACTCAGCTTCAGACATTTGGATCTTGGTCTTTTTTGCATGATCTATAATATCAAATGCGGCCAAGGGTTGCGTTGGTAAAGGAATGAGTCCCTCACCTCGCGATGATGGAATAGGATTGGTGGTCTTAGTAGGAATGTGAGAGGATTGATTTGGAGGAGAGATAGGGGGAAAAGATTTCTTTGTAAAAGATTTGCCAGGGAGTTGAGTAGGAAGAGGATTACCTCTTTTAGCAATGATCGGAGGCGCGTTTGACACGGCCTTCTCCTGCTGGACATGGGCAGCAACTTCCGCTTCTTTTCCTTGCGAGCGAGTAAAAACAGCATATGGTTTGTCGCTTGCATATCCAGGTACCCTCTTCTTCATCGATTCTTCCTCATCAAATTCCATATACCCGATAGTAGAGTCGCCAGTCGGTTCACCGACATCTTGATCATCTTCGCCTTGAGATGAAGGTTCTTCATATCTTGCTCTTCTTCTTGATCTCGGCGGAGCGTTGGCCAGGAGGAGCCTCAGTGCCAACCGCGGAGCAGGCTGTAGGTAAGCGCGGTCTTTGTGAAACATTGTTAGGAATGAAATTCCTCCACGGAATATCCGGTATGAGGAGCTGGGAGAGGCTGGGCCAGCTGCTTTCTTGATGCGAGCAAATCGTTCGCCATCTTTTGGAATCTTTGGATCGAGAGCGAAGTGGTGGGCGAAGGGCCCAAAGATTTAGGCTTGGTGATTCCTTTTTTAATTCACGGATATTATCAGTTATCCTCTATGCGAATGGCGGCGGCTTGGCGAGAACCAGGTGGCGACTCGTTCTGAAGGAGCAAGAAACTAACTTTCGAGCTCATAGCGTTTACTGAAGAAACACTTTTGATTTTCGGCGTTGGAAGCATGGCAGCGAGGGACACGGTTGATTAGTGCATTGAACAGGTGACAAAATCGCGCATGGTCTCATTCGCCTCCTTCTTGGTGAGTGATCCATGATAATAATGCAAATGCATCCTCTGAAGGCTTGTATCTGTCTTCGAAAGCATCCCGTAAGGTGGCCCAGCTGGTAATAGACCAGGCCGGCAAATGCTTGAAACCATTCAGTTCGAGGTCCTTGTAGGGTTTCGAGAAAAGGTGAACCGACACATCTTCGTGGGTCACATCCAAAATCTTGCATGACATGATGAATGCGAGATATGTGGGAATCCGTGCTTTGATTTCCGCTCCCATCGAATTTGGGAAAATTCTTTCGATTTCCGTGAGGAGAGCGTGAAGCTGGATGTGGTAAAGCCAAAGGACCCATCGCGTTTCCCCATGGTACCGCCATCGAAAAGCCGGAAAGAGAACACGAGTGGAAGTGTGGTTCGGCTTTGAGTAGTGAGGCTTCTGAAAGGGATGTGGATGCCCCTGCAAAAAAGACTTTTCTTCGTGAAGGTGAGACACTCTGGATGACCGGCTAGCCGAGCTTAGTGCTTTGAAAAAACATCGCGGTGTTACGCTGAAATTGTGCCTTTGAAGCGGATCGAAAGTAGGATCAACTTCTCCACGGGCTCTCTGCTTTGCGCGTAAAGGTTCACTCGCGGTGTTCCTTCCCGGATCTGCAATGTTATGGCGCGAGATTCAAACTTTCTTTTTGGTTGTACTTGCTGATTTTCTGGTTTTTTGACAAAAACCAGCGTGAAAATACTTTTCTAAATATTTAAAACTATCCTCTTCAGAAAACCGATTGCGGTTAAATGACAAATAACAACGAGGATAAGATGGCAGGGAAGATTAGTAAGCTGATTTTCGGATCTGATTTTAACTTTTTTTGAGAGGGTTTCAAACTTTTTGCAAGCAGTCAAAACTCAGATCTACGGCAAAATCTTGATTTTTTGTAAAAACTCAGCGAACTAAAGATCTTTAACTGGACCAGATCTATGACTCTCAAAAGAAAATTTTTCAATTTGAGCACTTTTGCAAATTTTTGGATTTTTAACAAAAGTTGAGATTTGCAAGCAGAGCGACAATCTTGATTTTTCGATTTTTATCTTACTACCATCATAGATCAGCGGATCTATTCGATCCCAGTGAGTCGCCAAAAGCTGTTGGTCCAAAATCATCGCTTGGCGGATCTATGGATAAGCGAGCCAACGGTGTGCGGGGCATAGCCCCTCTTTGAGTCGTGAAGCGAAAGCGGCCGGTTTATTGCTATTCTACCAGCAGGAATCTATGCAAGTCTCACAGATTCTACCTTCGGGGGTTTGGGATCTCATCCCAGTAGGTTTATTTCATTGGCTGCGAAGAGAAAGGAATGAAAGAGAGGAGGAAGAAGGAACAGGTCCGAAGGGAGAAAAGAAATGAATTCCAAAGCAGAAAGGTCAGAAGATTTATGTTTTTGGGTTGGTAGTAAACAGAGCCAAACCTACTTGCATAAATAAACAAAGCAATCGATGATGATAAATAAATGACAATAAAATAGAAGCGAGATCAAACGAGAATAAATACACGAGATCTAACATAAGAAAGATCTAATGTATATAACACAGTATTGACACAAAAGTCCAAATATTGTATTACTAATTTGTTCTGTTACAAAAAGCTCAAAGTCTTTTCTCCTTACTCCTATTTCTCATCTGAAAGATATTCATCCATCCCTCAACACAACAAGTGTTGGGGTATTTATAGAAGAAGAGGAGAAAAGAAGGCAAAAAGGAGCCAACAACTATTTACAAAGATATTTACAAAATATCTAAAAGTCATGTTGACTTTTTACAACTTGATGGATGACATCATCCCATGATGCAACATGGATGATGTCATCATTTGCATCAACATACTTCAGACATTCCAACAAGAAAGTCGGAGAAGAGAGAGAAGAAGAAGAAGGAGGAGGAGCAGCTACTCGTCGTCATCATCCTGCGGCCGAAAGGGAGTAGCCTGCTTTTGATGCTGCTCAGGTGATGAGATATGGAACTGAGCGCGGTATTCCAAAAACTTGTTAATCATCGGCCCAAATTGATCCTGAGAAGGATCCTTGTGCAGTTCACTGATTGCCTCACAAGTCTCCCGCTCATCTATGAGCTTCTCTGGGAGTTTGGAATAATCTTTTTCCGCCTCAATGAGGAACCCGATGAAGTCCCTACAGGCCAGCAGGTTGTTGATAGATTCAGTGTCAAATGTGACCTCTGGCCCTGTTCCTTGAGAAGCGATCTCCTTGAAGATCCGGATGGTTTCATCAGCTGACCTTAAGATAAAGGAAGGAGTGAGCAACCCTGGAGACATGTTGAGAACAATTCGCTCCATTTGGTGCATTGCATCCAGGGCTGCTTCCTTTACCTTGTCGATTTTTTCCAGAATAAATTCAAGCTGATCCACCCGGTAGTCCAGAGTGGACATGGTTTTGTTGAGGGCCCTTGGATGGCCGAAGACACCGAACTTGACCAGATCTTCGACTGAACAGTCGAACATCTGTTGAAAGGTCTCGTGTTGGAGTCTAGCATGATCTAGCTCTTCTGATATGGGCCCCGCTAATGCTTGGAGCTCTTTGTTCACCTTTCCGATGCTCAGATACAAATTGACAAACTCGGCGATCACTCTTTCACTGTCCTTGAGGATCTGGCTCCTCCAAGCAGAAACGGCCATACCTTGCTCGCCAATCTTTGTATATTCGTTGATTTTCTCCTGGCTGAGAAGCTCAGAAGTTTCGGCGGCAGTTGTGGGTGCACTACCCATCTTCTGTAAGGCTTGGAGCAGATATTTGTTTTGCTCTTTTAGTAGCCTTTTCTCTTCTTTTGTTTCTTGAAGCTTTTGACAGAGGGCGTCGACCGCGGAAAGAGCTTCCCCCTGGAGACTTTCAGAAGATGTCCCCATTGTGACTTGGGTCACGGTAAAATCTGTCGGAGACAGATCCTTCTTCTCTTTGAGGGGATCGGGGTATGCAATTTCCATGATTCTCTCACCTGCAGCACTTTTAGAGAAGCGTGCAACAGGCTTCAGCTTCTTTGCCCCTTTGGTTGGGATCACTGAAAAGTCCATCGGAGTGATGGGAACTTTCCTCTTTTGCTGGCTCAGCTGCTGAGAGATCCAGGCTGGTCCTATGGAAGAAGGACCGAGAAGCGAGAGAGGGGGCAGTGCGGTAGAAGAGGGGAAAATGCGTGGAGACACGCGGAGGCGGCATTGAGAGAATAGCCGAAGAAGTGTCCACGGGAGGAAGGGAAACTGCAGCTGCGGAAGACATAGGAAGGGAAGGGAGCTCGGAGATGAGGGAAGAAATGGAGGAGGAAAGATCAGTGAGGGAAGAGAAGATAGACGAAGAAGCAGGGGAAAGAGTAGAAGAAGGGGCGGAGGACACGACCAAAGGGATGGTCGCTTGAGTCACTCGAGGAGGGGAAGGAAGAGAAGAAGAAGGGATAGAAGGGACCTCTGTTGTGGTAGCAATGCCGACATCCTGAGTGGATGGGCCAATTGGACTATCCCCTGCTGCTTCTTTCTCTGGCGAATCCAGAGTTATTACCTGTTCTGGCGCTGTGGAAAGAGGACTCTCGGGGGCTTCTTCCTGAATGGTGCTGGATTCACCTTCTACACCTTTGCCTTTAAGCTACTTTTTGGACCGTGAAGGTGCGTTGCCCAATGGGGAGGTTGTGAAATCTACCCCGAGGTAGATTAGGCCGTTCATCCGGCACCAGTGCTCTGTCCTACGCAGAGTTTCCTTGACCCTCTCCTCAATTGTCTGAGGAGCCTTAGTTCTATCAATGGCCGGAAAGGGCCAATCGTCCCCATCTGTATCATTATATACCTTGTCCACTTCATCTTCTGTTGTTTGGTAGCCTTTGGGGACAATGGCTACCCCATACTGGATAATTTCTGCCAATGCTAGGCGAGAATGATCCTTTCTTCTGAGCTCTACCTCATGGAGGACGTCAATATAAATATCCTCGATCTGAGGAACGTGGATTGGATCAAGCTTTGCTCTTGGCAGGCAGCCCCTTGGGTCGAAGGTGGGCCTGGCTGGGAAGTCATGCTTCAAATTGAGTAACTCCAGCTCTGCAAACATTTCCTTCGCCTTGTGGTGGGTAGAGCATGTGTATCGGCCCACTGTGAGGGGGAAAGGAGTTCCACCCTTCTTTCTTTTCAGGCACTTTTCGTGATATGTGATTAGCTGCCTTGACAGCTCCAGCAGAATCAGCTTAGGCCCGGCATACCTTGGTAGCCTGGTTGGCTCTCCCAAAAAGTTGGCAGCCCTCAGATAGGTGAATGTAGGAAATTGGGTGAACAGGGCTCCCCATTTCTCATGTGCTGCCACTATGTTTTTGGTCATACGACCATGAGTCAGATTTGGCCTCAATAGGCAGATGATGTGATAAAAGAATGCATCGTTGATTTTGGCAAATTGGGCGATGCTATTCTCCAGCTTCAACTCTGGATAATACTCATATATTTTGACCTGAGGCCAAACTCCACTTCGTGCTAGGCCTGGATAATCCCTCTCTGATGCTGCAGCGTAGACCACGTAGGAGTTCATATGGAATACTCCCGTTGTGCTGAACTGTTGTAACTGCTCGGAAATGGTGCTGCTTATAATTTCCCCCCAGCAAAAGCGTTGCTCAGGCACATTCTTATTCATTGTTTCCAAGTAGCGCAACATCCATTTATGGAAGTAATGGGCGTCGAAAATCCCAAGACCACTTCGGGAAGGTAATGGTATCGTTGAGCTCTTACGAAGTCAACTGCGGTGGATGATTTGGGGCCACCGGGTTACCACCTTCTTGTTCTTCAAGTAGACTTCGTTCATTAGTTGCATGCATTGGTCTTCATTGTCTTCCCAGGCCTTGATGCACTCTGCTTGGCTGCGGCCCACGAAGTGCCGGTGGTGAGGGATGCCAAGTATCATCTCAAAATGACGGGCAGTGAGGTTAATGACTACCTCGCCCTTACTGTTTTCGACACATCTGGTGTCTTTGTTGTAAGACTGAGCAACCACCATTATAAATTCATTGTTGACTGTGCTGACGGGGATTCCTCCGGTGAAGTGCAGGGCACTGCCTATCAATTTGTCCATCCATGGACTCCTTGTAACTTTCTGAGTTCTGGCCCAGAATTCCTCCATGTCGACATGCCCCAATTCTGAGTCTCTGACATCCATGCTGCATTCGGCCTGTGACTCGGGCATTCTGACCCTTTGATATTTATACTTCATCTCTTCCTCAGTAAGCTTAGCCTTCCCTTTTGATTTGGTGGGTCTCTTGCTGGATGTAGACATATGTTCTTCTAAGATTATCTGCTGATCTGCATGAAGAAGAAGCGAGACCCAATCCGAAAAAGTTGAATTAGCCATTTGATCTTCCATTGGAATGTTAGCAGAAGAAAGAGTTAGAGATTTTTAGGCTCAGGGCGCAGGAAAAATGCAGCTTACAGGGCTAAATAGGCAGGGCGCACGGGAAAGGGCTGTTGCAAAGGTTAAACTGGCGCCAAAGGCGCATGGCGCATGCATACTGCAGAGTGCATTTTAGTAAAGGGCGCATGAGAAAATCATGTTGCATGGAGACAGGATGCGCCAAAGGCGCATGGACCTTGCATGTTACATTGGGATTTGGTGCGCCCTTTGGCGCATGGGAAAAGCGTGTAACAGGGACTTTTCGTGCGCCAAAGGAAATATGGCGCGGCGCACGGAGGGTTTGCACAACACGAATGTTCTTTGAAAGGAGCGATGCGCCTGCGCTTTTATGACTATACTTGGCGCAGATAAAGCTTGTGTTGCATAGATGCTGGGCGCGCCAAGGGCGCATGGAAAGGTGATGCAGCACGGAAAGATGGTGCGCCAAAGGGCGCAAGTTTAGCTTGTGCAGCATGTGGAAGAGGCGCGCCTTGAGGGCGTATGAAAACTTGATGCAACAAGCATGATGGGTGCGCCATTGGCGCGGGTTCTAGATTATCTTTGCGGGAGGACAGAGATGCGCCATGGGGGCGCAGCTATTTTTATGATGTTACAAGATGCGCCAGGTGCGCTAAGAGGAAAAAAAGGTTTTCATATGGTTCATCTCTTCATTCTTTCTTTCACTTCCAAGGATTGGTTCAAGAGATACAATGTTTCAAGCCAAAGGGGGTTCAGACCAAGTTTTTTAGGATAACATCCTCCTCCAGCAGATCTGGAAAGAGGGGGGGGGCTAGCTAGCTCAACATATGCATAAAAAACCAAACAGCAAGCACGGAGAACCAGAAAACAAAACACATGGAAGAGAAAAGAACCTCTTACCCGGATAAATAGCAAAAATCTTGAGCACGGGTCCACAACATGTTGAAAATGATGAGGCAGAGGCTGACAGGCTCAGAAAAATCACGTGCACAGTGAATAGTGAAAATGACATTTGGGCGCGCAAACCATATATATATAGGTTAGCTGGACATTAATGCGCCACCCACTTTTGAAAAGCGCATGAAAACTGCTGTCGACAGGAAAAAGCGTGCGCCCTTTGGCGCACCAAAATGCCTGCCAACAAAAATAAAGCATGCCTTTGGCGCACCAAAAGCTATGTCGACAGGAAATTATGTGTGCCTTTTGGCGCACCAAAGCATTGTGTTGCAATAAGATTATGTGCGCCCTTTGGCGCACCAAAAAGTGGCGCAACAAACGTTGTGCCAACACAATGGCGCATGCGTCTTAGCACACGCAGGGAAGGCTCAACACACTTTGGCACACCGAAAGTTGTGTTAACACTGAAAATCACGCGCCAAAGGTTTTAAAGGGGCGCACCAAAAGTTGGTGTTACATAGCAATTTCATGCGCCCAGCCAAAAAAGACTCAAAAGACTAAGTTCGAAAAACTAGATTTCCCGAGAAGGGATTTTACAACGTTTCGAACGCAAGGGATCCCTAACGAGGGATTGGGACAAAATTTCTATGGTTATCGTTTCCTTGAAACGGGATAACAATGTACATTTGAGAAATCTAGGCCAAGAGGGCATGTACATCCTCAGCATGTTTGAAACACTACTCAAACTGGGTTGTCATGGTGTTCCAATTGGTGATGGATCCAGCAGGGAGATGATAAAACCAATCAACAAAGCATTATCTTGTAATGTCTCCATAAAAATTCTAACAGATATATCCTCATGTTCAACCCTGAGAACACCACAAGCAACAATGAAGGCTACAATATGTTCATCTGGATGAACCTTCCCATCACCTCTGAATTTAGGGAAATTCTTTTTATTGCCTCTAGGAAATTCATGCAATGGATGGGTAAGAGCAAGAGGCCAAACCCTTTGGCCCCAAGGCAGAGGAGCTTCCATCCTTGGAAATATTGTTTGGAGAGGAACTGAAACACTGCGAGAATCAAAGAATGTAAATTAGGACTGATTTGATCATGAGGGATGCCACTCCCAGAAGTTTTGTCTCTAGCAGGAGTGCTTACAGATCTTGTTCCTCTTCTTTTTCTTGTTGATGAAGGGAGAGAGAAACCTTGATGATCCAAAATTTGGAAATGAGGGTCTTCTTCCCCAAGGGTTCTTCTACCCCGAGTGTATCTTGGAGTCACCAGATCAAAGATGATCAAGAAGTTGTTATTAAAAATTGGAATCCATTTGTAATGAATTCCCTAGTGGAGTTACCAAAAAGTTGGGTTTCAGAATAGAACATGGGTTGAAACCACAGTCAAGGGACAACAAGTCCCTCCTCTTTAATGGGAGAGGTTCCCTTATTGAAAGTAGGAAAAACAAATGTACATATATACAACTCTCAATGTTTGGACCCTGATATCCTGGAACATTTTCATACTTAAAAGATTATCAATCAGAAGGAATGGAAGAATATAGAGATGGGAGAAGGAAGAAAACAACAATGCTTTTGGGAAATATAGATTGTAGAGTATCTCCCTACTCACATTGAACCGGGAAAATATAGAAAAGGATCAATTACTTCACCACCGACGCAAATCCACAGACACAAAGTTCTAAATATTCCACGGACCAACACAAAGTTTCTATTGAATGCAAAACAAATGATCCATTAAATCGAACAAGGAGAGAAAAATATATAACAAAGGAAAATAAGAAAATAAAGAACTTCGTATTGAATTACTTGAAATTTACAATCTTCCCGAGAAAATTAGAATCCCCTTTTTTCGTGGCCAAAGCCATATATTTATAACAATTTGTTTACATCCATACTTTGTCCCCAAGAAAAGAATATCTGAAAGGAATAATGTTTGTTGCAGATCTGCTTTTGGAAAGTGACATGAAACAAATGCACTCATGAAAACTAGAGGTTCAAAAAGGTGAATATTTCATCAGTTTGAGCATGATTATTTTAGCAGGGGACATCTCATGATTTTCTCCTTCATGTGGTCTGCCATTTCCACCTTTTAACCACTTTCATAGCACTCAAGTGCTTATTGATAAGTTTTATCCCATTTTATCACGTATGCCTAATAAAATCTATTTTCTGATGATTACATCTCTTTAAACTTATCAATTCAGCTCCAAAACCAATCCAAAGCACATCTTATGAAGGAATGACAAGGAATTAGAGAGAAAAGAAAGGAGAACGATCCATTTTTGGGTTTTGCAGAGCTCTGGTTTGTTAATGGTGTTAAAAACCAGAAAAGGGCATTTAGCTATCTTTTCCCCCTTTTACCTTCAAATTTGGACCCTACACATGGCAAGATCCAAGCAACGACGACCCTGGGGAAGAAATTTGCATTTCCTGACATCTGGGAGAAAAATCACATTTTCTTGATTTGCTCTACCACCCACACTCCACCAAAGTTTAGACACATGGCATCATCCGGAGTGGCTTGAGTAAATGTGGGTCAAATCAGCGATCCGAGCTCTTTTTAACAAAAAGAATCAAATTCTCAAAAACCTTTGTCGGCCCACTTTGACTTTTCAACGTGAACACATGGCACTATGTGATTGGTTGCAGGGGTCCACTTTTGGCTTAGAATTTATCTATTTTGAGAAAGGGGAAGAATTCTAACTTTTCCCTGAAATTTTATGCCTTCACCGTTGACTTTTCAACGTAGGCCACGTGTCCCTCTCTGATTGATTGTGGGCCTCAACTTAGAAATTTTCCTTTCACTTGGATGGGAGCGTGGGCTATTTTAGAACTTTTCACCTTTTATGGAAACAAGGCTAAAATTCCCAAAGTCTCCTGCCGGTCCGCCAAAGCACCTATGAACTAAAAACAACGATGTGTCCCACTTTCATTTTTTAACACGTGGAGCCACCTGATTGGTTGCGGGGATGTGCCTCGCTTTTTATTTGTTTTGGAAAAGGGAAAAATTCCAACTTTCCCCCCAAATTCCATGCCCTCTGCCATTGACTTTTCAACATGAACACGTGTCCTTCTCTAATTGGTGCAGGCCTCAACTTAAAAATTTATCTTTTTGCCATAATTCCTTAGAAAATAAAATGGATCCGCCGACCCGACCCTCCGCCGAAACTGCTCCAACCAATCAGGGACTGATGGGATGTGGGGAAAATCTGGCATTTTCCCCAAAATCACCAACAGTAATAAGTTCATAAAGAAACCCGCCCGACTGCATCTAATGGGAGACAAACGCGTAGCATCGCCTTCTCAAGTAAGAATTTGATAGGGAAAAGAACGTAGAAAGTTACAAGAAGTGGGAAAACACCATTTTGGCTCTCGATGAAGGATTTCTTTCCCTGAAAAATGTTAGAAACAAAATATGCAAGGTCCCACACATTCCAAACTCATCAAAGGAGAACCAAAATCATTTCCCACCTATTGAAAATAGGTAAATCATTTTAACAGCAGCAGACTGAGGAAAATGATTAAAAATGCCATGGGAAATGAAAACAAGCGTCATGAGGAGTTTAAAACATGAATTTATTCCATGGTAGGGCTCCAATTTTCATGAATTTAGATTTGAAAGGGTGGGAAAAATTGAGAGGAAAACACTTAGAAAGCGGGAAAGAGAGTGAGAAAAGGGAGAGTGATTATTGTTGTAGGTGGGAAATCGAAATCCTCTGACCATTAATCGAAAAATTCCAACAAACATGAATTTAGAAGAAATAATTATGCAAATAGAAATAAGACCGCTTAAGATTTATTATCACAAAGTATCAATAAATGCCCCAATCAAAAAAGGCTAGAAACTCCTTCTTGTATTGATGCTTGATAAAAATTGTACATGGTAAGAGTGGGAAGAATGTAGGAACGAGAAGTAGAAGAATTCCTATCTATTTGCTTCTTCATAAGGAATGCTCTCTCATGAACTCACAAAAATGAAAACCCTTTGGAAATATATTGTATTAAAAATTTATAGAAAATGAAAATGACTCTTCATCTACCCCCTAAATGACCCTTCATATGCCTTCGCATGACTTGAGACATTTTGAATCCTTAGGAAAGAATTAAGTCTTTTTTATGAAATAAAGGTGACTTATTACATTATAATCCCAAAGTCACATTTTAATTACCAAAATAATGCATTGTGAGAAAATTGAAACCCCAAAGAAGAATTAGAACATGGAGGAGAGAGAAATTTGGGGGATGAAGAGAAGAGAGAAGAGAGCGGAAGGATAAGGGAGAATGTTGATGAAGAATTTGCCTCTGATGAATTCCATTGATCCGTGTCATATGATCTAATGAAACGGTCCAATGCAATGAAATTTTGATCCTTGAATGCCTTACACCATGAGAAACCTCTTTTGTATGATGTACAGACACCCCAAACTAAGTGTTTAAAAACATTATTGAATGATTCATTTGGTGACCACAAGCGCCACTCATGAAGATCCCCTCTGAAGAGATAGAAGCTCAAAACTGGCCCTATTATGACCTTCACAACATGGCCACATTGTTATGTTGAATTGAACATTCTGAAAAAACACACCATGGACATTCTAATGACAATGATTGCAAACTCCACCTCACACATGATACATAGGTAACTTTGAACCATGAAATGAGTGTCAAAAGACACTATCGGGATCTCCCGAGGTGGATTCCAGATGACCTATGAGAAATGATTATGATGATCCTCTGTGACACTACCATGTTTCGTAGATGAAGATGACTCTTGGGCTGATGCATTCACCCGTACACATCGAGGAAGTAAGCCACGAACACTAGTGAATAATTCCCATTTTGTAGACATGAAACAACCAATCCAAGCCATGAAAAACCACCATTCCTTTGATCTTCGGATTACACAAATGAATGGGAAACTGGAACAATCACTCAGAAGAGGAAACCATGAAAATCTTATGAAATTTAATATCATGACTCTGAGACACTTCCCTACACTAGAAAGGGGATTTTACTATTTTTAGTAAATTAGAATTTCTCACCCCTTCCGACTTTGGTCACTCAGTTTCTCCTTCTGGTTGATCACTTTGTACACACCGCCTTCACTGGAACTACTCTTTCATATGACTTAGTAATAATATTAAATTCCTATGTAGGAGACTTGCTACTTTTAGTAAGTGAATATTTTTACCCTTTTAAACTCGACCACTTTGAGATTGTTCTTTTAGATCACCTTTTTGCACACTGCTTTTGTCAAAATTACTTTTTGCATAGGCTTACTAAAAATATCAAGTGTCTGTGTAGGAGGCTTATTATTTTGAAAAAGTGGGGTTCTAGACCTCAATTTTTAATGAAACCAAATTTTCTGGTATGGGATTTTTCTCCTCGGTGTACATCTTAAATTTCAAGTCTACCCTGTCTAGAAATGAAGATTTTAATTTTCAAGGTTTTCACTTTGCGAGAAGCTGGGTTTCTTCGCTGCGAAAAATATAGAATTTGCATGAAAAAAATATTCTTGGATCCTCAAGGAATTTGGAAAAAAAAATTTCAAAAATGGCACATCGATTCGTCCCACCCATTCAGGTTTGTGAGATATGAACAAATCTTCTTCGCAGTTTTGAAATTTTTTTCTGCAAAATTTCATTTTCACTTTTAAAAATGTGGATTTCCTTTTGTTTCTTCTTCTTTCAAATCATGATAGCATGGATGAGATTTTTGGAGGATGAAAATTGTGGAGTGCAACAATATGGGGAAAATATGGGAGAGTTTCGCCAACATATGGAGATTTGTGGGGAAATGAGCAAAAATGAACCAAGTGTGGAGTATATAGCATTTGGCATGAAGAGAGGAGGTGGGGAACATTTTTTTCCCCAATTTTCCCTTTGGTTTGGGGATAATAGGTTTACAAAAAATTCCTAATCCTGGTGTTTCCAAGTGTCGTTTATGCATGCGAATGAGAGGGGGCTTAAAAAGTTGGTCTAAGGGGCTAAACGGAGTTTTCGAGGTCATATGAGTGATTAGAGAGCTTAAAGGGGAGGAAAACTTTTTTACACCTATTTTCCAATTTGGTTTTCTGAAATGGGTTTGAAAAAGGTCACCTCAGCCTTAGGTTGTGTTGTCACCCTCTAAATTCCCCTCATTTTTCAAGTAAAGTTTCAAAAAATTTGAGTTGGTGCCTGTTATCCCAATTTTTCCCCACGAAAAATTGATCAAACACGACCTTACTTAGAAGAAAATCATAAGGGGAAGTTTAGTCATGCGAGCCCGCATTCCAAATCCAACAATGAAGGGGCAAGGTCGGCAAAGGAGATCAGAGTGCGTAGGAGAAGATTGAATAAAGGGCTCGAAGTTTTCGGACTTCGCATGCGAGTCGACTCGGGGCAAAGCAACGGACCCGCGAAGGTGCCACGTGCCTCATCAATGCAAAAATTCAAAAGGCATGGCCCAAAGAGAGACCCAAAACTTGCGTCAACCCTCCACGTGTCCAAGGTCTAAAAAAGGGACAGAGCCGAGTCATTTAATCGACTAAGTATAAGAGGGTCGGTAGAAGCCTCCACATGCCTCATCAGTGCAACTTCAGAAGTGAGACCCAAGGGATAGACCCCAAATGAGCACCAACCCTCCACATGGTCAAAGCCTCAAAAAGTTAAATCAGCCGTTGAAAATTCTAAGGCTAGCAGACAACACCATGTGTCTCATCGGCACACCTTCAAAGGTTGAAGCAAAGGCAGTTCCCCAAAAAAGTGTTAGCTCTCCACGTTTCTAGGGTCCCATAGTATTCAAAAGGGGAAGTTATGACCGTTGAATCGGCTAAGGAAAGGAGAACCAGCGGAAAGCCCCACATGTCCCTTCGGTGCTCTTTCGGGGGTGAATCCAAAAGCAAGTACCAAACATGTGCCAACTCTCCACATGCCAAATCGGTGCACCTCTGAAGGTCAAGTCCAAATGGAGTCTCCAAATGAGGGGGAAGCCTCCACGTGTCCCAGGTCAGACATAAATCCTTCGCCAAACAAAGGGACTTACTCAAAACAAAAAAATATAGAACAGGCCCAAAAGGACATGTGGCCATGTTTCATGTCAAAATCGGAGAGCGGGTTGTCGAACACTTTAGGAATTTTACCTTTATTTACAAAAAGAACGTAAAGTTATAAAGTGATCTGCGGCCCGCTCATGCCAAGGATGAATTCAAATGTTGAGCCCGCATCGAAATTCAAAGCATGAAGGCGGGCCATCGGAGCAATTTGGGAATTTTGGTTTTATTTCCAAAAGAGAGTTAAAAGTTAAAAAATGATCCACAACTCCACTGGGGTCTTGAGCCCGCATTGAAAAGTCAAAGCGGGGAGGCGGTCGGTGGAGCACTTTGATTTTTTGAGATTTTGTTGAAAAGATTTAAAATTGTAAAAGTGAGTGTGACTCCATCCCCACTCAAGTAAAGCCACATGTCAGGCCTATATCCTAAGTAGATGGGTAGACCAAAATGTAAAAAAATGCAAAGTCTCTTTAAAATTCATAAAATGCAAAAGGTGCCCCTAGGACCACTTCAGCAAATATCTTCTACGTGGACAACTCAAATTCAAATTTGTAAAAGAAAGATGAACGGATGTGATATGATGCATCTGGTTTTGCCACCAGGCATGGAAATGGCCGAGGCATTAGAGAAGCTCAGACGTCAGTTTCTTGAATCAATTTCATCATTTTTGTAACCAAATGTAACTATTTTTTAGGATTATTTAATGGATTCTCCATGTCATTATGTGGGTTGGATCCTAGTACTTTATGGATTTAATAGATTCAAAAGTAATCAATACATAAGTCTTTCCCTTTCTTCCTCTACTATTCCTTCTTTCCTTTGTCGAATTTTCGAATCATCCATCTTTTATGATAAGAAACTTTGTGTTCTTGTTTATATGATTTTTGGAACTTTGTGTCTATGGAATTATATCTGTTATAAAAGTGAATGATTATATTTTGCATCTCCCCATCTCAATACGTATAAGGTTATACTTTGTTATCTATATTTCCTAAAATTATTGTTATGTTCTTCCTCTCTCATCTCCTTAGTTCTTCTATTCTTTCGTATTGATGATCTTTGTGTATCAAACATTTAAAATTATTAGTAATCCACACTTTGAAAGTTGTACATTTGTATATAAGTTTTGCTGCTTGATTTCAATAAGGGAACCTCTCCCATTAAAGAGGAGGGACTTGTTGTCCCTGACTATGGTTTGTTAAAGTACCATTTAAAAACCCAATAGTTTTTGGTGACTCTACTAGGGAATTCGTTTCAACGTATCCCTTTCTAAAAGAACAAATTCAAGATCATTTTCGATCTAGCGAATCTAAGATATACTTGTGGTAAAAGGCTCTCGGAATAGAAGATTCCCATTTTCAACTTCTGGAGAAACAAAACTTCTCTCTTCTTCCAGCAAGAAGGAATAGAGGAACTCGTTCTACAAGCACACCTCCTGTTAAAGACAGAAATTCCAAGAATAGCATTCCTCAAGAACAACTCAGTCCTAATCTTTGTGCTTTGATACTTGTTGGTGTTTTAGTTCCCCTTCAGTCAATTTTTCCAAAGATGGCAGCCCCTTTGCCTTGGGGACAACAAGTTGGGCCTCTTTCTCTTCCTCAACCATTGCATGAGTTACCTAGGGGTAACAAGAAAAGTTTTCCCAAATTCCGGGGTGATGGGAAGGTTCATCTAGATGACATCCTCATTTTATACCTTAGAACAAGTGAATTTTTTTTTTTTTTTTTGATAATTGCATCCTGGTTCTAAATACATAATTTAGAACTCACAAATCAAATAACCATTCTTATAACAGACAACCATATGCAGCTGTAATGACTCGGAGTACCTCCGATCTATTCATTCCATGACTCGGTAATCTACCGATCTATTCATGAGTAATAAGAGTTGGCGTTTTTATTTAACACTTCACTCTTGCGGTTCTCTTCCCTATTCTGGGATTCAGAATGCTCTGTCCAAGGAACCTAACTAAATAATTGTTACCATTATTCATCGGCATCTCATCCCTTAGACTAGGTGAATTAGGACAACGCAATCAAGCAAATTGCTGCGATACTTTGGCCAAAGATTTGAAACATACTGTTTATGTCTCGTATTCCTTAACGGCATACTCGTCAATCTGGAATACGCCCTTCACCCCATTCTTATGTTATGTAGAATGTCTTATACCGACTTCTGTCAGTCCCTCCTATCTCAACTTATTCACTCGGAAACGGATTAACAAGGTGATAACGTTATATGGATGCCCACGAGGATTAGGGATACGATGACATACTGGTTCAACCCTAGTTAAACCAGTGTGTCAAGATACCCCGAATCTCCTAGGCAGCCTTATAACGTGACCACATTCCTAATCGGTCCCTGAGTAACTCGTTCGAGATCAAAGTGTAAATCTTAGCGATCAATGCAAAGGGTGTCGTCATAAGTCACCTGCATTGTTGTAACTTCGAGAAGATCCTAATCTTCTCGGAGGTACAACCCTGCAGTTGACTTGTGCCGTCAACCTTTAAATCCACCTCGGAAAGATCTACTTATTAATATGCGTTACGCACGTTGAGTTTAAATTACATTAAAGACGTTCCCCTAGGGTTAGCCTTTCCCGATCCCTGGATTCTTCGTCTTAGAATGACCTTCCTCAATAAAACCCATTACACGGTGGAGATATTAAGGCCAAGGTCTCATCATGGAGTTCTTAGAATATACATGATTCTAAGACAACGGAATTTGACAATAACTCATAAACTTCACATGAGATTGCCATCTGAACCCCATTAGGTTTATATCAGTTCTCCTAACTGAATTTATATCATACCTATTAGTATCAAGATATAAATGATTAAGAATCCAATTAAATGTTGTCCTGTCATAATCAAGACTAGGGATTAGTAATTTAATTCAGCTTGATTAGCGTTCTGCTTAGGTTTATTTTAATCCTATCTTTAGAAAGACAATGATTTAAATTTCAATTTTGCTTTCGATAGAACAAATTAGAACTACTAAACACTCATAAGAATTCAATCACATTTTCTTGTAAGCTTTCATTGACAATCACAAAAGTCTCCAAATTATACAAAGATAACATTGCCCCTCCGGTATATAAACCGAAGAAGGTCAACTATCAAAATAAGAATACAACACATAAGTAGCAAATACTTATTTCTATTCCTTTCAGAACTATACAAATACATTTTATGCATTCAACATACTTGATACAATGCTCAACGGAAAAGGAACATCTTTCCACATATAGTACATTTAGAAAATCAAGATGTAATTCATTATAAATCAAATTAAACAATCTGATCATCCTGTCAGATCTGCATTGCTTTTACCACTTACGGCATCCATCTGCAAAAATTATCAACATGGGTCAGTTCAATGAACTGAGCATGATAAGCACTAACTCTTAAAACAATTGCAATCCGTCAATTGTTTTCATTAAACACCCTGTTTAAATGATATAAAATCACCAAACAAGTAAACATGATTCAGACTATACGTTAGGAATATATCATGTCTATAACGTGTAATAATAATTTTCGTTACAGAGTAGTACTATATACTTCTCAAATATTTCATCAAAATATTAGGGATCAAGAAGAACAAAAGTATCCTAAGCAATTATTCATTGTAAATCCCAAGATGAACAAACATCAGACAATCATGATATTCAACTTAAAAAAGAGGAATACCATATCAATCCTGATACCGTCATTATGTAAAAACAATTACAGATGTTAGTTAAACAATTATATCAACTTATAATTTACAACAGAAGAGAAATAAACAAATTGTACATGTTTCCCTCTGAATTAGCTCATGACTATACCATCTTTTCAAAAGCAAGGCATTCACCTAATACGCATGCAAATAAATCAGTCGAGTCCATCAACAGCACACTGTTTTGTTAAAACTTAAAATAAAGCAACTACAGTACAGTAACCCTCTTGCCAAACAACGGTGTCTATCTACCAAGCAGACTCAGTATGACCTTGCGCAAGAAGCGACAGACAAGAAGATAAACACTGAAAGGCTTTTAGACACAAGGTCGAAATCAAAAGATCTCCTTTGTTATCGCAGTCAACCAAAGACTCATGATCATTTAAGCAATGACATTTCCCTATGACTATGCGGAGGGATTTTTAAACGAAATCCAAGCAACATGCACAGCCACATCCAACTGGAATGTAGTCAGAAAGAAAACATAACATAACATAACATAACATAGTCACTTCTGAACGCATCCAGAGTTGAAAGTATGTTATTCACGACCTACTTTATAGAAGCCATAATTCATGATGTCAAGCTATTAAAGAAAACCAACAAAGCCAAGAACATTACATGTTCATACTCAGGCTTATACAGAAAACAGTGACATAGATTACCATTCGAGGATTTAAAACTAAGTCCGTAAATAGTATTCACAGTTTAGCTTTTCCGGAAGCCGATATACAAGATATCTTCCCATACTCACGGAACCCAACGGTGTCGAAAACAATAGTAAACCCAACAGTCTTAATTTGAAGCAGTTACACTGTTTATCTATCAAGAATTCAACTGAGTCCCAACAATAATACAAGATAAAAATAGTTAATGATTCTATCTATGCCAACTATGGTAAGCATTCAAAAATCAGGTGTAAGCAAATCAAAATACTGATTTCATAACAAGGAATTCAACTGAACCTCTTCAAAATTCTCGAACAAGCTTACATAGAAGGAAACGTAAATGTATACCCAGGGAGTCTCACTAAAAATTCATTACAAATAACAGAGGTCGTATGACCTGTTACTTCTACAAGATTCCAACGAAATTCAAATTATCAATACTCAAAGATGTATCTATATCCTCAACAGTGGACCATAATATACGATTCATTCAAAGGACTCCACAGAGTCGTTTCAATACAATAATCATATATATATATATATATATATACTATCAATGGGTTGAATCCCCATAACCTCCACGCAAGGGGAAAAACAACTCCAGCAAGGTCGTAATGAATACTGTAACACAGTGAGTTACCTTTTCACAAATAACTATAAAATTTCATAACGAAACCCAACCAGAATCCATAACCACCACTAAATAACAACCACGACAGAGCTTACAAAAGAAAAGGTCAATTAACTGAACAATCAAACAAATGTCCTTCAGTATCCCTTCCGACAGTTTCCACAACAAGAATCAACGAAAAGTATCCATCAACAAGCATCTCAATAGTCTGTACCCATCGAGAGAACAATTTATGGACTCACACAGAGCAGGCCTATCACATATACTTGCAATAATTTCACATATTAAAGCCGGAATGCAAAACACAAAGAAATATAGCAACAGTTCGAATTTAATAAACACCCATCAAGGGATAAATGAAAAATCGAACCAGCATGAAGATACAGTGACCAAAATCACACAAGACAACCATAGAAAATCATCTATTTCCATAAATCATTTGAACAGAGTTGTTCTAATGAAATCACTTGAAAGACAGCAAGATTTTTAAAGGTTAGGGCCTAACATGCCTGGATATTTGCTCAAAATTCCGAAGCAGACCACTGAAAGAGCTCGGACTTTCTTTTCCTTTTCCAAGTTAGAGCCACCAACAAAATTTTGCTATTTCCATGACTTATATATTTTCCTTGCCAGAGGAAAGAGCTAGATACGCTCATACTCGCCATGCAACACAAAGAAGACTGGTGCGAAGAACCAGTGAACAGGCAGAGGAAAACCGAATTCGTGATAAGCCAAACAAAACATTAACTTTCCAATTTGCATGCCTTCTCGCGAATTCCGAGCTCGACTACCGAGCTCATTAATTGCATTTACTCCCAATTTCCCGCTCAAACTCCACTGCCACCGACCGCCATAGTTGGCGATAGACAAGAGAAATTCCAAGACCATTTCCAATTTTGGCGAACTGCCACGTCGGCTCAAGTTAGCCGTTTTAAAACCTCCGCCAATTACCTATCCCTCATGCTTATCCACGCATTAAATAACATAGAAACTGCTGCCCATGGTTCGCACCCCTCCATAGGTCCCCAATAATCCTTGCTCAATAGTTAGGTTAGTAACTTAGGTTAGAATTTAGGATAATACCTAGTCTAACTTCATAGAACATAGATACTAACTTAGGACATTAGCTCTTAGCCTAGGTCTAGGTTAGATTATCACTAATCTAACCCCTAGGTTAAGTTTAGTTTTAGGTTACTAACATTAATAATTCCAGTTAGGTCTACATTCCGTATGCTCAGAAAAAGACCTACAACATGCATTCTTGAACAGGGTTAGCTCCTGTTCTGCCTTAGGCTACAGAATTATATGTAACAGAATTATTACCTGGTCCACGACCAAGACCTTCCAGATATACTTCGATATCGGGAACCATTCCATTTCACACGATCAACCTGAGTTAGACTTGGGATTGGCTTTATTCAACGAATTCAGACCTTGCAACCTGTGAAAGGTTTATAATTTTTAATTCATCATGAAAACTTAAAGCACCACTTGGATCAATACCACTGATCCAAGGCTAGGTCTTATAGATGAATAACTTTATAATTCATTCCGAGATCAGATTAAACTCAGATGTAAAATGAAATAAATAAAAGAGTCTAATCAAATTCTCTCACCAAATCTCGCAATCTGCAAAGAAGATTCAAGACATATCAAGCATGAATTCTCAATCAAAGGAACACATCCTTTTTACAAAAGAAATCACATATCAACACTTGTATGCTTAGGAGGAAGTAACAACAGTTCAGGGTGTTACATGCTTCCCTCCTAAAAAGATTCATCGTCCCGATGATTACATATTCAATTAACCTTCAGGTCAACCAATTTATCAGTACACAAACAATGTGACTATTTCCAATTTGAATAGTTCCAGAAATCAATGTCACAACACATTTTATTCAACCTGAATAATGTTTGCCTTCATCTGGCTTTCATAAATACTTAAAAAAAAAAAAGTTCATTAAAGAATGTTTTGTCAACAGATTTCATTCTGTTGAAAAAGAGAAGGAAAAGCAATTTTCATCTCTTCCAGATTTTCCCAAGTTGCACTTTCTTCGTTAAACTGGTCCCACTGGACCTTACATTGCTGTATTTCATGATTTCTTAAATGCAATTGGCGAGTTTCCAACACTCGTGTGGGTTTAACCACGATTATTCCTGGGTCTTGGACCTGCAAGGAATTCCAATTTAAAACATGTGACAGATCTGAAACGTATTTCTTAAGCAAAGAAATATGGAAAACATCATGCATGCGAGATAAAGCAGGTGGTAATGCTAAACGATAAGCTACAGGATTGATTATTTCGACAATTTCGAAAGGTCCCACGAATCGAGGTGACAACTTGGCAGCCTTGCCAAAAGTTATAGAACTCTTTCTGGGTTTAACACGAAGAAAAACCTTATCACCAAGCTCAAACCTTCTATCAACCCGCTTAAGGTCAGCATAGCTCTTCTGCCTATCCGCTGCTTCCTTTAATCTTTCACGAATCAGCTTAACTTGCTGTTCCATTTCTGTGAGAATCTCTGGTCCAATTACCACTCTATCCTCAACACTGTCCCAACTAACAGGAGTTCTGCACTTTCTTCCATAAAGTGCTTCAAATGGTGCCATTTTAAGAGATGAATGATAAGTATTGTTGTATGCGAACTCAACTAATGGAAGATACTCTTCCCATTTATACTGTTGATCCATGCAATACATCCGCAACATGTCCTCCAACACTTGATTTACCCTTTCAGTTTGTCCATCCGTTTCCGGATGATATGCAGAACTGAAGTTTAGTTTTGTTCCAAGAGCTGTATTAAGTGTTTGCCAAAACCTTGACGTCATTCTTGGATCCTTGTCAGATATAATCAATTCTGGTACACCATGCAATCTGAAAATTTCATGTACGAATCTTTTGGCCAGCACTGGTGAATCATCCTTTAGATTTCCAGTGATGAAATGAGCTACCTTAGTCAGTTTATCTACAACTACCAGGATAACATCATGTTTATTCCTAGACATGGGTAATCCTTGTACAAAATCCATGGTTATTACTTGCCATTTGTACTGCGGTATGCTATGAGGATATAACAGTCCAGCAGGGTGCATATGTTCTACCTTCACCCGCTGACACTCCAAACAATGGGTCACAAAATTTATGACATCCTTTTTCATACCTTTCCAAAAGTATTGTTGTTTCAGATCAGCAAGCATCTTTGTGATACCCGGGTGTCCAGAGAAAGGTGAATTATGAAATTCCACTAACAACTTCTTCCTCAAGTCGTTCAACATAGGTACATATACCCTGTTTTCATAACGCAAGATTCCTTCATTATCAAAATGAAAACCTTTATACCTTTCATCATTAGGTTCTGCAGCAAGCGCTGCCTTTACCTGCAGAAAGTAATTATCAGATTCTGAGGCACTCTTTACCTCCTCCTTGAACTGAGTTCTTAATGTTATAAGAGCAGAAATGTGCCTCCTACGACTTAGAGCATCAGCTACTCTATTCTCCTTCCCTTTGATATAGCTAATATCAAAATCATATTGTGATAAAAATTCTAACCACCTTCTCTGTCTGGCATTCAGATTAGGCTGAGTAAAAATATATTTCAGCCCTAAGTGATCAGTTTTCAACTCAAAAGGTTTCCCAAGTAAGTAGTGTCTCCAGACTTGAAGTGCATGAACAATGGCAGCAAGTTCCAAATCATGAGGGGCATAATTCAGCTCATGTAACTTAAGTTTTCTACTTTCATATGCTATGACCTGATCATTTTGTAGCAAAACACCTCCAAGGCCTTCCCCAGAAGCATCCGTTACAACAGTAAAATTCCCATTAGGGTCTGGTACAGCTAATATAGGTGCAGAAGTCAACTGGTCTTTCAGACTTTTGAAAGCCGCTTCGCACTTGTCATTCCATATGAATTTCTTATCCTTCTTCTGCAATGAAGTTATTGGTGCAGCTACCTTAGAAAAATCCTTTACAAATTTTCTATAGTAACTGCAAGACCCATGAAGCTTCTTACTTCATGCACATTCTTTGGCGCAGGCCACTCAGTTATTGCCACTATTTTTGAAGGATCTACAGCAATTCCTTCTTTACTTATGACATGACCCAAATAGTGAACTTCTGAATCAAAGAAAGAACATTTGGATAACTTACCATACAACTTTCTTTTTCTCAGAATTTCCAAAACTATCTTCAAATGCTCATTGTGCTCCTCAACGCTTTTAGAATAAATGAGAATATCGTCCAAGAATACAAGTACAAACTTGTCCAGATATTCTTGAAAAATATTGTTCATTAAGTTCATAAAGGTTATGGGTGCATTAGTTAATCCAAAGGGTAGAACCGTGAATTCATAATGTCCGTACCTTGTTCGAAAGTTGTTTTATGAATGTCTTCTTCTTTAATCCTTAACTGATGATAACCAGATCGAAGGTCTATCTTAGAATAAACCGCTGCTCCACGCATCTGATCAAATAGATCGTCGATCCTTGGAAGTGGATATCGGTTCTTGATTGTTGCTTTGTTCAACATCCGATAATCAATACACAGCCTAAGTGTTCCATCCTTCTTTTTCACAAATATCACAGCGCACTTCCAAGGTGAAACACTTGGTCTAATCAAACCTTTTGTCAAAAGTTCTTTGCAATCGTGCCTTAAGCTCACTAACTCTGTAGTAGTCATCCTATAAGGCACTTTGGAAATAGGTTCAGTTCCTGGTTTGATTTCAATGGTGAAGTCAAATTCTCTCTTGGGTGGTAACCCTGGTAATTCTTCAGGAAAGACATCCCTGAAACTTTGTAACAGAGGAATTTGCTTCATATAATCACCATCTTCTTCTGAAGATTCAGATATCTTTACTACATAAAGAGTACATCCTTTATTCTTAGCCTTTTTAAGCTGCATAGCTGACAGTTTTCTAACTGAAATTTCCCGTTTCACACCTTGAATCTCTGTTGTTTCCAGCTGATCATCTAAACATTTTATGTTCTTTTCATAGCAGTCTACTTTTGCTTTATGGTCAGCTAACCAATTGACACCGATGACAATGTCATACGATCCCAAAGGTGTAACATAGAGATCAACTTCCGTGGAAAAGTTAGGTAAGTCAAGGACTGCCCCAAAAAGACACATACTCACTGTATGAACAGAGTTATTACCATACTGTACAGTCCAAGATTTATCCATTTTTCCAGCTTTTTTTTTAAGTTTAGAAGCAAGTTTATTAGAAATAAAACATTCAAGAGCTCCTGTATCAAAAAGAATAGTGACAGGTATGCCAAATAACTTACCCAAAACTTCTATAGGTGTTACTTGCTTTTCAGCTTGCTTGTCCGCACATCGCAAAGATGTATCTTATGCTGCTGATTACGATCATCCTTCTTCAAAGGGCACTGATTTGCATAGTGATCTTTGCCACAATTGTAGCAGCCTCCTACAGGTCCCTTTTTAGGCTCAAAGTTGCCTCCAGTTTTGTAATTGTCACGCTGTCCTCCATAGGGCTTCTGCCCATTATTATAATTTTTAACAAAATTATCCCTTACATTTCCAGCAGGCTTATTTACTACTGCTTTCTTATTGTTATCTCCTGGAAACTTACTCTTGTTTCCAAACTTTTTCCATGGTCCTTTTCTAGGTGCAAGAGAGGTTGAAGAAGGGTTTGCAGTCTTCTTCCGCACTTCCTCTTTATGAGCAGAAATAGCCTTTAATTTCTGTTCTTGCCTTATGGCCTTTTCAACAACTCCTTCCATAGTGGTTGGACTGTGAACATCGACCTCTCCCCCTATCACGGGATTCAATCCCATGATGAATTTCCGTATTCTGAACTTCTCGTCAGTTTGATACTGTGGTACATACTTGAGGAGTTTTGTAAACCGCTCCCAGTATTCAGTTACCGTTAGCTTCCCTTGAGCTAAGTTCTGAAATTCTGTCATTTTCTGATCATAGAAAAGTTGTGGCAGCCAACGTTGCCTAAAATAGCCTTTAAATTGATCCCAAGTAATATTGGTCTCATCAATGTTTAGTTCAGCTTTACGGCTATCCCACCACGAAGATGCTTCGTGGGAAAGCTGATAGGCTCCCCAAATAGCTTTGGTTTCCTCTGAGAAGTTCCTTATTGCAAAGTACTTCTCCATTTCGCTGAGCCAGTTCTCAGCTCCATCTCCTAATGTGGTGCCATCATACTTAGGTGGACTTATCCTTTTTATATCATTAGTGAGTTCTGCTGCCAATCTGGCCTTTTTGTTTTCTAGTTGACAGTGTGCATTCCCAAAGATTAACATCAACACCCATGTCGGGGTTGTCCTCAGGAGGTTGCTGATTATTATTATCAGCTTCTTCATCCTCCTCATTTCCCATCACCTGCTGCTCAAGTACAGCTAAACGATCTCTTGTGTCCAACAGGGCAGCAAGGATCTCATCAAGTTTCTGGGTTGTTGCCGCTCCTCCTTCAGGTGGAGCATTATTCGCAACGTTCCCCCTTGTTCTAACCATTTTCTGTTACAAGAAAATTCAGGTTTTTATCAGATTATGGACACAATAGGTCCAAGAGCTGCAACCTTCAGCTCTGATACCAAGATGTAACATCCTCATTTTATACCTTAGAACAAGTGAAATTTTTTTTTTTTTTTTGATAATTGCATCCTGGTTCTAAATACATAATTTAGAACTCACAAATCAAATAACCATTCTTATAACAGACAACCATATGCAGCTGTAATGACTCGGAGTACCTCCGATCTATTCATTCCATGACTCGGTAATCTACCGATCTATTCATGAGTAATAAGAGTTGGCATTTTTATTTAACACTTCACTCTTGCGGTTCTCTTCCCTATTCTGGGATTCAGAATGCTCTGTCCAAGGAACCTAACTGAATAATTGTTACCATTATTCATCGGCATCTCATCCCTTAGACTAGGTGAATTAGGACAACGCAATCAGCAGCTTGCGATACTTTGGCCAAAGATTTGAAACATATTGTTTATGTCTCGTATTCCTTAACGACATACTCGTCAATCTGGAATACGCCCTTCACCCCATTCTTATGTTATGTAGAATGTCTTATACCGACTTCTGTCAGTCCCTCCTATCTCAACTTATTCACTCGGAAACGGATTAACAAGGTGATAACGTTATATGGATGCCCACGAGGATTAGGGATACGATGACATACTGGTTCAACCCTAGTTAAACCAGTGTGTCAAGATACCCCATCTCCTAGGCAGCCTTATAACGTGACCACATTCCTAATCGGTCCCTGAGTAACTCGTTCGAGATCAAAGTGTAAATCTTAGCGATCAATGCAAAGGGTGTCATCATAAGTCACCTGCATTGTTGTAACTTCGAGAAGATCCTAATCTTCTCGGAGGTACAACCCTGCAGTTGACTTGTGCCATCAACCTTTAAATCCGCCTCGAAAGATCTACTTATTAATATGCGTTACGCACGTTGAGTTTAAATTACATTAAAGACGTTCCCCTAGGGTTAGCCTTTCCCGATCCTGATTCTTCATCTTAGAATGACCTTCCTCAATAAAACCCATTACACGGTGGAGATATTAAGGCCAAGGTCTCATCATGGAGTTCTTAGAATATACATGATTCTAAGACAACGGAATTTGACAATAACTCATAAACTTCACATGAGATTGCCATCTGAACCCCATTAGGTTTATATCGCTTCTCCTAACTGAATTTATATCATACTTATTAGTATCAAGATATAAATGATTAAGAATCCAATTAAATGTTGTCCTGTCATAATCAAGACTAGGGATTAGTAATTTAATTCAGCTTGATTAGCGTTCTGCTTAGGTTTATTTTAATCCTATCTTTTAGAAAGACAATGATTTAAATTTCAATTTTACTTTCGATAGAACAAATTAGAACTACTAAACACTCATAAGAATTCAATCACATTTTCTTGTAAGCTTTCATTGACAATCACAAAAGTCTCCAAATTATACAAAGATAACATTGCCCCTCCGGTATATAAACCGAAGAAGGTCAACTATCAAAATAAGAATACAACACATAAGTAGCAAATACTTATTTCTATTCCTTTCAGAACTATACAAATACATTTTATGCATTCAGCATACTTGATACAATGCTCAACGGAAAAGGAACATCTTTCCACATATAGTACATTTAGAAAATCAAGATGTAATTCATTATAAATCAAATTAAACAATCTGATCATCCTGTCAGATCTGCATTGCT
Source organism: Taxus wallichiana var. yunnanensis (assembly GCA_018340775.1). Taxonomy (NCBI): domain Eukaryota; kingdom Viridiplantae; phylum Streptophyta; class Pinopsida; order Cupressales; family Taxaceae; genus Taxus; species Taxus wallichiana. The sequence goes on from CM031239.1 coordinate 219,505,637, forward strand.
TTTACCACTTACTTACGGCATCCATCTGCAAAAATTATCAACATGGGTCCGAGCCAATGAACTGAGCATGATAAGCACTAACTCTTAAAACAATTGCAATCCGTCAATTGTTTTCATTAAACACCCTGTTTAAATGATATAAAATCACCAAACAAGTAAACATGATTCAGACTATACGTTAGGAATATATCATGTCTATAACGTGTAATAATAATTTTCGTTACAGAGTAGTACTATATACTTCTCAAATATTTCATCAAAATATTAGGGATCAAGAAGAACAAAAGTATCCTAAGCAATTATTCATTGTAAATCCCAAGATGAACAAACATCAGACAATCATGATATTCAACTTAAAAAAGAGGAATACCATATCAATCCTGATACCGTCATTATGTAAAAACAATTACAGATGTTAGTTAAACAATTATATCAACTTATAATTTACAACAGAAGAGAAATAAACAAATTGTACATGTTTCCCTCTGAATTAGCTCATGACTGTACCATCTTTTCAAAAGCAAGGCATTCACCTAATACGCATGCAAATAAATCAGTCGAGTCCATCAACAGCACACTGTTTTGTTAAAACTTAAAATAAAGCAACTACAGTACAGTAACCCTCTTGCCAAACAACGGTGTCTATCTACCAAGCAGACTCAGTATGACCTTGCGCAAGAAGCGACAGACAAGAAGATAAACACTGAAAGGCTTTTAGACACAAGGTCGAAATCAAAAGATCTCCTTTGTTATCGCAGTCAACCAAAGACTCATGATCATTTAAGCAATGACATTTCCCTATGACTATGCGGAGGGATTTTTAAACGAAATCCAAGCAACATGCACAGCCACATCCAACTGGAATGTAGTCAGAAAGAAAACATAACATAACATAACGTAGTCACTTCTGAACGCATCCAGAGTTGAAAGTATGGTATTCACGACCTACTTTATAGAAGCCATAATTCATGATGTCAAGCTATTAAAGAAAACCAACAAAGCCAAGAACATTACATGTTCATACTCAGGCTTATACAGAAAACAGTGACATAGATTACCATTCGAGGATTTAAAACTAAGTCCGTAAACAGTATTCACAGTTTAGCTTTTCCAGAAACCGATATACAAGATATCTTCCCATACTCACGGAACCCAACGGTGTCGAAAACAATAGTAAACCCAACAGTCTTAATTTGAAGCAGTTACACTGTTTATCTATCAAGAATTCAACTGAGTCCCAACAACAGTATACAAGATAAAAATAGTTAATGATTCTATCTATGCCAACTATGGTAAGCATTCAAAAATCAGGTGTAAGCAAATCAAAATACTGATTTCATAACAAGGAATTCAACTGAACCTCTTCAAAATTCTCGAACAAGCTTACACAGAAGGAAACGTAAATGTATACCCAGGGAGTCTGTACCAAAATTCATTACAAATAACAGAGGTCGTATGACCTGTTACTTCTACAAGATTCCAACGAAATTCAAATTATCAATACTCAAAGATGTATCTATATCCTCAACAGTGGACCATAATATACGATTCATTCAAAGGACTCCACAGAGTCGTTTCAATACAATAATCATATATATATATATATATATATATATATAAATACTATCAATGGGTTGAATCCCCATAACCTCCACGCAAGGGAAAAACAACTCCAAGAAGGTCGTAATGAATACTGTAACACAGTAAGTTACCTCTTCACAATAACTATAAAATTTCATAACGAAACCCAACCAGAATCCATAACCACCACTAAATAACAACCACGACAGAGCTTACGAAAGAAAAGGTCAATTAACTGAACAATCAAACAAATGTCCTTCAGTATCCCTTCCGACAGTTTCCACAACAAGAATCAACGAAAAGTATCCATCAACAAGCATCTCAATAGTCCTGCCATCGAGAGAACAATTTATGGACTCACACAGAGCAGTGCCTATCACATATACTTGCAATAATTTTCGCATATTAAAGCCGAATGCAAAACACAAAGAAATATAGAAACAGTTCGAATATAATAAACACCCCTCAAGGGTTAAATGAAAAATCGAACCAGCAGGAAGATTCAGTGCCAAAAATCACACAAGGCTACCATAGAAACCATCTATTTCCATAAATCATTTGAACAGAGTTGTTCTAATGAAATCATTTGAAGAAGAGCAAGATTTTTAAAAGTTAGGGCCTAACATGCCTGGATATTTGCTCAAAATTCCGAAGCAGACCACTGAAAGAGCTCGACTTTCTTTTCCTTTTCCAAGTTAGAGCCACCAACAAAATTTTTGCTATTTCCATGACTTATATATTTTCCTTGCCAGAGGAAAGAGCTAGATACGCTCATACTCGCCATGCAACACAAGAAGATCAAAAGAAGAACCAAGTGAATGCAGCAGAGGAAAACCGGAATTCGTGATAAGCCAAACAAAACATTAACTTTCCAATTTGCATGCCTTCTCACGAATTCCGAGCTCGACTACCGAGCTCATTAATTGCATTTACTCCCAATTTCCCGCTCAAACTCCACTGCCACCGACCGCCATAGTTGGCGATAGACAAGAGAAATTCCAAGACCATTTCCAATTTTGGCGAACTGCCACGTCGGCTCAAGTTAGCCGTTTTAAAACTTCTACCAATACCTCCGTCCCTCATGCTTATCCACGCATTAAATAACATAGAAAATCCGCCCCATGGTTCGCACCCCTCCATAGGTCCCCAATAATCCTTGCTCAATAGTTAGGTTAGTAACTTAGGTTAGAATTTAGGATAACACCTAGTCTAACTTCATAGAACATAGATACTAACTTAGAACATTAGCTCTTAGCCTAGGTCTAGGTTAGATCATCACTAATCTAACCCCTAGGTTAAGTTTAGTTTTAGGTTACTAACATTAATAATTCCAGTTAGGTCTACATTCCGTATGCTCTAAAAAAACCTACAACATGCATTCTTGAACAGGGTTAGCTCCTGCTCGCCTTAGGCTACGGAATTATATGCAACAGAATTATTACCTGGTCCACGACCAAGACCTTCCGATATACTTCGATATCGGGAACCATTCCATTTCACACGATCAACCTCGAGTTAGACTCTGGGATTGGCTTTATTCAACGAATTCGACTTGCGAACCTCGTGAAAGGTTTATAATTTTTAATTCATCATGAAAAACTTAAAGCACCACTTGGATCAATACCACTCGATCCAAGGCTAGGTCTTATAGATGAATAACTTTATAATTCGCTCCGAGATCGATTAAACTCGATGTAAAATGAAATAAATAAAAGAGTCTAATCAAATTCTCGACTCACCAAGATCTCGCAATCAGCAAAGAAGATTCATTACATATCAAGCATGACTTCTCAATCAAAGGAACACATCCTTTTTACAAAAGAAATCACATATAATCTAAAGCATCTTCTTCTTCCTCTTCCCCTGGAGCCAATTCTGATCAGTTAGTACAGAAGCTTGCAAATGATCTCATTTCTATCAAGAAACAATTGGCTCAGCATACTCCTTACCAAGATATTCCAAGGAAGAATTTTCAGCCTAGGAACCGCTTACCTCCTTCTCATACTAGATTGGCTATTGAAGGCCCACCCATCAAGGTTCTAGTCAATGTAACTTGTGAAGTTGAAGAACCTAATGATGAGGAGTTTAATGAACTCTATGAAGAACCAGAAGAAGAGGTTGATGAAGAACTAGAGGAGCTTGGTGGATCTCAAGTTCATTTCCTCACCACTGAAGGTATGGATGATGAAGATGAATATGATGAAAGAGTGGTAGATATGAATAGTGAGTCATATGCTATCATGACTCGGGAGCAAACGAATAGAAAAGAAAAAGTGGTGCAGCCTACTAAGAAATCCAAGGATTTTCCTATAACTATTCCAATGGTTATAAGAAGAGGAGCTCCTATTCCCACTGCCTCCACACAAAAGGTGAGTAATGCTAATATTCCTTCTTATACTTTTGTTTCCAAAACTTCTTGTCCTTCAAATCCTAAATTTGATAAATCAAAAGTTTCTCCTGTTCCTAGTAATGATGCCCCATCCACCTCCGGGTCTTTTGATATCATTGATCACCTCAAAAAGACCAAAATCCAAATTTTAGAGGCGATTTTTACCAAACCCATCCAAAATCCTTTGCTAAAATGGTAAACTTTGTCAATTCCAAATCCAAAGCTTCATCCAATACTTCTAAAATTATTTTTCCCACTCCCTCTTCCTCACCTCAACCAAGCCTTGTGCTTGTTGTCACTTCCCCTAATGAGAAAATTGCACCATTCTATGTGACTCTCCTCATAATCGGCCATAAACTCGAATTGTGTTATAGACTCGGGGCATCAAACAATGTAATGTCTACAAAAGTAGCTCATACTTTGGGTATGACTCTAACACGTGCCTTTGGTTCCTGTTATTCCATGGAGAGTAGAAAAGTGCCTTTGGTTGGAAGAATTAAAGATGCACAACTATTTTTGATGTTTTTCGAGAAAAACGGTCTTAGCCGCTATTTTGGTTGTTGATATTCCTCCCTCATATGGGATGTTTCCGAGTAGGCATTTTTGTAAGGAGGTACGAGGTGAAATTTAGATGGATTGGTTGCATGCTTTGATCTCATTCAATCGGAAAATGAAGAATTTGTTACCTAAGAAACAAATTGAATACATTGTGCAAAAGACTGATGATCCAAAATCACGATACTCTATGAAGATATAGGGCATGATAACTATATAATCATGTCACAGATGAGGCAAAACTTCCTAAGGGAGTGATTCATGATCCTAATGGCATTTGGGCTTTGGAATTTGATGGAAGCTACTCTTCATCTGGTTCTGGGGCTGGTGTGGTGCTAACCTCTCTAGAAGGGAAGATTCATCCTTTTTCATTCAAATTTTTTTGAAAATACAAACAATACAGTTGAATATGAGGCTCTCATCCTTGGGTTGAACATGGCAAAAGAAATGGGAGTGAAGAATATTTGTGCTCATGGAGATGTAGAGCTGATTGTGAAACAAGTCAGGGATCTTTTTCAAGTGAAGAATAGGAGATTGAAGCATTATAGAAATATTATGGGATTGATTCCATTTAGTTTCTTGATGATTTCTCCATTAAAGTTGTTCCAAGAGAAAGTAACACTAGAGTTGATTCTCTAGTTTGTCTCGTGGATATTTGTTGATTTCTCTCAAGAAAAATTTACCATTGAAATGATTCATGGGCCCAGTGTACCAGATAATGCAAGTAATTGGAAGGTTTTCAATGATGATCAACACTTTCTCATTCTTGGAGCTTAAGGACAACTTCAACCAATTATATTTTGAGAAAGTGAGACTTTTCCTAGAGAGTGTGTATCCTCTAATGAAGGAGATATCAAGGAAGAGATCGATCAAGATGGCTACATCAAATTGAAACGTAACAAGATCCCTAAAGGGTTGGTGAGTTTGGAAGATCTATTAGATAAGCATGAAAGTTACATTAATTCTAAATCTTCCCAAGGAGCACAACAATCGCTTAATGTGAAAAGGTTGATATTTGAAGTCATGAGGAACCCAAGATGGTGAACATTAGAAAATGTTACACTCAAGAAGAGAAGAAGAAAGCATTAAATCTATTAAAAAGGTATGTTGATGTTCTTTCCTATTCATATGATGATCTCAAGGCTTTCCAGCCAAAGGAAATGCAACACTTTATCCCTCTAAAACATGGGATCAAACCTTTCAAGAAGAAACAAAGGAAATACAATCCTAAGGTTGTTAGCACTATTTTTCAAGAGATCCAGAAGTTACTAAAGGTAAAGATAATTTTCCCTATACATCATTCAACATGGATTTCCAACATTGTTCTGTCAAAAAAAATAATGGTGAGTTTCGCATCTATGTGGATTTCATGAATTTGAATCAAGCCTCTCGAAGACAACTATCTTCTCCCCATGATGGGTCAATTTTTGCAAGCTGTCACAAGCTCTGAGATGTTTTCTATGCTTGATGAATTCTCTGGATACAATCAAGTGGAATTCAGTACCCCAGATCAACACAAAACTGCTTTTACTACTCCTTGGGGCACCTTTGCCTACAAGAGAATGTCTTTTGGTCTTATCAATGCTAGTGCCACCTTTCAGAGGGAAATGGACTTGGATTTTGGAAATCTAAAGGGAAAGTGTATTGTTGTGTACCTTGATGATTTGACTGTTTTCTCCAAAACAAGGGAAGATCACTTTCAACATCTTGAAGCAGTCTTCCGAAATGTAGAGAACATGGAATTTCTCTAAATCCTAAGAAGTTTTTCTTTTGTGTTACTAAAGGAAAGTTGTTGGGGAATATTATCTCCAAAGAAGGAATTAAGATAGATCTAGAAAGAGTTCGATAAATCCAGTAGATTCCTCTTCCCACAAACAAAAAGGGTGTTCACTCTTTTATTTGGTAAGATAAACTTCCCGAGTAGATTTATTCTTGATTTTGCATAAATGAAAATGAGAATTTCTCACATGATGAAAGGAAAGAAAAAATTTTGTTGGACTTCCAAAGGAAAAGAAAAATTTGAAGGTATCAAGAAACCCATTTCTAAAACTCCCATCTTAGCATGTCCTAATTTCAGCAAGGATTTTATCATCTATTGCTATGCTACAGAGAGTACCTTGGTTATTGTGCTAACTCAGAGAAATTCTTAGGATCATGAAATTCCAATAGCATTCATGATCTATGTTTTGAAATCTCATGAATTCAAATATACTTGTGATGGAGAAACATGCTTTTACAGTGGTCAAAGCTATCAAGCAATTTTGTTTTTATATTCTTAATTCTCACTCTATTGTGAATGTACCTGATACAACCATCAAGTCTATTCTTACACAACATGAGTTTATAAATAAGAGAGGCAATTGGGTAGCAAAAGTCCAAGAATATGACCTTGATATCAAGCCAACTAAGCTAGTCCAAGGTAAAAGGATTATGTGAGCTTATTGCTGAAGGAGTTGATGCAGAATTGTCCAAAGAAGCAATTGGTGTCCCTGTTGTCCTCTTCTTCAATTCAACAGATGAATGGTATGATGATATTGCACATTTTCTTACTTATGGAGAGTTTCCATCCCACTTGAGTACCAAGGAAAAGAGAGCTATTAATCTAAGGTTTGTATAGTATGTATTATGGGAAAATTCTTTGTTCAAGCGAGGCATAGATGGAAGATTCCTTAAATGTGTGGACAAAGAGCAACAAAAGAAGTTATTTTCAGCTTTTCATGATTAGGCTTACGGAGGGAATTTTTCTTCTACTGTCACTACCCATAAAATCCTTCGTGTTGGGTACTACTTGGCCTACATTGTTCGAGAGATGCATCAAAATGGGTAGGTAAGTGTGAAGCCTATCAGGCTTTTTTTGGGAGACCTAAGTTAGCTGCTTTACGACTAAAACCAGTAGTGATTGATGAGCCTTTTTAATAGTGGGGATTGGATTTCATCGGAACTCTTAATCCACCTTCCAGTGCCTTGAGCATACTCATATGATAATTGTTACAGATTACTTCACAAAGTGGGTAGAGGTTGTTCTAGTCAAAAGCACTACTTTGAGGTGGTGTGTAATTTCATCAAAGAGAACATCTTGATAAGGTTTTGGGTACCAAACAAGATTATGACTGATAATGCTTCTATTTTTTCTTCTTTTGAGATGATGGATTTTTGCTATGGCTATGGAGTTTCCCTTGCTCATTCTTCATTTTATTATCCTCAAGAGAATGGACAAGTAGAATCAACCAATAAGAATTTGGTAACCATCGTTCGGAAGCTTGTCAATGACTCTCAAAGGAATTGGCACAAGAAGCTCTATGATGCTCTCTGGGTAGATAGAATTACACCCAAAAGAGTAATTGGGATGTCTCCATTTTAAGTGGTGTACGGTGTTGAAGCTCATCTACCAGTAATAGTGGAATTATCAGCCTTGCACTTAATGAAGGCTATTGAAGATTCAAGCTTTATCAGTTCCTTGGACAAGAGGATCATGTATCTCCAGAAGTTGGATGAAGACAGGTTGCAAGTTTTTGATAGAATCTCAACTCATCAACTAAAGGTGAAAGTTTTATTTGACAAGAAATATAGACCCAGATATTTTTAAGTAGGAAACATTGTTCTGTTGTGGGAAAAAATACATGAACCTCGAGGAAGCCATGGTAAGTTTGATTCTCTTTGGCTTGGTCCTTTCAAAATCAGTGCTTTCTTTAGAAAAAAATTCTTTCTATTTGGATTATATAGATGGATATCCTCTCCCACTTCCTTATAGTGGGCAATATTTGAAGTTGTTCAAGTCCTAGGTGATTAGACAGTCCTTCTGTATATTATGTACAGTGTTTTGTTTTTGGTCTTTCCTTTTTGGTTTGTTTCCTTTTCCCATTGCGTGTGTGTTGTCTTCTATATTGGTTTTTCCTTTAACTCTATTTGCCCAATGGATAAGGCACTGGTCCTTTCCCAGAGTTTTCTATGGTTCTTGATCTTGCCTCATTCCTTTGTCCTAGCCAAGTCATCCCTAGAAAGAGCCAGCTGTTGTCACCCTCAAAATTCCCCTCATTTTTCAAGTCAAGTTTCAAAAATTTGAGTTGGTGCCTGTTATCCCAATTTTTCCCTTGGAAAAATTGATCAAACACGACCCCACATAGAATAAAATTGGAAGGGGCAGTTCATTCATGTGAGCCCACATTCCAAATCCAACAATGAAGGGGCAGGGTTCAGTGAAGGATATCAAAGTTTGCAGGATAAGATTGAAGAAAGGGCTCAAAGTTTTTAGACTTCGCATGCAAGTCGACTTGAGGTAAAGAAACGGACCCGTGGAAGGTGCCACGTGCCTCATTGGTGTAAATTCAAAAGGTGCAGGCCTAAAGAGAGACCCCAAACTTGTGCCATCCCTCCATATCTCCAAGGTCCAATAAAGGGACAAAGCCAACATTTTAATCGAATAAGTATAATAGGGTCGGCGGAAGCCTCCACGTGCCTCATCGGCGCAACTTCAGAAGTGAGACCCAAGGGACAGACCCCAAATGAGCGCCAACCCTCCACATGGTCAGAGCCTAAAAAATTTAAATCGACCGTTGAAAATTCTAAGTCCAGTGGACATCACCATGTGTCTCATTGGCACATCTTCAAGGTTGAAGCTAAAGGTGGTTCCCCAAACAAGCACCAACTCTCCATGTGTCTAGGGTCCCACAAAGAGTCAAAAGGGGCAAAACCAGCTGTTGAATCGGATAAGGAAAGGAGAACTAGTGGAAAACCCCATATGTCCCTTCAACACTCTTTTAGGGGTGAATCCAAAAAAAGGTCCTAAACATGCGCCAGCTCTCCACGTGTCCAATCGGTGCACCTCTAAAGGTAAAGGTCCAAACGGAGTCTCCAAATGAGCGGGAAGCCTCCATGTGTCCCGGGTCAGACATAAAACCTTCACCAAACAGAGGGACTTAGTCAAAACACAAAAATATAGAACAATCCTGTAAAGGTACACGTGGCCATGTTTCAAGTCAAAAGTGGAGAGGCAGGTTGTCAGAACACTTTAGGAATTTTACCTTTATTTCCAAAAGGGCGTAAAGTTATAAAGTGACCCGCGGCCCCACTAATGCCAAGGGATAAAGTCAAATGTTGAGCCCACATCGAAATTCAAAGCACAAAGACAGGCCATCGGAGCAATTTGGGAATTTTGGTTTTATTTCCAAAAAGAGAGTTAAAAGTTATAAAATGATCCACGACTCTGTTGGGGTCTTGAGCCCGTGTTGAAAAGTCAAAGCGAGGAGGTGGGTCACGGAGGACTTTGCATTTTTGTGCTTTTGTTGAAAAGAGTTAAAATTGTAAAAGTGAGCCATGACTCCATCCCCACTCAAGTAAAGCCATGTGTCGAGCCTATATCGTAAGCGAGATGGGCGATTTAAAATGTAAAAAATGAAAAATTCTTTAAAAGTCATAAAATGCAAAAGGTGCCCCAGAGCCCTTTTTAGTAAATCTCTTCCACGTGGATGGCTCAAATTCAAAGTTTTAAAAGTATTATGAATGGATGTGATATGATCCATCTAGTTTTTCCACTAGGCATGGAAACGGCCAAGGCATTAGATAAGTTCGACGTCATTTTCTTGAATCAATTTCATCATTTTTGTAACTAAATGTTACCGATTTTGAGGATTATTTAATGGCTTCTCCATGTCATTATGTGGGGGATCCTGGTCTGTGGATGTAATAGATTCAAAAGTAATAAATATAGAATTTTTCCCTTTCTTCCTCTACTATTCCTTCTTTCCTTGTTCGAATTTTTGAATCATCCATATTTTATGATAAGAAACTTTGTGTTCTTGTTTATATGATTTCTGGAACTTTGTGTCTATGGAATTATATCTATTATGAAAGTGAATGATTCTATTCGCATCTCCTTGGCTCAATACGTATAAGGTTATACTCTACTATCTATATTTCTTGAAATTATTGTTATGTTCTTCCTCTCTCATCTCCTTAGTTCTTCCATTCTTTCGTATTGATGATCTTTGGGCATAAAACGTTTCAAAGTATCAGGAATCCACACTTTGAAAGTTGTACATTTGTATATAAGTTTTGTTGCTTGCTTTCAATAAGGGAATATCTCCCATTAAAGAGGAGGGAATTTTTGTCCCCTAACTGTGGTTTGTTAAAGTACCATTTAAAAACCCAACAAGTTGCCACGTGTCCCTTTACAAATTTGACTAAGTATCAAAACACATACCTTGGAGGGCGACTTGGAAAGACCATAACTTGAGCTCCCAAATAAATTTTTGGATGATTATTTATATTTTTTTTCATGAAAAACACCTTTTGAGAAGATTTGAAATGGTACCATGGCTTGATTATTATTTCAACACCTCTAAAATCCTTATTTTTCCGAGGATCGCCCGATGTGCATGGAAAGAATGAGTTGGCCTAAAAAATGCATGGTATTTTTGGTAGATCTGATTTCACCACCATGTAGGGGATTGAAAATTATTTCCAATGATATCTTGTTTAGCTCATAAATAATTCTAGAGCTCCTAGAATCAATCCTTTAAGTTCAAGTACTCTTTTACGATGAAAGCTCCTTGACCTCAAAACCCACTTTTAGTGAAACGGATCCAAAACCTATGAAACTTCCCAAGAATATTCCAAAATATGTTATTCAATGTTCTTGGACCTTGAATACCCCTCAAAAATGAATTTTATCATTTGATCTAATCCGTGGTTGGTGCAATCGTCTTAGGAAGGCCGATGATAGCACCTCCTAAGATTACTTGAAAATCCATTTTTAGAGAGACTGCTCTCAAAATACGTTGAATGAATTTTTATTCCTAAATCACCTAGGGTGATGGATGACACTCACTTGTGGACCATTTGAATGACAAGATAGGACCGACATAGGGAAAGGAAGACTGGGGGTGTATTAGAAAGGTGAAATGTTGAAATTTTTCAACACTATGGTATGGTTATCTTATTTTATAGTGAACTTTTCCCATACAAAAACACAAGACAACATGTCCTATGCAATTCTTAGTTCCGTAACCCTCAAAGTGAGCCTTTCTACGAAACTCTTTCCAATCTATTCTAGCATATTCTCACCCGATCACTCGAAATTAGCTAAGTCATATCCCCTCTCTCACTTGCTTAGGGTTTCATATTATTACATGTGTCTTCTTGTAGTTTATCACTTATTTATCATTAGTTACAATAATTAATCTGAAATCAGATTTAATTCAATTTATATTAAGTCATTTGGTAAACCCAACATGACTACATTTAGGCCTCCTTCACCTCTCAAATCTAAATCTATCTTGGCACCTAGTTCTCCCATTCGTACTTTCAGGCCTACATCACAACCTCGCCGTCCTCACTAGTCTAGTCCACCTCATTGGCTCAAGTCCCCTACTTGGGCAGGGCCGTTCCCATAGGTGTTCTCCACCTCCTTTACCACATCAATCTCATTCACATGTACACAATTACTTTCCTATAGCACCGATCTTAGACCATGGTCACATGCCTTTGTCTCCTCATCTATCGGGCGGGGGCCTTCACTAGTCACCATTGTCAAATAGCCTTCTATCCATTACACACTTGGGGGGACATATTTGGTACACACACTATACTGTCATTACCTGATGACACACTCTAGCTCCATGGTTCATACTTGACTCTTGAGGGCACAATTCATAAATGAACCTCACTTCTCACACCCTAGATACTCTCTCTCACTCCATGCTTCATGCATATCTTTATGATCATTACCACATCACTAGTTCGCATACTTTATCTTTATTACCTAATGACACACTCTAGTTCCACCATTCATATTTGATTTTTAGGGAAAAATTCATAAATGAACCTTACATATCACATCATGGTTACTCTCTCTCGCTTCGTGCTTTATGAATATATTTTTAGCATTACCACATCGATGGTTCAAATACTTTATCATTATTATCCGATGACGCACACTAGTTATATACGGTTCATACTTGAATGTTGAGGAGAATTCCTAAATAAACCTCATCTCGGGCATATCCGCAAAGTAGTAACATCACTTCTACCATCTTCAAATCTTTCACATTGTAGCACACCCTCACATTCATAAAGCATTTGCACATCTTGGTTGCATTTATTCTTGTTGGCTTATATTATTTACATATTGCACTTTATTTCCTATGTTAGATGGGTGCCTAGTATGTCATCATCTTTTTCTATACACACATGTGTGTTCACTTGGTCTCTTCGGTGAATGTAGGAATTTTATAGATTCTTACGCAATGCATGATGTTTGACACTACTAATCACTAGTCCCACCGAGGCTCCTAGGGAATCTAGCTTTCTTACTCTCGTTATACACATCACATGTCACATTGTTACAATTCTTACTACTTCTTATCACTATTTCTTACCTTTTTCTGATATATACATGCTTTGACATAGTATTTATCTTTATAATATGCTAATGGGTGCCTAATGTGTAGCATTTTCCTTGCAGGATTTATGCAACCATAGTTATCTCATCGATTTTGTTTGATATTATTTTCTATTATTTATAGGTTATGCCCTATGTCACGTTTGCTCATTGTTTTCTTTTGGTTACTTTAGCCATAATTATCTTGTGACATCGTGAGCACGGTCCCATGTATGCAACCCAATTTTTGTGTTCCATCTTGTCTTCAAACTTGCTTATTACTTTGTCTTTTTTTACATACTATATTTTTTTGCACTAACACTAGTTACTAGCATATCTTGTTTTCAAGTACATTAGTTTATATAATGCACATATCCTACCCCCTAGAGGTATTTACTCTCATATTTGCATATCGATTGAGTCCTCTCCTTTGGACCGCATTCTCTTACTTACGGTCATTGCATGCACTTTGAATGAGGGGTGATTTATTGGGTGAACAAATAACCCCTACAAACAGCTCAAAGACACAATACAACACAAGATGCAAAGATACAAAATTGGCACACACACACAATTATAGATTGGTCCCAAATCGAGACTTGGACCAAAAACACATAACATACACTAGCACCCAATACTAGACAATAGCATTAGGCACTTGTATCTCCCACAGGAAATTATGTCCTAGTAGAAAAAAATCAATTTCTCAATTCAACACAATCTCCAAGAGTTTACAATACATTTCACCAATATCAAGATCTTTCCTGCAGATTCTGATTAGGTCACAATTCGGTTATAAAAGGTTACAATATGTTACAAATTAGGGACGTTCCATATATAGTGGAACTTATTTGGAAGTTTTATGGAAAGAGAGAAAAACAAACCTCTCTCCCCAACACTCTTCTCTTGGCATGAGATCACCCAAAAAAATCACTCTTGGAAAGAGACGCCCAAAAATCTCACCATCGGCGGGGACGCTCAAATCCTCAACATCTCTAAAGCACAATAATACAACTTTCAATCCTTTACTCTCTCATACATCAAGTGCACTGTTTCCTTTACACACTTTTTACTTACTTGTACATACATTATTGTGACTTTTCACATACAAAACTTTGACTACTTTCTCACACTTCTTTTACTGGTCTATCTTTACAAGCAACAAGAAGCAACTCACATCAAAAAGCAAAATCTCCAACATCACACTATTACGCATACACTTCACCCCTAGGGTCTACTTCCCTTTTCCTAGTTTCCACGCTTCGCATTACGATCATTTAACGCTTCACTTGTCCACTCAGAACACTATCAGCTACATTCTTCTCTATATGATTATAAGGTACACCTCTTTTATCTACTTTATGCTATTGAGTATTCACTAAGTAGTAAAAATTGGGGAAAATGTAGACACAAAATCTATGCACTTGGGTACATTTCTAGGTCTTAAAGCATACAAATGTATACATGATTCCTAAGCAAGAAAACTAGTGGTTGACAAATCCTTTTGGCCTTTTTGTTTTACCTCTTGCATTATTATTTTCCTTACACACCTTACATATTTTTCATAACTTAAGCGATTTATCGTGTATGGCCTTAGACATTAGCACCTGATTAGGACAAAAGTGCCTAACCACTCTTATCCCTCCCGGTGCTCGTAAACCTCTTTATCATTTTATTTCCCTTTTGGGTCTCTCATTACTTCTTAGTCACATTTTAGTACTTTGGGTCAGCCTTTCAATTTTCAATTATGAAATTCAAACAAGGGAATCATATATATACTTAGTTACTTCTTCTAAATTAGGGGCCAAGCATTAAACATTACTTACTCTCACCTAAGCTTACATCAAAGGCATAAGGTCATTTTAAAGGCCTTGACTAACACATCCATATAAGGGAAAATGGTTACATCACTCTGCATACACAACATAGGAGGGGAAGTTCATTTTATTCCATCTCACACATTTGTATACTTGGAGCAATTTAGATCTATCCCACTATCATAGTGCAACTTACACAAAGGAAACCTATGGAATCATTACACATACATACACATAGAACTACATAAATTCTAATATGTAGTGTAGTGCTCGGTCATAAGCTCACTCTTCAGTTACCATCGGGGTCAGTCTGACTCCCCATTCTACATCTTCTTTATTAGGTTTGATGTGGTTTGTGGGCATGTGCAACTAGCTATCTATTTCCCAAGTTCTGAGCACGACAGTGGTGCCATTGGATCAAAACCATAACAAAAAAATAGGATCAAATCAAAGCTTCCCCATCCTAAAAAGGATCAAAACCTAAGAACCTAAGCAAATACTAGCACCCAAATCAGTCACTAGTGCCTAGGCACTCCTGTCCACATGTGGGAATTTCTTTCTTATGCAATTCTGAGTTCCATAACCCTCGGTGAGCCTTGATAACACTCTTTCAAGACTATTCCAACATATTCTCAACCCATATCACTCAAAATTTAGTTAAGTCACCTTCCCTATCTCACTTATTGCATGATTATTTCTTTTTCTTACTGTATTTTATCACTTGTATATCATTATTTACAATAGTTACTCTAAAATTAGATTTAATTCAATTTAGATTAAATCACCTTGTCCAAGCCTTCCTTCCTTGAATGCCTTTACTTACATCTTTTCTTAAAACATCGGTGCAAGAGTTCAATGTTCCAACCTTATGTCAAGAGAATAGAAGTGGCTATTCTAGGTCCATAACTCCAACCATCCTTCTTGAATTTACTCTCTAACACTATTGTGTAAGCCCTTCCACCAACATGCGAACTTCCTTTCACCCCACATTTTTAATATCTTACAAATTCCTTCCCTTTTTCACAAGTCTCACATGTACCTACCATGAATACAACCTCTCTCCCACCAACAACATCTTCACAAAGCTCTAACTTGGTTTCCTATTAAGAATCTCGGTACACATTTAGAAAAATAATAGATTTGTTGTTAAAGACCCAAACTTGCTCAGTTTTCTTGGAAAAATACCCCGGTATGAAAACAAAATTGTCTAGAGGATTACATATGTGTAACAGATGCAAATATGAAAAGAGGACATCACTTTTCCTCATGGAACAATATAGATTTTAGAAGTAAACCTTATGTTCTTAGGTGATTGATCCATGTTGAGGAAATTTTCATTGCTCATGTTAATCATAAATTGTAGGTCATTCAAGCACAAGAGGGGCAATACAAATACACAGTTCACACAATAAGATTCCCTCAAAACATTTCCTCTATAGCAAAATACTTTCTACACTGACTTGGAGATTTTGACCTTGTACTCATACAAAAATTGGAGCCAATTTGACAAAATATGACTTCTATGTTAGCAAATCTCGTGTGTGGGAAGCTTTACAATTTAAAATTTCACATGATCCATACTATAAAGATGTATTGATCGATGAGAATTCTCTTGCATCCTTGCCTTCTTCCTCCATAGATATGACACTCTTTTTGAATAAGATTGCACTCAATTGTCATGAGATTCATGAACATCCAACAAATATGGTTGAACATGAGTCTATAGACATGCTTGACACATTTTGTCAGTCTTCTTCTTTTGTAACCTCCATCCTCAATTCAGGTTCTAAAGAAGAGGAAATTCAAAAATTTATTCTTGAGCATGGGAGAACAAGTCCTTTTACTCTGCAGTGGCCAAAATATTGAGTTGTGAAGCTCAATTACTTTGGATTAGCATGCAATGTAAATTTTTTTGGAAAAAGCAGTAACCATCATCGATTAGGGGAGCAGGCATTGGTTACCTAGGGCCGCATCGGTCGGTAAGGAGGAACCGACATCGATTAACAATAACCGACGTTGGTTAGGTGTGCGAGGATGTTTTAATTAATCTCGGGAATTAAATCTATTTTTAGCTTTAAAGTATATCTATTAATTGTAATTGCATGGCTAAGTGCCCTAAGTCTATAAATGATTGTATAAGCATAAAAGCTAGGGTTTAGAAGTAAGGATAAACAAGAATTAAGAAGAACTTGTAAAAGTTGGTGAGAGAGAGAATTATTGGTGATGAAGAAAAATCTTGAGAGAAAGATAGTACTGTACATCTTAGAGGTGTGGAAGATTGTAAATCTTCAATTGTATATCTTGTCAAAGCTTTGGATAATAGATTGGCTTTTTTCTTGGTGGATGTAGCCCACACTGGGTGAACCACATTAAATTTGGTGTTGATTTATATCTCTTGTTTTATATATTTATTCTGGTATAATATCTGCTTTTATTTACATGTATGCTTAGATCTGATATATTGTCTATACAATTGGTGTGCTAACCCAAACAACTGGTATTAGATATTTTTTTTAGGGTTTTTTGTGTTGACAGATTTACTCATAGAGGGTTTTCTGATTGAGTGAGAGCTACAACAATGATAGAAGAAAAACAAATACAAGGTAGAGAAGTTTGATGGCCGAAACTATCAATTATGGAAGATGTAGATTGAGGATTATCTGTATCAAAGAGATTTTTATTTACCATTGGATGAGAAGTCCAAACCTATGAAGATGAGTGATGAAGAATGGAATATTCTTGACAAAAATGTTTTATGATCTATAAGATTGAGCCTAAGCAAAGCATCCATGCCTTCCAATATTACGAAGTGAATTATACAAAGAGGGGTTAATGAAATCTCTTGCTAATTTATATGAAAAACCTAGTGCTTCAAATAAATTTTATTTGATGAAGAAACTATTTAGTTCTAAGATACATGAAGGTGGATCTGCATCTAGTCATTTGAATGATTTTAGATCTATTATAAATCAGTTAAAATCGGTTGATATTCCATTTGATGATGAAGTGAAATCACTTTTATTCTTATGTTATTTTCTTGATAGTTGGGATAACTTGGTAATGGTTGTTAGTAATACAACATCTGCTAATAATATTTTTAAGTTTGATGATGTGGTTAGTATAATCTTGAATGAAGAAATTCATAGGAAGAGTATAAAGGAATCATCATCTGGGAATGCTTTGAATGTAGAAATCGGGGCAGGAAGAATGAGAGATCCAAAAGTAAGAGTAATGGGAAATCAAAGTCAAGGGATAGCAAATCTAAATCCATAAGTAAGGGAATTGCTTATTGGAAATGTGGAAAGAAAGGACATGCAAAGAAAGATTATTGGTCAAAGGACAAAGAGAACCAACAACCAAACAAAGGTAAAGAAGCAAATATTGCTACATCATAGGTAATGTAAGATGCTCTTATTCTTTCTTTAGATAGTAGAATTGAATCATGGGTTTTAGATTCATGAACTTCTTTCCATGAACCCCTAATAAGGGTTATTTTAGAAATTATGTCCAGGAAAATTTTGGGCATGTTTATTTGGGTGATGATGAACCTTGCGGTATTACTAGTAAAGGGAAGTTCATATAAATCTGCAGAATGGAAATAGATGGGTATTGAAATATGTGAGGCATGTGCCAAGCCTCGGGAGGAATCTTATTTCGTAGGGTAACTAGGTGAATGGTTTGCATGGCTACTTTTACGGAGACTCTTGGAAAGTCACCAAGGGTGATTTTTTTGTGGCAAGAGGTAAGAAGGTAGGAACGCTATATTTATCTACCTATGTTACTTATTCCTTTTCTGCATTATCTACTTTAGATTCGATGCATGCATGTGGCATAACCGGCTTTAAGCCATATGAGTCAAACAGAATGTAGATCTTAAAGGCTAAGGGTAAGTTATCAGATTTGAAAGATTTATATCTTGATTTATGTGAGCATTGTGTTTTTGGAAAGCAAAAGAGAGTGAGATTTCTCAAAGTTGGGGCAACTAAGAAGGAACAAAATTGGAGCTTGTACACTCATATGTGTGGGGACCAACTCAAGTAGCTTCTCATGGAGGATCCCAGTATTATGTTACTTTCATTGATGATGCTACAAGAAAGGTATGGGTTTATTTTATTAAATGTAAATCTGATGTTTTTGAGACTTTTAAAAGATGGAAATCCCTTATTGAGAATGAATCAAATTCTAAGTTAAAGTATCTTAGATCTGACAATGGTGGTGAATATTGTAGCAAGGCTTTCAATGATTATTGTTTAGTGAATGGGATACGTAGAGAAAGAACAATTCCAAGAACACCACAAGAGAATGGTGTTGTAGAAAGAATGAACAGGACAATCATGGAATATGCTAGAAGTATGAGGATACATTCTAGATTGCCCTTACATTTTTGGGTAGAAGCAGTTGATATAGTGGTTTATTTGATTAATGGTGGGCCTTAAAGTTCATTAGATGGAAGAATACTAGAGGAATCTTGGACTGGAAAAGAGGTAGATCTTTATTTTTATAAATTTTTTGGTTCAGAAGCTTTTGTGCATGTTGATAAGGAAAATATAAAAAGTTGGATGCAAAATCCAAGAGATGCACTTTCATTGGTTATGGATCTGGTGATTTCAGATTCTATTTTTGGGATTTAGAGAATTTTAAAATTATTAGGAGTCATGATATTGAATGGAATGAAAAGAGAATGTACATGGATCAAATTTTGGTACCCAAGGATGAACCGATTGAGAAGTTTTTGAATGAAAATGAAGTCTTGGATTTAAAATTATTACCTACGCTGTGGTTACACAATGTAACGGTGTTAGTTTACCCCTAACCGGCATCGATCAAAAGATTCGGTATCAATTATAGATCCAAACCGACATCGATTAGAAGAACCGACGTCGATTCTGCAGGGTGACCGGCGTCGATCATCCGATTTGGATACAAATATTCATGAGGTTTAGATTGAGTCTCTGGTACCCCAAACTCATGTGAGAAGGTCACAAAGGGTAAGTACACCTCCAAAAATATTTACACCTTCTCTATTTTATTTATTATTTACTGATAATAGTGAACCAAAGAGCTTTGAAGAAGCAATGTAGGATAAGACCCACATCCAAGTGGGAGCATGGCATGGATGAGGAGATGGACTCCTTAGTACAGAACTGCAGACTTGGGATTTAGTTAAGTTTTCAACATGTAAGAGAACATTACGAGAACAAGTGGGTTTACAGATTAAGGAAGAAAATGGTGGATGAGAAAAGGTACAAGGAAAGGCTTGTAGTAAAGGGATTTGCATAGAAAGAAGGTATTGAATTTGGTGAAATATTTTTCATGTTGTTAAAATAAATTTTATTTGTATTGTATTGAGTTTGGTTGCATAGAATATTTGCATTTAGAGAAACTAGATGTGAAGATGGCTTTCTTTCATGGTGATTTGGATGAAGAGATTTATATGCAACATCTGCTTGGGTATGAAGTCAAGGGTAAGGATAAATTAGTGTGCATGTTGAAAAAGAGCCTATATGGGCTCAAACAAACTCCAAGGTAATGGTACATGAGGTTTGATAGTTTTATGCATGAGCATGGTTACTTGAGATGTGAATTTGATCATTGTGTTTATTTCAAGAAGCTTGAAAATGGGAGCTATATTATTTTGTTACTGTATGTGGATGATATGCTTATTGTAGAATCTAGTATGTAGGATATTGGTGAGCATAAGGAAAGCTAGCTCAAACATTTGCTATGAAGGATTTAGGAGCTGCAAAAAGAATCATTGGCATGCAAATACACAAAGACAAGAAAAACAAGAAATTGTATTTGTCTCGGAAGATTATATCTACAAGGTGTTAGAAAGGTTCAACATGCAGAATGTAAAACCTGTTAGTACACCTATGGTTAGACACTTTAAATTAAGTAAATATCAGTATTCATCATCACATGAGGAGGTCAAATGCATGACACAAGTGCTATATGCTTCAACAGTTGGGAGTCTCATGTATGTTATGGTTTGTACCAGACCAGACATTGCATAGGCAGTGGGAGTGGTGAGTAGATATATGGCCAATCTAGGTAAAAGTATTGGAAATTAGTCCAATGGATACTCAGGTATTTGAAAGGGACATCTAGCATGTAGTTATGTTATGGAGGATCAGATATTTCATTATGTGGCTATGTTGATTCGGATATGGCTAGAGATCTAGATGGTAGAAGGAGCACTACTGGATATATTTTCATAGTAGGTGGGATAACAATTAGCTGGATTTCAAGATTGCAAAAGGTTGTGGCTTTGTCTACTACAGAGGCAGAGTATGTTGTAGCTATAGAGGCTAGCAAGGAGATGATATGGATGAGTAGGTTCATGGAAGAGTTAGGAAAGGAGCAAGGTGATTGTAAACTATTCAATGATAGTCAGAGTGTAATTCATTTAGCAAAGAACTCAGCGTTTCATTTGAGAATGAAACACATTCAGTTGAGGTATCACTTCATACAATAGGTATTGGAGGATGGACAGTTGAATCTGGAAAATATTCATACAAGCGAGAACCCTGCAGATATGCTAACGAAGCCATTAGCAAAGGAGAAGTTGGAGCTACACTCCACTTCTATTGTTCTTCGAGTCTAAGACTTGAAGAAGAAGAAACAAAGCTAAGGAAGGATCCAAGAATGATGTTGTATAGGTATGGTGCAGTAATTAATCTCCAAGTGGGAGATTGTTGAGTTATGGAGCTCAATTACTTCATATTAGCATGCAATGTAAAACTTATTGGAAAACACAGTAACCATCATCGGTTAGGGGGAATCGACATCGGTCACCCAAGACCGGCATCGGTCAGGAAAGGAGGAACCGGCATTGGTTAAGGATAACGACGTTAGTTACTTGTGCGAGGATGTTTTAATCAACTCTCGGGAATTAGATCTATTTTAAGCATTAAAGTATATCTTTGATTGTAATTTCATGGCTAAGTGCCCTAAGTCTATAAATGACTATATAAGCATAAAATCTAGGGTTTATAAGTAAGGATAAACAATAATTAAGAACTTGCAAAAGTTGGTGAGAGAGAGAATTCTTGGTGATGAAGCAAAATCTTGAGAGAAAGAAAGTACTGTACATCTGAGAGGTGTGGAAGATTGTAAATATTCAATTGTATATCTTGTAAAAGCTTTGGATAATAGATTGACTTGTTTCTTGGTGGACATAGCCCACACTGGGTGAACCACATTAAATCTGGTGTTGATTTATGTCTCTTGTTTTATATATTTCTTTTGGTAGAATATCCACTTTTATTTGCATGTATGCTTAGATCTAATATATTATGCATATACCGGTGTGATAACCCCAACACGAAATTGGGATTTCACCTATAAATGAATACAACACAAAAGGTTTGTTCTCTATGGCATTTCCAACTTTGTTTCCAACACAAAATCCATGTTAAAACAACCCGAGAATGAAGGAGGTGTTTTTGCATGAATAAGGTCTACATTCTTTGCGGTTCCATGATGATTATTTTGGCACCCACCCTCATCTTAGATATTATCTACTTAATATTATAATGTGCCACAAGAGTCGAGAAACTATAAGAGTATTTATGAAAGATAATATTGAATTTGGTGTTTGAATAACTATCCAAGATCTTGGAAAAGACCGTATGACTTCCCTAATGACATACTACCCAAAACATTGATGTGGTTTGGTGCAACCTCCGAGGGATTTGATCCTTCTCGAAAAATAGTAGAAGAAATTTTTTGACATGATCAAACAATTAGGTCCACCTATTTTATTTTTCACTCTAAGTTCCACATACACCAAATGGCTAGACCTTCATCACATCATGCTCGGCACTCCCCCTCATGAATCTTATGAAAATCAATGATGGAGGACCCTTAACATTTTTTATCATCCCCACCTACTGTCCACATACTTACACACAAAAAAAAATCCATGAAGAATTTTTGGAAAAACCTCTTAGAGTGAAAGACTAATCATACACGTGATTAAATTATTGTGTAAAATATTTTTTTTGTTTTACCTTGTGAAAATATTGTTTACTCTCCATAATTCCTACAAGTATGAATGGAAGCATAAAGTATCTACACACATTCACAATTTACTTTGGATTGAGAATGCACCACACATTGATATAATAGATTCAACGGATCGCATCTATGGAGACCACTAGGAAATACTTTGATAGTTGCATGTCTCGCTTGGAATCCAAGTCCCTCTTGCAACAGATTAGAATTTTTACACCACTCCATTTAAGGTGACCCTTTCCTAATGGATACATATTAAATTCTTTCATTTTCCCCAGCCAAATACCTTAAAGAGTTATTGAATTGAGTATAACACCACAAAAAGTGCTCTAAACAGACCTATCGAGGAAAAAACAAAGCTGACTCCAATGTTGTTACAATACCCCGTAGAAGACTCACCATATATAAAATTTGTATGTTGAGGATGATGGTACAATTAAATACATGCCTACAAAGAATGATGATAGGCTAAACATACATAACCAAAAAATGTTGTCAATCTAAAGAGCTAATGTTGATTGTCATCTCGTAGTATCATGGCATGTCATTTAAAAATACATTGCAAAGTATGCATCGAAGGAAGAACAAAGATCTGAAACCTACCATCAAATGCTTTCCAAAATTTCAAGAGATGTGGATCCTTATTTCTTAGCGGCAGTAGTCATCCATAAGATGCTATCAGACAACATTGTTGAACATGACAAAAGTGCACAAGAAACACCCCACATGTTACGAAATTGCCATTGGTTTTTTTTAGTCGTTCCTTTGTTTCCTTAAATGTTGGGAAAAAAATAAAGTGAATCATTGAATCATAGTTATAATTAGAGGACACAACACTCTTCATCAATTCCTATAAGGCGTGACCCCCATGGAAACCATGTCTCTCATTGAAACAGATCGAAATTGGACTTATAGTTGGTAATGTATAGGTAATAAATGGAAGTTGCGAATATTTTCAGCTATTGTTTGTGTCTACCCTATATTTCCCAAGAAAAAGCAACATATTCAACGTACTTTGAACTCTTTTGTTGGGGAACTCCTTTTATACAAGCCCTTCCATATTATTTCTACAAACATTGGCACCATCGCTGAAGATATTATTTCAAAGTGGAACTTGTTCAAGAACAATTATAGACCCTAGCATGTTCAGCAATCCACCACTACTCCCAAATATTTCTTAAATTTTGAGAACTATTTCGAGGACACCGTGATAAAATTTAACACAATTACGATGACTGGAAGTTTCTTTCACAACTACACCCTGTGTAAACCATGGAGCTTCACAGCCTGCATTTTTAAGCCAATGAGACTTTAATATTAAGCACAATTGGAATGTTCATGGTGTTCAATGTTCTTTACAAGAAAGTGGACCTTCTTTTATAAAAATCCAAAGGAAGGCTATAAATACGGCTTGTCATTGTATATCCTCTAAAGCATGTATTAACAACTTCTCACCCGCCAAAAACTAGCATTTTATACCATTTTCTACCACTTATCAAATAAGGGGAACTTTCCACCTTTGAGATTAATAATTTAAGGAACTATAGGAATAGAAAAGTCATATCTCATTAATTCTATCAAGTTAGCATTCAATAAAGTACAATGTACTGCCCCACCTCGGGACAACAAAATCAAACAGAAATTACTTAAAAATTTGGGGTAATTTTTTTTTTTTGAAGTGGTCAATAATTACTAATGCTCTACTTAACCCTTTTCCTCAATATTTAATTCATATTAAATATTAATTTCCCCGAAGTTGCATAAATACTAGCCCAACACAGCTTGCTTATTTCATTCTACTAAGTATTAACTGAAATCACAATTTTTATTAAGTCTACACAACCTTTTTAATAAATTTAATCTCCCCTTTTAAATTTATTTGCCCACACACCCCCTCCCTTTAATTAATTCTCATCCCCACTATATTTCCCAATCCCATAAAAAGGCTCATGACTTTAAGTGTGTAGGAATAAATGGGAGCCCTAGGATAGATTAAATATTGACCCTAGATCTCATATTGCCCTAACATCTTTATGTTTTCTTTTCCTCCTTTTCATCTTCTCATTTTGTTTGGTTTTTTCTTTTCCAAGTGCGGGTTGGAAAGGAGCTTGAAAATTTGCTTCCATGGAGATATTTGATGAGATTCTCCATATTTATTTCATGTGTATATATATATATGGATTTTTTTGTTATATATAGATACACACACACACACACACACACACACACACACACACACACACACACACACACACACATAAACTAGACCCTCTAAAAACCCAAATTACGAAGGTTTAGTTGCAGGTCTATTATTTTTAAATGGCACACAAGTTAAAAAGGAAGGGTTTTCGGGGCGAAGGGGGGCAGCCGCAGGGGAATGAAGGGGGTTCAAAGGTGATAGGACTGGTAGCGACCGCAGTGGATGTAGGGACAGGTGGCGGCAGGAGTGAAGCTAGTGCAAGGGAGTCACAGGGGAGGACGGGAGGGGAAGGGCCACAGTGCAGCAAAGGCGGCGGGGGACGGGGGCGCATGGAGGTGAGGGGACGAGCGGAGCCGGACTTAGGGCGATCTGGATGGGTGGGGGAGGGGTTCGGCCCTCCACCAAACCGTACACCAAAACAAATTTGCTTTTATTTATATATTTTTTTCGTTTATAAAATTTAAGTTTTAATTTAGTTTTGTATATTATATATAGCTATATATATATATATATATTTATTTTAATATAGCAATAATAATATTAACTAAGTAATTTATATATAACTATGCTTAACATAATGTAGTTCAGATTATAAACTAAAATCACCCTTTTTTTACATATTAATAGTATTTCAAATGTAACAACAATTTATTTCAAGATGATAATAACGGGTTTTAGTCTGTTATTTTAATGCAAAAAGGAACTTAAAAATTTGAACTATTCACACTAAATGATTTTTGGTAAAGGAATATACAAATATTTCAAATGAGAAAAGAGGTTGATTTCAATAAAATTTGCAAAGGAGAATATTATTTCAAATGAGAATACTAAGTGTTGTCCACTCAAAATTCCCTGCTCTGATGAAAGTAAAAATTTAAAAATTTTGAGTTTAAGTGTTTTCTCTAAAGTACCTAAGTCGTGAAATTGAGAAAATATGTGTTTTTGGGTCATTTTGAGTGATTTTCGAACTGTCGGAACTTTTTGTCCCAACCGTCCCAAGTTCAAAAGTGCGTTACTTTCCCGATCGGCCGATTTCCCGGTTGTCCCGATTTCGGCCCGTCGGAACTTTTCGTCCCAAGTGTCCCAAAACTTATTGTGCAAGTTGTTCCATTTTCGGTCGAAACACCCGAACCGCGTACTTCGCGCATTTTCGTCTCAAATGTCCCAAAATTTTTTGGACCCATTGGAACCTTTTCGGCCGATTCACCCGAATCGCGCACTTCGCGCACTCATGTCCCGCATGTCCCAAAAGACATTTGTGCGTCTTCTCCCTGTTTACCCGAATCGGCCGAGCCGCGTGTTTCGCGCATTCGCGTCTCACATGTCCCAAGTGAACCAAGAGTCATTCGTGCTTATTTTTCCCGCTCTACCCGAATATCATGCTTATTCAAATTGGTGGGTATGTATTAAATGTGCATTTATGACCTTTCTCTCTCCTAAATGGCTATATAACGAGCATTTCCCCTTTGCATTTTTCACACTACTTCCATGCTATCTTTTGCTCGAACCCTTGCAATTTGAAAACCTGCGCGTGTATCCCCTCCCTCTGTAATTCCTTTCCGAGTCTGGTTTGCGGCTCTGTCCTCCTAGCTACTATCAATATGAAGATCAAGTTTCAGGGACAGGAACAAATTTCACCACTTGAGTCTGCCGTTCACAATATTGGGGATAGCGAAGCTCGTCATCTCGACTTCGGTGATTTTTGGGCGAGGATGGCAGACGCAAACCCTACACCAATGGCACAAATGATTCATGATAGCGGTTTGGCTTTCGCCGGAGGTTTCCCAATCTCGGTACAGTGTGCTGATACCGTGCTTTCATGCGGAGCTCACTTCGACCCCGCTTCGAGCGAATTGACCAATATACACGGGGAACTCATCGCTAAACCGGATCTGCCGCCATTAGCACTGCTCTGAGGATTCCAGAGATGGATAATGCTATAGTCGTTTCCCGGGATCAAGCACAGGCCCTGTTCAATCAAGACAGCGACAAATACAAGGCACGCGTGGCGAAGTCCTGGCTTAAAAACCCTAGGAAGGGAGCGTCTCGTCTGTCCAAAACCCTTTTCCGGCAGATTTTAATGAAGAATTGTCTGACTTTATAATTCTGCTGGCTCGGGTTATGGGTTTGCCCTCTACCAACGAATTCCACTTCTGGATGTGCCCGCTCATCAGCATGGTGTGCGAGGGAACACAGAATATCAGCTGGGTGGAGATCATTAGCATGAATTTGGCGAGCGGTTGTCAGCGTGCGTGCAAGAAATGAAGAAATTCTATATGACTTCATACCTGATGTACACTCTAGCAGCATCAAGGCAGTGGTTCGGTTTTTCTTATATAGATGCACACAAAGACGATCCAGTATATGCCTACTGCCCGCAGTTCACCTTGGAGACCAGCAATCGTAATTTCAGAAGGGTCAATGACGCTTTTACCATGTACGTGGTCAGATTGCTCGAAGGTGACACTTTGTCGAGAGATTTTCGATGAAGCTATGACTCTAATATCGCACTACGGTGCTTACTTCATCTAGTTCAGGAAATTCTCTTATATCAGGCTTGCCAGCTATGAGGGCACCCCTCTGAGACTACCCATGTTCTGCAATGATAAAATGGCCTTGATAGAAATATGCAGGTAACTAGACAAGTTGCACAGAACTTGCAGAGATAAGAAGATTTCTGGCTTGCACTTTCCCATCTCTCTGGGAAACTACTCTTGCAAAACAGCCCTGGATGCTCAGAACATAGAGAGAACCCTGGTCCCTATCACCATTCATTTCTTCAAGCCAAGGACCTGCTTCGACTTGAAGAAGTTCATTGAATAGAACATCAAGATAATCTACCATCACAGGGCTGATACAGAAGACTACTGGGCTGACTGTGCAGATGATTTTGAGGCCAGGAGAAGACATTATGGCAGGTTCTCTCTGTCACTAATCCAAGAACTCGGTCTGTATCAAGTTCCTGAAGGTCTCCAGGATGACAACTCTGATCTATACTCGTATGAGTATGAAAATGTGGTTAAGCACACTCCTTTGGAGGACCTGGATTGGAACAGGAAAGAGAGGGATGATCTGGCTGAGATCCTTGCTCCAGTCTTAGTCAGGACTAAGGTCTGGTTTGACAGGATAGTTCAAGAATTCAGGAGGCATTCAGGAGAATCCTCTTCTAAGGATGCTTCAACACCAAGAAGAGAAACATCTATTCCAAGGTCGGAAACACCAGTGAAAACCCCACCTACCTCATCAATACAAGGACCTGCAGCTTCCACTCCTTCTTCATCCACTCAAGTGTACCAGAAGAAACTCAAGGAGGTTAAGAAGGAGCCTGTGGAAAATGATCCTCAAAGAAAGCAGGCAGAGTTGCCTATGGGACCAGAGAACATCATTGTTCTCAGTGAAAGTGAAGAAAGTGAAATGCCAACCCCTGCAAATGCTCCTGAAGACCCAGCTGATAAAGATAAAGAAATCCAGAGCGCTGAGCTTTCAGGTGATGTTGACTCTTCTGCCGCAATTGCCCCAAGTGCCCCACTCACCTCTCAACTCGAGTCAACAGCTGCGCAGACCTTGAGCATCATGAGCTCTCTGTCTCTTGGTCCCCTTGCCCCTCCTGCTGATTCCTCTTCCTCTTTTGCGTGGGTGCAACCTTTGGTTGACAAAAGGAAGAGGAAATTTTCCTCTCGGAGTTCATGGTCAAATTTTGATGCTGTCAGCACCTTGTTGGGCACCACTCCTTCTCGTGCCAAGAAAGCCAGAACTACTTCCAGAATAGTGTCTGATGCTCAAGGTCAGCAATTCTTGGAGATTGCTAAGCCTACAGTGGACAAATCAGAGCAAGACTTGCTGGCATCTGACTTGGAGCTTTCAAGAATTCCAATGGGAGAGTCTACTCCTGAAGGTGAGATCCATAACCTCCAAGAAACAGTCACAAGAGTCATTGGGAGGGTAGAGAAAGGGCAGCAAACTATTGAACAATTAGAAGAACAGGCCCAAATTCTCACAGGTTTCATCAAGTCTCTTTTGTCTAAGGACAAAGTTTTGGACCCTACTCCATTGACCACTCTTCCACCACCTGTAATTTTGAGCCAAGATGAAGTACAGAGTATCAAAGACATGCACAAGTATTCCGTCTATGGCAGAGCTATGGAAGCCATGGTGGATGATATGCTTGTTGCAGGGTTGAACTTCATCGATGAAGCTTTCAAACTCCATGGAAAAGTGAATAATTTGCAACAGAAGTTGTCCTCTACTATCGGGATCATGGATAAAGAGCTCAAGCTCTGGAGTAGTTGCATAGTAGACCTCCGCCTTATGGGACAGATAGATGAGAACGTCTTACTGGCAAATAAGGTTTTTGATGATGCAAAGGATAATCTATCAAAGTCCTGGGTTTACAGTGTGGAGTGGAAAATCAAAGTCTTGGAGGAGGCTTTGGGAGAGCCAAGAACAAATTGATTGTGAAGGGTGAAGCTTTCAAGACACTGGTGGTCTCTGCTTTCAAAGATATACACTGCCATCTTCAAGATGAAACTTCTGGTGTACTCCTTTCCCTGCAAGAAATCAAAGCTCAGTTCAGAGCTTTTGTCAAAGATAATCTATTCAAGGAAAGCTCCATCTCCAAGGAGAAAATGAAGGAGGTCTGCTCTCTTCAATCTGCCATTGAAGAAGCGAACAAAGATTATCATACTCATATCGAGTTTGATAAAGAAATGGAGAAGTGTCTCGGTTTTTGGGGTCAGTCTACAGCCAACACATCAGTCCCTCATGGCAGAGACATAGCCGAGTCATTGAAGAGATTCAGGCAGCGAATTCTGAAGTCAGTGGGTCTCTCTCGGTAACCGACCACCTGTCTTCTTCTCCTTATTCTTCTTTTCTTTTCTATTTCTTTTTCTTGGATTCATTGTAATAAGTTGAGGTATTGCGATTGGCAATCCTTAACTAATCTTTAGTTAAAAGAAGTAGTTACAAAGAGTAACTGACTTGTAAGCTATATAATGGCCTTTCCACGCCATTTTGAAGGAGGAAGAACTTGGCTTATTTTCTGAAAAGTGTAAATATATCATAAAGAAATCAATACAGAAGGACTTTCCATTCTTTGTCTATCTGATCTCCGTTATTCCTAAGCTTTCATTTATTTTCTTTGTGAAGATCATTTGTCTCAAGTTTTTAGTCTCACCGATTGCATACTCTTCAACTTTGCAAGCCTGGTGATCTTGTATAACCAAGAAGGAACTTTGTGTCCTTGATTAATGAATCTGCGTTATGTTAAGAAACTTTGTGTTCTAGCAGATGTTATTTATAAAACTTTGTGTCTCTGAATTCCATCTTATTTATCCAATACAAATGATCTTGTTTCAATTTACTGTGACTTCACATACATAAAGAATTACTCTGATATCTATAATTCTGCATGTTGCCTTTCTGCTCTTTCCCATACTCTTTTTCCTCAGTCCTTTTGTAATTGATGATCTTCATAGAAAACACTTTCGTAATATCCAAGTTTAACCAACAAATCATGTTTTGTACATTTGTAAATAGGTTCGTTTCTGAATAAGGGAACCTCTCCCATTAAAGAGGAGGGACTTCTTGTCCCCTGACTGTTGCTCTTCGTAAAGTCCTATCTGACGACCAACACTAAGAACAAACCATTAAATTTTACATGGAAAAGAATTTAAAACTATTCACATTCCATTCAATAATATTTCAAAAAAATAAGAGTAGATACCTTCTTTCCCAAGGTAATACTAAATGATTACTTCAAATTTACACGCAAGTAAGAATCTTCAACAAATAATATACTCTTTTGAAGAGACATGTTTTCAATAAACAACTTTTCTTTCTAAAAAAAGTTACAACAATTCATATGAAGAGATTTTCATACATGTTTTTCAAGCTTAAACTTAAAGAGCATCATATTCTAAAAGTACAACTACACAAGAATTCCTATTACAAGTTTCATGGTAAGTTTGAAGAGAGATTTCTCAACAAGTATGTCTCAAGTTTTCAAGAAATACTAGTTATACAAAATGGAGAGTTTACAAGGAGAGGGAAACTTCCACATAACCATACTCAAGAGGTTTACAATGCAAGTAATGTTTCACCAAGATTTGAGAGGACAAAGAAGCTCCAACTATCACCAACTTCCATCTTTGAGATCCAACTTCAAATGCCTTCAAGAAATCCATACTAGGAGAAGAAGCTTGTTTTACCACCCAACTATAGGAATTATTGCATGCCTCTCCCAAGGTTGGGATGCATGCTAGCCTCCCCCAAGCCCATGGGAAAGAGGACTACTATCCACAACTTTACACAAGAGTGAGGGTGAACAAACAATATTACATCCACACAAAAATAAGACAAATATCTAAAACAAGACTCCAAATTTGTAAAGATGAAAAGGAGGAGAACCCAAGTTCTACCTCTAAAATGGGGAAGAGAAGAAAGTTTTCCAAAAGTTGTAACCATCATTAAATGCACAAAAATAATATCTTCATACCCTCCTTATTTCTCCAAATTCATTCAAGCCCTCCTTATTTCTCCACCCTTTCACCAATCCTTCTTGGAAGGATTTTCAAACCCCAAAGGGGTTTCCTCACCAAGAATGGGGAAGGAGGTTCAAGCCAAATGACCCACCTTCCCCACCTCAAACCATTTGAGGGGAGTAACTAAATCCTACAAGGCTTTCCCATCAAGCCTATGAGGATTGAGAGGGAAAATCCCTCTCTCTTCCCCCACAAACTCCAAAACTCCATCATGCCATATGATGGAGGGAGTAAAAACAAGTAAACAATAAATAAAATCCACATGCAACAACAACATTTCCAAGTAAACAAAACTAACATCTAGTATGACATAAAACCACAAATAAGCTCAAGAATCCTACCTCCAAAAATCTCTCCAAATTCAATCTCTTCCACTTCTTGACCCAAGCAAACTCTAGCTCCAAATCCACAAGACTCCAAGCAAAAGCTCCAAAAAAAAGTTCTCTTCTTTTCCCATGAGGGGGAATTTGAAGAGGAGCAAGAAAAAATCCTCACAAATGAGGGGGTGACATGTGTCACCCCTCTCTTCCCTCAAGGTCAAAGATGCCAAAGATAAAAGAGAGAAAGGATAAAATGGCTTTTAGCCCTCTTCTCCCAAATTACTCAAAATGATAACAAAACAATCTTGTGCAACTTTTAACAAAGCACACTTATCCATACCCCTTACATGGATGTGACCAAGGGGAGGCAAAAAGGGAGGGAAACTCCCTCTAAGCCTTGAAATAAGCCCCCCTACCTATTAGGTAGGGTCCAAGGGCCCATTTTCATGCTAAGGGAACTCCCAAACTAAAAAGGGGTCCCTAAAATAACCCAATTTCGGGTTTGGAAAATTTGGCACAAGGGTAGAGGGTGTGGGGCCCACCCAAGGGTTCACATGTGACCCTAAACCCTTTTGATTAAGTACATCATTAAACAAATTCAAAACTTAATGTAAGTGGGGCCATTAATTCCCCTAAACAAGTTTACAACACAAACTAAACACCCTAAGCAAGATTAATAATACAAGACATATTACATTACAAATGAGGGTCACCCATGGTGCCCAAAACAATAATTCTAATGCTAAGGCCTCATGCAATAAACACAACTAGGACTTAGCCCTGTGGGCTGCTTGTGTAAAGTTGTGTAGCTGGCCTGAATCCCACGTTCTCCTATGACCTATTACCTGCACACTCATTACACACATTAAATGCACATGTCTGATAAAATGTGAATCAACTACTAAATAAGATATCAATGAATTCTAAACTAACATATCATCTCTCTTGGAATCAAAAATGCGACAATGTGCACAATTATACACAATTCACCATAAGTTAGACATAATGATAAAGTGACATGTATCCATAGAATCCCAACATGTAACTAACTAAGTATCCATCAATATAATTACGGTCCAAAACAACATCATATCAATTAGTATCCATGACATCATAAGATAATGCGACAACATAGTAATCAAGCTAAATTGGCGCTATACGCCTAAATCTCCATACATGTCTAATAAGATCAAATCTCCTAATGTAATGTCCAAAATATAACAAATCCCTGCCGAAACATGTCTATGAGTAAAGGAACAACAAGTAACTGAGCTATAAAAATGTGGGCACTACATCCCCCTCTACTAAAATTAGACTTCCTCCTGGAAGTCACTGAAAGAGATAGGGATATCTAGCCCTCAAAGGTGTCGCATCCTCCCAGGTAGCTATTTTCTCATCATATTGGTCCCACTACACTCTAACCTGGTTCAAGTCTCAACCCCAAAGGGTCAACCTTCGGTGCTCTAGTATGCGTACGGGCTCCAATCTCCACTATCCTCCATCCTCTACCTATAATGTTGACCAATCCAAAACATGAGAAACATCTAGTACATATCTACATAGTATAGAAACATGAAAAATATCGTGGGCCCATGCAAGGTGTGGTGGCAAAGATAGGTGGTAGGCAACTAGACTAATGACCTCTAAAATATCAAAAGGCCCCACAAAACGAGGCGATAGCTTATAACCCTTTCTATAGAGAATTGGGATTTTATGCGAACGAACTTTCAAGAAGACTTTGTCACCCACTGAGAAGTGATGATCAATCCTCTTGGTGTCTACATACACCTTTTGGTGTGCTTTAGCCTACTCAAGACGTTGTCTAATCAAAACAACATGCTGCTCTAAATCCTGAAGATAAGTTGGTCCCAAAATAATCCTGTCATCTAGTCTGATCCCAACTCAAAGGTGTCCTACAAGGTCATCCATATAGAGCCTGGTAAGGAGCCATACCAATGGAACTATGATAGTTGTTGTTGTAGGCAAACTCAACTAAATGCAAATAATCTTCCCACTTCTTCTGCTGATCCATCACATACATCCTCAACATGTCCTCCAGTACCTGATTAACTCTCTCTGTCTGTCCATCTGTCTCTTGATGATAGGCTGAGCTGAAATTAATATGAGTACCCAGAGCGATCTGAAAGGAAGTCCAAAAATAGAAGTGTAGATGGTATCCCTTTCATTGATGATGGTCTTCGAAATCCCATGTAACCTAACAATATCCTCCATAAATACTTTGGCAATGGCTTGTGCATTAAAGGTTACCTTAGTTGGCGAGAAGTGCGAACTTGGTCAACTTATCCATAGTGACCATAATGGCATCATGACGATAAGAAGACATAAGGAGTCCAACTATGAAATCCATGGAGATCACATCCCATTTCCACTCGGGAATATCATGAGGATCTAAGAGTCCCGCGGGGTGAGAATGTTTTGCCTTCACCCTCGCACTCGGGGCAACGTGCAACAAAATCTGCTATGTCCCGTCAAAGACCTGGCCAATAATATAACTCCCTCAGATCAGCATGCATTTTCTTTACTCCTGGATGTGCCGCATATGGGGCTCGATGAGCCTCTGCAAGGATGAAGCTACGCAGATCACCTGACTTAGGCACGTAGATGCGCCTATGGAACTGAAGTAAACCATCTATCTCTAAAATGCAACTTGAATATTTTCCCTCTAATGAACCCTGTGACTCCAACATTTGTCTAGCTCCCTCATAAAACCTGTCCTCTGGAAGATGCTCAAGAATCCTACCTCTCAAATCTAACTGAAGTGTTAATGAAGTAAGCACATGTCATCGTCTACTAAGTGCATCTGCAATAACATTTTCCTTTCCTTTGATATATTGTACCTCCATGTCATACTCACATAGGAACTCCATCCAACGTCATTGGAGTGTTGAGGTTTGGTTATGAGAAGATATGTTGTAAGCTACGATGATCTGTCCTCAAAATGAAAGGTCTACCCAAAAGGAAATGTCGCCAACGCACAAGTGCATGAACAACTGCTACAAGCTCCAAGTCATGAGTAGGATAATTAAGCTCGTAGTCCTTGAGCTTACGAGACTCAAAGGTAATAACCTGATGCTCTTGCATAAGAACTGCCTCTAAACCCTCTAGTGATGCATCAGTACAAACAACAAAATCCTCCATAGGGTCTGAACTGCTAAAATGGGTGCCATGGTTAACCTTTCCTTAAGCAACTGAAAGGCCTGCTCACACTTTTCTGACCAATCAAACTTCTTCCATTTTCTCTGAAGAGAAGTAATAGGGTGAGCAATCCTAGAAAATTCTTGTATAAACCTACGGTAATAACCTACTAAACCCATAAAACTCCTCACCTCAGTAACTGATGTGGGTGCTTTGGCTAGTCCATAATAGCCTGTATCTTAGAGGGATCTACTGAGATACCCTCTCTGATATGATATGACCCAAGTATTGAATCTTTGTCTGAAAGAAGCTACATTTTCCAAGTTCCCATACAACTTCTACTCTCTCAACACCTGAAGTACCTGCCTCAAATGCTCCTCGTGTTCCTCCTCGGAACGAGAATATATCAATATGTCATCAAGGAATACTAAGACAAAGCGATCCAAAAAGGTCCTGAATACTCCATTCATGAGGCTCATGAAGACAAATTGGGGCATTAGTCAAACCAAATGGAACAACTATGAACTCATAATGCCCATAACATGTGTGAAACATTGTCTTATGAATGTCTACATCTGAAATGCACAACTGATGGTACCCTGACTTGAGATCGATTTTGGAGAATACTCTCACTCCCCGCATCTGATCAAACAAGTCATCAATCCTAGGGAGTGGATATCGGTTCTTTATTATGACTTTTTGAGCTGTCAAGTCAACACAAAGCCCGAGAGAACCATCCTTCTTCTTCACAAATATGACTAGCACTCCCAAGGAGATACACTAGGCGAATGAGACCCTTCTCCAACAACTCCTCTAACTAAATCTTGAGCTCATGAAGCTCTGGAGTTGTCATCCAATAGGGTGCCCTAGAAACTGGTGTAGATCCAGGTACTAAATCAATGGTGAAATCCACCTCTCTGCGGGGTGGTATCCTTGGAAGCTTTCCTGGGAACACATCTGCATACTCCCTCAAAACTACATGATCATGTAAGGGTGAATGCTTTGGAGTGTTCTTTGATCAATCATTGATGGTGATAGCAACAACCGACATCCCTTATGCATCCTCTGCTTGAGTTGCTTAGTCGAAATCATGTGCGAAGGAGATAGGTCTCTCGTATCCTCGATATCACAACCGCACTCCCAAGATCATCCCGACACTCAATGACCTTAGCTTGATGAGCCTCGAGCCAATCCATACCCAACACTACCTAATAGGATCCTAGAGGAATATCTCGAAGGTCAAGTATAGTGGAGAAGGCTCCTAAATCAAACACAACTCTCCACATACGAGTCCACGGTGAGTTTAGCCCCGAGGCCAACTCAACCTGCCAACTATTTGGTTGCCTAGCCACCACTAGCCCACACAGGTCCACTATAGAAGGTGATATAAAAGAATCTGAAGCACCTAAATAAAAAAGTATTGAGATAGAAATACCCATGATAGTACCTGTCGTTTCAATGACTATGTCCTGATGCTTAGCAAAAGTAGTTGTCAACCGGTATGTATAAACACGATGAGCGCATCCTACATCACCCACCTGTCTGCTTAGATCTAGAGGCCCTTTGTGCATCCATGGTATTGGGTTTGTGTGGGCACATACGCACATAGTGATCAGGAGATCCACAAATAAAACATCCTCATGTACCCCTCTAAGATGGGGTCCCTCCTATACTCTGGTGCACTGATCCTGCCAGTCCAACCCTAGCAGCTACTGCATACGAGCTGGTTTTACACCGATGAGTACCACCGCCTCTTATCCCTAGCTCCACCAAAACCTCCTCTAGTGCCACCTCTATGAAAGCTCTGAGTCTTCCTAGCCCTCTGCTTGCTAGTGGCCATGATGTTGCATCTACTGCTGCATGTGTGGTGGAGCCCTCATGGCTGCTAGCAGAGGCCAAAATCCTCCTCTAGGGGGTGGTTCTGTACCCCATGACCTCTGACTCTGAAAGGCCTATATCCTCTCCTGAAACTTGCTCTTGTTTCTATCTCGGTGCTCCTATGCCTTGGTCATGTTCTCCTCAGCTAAGTAGGCCTTCTCAAGTGTGGGAGGAGATAACATCATGACTGCTCCTGCTATATCTGCATTAAGCCCTTGAATAAACCTGTTAACCTACAATTTCTCATCTTGTACGTAGTCCACATACTGCAGAAGATCCAGGAACCTGCTCTCATACTAAGCTACTATACCAGATCCTTGTCATAAGTCATGAAACTCATCGATCCTCTTCTGAATGAAATGATGTAACATAAAACGAGCCCTGAATCACTCCTCGAACATCTCCCAGGTCACTATCTCTCGAGTTAGATGGAGCTTCCGCTCCTCATTCCTCCACCAAACGTCTGTTGTGTCTCAAAGGAGGTGTATGGCAAACTTTGCCTTGACATTGCTCTCATAAGAATGCAAGCCAAAGCAACTATCCAAGCTAAGGAGCCATGACTCAGCCCCAAAGTCATCTGTAGAGCCGGTGTAGGTAGGTGGCTGCAAGCAAAGAAGGTCTCTAATCACACTACCTATATCTCAATCTTGGCAATGCAGTCTAACAGGTGAAAGGGGTCGCCTATCCCTAAATGGTCCCTCGAGACTGTGTGAGCGGCTACGATGGTATGAGGCTACCCTCTCATGATGAACAGAAGGGCTACATGACCTCTCCCACCTCGGTGTATCGTGCTCTGGCGGCTCTGAATGCACGTCCTCACCTATCGGCTCCTCGTCTCCTAACTGAATGTTCTCCTCTCTCACCTCCTGCGGTGGTGGGAGACACTTCTACACAACATCGATCAACTGCTGAAGAGCCTCTAAGATCTCGAGGCTCTAACTCAGTCTTTGGTGGTTCGGGTGTAGGCGAACCACATCCCAAACCGCTAACCGAGTTTCGTCTCATGGGTGTCATCCTGATGCACGAGGTAAGCGAAGAGGTTATTAAATTATGATTAAATGGTTGCGAGAAAAATTTTAATTATTTTATGTTTTTTTACTTTAATTTTATTGCAAATATTGTAATCCAATTGATTGATTACCCAGAGTGTCTTCGTGTGTGAACCTCCGCTCTGATACCAAATGTACTGCCCGCCTCGGGACAACGAAATCAAACCAGAAATTACTAAAAATTTGGGGTAAATTTTTTTTTTTGAAGTGGCCAATAATTACTAATGCTCTACTTAACCCTTTTCATTAATATTTAATTCATATTAATTATTAATTTCCCAAGTTGCATAAACACTAGCCCAACACAACTTGCTTATTTCATTCTACTAAGTATTAACTGAAATCACAAATTTTATTAAGTCTACACAACCTTTTTAATTAATTTAATCTCCCCTTTTAAATTTATTTGCCCACACACCCCCTTTAATTAATTCTCATTCCCACTATATTT
This sequence comes from Taxus wallichiana var. yunnanensis, assembly GCA_018340775.1. NCBI lineage: Eukaryota > Viridiplantae > Streptophyta > Pinopsida > Cupressales > Taxaceae > Taxus > Taxus wallichiana. The sequence goes on from CM031239.1 coordinate 219,543,965, forward strand.
CCCAATCCCATAAAAAGGCCCATGACTTTAAGTGTGTAGGAATAAATGGGAGCCCTAGGATAGATCAAATATTGACCCTAGATCTCATCTTGCCCTAACATCTTTATGTTTTCTTTTCCCTTCTTTTCCTCTTCTCATTTTGTTTGGTTTTGTCTTTTGCAGGTGCAGGTTGGAAAGGAGCTTGGAAAATTTGCTTCCATGGAGATTTTTGATGAGAGTCTCCATATTTATTTCATGTGTATTTATTTTATTTTATATATATATATATATGGATTTTTTTGTTATATATATATATATATAAAACCAGAACCCTCTAAACAACCCAAATTGCAAGGTTTAGTTGCAGGTCTCTTTTTTTTTTTAAATGGCACGCAAGTTAAAAAGGAAGGGTTTTCGATGGGCGAAAGGGGCAGCCGTAGGGGAAGGGGGTTCGGTGACGGGATTGGCGGCGCGCCGTAGGTGGATGGAGGGACAGCAGAGGGGAGTGAAGTTGGCATGGGGAGTCGCAGGGAGGACAAGAGGGGAAGGGCGGTGGAGTGCAGCAAAAGGTTGCGGGGGCAGGAAAGCATAGAGGTGAGGGGACAGCGGAGGCGAGTCTTGGGGCGGCCATGGACGGGTGGGGGAGGGGTTCACCCTCCCCCAAACCCTACACCAAAACAAATATGTTTTTAGTTATATTTTTTTCGTTTATAAAATTTAAGTTTTAAATTAGTTATATATATACATTGTGTGTGTGTGTGTATATATATATATAAATTTTTTGTTTATTTTAATATAGCAATAATAATATTAACTAAGTTTTATATATATATATATATATATATATATATATAATGTGCTTAACATAATGTAGTTCAGTTATAAACTAAAATCACTTTTTTTAAATATTTGTAGTATTTCAAATGTAGGAACAATTTATTTCAAGATGATAATAACAGGTTTTAGTTTGTTATTTTAATGCAAAAAGGAACTTAAAAATTTCAACTATTCACACTAAATGATTTGTGGTAAAGGAATATACAAATATTTCAAATGAGAAAAGAGGCTGATTTCAATAAAATTTGCAAAGGAGAATACTATTTCAAATGAGAATACTAAGAACAAACCATTAAATTTTACATGGAAAAGAATTCAAAACTATTCACATTCCATTCAATAATATTTCAAAAAAAAATAAGAGTAGATACCTTCTTTTCCAAGGTAATACTAAATGATTACTTCATATTTACACACAAGTAAGAATCTCCAACAAATAATATATTTTCTTTTGAAGAGACATGTTTTCAATAAACAACTTTTCTTTCTAAAAAAAAAAGTTACAACAATTCATATGAAAAGATTTTCATACATGTTTTTCAAGCTTAAACTTAAAGAGCATCATATTCCAAAAGCACAACTACACAAGAATTCCTATTACAAGTTTCATGGTAAGTTTGAAGAGAGATTTCTCAACAAATATGTCTCAAGTTTTCAAGAATTACCAGTTATACAAAATGGAGAGTTTACAAGGAGAGGGAAACTTCCACATAACCATACACAAGAGGTTTACAATGCAAGTAATGTTTCACCAAGATTTGAGAGGACAAAGAAGCTCCAACTATCACCAACTTCCATCTTTGAGATCCAACTTCAAATGCCTTCAAGGAATCCATACAAGGAGAAGAAGCTTGTTTTACCACCCAACCATAGGCATCATTACATGCCTTTCTCAAGGTTGGGATGCATGCTAGCCTCCCCCAAGCCCATGGGAAAGAGGACTACTACCACAACTTTACACAAGAGTGAGGGTGAACAAACAATATTACATCCACACAAAAATAAGACAAATATCTAAAACAAGACTCCAAATTTGTAAAGATGAAAAGGAGGAGAACCCAAGTTCTACCTCTAAAATGGGGAAGAGAAGAAAGTTTTCCAAAAGTTGTAACCATCATTAATTGCACAAAAACAATATCTTCATACCCTCCTTATTTCTTCAAATTCATTTAAGCCCTCCTTATTTCTCCACCCTTTCAACAATCCTTCTTGTAAGGATTTTCAAACCCCAAAAAAGGTTTCCTCACCAAGAATGGGGAAGGAGATTCAAGCCAAATGACCCACCTTCCCCACCTCAAACCATTTGATGGGAGTAACTAAATCCTACAAGGCTTGCCCATCAAGCCTATGAGGATTGAGAGGGGAAATCCCTCTCTCTCCCCCACAACTCCAAAACTCCATCATGTCATATGATGGAGGGAGAAAAAATAAGTAAACAATAAATAAAATCCACATGCAACAACAACATTTCCAAGTAAACAAAACTAACATCTAGTATGACATAAAACCACAAATAAGCTCAAGAAGCCTACCTCAAAAAAAGCTCTCCAAATTCAATCTCTTCCACTTCTTGACCCAAGCAAACTCTAGCTCCAAATCCACAAGCCTCCAAGCAAAAGCTCAAAAAAAAGTTCTCTTCTTTTCCCATGAGGGAGAATTTGAAGAGGAGAAAGAAAAATCCTCACAAATGAGGGGATGACATGTGTCAACCTCTCTCTCTCAAGGTCAAAGATGTCGAGATAAAAGAGATAAAGGATGAAATGGCTTTTAGACCTCTTCTCCCAAATTACTCAAAATGATAACAAAACAATCTTGTGCAACTTTTAACAAAGCACACTTATCCATACCCCTTACATGGATGTGACCAAAGGGGAGGCAAAAATGGAGGGAAACTCCTCTAAGCCTTTATAAATAAGCCCCTACCTATTAGGTAGGGTCCAAGGGCCCATTTTCATGCTAAGGGAAATCCCAAACTAAAAAGGGGTCCCTAAAAATGCCTAAAATAACCTAATTTTGGGTTCGAAAAATTTGGCACAAGGGTAGAGGGTGTGGGGCCCACCCAAGGGTTCACATGTGACCCTAAACCCTTTTGATTAAGTACATCATTAAAAAAATTCAAAACTTAATGTAAGTGGGGCCATTAATTCCCCTAAACAAGTTTACAACACAAACTAAACACCCTAAGCAAGATTAATAATACAAGACATATTACATTAAAAATGAGGGTCACCCATGGTGCCCAAAACAATAATTCTAATGCTAAGGCCTCATGCAATAAACATGGCTAGGACTTAGCCCCGTGGGCTGCTTGTGCAAAGTTACATAGCTGGCCTGAATCCCACATTCTCCTGTGACCTGTCACCTACACACTCATTGCACACATTAAATGCACATGTCCGATAAAATGTGAATCAACTACTAAATAAGATATCAATGAATTCTAAACTAACATATCATCTCTCTGGAATCGAAAATGTGACAACGTGCACAATTATACACAATTCACCATAAGTTAGACATAATGATAAAGTGACATATATCCATAGAATCCCAACATGCAACTAACTGAGTATCCATCAATATAATTATGGTCCAAAACAACATCATATCAATTAGTATCCATGACATCATAAGATAATGCGACAACATAGTGATAAAGCTAAATTGGCGTTATACGCCTAAATCTCCTTACATATCTAATAAGATCAAATCTCCTAATGTAATGTCCAAAATATAACAAATCCTGCCGAAACATGTCTATGAGTAAAGGAACAACAAGTAGCTGAGCTATAAAAATGTGGGCACTACATACCATATGTGGATAAATCACCTTTTCTTTTTCTTGAGCATACTTGTTTTTTGCATTGAACATCTTTGCATCTACCATATAAGCCTCCCTTTGCATACCTATCAAGGAACTCAAACCATTAGAAGGTCAATTTCTATCCTCTTTTCAAGACTCATTCAAGTATGTTGAGTATATTCTTATCAATTGAATAAGTATCATTGATCCCAAGTTGCTTTGACCAAAATTGATTTTCGTCTACGAGAGGATTTCCCGCATTTCAAGGCCTCACCATTTAGTGGCAAGTCGATAATTCTTGTTGGTGACTTAGGTCAACTTCCACCATAATGGAAATTACTTTTTATGCAATTCATTCCTATGGTGCGACCCTTTGGAAGAGTTTTAATACGTACATCACTTTGCAAAATAATTTTCCGCCAATAAGGCTCCTCCCAAGAACAAACTTCCTTTCAAGAACTACTCCCAATCATCCACAAAATAATGCCTACTTGATTTAATTTAATTTGAATTAATTAAATCTATATTACAGAGAGTAGCTAAAGTGATAAATGATATAAAAATGCTAAAATACAATATGACACAAGTAAAATAGCATATAAAGTATGAAACCCTAAGCAAAAAGGAGGGGTAAGGGACTTAGTTGATTTCCGAGTGGAAAATAAGTGATCTAAGTATGTGAAAGTGCTGAAAAAACTATAAATGGCATCATAAATGCTCGCCGTAAATTATGGAACCTAAGAATAATGTTGGACCAGGGCGCCCGGTCAAAGAAGACATGGGCACCTGGCACCGGTGGTTGAGTCTAAGCATTGGTGACTATATAGGAGCTCAATATTTTCTTTCTTCTCGTGTCATAAGGTCTTCGTCATTGGTTCATGTTGGTTTCTGATGTTCACTCCTTGATCACCGAAGGTACCTATAACTTACAAGAAATAATTTCACATGCACATACCCACAAACCACATCAAACCTAAAAAGGAAAATTTAAAATGGGGATTTGGAATGACTTTAATGGTCACCCCAAGACATGAACTTACAACTGAGCATTTCATTATATCTTATATTCCATGTAGTTATTGTGTGTGTGTAGTAAGAATGATGCCCTTGTGCAAGTTGCACTTGATAGCAGGTTGTAGAGCTAGAATGTAGCAATGTAGTAGTATGTGTGAATGGAATAGAATAGAATTCCCCTTCCTATGTTTTGTATGTAGAAGTATGCATCCCTTTTCTCTTGAATGGATGTTATATGGATGCCTTTTGATTGCTTTATATTCCTTTTGAATGCAAGCTTAGGTGATGATAGTAATGCTTAGTGCTTGGTCCTTAATTTTAGACACATGATTATGTATTTATACAATTACCTTGTTTGAATTTTTTAATTGATCACTATAAGGTTGACCCATAAGTGAAAAAGATTCCCAAAAGATAAAGGAGACCCAAAAGGAGAGAGTAAGGTAGAAAAGGTTTAGGGGCGCCCAGAGGGGACAAGAGCGCATGGGCACTACTTTCTTGGTTGGGCGGCGGTGTCTAAAGCCATAAAAGATAAATTAGTAAATTTATGACTAGGTTGTAGGGTGCTTAAGACCAAACAAAAAACAAGAAACAAATAAAAGAGGTCAAAGATAGTTTTCAACCGCTAGTTTTCTTGCTTAGGAGTCGTATAAATGCTTGTATACCTTTAGGACCTACAAATGTACCCAAGTGCATGATTTTGTGTCTACATTTGCCCCCACTTTATATTGTTGAGTGAATAATCGATAACATAAATTAGATAAGATATGTGTACCTTATGATCATGTAGAGCATGCAGTGAAATGTGTGCCAAGTGGACAAGTGAAGTGTGGAATGATGCAAAGTGAAGCGTGGAGACTAGGAAAGGAAAGTGACCCTAGGGGTGAAGCGTATGTGTTATATTGTACATATTGTTATGCTTGTACTTTTTTTGATAGGTTGCTTCTTGTTGCATATTAAGGATGGACCTACAAAAGAAGAGCGAAAGAGTAGTCAAAGTCATGTATATGAAAAATTTGAGCAAAATATACAAAAGTATGTAAAAGTGTGTAAAATTAGTAGTAAAGGAAAGTGTGCACTTGATGTAAAAGAGTGTAAAGGATAGAAATGTTTCCTAAAATGTTGTGAAGAGAGTTTTTGGGCAATCTCATGTCGATGGTGAGTTTTTGGGTGATCTCACGCCAAGTGCAAGTTTTTGGGCAATCTCACGCCAAATAGCAAGTGTTGGGGAGAGAGGTCTTGCGTTACTCTCCATCTATGAATCTACCCAATAAGCACCACTGCATATGGTACATCCTTGATTTGTTCTTGTTGTCCCAATTTATTCGAATTTGTTCTCGAGTATAACGATTAAAGGAGGTATAATGCATTCTGTAACTAAAGGATATGCCTGTGATCGTAAAATTTCTCGAAGGATTATGTGAACTGTGGTGATACGATAAGTGACTATATGTTCCCCGGACATTAGCAGCTAGGGGAGGACACAGCACTATTGTCTAATGTTGGGTGTTGGTGTACGTGTTATGCTAAGGATCCAAGTCAAATTTTGGGTCATTCTATGATTGTATTTATGTGTCATTTCTATACTTTATAGATTCTCGAATCGTAGCTCGAGATGTTCTAGGGGTGATTTGTTCACCCAATGTATTCCCCCTTGTTTTGGGTGCATGCGATGACAGTAGGAGGATGCAGACCCAAAGGAGAGGACATGATGCTAAGCTGAAGTGTATACCTACAGGGGGTAGGGGATGTGCATGGTAGAAACCAAGGAACATGCAAACAAAGTAGGCTAGTAACATTTTTAGTAGTAAACATAGCTAGCATGCAATAAAAAGACAATGTAACAAGCAAGTGTGAAAGCAAGATAGACAATGAAATTGGATTTCAAACATGGGACATAAATCACAATGTCACAAAACAATTACTTGTCAAAACAAAAAAAATCAAATAGTGATCAAGTAAGACATAGGGCGTAATACGCAAAAAATGTCATATAGTAGAAAACAATATAAAATAAAATATATCAAATAACCATGGTTGTAGATAGTCCTACAAAGAAAATTCTACACATGAGCACCCATTAGCATGTTAGTAAGATAAATAATATGTCAAGGCATGTATGTATCAATGGAAAGTAATGTGATAGAAAGTAGAAGTAGTAAATGATGAAATAATAACACCTATAATGTGTGAGAGTAGTAAAGGTAGATGCCCCTAGGAGCCTCAATGGGACTGGTAAAAGGTACATTAATGTCAAGAATCATAAAGCGCGTCTACGAACATGTAAGAGATTTTCATTCACAACTAGAGACCAAGTGAACGTGCATGTGTATATGATAATGATAATGACATATTGAGTATCTGAATAACATCGTAAGTAAAATGCAACATGTAAGTAGAAAAACTAGTAATAGTAAATGCAACCAAGATATGAAAATGTTGTGTATGGGTATGATGGTATGGTATGCAAAATGTGAAGATGATAGGAGTAGTATGCCCCCAACGGATGTGCACGAGATGAGGTTCATTTATAGGAACCCTTAACAGTCAAGAATAAACCATAGAAAAAGAGTGTGTCATTGGGTGATGTGCATGTTATGCGAATAGATGTTATAAAGATGTATCATGAAGCATAGATCGAAAAATGAATGATGTGAGGTTCATTTCAGAATTAGATCCTCGTCAATCGATTATGAACCCTAGAACTAGACTACATCATAGGTTAATGATGATACAATGCATGTATCAAAGGGTGTAGTGATGTTTTAAAAGAATAGACATGAAGCACAGAGTGTGAAGTGTGGTAGTAAATACTATGACATAAACTGGTAGGAATGAAAAGAGGGAAGAAAGCATGATGCCCCCCAAGTGTGTCGATGATGGAGAGTTATGTGACAGATTAAATAAAGACATTGCGATGGTGAAAGGGCTTGAAATGTATCATAAGAAAGCATATTATCATTACAATGGTAGGTAGGAGAAAGATTAGAACCAAGGTTGGATTTTGGGTTGAAAGGAAGAAGCTAAAGAGGTCATCTAGAGTTTGTTCATCTTGCGTAGTGAGTGGTTGCCTATTTTTAATTGGTGACGTTGTAGAAGAATTGATATGAGGAGGGGATGAAATGGATTTTGAATGGTGGTTTCTTGATAGGAGGAGGAGATGAAGCTCATATTTTGAGAGGTTTTTGCTAGACGGGAGGAGGAGATGGAGGACGGATTTTGAGAGGTGGTTCGTTAGTTTGAATAGGTTGGATAGGTTGTACGTGACTCACCAGAGAAGGAATATTAGGGATTAGGTATTGATACTCATGAGACATGGGAGGACCGGATTTAGGAGCCCATTGGGATTTAGCAATTGAAGATGAGCGTGAAGCAGAATGTTGTGCAACAAATGAGATAAAACTCGATGCTCAAGGTGCTTAATTATTCTTTTTAAAGCATATCAATCATTGTCATTATGTCCATTAATTATATGATAATTGCAAAATGGGATACCTTGGTATTTGGAAAGCCAATAAGGAGGGTAGAAATGATTATTTGGCAATTTGATCAACTGGTGAGTGAGGAGTTGAGGAAAAATATCATGTTTCTTAGCATTGAGATCAAACTTGAGAGGTGTGGGTAGCGGTAAGACTTGGGGTTCACTAACATGAGCACATGTAGAGGACATAGGCAATGTAGAAGAAAAATTAGCATAGGCTTAGAAGCATCCTTAAGATGTTGGATTTCATCTTTAAGAGATGTAATTGTGGTTTCCATAGCTTGAAATTTGTCTTGAAAAGCATGGTGTAAATCTTGAATTGAATCTAAGATAGTTTGGATTGGTTGGAGGATTAGGACCGATCACGGTCATTAGATAGACAATCGAAAATGGTACTCAATTGTGTAGGTGGTGTATCGCAAGGGAGATACATAGTGTCTAGGGATTTTTGGAGAACATCTTTGCAAGGTGGATGCATTCGAAGCAATTGATGCAATGAAACGTGAGGAGCTATGAAAAGATTAGATAGAACAGGTAAGATAAGGATCCAAATGTTTGATCACGAGTGGGGTTCACCAAATGATTTAATTTAATTTTAATTGATTAAATCTATATTACTGAAGTAACTAAAGTGATAAATGATGTATACATTCTAAAATATAGTATGACACAAAAAATATCATATAAAGTATGAAATCCTAATCGAAGGAGGGGTAAGAGGATTTAGTTTATTTACGAGAGTGGATAAGAAGTGATCGAGAAAGTGAAAATGCTAAACAGAATGCAAATGACGTCATAAATGATCACTATAAATTCTAGAACACAGTAATAATGTCATACAAGGGTGCCCAGATAGGACAAGGGTGCACAGGCGCTAGTGATCCGAGTCTAGACATTGGTGATCAATGCAAGAGCTCAAGATTTTCTTTCTTCTATGTTGCAGAGGTCTTCGTTGTTGGTTCATGTTGCTTGCACCGATATTCACTCCTTGATCGTCAAAGGTACTTGTAACTTGAAGAAAAGAAGTTCACCTGCACATACCCACAAACCACATCAAACCTAAAAGGAAAATGTAGAATGGGGAGTCAAACAAACCCTAGAGGTCACCTAGAGAGTGAACTTACAACCGAGAATTGTACTACATCTTAGAATCCATGTAGTTCTTGTGTGTGTGTAAGAATGATGCCCTAGGATGCCCTTATGCAAGTTACACTTGATAGTGGGTTATAGCTAGAATGTAGCAATGTAGTAGTATATGTGGATGGAATAAAATAGACTTCCCCTTCCTATGTTGTGTATGCATAAGTATGCAACCCTTGTCCCTTGAATGGATGCTAGATGGATGCATTTTGAGTGCTTTAGGTTCCTTTTGAATGCAAGCTTAGGTGATGATAGTAATTCTTAGTGTTTGGTCCTTGATTTTGAACACGTGACTTTGTATTTATTTGATTCCCTTGTTTGAATTTTGTAATCAACAACTAGAAGGTTGACCCATAAGTGAAAAAGATACCAAAAAGATAAAAGATACCCAAAAAGAGTGAGTTAGGTATAAAAGGGTCATGGGCGCCCAGATGGAATAGAAGCACTTGGGCGCTATTGTCTTGGCTGGGTGCTGGTGTCTGAAGCCATAAAAGATAAATCAACAAAGTTTTGACTAGGTTATATGGTGTGTAAGACCAAATAGAAAACAAGAGACAAATAAAAGAGGCCAAAGATAGTTGTTAACCACTAGTTTTATTGCTTAGGAATCATATAAATGCTACTGTACTTTTAGGACCTAGAAATGTACCCAAGTGTGTGATTTTGTGTCTACACTACCTTGCATGACCTGCAACTCCTTATGTTGAGGACTAATTATTGTCTTACACAACAAGAAATACAATCATTCCATGATTGCCCTCACTTGTTTTCCAAAATGATTTGGTTGACCACCACAATCTAAATATGTTGAAATCTTTGAATGTTCCAATTGCTCGTTCCATTGCAAAAATCACCAAAGGAGGGAATTTAACATCACCTGATGACGACCAACTGCAATTTATAGTTCTTCTTTGCAAAAACCAAAGCATTATGCTTACAACTAACTTGTGGGTGGAAGTTGGGCTTGTAAATGGTTCAATTGGGAAAATTGTTGACATTGTCTATGACAGTTCCTCTGGACCTCCTAACTTGCCTTTATTTGTTGTCATAAAATTTGACAGATACATTGGCCCATGTTGGGATCCACATAATCCCTCCCATGTTCCAGTTCCACCAATTTTTAGAGGAAATTGCAAGGAACTACCAATCAAAATGGCTTGGACTTTGATTATCCACAAGGCTCAAGGTCTGACTCTGCTAAATGCAACTACTGACCTTGGTGAAATAGAAAGACAAGGGTTTACCTTCAATGCCATCTCCAGAGTCCCCTCCCTAGCAAATCTACACATTTCCCTCTCTCTTTTGAGCGATATTCTAAGATGTCTCAATGCCCCTTCTTCATGTTCACAATAAAGAGGAAGCTCATCTCCAGACTCTTTCTTGTTCACCGACAAATGCATAATGTAACAACCCTTTCTTAACAACTACGCATAAATACATAAAGCTCGCCAAAGACTTTTGTTTTATTCTCTACATTCCACGCACTATAGCTAAACAAAATAAAAAATCAATATAACTTTTCTTCTACTATTTGTAATTTGTTTTACTACCTCTAGTTGCTTTTTTTAATATCTTTCCTTACACAAAATTAGAATTGTTAATTTTCTCAAAATATATTATGTTCTATTCCAAAAATAAACTTTCCAACAACTTACAAAAAAAGACCCCTTTAAGATATTGATTCTTGTACAATTTCCTTTTAAAAAACAAAATACTTTGACAAATATGACTCTATAATATTGTTTATTCAATGTATATGTTTATATACATATATACCTTTGCATTTCTTTTTCCTTTACATATGAACTCACATTTACATGACTATCATATCTTTCACAATAACTTTGTCAAATGCTATTTAGTATTCTTCATAAAAATACAATTCTATCGTCTCTTGACCATTCCTTTTGTTCTAATCTGGTTGGTTGTAGATTCCCGTTAGTTGTCATCTTTTTCTTAAATTTAAGCACATAACACTTTTTTTTTTTTTTTTTTTGGGTCTTATCTTGCCTTTCTCTTTCCGTAGTCTTTTCAAAAATAACAATCTTCAAAAACATTTCCCATTCCTATTTTCCTCTTAACACATATATCTTCTAATATTTCTAGTATTAACACATCATCTACTATTCATGTAATATTTCATGTACTACTCACATGCGCTAGTTTATAGAGATAAAAAAATGAGATATAAAAGAGAGACTATTTCAAACTCTATATAAATGAGATCGAATGCTTTTTGGATAATATCAATAATCAATTTAAAAAAGCAAATACATTATTTTATAATTTTTCTAATGGAATATAAAAATCCGTTTGATTGGGAATGTATAATACTTTAAAACTCAACATTGGGATGGATGTGATTGTAGTGGGTGGGCAGGAAGATAACAGTTTTAGTCGAGAAGCCAATGATTTCGTTAAGCTATCCCTTACCAAAGTATTTCTTCCACAAGCCCACACATACACAATCAACAGTATCAGCAAAACCCAGAAAAAGCTGGAATGTAGTGAGGAATGCCCGAATACCCATCATTGCATCCGCATCTTTATCTTGTTATTCTTGTGTCTTAGCCGTTGATGGCGTTGTGGGCGAAAGCAGTTTCTCGGATAAATGGCAAAGGATTATTCACATTCTCAACGATATTTTCACACCTGCACCCAATTCCCCTGCTGCCGGAGGAGACTTGACTGGCTTCTTTTCTGTCAGGTAAATCCACAAAACATTTTTTTCTGCGTGCGCCCTTTTGGTAATTTGGCAGAGACACAAAATGCCCCTAACCTCCATTAACACGAGCTTTGAACTGTAAATTCCTAGTAACGAAAATAGGAACATAGACCTTTGATACAATATTTTACAGTCCGTGCAAATGAAAGTTAGAGTGGTTATTTCTTCATCGGTAGGTCAGAACTTCTTCCACCCAGAATTAATTTTATCTTCTACTCACTGGAATTGAATGAGCTCAGAGACTACCCTATGAACCAGTTGCTGCTTTTAGATACCAAAAGAAGTGAATAATCTCTCTATAGTATTGTACTGTATCAGTGACTTGTTTTCCTCTTAAATATGTTTCCTTATGTGAGCAGGTGGATTTTAAGTACTTTGCGTGAGTTTATTTGTGCATTTCCAGCATGTCCTGAAATCTGGATCCTTTGGGGAAAAAAAACCCAAAATCCATAACTCTTGAAAAATAAATTTATATAAAATAAAAACAGAGCTGATTCTGCCTTTAACTCATTAGAGGCTGGGAAAATTAGGTCCGACCCAGATTTAGGGCAGATTTGGTAACTATGATAGATACAATGTAATCTTCATAGTTCAGACTAACCATCAAATGTCTCCTCCAGAAATTCTTGGTGGGATTCTTCAGGTTATTAGCCACTTCCTAGCAATGTAAGTACCTGGGCAGTTGGTTATCTCATATCTGGTGCTATTGCCCTCTAGGTATTGTCTAATCTCCCAAAATTTCTTCTCTTGGTTTACCTCATTTCTGAATTTTCTGGTATGGACTGTGAATACATCTCAATTCTTCTATTGTTGTCAGCTCCTAACTACATTTTCAAGTGATGCACCCATGGTATTGATTTGGGTTCTTCATTCTAGTAGGGGTACTTAAAAATTAGTTTTTAATGGTGTCATTTTCCATCTAGATGTCCCACATAGCTGTTCGCATAATTTACACTTGAAACCGAAGTTTAATCTGATTTACATGTATGGATAATGGAGTGAACAATACCCAAATTGTATTCTGTAGAACGAATGTACTTTTGAGTCCAACTCCACATTGATTTTCCCCAGGTATCCTTCAAAAGGTGTCATAATACAGTGTGTGGCAGTCTAGAATACTATCACAGATCCATAAAAAAACTTGATTTGGCAGCATGGGGTTCACCATTTGGCTGACATTTCTTCATACATATATCAATTTGATTCAATAGCTTATTTGGCTGTAAATTTCTGAAATCCTCGGTGGCAAGCAAACTTTTTATTAAGTGCAGGGTAATTAGCATCTTATGAACACTTTTGAATTCATGTGATTTGCAAATGATTATGCAGTTGATATCATTTAAGCACTTGGTATTATCTTGTATAGGGCAATGATTTGTGTTGCTATGAAATTGTGATGCATATGTATATGATGCATATTTTGTTCTGTGTTTGTTTGGCCACAGTGCAATACTTCTGGTAGTTTTCTGGTTGGGAAACTATGTAGTGCCTGATATGATATTTAAAGATACTGTTTTCCGCAAGACAGATGGTGATCAAGATGCAGAAAGGAGTGTTGCTGCATCAGAAGAGACAGGTGCTTCAGATGCAAATGTTAATAGAGAGCGCAAATCTGTTGGATTTGGATCCAACATGAAATCCAAGAAAAAACGCCCTAAACGTTAGACCTCCTTTCAATGCTTCCCTCATTATACTTCAACTTGAGCAGTACTCTCAGTCAGCAAATCATAAATTGTCTCATCTTTTTCAATTGATAATCAGTTTCCCACCTGGTGGCACCAACTTTGTAAACCCATTTGGTGTGTTTCTAGAATATGTTATTATATTACCACCTGATATATTTAGTAGGATTTATGCATAACATCACAGAACTTCAATACATAAACTGCCCTGGATGTGTTCCGATTCAGCCAAGTGATGCTTTGGCCTTGTGTGACATGCATTGACCTCTCATTGCCTCACAAATAAGAAAGCATCTGCAGCTTTTGGTTTTGCATTTGTGTATGTTACCTTCCGCAAATTATTAGAAGCATGAAAAATAAGGATAACAGAGCAAGGTTTAGGCAAATAGAAAAAATAAGATGGATGTAACAGGCTGCAAAATAGCAGAGGAGCATTGTAAAGAGAAGTGATTGAGGCCTACAAGTATGTATTCGTCATAAAGCATTAACTAATTCAGGAATTTAGTAATGGAATATGTTTGGGAACTTCATTGAAGATGACAATGGTCGGCACCATATATAAAAGGGTTTCAGGCAGTCTAGATTTTTTGGTGATATGTATCAATCAAAAGTCATATATTGGACATCATAATTCAGTGATTATAGATGAATATCAGGGCCCGTCTATTTTCTTATTTTGGAGGCATTTCCCAGTATCTTTGAAACATTTCTGTTTATAAACCGTAAACGACGCCAGAAGATTCAAAAGGGGATCTTTGTTCTGTTTCAAAGATAGATTTAGGGTTACCTTGTGACAACAATGCTCTGTTTTCAGTATTATCTGTAAGTTGACAAACAAGTGTTTGGCAATATCCCTTTTAATCCATTCCTTTGTGTGTCATGCCATTGTCCCACGCTTCAGATCAAGCACAACATTAATTCCTTGAGTCCTTAAATATGGAGGACGAACTATCACTGAATACCTATGAATGATGCTCATATAGAGCTTCTAAATAAATGTCTAGCTGTTGAAGATAAATGAGACCAACATTCAAGGATTCTATATTAAAGTTTTGAATATTCTCCTATTTTTCTTAACAAATTATAAGACATTCACTAAGACATATACTATAAATAATTGAAAGTTTAAAATAAAGACATAACACATTTATAATTTGGGATATTATATTGATAACTCTCGTCTACAACGAATACTTCAAATACTAGCTCCTTACGTTTTTATAAAAACAATTAGAAATTATTATTATGGTTTGAAGAGTAGTTGATGATTCCACCTTAAATAATGGGCATTGGATTAATAGGATTAAGGGTTAAAAACATGTAGTATATTTAGTTTAATTAATAAAATATCAATGTGCAAGTCACAATATACTAAATTATTAGCAATTTGAGAGATAGAATATTAGAAATAATTGTTAAGGAGGTGAAAACGCTAGAAAACAAGGGTGCGCTTGAGTGATTACAAATGTAGGATGTTAAACTAACAATGTTGTGTGGGTTTACGGGCTAGAAGTGATTTGACAATGCCTTGTTTTTAATCAAAACACAAAATTGATCGGGTATGGAATCAAACATCGAGTATGTATGGAAGTATCGACAGGTTTAGTACACAGTGAACATTTCTATAAGGTGATGCACCCATGCTCTAGAATTTTGTGACCTTACAACTAATTGTGTTGTACTTTGTTCATAAACCTAGGTGGCACACATCATGTGAAACCCTCAGCATATGATGCAAAATCACTTCAAACCCTAACCACGGGTAGAAGACCTTACAAAGAAGTTAGTAGTTGGGTTGAAGTACAATCTGTACACCACCTACGTTGGCAATATTTCGAAGAGGCCTTTAACTACACGTAGTTCTCCACCTAACATGTGATATCTATATGGATGCAACTAGCTTTAGCAATTTGATCACTTGACAATGTAACAATGGCTTAACATGGCTTGTGAGGTTTCTAGCTTGGAAGCATGACTCTATAACATAGTGGAGTGTGCTTCAAACTGTATAGGGGCTGCTTTTTAGTAATTTAGGAGAGCTTAGAGTGCTTTATGAATGATTTGAAATTGAAAGATCTAAGTGATTGCCAAGAGAGGTAAATATGTGAGTTAGACTTGTGTATGTAAGCATGTTTACACCCTAAAATATATATTATACAATGTGATGTGCAAACAATAATATATAAGATTTAAGGCATCGTTACAGGGGTTATTCTGAATTAATTAATTTATAAGTAACCATGCATGACTAAAATAATAAATTAATACTTGCAGCAATGATAAATGATACAACGATAACTCAAAAACACAGGAGGAGACGAAGACTTAGTTGTACAAAGTGAAACAAAGGATATCTCAATGTGCGAGACTAGGTGAATAAGTAGATATGAACCTAAAGATGTTTTATTTTGATATAGCAACTAGAAATTATCTTTGTCTAGGATTGTACGGTCATGCCTTTATTTTGTATGCTTCTTTCTTACTCTGTATGGTTTTGGATCTACTTGCAATATGGATCTACAACTTTTAGTGCCCTTCTCTTATCCGGAAACACATGTCATTGTATCTCTTTTTGCCTCACACAACTGTAATGTTCTACAACAAGTAAAAACACTAGACACATGCAATACCCTTCATAAAAACATCAAACAAGAAAACGAGAAATCGGTGTGTGGGTGAGGCTGAATTACCTTAGTATTCAACCCCTACCAAACCAATATGAGGGTTGTACTACATGCTCTCAAGCGGAATCAAGTCTCGTGTAGTTCTCCTACGTGTAGGTGCAAATGTGAATGTGATTTAAGTCAACCCCTATGTGTGCCCTCATGTCTCTTGACACAAAGATATTGAGTTATATATAAAGTAGAGAATGTACCCAACGTGGTAGTAATGTGATGTGGTGTGCTTCAACTCTGCTAAACTAAACACTTTGTTGCTTTAAAAACCTTTCACAATGTTTGAAGTGATTTTTCTCTTGATAAGACGTGGCTTTAAGACCTTTGTATGCTTGGAAATGGAGGAATCTAGACTCTTTAACCTATTTAAGTGCTTCGACCTATAGTAATGATTGTTCTAGATGATGTACAACATATTTAAGAATATCTAGGAGAGTTTGAAGTGTTTTTGTGTTAATATTTGCAATATGAACCCCCTATGTGTGCCCTCGTGTCTCTTGACACAAAGATATTGGGCTAAATATAGAGTAGAGAATGTACCCAACGTGGTATTAATGTTATGTGGCGTGCTTCAACTCTGCTAAACTAAACACTTTGTTGCTTTAAAACCTTTCACAATGCTTGAAGTGTTTTTTCTCTTGTTTAGACTTGGCTTTAAGACCTTTGTATGCTTGGAAATGGAGGAATCTAGACTCTTTGACCTATTTGAGTGTTTCAGACTTGTAGTAGTGATTGCTCTAAATGATGTACAAATTATTTAAGAATATTTAGGAGAGTTTTGAGTGGTTTGTGTTAATATTTGCAATATGATCTTACAAAAGTGTCAATTGAGTTATAAAGTGCAATTGACTTACTTATATAGGATTCTGTAGGTGAAATGTCATACTAAGGCCGACCCTAGGAAGATGAAATGATACACTTAAAATATTCAAATTGGAAAAAGAGTCATTAAATGGAATGGTGCGGGACTATATAAGTCGACTTGGAGTGTACATGGTATGGTTTTACCCATGCATTTTGGTGATGAAAAAGTCATATATTGAGGATGATGTGTAGAAGTAAACGATTTCTTTGGTTAAATAATATTTTTGAATAAATGACATAGTAGAATGTGGAGATGAGCAAGTAAAAAGTCGGATATCAAGATGTGTTAATTGTGCGTAGAATGTGAGTATTTGTCTTCGCAAGGAAGCAGAGTCAAACTTGTCGTTGCCAAAGAATAAGTTACCGAATTTGAATGTCTACATTTTCCTTCCCTTTAAGTGTGGAATTGAAAATTGTGTTGTTAAAAAAGATATTTGAGTGCACACACACACTTTGTCTTCACTTGATAATTGTCTTATGATGTGTTGGTGTTAACATGTTCCATGATGAAACCCGCAATACAAAGTGTAGTCAATATCCGAATAGAAATTAAACTATAACTCAAATGTGAATAATGTTGTAACTTTCGTAAAGTTGAACTTGCACAAAGTAAAGTAAAGAGATGCAAAACATGAGAGGAATACACATGTTTGTTTGTAGAGGAAGAGCTCACGTTCTGTTGTACTTTGGAGATTTGGAGTTGTTGCAAAAATGTTGAAGGATTGGGGGCGACCAGTCCCCTAATTATGCGAAGAAAAAAGCAGTGTTGAGTGCATGCATCCCAACACCAAAGAAGAGAGAAAGTAGTACCTAGGCGCCTTGTTAAGAGAAAAGCTGTGTCTTTGCATTTTTAGTAACTTGGATATCTTCCCTCATAAATGTAAAAGAAGAGAGGAAGGAAAACCTATGAAGGATTTAACCACTTCGATATCTTCCATAACGCAATGGGCTATTTACACCATAATTAAATCTAGAATATGTTAAGGAAGTATAAAAAGGATGTAAGAGGTTGTACATGAGAATATTATGATTGATTAAATTCCAACATTAACCATTCACAACTAGAATAATGCATTAACACTTGTAATGATTGATAAAATGATAAGTAATAGCTCAAATGCACAAAAGGAGAGAGATATTTAGTTCTAAATCTAAGCCCTTCGAAGGATAGTAGGGATATTAGTGGCTTTGAAGGTAATAGCCTACTCGAGGGATTTAAAATAATCCATGTAGAGTTAAGATTTTGTCTTTACTCTTGTATTCTTTTGGAGATGTTATGATATGCATGGTCAACATATGATTCAAATTTATTCTTTGAGTGATACTCACATCTTATTCTATGTCACCAATTCAAAATTAGGGGTGATGTATATGGATGCATATGTAATTATACTTCCTTTGAGTAGCGATTTAGTGATCATTTATATGCATTTGTGCCTCCGAGTTTTGATATAGTTCGATTGTTAAAGCATATAAGTATGTCTCGCTTGGTGGCAAAAATATTTTAAAATATGACTAGTAAATTAATATTTAAAAATACTTTAAAAAATTAAAAAATCAAGTAAATTATGGATGCACTGCGCCTTGGTATATTTAAGATCTTAAAAAATCATGATTGGTCATTTTATACGTTCTTGGTTATGTTTTGGTTGTGGGCCATATTTTGTTGAAAGTACAAAAAAGTAAAAAAATGGGACACAATTATATGTTTTAATGTTGTGTAATTATGTGCTACTTCTAGTCATAATTTCCATGCATATTTATACTTCTTCTCGTCACAATGAGGTTTTTGTATAGTTTTATGCTATCTATAATCATTATTTCATACAATATATTGTTTATAGTTATTGTACATGAGTACTTAACATGGTTCGGTTATCGAGATCCATATATGAAGTTTTATCTCACTTATTTTCTCTAAGTTTTTCTTAAGGGGGTGATGGTGAACAAATCATTTTGTTTCTTTTAAACTTATTTAGGCTAGTTTATCCTACATTATCCCCTCCTTTATAGAGTACATCTTAAAGGGGATGTTAGTGTTGGAGCGCAAAGCCTCAAAGTTGCACCGTAGATGTGATCATGAAAGATCAAGAATTCGAGAAGGTTGGTTCCTTTACCTATCATAATACTAAAACTACTCCTATAGTTGAAAGCAAAACTATCTAAACCTAATCTAAGCATCCAAGGGACCAGGGTTAGAAAGAGAGATGCATGGAAGGGAAATCCTAAGCTAAAAGGAGGTGATAACACCAAGAAAAGGGGGTGATGAACACTCTATGAGGGAGAAATAAAGAGAAAATGCGAAGGAGAGGTCAAACATAAGTGACATAGGCCAAAACTACATTCAACACCTCCATTCTCACACAAAACACAACAAAAATGGAACCTACAAGTGAGAAAAACATACACAACACACCACAACAGTAAAAGAGAGGCAAGAATGCAAATAAAATGAGTTAGGGTAGGAAAACAACCACAAAACCAGGTTTTATTGCTTGAAATATGCACAGTCCATTACAATGAAGTGGAAGAAGGCACAAAACACACTTGTAGAGTCCAAATCTGAGGCCTGCAACTCAAAAATGTGTGGGAAACCATTTTAGCATGATGCCTTTGCATTTCTAGAGAGTCCATCCTTTACAAATGAAATATTTTTCAATATATATTGAATGGGGAAGAGAAAGAGGAGGGAAAAGAGATTTGGACACACTAAATCCCATTTCATCCACCGACCAAACGCATCCAAACTCCTGTGAAAGCACATGGGCCACTGACAAGGCCATCCCTCCATGACATTATGCTTGTAGAAGGAAGTATAGGCATCGTTCATCATTAATTTGGTTGGTGGAGGTGGTTGAGTGCTACTTGCGAGAATAAATGCCCTTTTTCCTCCTTAACCTGTGTTTGCATTTTTGGCTCCCAAACTTCATCAAATCCTGAATTTCTTGATGGTAAAATGAAGTTCATGAGGAGACCTTTCCAACGTCGCCATTTTTAATCAAATTTGGATGACCACATCAAAAGATATGCTCAAAAACATTTTTGTTTGTTCCATGGATTCCACCGTGTTTGCCTCATTTTTTAATGTTTCATTGGTTTTTGAATGTTTGGCATTAATTAGCAGTTTCCCATGGATTTAGACCTTTCCCGCATGTCACGAAAGTCTATTCCTTTGTTGTGCAACTTTCGGAAGCACATCCATATTCCTTTGTTTCACAAACTTGTGAAGTCCATAAAACACTTATCTCTTGAGAAGTCCGTGGAAGTCCATTTGATCCTTCTATGGGTTAGGGAACCCATGGAATGTCAATCCTTGAAAAAGTCCACGAAACATTGAGTTAGTGTTCTGCGGCCCCAAAATTTGACCACTCATAACTTCTTCCTCTTCATTCTATGACCTTCCACGACATGTTTTATATGCATCGTGACTCTTTCTAAATAAAACCAATCTCTTTCTTTTGTTCTACGAAGCACTATCTCGGCTTTACCAATGCCGCGAAGCACCGAGTTAGTGAAGTCTATAGAACACTAGGATAGTGTTCCATGGCTTATATCCTTAGTCGCTTCCAAACTTCATTTTTCTTGAAAATCCGCCTAAGCCCTTTCCTTCAACTCCTTTTTCTCTGTGGCTTCTTCTCATCCTTTGTTTCACGGAATTGACAAATTATGCGGAACACCACTTTTGCCAAGTCCGTGTAATATTACCTTTGTAATTCCCGAAGGTCTTCATCAATTTTCAATCCACCTAAGTCTTCATTTCATCATTCTTTTGTTACGTGGATTTGTGAAGTCCGTGAAACCGAGTTCTTGAAATCCGTGGTACACTTTGGAAATAATATTCCGTGTCTTTTTCCAACAAAATTTCTCTAAGTCCCAAAATAGATTTGGAAGTTGTCAAAATAGCCTCGGGCATTTTGGACAACATAGATGTTAGTGTATTTAATTTTCACACACTATAATATGATATTAAGATGTACTCGTAATATTATTTATAATTTAATACATGGATAATTCGTCCATTGGTGCACACTTATTCATATCTATTAATAGAGAACAATATCAATCACGTTATTGACTTGATTCATTTCTCATTATTAATATTTTTAATAAGACTTGCTATGTAAGAAATTATTCTCCAAACCCTAACCCTAGCTTGTTAGCTTCTCTTTATGAGAACATGGAGCTAGTGTATGAGGTAATCAAGATGGAAGAGAGGTTTGTTGTAAAATTCATGTGAGGAGGGCCATTGGTGCTCCTTGACATATGTGCTTAATATTATAGAAGTTATTATTCCTTGATCATATATGTATTTATATTGCTTTAATATTTAACATGTATGTACAAATAATTGTGGGGGATAGTTTTGAGGTTATTGTAACAATCTTGAAACTTATCCAACATTTCTAACATTGTAAAATAAGTACTATTAATGGTGATCTATATGAGAAATTGAGCTAAATTTCTAAGAGATTTAGTAGAAAAAAAAAAAATAGGCAATGAATTTGGAGGCCTACAATCGGTAGTTATTGGGGATTTTTGTTGACTTCCACCTATAAAACCCCCACATATTGAAATAGTTTTTGATTTCCAAGATGATTGTTGGGATAGGAATTTTGACACGCAAATAGAGTGAACCAACATTTTTAGATAATGCAGTTCTTGAAGATGTTGAATTAGTTTTGAAAAGGCATATGTAGCTATAAAAGCATTGAAACCATTAGAATTTGATAAGAGTGTTGGGCCCCTAATATAGCTCCCAAATCTTAAAGGCGCGTAGGCGCGCATGGCGGAGGAAGCGCGTAAGTTAAGGCGTGCAGGCAATATTCAAAAGGCTTCTTGGAGAACCTAGGGCGCACGTCTTTGCGCGAAGAACAATTCGGGACTTAGCTATTTTTGGCCTTTTGGGACATAACACATGAAGAACGTGTTCCGTTTGGATAAGGTTCCAGCCTGGCGACAGGGTGTCCTGGAGGGAATATACCTTGCGATAGAAAGATCCAAAAAGTTAATCATGACATGGAGAGGCATGCACCTAGGGCGACCCACACCTTGACACTTGGGGCCAGATCTGAGGCTGCAGAGGAGTTTGTTAGAGCTCAGATGCCTATTTATACGCGCGCCCTTAGCAAAGAATAGAGACAAGTGAGGTAGCGGAGCTATGCGAATCATCTGAGAACTATGAGATGAAAATGGGTAAAGGATTCCAATAAGGATGTAATGGGAATGAAATTTTTGTTTTGTGAGAATACATGTATGAATCCAGACATGGTGCATGACTATGGTCTGCCCCTCTGTGATACTTTGTAGCAAGACTATGAATGAATATGATAAGGTTACCATCATGTTTACATTAAGATCTCCTTCTGTATTATCTGCATGTTTTTACTCTGCTTTTGATCTTGTATAATCATGGACCTTACTTGAATGATTAAGTATATTTGTGGATTTACAAACTCTTGGTTCTATTATTTCTTTATTGCGCTTTGTTTCTATTATGACTGAAGGGGTGTAGAAGCCATCCTGAGCTCTATAGCTTCTTCATGTCTATTAAATCACTAAGTCAGAATCATGAACTATGCCTTCCACTAGACTCACATAAAAGAGAGACTTGGCTCCCTCTCGCGTGCCTCGGGTGAGCGCCTAGCGCCCGCTGGGTGATAGGCCAAGTGCACATGAGGTTCCCTTGTTCTTGGTGGGGTGCAAAAATGACTACAAAGGGCTACCCAAAATTGATGTTTTTATAACACTTAAAAATCGCATCCCTTCAAGTTAGATGTGACAAGGGAAAATGAATAGAAAATGAAGGAACTTGGTAAGGAAATTTTCACTTTTATGCAAAGGAAATTGGTTTGGGGCATGCAAGGTCTCACTAGGCAATATTCTTGTTCTCATGGAGTTTTCTCTCTATATTGGTGCTCATGTGATTATCACATGTAATGTAAACATAGTAAAATGCATGGTGAATGGATGAATAAGTGTAGTAAAGGGGTTTTGATTGGATACCAATTGGAACTATCAAAGTGCTATCACACCCAAAGATGTTTGGCTAGTTAAGAAATTTCAATATTTTCAACAATGCAAGTCTATTAAACCCCAATGTTGTGAGGTTCATTGTTCTGAGAAAAATGGGGCGGTTATAGTTATTGTTAAGAAATACAAATTCCTCTTATTTTTGAATGGGTTTTGAGCGTGCATGAGAGCTAAGGAAGTTGAGTAGAATGATAAAAAATGTTTGTCAAAAGCAACAAGGCGTATATATTTATAAATAACACTAAGTGGACATAACAACACTTTGAAAATGATTTTTTTTTTTTTTTATAACTATAGTCAAAGGGGAAAAATTGTTGCCTCGATTTTAACAAATAATAAAGAGAAATGTGATGTCCAATTATATGCTTGAGATAAATGATTATATAAAAAATTGGAAAATATTTATTTTCACACAAACTATAATCCATAAATGAAATATGACACGTGGCCTAATATAATTCGTGGGAGATAAAACTTTAATAATAGAAGTGAAGACTATATACATACTCTTATATGTTCTCCGTATTATGAGATAAATGGGTAATTCTCTTGCCTCTTTAGGGATTCTCTTGGCTCTCCCTACACATTCATGGCTTGTGAAGATTATAGATGTTTAGCCCTCTTCCTTTGAGAGATGTTTGACGTTCGCCAATAATTTCTCAAAGATAAATTTTCAAGAAAACTTGCAATACGTTAATTACATCCTATTTCTAGCTATCTAACATAATTAATAGGAAGAGACTTGTGAGCATCATTTTAGATTTACACGTGGGCATCCTTCCAACTACAAAAATTAACACTATTTTATGGAGTGGATGCATTATTATTATAGCAAAAGAGGTATTCTCAAGAGTCTAATTGTAACAAAATTATAATAGATAAGCAGCTGCAAAATTATTGAAAAATAACTAATACTCCCGACTGCCATACCTAAATAAGGTGTCCAGGTGACGAGAAAATGCAAGTAATCATACTGCTACATGTTTAATTTCAGGGATGCCATTGCAGGGCACACAAAATGGTTCACTTTTTGATGGTGTTGCTTAATTCCACGACTTCCTTCCAGGAGGGCCTCGTCGAAATGTGTGTCCACCACACATTAACATGCTCTCTCGAGGTAATCAGCTCCGACTTCCCTGTTCTATTCGCAATATATTCCATGTTGGGAAGATGTGAGAGATCCGCAATGCTGAACTCATCCCCGCCAGATATTTGGTGAGAGACAGCCTCTTGTCGTACACATCCAGAACTTTGCCCAGCTTCTCCGCATTCTTCTCAATCTCATCCTCTTTCGGCGGAATTCCCATCATGGGAGCCACCGCCAGTTGAAATAGCAGAGCCAAGCTCGGAGGATTGAAGCTCTGCCCCTCCACTTCCATCCACTGCTCAATCACAGCCCTCTCCGTTATATTCTTCCCCAACAGTCCCCTGCTTCCCCGCGTCTCGTATTTTTGCGCAATGTATCGTATAATGGCCCGAGATTCTGCAAAAATACATAACCACAAATCATTTTTGCATAAATGTAACTGCTTTTATTTTCTTCAAGGCGCAATGGGTACAGGAAATCAGACCGAAGAGGGTGAGAGTCTCGTCCTGGAAAACCGGCACCTGCCCGAACGGCTGCAACAACAGCGATTCAATAGCTTGTTACACTCGCATGAAATATCAGAGTGAGAGATTTAAGAAAAAAAAAAAAAACAGAAGGGCACCTGTAGCGCTAAAAATGGGGGTTTCTTATGTTCGCCTTTCCTCATGTCAAGGGAAACGAGTTCATATGGGAGCTGCTTCTCAATAATGCATACTAAAGCTCTGGATACAGCGGGGGATGCGAGCGCCCCGTAAAGCTTCACTGCCATTGCTCCTCTATCTCTTCTTTGCCACTATCTCCATCAGATTTTTACTTGGAAGGGTCCTCGCTTTAATTATCATTATCACTCCACGTGTATACTTTTCACTTGTTGGTTGCTTGCATGATCCCCATAAAGCGTTACACATGTGTGGTGGTGGACAAATGTAGTCTCTAGCTATTGATAATTAATCACCTCCTTCAAATTTGATGTAAGAAGTGTAATAACTAACCACTCTAATGCAAACATGAAATTGAAAAATACTAATATATGCCAAAAGGGATAGAGTGGTGGAGTGCACACTCGAGGAGGTTAGAAGGATAAATATTGATATGTGATAAGATTTCCAAAGGCTTTATTTCTAGTTTAGGATGAATATTTATAGAGATGTTGTTGCCATGAACCTATAAAAGTAGGAAAATTTTGCAAAACATGGACTAATTCATTATGTTTCGATCGCCCTCCTGCTATGTTGAGTGTCTCTTGAAAAAAAAGGTCTATTTTCATTCAATTTGGTTTCAAATCGGTAAAATTGGATGTTGGAGAATCAAGTGGAGCAGTCCTATTGTTTCATTGTTCCATGTTTTTTGCGCTTATTCGATTCCCCCGCTCCCTCTCTCTGTGTGTGTGTGTGTGTGTGTGTGTGTGTGTGTGTGTGTGTGTGTGTGTGTGTGTGTGTGTGTGTGTGTGTGTGTGTGTGTGTGTGTGTGTGTGTGTGAGAGAGAGAGAGTTTGGGATTCATTTTTTCGTTCATTTCATGTGCATGTGCGATTAGGGTTTCTCTTTAGTTACTAAGGTAGCGATAAGGGTTTCCCTCAACAACAATCTTGATGTCACCGTCCTTCAATGACCACGAACACAAAATATCGGTCGTCCATTTCCCAAAATCAACCATCCATTTTCCCGACCCATGTCACAACCACCAAGACTTCCA
This sequence comes from Taxus wallichiana var. yunnanensis, assembly GCA_018340775.1. Lineage (NCBI taxonomy): Eukaryota > Viridiplantae > Streptophyta > Pinopsida > Cupressales > Taxaceae > Taxus > Taxus wallichiana. The sequence continues at coordinate 219,569,976 of CM031239.1, forward strand.
TTTGAAAACACCTATTGGTTTAGTTAATGTTTGAGGCATTGGAAAAAGAGAAAAAATAATATGTGTGTGTCATTTTTTCCATTGATGTTGTAGCACATCGAACGTTATGAATAGGTAAAGCTTTAGTTTGCATATTATAATTTGTTGATCAATTTGAAGATTACAATTTGTTTTATTTATAACATATGGATTACCAATATATTTTTGTTCAACACATTACAAAGCGCAAACCCTTGCTTTATGCTACTTGCTCGCATCAAAAATTCAAAAATTGATGAAGTTTGGGGGATCTAAAGAGAAAACACGGATTTTGACAGAAAAGTGTATTATAAGGCATATAACCATCTCACCCACCCTTTAAACATCATTTCCAATTGAGATCGATAAAAAAATTCCTCATTTCCATGGTGGGGGTTCTCAGATAGGATCTCCTACTTGGAATTTGGTTCACACAAAATGAATATGTTTGATTGCAGTTGTAGAGGCAAAGTTCTTTTTGTTAATTACATGCTCTCTTCTGAGCACCACCTTCCCATTTCCTACATACAAATGCTCCACGATAATGAAGGATACTTACGGCTACAAATCCATGTTGAATCATCTAAAATTTATGTCATGGGTGAGATGCAAAGGGAATGGTCTTAAGGGATCTCAAGGCACAAACTAGAGGCTATGGAACTGGTTCTAAAAAATATAACTACTTTCTCCATGTGGATGGTAGTGACATGGTCGTGAGCTCAAAGTAAATATGAACAATAAAAAATCCATGGGAATAAAAGGAAACCCAATTTTGTATAACGACAATTAGAGTTTGAGTGGCACACATTAATGTCTTGCATGGAAAGGAAGGTCGATTGGTCATATTGCAAAGTCTCCTTGACCACCACATTTCGATAGAGAAACTTGCATATGTTCGAGAATTTCGACTTTACATATGTTAGATATGGAAACATTATGTTCAAGTGTGATTTTTGTCACATATTACATGCACATTTGTGATCGGGTTTCGTTTAGCAATTAAGATAGTGGTTAGGGTTTCCCTCATCATCAATCTTGATGTCATTGCATGTGAATGGCCATAGACAATAAACCTCGTAATCTAATTCCTCGACTTGACCATCCATTTTCGCAACGCATGTTAGACATAGCCACTAATACTCCCATTTGGAAATGCCTATCAACGTAAATCATGTTTGAGGCATTGGAAAAAGAGAATTTTTTTTTGTTCTTGGTTCCTCCTTCAATGCTCTAGCTCATCCAAGGTTAGAAATAGATAACTCTTCAGCTTCAATATTATAATTCGGTTGATCGGTTTAAAGATTATAATTTAGTTTATTTATAACATTTGGATTACTAATAGATTCTTTGCCCAACACATTACAAAGCGGAAAATCCACACTCTACACTACTTGCCCACATTTCGCAGGTTAATACTATGCATGCCATGAGTACTAATCTTGATCTTTCTATTCTAGAAGACCTCCCATTACGAGTTAAATTTTGAGGATGTCTACATGTTTTTCATGATTGTAGCAATAAAATACTTACAAAATATTGTAATAATTGCCACATATTGCTTCCATATTTAAAGTATGATCATCACATCTATACATATTGAAGTACAAATTATATACATATATATTCATAAAGTTAAATAAATAAAGGTTAATATAGGAGTTTTTGTTTAGCAATTAAGGTATTAGTTAGGGTTTCCCTCATCATCAATCTTGATTTCGTCGATCGTTAATGACCATTGAGATAAAACCTCAATATCCGATTCCTCGACTCGACCATCCATTTTTGTAGTGCATGTTAGACGTAGCCATTGATACTCCCATTTGGAAATGCCTTTCGGTGTAAATCATGTTTGAGGCATTGGAAAAAGAGAAAACTTATTTTTTGTGTTCTTGGTTCCTCCTTCAATACTCTAGCTAAACCAAGGTTACAAATAGATAATTCTTCAACTTCAATATTATAATTCAGTTGATTAGTTTAAAGATTATAATTTGATTTATTTATGACATTTAGATTTAGTAATAAAAAAATTTCCCGACACATTACAAAGTGGAAAATCCACACTCTATGTTACTTGCCCGCATTTCAGACAAGTTATTACTATGCATGCCACGAGTACTAATCTTGATCTTGCTATTCTAGAAGACCTCCCATTAGGGGTTAAATTTGGTGGACATTTACATGTTTTTCATGATTGTAGCAATAAAATACTTACAAAATATTGTAATAATTGTCACGTATGGCTCACATATTTAAAGTGTATTATGAGCATATAACCATTAAACATCATTTCTAATTGACATTGATACCATTTTCCCTCATTTCCATGGTGAGGGGTTCTACATGGAATCTACTACTTGAATCCGGTTCACACAAATTGAATATGCTTGATTGCGATTGTATGGGCTAAGTTATTTTTGTTAATTACATGCTCTCTTCTAAGCACCTCCTTCTCATTGCCTACATACAAATTCTCCACAATAGTGAAGGAGACCTACGACTACAAATCCATACTAAATCATCTAAAATTTATTTCATGTGTGAGATGCAAAGGAATGATCTTAAGGTATCTCGAGGTACAAATTAAAGACTATGGAACTAGTTCTAAAAGTAAATCTACTTTCTCCTTGTGGATGGTGGTGACATGGTCATGGGCTCAAAGTAAATATGAACAATGAAAAATCCATCGGAATAAAAGTTAACCCAATTTTACATAACGAAAAATTAGAGTTTGAGTGACACACATTAGTGCCTTACATGGAAAGGTAGGTTGATTGGTCATATTGCAAAGTCTCCTTCACCACCACATTTAGATAGAGAAACTTGCATATGTTCAAGAATTCCAAACTTTGCATATGTTAGATATGGAAACATTGTGTTCAGGTTTTTTTGTCGCATATTCCATGCACATTTGTGATCAGGGTTTCTATTTAGAAATTAAGGTAGTGGTTAGGGTTTCCCTCATCATCAATCTTGATGTCATTGTATGTTAATGACCATTGACACAAAACCTCGTTATCCATTCCTCGACTCGACCATTCCTTTTTTGCAATGCATGTTAGACATAATGCCACCGATACTCCCATGTGGAAGATCGACATAAATCATGTTTGAGGCATTAGAAAAAGAGAAATTATTTTTGTGTTCTTGGTTCCTCCTTCAATGCTCTAGGTCATCCAAGGTTAGAAATAGATAACTCTTCAACTTCAATATTATGATTCAGTTGATCATTTTAAATATTATAATTTGGTTTATTTATAACATTTGGATTACTAATACATTCTTTGCCCAACACGTTACAAATAAGAAAATCCACACTCTACACTATGTGCCCGCATTTAAGACAAGTTAATACTATTCATGCCATGAGTAATAATATTGATCTTACCATTCTAGAAGACCTCCCATTACGGGTTAAATTTGGTGGATGTTTACATATTTTTCATGATTGTAGCAATAAAATACTTACAAAATATTTTAATAACTACCACATATGGCTTGCATATTTAAAGTATGATCGTCACATCTATACATATTAAAGTACAAATTATATACATATATATTCATAAAGCTAAATAAACAAAGGTTAATATAGGATTTTATGTTTAACAATTAAGGTATTCGTTAGAGTTTCCATCATCATCAATCTTGATGTTGTTGTTCATTAAGGTCCATTTTTGCAACGTATGTTAGACATAACCATGGATACTCCCATTTGGAAATGCCTTTCATCATAAATAAGGTTTGAGGCATTGGAAAAGAGAAAAAATATTTTTTTGTTCTTGGTTCCTCCTTCAATGCTCTAGCTCAACGACCTTTAAAAGGAAAACAACCCATCACAAAGGCAACAACTCGGTGGAAGCGTTAAGCTCGGTGACACATCGGGTTAACCAAAGGATGTGGAAAAGTGACATCAATGGAGCAACTAGCGAGGGAATTCATTGAATGACGGATTCGACATTGATAATTTGGTTAAAATGATGGGGTAGGATTTGAACCCCATACCACCATGTTTCTGAACTTGGCCACCTAAACCAACGTGGCCAACCGAGTTGGTTGGCTACAACTCAGCTAATAAGGTTGAAATACAAGATTTTTAGGGCCAACCCTAGTATATAAATGGGTCTAGGCCCATAGGTAAAGTACTACTCATGCTCATTTCAAAATCTTAGTGCAAAATATTTAAGAGAGCCTTCAAAGATATTAAGGCCTTGTGAAGATTATAAGACCTATGTTTGGGCATTTTTATTGAGTTAATTATTTTAACTAAATATTATTTTATAAAGGATATTTTTAAGCTTGGTCTTCTTGTGTTATTCTAGAGACTCAATTATGGAGCAGAGGGACATTTGCAAGCACTTGAGTAGATTAAATGAGAGCTCGGATTCTCGTTATTCACTAGGAATTTCATAAAGGCAAGATATTGTAAGAATATATATTGGAAGAGTTAGCGTATTTGGAGGCCACGAGGAGAATCATGTTGCTAATCTTGTTAACGACACCGCATCTAACTTATCTTTGTGTAAAGATGTAGTCAAAAAATTATGCACTTTAGATAATTATTTATCCTGGTATCATACTACTATTTAGAAGGTTCTTAAGGAAAGAAAGTACTAATTAACCCCGTCCTTTTGGCCATTTTTATTATTTTATTTCTTATTTTGTAACCAATTTCATCTACTTATCTAGCCATTTCTAAAGGTCCCGAGTCATCTTAGCCCTAACCGGGTGCCCATGAGCGCCCTTGTCCCATTTCGGGGCACCTGGTCCCTTTTCCACTTTCCCGCCTTTTCTTGGGTCTTTTCTAGTTGTTTTTCATCCTTATCTTTTATGAGGTCATCCTTTTGAGTTAAATTATGAAATTAGACCAACAAAACCCTATAAATATAAATTTATGAGACCATAATGAGGGGCCTAGTATCACTATCTACTATCACTCCATCTAGAGTTCCATCCATCTATTACATTGGCATCCACATAGGTCCATAATCATCAAGGCCCAAGCTAGGACATCTGCATCACACTTCATAGGAGAGCGATTCTATTCTATTTCATGCACACATTCTATTACATTTTCTACACATAGTTATTGCTCGCTACTTCACAAAGTGTGACTGACACAAGAGCAACCTAGGGCATGTTAACACACACTTGCACATAGAACTACATCGGGTATGAGATGTAGTGCAACACTCAGTTAGTAAGTCCACCATTTTGGTAGTTGAGGTTAGTCCCACTCCTTCATATGCATTTTCCTTTTTTAGGGTTTGACACTTGTTTTGGGCTCTTGCAGGTCATTCATTCATCTTGAGATATTCAGAGCATTCAACGTAGCACATAGAATTTAGTGCAATAGACAAGTAGAACTCCATATTGTTTTTCGACCCTGCAAAAACTAGTTCCAGGCATTTCTCCTAAACCAAAGCACCCAAAATTCATACCAGAGAACTTTTGGGTGCCCTAGTCCATGTAGATCCTCCAGACTCAGTCTTTTCAAGGCTTCTACATATTCGTTCCTGGCCCGAGGATTTGCAATGACTATAACACTCTATCGGGCTTCCAGCTTATCACCAATGCGTTCTTTCCTTAGACATTAGGGTTTTATTTCATTAGTTTTTTTAGTGCATTTATATACTTGTGTTATATTTCCTCATAGATTATATTAACTACTTTGCACTATCCCATTTTAGTTCATTTTCGGTTAGTCATTTTGGTGAACCCGACCCTTATAATGGATAACAACCATCCTTTTCAATCACCTCGTTATTTTACAATTTGATAGATTTGGTCATGCCTTTGTCAATACCCCTACTAGCCCTTCTGGCTATAACCCTTGCCCTTCATTTATTCAGCTTCCATCTGTTGACATAGATTGTATAACTTTAAACAACGCTACTATTGTTTACCTATGTACTATTGATTCAAATCACCTAGCACACATTATCGTATAAGTATAAACTCCTTCACCTGACCATATAATACAAGATCCTTCATCCAACCATATAGTACAAGCTCTTTCCTCTGATCATATAACACAAAATCCTTTAGTACAAGTTCCTTCATCTTCCCACATAGTGAAACATCCTTCCATTACTGATTCACCCGATATTGGTCCTTTGAATTCTCCCATTCACATTGTCGATGCCCCACATGAATCTGACATCACTCTTTACACAATTGATATAGTTCATATAGTTCCATTACCACTTACTCATTTCATAGATGATATGCTACCTATCTCTCCATCATCCCAACTAACGCCCGTTGAGGGTACCATTTTTATGACAGATGTAATTCCTTCCTTACCGCGTGTCACTACTACTCATTATTATTCCATATCAGGGGTATATCCACTCCATGAATATTGCTTTGTCATCTTTATCCCCATCACCACCAGTACACCTACCATTCACTTGTACTCTCTTCATAAATGATTCTTATTAGAGCATATACCACTTAATACTTCCTACCGAGCTACTGTATGTTCACACAATGGCCTCCTTCAACTTGGGTTTGCATTTGAGGACCTCCATTATCCTTTATACGACTCACATTTTTATCATGGATATGTTATTCTCACTACTACATATGGACTTCACATTTTCCATTTTTTATTCACCTTGCACGTTACCATACTTCTTCCCCACTTACCCTCGGTCAATCTTGGTTAGATTATATTGAGGCACACTTGATCTTGGTCATATTGATATAGATTTTCCCATGACATTTGGTACTGTGCACATTTACAATAGTTCTTTTCTTTGTTACTCACCCAATTTTACTATTTGGTATTCTCAAGGGTGCCCATTGCCTCCCTTTACTGATGAACAATACGCCATGGCAATGTATTACTTGCACATTCAGGGTTATCTGAATAACCAACATGAAACCATTGTTTACCAAGTTTCCCATGTTGTTAAGTGTGATTTCAATGATGATTATGATGATCTTATAGAATATTTTTCTAGTCCATCATTACCTCCTATAGATGACAAGACACCACCACACGAATTACGAACTATGCTCGATTGCTTCTTTGTCGACCTTGACCCTGATAACCCTTCACCTAACCAATGCCTCTTAGACTCAATTCAAGCTTTACAGATAAATTTGTAGTCATGCACTCAATCATTTCATCCCTTAGATCTGAAAGTCAACAACTTAAGAACGCTTCTCAATCACATGTTTTTGTTCCTTCTACATATTTTTTGTAAACTATGTCTACTACATGCCATATAACCGCACCTCAAATCATACCATTCACTGAAATTATTATATTTGAACATAATACTACACTACATGACATCCTCTTCAAGCTACTTCATCATTGTTTGGTCACCCTATCACCTTCTTGTCACTATCCTCCTCATCGATTAGAAAATGCTAAGATCGTCCATACTGCCATTATCACCGACTACATGGGTATCATGATAATGATTGTCATGTGATGTCATGAATGATCAAACACTTTGAACATTTAGGCCTCCTCTAATTTTCCAAAAATCCTCCCACATATCCATCCAATATTCCTCAAGCACCTTCTAAGAAAAAAACCCTTAATTAGTTCATCATCTCACTGACCATCCCAGACGGGCCACGATAATTGTTTACCAATAGTGCATTGTCCATCATATCAATAACATATTTTCAACCACCAAAATTTTCTTTGCACGTCCATCCCTCCCACGTGTATAAGCTTCATTCCTCACCGCAGTGTTTGTCTACTATACTTCCTTTATTAGAAAATGGCCATACGCTTACCACGTCAAATGCAATACTCTTATCCTTTTCCATCATTTGATAGTTAATTCATTCACACATGTTTGGGGGATCACACTTCACTACCACCCCACCTTGTTCTAGCACCATTACTACATTTGCATACAATCATTAGTCATAATCATAACATACATTCTAATGGCATCATTTCCCGATGAAATGCTCTTGTGCTTCGGTTCACACTTGACACTCGAAGGCTTACTACAATGAACCCCACACACTCGTACTTATAGGCATTACACATTACAAGCCATTACATATTACACATCATACATTCTAATTTTTTTCTCATTTGTGTCTCTTCACCTCATACATCATGATAATTGCATACATCTACATACCATACATACTACTACGACGTGTATTTCCACACATAACATGCTAGCCTTCATCACCCATGAGTCAAGGATTATATTACTAGTCTATTTACATACATTACATGCCATTCTACACATTACACATTACACTTTCTACACTTTCCACTTTACATTCTACACATCGCATATTTACACATTCCACTCATCACATGGTCATATTTTATCCTTACACATACTACATTGTTTTACTCCACACACTACACTCACTACCCGATGACGATCTTTAGTTCATCGGTCCATACTCGACTATTGAGGGTTTACAAATCAAATGGAACTTGCACTCATCACACGTTTACCATTCTACAATCTATCTTGTGACATTTTTAGGCTAGTGACATATGCTTTAGGCTAAATCATCACCTTTGCTATTATTTTATAGTGGTATACACCTTATGTTAGATCACCACTCCCTCTTGTCATTTTTTAGTGATATACGCTTAGGGATACATCATCACTCGTTAATTCATATTTTAGTGTCATACGCTTTAGGCTAAATCGTCACCTATTCTATCATCTTATAGTGGTATACACCTTAGGTTATATCACCACTCATTACTATTTTCTCATCTTGTAGTGACATATGCCATAAGCTACATCGTCACCCCTACTATTCATCTTGCAGTGATATATTTTTAGGCTAAATCATCACTACACATTTTTTCATCATGGTATACGCTTAGGCTATAAGTACTACACATATTTTCTCTATATGTCACATATCATCAACATTACACATACACATTCATCATAGCATGATAGGCATGATATATACTAGTTGACCATTTCCTGATGATGGAGTCTTGTTTACGGTTCATTTTTAACTATTAAGGGGGAAAACAAAATGAACCTCATTACATACACTTCCATCCACTCGGGGGGCACATGGCTCATATCATTCCATCTTGCATTCTATTCCATCCATCCATGACATATTGCATTGTCTTGGGGGCATTTATTCTTGTTTTCTAGTGTTTTACATGTTCATTTTATTACACATGTTAGATTGATTTCTTAGATGTCATTATCTATACCATCCACACATGCACGTTCACACCTTTGTTTAGTTTGATTGTAGATACAAGATTCCCACACACATAACATGAATGCTCACCTTCTACCCTTATTATATTTGGTAGTAGGGCATCCACATTCATCTCATCCAGTGCTATTGTTTCATTTTTGTACTTAGCATATTACACTACTTGATCATACACACTTTTGATCAAGTAATGTAATATGATAAGTACAAAATGAAACAATAGCACATGGATGAGATGAATGTGGATGCCCCCAACGACCAATATAGTAAGGGTAAAAGGTGAGCATCCATGTTGTGTGTAGGATTCTTGTATCTACAATCACACTAAACAAAGGTGTGAATGTGCATGTGTGAATGGTATAGATAATGACATATAAGAAATCAATCTAACATGTGTAATGAAATGAACATCTAAAACACTAACAAACAAGAATAAATACCCCCAAGACAATGCAATATGTTGTGGATGGATGGAATAGAATGCAAGATGGAATGATATGAGCCATGTGCCCTCGAGTGGATGGAAGTGTATGTAGTAGACACCCTAATTTCACATGTCTTAAATCAATTAATTACCCTTCCTCATTTCCCACAAAAATACACTTCAAATTAATCAAATATAATTTGATTAATTATCCATTTCAAAATCCAAAAAATAACCCAATCCTCACCACATGTCATTATTCTCCATGTTTTTGTACTATTGAATTAAAAATTCAAAATCAAATCCTCACCCACTCTTCATGGTCCCCACTCACCTAAAATCCTCCACTTATGAATTAAAAATCCAAAATCAAATCCTCACCCATTCTTCGTGGTCCCCACTCACCTAATCTTGCCCACATTTTCAAACCATGATTACTTAAATTAATCTAAGTTAATCACTCCCCCAGGCTATAAATACAGCCTTACCCCTCCCCTCTAAACACATAGAGAATAAGCTTGAATGCCCTGTCTAAGTTCTTGCATCCTTTGAGAAAAGAACATCCTTCTACCTCGTCCTAATGCCCAAATAGCCTCATTCTGAAGCACCCCAAATCCATAATCCTTTTTCCCATCTGGTGCAAAGTAAGTGGATCATTTTGCAGGAAGGCCTTGCTTTGTCTTAAAGAAAAGTACCTACATATCATGCAATCGGGGATCAATCCATGTTTCCTAGCCCATTCTGAGGTTTGCTACAGAATGCAAGGAGGAGGTATGATTGTTGGTATTTTACTTCCTTGTTAGTAGTGTATTTTTCCTAGCTTACATTTTGGCACGCCCGGTTACTTTTGATATGTTACCATTGATTTCCCAATTAGTGGTGTTATCCATTCTTTGTTTATTATTGTTCATTATTATCTCTTTTTCCATACCTTATGGCCTTCTTTGGTTAACCTTCACATTGTGGGTAGTGTTTTTGTTGTGTAGTGTCTTGTGGTGCATATGCAGGTTGTAGTAACAATGACATTATGATGCTCATCATCTCTTTGATCTCCACAATGCTCGAGTGTCTAGCAGAAAGAACATTCATCCCCTGCTCTAGCTACTCGTGGGTCACTGTGGACGACAACTTTTGGTATGGGAAACCAATCCGGAAAATTCATTTCTTTATCTATTTATTTCTTTTTGCTACCATAATTGTTTTTAAAAAAATTAAAAATAAAAAAAAAAAAAAAAAACTAAATATCTATTTATTTCTTTTCATCTAGATCTTAATTTTCTCACACCGCTTACATCCAACTCATCCCACACTACCACATCCTATCTCCGTCACCCACCCACTTTGGCCTTGCGATTACACCAAATTCTAATCTTATTCCCCGAGCCTCGCTTTGCTAACCCATTCCCTCGCATCTCACCCACACAACAACCTAGCTCCCTTCCTACACATCGATCCACCAAATCCCTTCATTGAGTTACATTCTACTTCTCCTCATATCCGGATCTGCATCTTCCATCCCCACTCCTTCCACACCACCTCCATCCTAAACTCCCAACGCCGACTCTATCCCCGCCTCCGACTACTCCTCCATCCTCAACACATCCACCCACCTCCATCCCCACTCCTTCCATGCCGCTTCCATCCCCACTTCCTCCACGTCGTCACCCCCTTCTCCTCCTTCCTCACACTTCCATGCCGAATCCTCTCCCAATCTCCATATAGTCCCCTTCCACCAATCTTCTCCCTAATCTCCACGTAGCCCCCTAAACCTTCCTACCCACATCAACCCCTCCCCATTCCCCTCCACATGGACTGTACCCCCACCTGAATTACATCCCTAGCTCATCCCCTATCCTAACTTACTACCCACCCTCGAGATATCCCCATACATCCGACTGCATGACTCCCATCCCGAATCCCAATACCCCGATCCCCAACCACGTAGCTCACCCCTGTCCTTCCTCCCACATCGACTACCTCCCCAACCTTCATGTCCCCCCTTCTCCCCCTTCCACCACACTCGACTCCAATCTAGTTACACCACCACCTCCCTCACACACTCACCCGAGATCCTACCTTCACTACCACCATCCCCGCATGATGCCTCCAACACATCACTGTCCTCTCATCGTCAATAAGGAGATGGTTTGAAAGTAAAGAACTAGTTTGCTCAACTCTTGCAAGTAGACATTCGGGAAAACCCATTGAAATTCTCATGTTTTCTACTTTGTTTTGAAATTCTTCTAAGTCCAACTTTTCATCATATCAATCCACATTCTTGCCATATAAGTCCCCATTTTTGCATTCAAAAATTTGTACAAGTGATTATTCAAACCAACGGTGGTCACCCTCCCATCAACTTTCTACATACTAATTTTCCATTTGTCTTTGCCAACAACAAAGTCCACATTTTTGGCTTCTCAATCCACATTTTCTTCCTCCAAGTCTATACTTTCAAATACATTACATCGTCACTCACACTTTTTTAGATTCACGCTTGCTTCTTTTATTATTATTATTTTATTATTTAGTTTGTTTTTATTAGGATTTTAAATACTATTTAATTAAGTCTTTTATCCTTTCACATTTTTGTCACTTTTGGTAGCTTTGTGCACCATTGTTAACAATTTTTCACCATTTAATTTTTAAGTTTGATGTCGTAATTTCTTGTGCAAAACTTTACGATCATAAACAAACTTACTTTTTCGAGATCCATTTTCCAATTTATTGCTTTTTCATTATTTTTCAAGATCATTTGTAATCATGTTTTGTGATTTTTGATTCCTCATTCACCATCTCCACATTTTATTTTATCAACTTAATTTTGTGATTTTTAACACTTCGTGATTTTAATTACTTATTTTTAGTGATCATTCTACTAACACTGTGTGCAAGTACAAACTACTAATCATTTTCTTGCAGGACCTTTTTTTTGAAAATACAGGACCTTTTTACATCTATATAGAAAAACTTATCGTGTTCGCATTCCCAGGTCATCTTTTGCAAGCTAGAGGCCACCCGGCTCCGAAAACATTTTTTTGCCTTACATTCCAATTTTCCACGACGACACTTCTGGTAACATTTTTAACGCTCTCGTTTTGTTGTTTTTATTTTTGTGAAGATAATCATTATTACTATTTCGCAATCATGATTAATTGTAAAACTTATTAAAAAAAACATTAACAAAATCTATTCCAATTGTATCCACGTATGCTCTTTTCCTGCGCCTTGAAGTGATCTGGAAAATCAGAAACAGTCACGATTGTTTAGTTTCTTACATTGTAGGATTCATTTCCTTATGTTTCTAGCTATCATCTCAATCAATTTTATTTTGTCACACTATTGATATCTATTCGGTCGTTGGTTGTGTATGCTCTTTTCCTACGCCTTCGAGTGATCTGGAAAATCAAAAATAGCCATGATTATTTTTCTTCCTAACATTTCGTCTGCAGGAAAATTACTAATTTGTTTTTTTCAGGACCACATCACTAGAATATTATCAAAAACAAAAAAAAAAAAAAAAATCCCAAAAATACCATCATTCAAAGAAAATTGCTGAAACAATTTTTTTAGCATGCTTAGGTACACAATTATTTTCTACTAGTGATTTATTTCAAGTTGGAAAGAACCTTACGTTTAATCACTTTATCATTTTGTTTTTACACGTAGTTGAGGTGGATTTCATCACCACCAAAGCTACACCGGTGATGTGGACTTGACTACCATGCACCAACAACATTTGCATCTGCATTGCACTTTGAGACCTAGTCTCATCACAGCGTTCGATATTTACCTCGCCCCTACTCTTCACTTACAGGTAATGTTGTCATGCGGCGCATGTGAGTCACACCTAAATAGCTGTAACAATGAAGCCTAGGCATTGTCCTTGTAAATCTTTGGGGAGTTATAAGGACACCATACACATTCATCCCTCCATCACCTTCCATCTTTTCACAAAACCTATTTTTGATGTGGAGATTCACTCCAAGCAGAGGCAAGTAAGAATTGGTGAGTCTCCTTCAAAGGCTCTAAGGGTTCCCCATATCAATTCTCCCCTATAGAATTAGGTATATCAAGACTAGGGTATATCGAGAGGATGTATATTTTCGAGTAATAAGATCTTACATCCATCATTCCACAACATACTTATATGATTTCATGAAACAATGATCATTCTTGAAGAATTTACTTCCCGAGAAAAAAATTTCATCCACATGATTGCTTGTTGTTTGAAAACAAAATAGTTTAGCATTATTTTATCATAAAACTTGGCTGATATCAATGTGTTCATTATAAACATTCAAACCTTAGTTGTGTTCCACAAAAAAATCATTTCTCGACCAATTCAATACCAAGTGAAAACATCCAAACAATCCAACAACGTAGACCAAAACATTGCACGGGTTTCATTAGCTTGCTTCATCCAACACTACATCTGCCATAACTTGTCTTAGACTATATCCACCTGATATTAAGTGACTAGCATTCACTCCCCATATCGTCAATTGTCAAAACATCCTTCATAGCTTGTTTCTAGCTATATCAAACTAATATTGGGTGACTTGTTTGAGTTCACTCATTATTTTTTCCACCATCACGTTTATCCAAATCACAGCCAACACAAATCCTTTCATAACTCATTTTGAGTTATATCACAGCCATATTGAGTTTAACTTGTATGGGTTACTTTCCCCATAAACACTCTAGAGCTTGTTCAAGCCAAATCTACACAACGTGCAACAAATTACTTAATAACTCGTCTCGAGTTACATCATGATCATATTGAGATAACTTGTTTGATATACTCTCCTTATTAGTCACCACGAGCTTATTCGAGCTAAATACAAAGTAGTCAAGTTCTCATTTAATCACACTTGCTCAAAATTCCTACCCATTTTTCATCTTAATTAGGCACATTTCATCATGGTATTCACATGTAGTCACAATCATGAAAATGAAAAGGAAGAAATCACACAACCAAAAATCACCAATGAAGAACAAAAACAAGTCAATAGGGTGATAGAACAAAACAAAAAGGAATATCAGGGCTTATGCACCCTAGCCATGGGGGAAAACTACCCCTTGACTTTAGGACTAAAAATTTAAACAAACTTATTGACAAAGGTGAATCAAGTTATCACAAAAATACCAAACAATCCAAATGGCTCTTCGGTGACAAGTTATTCACTAAAATCTAAGACTTAACAAAGAAGCTTGAGGAAGCAACAACTAGAGCTGAAAAATTAAAAGACCCCAATCTAGAATCTAATACTCATGACATTTTTGATCAAGCATCCCCCACCTCTCCATTCACACAAGAATGGAAACATATGAAAGACACCATTCAGGGACTACAAAAACAATCAAAACAATTCAACTTTGAAGAATTGTGTCGTTATCCATTTGATACAGAGATATCATGCTTACCATTTCCGTCATCCTTCGAAATCTGAAATTTTGATAAATACAAAAGAAAAGGTGACCCCCATGAACATGTCAAGGAATTTTACATGCAATTTTAGGAAGTTTCCTATCGAGACATGTATCTTTTATGATTATTCCCCCAAATTTTAGGAGGACAGGCTTTAGACTGGTTTTTCCATCTTCCCAAAGGGTCGGTCACGACATTCGCAGACTTATCAGAGAAATTTGTCAAAAAAAATTCCTATAACTTAGACTCAGAAATAACCATGCTTGATCTCTGTAACACTAGGCAAAGGCCAAATGAAAACTTTGCCTCCTTTTTACAACGATGGTGAGGAATTGCAAGCCGATTTCCCTACTCAAGTACCCAAGAGACAACTAGTTAGCATTTTTGTTCCTAATCTCAATTCCGAATCATCATTTCACATGCAAATGCATTGTTTGAATAGTTTTGAAGAATCATCGAAAATGGTACACAAATTGATAAAGTCCTCATTTTTAAGGGCTTACTTAAATCACCCTTTAAAGACAAACCTTAACAAGACACCCCTCAGAACCAGGATAGATCTAAATTCTTTAACTAGAATCAAAATATAGTCAATGATGGCATTACTGATTCCCGCCATGTCCGAAATGTTCAAAACCATCCCATCAACACATTAAAATCCAAACAACCAATCATTATCCCTAGAAAGGAAGTTCCTTCTCGAGATCGATGAAGATAGTTCACTCCTCTCGAATAAAGTCTATCTAGTGTCTTTCGTCATTTGGAAAATGCCAATATGATTACATATCCCATCGTCAAACCCTTTGAAGAAGGACAAACCAAACCAAATTGGTATAAGGAAAACAAATATTGTGATTACCATCGCATAAAAGGGCACTCTGCGATCAACACATCCAACTCTTCCATTACATCCAAGACCTGATTGAACATGGAGACATAGAAGTTGAAAATACTTCTGAGACAAAAACACCTAATGAAAAACTTCACATGTTCAAAAATCCCTTCCCTAACCATGATAACAATTCAAAAGATAAGGTTCAATCATCAAACAATGTCGAGTATGACTTAGTCATCTGGACCATAGACCGTGACCAAGACTTAGTGGCAACTATAAAGATCAAAAATACCTGTGTTATCACCAATAGACAAAAAAATCTGCCACTTTGTCCCCTGCATCACCTCCTAATCCACCATCTAATTCTGCCACCAATTCCTCTCCACAATGTATGTCATCATTCAATATTGTCAAACAATTAGAGAAGACTACAACAAAAGTTTCCATCATGGAATTACTTAATTCTTCTCCCACACTACAACGCATACTTATGCAAACATTGAATAATGATCGTGTCCCCGAAGACATCAATTCACAACAATTATAGGCTTTAATTACACATCTTACAGTCCCAATCCTATTTTATCTTCTTTTCCCGTTGACCTTCTTAATCCCAACATCGCTAATAATAATTATTTATACATTGAGGGTTATATAACTCATCGTAATATCAAGCGTGTCTTAATCAACAATGGATCCACATTGAATATTTGTTCCATGAAACTTTTACGTTTTCTATGTTACACTGAAAATGATTTACAAAACAATATCATAACCATTCGTGGGTATGATAATAGTGAGAGAAAGTCTGAAGGCATAATCATGTTGCCTCTCCAAGTTGGACCCATCACCTTAGACACAGTATGCCATGTGGTGGATGTAGAAGTTACATATAACATTATCGTTGGCCGACCATGGATTCATGCCATGAAAGTTGTCCCATCAACATTCCACCAATGTATTAAATTTTCTCATTTGGACAAGGAATTTAAATTAAGTGCGGATCTCCAACCTTTTAAGTATTGTAGATTCCTTGAAGGATGGTATCGACATGATCACTATTGTCCATCAACAGATAAATATGCTCCACCTCACATAATCCCTAATGAAACATGCATCAATCCTGATACACTCCCTAATAATGATCCGATACCATCATCCTCTAACCAAAACACATTTTCCAATCCATTATCTTCCGCTTGTCAATAATCTCCCACCAGTCCTCCTCCCACTAATCAATCATCTTCTTCCACTAATCAATCTTCTTCTTCCAGAACAATTATTCTTCCACCACACCATCTTCTTCCTCACCTAACCAACCTTCTTCATCCCACCACACCTCTTTTATTAAGATACCTTCTCCTGTGAATAACCAAACTTCATCCTTTAATCTACCCCCTTCTTCTTATAACCCATTCTCTTCATCTTTTAAAACTACCAAACCAACTTCCCCACCACATGAGGTACCTATTGGTCCCCCATCCCACAAATTTAAAATCATTGACACAAGATGCAGTGAATATCAATTTAAAAAGATGGCAGAATCCTTTTATATCAACAAATTCTCACATAGCTACGGAAAACCTAATGCTCCACATCCGAGAATCCATCTCACTTACCAAATGGGACAGTTTGGAAAAGATTTAGTTACCTTGACAATGAACATATTCCAATTTCTTCAGGATCTTGGTTATATAATGATGACTTTACTCCATGTTATGAGTCCCCTCAATTTACCAAAGCTCATTGAATAATGAAAAACATGCAATGGAAGGGTAAAGGACTCAGTCTAAATGAACAAGGTTTTTTAGACCCGATCAATTACACACAACATCATGGTAAACATGGTCTAGGTTTCAAGGTGTTTGATGTTGCTCCCAAAATAATTTCAAGTGATAATGATGCCACCATCTCTGATAATGAAACCAGGTCTCCACGTAGCCTTTTTGAGGACTTCATTGAAACACATCTTTACTTTGAAAATTTATCTCTTTATGTCATCAATTTTGAGCCTACACATCCGACTCTCATAGACCATGGCCAACCACATCATGCGGTCATGGACATGTTCCAAAATGATGAAGACATCAAAGAATTCCTTAGAACTCATGACCAAATCCCTAATTTTGACCATAAAAGAGGATTTGAAATTAATATAAATGAATCGGCCTATTTTGGCGAAGAGATAAAATATTCGATCCTTCACCCTTGGAAAATTTGGATCGGCGTGCAAATGTAAGGTTTTTCATAGTCAAAATCTCACCGCCACCCTATCTAACAACCATGTCAATAAAAAGTCCCAACATTACACATAAAAATCTTATACCACCTCCCCTAACACACTCGACACCGATGACCTACATCAACCATTAGCATCATTCTCTCAAAAGGATACATCTAAAATGCTTGTAGAAGAAACTAAAGACATAAACATTGGCACCACCGAACAACCAAAAATTTTACAACTTGACATTAGTCTATCTAACCAAGAATGCATGGAATTCACAACACTCCTTATTTAATTCCAAGATATATTTGCATGGACATATAAGGACATGCCAGCCTAAACCCATCTCTTGTAGTAAACCATCTTTTGGTACATCCGGATGTAAAACCTATAAAACAAAAACTAAGCAAAATGCATCCCCAAGTTGCATTGTTTGTCAAAGACGAACTTGAGAAACTCTTGGAAGCTTAATTCATCATACCTATTGATTATTCAACATGGATATCTAACACGCCTTCCCATCACCAAGAAAAATCCCGACATCAAAATATGCATAGAATTCCTAGACATCAACAAGACTTATCCCAAAGATGACTTTCCCTTACCAAATATAAACATGATTGTTGATTCTACGGTAGGCCATGAAATGCTTTCCTCAATGGATGGATTTTCTAGTTATAATCAAATGTGTATTGCTGAAGGAGATCAACATAAAACAACATTTACTACACCATGGGGAGCCTTCTATTATAATGTCATGCCTTTCGGCTTGAAAAATGCTGGTGCCACCTATCAACGAGCAATGATTGTCATCTTCCATGATATGTTACATGATATCATGGAAGATTATGTTGATGATATATTAGCAAAATCAAAAACACGAATAGGACATCCAGGTGTGTTGAGACACATTTTTGTTAGATTACATGAGTATAAGGTTCATCTTAACCCAAATAAATGTGTGTTTGGAGTGACCTCTAGTAAATTGTTAGGATTTATTGTCTCATGGAGAGGCATATAAGTGGATCCTGCCAAAGTCAAATCCATTATGGAAATGCCTCCTCAAAACCTAAAACAATTACGTAGTCTTAAGGGAAAAATACAATCTATTTAATGTTTCATATCACAGTTGGCTGATAAGTGCCATCACTTCAACCAGTTACTCAAGAAAGATGCACAATTTCACTGGAACCATGATTGCTAAGACTCTTTTGCTAAGTTAAAAGAATACCTCTCTAGCCCATATGTTCTTATGTCACTAGTTGCTGATAAACCCATGTTACTTTATATATCTACCACTCGAACATGCCATAGGAGCTCTATTAACACAACATAATGATCAAGCAAAATAACATGTTGTATATTACCATAGTTGAACACTTATTGAGCACAAAGTACATTATTCTCAAATTGAAAAAGTATGCTTAGCGATCACCTTTACATTCCATAAGTTACATCATTACTTTCTCAATCACACAACTAAGTTGATTGCCAAGATTAATGCTCTCAAGTATATGTTGTCCAGACCCATTCTCATGGGAAGAATGTCTAGTTGGGTCGTATTACTTAGTGAATTCGATGTTGAATTTGTTCTACATAAGGCAATTAAAGGATAGGCCCTTGCAGACCAACTTGCCAAGGCACCCCTTCCTGGCACAGAACCACTTCATTTTTCTTATCCCAATGAAGATATTCTACACATAGATATCGCACGAGCTTGAGTCTCTTTTTTTATGGATCTTATAATCTCCATGGCTCAAGGGATGGTATTTTTCTTATCACACATAGCGGACACGTTATCCCTAAATAATTTCTTTTCGCATCCCATGTACCAACAATATCATAGAATATGAAGTTCTAATCATAGGATTAAAGTCAAGCTATATCTTGGAATCTTACGTAATTAGCCTTGCATGGAGAAAGGATTCAATCGGCCTTGAATTCTAGGTGTGAGGGTGTGTGGGAAAGATAAAAGGGAATGGATAGGATTGGGGATGATTATGAGAGGAGTAAGAAATGTGAAGAGTACTAGAGATAGGGGAGGGAAAAAAAGGAATGAAAGAGGTAGAAAAATAAGAGAGAGGGATGATAGGGGAAGAAGGGAATGATGAAGGAAAAACAAGGAGAAAACAGAAAAGGACATAGTAGAGGGTGAAGGTATGAAATAGAGAGATGTGCCAAATGAAGGAAGAAATAGAGATAATAAAGAGGGATGCATGAAAATGAAAGAAATGATAGAGTTGAGAAAAGTATGAAACGTGGAAGGATAAATAATAAGGAGAAGACAAGGTGGGAGTAGGGGGTGAAATCAATGAAAATTGAAAGAGGACGAAAGAAGAAGAAGAACCGAGAAAAAAATAAACTATGAGGGGCAAGGAAAGTGTGAAAAAGAGTAGAGAAAATAAGAGAAATAGATACAAAATGAACGAAAAGGTAGGGGTGGTAGAGAAAAGGAGAAGTGGTTAGAAGAAACGTGAAAAGTAGGGGAGATGAAAGGAAGATAGAGAAAATTCAGGGAAGAATATTGAAGGAACTATGTCATTGCGAGGAAGACCAAGGAAAAGAATATGGAATAGATTGTATGGAGATGCATGTGGAGGGTGGTATGATAAAAAAGACAGGACAACGCTAAGAGCCACGTTTTGATGGGGAAGTAAGGAGGAAACGTGATGGAAAAAGGGGAAGAAGATGATATAGGGGAAGGGAAATAAGATGAAGGGTGGGAGAGAGAAGAGGATAACAGAGAAAATGATGTAGAAGGAAGGGAATATAGAAAGGGAATAATAAGTGGAAAGTGAACAGTATGAGTAATGTAAAGAGAAGAAAGAGGGGAGGAATGACACAGATTGGAAAAGAGGTAGAGATGCATGAAATGAGGATACTAGGATTACGAGAAAATAGACAAAGGATGTATGATGAAGACAATAAAGATATTGAAGAAGGTGAAGGGAAGATGGAGAGATGGGTAAGAAGTGACAAGAAAGGGTGGGATTGGGGGAAAAGAATAGGAGAGAAAAGAGAATGGGGCATATAAGAGGAAATGCCAATGAGGGGACATTAGGGAAAGTCCACTAACAATGAGTGGTGAGGAAGGGTGAGAGAAAAAATGAAGAAAAGGAGAAAGGTAATAAGGATTGGAAAGGGTAACGCTAATGAAGGGACGTTAGGGAAAGCCCACTAATAATGAGTGGTGGGATTAGAGGAGGGAAGGAATAAAGGGAAACTCTAGAAGGTCCAAGGGAGTGAATGAGGTCATGCGGAATGAGGATTGATGATTTTTAGTGAAAGTACACTAACAATTATTAGTGTGGGAATAGAAGATGGTGATGAAAGAATGATAGAGGAATGTTAACAATAATGGCAAACACGTGTGTGGGTAGAAATGTGGGAGGATTTGAGAAGATGAAGTGGAAAGAGTAAAAAAAATGGGAGGGATGAGTTAGGACTAGGTGAAAGCGAGGAGAGGATGTGGGAGATGAGGATGAATGAGGTGAGGATGAAGAAACAAGACATAAAAAGAATGGGAAGAAACAATATGAAGGATGATGGATCAAGAAGGGGAAAATGGGGGAAAAAAATATAATTGTAAGAGGAAGATATTAGACGTATGTTGTAAGATGATAGGTGGAGAAAGGATAATGGTAGGGGGAAAATGTGGTTGGTAGGAGAGACCAGGTGGAAGAAGCGATCAAAAAAGTAAACGAAGAATGAGGTGAGGGAAAAGTTCACAATGACGAGTTTAGTGTATGGAGGACCCTGACGTAAGACTATCATGCGACGATGTATGGTTCAAGTAAGATTGCCAAGTGAGAAAAAATGGAGATGACAAGTGGGAAAGTGATAAGTGGTGTTTGCGAGAATGGAAAAGGAGGTGAAAGGATGTGATAATGGGGAATGCCGAGAAAAAGTGAAGGGTGAAGGGTGTGTAGTGATGGGGAAAGGCAAGAAGACAGATCATCCTTAAGAGGGAATCTTAAGTGAGATCACATGTCAAGGCGAGTGGTTAAGTAAGATTGCACGAGCAGAGGATGGTGATAGTGGTGGTAAAAAGATGTGATGATGGGGAATGAAGAAAAAAATATGGATGGTGAGAATATAGAGTGATGGGTGAGTGTAAGATGACATGTCATGCTTAAGAGAATCTCTTAAGTAAGATCGTCATGCCGCCGGAGTGGTTTCGTAAGATCACCTAACCGACAGGGATGATATGCAAGGAGAAAGACAAAATTATATTGGGTATAGGGGTGGAATGGTAGGTTGAAGAAGATGATCGCGATGAGAGGTAGGAGAAATAAGATGGGGGAAATATGATGGGATGGGGGAAGGCCATATGACAGATAAACCTTAAGAGGAAGTCTTAAGTAAGATTGCCATGTGGCCGGAATGGTTAAGTAAGATCGCCAAGCTGAAGAAGAAGAAGAATGATGATAGAGTTTGTGGGAATAGGGTATGAAAAATGAACTGAAGGGGAACCCTCAAGTGAATTTTCCATACTACAAGAGCGTGTAAGTAGGATGACCAGGCATAAGACGGATTTGGGGAAGGATGAGAAAAGAGTGAGTGAGGTATGCCTAAGTGGAAGAGGATACGAGATGAGGTGATAACAAGAAAGAAAGGAAACAAAGGAGTGTAACATGAATGGATGAAGGAATATATGTAGTGAAGGGTGGAGAGTGTGAGGGGAATCCTTAATTGGGATGCCCGCATGGTGAGAGTAATGATGTGAGAATGAGAAGCAGAAGAGGTGGAATGGGAAGATGTGTGCGGTGGTGATTGTTGTTTGATGAGAGGGGAGGTGGTGAAGAAGCTTCTACAGTGGGAAGATCTTAGGGAGAGGGTAAACCTCCACCAAGGATCCCATATAGAAGGGGTTATTAAGTAAGATTGTCAAGCGGGAAGCAGAAGAGTGAAAGGAAAGAATACAAATGGGTGAGAGGGGACAAGAATGGTGAGAAGGGTAATATGGGATAAGTGGCGGAGGAGTAAAAATGAGGAGTGAGGATGAATGGATCAAATACATGGTGATCATGGTGGGGGAGGAGGAGCTACTGGATAGTGAATGCTACTTGAGAAAGATCTTCAAGTAGGATTTGCAAACTACAATGGTGATCAAGTAGGATTCCCAAACTAGGGAATGTATTAGTATGAGTGAATGGATGGGGTGCAAAGTAAGATGTTGATCATACAGGAAGATACTCACATGACGAAAAACATCTTAATTTTAATATAGCACATAACAGGATGCATCGTGATATAAAATACTAGGATGAATAGACTGTAATATGTGTGATAGCATAGACATGGGCCATTAAAAAGGTTTGATTCCCTAATATGATATGCAAGTGGAAGAGAGCATAGACAGAGGCCATCAAGAAAGTATGATGCCCCAATACGATATGCAATCAGATAACATAAGTATATTAGAGAGAACACCAGGATACATAAAATCAAGATGCCCCCTATAATACATCAAGATATAAGAAAGAAATTAATAATTTGTAACTAATAATGTAACACAAGAACCAATAAACATGTCCCTAATGTGTTCCACAATGAGGATTGACCGGATGTGCCCCCAAGCAGGGGTACAAGGACATAGATAACGATTGGGTCATTGTTCTCAAACAAGGAAACAATGAGAGCAGGATTTTCCCCAAGTGAGGATTCACGCGAGGAGAAGTGATTTGAATTTGGTAGTCATAAGGTGATTGGATTATTTGTTAGGGATAATAGTTCAAAGGTTGAATTGTGTTGATTATTTTAGATTTTTTTTTTGGAGTTTTTTTTGGATTTTTGACGAGTTTTTCTAATGTTGTTGGATTTTTTAGGAGTGTTTCTAATGTTTTTGGATTTTAGACAATTTTTTCTAATGTTTTTGGATTGTTGGATTTTTACACTGTTGTTGGCAATTTATGGACCAGAGTGTAGACTTATTTTGAGAGGTGATAAACCAAGATATTATCCACATGTACCATGTTCCTCATGGTAACTTATTCTTGGAATAACAAAAGTTCTCATTCCATTGGCACAATATGGTGGTGATGATATGATGAAAAGAAGTCCAACTCCATTCTTGACTCCACACAACTAGTAAGATGCGTGGACTCATCACCGAGAATCAAAAATGATGCATGAGGTAGATAATGAGTATAGAGACAAATGCTAACAAAAATCCCTTCGGGAAATTGTGACGCAATTCTTCATAACGTTATTGAACCAGTTTCAAAAATAAATTTCACTTTATGAATCACGCGCTAGACTTAGACAGCGATTCGTGGCCTGCTAATTTGTAAGATATGAGGTGAAGGGATAGTTCTCTCTTCACTTAGGCATCTAAATTACTTCTTTGAGGATTCTATAATTGCAAGCATTGTAAGATTTTGTATTTTTGAAATGACTCCCTATGCCTTGCCCCATGCTACTAGTGAGAAGAAAGGGCTCATCACCGAAGGCAAAACATAGGTGAGTGAATTCCCTTTTTTTCCTGTTTTTTTAAAATTTTATTTTTTTAAATTTTTTTAATTTTTAATTTTTTAATTTTGAATGTTTTTGATGTTTTTGAATTTTTTTTTTTTGAATGTTTTTGCAATATTTTTATGCTTTTATGAGAATGACCCTCTATGCTTTGCCCCATGCCACTTGTAAGAGGCAAGGGTTTATCACCAAAGACAAGACATAGACGAGTAAGGGAACCTTCCTCCATTCCCAGTCTCACACTACCAATAAGAAGTGTGGGCTCAACACCAAAGACTATGAAGGATGAAAGATGTGACAATGAATTATTCATAAGTTATTGAATTGGTGGAATTTTACAATAGTGCTTTGTATTTGGGAAGGAACGTCTACCCCCAATCTCAGCCCCACATGACTAATAGGACGTGAGGGTTCAACATCGAAGACTGAGATGGACGACCAAATGAACTAGGTAAAGAAGTTTAGAGCTTTGTTATGAAAGAGAGAATGTCTTTGAAGGGAATATATTACCATCAGTAAGCTTCTAGGTATGACCATAGGTGAAAGCGACTGAAAATGGGAGATATGATAAGAAGTATGATGCTCACAAACTTAATAGGATCTATATTAAGCACTGTCTCATGATAATAAATATAAATATGTGATTTTGATAAAGAAAATATCTTCCAATGGAAATTTCAAAGTGTGGATTCCCGATACTTGAAGATGAAAGAGCATTAAGTCATTTTTCATGAGAATCTCAAGATTCAAAGATCATCAATACATCTTTAAGGAAAGAATGGAAGAATTAAGGAAATGAGAGAGGAAGAAAATAACAATACTTTTAGGAAATATAGATGAAGTAAGCAACAAAACTTATATACAAATGTATAACCTTATATTCCCTGATTGAGCCCAAAAATAATCAATACAAAAGAATGGAAGGGAGATGGGAGAGGAAGCAAAGAACAATACTTTTAGAAAATAGAATCATTCACTTTCATAATAAGGATATAAATTCCACAAGACACAAAGTTCCAAAAATCATATAAACAAGAACACAAAGTTTCTTATCATAAAAGATGGATGATTCACAAATTTTCAAACAAGGAAAGAAGGAATAATAGAGGAAGAAAGAAAGGAAAAATTTTATATTGATTACTTTGAATCTATTACATCTTACAAGAGTACCAGATCCAACCCTAACAATGGCGTGGAGAAGCCATTAAATAGCTTCCAAGAATGGTTACATTTAGTTACAAAAATGATGAAACTGATTCAAGAAACTGATGTCTAAACTTCTCTAATGCCTCGGCCATTTCCATGCTGGCGTGGAAAACCAGATGCATTGAATCACAACCGTTCATCCTACCTTTGCAAAACTTTGAATTTGAGTCATCCATGTGGGAGAGATTTAAACTGAAGCGAGGCCTGAGGATGCCTTTTGTATTTTGTGCCTTTTAGAGAAATGGCACTTTGGAACATTTCGGCCCGCCCATCCACTTTTGATATAGGCCTAACACATG
Organism: Taxus wallichiana var. yunnanensis; assembly: GCA_018340775.1. Lineage (NCBI taxonomy): Eukaryota > Viridiplantae > Streptophyta > Pinopsida > Cupressales > Taxaceae > Taxus > Taxus wallichiana. The sequence goes on from CM031239.1 coordinate 219,596,082, forward strand.
GCTTTACTTGAGTGGCGATGGAGTCACGACTCACTTTTACAAATTTTAACTCTTTTCAACACAAGCTCAAAAACTCAAATTGCTCCACCAACCCGCCTCCCCACTTTGAATTTTGATGCGGGCTCAACATTTGACTTTATCCCTTGGCATGAGCGGGGCCGTGGGTCACTTTATAACTTTAAGCTCTTTATGGAAACAAAGCCAAAATTCCCAAATTGCTCCTAATGGCCTGCCCTTCACTTTGAATTTTCAATGGTAGAGTCGCACTTACTTTATACTTTATGCCCTTTTGGAAATAAAGCCAAAATTCCCAAATCACTCTGACGGCCCACTTTCCCGCTTTGAATTTTCAAAGCATCAAAATACAAAAAGGGCCCCCTTCCGCTAACACTTAAAACATGGCCACATGTCCCTTTGTGGGCCAATTTAGTATTTTTGTGTTTTTGACTAAGTCCCTCTATTTGGACCTGAAGGATTTATGTCCTTGGACACATGGAGGCTTCTTACTCATTTGGAGACTCTGTTTGGACATGACCTTCGGAGGTGCGCCGATTGGACACGTGGAGAGCTGGCACACATTTAGGACCTATTTTTGATTCTCCCCTAAAAGAGCAATCAAGGGACACATGGGTATTTTTGTTGGTTCTCTTATACTTAGATGATTTAACGGCCAAACTCTTCCCCTCCTTTGACTCTGACCACATGGCGAGCCCACACACACTTGGGGACCCGCTCTTGATTCTTCCTTTTGAAGTTGTGTGCCGAAGAGACACTGGAGACTTCCTTCAAACCATCTCTTATACTTAGTCGATTAAACGGCTAAATCTATCCCTTTTTGGACTGGGACACATGGAGGGCTGGTGCAAGTTTGGGGAACCACCTTTGGCTTTGACCCTTGAAGTTATGTCGATGAGACATGTGGCGCCATCCGCTGAACCTTCCATACTTAGCCGATTCAGGGCTTGTTTTGTCTTCTTTTCAGACCTGGGACACATGGAAAGCCTATGCTCATTTGGGGATTGTCCCTTGGGTCTACCCTTGGAGTTGTGGCATTAAGACACGTGGAGGATTCCACTACCACTTGTTTCACCAATCAGGATCCTTCGGCCATGGGGCCAATTTGACACTTTTGCAACAAATAACAAAAGTGACAAGTTTAAAAGATAAACCCACCACGCCGCATCTAATCAGAGATGTCCATGTACTACCCATGGATGTTGGGGCAAAAAATTGACAGGGAAGATACGCCCGTCATTCACAATTATGGGAAAAATAAAAATGAAAGGAAAAACCCCACCTTTACGCCCAATTTCAAATTGTTCTCCATGGAATGAAAAACTACAAACAATACCAGGCTCGATGTGATCCATAACCAAAGAGAAGGATTGACAATGACATCTAAATGAAGGAAAATATTTTCAAGAAAAAGCACGGATTACTCCAAGGTACCAACTCAAAATTTTCAAAACTTGACTTCAAAAAGAGGGGAATTTTGAGGGCAACAATAGTTGGCTCTTTCTGGGGATGACTTGACAGAGGAACGAGGCAAGATCAAGAACCATAGAAAAATATGGAAAGCATACCAATGCCTTATCCATTGGGAAAATAGATTCAAAGGAAAACCAATACAAAAGACAACACACATGCAATGAGAAAAGAAACAAACCAAAAAGGAAAGACAAAAAAAAACACAAAAAGAATGACCAAAAACCAAAAAGCCAAACACAATATACAAAAAAAACTTGCTAAATACCTAGGACTTGAACAACTTCAAATACTTCCCACTATAAGGAAGTGGGAGAGGAGATCCATCCATATAATCCAAATAGAAAATAATTTTCTCCAGTAAAGTGCTCTGATTTTGAAAGGACCAAGCCAAAGAGAATCAAACTTACCATGGCTTCCTCGAGGTTCATGTCTTTTGTCCCATAACAAAAACAATGTCTCCCACTTGAAAATATTTGGGTCTAGCTTTCTTTGTCAAACAAATTTTTCACCTTCAGTTGATGAGATGAGATTCTATCAAAAACTTGCATCCTATCTTCATCTAGCTTCTGAAGATACATGATCCTCTTGTCCAAGGAACTAGTAAAACTTGAATCTTCAATAGCCTTCATTAAGTGCAAGGCTGGTAATTCCACTATTATTGGCAGTTGAGCTTCAACACCATACACCACTTGAAATGGAGACATCCCAATTTCTCTTTTGGGTGTAATTCTATCTTCCCAGAGAGCATCATAAAGTTTCTTGTGCCAATTCCTCTGAGAGTCATTGAAAAGCTTCCAAACGATGGTTACCAGATTCTTATTTGTTGATTCTACTTGTCCATTCCCTTGGGGTAGTAGTCTAAAGAATGAGCAAGGGAAATTCCATAACCATAGTAGAAATCCATCATCTCGAGAAGAAGAAAAATTTGAAGCATTATCAGTCACAATCTTGTTTGGTACCCCAAACCTTATCAAGATGTTCTCTTTAATGAAATTACACACCACCTCAGAAGTAGTGCTTTTGACTGGAATAGCCTCTACCCACTTTGTGAAGTAATCTATGTAGTAGTTAGCACATGTGAGTATGCCCAGCACTAGAAGGTGGATTAAGAGTTCCAATGAAATCCAATCCCCACTATTGAAAAGGCTCATCAATCACTACTAGTTTTAGTGGTAAAGCAGCCAACTTAGGTCTCCCAACAAAATTTTGATAGGCTTCACACTTACCTACCCATTTTGATGCATCTCTAAACAATGTAGGCCAATAGTACCCAACACGAAGGATTTTATGGGTAGTGATAATAGAAGATAAATGCCCTCCACAATCCTGATCATGAAAAGATGAGAACAACTTCTTTTGTTTCTCTTTGTCCACACACTTCAAGAATCTTCCATCTATGCCTCACTTGAACAAAGCATTCTCCCATAATACATATTGTGCAGACCTTAACTTAATAGCTCTCTTTTCCTTAGCACTCAAGTGGGATGGACACTCTCCATAAGTAAGAAAATGTGCAATATCAACATACCATTCATCTGTTGAACTGAGGAAGAGGACAACATGAACATCAACTACTTCTTTGGACAATTCTGCATCAACTCCTTCAACAATAAGCTCACATAAGCCTTTACCCTGACTAGCTTAGTTGGCTTGATATCAAGGTCATATTCTTGGAATTTTTCTACCCAATTACCTCTCTTAGTTCCAAACTCCTATTGTGTAAGAATAGACTTGATGGTTGTATCAGTACAAGCACAACAGAGTGAGAATTAAGAATATAAAAATGAAACTGCTTGACAACTTTGACCACTACAAAAGCATGTTTCTCCATCATAGTATATTTCAATTCATGAGCTTTCAAAACATAGCTCATGAATGCAATTGGAAGTTCATGATCCTCAGAATTCTTCTGAGTTAGCACAATAACCAAGGTATTCTCTATAGCATAGCAATAGATGATAAAATCCTTGCTGAAATCAGGACATGCTAAGATGGGAGTTTTAGCAATGGATTTCTTGATACCTTCAAATGCTTCTTTACCTTCAGAAGTCCAACCAAATTTTTCTTTCCTTTCATCATGTGAGCAATGCTCATAGTCAATTCTATAAAATCAGAATGAATCTCCTCAGGAATTTTATCTTACCAAAGAAAGAGTGAACACCCTTTTTTCTTGTGGGAAGAGGAATCTTGGATTGCTTGAACTCTTTCTAGATCTATCTTGATTCCTTCTTTGGAGACAATATGCCCTAAAAACTTGCCTTCAGTGACACAAAAGACAAACTTCTTAGGATTGAGAGAAACTCCATGTTCTCTACATTTTGGAGGACTACTTCAAGATGTTGAAAGTGATCTACCCTTGTTTTGGAAAAATATCAAATCATCAAGGTACACAACAATACACTTTCCCTTTAGACTACCAAAATCCAAGTCCATTTCCCTAAAAAGGTGGCACCAACATTGATAAGACCAAAAGGCATTCTATTGTAGGAAAGGTGCCCCAAGGAGTAGTAAAAGTAGTTTTGTGTTGATCTGGGGTATTGACTTCCACTTGATTATATCCAGAGAATCCATCAAGCATAGACAACATCTCAGAGCCTGTGACAGCTTGCAAAACTTGATCCATCATGGGGAGAGGATAGTTGTCTTTCAAAGAGGCCTGATTCAAATTCCTAAAATCCACACAGATGTGAATCTCACCATTCTTCTTCTTGACATGCACAATGTTGGCAATCCATGTTGAATGATGTATAGGAAAATAATCTTTTCCTTTAGTAACTTCTGGATCTCTTGAAAAATAGTGCCAACAACCTTAGGATTGTATTTCCTTTGTTTTTCTTGAAAGGTTTGATCCTAGGTTTTAGAGGGATAAAGTGTTGCATCTCCTTTGGTTGAAAAGCCTTGAGATCATCATATGAATAAGCAAGAACATCAACATACCTTTTTAGTAGATTTATTGCTTTCTTCTTCTCTTCTTGAGTGCAACATTTTCCAATGTTCACCATCTTGGGTTCATCAAGACTCCCAATATTAACCTTTTCACATTCAACAAACTACTCGAGCTCCTTGGGAAGCTTTAGACTTAATGTACCTATCATGCTTATCAAAAAAATCTTCCAAACTCACCATCCCTTTAGGGATCTTGTTACCTTTCAATTTGATGCAGCCATCTTGATCCATCTCTTCCTTGATATCTCCTTCATTAGAGGATACACACTCTAGGTAAAGTTTCACTTCCTTCAAAATACAACTGATCAAAATTATCCTTAAGCTCCAAGAATGAGAGCAAGTGTTGATCATCATTGAAAACTTGCCAATTGTTTGCATTATCTAGTACACTAGGCCTATGAATCATTTCAATGGTAAATTTCTCCTGAGAGAAATCTGGGTGAGGAATCAACAAAGATCCTGAGACAACTAGAGAATCAACTCTAGTGTTCCTTTCTCTTGGCACAACTTCAATGGAGAAAGCATCAAGAAACTCAATGGAATCCCAAACAAGATTTCTATAATGTTTCAATCTCCTATTCTTGACTTGGTAAAGATCCCTTACTTATTTCACAATAAGCTCTGCATCTCCATGAGCACAAAGATTCTTCACTCCCATTTCTTTTTCCATGTTCAATCCAAGTATGAGTGCCTCATATTCAGTTGTATTGTTTGTATTTTCAAAACAAAGCTTGAAAGAAAAAGGATGAATGTTCCCTTCTGGAGAGGTTAGCACCACACCAACCCCAGAACCAGCTGAAGAGAAGCTTCCATCAAACTCTAGAGCCCAAATGCTATTAGGATCATGAATCACTCCCTTAGGAGGTTTTTCCTCATCTTGTGACATGATCATGTAGTTACCATGCCCTATATCTGCATAGAGTATCTGTGCTTTTGGATCATCAATCTTTTACACAATGTATTCAGTTTGTTTCTCAGGTAGCAGCTTCTTCATTTTTCCATTGACCAGATCAAAGCATGTGACCAATCCATCTAAATTTCACCTCCTACCTCCTTACAAAAATTTCTACTCAAAAACATCCCATATGAGGGAGGAATATCAACTACCAAAATAGTGGCTAAGACCCTTTTCTCTGGAAAAGTAAAAAAAAAGCTACTTGTGCATCTTTAATTCTCCCAACCAAAGGCACTTTTCTACTCTCCATGGAATAGCAGGAACCAAAGGCACATGTTAGAGTCAGGCCCAAAGCATGAGCTACTTTTGTAGGCATTACATTGTTTGATGCTCCTGAGTCTATAACATAATTACTTGAGTTTATGGCCAGCTATGAGAAGAGTCACATAGAATGGTTCAACTTTCTCATTAGGGGAAGTGACTTAGCCACAAGGCTTGGTTGAGGTGAGGAAGAGGGAGTGGGAAAAATACCTTTAGAAGTATGGATGAAGCTTTGGATTTGGAATTGACAAAGTTTACCATTTTAGCAAAGGATTTTGGATGGGTTTGGTAAAACTCTGCCTCTAAAATTTGGATTTTGGTCTTTTTGAGGTGATCAATGATATCAAAAGATCTAGAGGTGGATGGGGCATCACTACTAGGAACATGAGAGACTTTTGATTTATCAGTTTTAGGATTTGAAGGACAAGAAGTTTTGGAAATAGAAGTAGAAGAAGGAGGATTAACATTACTCACCTTTTGTGTGGAGGCAGTGGGAATAGGAGCTCCTCTTCTTACAATCACTAGAATAGTTATAGGAAACTCCTTGGATTTCTTAGCAGGATACACCACTTTTTCTTTTCTGTTCATTTTTCTCCCGAGTCATGACAACATATGACTCACTATTCATATATGCTACTCTTTCATCATATTCATCTTCATCATCCATACCTTCAGTGGTGAAGGAAATGAACTTGAGATCCACCAAGCTCCTTCTAGTTCTTCATCAACCTCTTCTTCTAGTTCTTCATAGAGTTCATTAAACTCCTCATCATCAGGTTCTTCAACTTCACAAGTTGCATTGACTGGAACCTTGATGGGTGGGCCTTCAATAGCCAATCTAGTCTGAGAAGAAGGCAAATGGTTCCTGGGCTGAAAATTCTTCCTTGGAATGTCTTGGTAAGGAGCATGCTGAGCCAATTGTTTCTTGATAGAATGAGATCATTTGCAAGCTTCTATACTAACTGATCAGAATGGGCTCTAGGGAGGAGGAAGAAGAAGATGCTTTAGATTTGGAAGGTTCTCTTTTCAACTTACCAGACATGATTAAATCATCCTCAACACTGATAGCCAAATGTTGATCAACATCCAGAGTTGTAAAGGTTAGCTCTCCTTAGTGCATAACTTACTTCAGGTAATTGAGCATTGAGGAAGAAGCACTTTTGGATTTGATCCACTAGATGAGTGTTCTGTGGAATTTTATGAATGAGCTTGTTGAATTTGGCCACAAATTCTCTCATGGGCTCGAATGGTTCTTTCTTGATATGAGAGATTTGAGCTAACAGAGCATGCACATCTTCAGTAGGTTTGAAACGTTGCTCAAACTAAGTTGTCATGGTGGTATCCCAATCAGTGATTGACCCAATAGGAAGATGATAGAACCAATCAACAACATTGTCCTACAATGTCTCCACAAAAATCCTAACAGAGACATCTTCATGTTCAACCCCAAGAATCCCACATGCAATAATGAAGGCTGCAATGTGTTCATCTAGGTGTACTTTCCCATCACCTCGGAATTTAGGAAAACTTTTCCTGTTACCCCTAGGTAACTCATGCAATGGCTTGAGGAAGAGCAAGAGGCCCAACCTTTTCCCCAAGGAAAAGGCTGCCATCCTTGGAAAAATTGACTGAAGGGGAACTGAAACACCAACAAGTATCAAAGCATGAAGATTAGGACTGAGTTATTCTTGAGGAATGCTATTCTTGGAATTTTGTCTTTAACAGGAGGTGTGCTTGTAGAACAAGTTCCTTTGTTCCTTCTTTACTGGAAGAGAGAAGTTTTTTTGCTCCAGAAGTTGAAAATGGGAATCCTCAACCCCGAGAGATTTCTTCCCATGTGTATACCATAGAGTCACTCTAGACCAAAAATGATCTTGAAGTTGTTATTTTAGAAAGGGATCCATTTGAAATGAAATCCCCAGTAGAGTCACCAAAAACTATTGGGTTTTAAATGGTACTTTAACAAACCATAGTCAAGGGACAACAAGTCCCTCCTCTTTAATGGGAGAGGTTCCCTTATTGAAAGCAAGCAGCAAAACTTATATACAAATGTACAACTTTCAAAGTGTGGATTCCTGATACTTTGAAACATTTTATGCCCAAAGATCATCAATACAAAAGAATGGAAGAATTAAGGAGATGAGAGAGGAAGAACATAACAATACCTTTTAGGAAATATAGATAGTAGAGTATAACCTTATACGTATTGAGCCAAGGAGATGCATAATAGAATCATTCACTTTCATAACAAATATAATTCCACAGACACAAAGTTCCAGAAATCATATAAACAAGAACACAAAGTTTCTTATCATAAAAGATGAATGATTCACAAATTTTCAAACAAGGAAAGAAGGAATAAGAAGAGGAAGAAAGGGAAAACTTCTTATATTGATTACTTTCAATCTATTACATTTAAGAATGCCAGATCCAACCCAAAATGGCAATGGTGTGAGAAGCCATTAAATAGCTTCCAAGAATGGTTACATTCGGTTACAAAAATGATGAAACTGATTCAAGAAACTAATGTCTGAACTTCTCTAATGCCTCACCATTTCCATGCCTAGTGGAAAAACTAGACACATTGAATCATAGCAGCCGTTCATCCTACCTTTGAAAACTTTGAATTTGATCCATCCACGTGGGAGAGATTTAAACTGAAGCGGGCCTGAGGACACCTTTTGTATTTTGTGCCTTTTAGAGAAATGGCACTTTGAAACATTTTGGCCCACCCATCCGCTTTTGATATAGGCCTTGACACGTGGCTTTACTTGAGTGGCTACGGAGTTCGTGACTCACTTTTACAATTTTAACTCTTTTCAACATGGGCTCAAAAACTCAAATTTCTCTCACTAACCCACCTCCCCACTTTGACTTTTGATGCGGGCTCAACATTTGACTTTATCCTTGGCATGAGCGGGGCCACGGGTCACTTTATAACTTTAAGCTCTTTATGGAAACAAAGCCCAAATTCCCAAATTGCTTCGATGGCTCACCTTTTCCGCTTTGAATTTTCAATGGTAGAGTTCACGACCTTTATACTTTACGCCTTTTGGAAAAAAAAGCCAAAATTCCCAAATCACTCCGATGACCCACTTTCCTACTTTGAATTTTCAAAGCATCAAAACAAAAGGGCCTTCCTTTCTACTAACACTTGAAACATGGCCACATGTCCTCTTTGTGCCAGCGATTTAGTATTTTTGTGTTTTTGACTAAGTCCCTCTATTTATGAAGGCTTTATGTCTAACCCAGGACACATGGAGGCTTCCCACTCATTTGGAGACTCTGTTTGGACTTGACCTTAGGTGTGTGCATGATTGGACATGTGGAGAGCAGGCACATGTTTTGGACATACTTTGGATTCTCCCCAAAAGAGCACTAAGGGACACGTGGAGATTTCCACCGATTCTTTTATACTTAGCCGATTCAACGTCCGGCTCTACCCCTCCTTGACTTTGACCATGTGGCGAGCCCACACATACTTGGGGACTACTCTTGATTCTTCCTTTGAAGTTGCGCACCGAAGAGACACATGGAGACTTCAACCGGTTCTCTTATACTTAGTTAATTAAATGGCTGGCTCTATCCCCTTTTTAGACCTGGGACACATGGAGGGCTGAGTGCAAGTTTGGGGAACCACCTTTGGATTTGACCCTTGAAGTTTGCCTGATGAGACACATGGCAGCCATCCATTGAACCTTCCATACTTAGCCGATTTGGGCTTGTTTGTCTTCTTTTTGGACCTAGGACATGTGGAAAGCCTACGCTCATTTGGGGACTATCCCTTGGGTCCCGCCTTGGAGTTGCACCATTGAGATGCGTGGAGGCTTCCGCTACCACTTGTTTTAGCCAATCAGGATCCTTCAGGCCACGGGGCCAATTTGACACTTTTGTAACAAATAACAAAAGTGACAAGTTTAAAAGATAAACCCGCCACACCGCATCCAATCAGAGATGTCCACGTACTACCCATGGATGTTGGGGAAAAAATTGACAGGGAAGATATGCCCATCATTCACGACTATGGAAAAATAAAAATGAAAGGAAAACCCCACCTTTACGCCCATAATTTCAAATTGTTCTCCATGGAATGAAAAATTGCAAACAATACTAGGCTCGACGTGATCCACAACCAAAGAGAAGGATTGACAACGACATCCGAATGAAGGAAAATATTTTCATGATTTTACTAATGAGGTCAAGTCCCCATTGAGAGAAGGGCCATGGTGTGGTTATCGATTATAATTCTTGGGAAGGTGCATGGATAAGATTTTCATACTTTTGACATGCTTGACATCGTTTGACAAAATGACATGCGTCACTTTCCATGGTGGGCTAATAATATCCAACTTACAGGATTTTCTTGGCTAAGGCTATGCCATTCGTGGGCACTCCACGTATACCAAAATGGACTTCAGCTAGGAAACTCAATGCTTCTTCCTGATTAAGACATCGGAGCAGGGTGCCATCATATCCTCGTTTATAAAGAGTTTATGCTAAAAGAGTGTAACGAGAAGCACGTTGTGCTAAAGCACGTTTATTCATTGGTTTCATGTCGGCAAGAAATGTTTTATCACGAATGAAGGTATAAATATCATGGTACCAAGGGTTATTCAGACCCACGATCTCGTATACCATAGTGTTTTAAGGAAGATCATAAGCAGGCACTAAGAGATTTTCTATGAGAAAATGTGCCCGGGTCGACTAGATGTGATTTATAATAGGGATCTAATGGTTGCCATAGTGTTAGTAGATTTATTACAAATTTTGGGGATTTGATCAAAGCTAATTAATCAAAAATAGCTTCGAAGACTATCCACCATGGGTTTATATGGGATATGTTTTTCATCCTTGACTCTAGTATTCATCGGTAACTTATTTGATGATAAGTAAAGAATCAATAAATACAACTAATTCTATAAGATTCCAAGATATAGCTAGTTTTAATCCCATGATTAGAGCTTCATATTCTATGATATTGTTGGTACAAGGGAATGCTAAGTGAAATGATTTGGGGATAACGTGTCTCATAGGTGTGATAAGAAAAATACCAGCCCTTGAGCCATGGAGATTAACAGATCCATCAAAAAATAGAATCCAAGCCGACGATGTCTATGTGTAGAAGATATTCATCAGGTAAAGAAAAATGAAGTGGTTCTATGCCAGGAAGGGGTGCCTCAGCAAGTTGGTTTGCAAGGGCCTGTCCTTTAATTACCTTCTATGGAAAAAATTTGACTTGAATTTACTAAGTAATATGACACAACTAGACATTCTTCCCATGAGAATAGGTCCTGGAAAACAAATACTTGAGAGGATCAATCTTGGAAATCAACTTAGTTGTGTGATTGAGCAAGTAATGACATAACTTATGGAATGCAAAGGCGACCGCTAAGCATACTTTTTCAATTTGGGAATAACATACTTCATGCTCAATAAGTGTTCGACTAAGGTAATATACAACCTATTCTTTTGCTTGATCATTATGTTGTGCTAATAGAGCTCCTATGGCATGTTCAGTGGTAGATGTATAAAGCAACATGGGTTTATCAACAACTAGTGACATAAGAATAGGTGGGCTAGAGAGGTATTCTTTTAACTTAGCAAAAGAGTCTTGACAATCGTGGTTCCAATGAAATTGTGCATCTTTCTTAAGTAACCGGTCAAGTGATGGCACTTATCGCCCAACCGTGATATGAAATTCTCGAATAGATTGTAGTTTTCCCCGAAGATGCGTAATTGTTTTAGGTTTTGAGGAGGAGGCATTTCCATAATGGCTTTGACTTTTGCAGGATCCACTTTTATGCCTCTCCGTGAGACAATAAACCCTAAAAATTTACCAAAGGTCACTTCGAACACACATTTCTTTGGGTTAGACGAACCTTATACTCACGTAATCTATCAAAAATTCATCTCAACACACATGGATGTCCTATTTGTGTTTTTGATTTTTCTAATATATCATCAACATAATCTTCCATGATATCATGTAACATATCATGGAAGATGACAATCATTTCTTGTTGATAGGTGGCACTAACATTTTTCAAGCCGAAAGGCATGACCTTATAACAGAAGGTGCCCCATGGTATATTAAATGTCATTTTATGTTGATATCCTTCAACAATACGTATTTGATTGTAACTTAAAATCCATCCATCAAGGAAAGCATTTCATGGCTCTTTATAGAATCAACAATCATGTCTATATTTGTCAAGGGAACGTCATCTTTGGGACAAAAATTGTTGATGTCTTGGAAGTCTTTGCATATTCTCGATGTCGGGAGTTTTCTTGGTGATGGGAACTATGTTAGATATCCACGCTAAATAATCAATAGGTCCTGATAAATTCGGCTTCTAAGAGTTTCTCGAGTTTGTCTTTGACAAGCAATGTAAATTGGGGATGTATTTTGCGTAGTTTTTTTATAGGTTTTACATCTGAATGTACCAAAAGATGGTGTACTAGGAGAGATGGGTCCAGGCTGACATGTCCTTATTTGTCCATGCAAATATATCTTGGAATTCAATGAGGAGTGTTGTGAATTCCATGCATTCTTGGTCGATAGACTAATGCGAAGTTGTAAAATTTTTAGTTGTTTGGTGGTGCTAATGTTTATGTCTTTAGTTTCTTCTAAAATAATTTTAGATGTATCCTTTCGGAGAATGATGCTAGTGGTTTATGTAGGTCATCGGTGTCGAGTGTGTTAGGGGAGTTAGTACAAGATTTTTGTGTTTAATGTTGGGACTTTTTATTGACATGGTTGTTGGATAGAGTGGTGGTGAGATTTTGACTATGGGAAACCTTCTGCTTGTACTTCCGATCCAACTTTTCCGAGAGTGAAGGATTTGAATATTTTATCTCTTTGCCAAAATCAGCCAATTCATTTATATTAATTTCAAATCCTTTTCTATGGTCGAAGTAGGGATTTGGTCACGAGTTCCAAGGAATTCTTTGATGGCTTCATCATTTTGGAACATGTCCATGGCCACATGATGTGGTTGGCCATGGTCTCCGAGAGTCGGATGTGTAGGCTCAAAATCGATGACATTAACAGATAAATTTTCAATGTAAAGATGTATTTTAGTGAGGTCCTAAAAAAAAGCTATGTGGAGACCTCGGTGTCATTATCGTGAGCTGGTGTTATCGTTATCCCTTGAAATTATTACAGAGTAACAATAAACACCTTAAAACCTAGACCATATTTACCATGATGTTGTGTGCAATTGATCGAGTCTAAACAACCTTTTTCATTTGGATTGAGTTTTTAACCTTCCATTGCATGTTTTTCATTATTCGATGAGCTTTGGTAAATTGAGGGGACTCATAACATGGAGCAAATTCATCATTATATAACCAAGATCCCAAGAATTTGGAATATGTTCATTGTCAAGATAACTAAATTTTTTCCTAATCGATCGTCCCATTTGGTAAGTGGGATGGATTCTCGATGTGGAGCGTTAGGTTTATCGTAGCTATGTGGGGATTTTTGATATAAAAGGAGTATTCCATATTTTGAAATTGATATTCACCGCATCCCGTGTCAATGATTTTAAATGTGTGGAATGGGGGACCAATAGTACCTCATGTGGTGGGGAAGTTAGTTTAGTAGTTTTAAAAGATGAAGAGAATGGGTTATGAGAAGAAGGGGGTGGATTGAAGGATGAAGTTTGGTTATTCACAGGAGAAGGTATCTAAATAGAAGAGGTGTGGTTGGATGAAGAAGGTTGGCTAGGTGAGAAAGAAAATGGTGTGGTGGAAGAATAATTGTTCTGGAAGAAGAAGCTTGATTAGTGGAGAAGATGATTGATTAGTGGGAGGAATGGTGGGAGATTGTTGACTAGTGGAAGATAATGGATTGGGAAATGTGTTTTGGTTAGAAGATGATGGTTTCGATCATTATTAGGGAGTGTATCATGATCGATGCATGTTTTGTTAGGAATTATGTGAAGTAGAGCATATTTATCTCGTTGATGGAAAATAGTGCTCATGTCGATACCATCCTTTGAGGAATCTACAAGACTAAAAGGTTGGGGATCCACACGTAATTTAAATTCCTTGTCCAAATGAGAAAATTTAATACATTGGTGGAATGTTGATGGGACGAATTTCATGGCATGAATCCATAGTCGGCCGAGGATAATGTTATATGCAACTTCTACATCCACCACATGACATACCGTGTCTACAAGGTGATGGGTCCAACTTGGAGAGGCAACATGATTGTGCTTCAAATTTTCTTCACTATTATCATACCCACGAATGGTTATGATATTGTTTTGTAAATCATTTTTAGTGTAACCTAGAAAACGTACAAGTTTCATGGAACAAATATTCAATGTGGATCCATTTTTTATTAAGACACGCTTGATCTTATGATGAGTCAGATAACCCTTGACATATAAAGAATGATTATTAGCGATGTTGGGATTAAGAAGGTCAACGGGAAAAAGAGATAAAATAGGATTGGGGATTGTAAGATGTGCAATTAAAGCCTGGAATTGTTGTGAATTGATGTCCTCGGGGACATGAGCCTTATTCAATGTTTGCATAAGGATGCGTTGTAGTGTGGGAGAAGAATTAAGTAATTTCATGATGGAAATTTGTGTTGTAGTCTTCTCTAATTGTTTGACAATATTGAATGATGTCGTACGTTGTGGAGAGGAATTGGTGGCGAATTAGATGGTGGATTAGGAGGTGATACGGGGGACAAAGTGGCAATTTTTTTGTTGTAGGGCCCCACATTTTTTTGTGTAGTGGTGATCACATAGTCGATTCGATCTTTATAGTTTCCACGACTCTTGGTCATAGTGTATGGTCTAGATGACTAAGTCATACTCGACATTGCTTGATGATTGACCCTTATCTTTTGAATTGTTATCGTGGTTAGGAAAGGGATTTTTGAACATGTGAAGTTTTTCATTAGGTTTTTTTGTCTCGTAAGTATTTTCAACTTCTATGTCTCCACGCTCAATCGTGTCTTGGACGTAATTACGGAGTTGCATGCATCAATCTGAGATTGCCCTTTTATGCGATGGTAATCACAATATTTTTGTCCTTATACCAATTTAGTTTTGGATGTCCTTCTTTGAAGGGTTTTATGATGGGATATGTAATCATATTGGCATTTTCTAAATGACGAAAGACACTAGATAGACTTTCTTCAAGAGGATTGAACTTTTTTCACTGTCTCGAGAAGGAACTTCATTTCTAGGGATAATGATTGGTTTTTTAGATTTTAATATGTTGATGGGATGGTTTTGAACGCGTTTTAGACATGGCAGAATCAAGAACGCCATCGTTGACTATATTTCGATTCTGATTAAAGAATTTAGATTTTTCCTAGTTCTGAGGGGTGTCTATATAAGGTTGGTCACTAAAGGGTGATTTAAGTAAGCCCTTATAAATGAGGGCTTTTTCGATTTTTGTACCCTTTTCGATGAATTATTTGAAACTATTCGATAATGCATTTGTATGTGGAATGATAATTTGACATTGACATTAGGAAAAAAATGCTAACTAGTTTTCTCTCGTGTAATCGAGCAGGAAATCGGCTTGCAATTCCTTGCCATCATTGTAAAAGGAGGAAATTTTTTTGTTTGGCCTTTTCTTAGTGTTACGAGATCAAGAATGGTTACTTTTTAGTCTAAGTTATAGGAAAATGTTTGACAAATTTCTCTCGATAAGTCTGCGAATGTCGTGACCGACCCTTTGGGAAGATGGAAAAACTAGTCTAAAGCCTGTCCTCCTAAAATTTGGGGTAATAATCATAAAATTTATGTGTCTCGATAGGAAAATTCTTGACATTGCATGTAAAATTCCTTGACATGTTCACGAGGGTCACGTTTTCTTTTGTATTTATCAAACTTACAGATTTTGAAGGATGACGGAAATCAAGTGTGATATCTCTGTATCAAATGGATAAGGATACAATTCTTCAAAGTTTAATTATTTTGATTAATTTTTAGTCCATGGATGGTGTCTTTCATATGTTTCCATTCTTGTGCAAATGGAGTGGTAGTGGACAGTTTATCAAAAATGTCACGAGTATTGGAGTCTAAATTGGGGTCTTTTAATTTTTCAACTCTAGTTGTTGCTTCCTCAAGCTTCTTTGTTAAGTCTTGGATTTTAGTGAATAACTCATTGATCGAAGAGCCATTTGTATTTTTTTTTATTTCTTTGTGATAACTTGATTCACCATTGTTGATAATTTTTATAACTTTTCAATCTCGAAGTCAAGGGGTAGTTTTGCCCCATGGCTAGGATGTATAATAGATATTCATTTTTGTTTTGTTCTATCACACTATTGACTTGTTCTTGTTCTTCATTGGTGAGTTATGGTTGTGTGAATTATTTCTTTTCATTTTCATGATTGTGAATACGTGTGAATACCGTGATGAAATGTGCTTGATTAAGATGAAAAGTGGGTAGGAATTTTGAGCAGTGTGATTAAATGAGAACTTTATTACTTTGGATTTAGCTCGAATAAGCTCATGGTGACTGATAGGGAGAGTAACTCAAAAAAGTTATATCAATATAATGGTGATGTAAC
This sequence comes from Taxus wallichiana var. yunnanensis, assembly GCA_018340775.1. NCBI lineage: Eukaryota > Viridiplantae > Streptophyta > Pinopsida > Cupressales > Taxaceae > Taxus > Taxus wallichiana. Next base: position 219,612,278 of record CM031239.1, read on the forward strand.
TCGAGATGAGTTATTAGGGAATTTGTTTCACGTTGTGTAGATTTGGCTTGAACAAGCTCTAGAGTGTTAACGGGGAAAGTGACCCGTACAAGTTAATCTCAATATGGTTGTGATATAACTCAAAATGAGTTATGAAAGGATTTGTGTTGGCTATGATTTGGAAAAAGATGGTGGAAAAAATAATGAGTGAACACAAATAAGTCACCCAATATTAGTTTGATATAGCTGGAAACAAGCTATGAAGGATGTTTTGACAATTGACGATATGGGGAGTGAATGCTAGTCACTTAATATAAGTTGGATATAGTGAAAGACAAGCTATGGTAGATATATTGTTAGCTGAAGCAAGCTAATGAAATTGGTGTGATGTTTTTGTCTACATTTTCAGATTGTTTGGATGTTTTCACTTGGTATTGAATTGGTCCAGAAATGTTTTTTTTGGTGGAACATAACTAGGGTTTGAACTTTTATAATGAACACATTGATAACAACGAAGTTTTATGATAAAATAATGCTAAACTATTTTGTTTTCAAACAACAAGCAATCATGTGGATCAAATTGTTTTAGCTCAGAGGTAAATTCTTTAGGAATGATCATTATTTCATGCAATCATACAAGTATGTTGTGGAATGATGGATGTAGGATCTTATTATTCCAAGAAGATGCATCCTTCAATATACCCTAGTCATGATATACCTAATTCTATACGGGGATAGAATTGTACTGGGAACCCTTAGAGCATTGGGCGAGACTCACCAATTCTTACTTGCTTGCTTCGGAGTGAATCACCATGTCGAAAATAGGTTTTTTGAAAAGGTGGAAGGTGATGGAGGGATGAATGTGTATGGTGCCCTTCTAACTCCCCGAAGATTTACAGGACGACGCGCATAGGCTTCATTGTTACAACTATTTATATGTGACTCGCGTATGCGCCGCATGACAAACATTACTTGTAAGTGAAGAGCAGGGGTGAGGTAAATCGAATCTTTGTGATGAGACTAGGTCTCAAAGTGTAATGCGAGATGTGAATGTTGTTGGTGTGTAGTAGTCAAGTCCACGTCCACCGGTGGACCTTGGTTGGTCATGAAATCCACCTCGACTACGTGTAAAAAAAATGATAAAGCGATTAAACGCAAGGTTCTTTCCAACTTGAAATAAATCACTAGCAAAAAATGATTGTGTACCTGAGTGTGTTAAAAAAATTTTGTAGGTTTCAGCAATTTTCTTTGAATGGTGGTATTTTTGCGGGATTTTTTTTTGTTTTTGTGTTTTTGATAATATTCTAGTGATGTGGTCCCGCAAAAACACAAACTAGTAATTTTCCTACATATGAAATGTTAGGAAGAAAAACAATCGTGGCACGGGAAAAGAGCATACACAACTAATTACCGAACATATATCAATAATGTGATGAAATAAAATTGATTGAGATGATAGCTAGAAACATAACTAAATGAATTTTGCAATGTAAGAAACTAAACAATCGCGATCGTTTCTAATTTTCCAGATCACTTCACGGCGCGGAAAAGAGCATATGTGGATACAATTAGAATAGATTTTGTTAATGTTTTTTTAATAAGTTTTACAATTAATCGTGATTGCAAAATAGTAATAATAGCTTATCTTCAAAAAAAAAAGAAAAACAATGAAATGAGAGCGTTAAAAATGTTACCGTATGTCGTTGTGGAAAATTGGAATGTAAGGGAAAAAAATTGTTTTGTGGAGCCCGGTGGCCTCCAACTTGCAAAATATGACTAGGGATGTGAACCCGATAAGTTTTGCGAGATATATGCAAAAAGGTCCTGTATTGTAAAAAAAAAAAAAAAAGGTCCTGCATTTAAAAATGATTAGAAGTTTGTACATGCACACAAAAGTTAGTAGCATGATCACTAAAAATAAGGAATTAAAATCACGAAGTGTTAAAAATCACAAAATTAAGTTGATAAAAGAAAATGTGGAGATGGTGAATGAGGATTCAAAAATCACAAAACATGATTACAAATGATCTTGAAAAATAATGACTGAAAAGTGATAAATTGGAAAATGGATCTCGAAAAAGTAAGTTTGTTTATGATCATAAAGTTTTGCACAAGAAATTACTACATCAAACTTAAAAATTAAATGGTGAAAAATTGTTAACAATTGTGCACAAAGCTACCAAAAGTGACAAAAATGTTTAAGGATAAAAGACTTAATTAAATAGTAATTAAAATCCTAAGAAAAACAAACTAAATAATAATAATAATAATAATAATAAAAGAAAGCGTGAATCTAAAAAAGTGTGAGTGATGATGTAATGTATTTGAAAGTGTAGACTTGGAGGAAGAAAATGTGGGCTGAGAAGCCGAAAATGTGGACTTTGTTGTTGAAAAGACAAATGGAAAATTAGTACGTAGAAAGTTGATGGGAGGGTGACCACCGTTGGTTTGAATAATCACTTGTACAAATTTTGAAAATGAAAATGGGGAATTATATGGAAAGAATGTGGATCTATATGATGAAAAGGTGGACTTAGAGGAATTTCAGAGTAGAGCAAAAACATGAGAACTTCAAAGTGGGTTTTCCCGAATGTCTACTTGCAAGAGTTGAGAAAACTGGTTCTTTACTTCCAAACCCTCTCCTTATTGATGGTGAGAGGACAAAGTGATGTGTTGGAGGCATCATGTAGGGATGGTGGTGGTGAAGGTAGGAACTCAAGTGAGTGCATGAGGGAGGTGGATGGTGTAACTAGATTAGAGTATGTGTGGGGGAAGGGAGTGACGTGGAGGTTAGGGGAGGGAGTCAATGTGGGAGGAAGTAAAGGGGTGAGCTATGCGGTTGGGGATTAGGGGTATTGGGAGTTGGGATGGGAGTCATGCAGGTCATATGTATGGGGATAGCCAAGGTCCTGGGTAGTAAGTTAGGATAGGGGATGAGCTAGGGATGGAATTCGGGGTGACAAGGGCGCAGGGCCACGTGGAGGGAATGGGGAGGGGTTGATGTGGGTAGGCGGGTTTAGGGACTGCATGGAGATTAGGGAACAAATTGGTGGAAGGGGACTATATGGAGATTGGGAGAGGAGTCGACGTGGAAGTGTGAGGAGGGAGGAGAAGGGGTGACAACATGGAGGAAGTGGGGATGGAAACGGCTTGGAAGGAGTGGGGATGGAGAGGGCAGGTGGACGTGTTGAGGATGGAGGAGTAGTTAGAGTTGGGGATACAGTCCATGTTAGGAGTTTAGGATGGAGGCATCGTGGAAGGAGTGGGGATGGAAGATGTAGATCCGATATGAGGAGAAGTAGAATGCATCTCGATGAAGGGATTTAGTGGATCGAATTGTAGGAAGGTACCTAGGTGGGCATGTGGGTGAGATGTAGGGAATGGGTTAGAAAATTAGGCTCGGGGGATAGTATTAGAGTTCATGTAATTGTAAGGCCAAAGTGGGTGGGTGACGGAGAGATGATGTGGAAGTGTGGGATGAGTTGGATGCAAGCGTGTGAAAAATTAAGATATAGATGAAAAGAAATAAATAGATATTTAGTTTTGTTTTGGGTTTTTTTTTTTTTTTTTTTTGAAAATAATTATGGTAGCAAAAAGAAATAAATAGATAAAGAAATGATTTTTTTGGATTGGTTTCTCATACCAAAATTTTTCATCCACGGTGACCCACGAGTAGCTAGAGCAGGGATGAATGTTCTTTATGCTAGACACCGAGCATTATGGAGATCAAAGAAATGATGAGCGTCATAATGTCATTATTACTACAAACTGCATATGCACCACAAGACACTGCACAACAAAACACTACCCACAACATGAAGGTTAACCAAAGAAGGCCATAAGGTACAAAAAAAGAGATAATAATGAACAATAATAAACAAAGAATGGATAACACCACTAATTAGGAAATCAATGGTAACATATCAAAAGTAACTTTATTGTGCCGGAACAGAGACATAGAGGAGTAAGGGCACCTTCCTCCATTCCCGTCTCACACTACCAAGAAGAAGTGTGGTCTCAACACCAAAGACTACGAAGGATGAAAGATGTGACAATGAAGTATCCATAAGTTATTGAATTGGTGGAATTTTCCTTGTTTTTTTGCTCTTTAGTGGTATTATTTTGATTTTCTTCTAAAATGATGTCACCAATTTCAAGTTCTTTAGGTCTTACCTTTTTATGATAACCGCATTGTATTCGGTTTTGATAGACTTGAAGATGATTGAGAGCATTAAGTCATTTTTCATTGAGAAGCTCAAGCTCTTGGCCGTGATGATGTCGGTATTCATCTTCAATAATTACATCTTTAAGGGAGATTCTCAAGGATGGGAGTTCTATCTCAATAGGTAAAATGGCTTCACAACCATAAACAAGGGAAAATGGGGTGGCTTCGGTAGGCGTGCGATAAGATGTATGGTAAGTCTAAAGAATGGGGTAAATTTGAGTATGCCAATTACGTCCATGGGTGTTGACAATCTTTTCCATGATGGATTTAAAGGTCTTATTGGTTTCTTCTGCTTGACTATTACCTTGAGGGTAGTATGGAGTGGACCATTTAAGTTTGATGTGAAAATGTTTGGCTAGGTCTTTTACATCCTAGTTTTTAAATGATTTTCCATTATCTACGACTAGAGTGGATGGAATACCAAATTGATGTAGATAAGGTTATTAAAAATGAATTTCAATATTTGGCTACTAGTAACATAAGTGAGAGGCATAGCTTCCACCCATTTAGTGAAGTAATCGTAGAGCGGTAATGAGGAACTTATGTCCATCGAATGATGTTGGTTTGATTTTACCAATGAGGTCAAGTCCCTATTGAGAGAAGCGCCATGGTGTGGTTATTGATTGTAATGCTTGGGAAGGTGCGTGGATAAGATTTCCATGCTTTTGACATTCTTGACATCATTTGAAAAAATCAAGGGGTAATAAATCAAGGGTTTATCACCAAAGATAAGACGTAGATGAGTAAGGGCACCTTCCTCCATTCCCAGTCTCACACTACCAGTAAGAAGTGTGGGCTCAACATCAAAGACTATGAAGGATGAAAGATGTGACAATGAAGTATTCATAAGTTATTAAATTGGTGGAATTTTACAGTAGTGCTTTGTATTTGGGAAGGAACATTTTACCCCAATCTCAGCCCCACACGACTAGTAGGACGTGAGGGTTCAACACCGAAGAATGAGATGGCACACCTGATTACTTTTGATCATGTACCATTGATTTCCAAATTAGTGGTGTTATCCATTATTTTTTTATTATTGTTTTTTATTATCTCTTTTTCCGTACCTTATGGCATTCTTTTGTTAACCTTCACGTTGTGGGTAGTGTTTTTGTTGTGTGGTGTCTTGTGGTTCATATGTAAGTTGTAGTAATAATGACATTATGACACTTGTTCCATCTTGCCTTCTATTCCATCCATCCACGACATACCGTATTTTCTTGGGGGCAATTATTCTTGTTTGCTAGTGTTTTACATGTTCATTTCATTACACATGTTAGATTGATTTCTTATATTTCATTATATATACCATCCACACATGCATGTTCACACCTTTGTTTAGTGTGATTGCAGATACAAGACACCTACACATAACATGGATGCTCACCTTCTACCCTTACTATACTGGTCACTAGGAGCTATTGTTTCATTTTTATACTTAGCATATTACACAACTGGAAAACAAAGATGATCATACATGCTTTTGACATATTGGTTATTTCTATAACATGTTAACAAGTGTTCCATGTGCAACACTAGTTTTACAAGATTATATGTTTCCATGATTAGTTGTTTGTTACACTTGTCCTCTTTTGTATTCTCTTGTTTCTTATTGTTTGCAGGCCTTGCCCTTTGTCTAGTGTTCACACTTATCTATTGTTCATGCGGTCATGATGGCCTTATGCATCTTGCAACATCATGAGTGATGTCTCATGTTTGCATCCCGATTTGTGTAGCCTATTTGTATTCTTGCGTGTTTACTACATTGCTTGGTAGCTTACATATTGTCTATGTAGCTTACACACTATTTTCTATATACATGCATGTTTACACTTGTCTTTGGCTAGCCTTCTTGTATGTGCGTGCCTTGGTTTTTACCAAGAACTTTCCATGGTTATAGTGTATAAAAAGTTGGCCCTATTTTGGGGCCGTATGTCTCCTATCAGTGATGTCACATGTGCCCCAAATAGGGGGGACATCATTTGGGGGTTTCTACTAACACAATGTATTTACAACTGTTTGATTCCAAAGTGCACTTACACACAACAAGTTGGTTCAAACCAATTCTATGAAACCCATACACAATAGATTTTACAGGAGATGGTGTCCTTAGCATTCTAGGAAATAATTATAGGCTTGGGTTTACATGTGGGTGTGCCTCCTACACTACTTCAGCCAAATGGCATGGGATCACCCAAAAACTAGGACAACACAAATATCTCTTCACACACATTCAGCAAAAGTGGTTAGAGCTTGGAGGACACAAAGCATTTCCTCCCTACAATTCTTCAGCTAGGGTGGTGTGAGATCACCCAAAAAACTCACAGTACAAGATATCCTTCTACACTCTTCCTTGACATGGATCATGTGCACATGTTCCATTTGCACTTTCCATTCACATTTACATTTTCATTTACACTTTGTGTATGTTACACTTACATGTGTACTCTACGTTGCATTTTTACACTTACATACATACATATTTGACTACTTCATCATTGTCTCCTTACAGGTCCATTCGTATGAGAAACAAGTAGTAAAATGGGGGAAACTACAATGACAACAACACAATTTCATGACATCACACATGCTTTACTACCCATGTAGGTACACTACACATTGAGGCAGCTACACACATGCGTTTCACCATAGGTTCACTATCATCACTTTTATTTGCACATTTTTCATCTATAGTTTCAACACTCCTCCATCCTTTATGTCATTCCATGCTTTTTCTAGTCCTTTGGAATGCCTTCTTCATCACTCTACATCCACATAAGGTATGCATCTCTATCTAATTTACATTACCAAGCTTTTCGCTCACCAACATAAAGTGGGGAAAAAATGTAGTCACAAAATAATGCGCTTTAGACAATTATTTATCCATGTCTCATAATACAATTTAGAAGGTTCTCAAGGAAAGAAAGTAATAATTAACCCTTGTCCTTTTGGCCATTTTTGATATTTTATTTCATATTTTGTGACCAATTGAATCTACTTATCCAACCATTTATGAAGATCTCGCATCGTCTTAGCCATAAATCCCTGGGAACCCATATTTCGTACTAGGGAACCCATGGGCACCCTTGTCCCTTTACCATGTTCCCACATTTTCTTGGGTCTTTTCTAGCCATTTTTCATCCTTATCTTTTATGAGGTTGGTTTGTTGAGTGGATAAAAGTGGAATAATTTACGAAGGCACACAAAAGATTCACGTAAGAGAACAGGGCACGGTCAAAGGCGAGAGGATAGGGAAGGAAACACGTGCAAAAGATAAGGGCGGATTTGGGACTCAACCATTTTCACATGTACGGGCTATTTTTGGAGATAACGTGTCGAGCACAAAATTGGGTAAATACTTGCACAACATACATCGGCTATTTTTGAAAGAGCGATACTAAGCACTTTGCATGGGTGCGAGCTAAGAATAGAATTACTACTATCTAGTAAACTAGAAGAGGTCTATTATTAGCACACTTGCATGTGTGGTTGTGATTGTAAAGGTGCATGGCTATTTTCAGCATGTGACCTATTTTTGGAGTTATGCAAGTGGTGAAGGGCAAGTCCCCACCCTTATAAATATGTAATGATCTATGTAGTATAGGGGGTGTGTGTGAGAACTGAGTTACTATGAAGTTATGATGCCAAATCTGATGCACACATAAGCTATGGTATTATCTATTACAATCAACTTATGTGTATTTATCATGTTTAATATAATGGCATGTATTGGCTGAATTAGAGTATTAATCCTGAGTATAATTGATTCTTGCATGCTTGATTTCATTATGGTTATCATTTAAATCTATTACTTTTTAGTTCTATATCTCGAACATTCCTTATAGAATGTTGTATTAATTATGGATATGAATACATTAAGTGTTCATCATGCTAACATCCTTCAATACCAACCCTAAAGAGGGGTTGGGTACATTTGCACACTTCGAGAGTGAGCACTTAGTCTGGTTGTGTGATGTGCTAGTGCACTTGGGCTTTTACTAGGTAAATTCTAGGTTACATCATTGGTTTCGTTTCCAGGACCTCTTTTCAGTTTTTTTTAGGATGGTTCATGATGAAGACATACTGGTTGACCCTAACAAGTGTTGAGGAGTGGATACATGATCTAGAAGAAGAATACGCACGGAGGTTCAACACCGGATCTGAGTTTAACACACACGCATGGGTGTAACACAATTTGTATGATAGTTTTTATTTGAGCTTCTTCACTAATTTTCCAGTAGATTTGTACGAGTGGCTGATTGCTTATGCATCTAAAAGGAATTAGAGGTATCACACACTTGTTTGGACGCTCAGTAAGAATTTTAGGATCTCTATGATGCTAATCTAATGCGACACGTGCTATGGATACTTGGTTTCATGGTGTTCTAAATAGCTATATTCTAGAGTACTCAATTTCCACTTATTCTTTCCCAGAGGTAGCAGAATTCCAATTTTTATGATATCCCAGGGGAACTTACCTCAAGGAATTCCACTTTGTGATCAAAATATTGATGATAACCCCGAAATTGGAGAACAAACCTATGGATAAATAAAACCCACCACGCACGAGGGTATGATCGGAGTTTGGTGAAAGATGATAGACCTAGCGATAGAAAGGTAGAGGGAGGAAAGACGACTTAAATATAATGAGGCACATGAGAGGGAGATAGAGAAGTAGCGGGACATTGTAGAGCGAATGGTGTTGTGGAGAGAGATGGCTTGTAAAGGATTCAAAGTTCACATAGAAGACATGGAACCAAATCATCGGTAGCTCCCCCATTTGGGAAAGCATGATAGGGAACCCCCCTCGGCCTCACATAGAAGCATGCCAAAAGAGAGATGACCTTGTCCATAGGCGTGCATCTGAGTCTACCTGGAAACCTTGCCCTTACGCTTGGTCTTCTAGTATCTAGTACGAAAAATAATCAGTAAGCTAATTTAGGAAGTTGGAGAGTAGGAGTAATTCATATAAAAAACACATCGATGGTATCGTAAACATATTTGATTTTGTTTGGGAGTACCTTTTCAGGTGTATCTTCCACACAAAATTCATGCACACAAAATTTTGGACTCTCTTCTAGAAGTAGCAACACTTCACAGATAGTAGGGGTGTTGTTTAGTACTACTATTGGGACATATGAAGTATATCCTCTAGTCCGACTCTAGGTTATAGGTTTAGGATCATGAGCTATAAGTAGTTACGGAGGCAGAGGAAACACAAGAGGTTCTGGATCAGGTGGGAAAGGTCTGCACCAACCCTAGAATATTTACATGGAGATGTCTCTTCATCTTCCAGAGTATAGGGGCATAGAAGATGTTTTTGAACACATGCACATGTGTGAAATATTGTGGCGTGCAAAAGGAATCATAGCTTCTAAGCATAGGGAAATTCAATTTTCCAATATAATACAAAGGCACACACACACTTGTTATAGAAAGTTTGACCCTGATCATACTTGCGTAGACTATGCAACTTTAAAATATGCTTTCCTTAAAGAGTTTCACATCCCTAAGTTTGAGCAGAAGAGTATAAGCACACTCAAGGATATTAAGTAAGGAACTACCGAAAGTTTCAAAGATAATGATGTTAATTTCAAAATGTTGTTATCTAAACTTTCTTATGATATTCATGTAAGCTAGCATGCACAATGGTTTTTTGGAGGTCTGATTACACCTTTTAGAAGAGCGTTGTTACATAAGACATACACTGACCTACGTGAACCACTTGAAGCAGCTTTACGTGTTGAGGCATTCAGAAGTATAGACACTGGGGTGAGCCCATTTTTAGAAGCACAAATTACAACTATGGTAAAGCAGTTGGAGAAGCTATCGAAAATTTAGCACATGAGACGCACACAAGGATATGGTGCACAGATTGTGAATTACAAGGTCACACAAAGGATAGTTGTCCCCACAGATCAATACATTCATTGTTGTTAGACTATGAGATATGTCATTTAAACCATGATGCTAGCCGCTACCCATTATTTCAATGTGCAATAAGGAAGAATGTCTCATGTTACTGTAAAATCTACATGTCCATAACTCATGACACAAAATACTACTAGCTGATTGGTCGATCCATCATGCTATAAATATCAATGTATGATAGACATGAGTATGAAATAACCCTAAAGGAAAGAATGAGCATCAAGATCGAGATCATAATCAAGCATGCTATGATCGGAATAAAGGTCATTTTGAAGGAGGTCGTGGCAGAGGGTCTAAGATATTATGGTGGATTCAAAGGATGAGGTTGTGGTGGTGGACAAGGTGAATTTCCTTGTGGAACATGTTATACATCCAGATCTCATGAACACTACAAGTGCGAATTTCCTCATAATATTACATGTTCTTTCTATGGAAAGAATCATAGTTATGAGGAATGCCTAGACTTGTATGTGCATATTAGTAAGTAACATAAACAAGAAAATAAAGGCACGGGGATGGTTAGGATACAATGCATTGTGGAAAATTAGTGTATGCTCAAGTTGGAACTAGAATCTAAGGCATTACAGGTAAAGATCACTACCCATGCTTAGCAACAAGTGCATGTCAAAGAAGCATTGCAGCACAATCCTACCATCACTAAGGAAGAGATTCTACATGCACGGTACCTAGATCCTTTCCATTAAAAGGAGGTTTATTAGGAAACCATGGAGGTACTAAGAAATATTCAGGGTGAAATACAATATTTAAAGGAGAAATCATAGAAAATGGAGCAAAAGAGAGCAACAGAGATGGTCCAATCTGATATGGATGACTTGAAAGAAGTGTGCAAGATATTGCGTCAAGAGAATATCATTCCACTATTAGGGAATTGGTTAAAGGGAAAAACTCCACGTGCAAGTATTGAGATTGGATGATGGATCCTACATGAAAATATTCCCCCTCATAGCTTATATTATGAGAAGGAAATTACTCGGAATGTTGTGCGCAGATGGGTGGATTTTGAGTAATATATTGATTGATACAGGCATGAAAGTCAATGTTCTTACTTTAAATGCTTGGGTATAAATGGGGAGACCTCCATTGCAGCCATCTTCAAATGTATTGTTCATGGGTAACTGGACTAAGGCCACTCCCATCGAGTTTAAAAGATGCATCCTTTACCATACAGGGAGCCAAGTTCACTAGAGATTTTGAGGTTTTAGCACTGGCATAGGCAGATAGCTTCCCAGACTCTATACCAAGGGCGTCTTTGTGCTATACAAATAATGATGATCTTCGGTTTAACAAGGGTTATATTATTTTTGAAAATAAGGAGGAAAGAGTTATTATCCCTTTAATAGATGGAAAATATGTGCCCTATGTTGAGCCTTTGAGTGAGGAATACCTAAATAGGATTTATGTATGCGTCATCCAAGACCCAGAGGTGCTTGAGCCATCTAAAGAAGGAATCCTTCAGTGGGAAGATGCACGATCATAATGATACTACAAGTGTTACTTATGATAATTAGGCTCATAGTACTTATGATTTGGTAGAGTACGAATTCAAGAGAACATTTGTGCGGGGTAACAAACCTTGTTGTATCAGAGAGAATAGGTAACAAATCAAGTACCTCCTTACACCGGAGAAGGGGATCCTACCGTATTTCGAGTGCCATGGAGGAATAGTGGATAGACCAGTTGGAGAGATGAAATATGCTAGCATATACCCTATGTGGGATAGTAGCACATTGGTGGGTGGTTCACAAGGATAATCTTGTAGGATGGAATGAAATTAGGATTGCTCTTGCTACTAGGTTCTTCAGGAGAAATGCACCTACTCAAATCTACACTTATCATGGTAATCAACCTATTCAACATAACTTTCAAAAGTTTGAGAGACTTTGGAAAGAGGGGCAGGAAGCTTTAATACCTTCACTCTGGGTGCACAAATTTTATTCCACTTTACAAGGTTGCACACGTGCTTGGTATATATATGCGAAACTCCATAGAGAGACCGAAAATTGGAAATATTTAATCGTAGGAATGACCCGGACCTTTTACTTTTTCTCTGCTAAAACTCGGTAGAAGAGGCATTAAAGATTATAAAACACTTAACTAAGGGAGATAGTGCCAAGCCGAAGAACTCATTCAGGAGTTATTTGATGAAGGAGACTCGGGAGTGCATTTTGGCTTGGAGAAATAAAGACGGATGCCACACTACTTAAGAAAATTTTCCTTGAGAAAGAAAAAGGAAAAATGCCCTACTTAGTGGAAGATGAAGAAGTAGAAAATCTAGATGTAGACCATTCAACAGTAGGCGTGAGGTGTTGTATAATGCATATAAGACCATGCGTGCCTATCATGAACCTATGAAGAAAAATAAAGTGAATATTAGATTAGATGTGAGCCTAAAGAGGCCATATTTGGGGACTATCGGCCCGACTCTAAAGTGGAAAAAATCATTGAGCTACTACGGGATTATAAGGACTTATTCCTCGAGGATACCATGAACTCAAAGGCATGCATGAATCATTAGGAGAGATGAAGATAAAGCTTAAGGAAGGTGTGTGCCTAGTTAGAAAGAGACCCTATAAGATGAACCCCAACTTACATGAAAAGGTCAAAGAAGAAATTAACAAAATGTTGAAGTCTGAGATCATCAAGCCCTTGGACGAGTCAGAATAGGTTAGCCCAATGGTAATTAATATCAAGAAGGATGGTTGGATTAGGATCTGTGTGGACTATAGGAGCTGGATGCTACATGTGTGACTTGATCCCTTTCCTACGCCATTCACCGAGGAAATACTAAAAGGAGTTGTAGGGCGTGAAATTTATTTGTTTATAGATGGATTCTTTGGGTATCATCAAGTTAGGATTGCCCAAGAGGATCAGGAAAAGACTAATTTTACTACTAAATGGGGCAGCTTTTCCTATACTTTGATGCCTTTTGGTTTAAAAACATGCTTGCAGTATTTTTGCGCATAGTTGTTCAAGTTTTCAACGATTTTACTCACAACTTCTTACAGGTTTATTTAGATGATTGGGCGGTGTATGGGCTTGTTAAGGATCATTGTGACAATCTACGCTTAATGTTTGAAAGATGTAGGTAGTTGAGTATCTCTTTGAACATCAAGAAATGTGTATTTGCTACACCATTTGGAATATTGTTAGGGCACATCATCTGTAAGGAAGGTTTGTTGGTTGATCCAACTAAGGTTGCAATCATTATCGTCCTGAAAGAGCCTACCAGTCAAAGTGAGGTGCAGATTCTAAGGTCACACCGGGCATTATAGAAAATTTATAAAGGGGTATGCTAAGGTTTCCACACCTTTGGAGGAGTTACTAAAAGGAAAATGGACATTCTACTAGGGATAACCGCATGCAAGTGCACATTCAAGACATTAAAGGAGAAACTTACTACCACACCTATTCTATGCTTTCCTTCATGGGACCAACCATTTCATGTACATGTGGATGCCTTTGACATGACCATTGGCATGGTGTTGGCTCATCCTAGAGAAGGTATTATAGATCATCCTATTTGTTTTTCTAGTAGAAAGTTGACTCCTTCCAGAGTAGAATTATACAACTACAGAATGCAAAGCTTTGTTAATGATCTATGTGCTACATAAATTCCGACGAAGATCTACTAAAGAACACCATTTGTATTCTATATTTATCACATGGCATTGAAGTATTTGGTAAACAAGCCCATTTTACAGGGGTGCATATGCAAATGGGTAATCTTATTCCAAGAATTTGATTTCAAAGTTATGGTAAAACTAGGGAAAAGTAATTTTAGACCAGACCGTTTATCCAAAATACATGCAAGAGAAGAAGCGCAAGAAATTGAAGATACCATGCCCAATACACAATTATACAAAGTTACAACATGTGCCATCATAATAAGAGGACATTATTGTATTTCTACAAACATGTATGTTACGAGAAGGAATGAAATCATTAGAAAAGAAACAACTTACTATTCACGTGACACCATTTATGTTGATTAGCGGTGACTGTAAAAGTTAGGCCGGGATGAAGTATTACGCCGTGTAATCTTTGGAGCATGAGTGTAAAAATATCATGGAGGATGCTCATGGTGGTATTGTAAGTGGGCACTATGTAGGTGACGCCACTACGCACAAGATTCTACTCACTGGATTATGGTGGCAGACCCTGTATAAATATTGTAAGGCATATTTCAAGGCTTGTGATCATTGTCAGTGCCTTGGGAAACTAAGTCAAAGAGATGAAATGCCTCTAAGACCTATTACTAGTGTAGAACTATTTTAGAAATGGGCTATAGATTTTGTGGGTCCTATTTCACCATCCGCACACAGATCGGTCGTGTTATATTATAACTTGCACAAACTATCTGAAAGGTGGGCAGAAGTAGCGCCTACAAAAGGATTGTACAATGTCTCCAGTAGCTAGGTTTCTATGGGAAAATATTATTACAAGGTATGGATGCCCTTTGAGTTTGACCAGTGATAGGGGAACACATTTTTTGAATGAGATAATCAGAATTTTATTGGATGAATTTGTTATCCCGTAAAATTGACAAGGGCAATTTTACCGATAACCATACCGAAAATTTTGTTTCGATCCCTCGTTAGGGATCCTTCGCGTTCGAAACGTCGTAAAATCCCTCCCCGGGAAATCTAGTTTTCGAACTTAGTCTTTTTGAGCCTTTTTTGGCTGGGCGCATGAATTTTCCTTGTAACACATAATTTTGATGCGCCCCCTTAAAAGCCTTTGGCGCATGGTTTTCCATGTTAGCACGCTTCTCGGTGCGCCAAAGGGCGCACGTAATCTACATGCAACACCAATTTTTGGCGCGCCAAAGGGAGCACATAACTTCATGTCGACAACGAATTTGGTGCGCCAAAGGCGCGCTCATTCTTCTGTTGCCATTTCCTTCCATGCGCCAAAGGGCGCACGCTTTCCCTTGTCGACAGCAGTTTCCATGCGCCATTTCAAAAGGTTGGTGGCGCATTAATGACAGGTTTTTCTATAAATATCAGTGCGCGCCCAATGTCATTTTCATTCTTTTGTCGAGCACGTGATACTTCTGGACTTGTCAGCCCCTGCTCTGTCACTTTCATCGTGTTGTGGACCCGCTCAAGGAATTTTTGCTATATCTAAGGTAAGAGGTTCTCCCTCTTTTCCATTCTGTGCTTTCATGTTCTCGCTTTCGTGTTCTTGGTCTGGGCGTTTCTTGGTTTTCGTTTTGGTTTGCTGGCCTGTTTTACTGAGGTTTGTTTAGGCTGGTTTCCCCCTTGGTTTGCTGGCCTGTTTTCTTCTTTTCTTTTCTTTTCCTCCTCCTCCCTCTTTCCAGATCTGCTGGAAGGGGAGCTGTTTTAAAATGGCTTGGTCTAAGGATCTTTTGATATGAAACCCTTTGTCCAAGCGGCCTTTGAAATGGAGAAAAGAATGAATATGTTTGAGAAAGTGTTCTCTGGCGCACTGGCGCGCCTTGTTACAAAAAGGACAGTTGCGCCCCTCGGCGCACTCACACACCATGCAACACTTTCAAAATCCGCGCCTAATGGCGCCCCTTTCCATCCTGCTGCAGTTTGAAATCATGCGCCCTGAGCGCACCCCTTTTGCATGCTCCAAGTGTAAAACCCGCGCCTCCTTAAAAAGCCTTCGGCGCACCCTTTGTCCATGCTGCATAATGTTTCCATGCGCCAAAGAGCGCACCCAGTTTCGATGCAACAAAAGCCTTTTTCGCGCAAGTATAAAGATTACATAGGCGCTGGCGCACCCTCCGATGCAGTAACATGATGTTGTGTAAACCCTCCATGCGCCGCGCTATATTCCTTTGGCGCATCATTCGTCCATGTTACACAATCTTTCCATGCGCCATAGGGCGCATCGAACCCCAATGTAACACGCATTTCCTGTGCGCCCTGTTATAAAATGCAACCTGCTTCATCCATGCGCCATGCGCTTTTGGCGCCAATATAACCTCTGCAACATTCCTTTCTTGCGCGCCTTATCTATTTGGCCTGCCAATTGTATTTTTCCTGCGCCCTGAGCCTTTAAATCTCTAACTCCTTCTGCTAAGCTTTCCAATGGAAGATCAAATGACTAATTCAACCTTTTTGGATTGGGTCTCTCTTCTTCTTCGTGCAGATCAGCAGCTGAGTTCGAAAGAACACATGTCTACGTCAAGCAAGAAGCCCACCAAACCAAGAGGAAAGGCAAAGCTAACAGAAGAAGAAATGAAATACAAATATCAGAGGGTCAGGATGCCCGAATCACAGGCTGAGTGCAGTATGGATGTCCGGGACTCTGAATTGGGTCACATTGACATGGATGAGTTCTGGCTTAGAACTCAAAAGGTTACAAGAAGTCCATGGATGGACAAACTAATAGGCAGTGCCCTGCACTTTGCCGGAGGAATCCCTGTCAGCGCTGTGAACAACGAATTCATGATGGTTGTTGCACAATCCTTCAACAAGGACACAAGATGTGTCGAGAACAGCAAGGGCGAGGTAGTCATAAACCTCACTGCCCGTCATTTTGAGTTGATGCTTGGCATCCCTCACCACCGGAACTACGTGGCTGTTAGCCAACAGGAATGCATCAAGGCCTGGGAAGACAACGAAGGCCAGTGCATGCAGTTAATGAATGAGGTCTACCTAAAGAATAAGAAGGTAGTGACCCGGTGGCCTCAGACTATCCACCGAAGTGATTTCTCGAGAGAACTCGGTGATACTATCACTTTCCTAAGCAGAGTCTTCGGGCTTTCAGATGCCCACTATTTCCATAAGTGGATGCTGCGGTACCTGGAGACAATGAATAAGAATTTGCCCGATCAGCGCTTTTGCTGGGGTGAAATAATAAGCAACACCATCTCGAGCAAACAATGACAATTTGCCACAACTGGAGTATTTCATATGAACTCCTATGTAGTCTACGCTGCAGCATCGGCAAGGGATTACCCAGGGCTCAACCGAAGTGGAGTATGGCCTCAAGCCAAGATATTTGATTACTATCCAGAGCTGAGGCTAGAGAATAGTATCCCTCAATTTGCTAAAATCAATGATGTTTTCTTCTATCACATCATGTGCATGTTGCGGCCAAATTTGACTCATAGCCGGACAACCAAAAACATAGTGGCAGTCACAGAGAAATGGGGGCCCTGTTCACCCAATTTCCCACGTTCACCTATCTAAGGGCTGCCAACTTTTTGGGAGAGCCAACCAGGCTACCGAGGTATGCTGGGCCAAAGCTGATTCTACTAGAATTATCAAGGCAGCTGGTCACATACCATGAGAAGTGCCTCAAAAGAAAGAAGGGCGGAACTCCTTTCCCCCTCACAGTGGGCCGGTACACATGCTCCTCCTATCACAAGGCGAAGGAAATGTTCGCAGAGCTGGAGTTGCTGAATTTGAAACATGACTTCCCAGCCAGGCCTACCTTCGACCCTAGGGGCTGTCTACCAAGGGCTAAGCTTGATCCGATTCATGTCCCTCAGATTGAGGATATCTACATTGACGTTCTCCATGAGGTAGAACTCAGAAGAAAGGATCACTCTCGCTTGGCATTAACGGAAATCATCCAATACGGAGTGGCCATTGTCCCAAAAGGCTTCCAAACCACGGAAGACGAAGTAGACAAAGTGTATAATGACACAGAAGGGGATGATTGGCCCTTCCCGGACATTGACAGAAGCAAGGCTCCTCAAACAATTGAGGAGAGGGTAAAAGAAACTATGCGGAGAACGGAGCATTGGTGCCGCATGAACGGACTAATCTACCTCGGGGTAGATTTCACGACTTCCCCTTTGGGCAACGCACCTCCAAGGTCAAAGAAGCTGCTGAAAGGCAAAGGTGCCGAAGGTGAACCTAGCACCATTCAGGAGGAAGCCCCTGAAAGTCCTCTTCCTTCAGAGCCTGAACAAGTAATAACTCTGGATTCGCCAGAGAAAGAATTGACAGAGGATAGTCCTATACGCCCATCCACCCAGGATGTCGGCGTCGCTACAACTTCAGAGGTCCCTTCTATCCCTTCTTCTTCTCTTCCTTCCCCTCCTCGAGTGACTCAAGCAACCACTCCTTTGGTTGTGTCCTCTGCCCCTTCTTCTACTCTTTCCCCCGCCTCTTCATCTATCTTCTCCTCCCTTGCTGATTTGTCTTCTTCCATTTCTTCCCTCATCTCCGAGCTCCCTTCCCTTCCTATGTCTTCTGCGGTTGCGGTTTCCCTTTCTCCCGTGGGCACTTCCTCGGCTATTCTTTCGATGCCGCCGCCGCGTGTCTCCACGTTTTTCCCCTCTTCTACCGTTGCTGCCTCCCCCTCTGTCTCTGGTCCTTCTTCTATAGGACCAGCTTGGATCTCTCAGCAGCTAAGCCAACAAAAGAGGAAAGTCCCCATCGCTCCGATGGACTTTTCAGTCATTCCGGCTAAAGGAGTAAAGAAGCACAAGCCGGTTACACGCTTCTCAAAGAGCGCTGCAGGTGAGAGAGTCATGGAAATAGCATACCCCAACCCCCTCAAAGAGAAAGAAGATCTGTCTCCAACAGATTTCACCGTGACCCAAGTCACAATGGGGACATCCTCAGAAAGTCTCCAGGGGGAAGCTCTTTCCGCAGTAGATGCACTCTGCAAGAAGCTTCAGGAAACAAAAGAGGAGAAAAGGCTACTAAAGGAGCAGAACAAGTATCTGCTTCAAGCCTTACAGAAGATGGGAAGTGCACCTCCCACAACTGCCGCCGAGACTCCTGAGCTGCTCAGTCAGGAGAAGATTAATGAGTATTCAAAAATCGGCGAGCAAGGTATGGCTGTTTCTGCTTGGAGGAGCCAGATCCTCAAAGATAGTGAAAAAGTAATCGCCGAATATATCAGTTTATACCTGAACATCGAGAAGGCGAATAAGGAACTCCAAGCATTAGCAGGCCCAATATCAGAAGAGTTAGAGCATGCTAGACTCCAGCACGAGACCTTCCAACAAATGTTCGACTGTTCAGTCGAAGATCTGGTCAAGTTCGGAGTCTTCGGCCATCCAAGGGCCCTCAACAAAACTATGTCCACTTTGGACTATCGGATAGATCAGCTAGAATTCGTTTTGGAAAAGATAGACAAGGTGAAGGAAGAGGCCCTAGATGCAATGCATCAAATGGAGAAAATTGTTCTATCTATGACTCCCGGGTTGCTCACTCCTTCCCTCACCTTGAGATCAGCTGATGATACTATCCGGGTTTTCAAGGAGATAGCTTCTCAAGGGATAGGGCCAGAAGTCACGTTCGACATCGAATCCATCAACAACCTACTGGCCTGTAGGGACTTCATCGGGTCCCTAATCGAGGCGGGTAAAGATTATTCCAAACTCCCGGAAAAGCTCATAGACGAGCGGGAGACTTGCGAAGCAATCAGTGAACGGCACAAGGATCCATCACAGGATCAATTTGGGCCAATGATCAGCAAGTTCTTGGAATACCGCGCTCAGTTCCACATATCATCACCTGAGCAGCACCAGAAACAGGCAACCCCTTTTCGGCCGCAGGATGATGATGATGAGTAGCTTCTTCTTCTTCTTCTTCTTCTTCTTCTCCTCTCTATTCTCCGACTTTCTTTCCGTAATATCTGAAGTAAGTTGGCACAAATGATGACATCATCCATGTTGCATCATGGGATGATGTCATCCATCCAAGTTGTCAAAGTCAACATGACTTTTAGATATTTTGTAAATATCTTTGTAAATAAGTGGTTGGCTCCATTTTGCCTTCTCTCTCCCTCATCTTCTATAAATATTGGAATACTTGTTGTATTCAAGGGGGTGAACATTTTTTAGATAGAAATAGAAGTGAGGAGAGAAAGACTTTGAGCTTTCTTAGAATGAAAAAGAACAAGAATACAATTATTCGACTTTGTGCTCAATAGTTTGTGTTATACATTAGATCTTTCTTACGTTAGATCTGTATGTGTTTAATCTGCTTGGATTCATATCTACTTTTCCGTCATTTGTTTATCAAGATTGCTTTGTTTATTTATGCAAGTAGGTTTGGCTCTGTTTACTACCAAACTAAAAACATAAATCTTCTGACCTTTCTGCTTTGGAATTCATTTCTTTTCTCCCTTCGGATCTGTTCTTTCTCTTCTCCCTCTTTCATTCCTTTCTTTTCGCAGCCTGGAATACTCTCTACATGGATGAGATCCCAACCCCGGCGAACTGTGAGACTTGCATAGGTTCCTGCTAGTGGAAATAGCAATAAACCGATTTCCTTTCTTTGTCTCAAAGAGGGGCTAAGCCCTGCAACACTGTTGGCTCGTCTATCCATAGATCTGCCCACGCGAAAGATTTTCGGACCAACGCAATTGATGATTGCACACCATAAGACTACACCATATCATCCTTAGGAAAATGGGACTATTGAGGCTTTCAACAAGATTTTGAGCCAGACATTGACAAAAATTTTGATGTTGGAAGAAAGGATTGGGATGATAAATTTTCTGTAGTACTTTGGGCATATAGAACAACATACAAGTGGCTAAACAAGGTCAAACCTTTTCAATTGGTGTTTGCGTAGAAGCAGTTCTTCTTATGGAATTCATGTTACCTTCTTTGCATATTACACGTGCTAGAGGTCTAGCTGATGAGCAAGCATTAGAAGAACATATTGACAAGTTGATTAAGTTGATTAAGTTGGATGAGCGATGACCAATAGCATGCTGGATTCAGAAGAAGAAAATGTCGGGTAGAAAGCATGGCATGATAGGCACATTAGGGACAAAAAGCTTGAGATAGGACAAAGGGTTCTCTTTTATGATTCTAAGTTTCTACGCCATCCAGGAAAACTCAAAGTACATTGGTTAAGACCATATGTCATCACTCACATACTTGAAACAAGATTTTTTTAGTTAGAAATTCTTGATGGAATACAATTACCATCTTGTTATTTAAACGAGAGTAGGTTGAAGCCCTACTATAAAAAAGTCTTGTTGGTGTTTGTAATAAGGCAATATTTCCATTTATATTAGGTTTTCAATTATGTATTCCCTTAATGTATTTCCTTCTTCATTGCTATGCTTTGTCAATTTAGTTGTTGTTTTGTTAAATAAGTGCGGTTGTGCACTAGAAGTTAATTACCATTTGTAGTATTTTTATGCACAAAGGACTGCACATACCATTTGTGTGGGGTGGTTATTGAGAAATGGGTACACATAAAGGAACAAACTGCTATAGGTGTTATTCAAAGTTTGAAGAGTTGGTGAACAAAATATTGCTTCCAAATGAGGACCATGGATGGAGATAAATGAAGAAATAGTATAACGTGAGGTAAGTGGTGGCTATGGAGACTACTAGGTGAAGGTGCAGTGATGAGGTACTTAGGTGCATGGAAGTGTGTTTGAAGAGAATCTTGTAGCTAGAAGGTAGGAAGGTGTGCTAAAAGGTTATAACTGAGGCACGAAGATGTACCATGTGGAAAATTGTGAAAAGGGTCAATTAATGAGGAATGTTGGTAGGTTAAGAAGCAATAAATACACCAACTTTTTGAAAATATATATAAGGAAGGGATAGGAGTTCATTTTTACTTGTTGTAAATTGTAAAAATTTGAAAGAGTTAAGTGTGGTTGAGATGAGATGAGCAAAGAGTATTGAGGTGCAAAGAGTGTGAAACCGTAAGTAAGGGGAATATTTATGTGGAGGAGAAGCTTACATCCCCATTGGTGAATGGTTTGAGTGAAGCAAAGCATTTGAAAGAGCTAGGGCACATGGATTCGAGCTAGGGTTTGAGTTTACACATTGCAGAA
This sequence comes from Taxus wallichiana var. yunnanensis, assembly GCA_018340775.1. Taxonomy (NCBI): domain Eukaryota; kingdom Viridiplantae; phylum Streptophyta; class Pinopsida; order Cupressales; family Taxaceae; genus Taxus; species Taxus wallichiana. The sequence goes on from CM031239.1 coordinate 219,634,176, forward strand.
GATAGAAGGTGAGCATTGGAGGATAGAATGTTGTGATTTACAGATGGCACCAAAGAAAGCACCTTCCATAGGAGAAAAAGGGAAGAAGAAGGTGGAAGTGAAGGTCAAAATTTATCCCGAGAGTAATTTTTTACGAGATACAGTACCTAGAAGGTGTAATAGTAGGACAAGAATGGGACTCTCACGTCTGAAAATGCAAGATCAGTGACTACAACCACCACACATTAGAGAACAAAAAGGAATTAGATGTGCTATTGAATACAAAGACAAACAAGTGCACAAAAGAAGACATGTCGGTGTATGATGATGCGGGAGAGAAGCTACTAAAGCATATTGGAGTTTACTAGTTGTATGAGCTTACCTATTTCGGAAAGTATGAACCTTTGTACTAGTGGTGATGAGCAGGGTACATGAAGATTTCTTCTATTTCGCCGACGCAGGGTAAGGATTACAGCCGCTCTAATTTCAACTATAATAGGATTGAGGGGCACAAGAGTGGACCTGAATAGTGACTTGACAGATAAAGCAACCATCTTGGAGATGTGAAAGGAATTAGGATACACTAAGGGTCTGCGCGGAATGGATATCAAAAACTAAAGAAGTATCCAAAGTGGTACAGTAATGCACATCTGGTCACCAAATTAAATGATCAAGAGAGATGGTCCCAGGTGAACATAATGTGGTTACACATTGCAAGGAGAATGTCACAAGGAACAATATACAACATAAAATGCTACATTTTGGACACTATCATCAAGGAAGCATGCATAGGTGATATAATTAGTTTCAACAATGTCCTATTGTCCTTGGTATTTTTGGAAATTGGAGTGCTGATGGGCCAAAGAACAAGATCTGGGAGTACCCCATGTAGAGTAAGTCCCTGGTGGAAATATTTGAGAAGTACTTATGTGAAGGGTCAATGAGTGGGCCATTCAAGCAAAGGGCGAGATGTGGTATGACAAGATTCACGTGGTGTTATAAGAGGATTGGTGCATCCCTAAGGATTTACCTTCGATGATGGGCAAGGTAGTCTAATTCATAGTATATCAACACTTTTGCATCCAATGTGGTTTGTGATGAAGGATGGTACTTGGAGCCCCTGGTGTAAGCTACCATATGCCTTCACAAAACACTACTTCCAAGCATTAGTCCATCAATTTAATAATGCATGACGCATGAAATTAATTACGTATAAGGTAGAATGTGACTACCATACACTGTATAAGACCTATGTGTATCTAGGGTAGACTGCCTACATAGAGAGGATAATTTTAGATGTGATAAGCATGAAGCCCATGAGTTTGGTGATTGGAGATAGTGGGGATGCACTTATCTACCTTCATCTTAAGCCCAAGTTAGAGGGAAATAAATATGTGGAGAATGATTTCATGCTTCCAGGGCCACCTAAGGGAAATCATACAATAGAGAATGTACCAGCTCCAAAGCCCACTAAAACTATAGAAGTAGATGATGAGGAGGAAGAGCACGAAGATAGTGGAGGCTTGGTGCATAGAGGATGAAGGAAACCCTCAGACAAGGTAGAATTTGAGTGTGTAAGTACTCCACCCCAGACACAAGAAGAAGGGGATGAAGAATTGAGGTAGAAGCAGACCCTAAAGAAAGCAACTTTAAGAGGGTGTTTAGGAAAACAAGGACTCAAGGTGCTACTCCCCAGTCAGTGTGAGATCACCACGAATCTCTCCATAGAAGGAGACAAATGAGAAGAGAAGGAGAAATTTGAAGCTTGCAAAGGAGGTGGAAGAGTATGAGGAAAGTGCATTCGATCTCCTACACCGCTTTAAGATGTGGAAGAACCGAAAGATGAATAAATGAAAGATGAAGACGTGTATAATGAAGGAGAATGGGTAAAGGAAGAAGAGGCAAGACCGTATAATGCTCAAGACACAATAATGAAATATATGAATCTAAGGTAAAGAATTCTCTCCTAGACTAAAGGGGTGTAATGGTATGGTCTGATATGATAGCTACTCGTAGACTCCAATCGATTTCTTGTTCTACCGAGATTCCATTGATTGGTTATGGAACACGTGAAAGTAACTTGGAGGTGCCTCATATGGATTTCCAAACAAGGTAATGGAAATTGAGACAATGATATAATGGAGCTATAGGAACTAAGGGTGATTTTCTAGTTTTGTCCGTAAAGTATTAGCTTGATCGGTTCTATATTCAACAATGAAAGTTCGTAATAATTTTGGGTGGAAGTGATGAAGATATGAATACCAGTGTGCATAAGCTAGTGTTGATATCTAACTGACTAGTAGGCCCGTTGGGTTGCTGGACCTGTGGGTCACTACCAAAGACTCGTTGAGGTTGAGGCCCTCGTATGGTCATGCATGCAAACAAATCCTATTTCCAAGAGTAGTCCAAAAGTCATAGGATTGATTAGTAGCTACGTTCAATGTATCTAATTGTCTTATTTTCTCTGCATATGTGGCAGGTGTACGTAATATTGTTAAGTGCAAACTTGTTTCAATGTCAGTTATTAGCTCTAGCCCATTGGGTTGTGGGACCAAGGGATCACAACCGTAAGTCTTTTCTTGTTGTGGACCATTGATGGTCATGCAAGATGAATTGATTTGCTTTCAGTAAATAAACTATCTATCAAAGGAAATCTAAACTATATTTTTGGTATTTTCTCAATATATCAAAACAAAGCAGTAAAACAAGCTAATCTATGGAAATTAAATGTTTTTGTTCTTTTCTAACTTTTCAGACAATGCATCTAATCTAATAAACTACTTTAAAACAAATAATTATCCGGATGGGGCTAACTATATGTGCAGATGTGTGAATCTAAACCTAAGATCTATTCCAACTCAAATAAAATCTTTCTAATCCCTACCTCAAAAGTGAAGAACAAATCATGGCTCTAATAGAGCTATTATTCCCCCACAACTTCCCTGTAATATTGAAGAGAAAACTTCTTATTGATTTGATCTACTTGAAAATATCTAGCTAATTGAAATGAATTATTTCTCTACTCTATTTGATATGCAATTGAAATTAACAATTCTTAATTGAAAATTTGATAAGCAAAGAAAACAAATACACAACTCAAACTTGGAAGAGCAAGAACCTTGGAAAATCCAAAGAATAGCAGATTTGTCCCCTCGGTTCTTTCTATGAGTGTTCATGTGAGTCCAAGGGATTGGGAATGTAAAGAACAAAAACAAGAGGATGGAGCTTGAGTGATGGTAGTTTGGAAGTAATGGGTGTAATTCAAGTAGAAGAAAGATAACATAAGAGATCTGAACTGGCTATGTAATTCCTAGCAAGATTATGGTAGCACAACAATGCAAGATACACAAAATTCTCAGGCCTTTTTCTTGAATACAAGCATGGAATATATAGGAATGAAGGATAGAGGTTACTTCATGCACAAGGCAATCAAGAGGTAGTTCCACTCATTAAATCTATTTAAAAATAGAAGGAGCAAGGAGAACCAAGCAAACGAAGCTATTTTTAGCAAATTCGGCTCATAGATGCATTCAAAAAGAAAACTTAAGTGAATTGTCGCATGTAATTTTATGCATGAAGATTCTAGAAAAATCGATCAAGACCGCCGCCTTGTCTAGGCGGCAGTTTGTAAACCGCCGCCTAGGCAGTGGCAGCAATTTCAACACTTAATACCAAAACAAGCACAAAAAGAAGGGGGAAGCTAGAAAATGCAAGGAAAAGTTAAGTAAGGCTATCTAGGCTACAAATATATACTTGAATGGGTTTTTGGAGCTCGAACACCTTCTTGAAAGGATTTTGAATCATCACTAGAACTTTTATAACCATTTTCCTAAAAATATAGCATGCACAATTTTGGGTGCGTACATATTGTCCCCTTAGAGAAGGGTCTTAGCCATGAAAGATGCGTAAAACATAGAGTCCGAGTATGGCATTCCTAAAATGGGGAGTTAGAAGCTATACTTTACATGCCCGTGTGTCAAAATTTCATCGTCCAACATACCGCTACCTCTAAGAGAAAAGGAAGACTCAAGTGCGTATAGATAAGATATCGAAAATAAACCCTAAATTAAAATGACAAGAGGACCTACCATTTGTGTGGGGATGTATAAATATACCTGTGCCAATGCTCCATCCCTGTAAGACAAACACACTCAAAACAAAGTTAGAAATATCATATATATATCAAAACAAACTCATTTTTCAATTCATTTGTGCATTGTTGATTTGGTTAGTTTGATTGATTTGGAGCTCTAGATTTACGATGAGTGTTCTTGACAAGAATATAGTTGATACGTTCATGCCAAGATCATGATCATGCCTCCATGAGTGGGAGATCGACCAACGTGCTCTCAGATTAGTTATTTCCTTCTTTTTCTTTTTGTACCCTAAAAGTTTAAATGTTGAAAAGTTCACCTAGGGGGATATTTTCAAATTTTCTTGTCTTAAACGGGTCTTTAGGGGGGCGCCCATAGGGCATGCTTTTATTTTTTCAAAAATGGTCAATTTCATTATTTTTGGTTATTTATAGGGTTAAGGGCGTGTTTTGAAAATTGGTTCAAGACCGCCACCCAAAGCAGGGTGGTGGTCACAGAACCACCATCCAAAGCATGGCGGAAGTCCTTGAACTACCACCCTACGCTAGGTGGTGGTTCTGGAAAGAACATCAAAACATGCTCGAAACTTGATTTTTTTTGGATTTTTGTGAGTTTACTATGTTTTTGATGAGCTTATTGTGTGATGTACTTTACTAACTTGTTCTTTTCTCATGTTTTTCCAAATGTATGCAATGGATGTGAAATGATAATAGAATGATTTCTTTTTGTATTTCATAATGTTGATATATGATGATGCAAACACAATGTGATCTTAAACTTAGTTTCTTTTGTAATCTTTAGTACTCCATATTGTCTTGACAAAATGTGATGATAAAATGATATGATAAGTAGATATGCTTGCCCCACTCCTAACCCCACACAACTAGTAAGATGTGAGGGCTCAACACCGAGAGTTAGAAAGGGCACAAGCCATGGAACTTGTTGAATGACAAAGTGATGAGAGAATGCTAGTTTAGAATGTGAATTGCTTTACAGTTTATCTAGACTTGGATCTGTAGATGGCCACTTGGTTGACAAAATCTAGTTTTTAGGGTTTTGAATTCTCTTGGAATTTTGAACATCTAATTCACTTTGTTTTGACTTAGGATTTCATAGTAATTGATTTAATTGTTTATGACTTTCAGATTTGTCAAAGAGACCCCTAAACCTTGCCCCATGCTACTAGTAGGAAGCACGGGCTTATCACCATGGACAAGGCATAGGTGAGTAAGGGAATTTCCTTCCTTTCCCAACCCTACGTCACTAGTAAGAGACGCCAACTCAACATCGAAGGTCAGGGATAAGAAATGTGTAAAATAATTTTTTTTTGTTAATTTGCATTTGACTTATTTGGGCAAAATGTTTAGAATGTTCTTATTTCCAAGGAGATGTATGTGGGATATATGTGACACCATGAAGTTTCTAGAACAGACCATGAACAAAAGACACCTATCCTAAGAAGGGACCAAAAGTAGAACCAAGTATGCAGGCCTTGGTATGGTTAATGTCAAAACTTTGTTTTGTCTTGTTTGGATCGATAGGCGATACAAAAATAGTTGATGATACAATGAAGATTTGAAGAGACATGATTTGAATGTTTTACCAATATTTTTAGAAATTTTTAGGAATTGCTATAAGAATAAGCTCCTTGATGACACTTTTTACAAAATGAACAAATAGATGAAGAATGCAATGCGATGTAATAATATACATATGAGAATGTTGATGGATCATGCATAGTACCTATTTAGGTGAGGAGAGTTTATAGATTTGCTAAACTCCTCACCTTCTAGTGTACACAAGTGAAATGTGCCATTCTTATAGTCTTTGACTACTTGATATGGACCCAACCAACTAGGTATGAACTTTCTTCCCTCACCGGTCTTCTTTTATTCTATTCAATATCGAGTCTTAGTATCAAATCTCTTTAGTAAATCTCACATTGATATACCTTTTTATTATATTACCAAGCCATGTGGTCAGCATACACACTGTGTCATTGCTCAGTGTTCAGTCTAGCTTCATCAAGGCTTTCTAATTAGGAGAGACAAGCTTCTCAATAACCCTCCTCTCCTAGGATCCCATGTACTGAAATGCAAAGGCTGGGTATTTCAAATTCGAGTGGCGTAACTACCTCAAGATCAATACTAAGGAAAAGGGGGTTTCCCCCATTGGTGTTCTAACCGACGTTCATTAGGCCCACAAGGCTAGAAAAAGCTTTAGATGCCAATTTCATTTATTCTCCTTAACAATTTTTAGAAGAATGGACTTTAAAGTCTTATTGGTAGCCTCAGCTTATCCATTAGCTTGAGGGTAGTAGAGAGAAGCCATGTGATGGATTATTTTGAACTTTGTACACAACTCATGCACCTCATCATTTTTGAAATACGTGCCATTATAAAAATAATGACCTGTGGCACCCCATACCTACAAATGATCTGGTTCAAGATGAACTTAGCGATTATAGAGCCCGAACAAAGTGGTAAGGGACATGGCCTCTACCCACTTGGTAAAGTACTATGTGGCCATGATTATGAAATTATGGCCATCCATTGATGAGAGAGAATTTCCCTATTAGATCCAAGCCCCACATGGAGAAGGGCCATGGAGTTGCGATTGGTTGTAAAGCTTGTGTCGGTATGTGGATCTCATGGGAAAACTCTTGACACTTGTGGCATCTACACACAAACTCTACCATGTCATGTTCTAGGGTGGGCCATAAATAGCCCATCCGATGTATTTTCCGGGTAGTGGCATGACCGCCGAAGTGACCCCCACATACCCCACTATGTGACTCATAAAGAATATTTTTAGATTCTTCAGTGTCAACACATCTCAATAGCATTCCGTCAAAGGATCTATGGTAAAGTACCTGTTCCAGGATAACATACTTAGTGGAAATTATGCGTAGCTACCTTCTTTGTTGTGAAATTTCCCCTTCTGGGTATGTGTGGTCCATGATAAAATTGATGATGTCAATGTACCAAGGGCATACAGAGATAGGGGGCCTAGTTTCAATGAAATATACACACTCATAGGAAAGTCTAAGTCTACCAAATCACCTCGTCTAATGGATTATCATCCAACCAATCTGTAATAATTTGACCCTTAACATATTTTTTATTTACAAATGTTAACTCGAACTCACCCATTAATGTAATGAAACGTCCAACCTTTTTAGACAAGGATCCCTATATGAGGAATGTTCGTAAGTGGTCTAACTTGACGATAACCCTTGTTTCTTGATTGAGCATATAATGTCTTAAGCACTTGGTTACAAACACTATGGCAAGGAATTATTTTTCTAGCCTATGTGTAGTGTGTCTCATAATCAAGTAGCGTCTGACTGATAAAGTAAACTACCCATTCCCACTTATCGTCATCCTCTTGAGCCAACATATAGGCTAGCGAAACATCTCGTGCCCATGAATATAAGATCAAAGGGAAATCTGAACTTAGTGGCATTAGCATTGGAGGGGACAACAAGAATCATTTAACTACCTTGAAAGCCTCATCACATTCCTCTATCCAATCAATGTTATAATATTTCTTCAAAAATTGTTGATTGGATGAATGACGAAGGTCAAGTCAGGGATGAACCTTCGGATTACACCAAGTTTCCCAAGAAAATATCTAATATTAGAATCGTCATGTTAAAAACCATTTCTAACACAAATTTAACTTTGGCAAGGTCAACATCAATCCCTCATGAAGACATAATGTAACCTAAGAGCTTACCACTTGTTACACCAAATACACATTTTTCCGGATTTAATGTGACACCATACTCAATCAAGCATGAGATAATGATACGAAGCACCTCTGGGTGATCGCAGCACTTCCTGGCCTTGGCCAAGAAGTCATCTACATAGGATTCCACAAATTTATGAATAAGATCTTGAAATATGTAGGTCATTGCTCGTTGGTATGTAGTGCCAGCATTCTTAAGACCAAATGGCATGACGACATAACAATAGGTTCCCCAAGGAGTTATAAATGTAGTTTTATCTTGATCCTCGGTAGAGATTTTGATTTAATTATATCCTGAAAACCCATCCATAAGAGACAACAACTCAAATATAGTTATTACATCAACGATAACATCAATGGATGGTAGTGGAAAGTCATCCTTGGGACAAGCCTTGTCAATATCCCAGAAGTCTATGCAAATAAAGATTTTTCCATTCTTTTTAGGACGGGACAATGTTAAATACCTATTGTGAATAATCAATGGGCTTGATAAATCCTACCTGAGAAGCTTCATTACTTCTTCTTTTACCATAAGGGCCACCTTTGGCTTCATAGGTCTTTATTTCTACTTACCATGTTTGGCGTCCGGCTTAGTGACGAGATTATGAATTGTGATGTGTGGTGTAATTCCCATCATTTGCTTGTAACTAAATGTGAAGGCATTCTAATTTTCCTTGACGATTTGAGTATGAATTTCTACTTCTTATGGAGTTAAAGAGGACCCTAGTTTTAAGATTTTTGGTTCCTCCTCCATTCCGATGTTTATATCAATCATTCCCTCAATTAAGGAGGTGTTACCCTCCTCAAACTTAGGTGGGGCTGGAGGAAACTCCAAATCCCCTTCTTCTTCTACATCGTAAATCTCAAGATATTTTCCCGAGAGGACTCAATCATTGGATTGCCAAAATAAGAGGAGGAACATGGAATTAGGGAAAATTCTACCTCTTGACAAGTAAGATGTAACTCCGCTAGAGTGTTTAAGTAACTTAAGGTTGAATCATCCCTATCAATAGGGTCCGAAGAGTCAAGTTGGTCTTCAGCTTCCACATATGTCAACATTGACGTTACTGGTACTTTGCGAATCAAGGATTTAGCGCGAATGAAACCCTTGAAGTTGGTGTCCTGTAAATCACTACTTGGGGTGAAGCGTGAGGTGGAAGTTGCTATAGAGTCTGCCAGAAGGTTTTGTTCATGTGGAACTACCTCGATTGATATAAAATCAAACCCCTTAGTTAGGCCCAAAGACACACAATTTTGCAGAGTTGTAAGTGTTCATCCCTAGTCTCGTATACCTCGGATACACGATTTGCAACTAGTCATGAATCACCCAACACCCTAATATTAAAGATGCCAATTATTTTAGCTACAATGAAACCTAGGAGGAGAGCCTCATATTCAGCCCCATTGTTTGTGCATTTGAAAGTAAATTTGAAAGCAAAAGGTAAAACCCTTCCTTCAAGTGAAGTATGGATCAGCACCTTCCTTCCCCATTGTTGAGAGAAACTTGGCCCCACCAAAATGAAGGGTCTAGCAATTACTTGAAAAGATAGATGTTGAGTCATCATTTTTGAGTTCTCCTTTATCCCAGCTTACATCTACCATACAAACCTCATCTATTGGAATGGAACCAAGCCCTAAAGCATGTCCCATACCCATGGAATCAAAGGGGAGAAGGATAGGCAAATCCTTTTCTAATAGTTCAACAATATTTGTTGTAGTTCCTAACAATACCATCTCTACAACAAAATTTTCATCCTTGACCACCAGAATACCCTTGATCAAACCTATAACCTCTAATTCTATTGTGGGAACTAGCTTTTCTTCTAGTAACGTGCTTTCTGGTTTGTTTAACTGGTTTGTGGGAAGCTTGAATTTAGAGTGGACCCCTAGATTTTTCCTCAAGTTGGCTAGATGTATATCAAAGGGTTTTGGATCACCTTGAGTGACAAATAATTTCCCTAAATGCAAGAATCTAACTTCTTGGAATATGGTGGATGGGATCACTTTCATGCGGTGGATCCAAGGGTGACCAAGGATCATATTATAGTTGGTTTCTCGATCTATAATATAAAACTCAATAAACATTATCTAGGGTCCAAGAGTGACTAGTAATACTATGGTTTCGATCAAGGTTGCCTTAAGGCTATCATAGCCCTCATCGTGTTTCGCATTGAGGAGAAATTAGTTTCCCATATGCTAACTTCAAGAAAAGAGAAAGGGACTATATTAACCGCTGCCCCATCGCCGATCATCATGAGCTTCACATAGTTGTTGAGATCCAAACCCGTAAAACAAGGTCGGATCGCTTGCACGAGCTATTTCAACATCTATAGGCATCTTGCTTATGTAAAATAAAACCCAATATCCCTTTCTGTGCTACCCTGAAGGAAAACGTCAAAGTCTATATGGTTTATCTATGCCTCTGGCAGAGGGGTAACGTTAATCAGATGGCCGAGACCAAGTGCTTCTAAGAGAGTGGCTCGATGAGTAGGGGAATTCTTCAGTAGATCCAAAAAGGAAATGTGTGAAAAGGTCTTGGTTAGATCACTGATCAAATCATAAGCCCCTACTAGCTTGCTTAGCGTGTCATGAACACTATCCGACACAATTGGATAGATTAGGATTAGCTGTGATGAATAGTCTTTGGCTCTTGTTGCAGTGTGAATTTGGGGGTTAGCATCGAACTCAACCAATAAAAATCTTCATTTGTTGATGAACATCCAAAGGAGGTGCCACGTACGGGTTTGACAAAGTTGAGGCTTCATGATCATGAGTCCCTTATTAAAATGCCTTTATTTGAACCATTAGGATCTAGTCTACCATCTTTTGGATGCATGAGGAGAGGATCGCTTAAGATTCCCAATGGTGTGTTCTGTGGAGACACCGGTCCCATATAGGTGCTCTAACTAGGTGCAGTTGGGTTGGCCAGAAACATGTCGACAAACAAATGTCTTTGGTCTTCTAGAAAACACTACAAAAACTTATTTCAATCGCGACAGGTTCTTGCTCCATGACTGTGGACCCTATGGAAACTATAATATAGGTTAGGATCGTAATCCCGAGGCCTTTGGTTTATCCCTTGTCATGGTCTGAAACCACTATTGTTGTTTGGTTATTGATTGTTATAATTAAAATTTTGGAACCCTTGTCCTTGGTTCTAGAATTGATTGGGGTATTGACTAGGGCTTGGGGTCGGCATTTGTCTTTGTGGTTGAGGTTATTCTTTGCTGTTGGGGATGATTCAAATCCACAGCTGTTCACCGAGGGTGAGAAATTTTTGTTCCTCTGGTTGTTGCCATTGTTGTTTCCATTTTTTTTTAATTCGTTACACTTGTATTAGTGGGATTAACAACATTAGGATTTTTGGTCTAGTCAGTTACACCATCGGTCATGATTCGATGATTCTTATTAAGGATCTTTGGTCATTGATTGTTATTTGTATTATTGGAGTAACCGAGAGTGCTTTGATAGGAGTGACTAACTTCCCATTTGCTCCATAGGTCTTATGACCACTGTCAATGGCCGCTTGGTCGATCCGAAGAGCACCCTCTAGCACCTCTTCATAGCTCCTTAATAAAACTTTTAAACCTCTTCATTCATCTCTATTGAGGGAGTGAAGGAACAAATCACAAAGTTCTATTTGATCCATGTTTGGAGCACTTGCAGAAGAGTAGAGAACATGTCGCCACCTCTGAATGAAGTGGGTTGCAGATTCATTATGTTCTTGTTTGATATGAAGAAATTATTTTATTCCTGTTTGCAGCAGCTTTTTTCATATCAAAAGCTTTGATAAACTCTGATACGAGTTGTTTGAATGAGTGTATTGAAGCCTTTGGTATCCTATAATACTAGTCAAGAGAAATACCTTCAAGTGTCTTAGGGAAAATATTTGCAACGACTGCATCCCATGGGAGCAACTCTCAAATGGCCATTGCATAAGCCTTGATGTGGGAATTTGGATCACCCTCCCCTTTGAACTTTGGGAGATTAGGAAAGGGTCTCGGGAGCATGACTTCCCAAATGGAGAAATCTAGGGGTTCTTTGAGATATTTAGAATAAGTCCCCATTACATATGTTTCCACCATTGAAGACCCTTGTTGGGGAGGTGGGGGCTGCATTGATGCTGAAATGGGACATCATAAACATTTAGTGGGGCGTATGACATCCCCTATGATTTTCCATATGGACCTGGGTAGGAGTACATGTCCCCCTATGGAGATTTAGAATACATGTGTATATAAGGGGGTTGATTACCTTGATATGGAGTTGAAGGCGTGAAGCCAGGGAACGTCACATTTCCTCAAGCATCGCTATCTTAGATATCCATATGTGGCTTGAGGAGGCATACCCAAGGTACCCATCCTAGTTAACAAGTCTCCATGATTTGGAGTATTCATGTATACCGGTGGATTCTGTGTGGTCGACACTTACCCATAGTTCTATGGGTAGGAAGGATCCCATGCTTTCTAGCATATGAATTATCTATATTCTGGGTAATCTCTAACTCCTTGACTTTATCAACCAAAGCTGAAATGATATCACCCGTTGACGAGGTGATACCTTGCTTAGATACCTTTGGTTGAACCATTAGAGGTTATTGAGGAGTATGGTATTCTACTATGAATTGTTCCCGATGTTTCCACCCCTCATTGGTTGTATTTTCAGTTGGTGGAGGGGTAGCATTATTGTTCTAAAGCAGGACATCACCTTGTCCTTACAACCTATCGAAAGATTGGTTCGTTTGTTGGAATTGTTGCTCACTCCTATCATATCGCGCTAAATACTCCTCATCAAGATGGGGGAGTTGGTTAGATTGCATGGTAGTGGGTTGTCAAAACAATACCCGAGGTGATGAACTCACTTCACCAGTGAATGCCATGTTATTTGAACTTGATTGTTCAAGGGGATAAGTCTGAGTGACCTGATCTAATTCTTTGATGCGTACAAAAGAGCCAACATTGGTTTCGTGAATTAGGGGGTTTTGAGTGGATGAGTGGTTGTCCACCCATGTTGAAAGTGAAGGTGACTATTGTGGTATGTTTGATTGGTACACTGGTCATATCCCGACATATTCGGGGGTATGAGAATACCCATGGAATAAAGGATGGATGAAAGTGGAAACACTTAGAGACTAGCTATTCACGTTGGGTTCACCAATTTGTATTTGATGCGTCAGAAAATCAACACGTGACCTTCTTCGCACCTGACCTCCTAAGGTCGTGTTGAGACACCAGTGTGGAATTGAAATAGGAATGAAAGTGATGGTGATGACTGAGCTAATTGGGCAACATTATGTCTTCAACATGCAATAACTGAATCTGTGAATCTAAGGAAAAGAATGCTCTCCTAACCTGAAGGGGTGTAATGGTATGGTCTGATATGATAGCTACTCGGAGACTCCAATCAATGTCTAGTTCTGTTGAGATTCTATTGATTGGTTGTGGAACACGTGGAAAGTAACCTACAAGTGCCTCATATGGGTTTCCATACAAGGTCATGGAAATTGAGACAAAAGATGTAATCGAGCCGCACGAACTAAGGGCAATTTTTGGTTTTGTCTAGAAAGTCTTAGCCTGATTAGCTACTATATTCAACAATCAAAGTTATGTAATAATGTCAGGTGGAAGTGGTGAAGATATGAATACCAAAAGTGTAAGCTACTATCGATATATAACTAACTAGCACGCATGTTGGGTTACGTAACATGTGGGTCACAACCAAAGACTCGTTGAGGTTAAGGCCCTTGTATGGTCATGCATGAAATCAAATTCTATTTCCAGGAGCAGTCCAAAAGTTGTAGGCTTGATTAGCAGCTACATTCAATGTCTCTAACTGTCTTATTTTCTCTGCATATGTGGTAGGTGTACGTAATATTGTTAAGTGTAAACTTGTGTCAATGTCAATTATTAGCTCTGCCCATTGGGTTGTGGGACCAGGGGATCACAACTGTAATTATTTTCCTATTACAGACCGTTGATGGTCATGCAAGATGAATTGATTTGTTTTCAGTAAATAAACTATCTATCAAAGGAAATCTAAGCTATATTTTTGGTATTTTCTCAATATATCAGAACAAAGCAGTAAAACAAGCTAATCTATGGAAAGTAAATGTTTTTGTTCTTTTCTAACTTTTTATAAAATGCACCTAATCTAATAAACTAATTTAAAACAAATAATTAGCCAGATGTGGCTAACCATTTGTGCAGATGTGTGAATCTAAACCTAAGATATATTCCAACTCAAATAGAATCTTTCCAACCCTACCTCAGAAGTGAAGAACAAATCATGGCTCTAACAGAGCTATTATTCCCCCACAACTTCCCTGGAAATATTGAAGAGAAAACTTCCTATTGATTTGATCTACTTGCAATTATCTAGCTAATTGAAATGAATTGTTTCTCTACTCTATTTGATATGCAATTGAAATTAACAATGTGTAATTGACAATTTAATAAGAAAATCAAACAAATACACAACTCCAACCTAGAAGAGAAAGAACCTTGGCAAATCCAGTAGCAGTAGTATATGTCTCCTTAGTTCTTTCCTTTCTTTCTCTAAGTGTTCATGTGAGTCCAAGGGATTTGGAATGCAAAGAACAAAAACAAGAGGATGGCGCTTGAGCGATGGTAACTTGGAAGAAATCTAGGCATAATGCAAGTAGAAGAAAGATAACACAAGAGATCTGAACTTGGCTATGCAATTCCTAGCAAGATTATGATAGCACAAGAATGCAAGATACACAAAATTCTAAGGCGTGTACATTTTTCTTGAATACAACCATTGAATATATAAGAATGAAGAATAGAAGGTTACTTCATTCATAAGGAAATCAAGAGGTAGTTCACTCATTAAATCTATTTAAAAATAGAAGGAGCAAGGAGAACCAAGCAAACGAAACTATTTTTAGCAAATTCGGCTCATGGATGTGTTCAAAAAGTAAACTTAAGTTAATCATCGATGAAATTTTATGCATGAATATTATAGAAAAATTGATCAGACCGCCTCGCCGCACAGGTCCGGGCAGCTTTAGGACCACCGCCCGCTCGGTCGGGTGGTTTCGACACTTAATGCCAAAATGAGAATAGAAAGAAGGGGGAAGCTAGAAAAATGCAAGGAAAAGTTAAGTAAGGCTATATAGGTTACAAATATATGCTACGAATGGGTTTTTTTGAGCTCGAACACCTTCTCAAAGGATTTTAAATCATCACTAGGGAGTTTTATAACTATTTTCTCGACAATATAGAACGTGTAATTTTGGGTGCATACAGGCACCTTAGGCTAGACATATAACTGTGAAAACCACTATTATGTCCGATAAGCACGTAAGTAACGCCTTGGTCAAAGTATCTACAGAGGTGGTGTGAGGAACATATACAAATATGCCACTATCAAGGCCAAGGATGCAGAGATCGTGTTCTTGAAAGGAGAAAAGGACCTAGAATAGAAGAAGAATGGGATTCTTATCAACATGGTAGAGGAG
Source organism: Taxus wallichiana var. yunnanensis (assembly GCA_018340775.1). Taxonomy (NCBI): domain Eukaryota; kingdom Viridiplantae; phylum Streptophyta; class Pinopsida; order Cupressales; family Taxaceae; genus Taxus; species Taxus wallichiana. The sequence goes on from CM031239.1 coordinate 219,649,479, forward strand.
ATCAAGGATCATGTCCTCCAAGCAAGACCACACTTAGAGCCCAAGGTACCCAAAATTTTCCTTCTACTATGCACTATGTGCACACATTAGTCGATTTGGTGCTTGAGGAGGGACCAGTTAGGATGCCAATGCCAAAGGGACTTGTGTAAGAGGTAGAGAGGGAAAATGCTGAAGTAATTAAGGCACCGCTTCAAACTCGTGGGAGGACTCAAGAAAGCAGATCAAGCATCGAATATATGTTCAGCTCTGGAGGTAGTCATCAGAATAAGGACAATGGTAGAGGACAATGAATTCCTCAAAGTAATGAAGGATGAAACTTTGGGGCATGCAGAGATACTAGCACTAGTAAAGCAAAAGTGTGAGGCCCTCGCAGAGTCTCCTAGAGCCCCATAAGAACAAGTTGGATGAACCAGGAAAACTTATAGCGTAGAAGATGGATCTTCTAGAAGGAGAATTTTTGTAATGCCTAACATTATGCTAGTACTACGTAATGAGAAGGGAGAGAAATTACACAAGATGAATTCGAGTCTATTGCAATGAATATTCCGTAAAAGGCGCAGAGGCCGTACTTGAGAGTGAGTGGAAGACATTAGAGGCAAAAATAAAAGAAGAATATCCATAACTCATTCTTCCAATCAAGCATAGGATGATGCGTAATAGATACTTATTCTTAGTATATAAATTCTTTTATATCCTTTCCATTAATTTATTATTTATTATTTGATATAGTGCCCACATTCTACACACATAATTATAACAAGAAATACTAGGATAAATTTCTTTTTGACTTACATTGCTCACTACACACAACACAACAAGGGCTCCAAGTACATCAAAATCGACTCACATACAACAATCACATCACCATCAAATCACATAGACACATGAAAAAACATAAGCATGTCAATCCATACTTTTAAAATGAATGGTTACTAGTAATGATCCAACCACAAGAAAAATGGCTTCAAAAAGATCACATATACTGCTCAGGGTTGATCCAGAGGTCAAGGTGACCCTCACACAACAAGGTACATGAAAGAAACTTAACCTCTCATTTTCAAAGTTACGAAGGGTACTTAATGAGTCTCTAAAAATGCAAAAATTAACTATTTAAACCGGGAGATGATCAACATTATTACTGGAAAGTCAATTTTGTCTGGTCGATAAAACAATGTTGTAGCGATCCAGTTGGGTAGGAAGTTTTCTACATCACCTCAGAATGAGGGTGGAAGTTCATGTTTTAATGCAAATGGGTTATTTTGACTTCGTGAGTTTTGACACGACATTTCATTGTTTTTGCAATGAGTTAAAATAAACATTTAATGGTATTAAAATCCTAATATTTTAAAATTCTATTAAGTTGCAAAAGAGAACTAAAACACGAGAATTATGAGAGGTAAGGGAAGATGAACCATGCCTGAAGGAACGAAGTCACCAAACCAAAGCAGCTCCGGTTCAACATCTCACTTGGGCACTTCATCAACTAGTTCACGAGCCTCGATCTAACCTCCACAACGTCACACAAACTTCCCGATCACTTGAAGTTTTTCCAACAGAATAAGTTTCCCATTATGTTCTGAAAATTTTCTAGGGCCTACACAAGGCTCCATTCTTGCACATGGGCTGAGAGAATGTTGGCAATGGATAGGAGGCTCTACACCTGTGAGTGTAGTTGCTTGAAATTTTCTAAAGCCTTTTGAACAGATCCATTATGTGCATATCCTAAAATCATGGCATTCCATGAGACAACATTTCTTTGAGGCATTCTATCAAACAGTTCACATGCCTTTTCAACAAATCCATTTTGTGCATATCCTGCAATCATGGCACTCCATGAGACCACATTTCTTTGAGGCATTTTGTCAAATATTTCTCCTACCCTATGTGTATGCTTTTCTCCAACTGTATAAAATGTCAAAAAACCCTTTTCCATAATTCTTTGAAGGATGTCCATAACCAATTTAAAAAACTTATTTTGGCGTAACTAAGAGGGTGTTGGAAAAGGTTGTTAAGTGTTGCTTTACAACTGCCAAATACATTTCCTTCAAAGTTTCAAAGACCTTTACAACAAGCTCATCTTTGAATACCCTGAAACCATTGCATTCCATGAGATGAAATATCTCGAGGCATTTGGTCAAACATTTTGCATGCCTTGAATACCTTCCACATTTTTCATACATACCAACTATGACAAACTTCCACATTTTTCACGCATATCAACTTTGACACTTGCAATTACAAAATCTTACAAAAACCAAAATCTATTGTTCATATCGTATTCCAAAGCTTCCGTGTTTTGCATGCTGGTCTACCAAACTATTTCCAACAACAACATCAAACAAATTCTTCTCGTCTTTTATGCTTTGATAGAGGTCCACACAGGTTTGGGGCTCATTTTTTTTACACAAGTTGGGACGATGTTGGAACATCTCCCAAAGAACCATGGCACTCCATGAGATGACATCTAGCAAGGCATTTCTTTAAAAAAATGAAAAAAAAGCCCTAAGCAAATGGATCCGTGTAAAAATGGTGACCAAAGCATCAGATGAACCCACATTTCTTTCAAGCATTTTTTTCCTTTTTCCTACACATTTGAAACTGCCACAATAGCCACAACCTCCTTGACGCCTTCTTCAAGTCCGGTGGGTGCGCAGAACTAGTTTAGAGCTTCCCATGGCACATGATAGAGGAGAAAGAGACAAAACGCACCTGGTTTTGCTCTACCGCCGCCCACAAACTCGCCCAATCCTCCAAAAGCAAGAGACAAACCTTAACTGAACATTTTTGATCTTTTTTTTTCCCTACCTCATTTAGTTTTATTTTATTTTATATTAAATCTTATATATATATATATATATATACATATTGAATTAAGTGACTATATAAGCTTATGCATTTCCCATACATTTGCTTATTGGTTCTATGACATATATTTATTTATTTTTAATTTTCCTTTTACAAATATATTTAATAATCTTCCTTTGCATACAAAAACAACACAGTGACAAACAAGAATCTCCTTTTATCCCAGAGGCATTTGAAACCGTTTTTAGTACGTATACATATCCAAATCAGTCAATATGTAAATATTAAAAGGAGGAAACCATATGGATACAGACTTATCTCTCTTCTTAGGATTATTCATCTCCACCTGTAGGGATGATTTAACCGAGAATGAGATAGAAAATTAGGATGGCTTGCTAGAGATCCATTTATCACGGTCTGAGATTATACTAGCAGAGGGGGTTGATCACGTTTTGTCACCTGTTCGTTGCCTTTAGAAAAATGGTGCCAAATGATTTAAGGGGACGTCTGGTGTTAATATTAACAATAAAGCAGGCCCATTCTTAGATTTGATACTAGTACAAACAGTCCCAATTCCTTATCCACAATGAGTGAGCCATTACTCAGTCACGTCACATCTGAATACAACTAGGAAAACGAGTCATGGCTTTCTTATTTGCTAGATGCACTACTCAAAAACTGACCTGAGGCTCCCATTTGGCACAAACTGGGGCACACAGTCAAAGGATAAGGTGTTTGGATCCCAAAACTACCCTACTTTATGCATAGATATCCACCCTCACCCTATCCAATTCTTCACCTTGGCACAAGCTATCAGTGCATTGAAACGATAAATTTTTTTGTTGGAACACGTTTATTGAAAAGGTGGAATAGAATGAATGTTGCGTGAGGATGGATTTTTCTACTATGCCAATGAGGAGATAGGAGGGGCACTACATCTCCCTCCCCTTATAAGAGCATCGTCCTTGATGCGACACAACACCAAAGCTTGGAGGGGTACGTACGCAAGCGGCTAATAATGAAACACGTTGGGTAACAAAACAACTAGTTGTTAAAACATGATCACAAGGAAGAAAACTTAATTTGGCAAAATCTTAACTTATAATGTTCTGAAGATTGGTAGTTCTAGTTTACTGTATTACTTTGTTAGCATTTTCTTGTATAGTATTCCTTATCTCAAGATTATAATATTCATTGTTTAGAATTTTTCAGTTGTCTTAAGTTCGTAAGTGCCCATATGCCCCTAAATCATGACTTAAATCATTACATATTACAAAAATAATAATTATGATGAACACAATGTCTAACATTACAACATATAGTCAATCGCAATACAACACAACGATGTACACAAATTAATCACAATACAATGATGACATCAAATGAAATTTGATTCACTTTACATCAATTTTGTCATGCAATACATCAATACACCTTCACATCACATAAATCCAACATGTTTTAACCCTCTCGCAATCCATAATAACATTCCATTAACAAACAACAAGGCATTACACTACAACTAAATCCCACATTGAATCAACAACATAGAGTGAATACTCTCATCACAAGCACATCAATAAGATAAAAACGCACTAAGTGACATACACAACATGTGTTTTCACAATTTCACAATTACAACATAGTTCACATCATGCATATATCACATTACTCTTCCAATATCCACCACTATCATGCAACACCATCACAACTCCAATCCATCCCAAAGGTTCGAGAGCATGAACCTCCGCTTTGATACCATATATAGTGCCCACATTCTACACACATAATTATAAAAGTAAAATACCAGGATAGTTTTTTTTTACTTACATTGCTCACTACACACAACACAAAAAGGGCTCCAAGTACAACAAACTCGAATCACATACAACAATCACATCACCATCGATTCACATGACACATGGAAACAACATAGGCATGTCGATGCAACATGTTTTCCAATGAATGGTTACTAGTAATGATCCAACCACATGAAAATGTCTTCAAGAATGATCAACCCACAACACATCATTTCTTTAATTGTAATTTAGTTACGATTAACATTCCAAGAACATTATTGTGCAAGGATAAATTCCTTGTTTGTCCACCTACATATCCTTAATTTTATTCCACGGTTAAAATTACCATTCAACCCTTTTACGTTTGCTTCTTATTCTTTACAAATTTTTCCATAATTTGCATACTTATTTGGCATAATTCAAATGCATATAAAAATACTTAATTATCGTGTTCTTATGTTAAGAATATGCTTCTTAAATCTTTATTCAATGTCTACATAATACCCTTACAACTCGTGAATCTGACTTGATGTCCAAAAAGTAATATTAGGATTTAAGGAGGGTGGCTTAGATTCAAGATACTTTTTTCCCTAAAATTCTTCAATTATGGTATCCATATTTCCGATTCAAAATTCCCACAACAGAAATATATATATATATATATATTTTTGTTTTTCTCAAAGTTTGATCACACTAAGAATAATTCATATTCTTTGAAACAAAAGAATATGTTTAATTGAGTTATAAGGTCTTCAAGGGTGGTATTACTCAATACCTCAAATCTCATTTTCTTTACTCTTATATACTTTACTTTCTACGTTACATTATGGTCATGTTATTAGCATTGTCTTGTAAAAGGAGTTACGAATTGTTTGTCTAACCTCTTGAAGACATAAATGGTTAGAAGGCTTGAAGCTACACATGAATCCTAAGTTAACATTTGAATCAATTGAGGTTTAGATTTATTCTAACTTCACACAAGGGTCTACCCCTCAACTATATATGGGTTTTAAGCGAGAGGAAAAATTTATGTTAAACCACCTTCACGGAAGGACCAAGGTGTTTTTTTGAGAGAAAGTAAGGTAACCCATTTAGCTAAGTGGAGCTAAGGAGTTCAATAACAAGAGTTTAAGACCTAGAACAACTAAGTCACAACCTCCATCTATTTCATCTGAGTCCAACAAGAATTTCATTCGATGAAGAACTTTAATTTTAAATATATCTTTGGATGACAAGGCAGCCCGCTAGGCTATGAAGGAGGAGTTAGCTCTACACACTCCAAGAAAAGTTTGACTGTGTCACTCCTATCAGACGGGTTTATGACAATGTCACTAAACATACTGACTAAGATGATAAGCCCTTTCTTGGGCTCTCGATAAGCCTAAATTAGGACGTTCCATCGAGTGCAAAGATTAAGTTCATCCTATAGTTTTTAATGTCTTCTACCGTGAGGAGTATCGCACATGAAAAACAAGTTATGTCCCAATATTGAACAAGGGTAGAGTGTTTTGATTTAATTCTCTTTATTACATTTACAAAGTATGAATGCACAAGATGACTCATTAATCATTTATTGAACACTAAATATGTGCTACTAGATATTACTTCAAATTCATTTACCTTATAAAAATATCAAACCTTTTTGCACAGTGTGTACTATAAATCAAAATTGAACCTACGATTAAATGCACATTTCCTAGATTTCCTTCAAACCAGCATCTCATACATATCAACAAATTATCAAATATAACAATCTGTAACATGAGACAACATTATACATTTATTCATTTAACAATGAACTATATAAATTATAAAGATAAATAAATGAATTACACATCACCTTTTCGTCATCATTCTTTCATCCTGCAAAACCACGTGAGCATGATATCAACGATAATTCACCGGCATGGCATCCACCCTAATCTAACATAATTATCATTTTTTAGTTTCCCATTTACATATGATAACAATTACAATTTGCAATCGGAATTAAAGGTTTAGAGACATGTTTTCATTACATTTCATTTCACTTCATTTTGTAACCCAGGAGAGAGAAAGAGAAGGGAAGAGAGAGAAAACACCATTTTGTCAAAATTTTTATTTCACACAATAGTTACACTATAGAGTTTTAAACAGTTATTTACATGTGTCAAAAGTATCCACGGTGGTTTGGCAACCCGACAAGGGTCCCACAACTTTCTATTTTTACATTTTCTTACTAGCTACAAGAATGTTCAAAACGGGCTCAGAGGCTAAGAAACCACTTCCAAAAGTTGTCTTCTGATGAGAACACACACCATGATTAAATTTATACCTGTCCACCCATATACTAGGAATTCATAGCAACTGACGGAATTTGGAAATAGCAAACGGTTTTCATTTGGCGGCTAGTTTTCCGGGGCCACTGATCATAGTTGACCTAGTTGTAATGAACAAAAGTTAGCTCGAGGGCTTGGAAAACCACATCCAAAACTGATGTTCGATGGATGAGCATGCAACGAGACACTTCCTACCAGCACCTATATAAGGAAAATTCATCAAAGTCGACAGGACTGTGAACTAGAAAACCATTTAAATCGGGAGATCCAGAGGTCAAGGTGACCCCTCACACAACAAGGTACACAAATGAAGCTTAACATCTCATTTTCAGAGTTACGAAGGGTACTTAATGAGTCTCCAAAAATGCAAAAATTAACTATTTAAACCGGGAGATGATCAACATTATTACTAGAAAGTCAATTTCATCTGGTCAATAAAACAATGTTGTAGTGATCCAGTTGGGTAGGAATTTTTCTACATCACCTCAGAATGAGGGTGGAAGTTCATGTTTTAATGCAAATGGGTTATTTTGACTTCATGAGTTTCGACACGACATTTCATTATTTTTACAATGAGTTGAAATAAACATTTAATGGTATAAAAATCCTAATATTTTAAAATTCTATTAAGTTACAAAAGAGACACGAAAAGTATGAGAGGTAAGGGAAGATGAACCGTGCCTGGAAGGAATGGAGTCACCAAACTCACAAAGCTTCGGGCCTTCAAAGATCTCACTTGGGCACTTCATCAACTAGTTCACAAGCCTTAATCTAACCTCCACATCGTCACACAAGCTTCCCGATCACTTGAAGTTTTTCCAATGCACTTAGATGCCCCTTATGTTCTGACAATTTTCTAGGGCCTACAGAAGGCTCCATCCTTGCACACAGGCTGAGAGAATGTTGGCAATGGACATGAGGCTCTACACCTGTGAGTGTAGTTGCTTGAAATTTTCTAAATCCTTTTGAATAGATCCATTATGTGCATATCCTGAAATCATGACATTCCATGAGACAACATTTCTTTGAGGCATTCTATCAAATAGTTCACATGCCTTTTCAACAAATCCATTTTGTGCATATCCTGCAATCATGGCACTCCATGAGACCACATTTCTTTGAGGCATTTTTTCAACTATTTCTCCTACCCTGTGTGTATGATTTTCTCCAATTGTATAAAATGTCAAAAACCCTTTTCCATAATTATTTGAAGGATGTCCATACCCAATTTAAAACACTTATTTTGGCATAGCTGAGAGGGTGTTGGAAAAAGGTTGTTAAGTGTTGCTTTACAACTGCCAAATACATTTCCTTCAAAGTTTCAAAGGCCTTTACAACAAGCTCATCTATGAATACCCTAAAACCATTGCATTCCATGAGATGAAATATCTGAGGCATTTTGTCTAACAATTTGCATGCCTTGAATACACTTCCACATTTTTCATACATACCAACTATGACACACTTCCACATTTTTCACGCATATCAACTATGACACTTGCAAGTACAAAATCTTACAAAAATCCAAATTCTATTGTTCATACCCTGTTCCAAAGCTTCCAGTTTTGCATACACTGTCTACCAAACTATTTCCAACAATAGCATCGACAAACTCTTTTGTCTTTTATGCTTTGATAGAGGTCCACACACGTCTGGCGCTCATTTTTTTTGACACTCGCTAGGAGGATACTAAAGATAGGTCACAACAACCATGGTACTGTGAGATGACATCTAGCGAGGTGTTTCTTAAAAAAACAACAAAAAAAAATGCCCTAAGCAAATGGATCCGTGTAAAAATGGCAACCAAAGCATCAGTATGAACTCGTGTTTCCTTCAAGCATATTTTTTTCATTTTTCCTATGCATTTGCAACTACCACAAAGCAGCCACAACCTCCTCCATGCCTTCTTCAAGTTTGGTGGGTGCGCAGAATCTGGTTCGAGCTTCCCATGGCATGTGATAGAGGAGAAAGAGAAAAATGCCCCGGTTTTGCTCTACCACCGCCGCCAAACTTGCTCAATCCCCCAAAAGCAAGAGACAAACCCTAACTAAACATTTTTAGCTTTTTTTTTTTGCCCTACCTCATTTAGTTTTATTTTATTTTATATTAAATTATATATATATATATATATTGAATTAAGTGACATATAAGCTTATGTGTTCCCCTACATTTGCTTATTGGTTCTATGACATATATTTATTTATTTTTAATTTTCCTTTTACAAATATATTTAATAATCTTCCTTTGCGTACAACAAACAACACAGTGACAAACAAGAATCTCCTTTCATCCCAGAGGCGTTTGAAACCATTTTCAGGTACGTATACATATCCAAATCAGTCAATATGTAAATATTAAAAGGAGGAAACCATATGGATATAGACTTATCTCTCTGCTTAGGATTATTTATCTCCACCTATAGGGATGATTTAACCAAGAATGAGATAGAAAATTAGGACGGCTTGCTAGAGATCCATTTATCATGGTCTGAGATTATACTAGTAGAGGGGGTTGATCACGTTTTGTCACCTATTCGTTGCCTTTAGACAAATGGTGCCAAATTATTTAAGGGGACGTTTGGTGTTAATATTAACAATAAAGCAGGCCCATTCTCAGATTTGATACTAGTACAAATAGTCCCAATTCCTTATCCACAATGAGCGAGCCATTACTCAGTCATGGCACATCTAAATACAAGTAGGAAAAATGAGTAATGGCTTTCTTATTTGCTAGATGCACTGCTCAAAAACTAACCTAAGGCTCCCATTTGGCACAAACTGGGGTACGCAATCAAAGGATAAGGTGTTTGGATCCCAAAACTACCTTACTTTATGCATTGATATCCACCCTCACCCTGTAATTCTTCACCTTGGCACAAGCTATCGATGCATTCAAACAGAAATTTTTGTTGGAAAAAGTTTATTGAAAAGGGTGAAATAGAATGAATGTTGCGTGAGGATGGAGTTTTCGACTATGCCAATGAGGAGATAGGAGGGGCACTACATTTGAGGAGTAGCCATTGTCGGGTGGTAATGTAGTTTAGTGTGGGGTAATGTTGAGCGATGAAAGTGGAATAATTAGTAGAAGGCACACAAAAGGTTTGTGCGAGAGAAAAGGGTGCAATCAAAGGTGCGGAAGGATAGGGAATGACACACACATGAAAGATAAGGGTGGATTTGGGACTTATCCATTTTTCACATGTACGGATGTTTTGGAAATAACATGCAGAGCACACAAACCGAGTAAAGACTTGCGCGACATGCATCGAGTATTTTTGGAAGAGCCACTACTAAGTGCTTTGCATGGGTGCGGCCTAAGAATAGAATTACTACAGTCAGTAAACTAGAAGAGGTCTATTGTTAGCACACTTGTATGTGTGGTTGTGATTGTAAAGGCGCAAAGCTATTTTCAGCATGTGACCTATTTTTGGAATTATGCAACTGGTGAGGGGAAAGTCCCCACCCTTATAAATATATAATGATCTCATGCGTAGTATAGGGGGTGTGTGTGAGAATTGTGTTACTGTGAAGTTATGTTGCCAAATTTGATGTGTTCATAAGCTATGGTATTGTCTATTGCAATCAACTTCTGTGTATTTATCCTGTTTAAATATAATGGCGTGTATTGGCTGAATCAGAGTATTAATCCAAAGTATAATTGATTCTTGCATGCTTGATTTCATTATGGTTATCATTTAAATTTGTTACTTTTTAGATCTAGATCTGAACATACCCTATAGAATGTTGTATTGATTACATATCTGAATGCATTAAGTCTTCATCATGCTAACATCCTACAATAAAGAACTCTAAAGAGGATCTTGTTACCTTTGCACACTTCGGGTGAGTGCTTAGTCCTGGCTAAGTGATGTGCTAAAGACACCCGGATTTTACTCGGTAAATTCTAGGTTGCATTTTCAGGGTTAATTACGAAATTAGACTAACAAAACCCTATAAATATAAAGTTATGAGACCATAATGAGGGACCCGGAATCACTATCTTCAATCACTCCATCTAGAGTTGCATCCATCTATTACTTGACATCCACATAGGTCCATCATCATCAAGGCACAAAATAGAACATCCGCATCACACTTCATAGGGGGATGGATTCTATTATACTTCATGCACACATTCTATTACATTTTCTACACATAGTTATTTCTTGTTACTTCACAAAGTGTAACTTGCACAAGAGCAACCTAGGGCATGTTCACACACACTTACACAAAGAACTACATCGGTTCCGAGATGTAGTATAACACTTAGTAAGTAAGTCCACCATTTTAAGCAGCTAAGGTCGGTTTGACCTGTTCATATGCATTTTACTTTTTTAGGGTTTGATGTTTGTTTTGGGGTCTTACAGGTCATTAATTCATCTTCGTATATTCGTAGTATTCAACATAACACACGTAATTTAGTGTGACGGGTAGGAGAGTTCCATATTACTTTTTGACCTCTCGCGAAAAACTAGTTCCAAACATTTCTCCCAAACTAGAGCACCAAGAATTCATACCGAGAGCATGTGGGTGCCCTACCTAGCCCTAGGCACCGTATTCCATGCAGATCCTCTAGATTTAGTATTTTTAGGGCTTCAACATATTTGTTCCTACCCCTAGGATTTCCGTCGAATTGTGACATTCTCCATCGATTCTAGATATCTATTGAGTTCTTACCTCTCTCTTTCCTTTCACTTTAGGTTTTTATTTCAAATAATTTATTTACATATTGTTTTAGTGCATTTATATATTATGTTATATGTCCTCCTAGATTAGATTAACTACTTTGCACTATCCCATTTTAGTTCATTTTATATTAATTATTTTGGTGAATGCGACCCCTTCATATGAATTTTCCTTTTTAGGGTTTGATGCTTATTTTGGGGTCTTGCAGTCATTCATTCCTCTTGAGATATTTAGAGAATTTGGTGCAACACACATAATTTAGTGTGACAAGCATGTAGAGTTCTAGATTGCTTTTCAACCCTACGAAAACCAGCTATTCTAATATTTCACCTAAACCGGAGAGCCCAAACTACAGCCAGGGCACCCATAAGCTCCCCGGTCCTCTCCCAGTTCCCAATATATACAAATCCTCATGTGCTACAAATTTCTGAGTCAAAACTTCACATTCTCGCCTAGCTTCATTTGTCACATCATCACACAAAGAACACAACGAGGTAACTACTTTTTAGATTTGTACCCTATCCCTTCCTATTTCTATTTATTACATTTCATTTAAATACTTTAGCACTTATCTTACATTTCACATCAGCTATATTATCATTATTACTAGTTATATTAGCTCTAAAATTTCCATTTTCAATTAATCAAAAGACTATAGGTCATGTGATTAACTAAAATTGGGGGAAACATAATAATAGTTAATCTAATTTAGGATGACATAAATGTTGTAAATAAATGTATTAAATTAATATAAAGTGACTAAAATGATTGAACTAGTAGAAATAAAACCCTAATATGTAAGAGGAAGGTAAGGAATAAAATTAGCTGATTGTGGATGAATGTCAGGGTGTCGCAGGTCTGACATGAAAATATAGAAGCTGGAATGGCTACACAGAGGTCCCAAAAATATTGGATCAGTAAGATCTTAGTAGACTTGAGTGCCCAGGATGGTATTAGGGCACCTCGGGGCACTGGGTATAAGAGAATAGGTGCCCTAATCTCTAAAAAATCTTGAAACCTGGTTCTTTCTAGGTCAGAAGATGTTGTGTAACCTTTGCTTCCTATCACACTAAATTCATTAAACTACGCCGAATGTACTGAATGTAGCAAGATGAACTTGAAGACCTACAATAGAAAAGAGAAGTATCAAACCATTAAAAAAATAAATGATGCAAATGAATGGGTTAGACTGACCTCAGCTGCCACAATAGTGGGCTTACTAAAATAAGTGTTGCACTACATTTCAGACCCAAATGTAGTTCTGTGTGTGTGTGCATGTCGTGCCCTAGGTGCTCTTGTGTTAGTCACACTTTGTGAAGTAGTGAGCAATAACTAAATGTAGAAAATGTAATAGTATGTGTGCATGAAATAGAATAGAATTCCTCCCACTATGAAGTGGGTATTGACGCACGATATCCTAGCCTTGATGTATGGAAGTATGTGGATGCAAGTGATGCAATGAATGTAACTCTAGATGGAGTGATAGTAGTAAGTGATGTTAAGACCCTCATTATGGTCTCATAACTTTATATTTATATGGTTCTCTTTCTCTAATTTTGTAATTAATCCCGACATGGATGACTAAGAAAAAGATAGGGATGAAAAATGGATAAAAAGAGCCCAAAAAGAGGCGAGAAAGTAAAACAAGGATCGAGGCTCCTCGGGTAGGACCAGGTGCCTTAGTTCGTGCCTGGGCACAACTCAAGTAGGATAAAAGACGAGAAAGTGCTGAACAAATTGGCATGTATGTAAAAATGTGAGGTAATGACGAAATAAAAAGAAAAAAAAAGATGGCCAAAAGCTAGGATTAATTAGTAATTTCTTCACTTAAGAACCTTCTAAATAGTAGTATGAGACCAAAGCAAATAATGCCTAAAGTGCATGATTTTGTGACTACATTTTGCTCCAACTTTATGTTGGTGAGCGGAAAGCTCAAGAACATAAAGTAGATAGAGATGTGTATCTGATGTACATGTAAAGTGTAGTAGAAAACATTTTGAAGGACTAGACAAAAGAGTGGAATGATAAAAATATTGAGGTACATGGAAACTATAGGTGAAAAATGTGCATAGAAAAAGTGATGAGAGTGAACCTAGGGAGAAACGTATGTGTAGTTGATGTGGTGTGTAATGTACCTACATGGTTAGTAAGGTGTGTGCTAACATGGAATGTTGATGTTATTTTTTCCGTTGTTGTTGCCCCCAATTTGACTATTTCTCATATGACCGGACCTGCAAGGAGAAAATGATCAAGTATTCAAATATGTATGTGTGTAAAAATGCTATGTAAAATATGCACACGTATAGAAATGTGTAAAATATGCAAATGTAAAATACGTAAAAAGGAAAGTGTAAATGGAACATGTGCACCTGATCCATGTCAACAAAAATGGTGTAGAAGGATATCCCGCACTACTACATGTTTTTTTGGGCGATCTCACACCACCCTAGTCAAGAAGTGTAGGGAGTAAATAATCTGTGTCCTCCAACATTTGATCACTTCAGCTAAAATGTATGTGAAGAGATCTCTGTATTGTCCCGATTTTTGGGTGATCCGATGGCATTGGCCAAAGTAGTGTAGAGAGGCACACTCACTGTAACTTCCAAGCCTATACCTACTTCCCGTAAATGCTAAGGACACCATGTCCTATAAAAGCGGTTTGTATGGGTTTGATAGATTGGTCTAAACCCACTAAATTTATGTAAACCCACAATGCCAAGGGTAGAAAAGTGCATTGTACTAAACCAATGTAAATATGTTGTGTTAGTATGTAAACCCTTAATGATTCCCCCTCTTTGGGGGTGCATGTGACTTTGCCGATAGCAAAATGCTGCCCAAAAGAGTACTTATCGCACTCTAAACTTTGTAACTCTACCCTCCAAAGGGGAAAGGGGGTGCACTTGGCAGAAACAAAGGCATGCACGAATAAGGATGGCTAGCCAAAACAAGTGTTAGTCCAAAAACACATGCATGCAATAAGACAAGTGTAAAAGATGTAGACAATGTAAGAACTACCAAGCACAATAGTGTAAACACACAAGAAACAAGTAATCCACACAAAACAGTCATGCAAACACAAGACATTAGTCATGATGTCGCAAGACACGCAAGGTCTTCATGGCCACAAAATGAACAAGTGTGCACAAAAACATAGGGCAAAGCCCTCACACAATGGAAAAAATGGAAGACAAGTAGTCATGGAAACATGTAATCCCGCAAAAAACATGGAACGCATGGAAGTATCATGGTAGAGCAATAACCAATATATAAAAGTGTGTATGATCAAGTAATATAAGATGCTAAGTCTAAAATGAAACAATAACACCTAGATGAGATGAATGTGGATGCCCTAACGACTAGTATAAGAAGGGTAGAATGTGAGCATCCATGCCGCGTGTAGGATTCTTGTATTTGGGATCACACTAAACAAAGGCATGAACACACATGTGTGGATGAAATAGATAATGAACTAAGAAATAAATCTAACATGTGTACTAAAGTGATCATGCTAAAGGATAGCAAACAAGAGTAAATTCCCCCAAGACAATGCAACCTTTCATGGATAGCTGGAATGGAATGAAAGATGGAATAATAGGAGAAATTTTCCCATAAGGTGTATGGAAGTGTATTCAATGAGGTTCATTTTTTCTCCCTCAACAAATCCGTAATAAACGGTAAATGAGATTGCATCATCGGGAAATGGTTTAGTAGTGTTTTTTTGTGTCTAGCGCATTGTGATGAGTGTGTATATGTAATGGTGATGAGATGCAACATGTGGAGAGATGTGCATGAACCTTATAGCCAAAGCATATATCACGACTTGTTGAATAGGTGAGTGATGATTTAGCCCTAAGCATATATCATTATGAGATGAAAGGACGAGTGATGATTTAACTCTAAGCGTATATCATTATATGATGAAAGGTGAGTGATAATTTATCCCTAAGCATAAATCACTATATGATGAATGGATGAGTGATGATTTAGCCCTAAGTGTGTATCATTATAAGATGAAGGGACAAGTGGTGATGTAACCTAAGGTGTATACCACTACAAGACAATAGAATAGGTGAAGATTTAGCCTAAAGTGTATGTCAATAGGTTAGAAATGTCGCATGTTAAGTATAAGGTCAATTTGATTGGTAAACCCTCAACATTCGAGTATGGAATGAGGAACTTAAATGCATCATAGGATGGTGTGTGCATCGCATAGAAAACAATATAGTATATGTATGTTGATACAAGACTACCACACGATGAGTAACATTTGTAAATACGTAGTGTAGGCAATGCAATGTAGGATGTGTAGGGTGTGTAAGATGTATATTATGTAATGTGTAAAGTGCAATAATAGGTGTAGATAGAAATGGAATATGTAATGATAAAATGTAAAGCTAGATCCATATGTAATGTAACCTAGCATAAGATGTAGAATATGTGTAGAAATGCACAAGTGTATGAGGTGACTAAGTGCGTAGATACCTTAATGGATGTAATGCATATATGAAGACTAGTCTAATATATAATATGACACACAATTTATGATGACATGTGTGATTTCTAGAGTTTTGTGGTTTAGTGTAATGGTAATCCCTCAATAGTCAAGTGTGAACCGAAGCACAAGAGTGCGTCATTGGGTAATGACAGAGCTATGAAACATGATATTATATTCCTATAGGAAAGGATGATTGATAATAATTATGAAAGGTGTGATGTGATAATATGTGACTATGATAAAACAATAGGAGGAGAGTGTAATCGTGGTTCATTTTAAGAGACCTCTTGGAAATCGAGGTGGAGAATACCTGGTGAATATCCCTAGAACCGGTTTTGTGGGAAGGGAAATTTTTTGGGGGTTATATGAAATTTTTTTGCACGATTGTCAAGTGTCATGCAACAAAAGGTCGCAGATGCATGACGGGATATTTTGTTGTCACGCTGCGTAAAAAAATGCATTGACGCGTCAACAACCATAATGATGCGCATCATCGAGGTCCGCTGACGTGCGTCACTACGGTTGTTGACACACATCACTGAGGTCTGTTGACGTGCGTCAATGCATTTTTTTGACGCTCTAAACAAAATCTCCTGTCGCACATCCGCGCCTTCGACCTCTCGCTTTCTCATCAAAAATCTCTGCGCGCATCAACAAAGTCTTTGTCGTGCATCTGCTATGTGTCAATATTTGTTGTACCTCCTTGTCACGTGTCAACTATCTGTCAAGGTCGTGCGTCAACAAATAACCCTCATTGACGTGCGTCAACAGACCTCAGTGACGCGCGTCATTACGGTTGTTGAAATGCATCATTGAGGTCTGTTGACGTGCGTCAATGCATTTTTTTGACGCATGACAACAAAATCTCCCCGTCACGCCTCGCGTCTGCGGCTCTCGACCGCCGCTTTCTCATCAAAAAATCTCCGTGTCGCGCATCAACAAACTCTTTGTCATGCGTCTACTATGCGTCAATATCTATTGTACCTCCTTGTCACACGTCAACTATCCGTCAAGGTCATGCGTCAACAGATAACCCTCATTGACACGCGCAATGACCTCAATGACGCACGCGTCATTACAGCTTGTTGACACGCCACGTCACCGAGGTCCGCCGACGCGTCAATGCATTTTTTTGACGCGTGATAGCAAAATATCCTGTCGCACATCTGCAGCCTCCGACCTCTGCTTTCTCATCAAAAAATCTCCGTGTCGCGCATCAATAAACTCTTTGTCGTGTGTCTACTATGCGTCAATATCTATTGTACCTCCTTGTCGTACATCAACTATCCGTCAAGGTCGCGCGTCAACAAATAACCCTCATTGACACGTGTCAACAGACCTCTTTGACGCGCGTCAACAAGGTTGTTGACGCGCGTCAATGATCGAAAGGTCTTGACGACGCTGCGCAATGAGGTCCGCTGACACACGTCGCCAATGCATTTTTTTGATGCGCGATAGCAAATATCCTGTCACGCGTTTGCAACCTCTACCCTCTTCTTGCTTATCGAAAAAATCTCCATGTCGCTCGTCAACAAACTCTTTGTCATGCGTCTACTATGCGTCAATATCTGCAGTATCTCCTTGTCTGCAAACCCTCCTTGTTGCATCAATAACTTACCCCCTTGTCGCGCGTCTATAATACGGGATATATCATATTGTTGAAAAATGTGAAGTAGAAGTGTTCTACCTGGCGAATAATCTAGGTTTATATAGGGGATATTTTTCAAGGGTAGGCGAAGCCGACCCTAAAAAAATTAAAGTGTAATTTTTAGGCGAACAGGTCACTGACCCATGCCAAAAATTCACCTTTTCAAAATTTTCAAAAATGGAATATTCGCCATATTACGAATATTCGCCACTAAAATTTTCCCCGAGTGTAATGTGTTATTCCCTCCCCCACGGTAGTGTGCCAAGGGACTATGTGAACTCATCAAGGAGATCATCATCCTCTGGATCAAAGTCGAATGGATATGCATTAGTAACTTGGTAAGCTATAGTATTAGGTTGATCATGTAATGAGCCATTGAGATGTAAATGATACATGCCCATAACATACTCCTCATTAGTGAATGGAGGATGTGGGAAACTATGTGTATACCACCGAGAGTGAAATCATGCGAGTAAGCAAAGAAAAGAAGCATTGTCGATGAAGATGCGACCAAAAAGCATAGGAAATGAAATGACAAAGGTGACTAGGATCTAACATGCCTCCAATATAAGTAAGCCAAGATTCCCTAATGTGAGTGAAGAAGAACAAGGGGTACGTGATGAGGCCGAATATGTCCGATCAATGTATAATATATGATCTCATCTTACTCTCCTTTTTATTAATTTTGATTACATTTTGTGACTTTTATTTGATCTGATATAAGTTAGGATGTAATTGTCTGTATTTTGATTGATTGTGATTCTAATGTTTAAAATCTCTGAAATTCTGACGAAGTGTGTGTTTGAAATTCAGTTTTGTAATAAAGCAGGTCTAATTAGTCGAGGAAATGAAGCAGGTAGTGTTTAGTATGTTTTTGATAGCATCTGTTCCCACACAGCTTAGTTCTGGAACTTCCAAGCTAGTTTCGGAACTCCATCACATAGTCATCATCTAGTTCCGGAACTTTCGGACTTAGTTCGAACTTTCGACTTAGTTCCTAACTCCAAAGTATTTAGTTTTGGAATTTTCAGACTTAGTTCTGGAACTCCTGGTATAGCTTCGGAACTCTCACGGTTTTGATCCTTAATGATTTCCTATGGTTCTAGAACTTCTCTAAAGTTCCAAAAATGATGGAAGTTTATCTATCCTAACCACATCTAGAGATTTTGCATCAACGACCCTTTCAATCAGGAAAGGATGAGAAGATTTCTGAATGCAGATCCAGGGATAGTTATCTTACAACTGTCTGATCAGCCACAATCCAACTCAACATCTATTCTGGGCATGATTTTATTTCATCAGAATCGTAGAGACAACTATGATTGTAAAATGTATATAAAAGTAGACATGTAGTAGATATATATAACAATAGAATATGATATGAAATAGAGATAGAACAGAGAAGATAAATATAGACTAAGTACTCATATCCAATACGTTTTGTAATACTGAATGTTTTATCAATAAAATAGCCATTCATGTTTGAGAGAATTCTGAGTTGTTAAATCCTGATTCGAGGAGGAGCAAGGGCCCACTCCCCCAGGACCAAGATATTCATTTATTTGGTATTTATATTTCTTCAAAGAAATAGCTTAGATATGTTAATTCTATATTGTTTTAATTCTTCCAGTAAAACTCTGTTGTATACTTGTTCCTATAGGTGTTTAGATAGATTCTTATATTTCTTGCAATCATTTTCAAGCATTCTAAATTGTGTGAGTTTATTTCCAAAAGCAAGTGTGTTTACTTTCAGAAGCAAGTGTGTTTATTTCCATTCTACAAAGTGTGTTTCCTTTCAACAAAGCTTTCAGTGTGTTTACTTTCAGCAACATTTTCATAGTATGATTTAAATAAGGTTTTACCAAGAAGTCCTTAAGACATTGAAAAGATCCCCCAGAAAAATACAAAAACAACTATAGTCAACTACTAGATCGATAAGATTACTCTTGTTGCATATAGCTTTAGATGCACCCCTAGTTTGATATGACATCAACAAGAAGTTGATTAAATAAAGGGAATAATGACACCCATAAGTATGTGATAAATAGACTAGAATATGAAAACCACACAAACCATAAATGACAATGACAGTGGTGACAAAGCCATAGTATAGATTAGGAGCATGAGTGGAAGGCTAGAGGTCCTCAAAAGTGAAACCAAGACAAGCTAGACCATTATGGGAATATGTAGTGACATCACATGTAAGATCGAATTGAACATGTTCCCAATATGAGTTATGAATGAGAAGTGTGCAAGTGAAGGGTGGGTATGGTAAAGTAGGAAATGTACATGGAGGGGGATGTGATAGATCGACGTCCATAGAGTGGACATGCCCCTGATGAGGAATCATAGTAGTCATAGTAGTAGGTGACATAGAAGAAATAACATCTATCATGTAAATAATACCATCAAGTGGTGGTAAATGTGGTAGTTTGTCCATAGGTCAAGGATCATGTGTAGTATTAATGCATGGGATAGGAAGAATATTGTCTGGAGTGTGGTCACAATACTGAAATGGATCACGGTCACGAAAAATGGTATACTCTATGCCCTCATGTAAGAACTTAACACAGTTATGGACAGTAGATGTGACAACTCGCATGACATGAAGCCATGGTCTACCAAGTAGATAGTTATAAGCAACTGGGAAATCAACAACAAAAAGACCATGTGGATAGTCTTAGGACCAACAATGATGGGTAGTGTGACATGACCAAAACATGGATGAGTGGAACCATCATAAGCACACAGTGAAATACTAGAGGGATTAACATCATGAGAAGTAAGACCTAAAACTTAGAGAAAGGACATGGGACATACATTAAGATCATATCCATTTTCGATTAGAGTGCGCTTAACAACAAAATTATGAATGCGAGAGATAATATGCAAAGGTAGATCATTGCCAAAAGTAGCATAGTAATTATGAGGAGTAGATGAGAAAGTAATATGCTAAGAGAATGTGTCCACAAACATGTTATAGACTATGTCTGGATGAGTGTTGTTAGGAATACGAGTAGTGAGTAAAAGAGTAATAATTTTAGCTCGTAATTCAGGGTGAAGAAGTAGAAATTCATGAATGGAGATAGCCATGAGGAAGGAATCCTAAGGAGAATGAGGATTGGAAGAGTGTGTAGGTCGAGTCGGGTTCACCAAAATGATTAACTAAAATTAACTAAAAATGGGGGAAATGTAATAATAGTTAATCTAATCTAGGAGGACATAAATGTTGTAAATAAATGCACTAAAGTAATATAAAGTGACTAAAATGATTAAAATGATTGAACTAGTAGAAATAAAACCCTAATATGCAAGAGGAAGGTAAGGAATGAACTCAACTGATTGTGGATGACTATCACAAGGTGTCATAGGTCTGACATGAAAATATAAAAGCTAGAACGGCTGCACAGAGGTCCCGAAAAGAGTGGATCTAGAAGATCTGAGCATATTGGAGTGCACATGAGGGTAATGGGGTGCCCCAAGGTGCCTTGGTATGTCAGAATAGGTGCCCTGGTCTCTAAAAAAGCTTGGAACATATTTCTTTTTGGTTAAAAATGTTATGTAACCTTTGCTTCTGTTGCACTAGATTCCCTAAACTACACCGAATGTACAGAATGTAGTAAGATGAAGTTGAAGACCTGCAAGAGATAAGAGAAGTATCAAAATCCTAAAAAATATAAAAGATGTAAATGAATGGGTTGGGTGACCTCAATGCCACAACAGTGGGTTACTAAACTGAGCGTTGCACTACATTTCAGACCCAAATGTAGTTCTGGTGTGTGTGCATGTCGTGATCTCCTATCCTTGATGTATGGAAGTATGTGGATGTAAGTGGTGCAATGCATGTAACTCTAGATGGAGTGATAGTAGTAAGTGATGCTAGAACCCTCATTTGGTCTCATGACTTTAAATTTATACGGTTCTCTTGCTCTAATTTTGTAATTAATCCCGACATGGATGACTAGGAAAAAAATAAGGATGAAAAATGGCTAGTAAGAGCCCAAAAAGAGGGAGGAAAGTAAACCAAGGATCAGGGTGCCCCAATACGGGCATGAGCACCTCATTTTAGGCTAAAATTACGTGAAAGTGCCAAAACAATTGGGCATGTCTGTAAAATGTATCAAAATGATGAAATACAAATCAAAACAAGATGGCCAAAAGGTGGGATTAATTAATACTTTCTTCACTTAAGAACCTTCTAAATAGTAGTATGAGACCGGGCTAAATAATGCCTAAAGTGCATGATTTTGTGACTACATCGTGCAACAAAGGGGAATTCTATAGGAGGGTTATTTCAACAACTGACATTATCTCGACTTAGTTTTGTGTAGAAGGTCAAGGCCATGTAGCAGAGGGAAGTCTACGGGAAGTTGTGCCGTAACACCGAGCAAGCTTTCCAAGACTTGTCTAGGTTCTAGTGGACCAATTAGGAGTGAGTTTGGTGTGTACCATAAACTTAATTATAGTATTGTAAGTTATTATTCTATACTTACAATCAAAAATTTATAATGAATCAGCTTTTTAATTAACAAACCCGAAGATGTACATAATTTCTGAACTTTGTTATCAATTTTTTTCATAGTGTCATTAATTCTTGCATTCCATTTTCATTGAGTTGATTTTATTTTTGGGGTTAATATTGGAATTAAAATAATTTTCCTATAAAGATATGTTGGTTAGTGAAAAAAATTAACTAGTTTACGGATCACTTCCACCCCAATGAAAAAATAAAGGTTAATCTACCAACACTCCATTTGTTTTTCAATGAGCTTGGATAAAAGGGGAGGAAAGCCTATGTGAAGAACTTGTACTAAGTGGCAAAAATATCCCCTTGATTATTATTTTTCTGCTATGGTATCAACAACATCACCAAAGTGCCTTAGGTTCCAACAATTGGATCATTTTCCTTGATGAAACATCTTCATGAACTTCCCAAAGGATAGATATTTTTTTCTAAAGTTCAAAGGATATGGTAAACAACACACTTATGAACCTACCACTACATTTTTAGTGCATGTGACATGTTAGGGGTCAAACACGAAGATGTTTTGGTTTGAATTTTTATGGAGACACTCCAAGAATCCATAGAAGAGTGGTTTTTCCATTTTCTAGCCAATTCTATTACCAATTGGGAAACTATGTGTGCCATGTCCAAACCAAGGTTTAAAATAGCCTAATATTAAATTCCCTTCTAGTACAACTAACTCAAATGAAGAAAGAGCCACATGATCCCATGAGGTATTTTACGACCAAGTTTAATAGGCTACTTTATAAGATTACAACATGTGTCACTCCTACCTTGTAAAATTGAAAATGCTTCAAGCAATGCCCAACTCTTGGAAGTTGGCTTACTTCATAGAAGATATCAGGTGGCTGATTTAAATGTTGCCCAATCTATGGCCATTGAAGTTGAGGATGAATTGATAATTGCAAGAAAATTGTTAGAATATCCTACTACAAAGAAAAAATTTCAAATCTCACTCAAGATATGACCTATCCTTTGGTCCAAATACTAGTGAATGAATTGTTGGCTTTGAGGAAATAAGTATAAAATAGTGCCCCTGTCAACACATATAAAGATGTACCTAAGAGAAATTTCAGAATTGCTATAAATGGCCATCAAAATAGATTAACTACACCTCCACCAAGTTTATCCATCAAAGCATCTTTAGTGAATGAAACGATAGAAATCCAAGAAGATGAAGATGAAGATATAGTTGATATTGGAGAAGGAAATGATAATGTTGGATACATTTATGAATAAATCATAGAACTAGTTAGTAACTCCAATATCGGGTATATGGAATATGAATTTGATGATGAGGTGAATATGAAAAAGTGTTTGATTATATGAATAGCTATTCTTTTGTTATCTTTATTAGGTCTCAACACCAAAAGAAATAAGTTTATAAACTAAAGGAAAAGGTCAAATCCAAGAAAACCCATAAGCCTATGCCAATAATTGCTAAAAGAGGAATCCTTTTCCAGTTCAACCTAAATAGAATTCATAGCCATGGAAAGGAAAACAACTAAGTTCCTATATGAAAACATCATAGCCAAGTATGGATGCCCGTAAAATTTATTTAGTGATAGGGAATACATTTCTTAAACAACACAATAAAAATTCTTACAGAATAATTTTTGATTGTGCATCACCAAATTACAACATATCACATATAAGAAAATGGGAAAGAAAATGCCACTAATAAAGTCCTAGAAAGAGTGTTAACAAAGATCTAAAATGTTCAAAGATATTATTGGGAAGACGAGAATACCCAGTAGTACCTTGGACATACCGAACAAACTAAAAGTGGAGTACAGGGACAAACACCATTTAGTGTTAGGTTAATTAATTATGCATTATATAATTAATTATTTAATTAATGTTATTAATTAAATAATGTTGTTATATGGTTATATTTCTTCATAACCATCTAATTGTCTTTATGTTTGCATACGGGTGTGGTTATATTGTTTTAACAATATAATTGTAATTATTCATTTATGCTTCCCGGATGTAATATTGGAAGCTTATGTAATTTGGAATATGGTTGCACCTGTGCAACTTAGTTTCTTGTTTGTATTTAGTTGTACAATACCTATAAGTATTACAACTCTTTCCTGTGTAAATGGTTGATTGAGTTTAATAAATATAATCAAAGCTTCCGCCTTGTTGCTCAACTTACATTTGGTACCAGAGCAAGAATCTGGCCTGTGAAGTAGAAAAGGGTTGAAGGAGAGGTTGCAGTAGGAAGAGAAGTGTCTTGGAGAATAATTTTCTTTTCTAGAGAGCCTATGTTGCCTCCAAAAACTTCCCAGACATCCCTGCATCCCCACAACCCCCTCTTTCATTCTAGGTGTTTGGAACACAATTTTTTTGCAGACCGTGCACCCAAGACTGTGCAAAATTTGCTCAGAGATATAGGAAATGTTTTAAAAATCCCCATCCAGGGTTTTACCTCTAATATTATAAGTGCCTTTTGTCTCTGCTAGTTTTAGCAAGTGGCTGTAATTGGAGGTTTTCATGCTATCTTTGGAGGAATCGAGCAAAGGCTAAGTCACATTGCACCCAAGTTGGCAGACCAAGCCCTCACCGGGTCCAGGTTGAGCCTTCTCTTTAGATCAAGCATTATTGTTTGTTGACACTAGTGTTGTTTCATTATGCAAAGTGAGGTGTTCATTCAAATGGCCATGTTCTTTAACCGAGTCATATGAGGCATTCATCCACATAGGAGACAAAGCGGTTCAAGAGGCGTTGAAGCAACTGAGCATGCAGCCACCAAAGTCCAACTTTCAAAGTTGTTCTAAGCTAATAAAGGTCAAGGCCATCCCCCAAACACATTCCTGTAAATAATATACACTGTGGAAGGAAATACCTCCATGCAGGACCTGCACAAAGAACATGGCAGCCAATCCAAGACCATGTGTCCATTCAAAACCTGCAATAAAGCAATACAAAGGAATCAATAAAAAATAGAACAAGTGAAAGCAAGAAGCAAAGCCGTGAAAAGAACAAAACGTGCAAACAATAAAAAAATGCAATCAATATTGCCAAATGACACCTATAAAAGTAAAAACAAATCTAAAATGATGCTCGATTGCAAATAGAAAGCAAAAGAAGCACTCAGATCCAGTTTTGTGGTGCAAAGCCCTAATTTTTGCACTCCTCCATGCACGCAAACCATGTGGACCACTTTCTCCTACATAGGCCTCCTCTCCAAGCCAATTCGACACCAAGTCACTTTTTACAAAAGGTGAGTTTGAAATTCATTTTGTTTTAAATATAATTTTCTCAGTTTCATACACCAAGCGCTCATAGAGCCTATGTGGATAGAGGAAAATATTTAGAAGTGTGAGGTGCATGGTTCGAATCACACCAAAAACACAAGTTTTTTTATTTTTAAAATCTGGAGGTAAATTTAGAAAAACCGCCATAGTTGGAGGCAGATTTGGCGAGAAAAACCTTCACTAAACCTGTTAGTTATAACTAAACAGGTCACTAAATATTTAGTGAGAAAATCCCTAAATTTAGGGTAAAATTTTGTTTTTCTCCACTAAGCTTGTTTTTTATTTTGGGCAACATTTTCCAAAGGAAGACCATCCAAAAACTTCATCTTGGGCCTCTTTTTAATGGTTTCCGGCATTTTGGGTCATTTTGGGCTCCAGAGACCACTAAGGCTTCATGCAAAAAACAAAAAAAAAATTGCTTGCCATTCAATTTTTTTATAAATTTTTGAATGTAATTACATGTTGCATTATATTGTACTAATTTGCAGGTTGCCATAGTCAACTAAAATATTATCAGAATCGCTCAAAACTGGCGGATAAGAGTTGTAATTAAAAATAGTATAAAATTGGTTTTGCAACACTCATGAGATCCTAGATCTCATTCACAACATTCGGTATATACGGTGCCTCTGGGAAGCGCTTACGGGTAAAGTCGTCGTGACTACTACTACACTTAACACCTAATATAGTTGCAACAACATCGTCTGGGCATCGACCCTTTAAATTGATGGGGAGTAATAAGGTCACAATGCACACACTATGAGCCATCCCATCCATCTGTGAATGATTGTATGACATAAATCCGAACTGAGAAATTATCTCGAGTATATAGTGAAATTATGCGTGCATATGAGGATATTTCTTTGAGCCAGTGTCAATAATCACACAGACCCCTTTTAGTACTATCTTGGTACCACGTATTGAATTCTTTCATGTATGTTAACGCCTCTTTCACATACTGCTGTATATAGAAAGGGCGAGCTTCTTCCATGTACCTCCGGGTATATCAAAAGGGCGCATATATATAGAAAGGTTTGGTATATCAGAATGCCGGTATATAGATTGGGAGACCTAATACCTGGAGTGATAAGATCCAAACCCTGTCATTGTTTTCTGCAAAATGGGCACCAATGCCCCCAAATTTTTCTTCCATTCATAACTACTCACAGAAAACAACTATGTTGCATGGAACACAAAAATATAGACACAACTTGAGTTTGAAGGGATCCGCCTGCTTTGTGAATGGTACTCTAACCAGATCAACTACTGATACAACACAACAACGGTAGTTTGATAAAGCAGATCAGAAGGCCAAACTCATCATCTTGTTTGGAGTGTCTAATGATGTGCAACCCCACATTCGAGATGCCAAAACAACCAAAGAAGCGTGGGATAAGTTGAGAACATTATACAAGGCCAAAAACAAGAATGTTATACTTGAATTTGTAGAGTCAGTTACACACATTGAAGTTCAAGCAGATGAAAATAGAAGCTTTCTTAAGAAGAGTTGTAGAATTGAGGGCTTCACTTCTAGCCTTGGGAGAAGTGGTCAAAGATGATGATCTCATTCCCATTGTTTTGAGAGAACTCCCTTCTTCATACCATATTTTTGTAACAACACTAAACTTGTTAGATACGACAGTTAGTTTTGACAAATTGGTAAACCTACTACAACAAGAGGAAGCAATGCATAATAAGGATGATGAAGAAGAACATGCACTTTCTTCACATCAAAAATGGAAAGGAAAAGGTAAAGGAAAACCTAATTCCTATCAAAAGTCCCAAAATAAAAATCAGTATTAAGGGGATAGACAACAGAAGAAGTAATGTCCAATCTGTAAAAGAGGACATGACCTACAAGATTGTTGGTACAATACTTACAAGAAAGGTTCATCAAGAAAATCTGGACCTCCACAACAATCTCACAAGGGACATTCTAACTACAATCAAGGGCAGAAAAAGGGGAACTGGAAAAGAAGACCCCATCAGCAAGGAAATATTGTTGAGCAACAAGAACAGTCAGACAATGAAGACTACTTGTTCATTGCTCGATCAAGTGAACCATCCACGTCATCTAGTGATGTTTGGTATGTTGATTCGGGGGCCACTCGAGACATGACCGCCACAGTACTCGGTTTATTTCAATGAGGGACACGCCATCAAAAAATCATGTTTCGTTGGGAGATGATTCTTCATATATAATTCAGAGATTGGGAACATTTCTCTACCCCTTGGTTCACGCAACTGTAGACTATTAGATGTCTTATACGAAGCCTTTGAGGAATAAATGGAAGAACAAAGAAGAAGGATGGAAAAATAAAAATAAAATGCCATCTACACAAGCTCCAAAGATCCAACCACATGTTAAAACAAACCCAAGATTGCTTGTTTGGATTGTTGACCTATATTTTGACAAGTTAAAAGTCAAAAGAAATAAAGTGCACACAATGCATCTCGAAGACATGGGCACTAATATGTATCTATCTTGAGAGATAGAGAGCAAGAGAGTGGTTCACATGGAAACTAGTGTGAAGAGTGCAAGATTTGAACCCAAAAGTGAAGCTTGCAGACCGCTAAAACTTCCAATGACGTCATCCTCCATTATTATCAACATAGGCTAGGAGGATGTCACATACATGAGAAAGTAATGAAGAAAATAATTCAATAACTCAAAGATGTAGGAGTTAACCCTAAGGTCGAATTGTTATTATATGGGGTCTATGTGCAAGATATTTTTGTAGAAATCCTAGTGACACCCATCAAGAATCACAGGAGAGACACCAACTCATACAAATTAGTGCACCAATCACAATCACAAGGAGAGGCAACACTTCCATGTTGGAGAGTTAGCACATGTAGAATGGATTGAATCACATGGGAATAAACAAAACAACAATTCATTAAATATCTAGTAGAATGAAAATTTACACAAGAAAGAGAACATGAACATAAGACGTAGAAACCTTATACCCATAAAAGGGTGAAATTGACTATGCCAAAATCTTCCACGTAAAAATGGTGAGTACACCTTTTCCTTCTCCATATCTATAAGATATAAGTACTCCTTAAGAACATGGAACATAAGAGGAAACATATATGCAACCCACATAGTTAGTCCTAGTGGCCAAAATTCTTATTACAAAACTACTTTTGAAGTAGAGGCTAGTGACTCGCACAATTAGAAAGCACTAAATAATAGCGTCAAAAATAAAAACAACGTAAAAGTAAGAATAATATGAAAAGGAGGATACAAAAACAAAATAGGTGAAATACAATAGAAAGCGAAATATTAGGAGGTTGAGAAAAAAAAAAAGCAAGTGTCATAAGGAAGAGAAGTGGAAAAAAAAGAGAAGAAAGAAAAATAGGAAGAAAATGAAAATGTAAAGGCTGAGGTAGAAGAGAAAATAAAGAAACATGAAGAGGCAAAGAAAAAATAAGAAAACAGGAAGAAATGGGAAGAGAGAAATAAGAAAGAAGAGGAGTAAATGGAGATAGAGAAGAAGGAAAATATGTGAAGGATAAGAAGGAGAAAGTGAAAAAGTCCAAAGATGTATAGTGCACTATGAAAGAAGTTGTGAAAGTGGAGGCGTAAATTGAAATGGCCACAAGAGATACCAAAGGATAATAGACTATAGGAACTATGAAAACAACAAAAACTTTCCTTATACTATCAACTACGGAACAACTATTTTCAGGTATGTGCCAAAAAATATGGAGCCTCATGTTTAGAACAACCATCCATTAAAGAACATGTGGATGGGGACACATAAATGTTTTGGTGGGAATCACAATCAATTGTGAAAACATGAAAGCACAAGATGGTCCTTCCTTCATCTTAAATCTACACTATATCATCCCCATATTTCTTATACAAGTGCACAAGATACTACTTACCAAGAATTAGTGAGAACTTTTGAAGTATATTTGGAGAATTTTTCATTAGAGATGCAGATTGAAGGCATCCACACATTACAAGAAAACATTGAAGCATCTACATTATAGATGGTACAACAAAAAACAACATTGGAGAAGGCCCTACACGAATCTCAAATTGAAGATGATTGTCCACAACTTGTCACGACACCATATGCGAGAAATTAATTAGCGAACAAACGTAGTTAACTATGCTCATGGGAAAATTGGTGGCAAATGAAAGGAGAGTGAGAATATGAAGAAACTCAAAACGCATGTGATCCAATCCAAAAATAAGGTGAAGGATGTAGATCTTCTCTTGTAAGAGTACACAAAGATATTGCAAACAAAGCTAAAGCACAAGATAAGAAACTCAATTTTGAACTTCTCGGATTGGAACACTCAGTTATATTATACAATGGAAAACAAAAAAATAAATACATACGTGGGAAAAGTTATGCATGCATATATGATGAAAAAAACTAATAGAAAGAGGTTGAGAATGCTTTGCAAACATCCATGTAAGCTTGAGATGTAATATCGGTGAAAGGATCTCGAGAATGGGAGCACAATATACTTCGCAATACCTTTATTGGAGTTCGATCAAAGAATGTGGGAATGATTAGAAAGCGCTGCAATAGGAAATATACAATGTCACCACTCTTCATGAGAAATCTAAAGGCAATACGAATGAAGATGTTTTGTATGAATTCATGAAAGCATTGTAATAGTTGTAGTTATACTTTGGTAGAGTAACTCAAGCACTTATAGACTAGAATGTGTACAATGTAGACATGGAAACATTCCTCCCAAAGATGAATGTAATGCAAAATACCCCATGATATGTCCTCATGTATTTTCTAATCCACAAATTCAAAACATCCCAAATAATGCCACCATCACCTTTCACTCCAAATCAATTGCATCATAAGTCAAACAACTTGAGTAGTAGCTATAATGAAAAGGAGAAACACAATTTTGTGGTAGGTAATCAAATATTGAAGTGTAATTTTGCACTGTTTGGTCTCTCTAAGAAGGCCCACATAGATTGGAAACCCATAAGGGCGGTCTATGAGGGAGTTTCCATATATTGAAAACCCGAAAGGGTGGTCTATTGGAAATTCTACTTAATTAAAAACCCAAAAGGGTGGTTAAGTAGTGTGTAGAGGATGAAAATTGGTAAAGGGCATCATCTATGCCGATTTGTGAGCAACATATCATAATGTGGAACACAATCTATATTTGCTATGCACACTCGGGAAGAGTGGCACAAGCCATTTCCCATATCATCGAAACAAATTTTGTCTCAAGATGAGACAACTATTTAAGTACGGGAATGTGTTGGGAATGTAAAAAGGATTAGAAATATGAAATGGGTGTATTTTGTATGATGGTGCAATCATAGTTTATATGCATAATGTTGATTTAATAAAATCTGAATTTTTTAAATCTAAAAGAAAATGATTGCTATAAATGACATATAATGAAATATAGATGCTAGGAAATTTATCCAATCTTAATTATGAAAGAAAATGGAAGAGATAGGGAACTTACCTTGATTTCACTTATCCCGAAGTGTGTTTGGGCTGAAGAATGTGATGGAATAGGAACACAGACTATCGCAATGAGCCTCAAAAAAAATGTAGAAGAGGTGGAAATTCTTAGACATGGGCATTTGGGCAAAAACATGGTCACTGCAAGGGCAACCAAGACCTCTGTGGGGGCACTGGAGTCTGCAAAAATGGTTGTAACTGGTTCGATATTGTTTCTTGGGGTTCACACTTTTTCACCCTTGGTCGCCTTGTATGTCGTACTTGGATCGCCGAGGTACCTGTAAACCTGCACACAAATATCCTCCTGTAAAACCCTCAAAAATACATCAAATCCTAAAAACAAAAGATGCAAAATGAGGGTTCGGACTATCCTCAATTGTCACAGTGGTGAACTTACAAATGAGTGTTGCACTGCATCTTAGAATGTAGTTTTATGTGCTTGTGTGTGTAATAGTGATCCTAGGTCTCCCTCATGCCAATGACGCCAAGATGGCGGGTAATAGCTAGATAAAATGCAAATATGTGGATGGAATAGAATGAACTCCCCTTCCTATGCAGTGTGTATGCAGAATAATGTGCCTAATTGCAGTCCCTTGAAATATGTAGATAGATAGTCCTTGATAAGAATTTCCTGCCATTATAATGGTATGTATGTTGTGTTTATATAGGGATCTCTTGCTTGAATTTTGACACTAATGACCCAACATGATGAATAGTACCTCAAGATATGAGTGTGAAAACCAAAAATACTGACGTCAAATGTCAAAAATAAGATCAAACATAAAGAGGGCACAGGTGCTCATGATGGACGGGGGCACCTAGGCGCTAGTTTCCAGAGAAAAATGATGAAAAATGAGTGGAGACTGACTGACAAGGATCCCTATGACCTAACCAGAATGGGTGTATAACTTACAAGTGTGAAAGAAAAAAGCAATATAAACTGAAAAGATAAGCGGATAGACTAGGGAATGGGTCACTAGTGAATACTTTTCTTACGCAAGATCCGTATGTAAAACAACATACTTGGCGATATAGTAAATAGTAGTAAGTGCATGATTTTGTGTCTACAAATGCAGATAAGACAAAGAATAGACAATATAGTTCTCTCTTAGGATAGATAGAGAATGTGAAGAACCTCTTTTTGTACATGAAAGGAAAAAGAAGGGACTAGTAGCTCAAAAATCATTTTTTTCATATAACTATGTAAGTGCACTACGCATAAGGTTGATATTTGATCCTAATAGAATCACATATTGATTCTTGTACGTCCCATTTTGAAGCATGTATATGTTCTAATTTAGTAATAAGAATTCTTGTTTATTTCTTATGCACGTATTCCCAATAATTTTCTTTCTCTTTTGAATTATGAATATTCGTAACTAGTGCACAATTGTGAATTAAGCCTTGCTACTTCTTGTGTGTGATGTTAATGAAAACAAATAAGTTAGTCAAGGTTATAACCTATTGCAAGTTATGATGCCATGAACCGAGGACCTTTGCTAACAATATATCCTTAGTATTATTATCAAGCGGTTTGGGAAGGTATAGAATGGGCCCACCGGTCGCAAAATAAATCCCTATTTATGAAAATTGATTTTTATAAAGCATATGACATGATTGAATGACACTTCAGTCTAGCGATGCTCAAAGTAATTAGATTTGAACCTACCTTTATCCATACAATGCATATTCTTTTTACTAATCCATTGGCCTAATTATCTCTCTATAAATAGAGTCAATGCTAAGCAATTTATCCTCTTTCATTTGATTTAGCAAGTTTACCTTCTTGCACATGTATTGAATTTCTTAACTGCCAATTTTCGTATAAATTAGCTAATGCCACTTAGCAAACGTTTATTAAAGGAATTCCTCTTCCCGGATTTCGCATACGCGGCTTGTCAATGGCCATTTTGAATATGATTCATGTCTCACCTTCCTAGAAAATGAGAACAATATTCATCAAGCTATGTATTTCCGTGATTTCTTTTTCTTAGCCTCAAGCTAGGGCATTCAATGGTCGAAGAAAAATGTTACAAACATTCCATTCTATCTTGACCTCCCTCGCTAGATGTTTTTCAATGAAAGTAGATTCATCATAGTGAAATCTTCTATTTTATGGCACTATGTGATTGAAAAAGTGAAGAAGAAACTTTCATATTGGTTTGAAAATTCCCTCTCCTTGGTGGGTATGTTTCAAATTAATTGCAAATTTCTTTCTACCACACATATCTATTACTCTTCTTGTTAGGCTCCTTCTCAAGCTTTAAACAAAAAAATTGAGAAACTTCTCGGAGAGATATAATGTGGGCTAACTCAAAGCTTGAAAAAGGTTTTCACGTAGTTATCTCTGGGAATTTTTATCTCCCAAGGAATTTAGAGGCTTCAAATTGTTGAACATTGGGTTCAAAGGCATTTCCCTATGTGCTTGATGGAGTTTTTGCACCATTGAAGTGTAGTAAGATTACAAAATCATCTTGTGAATTTGCATCTCAAAGGCTCTTTGCAAGGAAACAAGACTTGGCAAGGGCTATGATTTCATAACCTTCTTATCATTAGAACCTTGATGAAAGTGGTGGGCACATTTATTATCAAAAGCAATTAGAAGGCTTTAGAAAAAATCAATCCTTAGATTATGTGGACTAGAGTTGGGATCAAAGATGGGATTTCCAACACTTCTTATTGAGTTTAGTAGTCACCGGTTATTAACTTCCATAATATGCCCTTAGTTGAAGTGTCATGGGTGCATGCCCTCAAAATTTTTAGGTGATGGATTTAGACAATGCATGAGATCTTTAGCAAGAAATTTAGAAAATTAATCTCATGAGACAAAAGCTAACCTCAAATTCTCTTTGTCCAGGTATGACCAAGAGTCCATTTTTAAGAAATTGTGGACAATATCCTGAAGGAAATGCTATCCAAGATTAGGGTACACTCTTATCTCCCCTAGTGGAAATATTGGAAATAGTTTCTAGATACACCATTTTAGCACCACTTTCCCAACAAGGGCTTTGAGCTTTTGTCCCCCAAGCTTTTCATGGTGGACAATCTCATTTTTGTTGGTCATTGTGTTCTGAATGCATCGATGGAAATGGAAATTTGCCACCATTTGGTTTACGATTGTGGAACACAATCTCACACATTCACTTGGTATCTTATTTATTAGTGTTTACCCCTTGGATGCATGCTCAATTATTTAGGGGTCACAAACCTCGCATTGCCCATTTTGTGGGTAAATCAAAACCATTATACGCCTCTTTTGGTTTTGTTGAAAAAGCCCAAACCATTTGGACTTGGATTTATGAATTCTTTTATCCTTTTCGACTTGATCCTTTCCATTGGCAACATATATTGTAAGGGAATTGGTTGAGCATCACTTCTTCCTTCACCCAAGTTTAACATACTTTGAGTGGAAATTCAACTCTTTTTTCTCGTGCTATTGTGGATTGCAATTTTTAGCTTTTAATAAACTAATAATTGTGTCTAATATTTTTCTTGCAAACACAAAAGATGACATTAGAGGTTGCTCACCTCCAAACCCTTTTAGACCATTAGGGCGATGACCCCTATAACATTTCCCAAGTCTCGTCGAGCCTTGCCTCACGGATATTTTCACCAAGAGACAAGGGTCACCGTCACTTCCAATCTCACTCTCACTTTCAAACCATATTAATCTAAGCCTTCAAAAAAACTATATTAATCTAATTGGTCGATGCGGCAACTACACGACTCTAGCCACCCGCAAAGCTAAGAGTCCTTTTCCTTATAACAGAGCAAAGTTACAATTTAAAACAATAAAAATTAAAAATTTAGTAAGAAAAAAATAAAATACCGTCAGTCACGAGCTGTTCATAGAAAGCCTTCACGATAATATCTGTTCGAATGAACAAGTTGCGGAATTAATTTGAAGGAGACACAGGGGTGACGGAGAGTTCAACGACAATCTCAGCCAGTTGACCCTTTGTTCTCAACCTGATTTTCTTAAAATTACGTTAACTGTAACTGTTTTATACTCTAAAGCAAAAATCACGTACCATACACATTTACTTAAACCGTCTATCAAGCCACTAATAAGAACTAAAATTAGATTTTGCTGGCTCAATCGTAATTTACGTTTAAAACCTTTCCAAAACATTAATTTGGGGCGTTAAATTCTCAATGATTGGAAGAAACGCGGACAAAGTACAATTTCCATGAGAAATATTAAACTGAGGTGGAGAGAAATAATTTCAATGGGTGAAGCCTGGTCCAGAAATCATTAAAATTCTTCATTTGTGGAAGATTGACATGGGTCTTCGAGATTTATGGAGGGCAAAGCCTATTGAACATGATAAGGCCTTTTCTATTCTTATACCTGCTCTAGTCGTGGCCCTTGTCGTATTTTTCTCTGTGTTTCTGTACTATGATGGAGACATACAGCTGATGGATATTATTTCCTTCAAACCACGGGTACGGACACCGCCTGTTTCTTCCACAGCACCACCGCCTGTTTCTTTGAAAGTAAAAATGCCCATCTCTTCCAAAACACAAATACCTTCACAATGTGACATTTATTCAGGAAAATGGGTTCACGACGATTCATACCCTCTTTACCCTGATGGAGAATGCCCATATATGAGTGGAGATTTTAACTGTAAAATCAATGGACGGAATGACTCAGACTACACAAAATGGAGATGGCAGCCTACACATTGTAAGCTTCCCAGGTATTAATCTATCATATCATCTTATGTTCTTCAATTCTTCTGTTGCCTATTCTAAACATGCTTTATAACTTTTGTGGATTGAATTTAGAGGTTATTAATGAGTGTGTTAAAGGTTGAATCCCATGGAAATGGTGGAGGGACTGAGGGGAAAGAGGCTGATGTTCGTTGGGGACTCTATCAATCGGAATCAATGGGAATCCTTGATCTGCATTTTATCAACAGTTGTGCCTCCAACTAGAAAGTATTTTGGTCGGCCAGCAGATGGAGCTACTTCCTTTGTAGTTAAGGTAAGATTTTCCTCTATCTGGAAAGTGTTGCATTGTATTCATATGTAAAGGTGTCTATCGTATATGTTTGTAAGATTGACCCTTATTGGTTATTTATTATTTTTGGAAGGAATTTATCCTATATTGGTTAACCCACCAGCCTCACAAACGTATGTAATTTATAAGTTGAACCATAATAATACTCTTATTTTGATTAGAGGTTTAATAATGGTTGAATGGTGAATTGATGCAGGATTATAACTTTTCAGTAGAATTTTATTGGGCACCTTTTTTGGTGGAACAAGGTAGCATTAAGAGTGGTAATGGAAGCAAGGAAGTATTAAAGCTAAATGCAATAGAGAAGCATGGGGTTTATTGGAGAGATGTCGATCTATTGGTCTTCAATACAGGGGCATTGGTGGACACACGGGAATAAAGTACGGTTGTAAGGCCTTTTGCACTCTTTTGTCTTTTGTTTGTTTCAAGTTTGAACACGGATCTACTTATTCACTTGAATTTTGGAACTTACACAAAAACACTAAATCCGGGTTCTTGGTGAGGCACTTGCAATTTGTTTTATATTTAAAGATTAGGTGATTTAACATCTCGACAACTTTGTTGATTTGCGGTCAACAGGCTACCTAAGATGCAAACTTGCTTGATAAATACGAAGCTCCCCTATAAACTTTTGGTTAACAATTTATTTAACAACTTAACCAATTGTTTTTACATAATTAATCATTAAATTAATAGGGAATTGTTAATTATTAGTTCTTTATAAGCATTTATAATATAAAATCTTTTCAATTCCCGATCAAAACCTTTGTGTATATACGAGAAAGATTATTTTATGGAGGGTGACTATCTTTACCCCGAGTTGGATCCGCCGATTGCCATGAACAAAGGATTGACAACATGGGCCAACTGGATAGATCACAATATCGATCCTGCTAAAACCAAAGTATTTTTCCGTGGATTTTCTCCCCATCATTTCGTAAAATCACAACACTTTCCCTTCACTCTTACTCAAGTTATGATTGAAAATATATTTGAATAGAGCTAATTATCATTGGGTATTGCGCTTCTAAACAAAGGGACGAACCCAAGGGACATAAGTGCAATTTTGAGACAAAGCCAATATTTAATGAGTCGTACATAGATCCTTATCCCGAAAGAATGATAATGGTAGAGAAGGTTTTAGCCAAAATGAAATTTCCAATTTCACTC
The DNA here is from genome assembly GCA_018340775.1 of Taxus wallichiana var. yunnanensis. Lineage (NCBI taxonomy): Eukaryota > Viridiplantae > Streptophyta > Pinopsida > Cupressales > Taxaceae > Taxus > Taxus wallichiana. Next base: position 219,686,678 of record CM031239.1, read on the forward strand.
ATGAACATAACAAGGTTGTCGGACTTTAGAAAGGATGCTCATCCATCGATTAACACTTTAAGAAAAAGGAAGAAGTTAACACGAGCAACGCAATAATCCAGATCTATATGGAGATTGCGTCATTGGTGTTTGCCTGGATTGCCTGACATTTGGAATGAGTTACTATATGGGAGCTTGCTCATGAATGGCCTATTTGTTTCCACTTCTAATTGAGTTCATGGTGTTAAAATTGTAGACCTACTTTTTAACACTAGCAATACAATGATCCAGATCTTGGTATGGAGATTGCATTCATTTGTCTTTCCCTAGACCACCTTGTAATCAGTCATTTTATGGGAGCTTCCTCATGAAAGGCCTACTTGTTTCCGATTTTATTTGAATTCCGGCTCTAATATTTAGAGCAATTCAATCACAATGATCCATATCTGGAGATCGCAGCGGTGGTGTTTGCTCAATCGCCTTGACATTTGGAAGGAGGAGTTAATGTATCTAAGTTTTAATCCAATTCATGGTGTTTAAATTTTACTCTCACTTCAAATAAAGGGAAAATTGCAAGTGGTGTTCCATATAAAAAATGGTGTATCTATGGAGCATTTTGTGTGTTTATGTGAAAATAATGAGTTTGCAAATGAAATAAAAAAAACATACTTTTTCGACTAACTTCAATGTCTAATTATGAACTACATTTTATGAATAGTATGAATTGTAAAAATCTAACAATCCAATTATCACTTGTACTCTAGTTGTCACTTTCAAACCATATTAATCTAAGCTTTCAAACCATATTAATCTAATTGGTCGATGCGGCAACTAGACGACTCTAGCCACCCCAAAGCTAAGAGTCCTTTTCCTTATAACATAGCAAAGTTACAATTTAAAACAATAAAAATTAAAAATTTAATAAGAAAAAAAAAAAAAAAAACCGTGAGTCACGAGCTGTTCATAGAAAGCATTCACGATAATATCTGCTCGAATGAACAAGTTGCGGAATTAATTTGAAGGAGACAGAGGGGTGACGGAGAGTTCAATGACAGTCTGAGCCAGTTGACCCTTTGTTCTCAACCTGATTTTCTTAAAATTACGTTTACTGTGACTGTTTTATACTCTAAAGCAAAAATCACGTACCATAAACATTTACTTAAACCGTCTATCAAGCCACTAATAAGAACTAAAATTAGATTTTGCTGGCTCAATCGTAATTTACGTTTAAAACCTTTCCAAAACATTAATTTGGGGCGTTAAATTCTCAATGATTGGAAGAAACGCGGACAAATTACAATTTCCTTGAGAAATATTAAACTGAGGTGGAGAAATAATTTAAATGGGTGAAGCCTGGTCCAGAAATCATTAAAATTCTCCATTTGTGGAAGATTGGCATGTGTCTTCGAGATTTATGGAGGGCAAAGCCTATTGAACATGATAAGGCTTTTTCTATTCTTATACCTGCTCTAGTCGTGGCCCTTGTCGTATTTTTCTGTGTGTTTCTGTACTATGATGGAGACATACAGTTGATGGATATTATTTCCTTCAAACCACAGGCACGGACACCGCCTGTTTCTTCCACAGCACCACCGCCTGTTTCTTTGAAAGTAAAAATGCCCATCTCTTCCAAAACACAAATACCTTCACAGTGTGACATTTATTCAGGAAAATGGGTTCACGACGATTCATACCCTCTTTACCCTGATGGAGAATGTCCATATGAGTGGAGATTTAACTGTAAAATCAATGGACGGAATGTCTCAGACTACACAAAATGGAGATGGCAGCCTACACATTGTAAGCTTCCCAGGTATTAATCTATCATATCATCTTATGTTCTTCAATTCTTCTGTTGCCTATTCTATTAAACATGCTTTATAACTTATGTGGATTGAATTTAGAGGTTATTAATAAGTGTGTTAAAGGTTGAATCCCATGGAAATGGTGGAGGGACTGAGGGGAAAGAGGCTAATGTTCGATGGGGACTCTATCAATCGGAATCCTTGATCTGCATTTTATAAACAGTTGTGCCTCCAACTAGAAAATATTTTGGTCGGCCAGCAGATGGAGCTACTTCCTTTGTAGTTAAGGTAAGATTTTTCCTGTATAACCTCTGAGTTTTCATATATCTGGAAAGTGTTGCGTTGTATTCACTTTTTAAGGTATCTATCGTATATGTTTGTAAGGTTGACCCTTCAACCAAGCAATAGGTTATTTATTATTTTTGGGAGGAATTTATCCTATATTGGTTGACCCACCAGCCTCACAAACGTGTGTAATGTTTAAGCTGAACCATAATAATCCTGTTATTTTGATTAGAGGTTTAACAATGGTTGAATGGTGAATTGATGCAGGATTATAACTTTTCAGTCAAATTTTATTCGGCACCTTTTTTGGTGGAACAAGGCAGCATTAAGAGTGGTAATGGAAGCAAGGAAGTATTAAAGCTAAATGTAATAGAGAAGCATGGGGTTTATTGGAGAGATGTCTATCTATTGGTCTTCAATATAGGACATTGGTGGACACACGGGAATAAAGTACAGTTGTAAGGCCTTTTGCACTCTTTTGTTTGTTTCAAGTTTGAACACGGATCTACTTATTCACTTGAATATTGAAACTTACACAAAAGCACTAAATCTGGGTTCTTGGTGAGGCACTTGCAATTTGTTTTTATCTAAACGAGTAGTCAACAAAATCAATAGACTCCCCTATAAATTTTTGGTTAACAATTTATTTAACAACTTAACCAATTGTTTTTACATAATTAATCATTAAATTAACAAGGAATTGTTAATTATTGGTTGCTATAAACATTTATAATATAAAATCTTTTTAATCCTTGATCAAAACCTTTGTGTATATACCGAAAAAAAATATTTTATGGAGGGTGACTATCTTTACCCCGAGTTGGATCCATTGATTGCCATGAACAAAGGATTGACAAAATGGGCCAACCGGATAGGTCACAATATCGATCCTGCTAAAACCAAAGTATTTTTCCGTGGATTTTCTCCCCATCATTTCAGGAAAAAATCACAACACTTTCCCTTCACTCTTACTCAAGTTATGATTGAAAATATATTTGAATAGAACTAATTATGATTGGGTATTGCAGGTTATAATCAGTGGAATGAACCCAAGGAACATAAGTGCAATTTTGAGATAGAGCCAATATTTAATGAGTTGTACATAGATCCTTATCCCGAAAGAATGATAATGGTAGAGAAGGTTTTAGCCAAAATGAAATTTCCAATTTCACTCATGAACATAACAAGGTTGTCGGACTTTAGAAAGGATGCTCATCCATCGCTTAACACTTTAAGAAAAATGAAGAAGTTAACACCAGAGCAACGTAATAATCCAGATCCGTATGGAGATTGCAAACATTAGTGTTTTCTGGGGTTGCCCGACATTTGGAATGAGTTCTTGTACGAGAGCTTGCTTGTGAATGGCCTATTTGTTTCCACTTCTAATTGAGTTCATGGTGTTAAAATTGTAGACCCACTTTTTAACACTAGCAATACAATGATCCGAGATCTTGGTATGGAGATTGCATTCATTTGTCTTTCCTTAGACCACCCCGTAGTCGGTCATTTTATGGGAGCTTCCTCATGAAAGGCCTACTCGTTTCCAATTCTATTTGAATTCTGCTATAATATTTAGAGCAATTCAATCACAATGATCTAGATCTGGAGATCGCAATCGGTGGTGTTTGCTCGAATCACCTTGACATTTGGAAGGAGGAGTTAATGTATCTAAGCTTTAATCCAATTCATGGTGTTTAAATTTTACTCTCACTTCAAATAGAGGGAAAATTGCAAGTGGTGTTCGATATAAAAATGGTGTATCTATGGAGCATTTTGTGTGTTTATGTGAAAATAATGGGTTTGCAAATGAAATAAAGAAAACTTACTTTATTGACTAGCTTCTATGTGTAATTATGAACTACATTTTATGGATGGTATGCGTTGCGGTTTAATTTTTCCGATTTACGAATCGTAAAAATCTAATAATCCAATTATCACTTTTACAAAGTGTATCACATAATAAGTTGCAAGTCAAAGAAAAGCCTTTTAGCTTAGAGGCACTTATGTTAGGAAACACTAAAATACGTACATGTTTTTAAGGTTGTCATGGAAGTTCATTCCAGTGAGTGTCGCCTCTAAACTCTCTTAGAAAGGGATATAATTAATTCTATGTGCAAATGGTTGAGTTCTACACTCAGTATAAATATCAATATATTGTGATAATATGGATATAAATATCAATATATTGTGATTTTTATGTTAGTAGAGGTGGTGTTATAAAGTAGTGGTCATACATAATAGTTAGTTGGGTGCAAGATAAATATGTTTGTTTGTTTGGTTTTTTTTTTTTTTTTTTACCATAATATCTCTAAAATAAATCAATCCTTAGTTGCAAGATTAGTTATATTTACTTGGTTTTTCTTTCTTTTTCTGTTTTCATAATATTCCTAAAATAAATCAATTATGTTTTCATAATATCCCTAAAATAAATCAATTTAAATTATTGACCTCTAAATACATACTTCTTTTAGTGCATTTAGGAATTGCTTCTGCAATTCAAAAATAGGAAGTTGCCTTCCTGCCCACCTTTTATATTAGCACACTTTGAGTAAGCACTATACATAATTGTTTATAATATATATTATGAATGAAAGGTATTGTTATGCATGCCAACCCATCCTCCTTGGTATGTTACATGCATCGTTGTGTCGTTTACAGTGTTAGACCCTGTCAACAATTTAATTCAAGTGAAGTGGCCGTGGAAATGGGAACCAATTATTTAGATAGTAAAATGACCATGGAAAAATAGGTGGTGGGGACGCCTATTATAAGGAGCAATGCATGCACCATTCCGTTAACATTTTGTATGCATCGTTGTCACCTGTCTTCCACAGAGCCTACGCATAGAAAAATGTGAAATTGATGTGAGAGAAGATTATTTGAATCACCGGTAGGTTCTCAAAATTAATGATAGCCAATCACTTGGAAAGCACACTGCAAGTCATTGGTAGAAGAATAAAACAACATCGAATCTTTTATGTTCTCATTTTTAATTGAAGCAATATTACTTTGTTTTTGCAATGGTTCTACCATTTTATTACGTTGGTTTGGTTCACTTTAGTAACGATATGTATGTCCCTCTGGTTTTTTTGAGCAACCGATATATTCATAAATAATAGACACAGTGCATGTCAAGCATTTTGTGGGATATTGTCTATATCAAGTGTTAGATCTCTTTGTATTTTCATATGAACGCTTCTAATTTTCTATGTTAATACGTTATATTATAGGTTATAATTATTCAATGTATACCGTTTAATATAAAACAAATAGTAATCATGTAGTGAGATTCACCAATAAATAAAATTTGGGATGAAGAGAATTCTGAAGACTTGTTTGTAGTGTTTGGGAATGAAATATTTGTAATGATTTTTAGAAATGGAGAGACCTTTTTTTTTTTTCTTAACATAAGTATATTGTGGGTAGTTATTTAATTAAAAATTTATATTTGGGGTTGTCACACAAAAGTAGATTATAATATCATGGGAACATTTAATTGAGAATATTTAACTAGTATGCCTCAACTACATTTATTCGTAAGCACATTGTGATTTATAGTGATAAGTTATCTCACTTTTCTGAATGTGATATTCTCCTAAATTGTATTATGAGTGCTTTTAATTTTTGACTAATTTACAACTAAATATTTCCTCATGTAAATTTTACATAGTGAACATTCTCATAGATACTTAATCGGACAAAGTTTAAATAAAATTTCCCTTTATTGGGTTAAATGTATACCTAATTTTAAACTCATCACAACATGGTTGTAACTCCTCCATTACCACCATTCATAACAAGAGAAATATTTAAGAATGTGAATTCACACTACAAATAGATCTAGACACATCATGATATCAAGGTTCCAACCAATATGACACAAATGATATTATCACTTCACAAAGTATGGCTACATAATCAAGTTGTTTAAGGATTTAACAATGATGAATCTAACATTACTATCCATGACAACATATAATCTAACCGGGAGATGAGGGGCCTTACTGACTCCTGTTGATATTTAAAGGTAAACAAATCCCCAACACAATACCCCTAAGTAGTCATTTCAACCACTAAAATTTATAGCAAAATAGAGGCTTGCAAGATGAGGAAGATACCTTTAAAAACCTATGCAATGTTTCCATTGCCTTTCTATCAATAGAGTTTCATAAGGCATAAAAAGATATAGTAGTAAGATGGTAGAATTTCAAAGGGGTATAAACTCATGGTCGATTACTAGAAACATCTATCAAGCAAAATAAAGGAAATGACCATGAAAGAGGAAAGAGTAAGGCACCACAATAGTGATATAAGATTGTTAGACGAGATAAGACACTCTAATCAATAGTATGTGACTAAAGGTTTTCATCATATAAGTGAGAAGAAACTCAAGTAGGTGGGGTCCACTTAGAGTAACTAGTGAAGCATTAAGATATATCCCTAGTCAAATTTGATTTATGATAGTAAATTATGTATCCTACCATCCCTCAATATTTTCCCTAATCCTTATGACCTCAATCAAGGAACTATAGGACTCTATGAGGATTAGGCAATGGTGTGAAAAGGAATTGGCATTAAATGATTGCTATGAGACCTTATGCCCTAATCAGATAAACCTACCACACATGAAAGGACCTCAAAGTTTTTAATGAGGATAACTGTGGAGTTAACTTTTAACTAGGATAGGGGGTATACCAATGGATTATATCACACATATTTTCTTATGGTTGACTTTTTGCTTGTAATAATTACGTTTTTGTTTCCTTTTGTTTGATTTTACATTTGATAGAACATGATTTTAACTTTTCTTTTGGATTTTATCATTTCTCCTATGTACGGATTCAAAAGGCTAATCAAATGTGTATGAAATATGACTAAAATGAGAAATTACACCTAATCACCACAAAATAGAACCTAGAAAAGATGATGCATAGGTACCTCTAGACCTACCCTAAGGTAAGGGTACAATATCATCCTGAAACCTAAGTGTGCCTTAAATGAAAGGAGCGGGATAATTGAAACATGAAATGTTGTAAGATTGATATAATGATGGATAAATATAATAGCTGATCATAAAAAGGATGTAAATGGTGTTTCATATGAGATGAAGGATAGAAAAAGATGAACTAGGTAGTATAGAAATTGTACATTGCTAGAGATGGAAAGAGATATAAGTACAAACCTATGGTAGGTTCAAAATAAATATTAAAGGTGATAATATCAAGTAAAATATAAAATCATAAGATGGATAGATAATATGCCATAAGATCGAGAAAGACACAATTGGAAAAAATAAACCTAAAGGATGTCGTAGTTTGTAAATCATGAGTATATACAATCGTACATAAATAAACAATAATAAAAGATTAAGAAAGATGCAAATAGTAAAATTAGATAATGCTTGAAATTTAATGAATGATGGATGTTGAATCTGCGGATTCAAGAGGTGGAAAAAGGAATATAGAAGACATAGCATGATAATCACATTAAAACCGGAAGGAGACAAATTGCTTCTATTTGATTCGAGGTATGTGCAACACCTAGGAAAGTTACATATCTAGTGGATGGAACTTTTTTCTTTCATCACATCTTAGGGATGAGTGCATGCGAGCTCTGAAGATTAAACAGAGATATACTACCGAGACAATTCAACTAGTGTAGTAGGCTTAATCCTTACCATAACTAAGGGCCACAGCCATTTATAAAAGGAATAAGGTTAGCATCCAATAAATGTCGTCGTTATTTTTAGTATGTTTTATATGCCTAAGCGCTATACCACCACATATGTATAAGGCATATTGTGTGCATGTGGATGTGGTGCCCTTTTGTGAGGAAGGATGTTAGAAACAGAAAGCTAATGTGGAGTAATAAATTTTGCCGAGTATACATTGATGAGTCACCATTTTGGGAAAAGGGAAAATGCCTTAAAATTAGATGACATGGATCCAAAGAGAAAGGAACGACCTTCATGATCAAAAGATGGAAGAAGAGTAGAGAAGGAATGAATTAACGGTCACGCTAGAAGAGGCAAAATAATTAACCATGGCACCAAAAAAGAAAACCCAAAGATAAATCACCGACGGTAACAGGTAGCCAGAAAAGGAATAAAATAAATGTCCCATTAATGAAAATAAGATACCCCAAAAATTCATGGGTGTTATGGATGGGAGACCAGAGCAGGTCGATTTTTTTGGAAGATATGAATCACAAGATGGAGATCACAATAGCCACGGTCAAGGAAGAGTTGCACATGCAGGTTAGAAAGGGGAAGAAAGAAACTTCTATGGAGAAATAGAGAGGGTCTAGGGTAATGGCACTATGGGAACTTAAACAATTATCCACATGAATTGATGATGTGGGAATTGTCTAGAGTTCATGGTGGCCAAATGTATTTGGTCGAAGAAGCGTCAAGCTGAATGGTGCAAGCATCAGTCTCCCAAATAAACGAGAGACTTGAAATTATGGCTTATATTGTATTATACCAGGACCGGACCATTTTTGACTAAGGCATTGTTACAAGGAACTAATCCTATGAGCTAAGGGGTATTATAGATTTATCTACTAGGGTTACGTCGTGATCTATCACCCAAAATCTAACCCATGTAAACGTCATCACGTGAGGTATTTCCCCTTGTAATAAGGATTGTAGAAGAGGATGTGAAGAATAACTTCATACAATATGTTGCGAAGGAGTTGTGTGTGAATGTTCGAGAGTCACAAGAGTTGGGGAAGACATTTTTGTATTGTTCCACCTTGGTGCTTCTCATCACAGATCCTCTCAATATACCCAAGCATTTATCCTTCAACACGCTATCAAAAGGAACCATAGAGTAGTGCTATGTGGCATATGGGTGCCCAAGATTCATGGGAGAAAAGTACAAGGTGGGGATACACATTTGGTGTCGAGAACCTCTAGAAAGCTGTTAGGGGTTAACGACATACTATTGTGGAGTTGGTTGCCACATATGAGGTATCTCTGGATCTTTGCATGAATCTAAACCATATTCTTGCACAAGTCCACAAGGTGGATGAATTATGGACAAATAGGAAGATCCTACCTTTTTGGGTCACTGTAAGGTATTTAGAGAGATCCTTGGATAGGTCAGTAAGATGTAAAGTGAAATGATTGAAGTTATAGTTTTGGATATAGACCGAGAGTTATTATAGAGGGTATTGTTTATCGTAACTAAATTGAAGTCTCAAATGACGAGGATTCAAAAATGACTCCTAGATGTTTTGGATGATGAAATGATGTAGGTGCAAATCAATGGAGAATGGGTTAATAATACGTATCAAAAAAATAAGCCACATATTGTGATGGGTGATAGAAGATTTTTCATGCAGAGCTTTAGGTTTACAACATGCAACATATTGTTAAAGAAGAAGAAATTTTTAGCACCGCCTTCCCCACCACTAAAAAGGAAGACCAAGAAGAAGAAGATAGGGATCCTCCACAAGAAGTTGAAAATCATTTCAATAAGTCTACTCCTTACTAAGGATGATTAATTATTGTAAAATACTATGGTTAAAGGAGACACAAGGTCGTCCATGGACAAATAAGAACCAATGAAATCGAGAAAAGGATGTCACGAAACAAAGAGGTGGGGAAGAAATTCTAAGAGATTGAAATATCAATATGAGCGAAAGGTAGGAATCAAGGATCATAGAGAAATTGTGCAATGTAGTAATTCTAGTTGTAGTAATGGAAGTAATGTAAATTTACAATATGAAATGTTTTATGATTTTCATGTATAAACATTTAGTTTTTAAAGATAGAATAATAATTGGGGTTCTGATGCAAAATTGTCTATTAATAATAGTGTTTATTAATTGTGTGATGTTTTTTTATGGTTATAAGTGTCATTTCTTAAATAAATGACCTCATCATGTACTTTGTGTCACCTACAACATTGAGGTCCTTATGGATCATGTATTATGCTTTAGGTGATACTTTCAAGTGCAATCTTGACTACCAATCCAATGTAGGAACAATCTACTCTTAAACGCATTAATTCTAGTAGAGATGGAGCCTAAAAACCCAACATTTGGTTTTGTTGTCGAAGATGTTGAAAGATTATTGCAAATGAAGAGATCCACACCAAAAATATGGAATTGGTGCATACTTGGGGGAACAAAACAATTAACATTGATTCATTGCATATGGACTTTATAATGCACCACAAAGGTGGGTGTGCACAACCAATACAATAGCGCAAAAATGGATTCCATGTGAATTGGGACCAAATATTGCTCTATAGACACATGAGTAGATGTAGATGGGCTATATGTATTACAAATTTTTAGGGTGGTATCAACAATAAGTTTGGAAACCAATTAATTATGTTATAGGTCATAAGCTATCTAATCTTCTAAATAGATGTATATAAGTAGTGTAGTAGTTAACATACAAAACCTCGAGGTAAATAAGTCTTTACGAATAAGGGTTTTTACATAGTACTATGTTTTTGTGCCTATGTATCATAATTATATAAATGTAAACGTAGCAATGGGTTGGTTGAGTCTTTGCACACAAGGACATAATGCAATATTAGAAGATGGAGAGAGATCCAATGGTATTTCGAGATGTTGTTGAATTGGAGTCATGCTCCAAAAAGAGAATGTGAATTTTGAGAAAAAAATAGTGGAAAAGCATGATGAGCCACTTGTGCAAAGTAGGTGAAAATAATTTGAGGAATTTATGGAAAAAGCAAGTGGTGTAATTTGAATTTTTGATTGAGGTAAGGGAATTAAATGCTTAAATGTGGAAACTTTCTTGACATCACCCACAATAATGTAGGGAAAAAGCTAGTAGAACCATTTCCATAACAAAGAGAAACTAAACAAAAACATATGACCAATTTGAAATTGGATTAAGAAGCAATAAGAGAAGAAAGTAATTGAGATGTGGAATACATTTTTATAACCAAAAAGTGTATATGGAAGCATAGAAAAAATGATCATGGATGAGCCTTCAAATAATGATCGAATGTAATCAAATCCGTGTTTATTAAGGAAGACCCAACTTTGGAATCCATAGAGGAGGAGGCAAGCTAAAAATAGTAGAGATATGAATAAAATGCTCATGTAGAAAAATGAAGGGAAATAAAAACAAGGGAATTGGAAAAAGAGAAAGAAATCTAGGCCAAATTATTGATAATCTAGTTGGAAATGGAAAATAGGATTCTATTGACGAAATTCCCGACATGGTGAAGGAAGAGGAGGCGATTAAGACCTTAGTACTTGGGATTGAAATAACTAATTTCAATTATACAAAGAGGTTGGCTTATAAAAACAAGGGAGAGAGGAGAATGGTGATATTGGAAGAAGACATCCTTCCATCAAGGATGAAGTTATGGAAATCCACCCATCTTTTGTGGGAAAGTTTTATACAGAAGTGCCATGTTGGGGCATTACCAGATTTGAACCGAACATTGATGTCATGGGAAAAATGCATAAGCAACTACAGAGAGGGTGGTAGAACAAGTGGATGGTTTAATTAATAATTTCAACTTCTCCATAATTTTTAAAGGCTAATAGAAGTAGGTCATTGAGGAAAATATGGAATTTTTCCACAGATTGAACATAAAATGAAGAAATATGTTAGGCATAAAATGCAGATAGAAGCAAATAATTGAGACACAAAGAACCATGAGGTGTATGAAAAGCTAATTGATGAGCTTACAAAGATCAAAACCCAAGATACCCTCACCCATGAAATCTTAAAGGATACCCTTGGAACATTGGAGAAGGAACAAAAGGACTCGGTAGGTATGATGAAGAATCACGGGAGGGTAAAATTGGATTGTTATAGGCTTACATTACATTAGAGTAGGAAGATAAGGATAAAGCTACACAAAAATGTCACAATGGGTTAGCCTATTAGAGGCATTTAAGATAGCAATCTCGATACTGGGAAAATAAATAATGTAGGTGTTTTTAGGGTTTGTTAAGTTTGAATTTTTGTGGGACCATTGTCCCTATTTATTTTGTAAAATTTTGAAGTAGATAACCTTGTTCGAGGAAAAACAAGGAATTTATAGTGGGAAAATGTTGAGAGGGAAATTTTTGGGTTTACCTATACTATTTTTTATATAAGTGAGATATGTTAAGTTAACCACACTGCAAGATTATTTTTACCACATAATTTTTTGTTTGTTTAGCATAAATGTTATAGAGCAAAAGCTCGTATATGTGAATGATCGGGGATTTGATTAGTATGTGCTAGAAAGATGACACTTGGATAACAACTAGCCTCCACTAAGGGGGAATATACACAAGAATATACTTAGTAGTCATCTACCATAAATAGGGGTTTGCATAGTACTTCAAGATAGTTGGTATAGGTTAGACATTACGAGCGAGTTAGAAATATGTAGTGGTAAGAAATTTTTTTGTTTTTGGTTGGGAATAAATGACTATATAAGGGTTTGGTATGTTGGAATGAATAAGATTTATTTAATATTTTGTGATAGTAAAGAATATAATGGTGAATAATTGTCATTTGTGTGTATTTTTCATTAATAATACCATATCTAATGTTCATAACTTACAATTATCTCATGCATAGGCCCTTATGATGAACTCAATTGTGCTTTGGGTGAGACCTTCTTGCATGCAAACCTAATTGAACATACAAGTGCAAGAAGAGTATTAATTTGTAAAAAGAGTGTTAATTTGATCACAAAAGACTAAACCCCCACAAGAATTAGGAAGACAATATTTTCCATCACTTAATTGAGGATTGGGTAGTTTCATTATCACCATGTTTATAATTGACAAAGATGTTCAATTTTTGTGGGTAGATATTGAAAATGTAATTTTTTTAGTTGTACACTTACTAATTCCTCAAATTTAATAATGGAGTTAGCTAAAAGAGTATGTTATTAATCTAAATCAACAATCGGAAGGGTCGTCACTAAGATTAGGTAGGTGTATTTCCCTTACAAAAATTTCCAAATGAATTCATTTGAAGATTAGGATCATCTGAACCATTATAAATAAGGGAAGGTAATATAACTCTAATAGCCATAGAGGTTGTATATGGATCCAAAGGTTCCTTATAAATAGATAAGAATATCCTATTATTTATGGGAGGTTATAGAATTTGAATCCCATCTATATTTACTAGAGGATGTGGGAATGGATATTGATTAGGAACACCCCACCAAACATGTTGAGGTTTATTGTTCATGTGAACAAGGTTTTCTTGCATTCGAAATTTTTTTATTATTATTACTAGTAGCTTGTTGGGATTGGTATATGATTTAAGGTGTTCATTTGGTGTGATGAATGGTATTGTGATTGTCGCATTATTGATCATGGTCACATGCCATAACACCTTTTAAAGTATCTTACTGACCATAACTTCATGATCAAAGTTGGAAACAAGAAATTAATGGTAGGTGAAGACACATAAATATTTATCCTTCCCAAGTGAGGGATCCTAATTACTATTCACCAACAAAATATATTCTCATTATACCATATGTGAGTAGGATGATAAGTATCGATAGGTGTGTGATAGGGCTTGGGGACGCATTTCCTCAAATATTTTGTGGAGAGAGGTTGGTGAGACTCTTTATGGGAAGAATAAGGTTAAGGGATATTACTTCCATTGGATCTATGAGGGGCTAAATCAATATTATGAATGGCCCTTCAAAACAAATTCCTAGGATTAATCTATCATTTATAGCATTGTGATTCTTAGGTCTTATTATAACATGTAGGTTATTTCGATCTTAAACCGAGGTTGATATTGCTTCACCCATTTTTTTATCAAACATGAAGGTAAAATAGTATTTCCTTTTATCCCTACTCAATGGCATCCCCAAAGTGATAGGATAAATGGACCTAACCTTATATTAAAAGTGAGGTTCTACAAAGAATGAGCAATATTTGATAAAGAGTATCATTGGTAAGGGTTTGGTTGGTTTTGTTACAAAGGGTTTTCCATTTATTAATGAAGGATTGGTAAGTTTCATTCTCATCCTCTTTTCCATTGACAAATATGTTCATATTGTTCTATGGTATATTTTGAGAATGTAATTCCTTGAGTAGTAGTTTTACAAGTCTCTCAAAATCAACAACATTTGAAGTTAGTTAGAAGAATATGGTACCAATATAAAGTATCACCTATAAGGGTGTTAGTTAATACCTAAGTGGTGACATGGGAATTTTATTTGATCTAGTAATTGTTTTCATTACTAAATGATTTAATTTGAATATTAGGGTCGGTTGACTGTAATAAGTAAGTGAGGTGATATCTCTAATATCCATAGTAGTTATATAGGGCTTCAAAGGTTCATTATGAAAATATTATATTACCTCATTGGCTATGAGAGATTGTGGAATCGTAATCCCATTGGTATGTATAAGAGGAGGTGGGGTGGACATTGATTAGGAATGCCCCATTGAATATGTTGAGGTTTCTTGTTCATGTGAGAAAGTTTTTCTTGTATTTGAAGAAATTAGTATTTAGTATTATCTTACATTGTTAACTCATTTGATTAATGATTTAAAGATGTTTTGATTTGGTCGTTAGGATATTTTTAGTAGGTTTATTGGTGGTATCACCTGCTAGCTAAGAATAAGTAGTATTAGATATAAATATAGGAAATATATGTCGTGTATTACCCCATTAGTTGAAGAGATTCCCCAAATGGATCAATATTATCCCATGTGTGCTTGGATAGACTCATGATGTTTTCTAGCCAAATACGATTAACATTGGATGAATTATTACATTTCAAGCGTTTAATTAGCATAGAACTCATCTATGTCATTATTCTCTTACTTGAATGCTTCATGTTGTGGATTACGATATGAGATATAGTGTTCCTTCTATTGATGTAAATGGCATGTATTTTTAGCATTGGTGTTAGACATATTGCAATCAAAGTAAAAGGATGTTGGATTAAGAGTGTAATCATAGTTTTTCTATGAGAACCAAAGTGTTTTTTAAGTATTTTGATAGTTAAATAGATGATTAATCTTGGAAGAGTTTAGGAGAGATTTTGATAAAAATGTTTTGTAAGGAAAAGTTAAGAAATAAATGATAAGATAACGTGATGAAGACTTGGTTATAGATAGAGTAATATTCATGTCAAATTCACTAGATTCTATGTAAGAAAACAATGGTATAATAAAATATCCTCTTTCTCTTTTGGGTAATATAGACCAGGATTATAAAGGTTCCCGCTTAAAATGCATAAAAGAGGGTTGTAGGTTACGAAAGATGGTGATCTGTTTACACCCTAAAAAAACCCCATAGAATATATATTACATATAAGTATGTCCATTATGTAATATATATAATAATATGAATAAATTAATCCACATTAACCATAAAATCTTGAATATAGCTATTAATGCATTAAACAATTTATATAATAATGAAACGAAAACATAAAACACAAGAAGGGATAAAAACTTAATCGTGCAAAGTGACATAGAAGTGATCGAGGTGTAAAGAATGGTTGGAATATATGATCTAAACCTAAAAACTATTTGTCTCATAGATTATCCATAGAAACGGACCGGTAAAAACCACACGAGATCTTCTTGGGTCATACTATAATTGGGTCCTGATATATATGGTTTCGAACATAAAATTGTTGACCTCCGTAACTTTAATTTTGTGTCACTATTCTATGAATATTTCTCACTATTTATCACTAAGTTTCACACACCTTCAACACTACTTGTATTGACCTACAACAAATAAAAACCCTAGATACCTGCAACAAACTTCATGAAATGATTAGATAATAAAATGAAAAACTCACATGTGGTTGAGTCTAGACTGACCTAAGTGGTTAACCCAGGTTGTTGATATAATCTAGGAACTCCATTACATCCCCTTAAGAAGGATTCATATCTCATGTAGTTCTCCTAGTGTTGGTGCAAATATTGTATGCAATATAAGCAAACGCCTATGTTTCCCTCACGTCTATTAACACAAATAATAGAGGGAATAACTATCGATAGAATATAGATGTGCCCAACATAGTAGTAGTGTTGTGTGATGTAATTTAAATGATAATTACAATACCCATTCTTCCTTAATATCTTTGGTAATGCTTGAAGTTGCTTTCTCTTACTAAAACGTATCTATATGACCTTTGAATTCTTAGTAATGGAGGAAGCTAGACTCTTGAACTGGTTTGATTGTTTGAGATCTATGTGGTGGTTATTCTAAAGGATGAGCATCTCTTTAGGAGATCCTTGAGTGAATTAGTATATATATTTTGCAGTAGGAGTTTTAGAATGCCAACGAGAGAAATAATTGCATTTGAACTTACTTGTATATGATTATGTAGGTTAGGTATCGATTAAGGCCAACCTAGGGAAGATGAAATGTTGTACTTAAGATATTCAAATTAATAAAAGATTCATTAGAAGAGAGGGGATGAGACAATATAATTTTTCCTATACTTGTGGTATAATTTTTCCATAAATGATGTACGGTGTCATATAGGGATTTAGTAATGACATAGTCAAATTCAGAGAAAGGTCCCTAGGATATAATAGTACTCTAGATAATTAATGTTTCCTAAATAATGACATATTAGTGTGTAGGTATTAGTAAATCATGTGGGAGAGAGAAATATATGTTGATTAAGCTTATAATGTGGGCATAAATCTTTGTATTAGAGAAAATCCAAACTTGTCATTACCACAAGATAAGTTACCAAATTTGAGTGTTTACAGACTAGAATGTGATGTTCCACATTTTCTTAGAAATATAGGCTTCCAAATCCTAAGTATAGGATAGTGGAGTGACATCTAACTAGGTCCTTGTTATAGATTTATTGTAACAAGATATATATATGTAAGCTAGGATTATAAATATGGATTAAAGGATTAATATATTGTATATCTCAAAGGGTAGATTGTAAGGTAAGTACCAATAGATAACGATGCAATAGATTAATAATATGATACTTTACTTTGACATATGCATGTAAAATTAAAAATACATCAAATTTGAAATGACATAAAGGAAATAAGAGTTTAAAGATGCTTACCTTTGTATAGACACCATTGGTGCATTAACTTCCTCCGGGGGTTATAAAAACCTTATGAGGGAGTTAGTTTTAGAATCACAAATGAATAGAATAAGACCTATAAAATCCACATGTTGAAGGCTCCAATGGTTCTATAAATCATAGAAAGTGTAGTGTTGGGAAGGTATAAGTCATCAAAAATCTAACATGAATATATTTTGTATAATTGTGCAATCCTAATATAGATGTCTAACCTAAATAAGAAAAATTATAGAATATCTAATGCTCTCTTAGAATATATTGAGAATGTGAAGATATTTTTTTATAAGGAAAAGAAGAAGAAGGGACGGGTAACTCAATAGTCACCTTATTTTGTATAAAACTATGTAAGTGCATTGTGTAGAAGGTTAATCCTTGATTTAAATTGGAATTAATAGTGAATTTTTGTGTTTAATTTTAAAATATGTTTGATTTCTTATTCAATAATAAGCATTCCAGTTTATGTTGTATATTCTTGTTCATATCTCTATCTTCCTACTATTTTGTCAATTATTGATGCGGGAGCATCGAAACATGTAAAAAATCAAGTTTTGGATTTGATGTAAATTTTAGTTTTGAGTAGTTTAGGAGGTCATTTATAGAGATTTTTTTATGGATTACAACTTATTTGGATCCTTCAATGTGTGAGAAAGAGTGATTTTGGGGTTTCCCTCCAAAATACACATTCAAATATTCAAATTCCTAGTTTGTTGTTAAGAGGTCTAGAGTTCTAGGTGTGGAGTCTTAAGATGATGTAAAGTTCATAAAAGGTCATATGAAATGTAATTAAAGTGTTATCATTTAACCAAATGGATTTAACCATATGTTAGTGAGATTTACTATGGTTGGAGTACAAGTTATTTGTAACTTCCTTATTTACGGTATGTAAAAAGAGCCTCCATTCAAATGGTTGATGTAGGTAGGTTTTAGGAGTTAAAAGATTCAATTAGTAGGTTGAGAAGAGGAGGTAGAAAATCCTTGAAGGCTCAGGAATCTAGAGATGTATCTAGGGAAATATCGGTTTGTAGAATTTCTTAAAGACAAGCTTAGTAAATATGAAGATAATGTACATATTTCATGAATAAGGAGGTTGATACTTGTTATTCATAATATATTGTGATGGTTACATTCTTGGAGTGGTAGGAAGGGGTATTTCAATGAGAATGAATTATATTTAAGCTCTAGAACAAGTGAAAAGACACAATAGTGAATATTGTAGGTAAGGATTTATTGCATTGTTTCTTGTATGATTGTGAGTAGACATGTTTGACATGATTCTCTAAGTCTTGTGGTGAATTTATGATTTGTAAATACGTGGAAATGCATACTTCGGGATATTTTGTATAATTCCTTATTGGTAGAAATGTCTAAAATCTAGTGACTCGAACAACATCTTGTTATGAATACTAAATTGGTAGTTGGAAGGATTTACATGAAGTTACGAACTAGGTATCCTTGAGAGGCCTTAGAGGAGGTAACTAGGACCTGGTAGATTGGTTTTAATCTTTTTAAAAATATTTTCTAGACATGAAAATTAAAAAAAAAACTATACAGATGGCTCTTAGGTCCGAGAAACCTTGTCCTAGGGTTTGATAACAAGGAATAAGTATAACTCAACAATCAATTGGTGAAAGTGGATGAAACTTGGTGAATAGTTTGGTTTAGGGTCAAGGAAGATGTTCTAAATTTTCTATAAGTAAATACAAATATTTAAGGATAAAAACGTGGTAAATAAAACAAGACCCCATTCTTTTCCACTCTTTGAGCCAATTTGATAGTAATTAATCTAAAAACTTGGTTTTGTGAAGATAGACACGCTAGAAAGGAGATTCATAGTGGGTTAAAGGTGTTTAAGGTCTTATAAAGATTAAATAAGGTCACATGGACTAAGAAAATGAAATTTACACATGATCTTGGTTACAAACAAGAAATCCAAAGATAGGGAAATATAGAAAAATAGTAGAATAATGTTGTGTTAGAGAAATGTTACAAGGTGAGAAAGATGTTATAAGAATGTTATTTGACATAAGAGGATTTGGATCTTTGTAATTTTGTTTGAGGGGAAAAGATGAGGTTTCTTAGTTCCAGTCTTTTTTACCAGTTAATTAACCCTATATAAGGTCTATAAGTGTTAAAAACTTGTGTGAGCAGTCGAGATATGGTGCATGTGATTCAATAATGAGAATTATAAAATACGAGAATAATTTAAGATAATTTATATGTAGATAATATGGGGTTAGAATTAACTCACTAAGTTATATCATGATAGTTATAATGGATTGTATTATTGCTCTTGTTTGGTATTTCTCCATCGTGTCAAGTATTGACTATGGTATTTATTTAGAGGTTTATAAGGAGTATTCTCCAAAATAAATACATGGGGAAAAATGACATGTACATGTGAATGTTAAGGGAACATATCGATAACAATAATATTTAAAACATTTAAGTAATCAGTTTAGAAAAATCCATAATAGAGTATGGAGAGTTAGGCACAATCATGAAGTCTTCCTTCTTAGTTATGTTAGTTTCTTGATGTATAACTTATTATTTTTCATATATCATTGGGATTGATAGTATTCAAGATGTGTAAAAGTGTAAAGAAGACAAATTGTGATGATATTATACTTCATAATAAGGTAAGAGGTTTCTAATTGATGTTGTCTATAGTTGATGTTCATTGTGGAATGTAGAGACATCATGCTAATGAAAGGTATGATAGTGTATATGAAGATTAGTGATAGTGTTTGAAATGCCTTGAGGAGTGTGGTTAAAAAAATAGTAGAGTATTGCAATAGATAAGAAGGGTCATTGAATAGATGAAATTGGTTTATGAGATATGACTTCAAGTCAAGTGCAAAAGCAGAGTGAGGGAAGAGTATTGAGTGTTTTGTAGTATTTTATGATTGGGAGTGATAACATGGGTTTAACCCACATTGTTTGAAAATTTAATCAACCTATGGTGTTTCCTAAGCTTTGTGTCCTATGTTCATTCTATATCAATTATGAAGTTATTGTTTATTGAATAATAAATCTTGTTGTTTATGTTGCACACTTTCTAATTGGAAGAACATAAATATATTCTCGACTAAAACCTATTTCATGTCTTGATGTTATGATCGAGGGACCTCTGCTAACAATGGTTCCATTTACGAGACCTACAAAATGTTAAGATGGATACATGGAAAAAGAGTATTTGGAACAAAGGATGCAAGAGAAGATGAAATAGTTTATGGAGAATGAAGATACTATGACTAGAATTTCTACTAAGAAAATTTTCTTCGGAAATATATATAGAGATATTCATGAGATTTTATGGTATAATCTTCCTAATTAGTTATCCATTTGGTTGTCTCAACCGAAATTTTACTATTTTAGACATGAAGACAGAGGAATATTAATGGACAAAGGAAAAAAAAATTTAAACATTGTGCAAGTTCGATGTTCCATGGACTTGTGTTGTATATATTTAGATACAAAACACAATCTACAAGTATGTAATTGATATTTATGTCCAATTTTTTATTCATTTGATTATGTTGAAGAATATTTTGTTTCTATATTGTGAGTAAATTTTGTTAGAGAAATCCCTTTGTCGATCCAAGTTGTTAGCTTTGGAAAGGGTTATAGTGCCAATTCTGCACAATATGGAGTGGTAGAGTAGGTGTAAAGGGATGTAATCCTAGGACATGAGGATAAAGGGAAAGGGGGTGGAACTAAATTGGAATCTTGAAGGGTCCAAGAAGTATCATAGAGAAGAAAAGAGAATAATTGAAATAATGCAGAGAGAATCCAAACATTGTAATAGATATGGAAGCTCGAAGCATTTATGAGGGAAAGATGAAACCAAATATGAGTAGGAGTAGATTAGGGAAAGTGGAAAAGAAAGGAGGAAAATAACCTCCCATGGAAACCAAAGAGAATATTGAAGCGAAAAGTTGAAGTGAGCGAGAGGGTGTAGAATGAGGACTCGATTTTGAAATTGAAGAGGAAACCAAGGAGCCAAAAATATAAAATGATGGTAGAATATTGTAAGTATTTAGAAGTAGGTTAATGAAGTAGTTGGTATTGAACTCAGAGAATCCATCATAAAAACCATGGTATTGCGTAGATAAGAAGACCTAATCTGTAGTAGAGAAATTTAACCAAATCCAAAGCACCCAGTGGAAGATAATAATACCCCTCTTCTAGGATATATGTCCCTTGAGAAAGATAGAGAATTAATTATGTGTGATTTTCTCAATGATTTGGAGAATATTTAAATATTACATGGGTTAAATCATCCATCCATAGTATAAATAGTGCTTCATATGAGAGATAGAAAAAAATGTGGAAGAAATATCAATAGAATTAAATTTATCATTACACATGCATCTATTGCATAGACTTACATCCAGGGGAGTTAGTGAAGTGAGGAATGTAGTAATAGTAGTTTGGTGAGTCCAAAATATAGAGTTAGCTTTCTAGAATCTGAAGAGTTAGAAGAAGAGAATCCTAAATCAAATAAGGTCATTGTAAGTACCAGTGTGAATACTAATCATCCGAGTGTAAAATTATATCTGATTCATAATTTGACCCATACTACTACACAAAGTCATCTAGGCAAGTCATTTAGGAATGGGAGGAATATGACTCATTATCCTTAAGCTGCTATATAAGTTTACAACCTTATGATGGGCTTGTTAATATAGAGAATTACTTACTAACTTGTGGCATGCAATGGAAGAAAAGAGAGTAAGAAATGATACTATTAACAAATGTGAATTCATATGGGAATTTCATGGAAGGAATTTAGAATTTATATATTCAATAAAACTTAGCAAAAAAACTCTTCAGAAGTGTAGGATGTGTGTACATAGAAATTTAAAATAAATGAGTGTGTAGGAGACACTATTCCATAGGTAAAGGAAATAAAGTAGAAACCACGAGATCCCGACATGGAATATGATATGAGGTTCTCGATGTAATAAACAAGACTGGTTTCAATTTTGATGAACTGAGAAAAGCATATTGTTTTGTAGAAGGATTCCATAGTAAGATTTGTTTTGCAATTATGCAAAATAAATTCAAAATTAAAGTTGATGCTATTCAAGTAGCTATCTAGGTGAAAAATATTGAAGGTTATGGAGATAGTTTTGTGTCTAATCATAAGAGAAAAGTAATATTAGATGTGATAATATTCAATCCAAGGTGATGAAATTTACATATGGCTTGGTTCCAAAGGTAATTGTGGTTGAGAAAGAGGGGTGAAAGAGTATGTGGATAGGGTAAAAAGACATTAAAATCTCCACCAAATTTCCTAAAAATATTTAACACCAAGACTCGGAGAAACCATCCCACCCCAAACTAGGGAATATGGTAGAGGAAAAATGAATTGGGTTCAGATTTATTAGGATAGGTTGACTCGGAGGGAAAGTATGTGAGGTTCATTTATTGGTAAGAATTTATTAGGAGTTATTTTTAGTGTTGATAGAGAAATGCAAGGAGAGCCCACTAGTTTGAAGGATGATGGCTATAAATATTTGGAAAACAAGGTTATCATGTTACTAAAAAAATGATAAGATTTAGCAAGGCATCATGAAGTTGAAGTACCTACAAATTGAAAATAAAAACCTCGAGTTGACTATCCAAAATGTGGAGATCAAAAAAATTAGGGGTAGAGACTACACCTAAAGGGACATGCAGAAGGAGATGAATCAACTCTATACTAGAATAAATATCTTTGAGGAGGAGTAGAATAAAATTAAGGAGGAACTCCATAAACTCCTCTAAATCATCAAAGAGGCTATAAAAAATAGTGTCACCGACATCTTCATGCTTAGGATGGTATGAAAGTGTCCATGGAAACCGAGGAACCCCGCCTCGGTAGTGGAAAGAATATTAATTTGGATGAGGATGGAGGTAAGATAAAGGACTAAGGTAAGGTTGAAGATTACCTCAACTTCTTATGAAAATAATAAGAGACCATTTGAAGGGCCTTGGAGATCTAATGTTTTGTAGTTGTTGGTGGATGAAAATTTGTTAACTAATGTCATAAACTTTCAACAATTATCTTTTGGTTTTGTTCCTCTTTTTTAATCTTCTTAGTTTTGTATAGCCTATATTTTATCTTTTGTAAAAGGGATAGGGCCCTTTCAATCCCCTAACTTTACCCTTATGAAAAAATAGGGTGTGACATAAATATTAAATTCTCTATCATCAATATTAACTAGTTTTAACCCTACAACAATGTCACTCTCAAAAATCTCTATCCTTCCTTCTCCCAAAATAAATCCCAAATATTTACTTGGGCACTTCTACAATATGCCAATATTTTTCCTATTAAATATCCGTAGAAACATTATAATCATGAACCTCAACATAAAATTATTAAACTCCACAAGCATCCTTTTCATTATGAATTGGCTCAAATTTTATAGATGAGACATTTACAATGTCACTTCCAATGTTTTTTTGCTACATGAAGGTTGTATTAAACCAATTGAAAAATTATCTTAGAATTTTTTGAACAAATATTTTCATTTAGATTGATGAATATTTTAAATGAGATGAATACGACTATATTCCATTCACTTAATCAAATGCCTTCATGAAAGATTGTATTTTTTAAAATAGATTTTGAGAAAGTTTTTATTTCCCACATGCGGTTCGCATATCCAAGCTTTGATGAAAGATAATTCACTATTTTTTTATACTACAAAAAAATAAATATAGGTATAAATACAAAAATTACATTATTGAGGCCAAAAAAATTAATTTATAAGATCCATGAACTTAATCAAATACCTTCATGCAATATTGTACAAAATTTTGAATTGGGTTTTGATTAAACTCTTATTCTTTTCATTCATTTTTAATCCCCACTCTTTTAAAGGTGGAGATTCCATTATTTGATTGTAATGTATTAAAATAAAAAATATGCTAGTAATACAATGAAATCTTGGAAAACTAATAATAAGCACGTAGCATAAA
Source organism: Taxus wallichiana var. yunnanensis (assembly GCA_018340775.1). NCBI lineage: Eukaryota > Viridiplantae > Streptophyta > Pinopsida > Cupressales > Taxaceae > Taxus > Taxus wallichiana. The sequence continues at coordinate 219,710,763 of CM031239.1, forward strand.
TATAATCATGAAATATTTAAAATCATGGATACGTTCATATTTTTAGATTTTTTTATGTAAGTTAGTTGCGAAATGTGTAACCACTTCTACATCGTAACAATGTACCAAATCATATTCAAATCAAATCACACCAATACTCACATATTCTTTTAATTTATAGTTTCATTAAATGTATTACAACCACACCATCTTCATGTATATAATTTATACATTCAAGATACACACTTTCACATCTTGCATCCACCTTGACAATTCCTTCTCTAACGTTTTCTCTTTTCAAGAAGATCTACTTTTTGTCCATGTGAAAATCCCAAAGCTATTAAAACTACTTGATATTAAATAACATGTTTAAGGAATTTTAATTCATTATAATTTCACTAACATTACCTTGTTCTTATGTAATGCTAATTTTGACCATGTCCCCTTGCTAAGACAAATGCTCATGTTTGAGATCTAATCGTATCATCTCTCTATCTTTTCTACAACTTGTTTATCTTTACACTATGTTTTTCATAAGTTTTGAGAATATTAATTAATCAAGTCAACATTAAACATTTGATATCTATGACACAACTTTTAGTTCTGGTATTCCTCTCTCCCATTCAAAAATGTATGGAAGGGTCAGGATGTAAGGTCTTGTCATTCCGACTTGTATGATCTTGCCCCTTCACATTCACTGACTCTGATTTCATTTTTAAATTCTTCTTTGGTTCATTCCATCTTCCTAAGGTTGGCCTTATTAGAATATTTCACCTACAGAAGGCTATAAAATAAATTTAACATCACTTTATAACTCATCTCGACACTCTTTATACAATATACTATTGCAAATATCATTCAAAAAGCATTTAAAGGCTTCTTAAATCTTCCTAAACTAGTTTTACATCATCTTAAGTCTTCCCCTACTACATTATAAAGCACTAAACTAGGTAAAAGAGTCTGGATTCAACCATTTCCAAGCATGAAGGTAAGAGAAAAGTCACTCTAATAATTGGAAAAGGGTTTCAATCAACAAAGGGTTAGGTCACATAAATGAGGCACACCACATCTCACTATTATAGCATTGAATACATTTTATACTATGCATTTATCATAGTATCTTTGTGTTAAGAGAGATGAGGGCACCCCTAGGGTTTGGTTAGCTCTTTACACTGTATAAGCACCTAGGAGAACTATATGAGGCTTTATCCCATAAAGCGGGCATGTCTTGTAATACTTGGATTGCATTAACAAATGTGAGTATGATTTCCAAGGATAGTATAGCATGTTGTCCACTCAAAATTTCCCCTGCTTTCGAGAAGTTCAAAATTGAATTTTTTTAACGCCTTTTCTGTTGTCCTGGTAATGTGAAAAGTTAAAAATTGGGAAGAATCTACATTTTTGGGTCATTTTGTGTGATTTACGGGTCTACCGGACATTTTTGTCCTAGATGTCCCATGTTCATTCGGGCTCCCTGTTTGCCGATTGGCCGATTTACCCAAAGTCCGCTTCTTTCATGCCCGTCAAATTTTTGTCCCAAGTAACACAAGTTCACCCAGGCTCAATGTTCACTTTTCACCCGATTCGGCCAAATCGCGTACTCCACGTACTTTTGTCCCTCATGTCCCGAAAGCATTTGTGCATCTTTTTCCGCATCGCCCGTGCGCTTTCGCGTCCCACGTGTCCCAAATGAACCAAAGGCCATCCAAGCTAATTTTTCCCGCTCTTCCCAAATATCTTTCTTTTCAAGTTGGTAGATGTGTATTTAATGCACATTTATTGTCTTTCTCTCTCCCAAATGGCTATATAATGAACTTCCCCTATGCATTTTTGCACACTGCTTTCTTGCTATCTATTGCTCATACCCTTGCGATCAAAATTTCTGCGCGCGTATCCATTCCCCCTGTAATTTCATCTCGAGTCCAGACTGTAACCTTGCTTTTCAAATTACTATCAACATGAAGATTAAATTCCAAGGTCAGGAGAAAATCTCACCACTCGAGTCTGCCGTTCCCGATATCGGGGACAGTGAAGTTCACCACCTTGACTTTGGGGATTTCTGGGCAAGAATGACAGACTCGAACCCTTCTCCTATGGCACAAATGATTCATGATAGCGGCTTGGAATTCGCTGGTGGTTTCCCAATCTCAGTACAATGCGTAGATACAGTACTCTCCTGCGGTGCTCATTTCAATCCTGACTCGAGTGAGCTAACGAATGTGCATGGGGAACTCATTGCCAAGCTTGATGCTACCACCATTGGCACTACCCTAAGGATTCCTGAGATGGAAAATTCTATAGTAATCTCTCAAAACCAGGCACAGGCCCTCTTCGATTAGGACAGTGAGAAATACAAGGCACGGGTGGTGAAGTCCTGGCTTAAAAACCCTAAAAAGGGGCGTCCCATCTATCCAAGGTTCTGTTCCATGCCGATTTCAACGAGGAACTATCAGATTTTATAATCCTACTGGCTCGGGTCATGGGCTTACCCTCTACCAATGAATTCCATTTCTGGATGTGCCCTCTTATCAACATGGTGTGTGAAGGAACTCAAAACATCAACTGGGCAGAAATCATCAGCATGAACCTAGCAAAGCAGTTGTCTAATGTACAGCAAACCAAGAAGTTCTACATGACTTCATACTTAATGTATACCCTAGCAGCATCGAGGCAATGGTTTGGATTCTCATACATTGATGCTCATAAGGGTGACCATGTATATGCCTACTACCCTCAATTCACCCTGGACACTAGCAATCACAACTTCAGAAGGGTGAATGATGCTTTCACCATGTACATTGTCAGGCTTCTGGAGAGCGAAAAGGCGAGGATATTTTTTTATGAAGCCATGAACCTAATTTTAAAATACGGTGCCTACTTCATCCAGTTCAGGAAATTCTCCTATATAAGGCTTGCAGGCTATGAGAGCACTCCTCTCAAGCTTCCTATGTTCTACAATGATAAAATGGCCTTGATAGAGATATGCAGGAAATTGGACAAGTTGCACAGAACCTGCAGGGATAAGAAAATTATTGGCTTGCACTTCCCCATCACTTTGGGAAACTACACCTATAAGACGGCTCTAGATGCACAAAACATAGAAAGAGCCCTAGCTCCCATCACTGTCCATTTCTTCAGGACAAGAACTTGTTTTGACTTGAAGAAATTTATTGAGCAGAACATCAAAATCACTTATCATTATAGGAAAGACACAGAGGACTATTGGGCTGACTGTGCTGATGATTTTGAAGCAAGGAGGAGACATTATGGCAGGTTTTCTCTTCAATTAATTCAAGAGCTTAACATGTACCAAGTTCCTAAAGGAATCCAGGATGATAATTCCAACCTATACTCATATGAATATGACAACGTGGTCAAACACACTCCCTTGGAGGATTTGGATTGGTTTAAAAAGGAGAAGGATGATCTGGCAGAAATCCTAGCTCCCGTCTTGGTAAGAACCAAAATCTAGTTTGACAGGAGAGTTTGTGAACTCAGAAGGCACTCAAGTGAGTCCTCCTCCAAAGACACCTCAACACCAAGAAAGGAGGCATTGTCACCTGATTTGGGAGTACCTGTACAGACCCCTCCTACCTCATCAACTAAAGGTCCTACATCTTCCACTCCTTCCTCATCCACCCAAGTGTATCAGAAGAAAGTCAAAGAAGTTAAGAAGGAACCTATGGAGGAAGATCCCCTAAGGAAGCATTCAGAATTGCCTTCAGGACCAGAGAACATTATTGTTCTCAGTGAAAGTGAGGAGAGTGAAGTGCCAGTTTCTACAAGCACTCCAGAAGCTCCTACGAGATAAAGAAAAGGAGGTTCAAAGCACTGAACTCCCGAGCACCATCGACTCCTCCGCACCAGAAGTCCCGAGTGCCCCACTCATATCTCAACTAGAAGCAACAGTAGTGCACACCCTGGGTGCCATGAGTTCTCTGTCTCTTGGTCCTCTTGCCCCACCTACTTCTTCCTCCTCCTCTTTTGCATGGGTGCAGCCTCTCGTCGATAGTAGGAAAAGAAAATCTTCCTCCCGAATCTCAGGACCCAATTTTGATGCTTTGTGGCGGCCCTATTAGGCACTACTCCTCCTACTCCCACCAAGAAGGCCAAGACTACCTCCAGAATAGTATCTGATGCTCAGGGCCAGCAATTCCTGGAGATAGCCAAGCCCAAAGTAGACAAGCCAGAGCATGATTTGCAAGCATCTGACCTTGAGCTCTCAAGGATTCCCATGGGAGAGTCTACCCCTGAAGGTGAGATCCACAATCTTTAGGAAATAGTCACCAGGGTCATTGGGAGAGTGGAGAAAGGGCAACAAACCATAGAACAACTGGAGGAGTAGGCCCAGGTTCTTACAGGTTTCATCAAGTCACTGCTATCCAAGGATAAAGTTTTAGATCCTACCCCACTGACTACTCTTCCACCACCTGTGATTCTCAGCCAAGATGAAGTGCAGAGTATCAAAGATATACACAGGTATTCTATCTATGGAAGGGCTATGGAGGCCATGGTGGATGACATGCTCATTGCAGGATTGAATTTCATTGGTGAAGCCTTCAAACTCAACGAGAAGGTGAATAATCTGCAACAGAAGCTCTCCTCCACTATTGGAAATATAGATAAAGAGCTCAAACTCTAGAGCAGCTGCATAGTAGACCTTCACCTCATGGGACAAACTGATGAGAATATTTTAATGGCGAGCAAGGTCTTCGATGATGCAAAGGATAACTTGTCAAAATCATGGGTATACAGTGTGGAATGGAAAATCAAGGTGCTGGAGGAGGCTTTGGGAGAATTAAAAAATAGTTGGCAGAAGGGTGAGGCCTTCAAGACTTTGGTAATATCTACTTTCAAGGACATACATTGCCACCTCCATGATGAGACCTCTGGTGTACCCCTCTCCTTGCAAGAAATCAAAGCTCAATTCAGAGCTTTTGTCAAAGACAATTTGTTCAAGGAGGATTCCATTTCCAAGGAAAAGATGAAGGAGATCTGCTCTCTCCAATCTGCTATTGAAGAAGAAAATAAAGATCATCATACGCACATCGAATTCGACAAAGAGATGGAGAAGTGCCTCGGATTTTGGACCCAGTCCACTACCAACACATCGGTCCCATGAGGCAGAGACATAGCAGAGGTGTTGAAAAGATTCAGACAGCAGATCCTAAAATCAGTGGGCCCCTCTCAATCATGAACACCTGTCTTCTTCTCCTGATTCTTCTCCTTTCTTCCTTTCTTCATCTCGATTTATTGTAATTAGTTGGGGTATTGTGATTAGCAGCCCTTTAACTAAGCATTAGTTAAAAGAAGTAGTTACCAAAGGTAACTGTTTTGTAAACTATATAGTGGCCTCTCCTCGCCATTTTTGAGAAGAGGAACTTGGCTTATTTTTGAAAGTGTAAAGAAATCGTAAAGCAATCAATACAAAAGGATTTTCATTCTTTGTCCATCTGATTCTTTTTATTCGCAAGCTATCCATTAAATATTGTTAGATCATTTGTCTGCATTATGCTGAGAAGCTTTGTATTCTTGTAGATGTTATTCATAGAACTGTGTGTCTTTTCAAATTTCATCTTATTAATGTGGGTACAAATGATCTTATTCCAATTCGTTGTATTCTTGCACGCATAAGGAATTATTCTGTCATCTATAATTCTGAATGGTGCCTTTCTGCTCATTTCCACATCTTGATTCCTCTGTACTTTTGTAATTGATGATCTATTTAGGAAACACTTTCATGATATTTGTTCACATATGGATTTGCACGCATGCAAATGACATGCGACAGTGTGGGAACGAAGTCCCTCCTCAATGAAGGTGAGGCTGCCTTTATTGAAAACCAAAACTGTATTTACATCTGTACATTCAAAATTGTATGTGGGGGGTGTTTTGGAACATCAATGGAAGAAAATTGAATGAAGGAGATAGAATGAAATGAAAGAAAGGAGTGGAATGGAATGGATTGAAAGAACATGCAAGAGTTAGGTAAAAACAGAGCCTAATATTGCATGAAGAGAAAAGATGAATAACCAACACAAATAAAATGGAGTTTGAGTTAGCTAAACAAGAACATGCAAAAGGGAACACACATGAGCAAGTAGATAGTCAGAGCTTGATCACTGTGAACTAGAACAACTGATTACTAATGTTGACAATAAGATCAAAGATAATATTTGCATGCAAGATTCAAACACCTAACATCTAATGAACATAAGAACACCAAATGTTACAAGAGACAATGAATGAGACACAAAGTTCTTATTTTATTAACTCCAAAATGTTTTTCACAAAGAACATAAAGTTTCTTCTTGAAACAAAGCTTGCACAAAAGTATCTTCTTCTCCTCTCTCAAAGTCACCCTTACAAATGAGCCCCTCACTTCCTTTTATAACCCAAAAGTTGGTTACAAAGTATTTAGGGTTTTAAATGCACATTAAATAGGGCCCTTAAGTTACTTTGACTTTTTTCAACCAACCTTTAAAAAGTGACTAAAAATAGAAACCACTTAAGTTAAAAGGTCATTTAAGGAAAAATACATAAATAAAAGAAATGGGTACATGTGGACCCCACTTAAATGACTTGTATGCACATGTAGACATCCTAGTCAGCAATGTGCCACCTAGATCAAGACACCTAAGATCAGTGCCTTATCCATTGGGCCAAGAGTCCACCTATCCCGATCGTACGGGAATGAACTCATTGACTGTGCTCTGCAATCCTCCAAATGACAAGAGTGTTGAGTTTGAAACTTGAGCAATTCATCCACCCCTCTATCTGAGCAATATCCTGGTGTGAGAAGATTTGTCTTCATTCGTATTCATATTCACAATTCTCCACATGCTCGAGTACCTTTCCATGGTGAATTATTCATTTTCATGAGACCGTAGTCGTTACACCACCTTGGTTTATCAGAATCTAGCTTCTGGTCTTTCGCCATTGAGAAGATCTCCAAGAGCCAAAATTGCAATTCACTACCTGGAGTTATGTCCTTTGTCTTTGTCACCATCCCAAAGTGTTGATCTCCCGAGAAGAATTCGTGAGACTTCAGAGTCTTGGAAATCCATCTCCTTTGCCCCATTGTGAACAAGTGGTGTTGAAAAATCATTGAAGTGATTTATGAATTCGTTGACACACACCTTAGCGTAGTATTTGGTCTTTTTTGGAGTGATGGATTTTAACATTTACGCAATCGCTTCCAAGTTAATCACTATTGGCTTGATGACCCTCTTTCAATTCTTCAGGGTATCATGTAGCCAGGTGGGAACCTCTCCAAGTACCTCAGTGTACATGGTTCTCGTGTTCTTTGGGAATTCATCTTCGTCATGCTGAAGGGGATCACTTTCGGGTGTTGCTGAAATTGGATCTTCTTATTGTGAGAAAGACGTTGTCGCCATTTTCTCCATTTGTGGTGATTCTTCAAATTTAGGCGGGGAAAGAACCGGATCATCAACTTTTGGTTGAGAAGTTGTGACTACTTCCACAAGTTGGGTTGGTATATTTTGAGGTACTTCATCAACGAGTTCCACCTCTAGAAATTGTGTGATATAGATTACAGGTGCTTGCGCATGAACCAATGCTTTGAATTATAGTGTTGTGTTGTTGATTAGGCTGAAGAATTAGGGCAATCATGCAAAGACGAATGATGACTGGAATGATAAATTCTTGAGATGTGCTCCTTCTTCACTTAGGTGTTTAGACGACTCAACTCACGAATGAGCCCTCAATTGTATCGCTCCTAGCTTGATTGTGAGCTCATGCATTTTCAACTTGAATTCAGACTCCCATGGCGATCCATGCCCTTCGTGTCGTCTTACCTTCTTTCCAGAACCGAACTCCCTGAGTTCTTCTCTGGCTCAACTCACTTGAATACCGAGCTTAACCCGACATTTTTGAAAAGAATGGTTTTACCACAATGCTCACGGTTCTTCCTTATTATATAACACTTGTAGTAAGAATGTTTTGGCTTTGCCATAATAAGCAAAATTGTACCTTCCAAACGATGAGAAAATACCTTTACCGATAAAGACCTAATGCTGCCATGATTATGACCCGTTGAAGATGCTCATATAATTGCAAAGCAAATTGTGCTTCATGAATATTCTGATATGAAATAGATCCACCTCTATGAGATTCTCTTCCATGAGTTACATCGTAAAACAAGTAATGTCTCAATAGAGAATCTTTGTAATAAACTTCATCAGGTCTCCTGGTAACACTCTCACTGTCACTTAATCGATTTTGATAAAAATGTCTTGAAGGAAAATCCCGAATTTGAGGATGTATTCGATACTGAGCAGATAACAACATAGTTGGTCGACCTGCTTGTTGGAAGCGCTAAAAAAGGCTTCTACTATAGCTGCAAGATTTTGCAACAACTGATGACGACTGTGGTCGCGTGCAACCAGAACATCAAGATCAACACCAATGGTTCCTTGGGATCGCCCTGCGGCAGCTGTCGCACTTAGCTCTCTCTGGAGGCCACTAATTTTCTGAGATAAGTTTACTTCTCCACCCCGTAGCTGCTGCATATAGCCAATTACTTTCTCACGACACTTTCCTAGGAGAATTTCAGTTCTACGCTTCACTGATACTGCCTGTGCAGCATGATTTTGAGAATCCACACCCACCCTCGCAACATCAGGGCGACAGACCTTCATTTCACCATCAATGAATCCATGATCCAGAACACGCTGTAGCAATTCATCTGTTACAACATTTGATGGAGTGCAAACAAGCATTCGTGGTTTAGGGCAAAGTTTAGGAAGCATACAGAACAGTGTGCGATCCATACTCTGAAGAACATCATCGATTGATCCTGTGCCAATACTGTTTGCATTATTGTAGGATTGCCTGTAGCTTTCAGGAGCAAGTTTCTTAAGCAGTGCACCATAATAGTGTTGATATTGAACAAGATGAATAACATTCAACATTCCCAGCATGTGTGTCCTTCCTATCCCTGGTGGACCTTGCACCAAAGTGAAGGGCCAGGGTTCCTGCCATTTAGCAGACCCAACTCCATTTGTACCAGCTGTTGTGGACCATTGAAACTCCTATGAAGATGGTCGATAAAATTTGGTGTGAAACATTCAGGCATTGCTGGAGGCTGCTCCTCATTATTTGGAAAGTGCTCTGGCCTGGGATTTAAAATTGCTTTCTGCATTCTCCTCCTTTGCATGCATGGAAAACTGTTCTTTCCTTGTTGTCTTGTATATCCACATTCGTGGATTTTGATCTTTTCTCTGTGTTTAATCTTTTCCCTTTGCTCATGGAACTGAAAATTTAAATCCTTGTTTTATTTTAAAAACTGCTCTATATTGAAAACCTTTCTATTCCTCCAGCTGGGCATGGATTTGTTTTTTTGTTTTCTTTTAAAGACTGTTTCAGTTCTTTCTTTATGTTAGCTACATGGCTTTTGGTATGATTGTTCTCCAGATGCGTATGGACTGTTCTCCTTCCTGTATTTTCCTTCAACCAATGCACATGTATTTGCCTTTAGTCTTTTTCTTTGTCCTCCTTTTCACTTTGTTATTTTCTTCTTCACAATGAATGCGTGGAATAATGCTAACAAAATATTATGTCTTCCTGAAGAAAAAGAAGCTTCTGACTTTTTCCACGGGTTTGATGGAGGAAGTTACGAGGATTAATTCAACTTCCTCTCATCCCGGTAGTGGCTTAAGTGCCAGGGGGAAATGGGAAAAGTAACGGGCAATTGCCAATGGGAATGGCAAAATGGGTTGCATAATCCCGTCCAATTTCCCCATCTAGGAAATTGGGGAATTTTATGTCCGTTTGCCAATCCATGATTTGGAAATTGGCAGAGGAAAACCCATGTGCGGGAAATTTGAAGGAAATTGCTAGGAAAGTGGAAATCCAGGTTCGGGAAGCCAACCCAGTAGTTGGAAACAAAAGCTTACTTCCCCGGCACTAAAACTTGTCGGATGAACTTTAATTTATATTTATTTAATTAAATACTCCTTAAGTGATTTTTTAAAAATTAATTTAATCAAACAAGGAGCAATTAATTAATTAAATATTAATTAATTATTTTAATGCATTTTATAGCCTGGCGGGAAGAGTTCTTGCCCGAAAATCACGAAACGAAGACCGAAACGATCACAAAAATAAGACGATCGCAAGGAGTCCAATGAACCACGCAAAGTAATACTTTTCAAAATTTTCTAATTTTTAATTATTTAATTGTTTTTTGACAATTTTGCGCAGTCAAAATTGGCTGATAACAGCTGGCTCTAATTGGGGACAAGGACTTCATGGATGCAGAAACGGACCCAGACCAAAATAGTCATGAACATGATCATAGAAAGATGGGGCACAAAAATGGGGTGAAACAAGAGAGGAGACCGAAAAACATGGAAACAAACAAACCAAAATTCTAATTACCTATGTACATACGGGGAACAACCCGTTTTCAATTCTGGTAATATTTGAGATACTGCCCACTGTAGGGCAAAGGAAAATGAGTTCCATCAGGATATGCCAAGTAGTAGGTACTATCTCCACAGAAGTGTCTTATTTTGAACGGTCCCCACAGCGAGTCAAACTTCCCATGCTTTCCCTTTGGCTCACGTCTTTTATCCCAGAGAAGAACTAAGTCATTGATTTGAAACTGTCTCTCTCTAGTTTTCCTATCAAACAACTTCTTTACCTTGGATTGATGTTCCTCGATCCTATTGGCCACTTGACTTCTTTGTTCCTCAAGCTTGGTTAGAAACATGACCCTTTTATCTAATGCATTGGTGAAGCATTCATCATCAACTGCCTGAGAGCTAATTTTAACGCTGGTAGCTCCAATGTGACGGGAATTTGAGCATCAGTTCCATACAGAAGTTGAAATGGAGACATCCCAATTGCCCTTTTGGGAGTTATGCGGTCAGCCCATAATGCATCGTATAACTTTTTGTGCCAAGTTCTTTGATTTTCTTCGACTAACTTGCGCACAATGGTAATGAGGTTTTTGTTGCTGGATTCAGCCTGACCGTTTCCCTGCGGGTAGTAATCTGATGAATGAGACAAAGATATCCCATATCCATAACAAAAACCTATCATCTCTGCAGAAGAAAAATTTGAGGCATTGTCAGTCACAATCTTGTGAGGAATTCCATAACGAACCAATATGTTTTCTTTGATGAAATCACAGATTACTGCAGTAGATGTTTGTTTCACCGGTATAGCTTCTACCCATTTTGTAAAGTAATCAGTGGCAGTGAGTACGTGGGTATGACCAGCGCTGGAATTAGGGTTCAAGACCCCGATGAAATCTAAACCCCATTGTTGAAAGGGTTCTTCAATGACAACTGGCTTCAAAGGCAGTGCTGCTAACTTTGGTCTTCCAACAAATTGTTGACAGGCCTCACATTTGGTCACCCATTTCTGAGCATCAGAAAACATAGTGGGCCAGTAATAATGTGCTCTTAGAATTTTATGGGCTGTTACTGGGCCAGAAAAATGACCACCGCAAGCATGATTGTGGAAGGCTTCCAACAACCTAGGTTGTTGTTCTTTATCAACACATCTGAGGAACATGCCGTCAATTCCTTTCTTGAACAACGTGTTATCCCAAATGACGTATCTGGCAGCTCTTAGTTTGATTGCTCGTTTCTCTTTAGCTGTCAGATTTTCTAGACACTCGCCGTATGTGAGGAAGTAGGCAATATCAGAATACCATTCATCCGTGGTACTGACAAAAACTACCAATGGTAAATTTCCTTCAACTAGTTCTTCTTCAGAGTTATCTCATGGTTCATTCTCTAATGAGGTGGCAGAGTCCTCTCCCTCAAACCAACTTGGTAGGCTTGATGTCCAGATCATATTCTTGGATCTTTGAGACCCAATTACCTCTTTTAGATCTTGGTTCCTGTTGTGTCAACATTTATTTCACTGCGGTGTCTGGAACTAAGACTTTGGTGTGAGAATTCAACACGTAATACCTGAAGTGTTTCAGGGCTCTTACCACTGCGTACGCATGTATCTCAAGAGGAGTGTAATTAAGTTCATGTTTCTTGAATCCCGAACTCATGAATGCGATAGGAGATTCAATCCCCTCTTGATTGTGCTGAGTCAAAATGGCAGAGATTGTGTGTGGCGAAGCATAACAATAAATTATAAAATCCTTCTTAAAATTGGGACACACCAATGTAGGAGCTTTTGCAATAGCACCCTTGATTTGCTCAAATGCCTCTCTACCTTCCTTTGACCATTTGAAAGATTCTTTTCCTTTCATCATATCAGTGATTTCTTTAGTAAGCTCGGTGAAATCTAGCATGAACCTTCTCAAAAAGTTCACCTTTCCAAAGAAGGAGTGGACTCCAGGTTTACTTGTAGGCAAGGAAAGATTCTTTATAGCTTGAACGCGTTCAGGATCGATCTTAGTTCCTTCCTTAGAAACAATATGACCTAGGATTTTACCTTCCGTAACTCCAAACACGATTTTTTTGGATTCAGAGAAATCTTATGAAGTTTACACCTTTGCAAAATTTTCTCTAAATCTCTTAAGTGATCTTCTCGCTTCTTTGAAAACACTATCAAGTCATCTAGGTATATCACAATGATCTTGTCTTTATAATCTACAAATGCCATATCCATGGCCCTTTGAAAAGTTACACCAACATTGATCAAACCGAAGGGCATTCTTCTATATGCAAACGTACCCCAGGGGGTAGTGAATGTAGTTTTATGTTGATCTTCTCTAGCCACTTCAATCTGATTATAGCCAGAGAAACCATCTAGCATAGATAGCATTTCTGATCCAGTTATTGCTGCAGAATATGGTCCATGACTGGTAGTGGGTAGTTATCCTTCAAGGAAGCCTGATTAAGATTGCGGAAATCCACGCAAATCCTAATTTCTCCATTTTTCTTGCGAACCGGTACAATATTAGCTATCCAAGTCGAATGTCGAATAGGAAAAACTATTCATGCATCTAACATCTTTTGAACTTCATGAAATATTGTCCCTGCAATCTTGGGATTATATTGTCTTTGCTTTTGCTGAATGGGCTGCCAGGCTTCAAGGGTATGGCATGCTCCATTTCCTTGGGTTGGAAAAACTTCAATTGTTCGTATGAATATGCCAAGACGTCAGTATTTGGTAAGGAGATTTATGAATTTCTTGCGCTCCTCAGGCGAGCAACATTTACCAATATTGATCAGGCAAGGTTTATCCTTGGTGCCGATATTAACTTGCTCATAGTCGATCAGAATTTGCAGGTCCTTCTGCTCTTTCTCTTTAATAAACCTGTCATGTTTGTCAAAAATGTTCTTCGAGTGAAACCAATCCTTTGGGAATTTTATTTCCTTTGAGTTGAATGATGCCATCACCAGGATCTTCATTCTCAACTCCTTCCTGAATGGGTGAGGTAGTTGATTCGCGAAATGCCAAATCACTTCCTTCAAAGTACAACTGTTCAAAATTTTCTCTCTTTTCCAAGAAGGCAATAATTTGTTGATCATCATTAAATACTTGCCAATTTTCTGCATTGTCAGGAACACTTGGCCTAAAAACCATTTCAATGGTGTATTTGTCTTGATCAAATTCTGAATGAGGAATCATTAATGACGCTGAGACTGCTAGAGAATCCACTTTGTCATTCTTTTCACGAGGGACAGATTTAATGGAAAAAGCATCGAAAACTTCTATTGCATCCCAAACTTTATTTCTGTAGTGTCTCAGACGATCGTTCTTTACTCTGGAACTGATTTCTTACTTGTTTCACGATCAATTCCACATCTCCAAAGACTTCCAGATTTTGATCCCTTTCTCTTCTGCAACTTGGAGGCCAAGGACTAATGCCTCATACTCTGCAGTGTTATTAGTATTTGAAAATTCGAGTTTATAGGAAAAAGGAAAGATTTTACCATTTGGAGATATGAGCACCACTCCTGCACCAGAGCCCGTTGAGCAACAACTTCCATCGAACTCAAGAGTCCAGATCTCATTGGAATCTTGGCAAGTGATCTCAGGGGTATGAACTTCTGTAGTCATCATATAATTACCCATACTTGAGCCTTGGAAAAGGATCTGTGCGTGAGGATCTTCAGTTTTAGTTACTGTGAACTTTGCCTGAGCTTCCGGCATAAGTTTCTTCATTTCTCCATTGATAGGAATCATGGCATGAGACCAGTCCATTTGAATCTCACCACCCAAATCCCTACAAAATTTCCTGCTCAACAACATTCCATATGAGGCGGGGATATCAACAACTAAAATAGTTACCTTAACTCGCTTTTGAGGGAATTGGGCTAAAACCATTTGGGCATCCTTAATCTGCCCGATCAGAGGAACTTGCTTGGTTTCCATAGAGTAACACGATCCGAATGTTCTCGTACAAGTCAAACCAAGAGTATGTGCTACTTTTGCTGGCATTACATTGTCCGAGGCTCCAGATTCTATAATGCAATTACTTAACTTGCATCCGTTGATCAGAAAAGACACAAAGAAAGGTTCGATCTTTTCATTGGAAGGTGTAGTGGCCGCCACAATATTTTGAGTTTTCCCATCTTTGGGAGTTTTTAGAATTCCTTTAGAGGAATGAATAGTAGATTCGCCTTTGATAAACTGGACCAACTTCTCGAGCTGATCCTTGTTGGACTTCAAGTACTTTGCCTGTGACATGGAAATTTTTGTTTTATTGATATGATCAATGATATCAAATTTAGGCAAAGTAATTACACTTGAATTCTCAGATATAAGTTCTTTCAAACTTGATGATGGCACACTTTTGACCTTGGTCTCGGGCTTGGTTGATACGGATGTGGAAGAAGAAGTTTTCTTCGTAATTGGTTTACTAACTGATTGATCGACAAAGGATCTCCTTTCTTTAAGATAGTCTTGACCTTTGAAACCTCAGTATCTATGGACTCTTTAGGAGCCTCCTTTATCTTGGATTCTTTGATATTTTCCTTGGAAACCTCTTTATCTCCCGCCTTGGTGGTATCTTGGTCCTTTTTCTGAGAGCGTGTGAAAACGGCGAAGGATTGACTATTCATATCTTCTATAATTTCTTCATATTCATCTTCTTCATCGGAATGGTACTCAAAGAAATGATTATTACTTTCTTCCTCAGGATCTTCAACTGTAGGTTCAGATGTCTCAGAATCAGGCTCTTCCTCATCAACCTCGATGACTTCAATCTCATCATCACTTTCTTCAATGACATCACATTTGGAATTAGTTGCGGGAGCTGCTTCAATAGCAAGCCTCGTTGGAGCACCTGCAATCCTGGCTTTGTTGGGAACGTATCCTTTTCGTGGGATGTCTTTGTAAGGAGCAGGTTTACTACTTTGAGCAACTTGCTTCTTCAAAGCTAGCACATCATTAGCCAACTTAGTGAGTATAGTTTCTGAAACATTGGGAGTTTCTTGACTCTTTCCTTTGAGGGAATTTTTCTTGAATTTTCCTGCCATGATTAAGTCATCTTCAATTTCTATGGCCAAAGATTGAGCAAGTTCCAAAGTAGCCACCCTGGCCCTTCTTAGCTGATAGCACACTTCTGGTTGTTGTGCATTAATAAAGAAACATTTTTGTCCATCAAGGTTGGGACGAATCCTAGTGGGAACTTTGTTTACCATCTTGTTGAATTTGGCCATGAAATTCCTCATGGGTTCTGTAGGCTCTTTCTTTGCCTGAGATAGTTGGGCAAGAAGAGCATGTTCATCTTCCACTGTTTTGAATCGATTTTCAAACTTGGTTTTCATATCATCCCAACTTGTAATACATCCATTGGGTAGATGATGAAACCAATCCGCAACAATATCATGCAATGTCTTAATGAAGAGACGAATATCAACATCTTTGGATTCTACTGAAAAAACAACACATGTAGCGAAGAAGGCAGAAATATGATCATCTGGTGACGTCTTCCCATCTCCGTTGAACTTGGGAAGAATCTTTCTTGATCCTCGAGGGAGTTCATGTCGAGCAGGTAAGGCCAATGGGCCTATGGCATTTCCCCATGGTACATTGGCTGCCATTGGAGAAAAGGTGGTATGCGAAGGTAAAACAATGTGAGCAAGGACAAGTGCTTGACTGGTAGTGATTCCTTCCTTGCTTGCTCTTTCAGGACTTGATGCAAGGCTTGCAGATCTACGAGGTGTGTTCTTCTTGGGAGGAGATAACTTGAAACCAAATTTTCCTTGAAATTCAAAAGTGGGGTCAGATCGACCTTTAGCTTTTTCTCCTCACGTAAACCTCTTTCCTTCCAGTTTGGAATATTTATGGTGAAGAGATCACTGGCGTGTTCCGACCAGCTCTAGCCTTTTCTCTTTGCTCTCTTTCTTGAGCTATTTGCACCTGAATAACTCTAACAACTCTCGCAGCTTTCTCTTCTTCGTTATCTAGTACTGATGCGGTGAGATGAAAATGATGGTTACTCGTGTGCTTTTCCCAAATAGCTTGTCTCAAATCTGATGATATGTCTTCTTGAGTATCTGTAAAAACAAGATTTGGTTGCAAGATAGGTGGGTTACCTATAATAGTCATATAACTTATTACCTGGGTGGAAGAGGACCACGTCGGTGAACGACTATCAACACGTGCCCAAGAGGTCTTCTGGCCACAAGTGCGGGTGCTCTTCTTTTAAATTCTTTGATGTATATTTCTCTGTCAATGGCTCTATCAACAGCCACAAATTGCTGCAAGCTTTCACGGTTTTCCCAAGCTACTATTCGAAGGTTGGCAGCAATGTCTCCTTGGAAATCTTCGTCGGGCACAAGGTTCGGTTGAAGAACTGGAGCTTGTGCAGAGGGGATAGTTATAAAGATTTAACCAAGCACTGGTTAACGATTTTTGAATCCCCAGTGAGTCACCAAAAATTGTTAGCATATGGATTTACACGCATGCAAATGACATGCAACAGTGTGGGAACGAAGTCCCTCCTCAATGAAGGTGAGGCTGCCTTTATTGAAAACCAAAACTGTATTTACATCTGTACATTCAAAATTGTATGTGGGGGGTGTTTTGGAACATCAATGGAAGAAAAGTGAATGAAGGAGATAGAATGAAATGAAAGAAAGGAGTGGAATGGAATGGACTGAAAGAACATGCAAGAGTTAGGTAAAAACAGAGCCTAATATTGCATGAAGAGAAAAGATGAATAACCAACACAAATAAAACGGAGTTTGAGTTAGCTAAATAAGAACATGCAAAAGGGAACACACATGAGCAAGTAGATAGTCAGAGCTTGATCACTGTGAACTAGAACAATGATTACTAATGTTGACAATAAGATCAAAGATAATATTTTCATGCAAGATTTAAACACCTAACATCTAATGAACATAAGAACACCAAATGTTACAAGAGACAATGAATGAGACACAAAGTTCTTATTCTATTAACTCCAAAATGTTTTTCACAAAGAACACAAAGTTTCTTCTTGAAACAAAGCTTGCACAAAAGTATCTTCTTCTCCTCTCTCAAAGTCACCCTTACAAATGAGCCCCTCACTTCCTTTTATAACCCAAAAGTTGGTTACGAAGTAGTTAGGGTTTTAAATGCACATTAAATAGGGCACTTAAGTGACTTTGAATTTTTTCAACCAACCTTTAAAAAGTGACTAAAAATAGAAACCACTTAAGTTAAAAGGTCATTTAAGGAAAAATACATAAATAAAAGAAATGGGTACATGTGGACCCCACTTAAATGACTTGTATGCACACGTAGACATCCTAGTCAGCAATGTGCCACCTAGATCAAGACACCTAAGATCAGTGCCTTATCCATTGGGCCAAGAGTCCGCCTATCCCGATCGTACGGGAATGAACTCATTGACTGTGCTCTGCAATCCTCCAAATGACAAGAGTGTTGAGTTTGAAACTTGAGCAATTCATCCACCCCTCTATCTGAGAAATATCTTGGTGTGAGAAGATTTGTCTTCATTCGTATTCATATTCACAATTCTCCACATGCTCAGAGTACCTTTCCATGGTGAATTATTCATTTTCATGAGACCGTAGTCGTTACACCACCTTGGTTTATCAGAATCCAACTTCTGGTCTTTCGCCATTGAGAAGATCTCTAAGAGCCAAAATTGCAATTCACTGCCTGGAGTTATGTCCTTTGTCTTTGTCACCATCCCAAAGTGTTGATCTCTCGAGCAAAATTCATGAGACTTCAGAGTCTTGGAAATCCATCTCCTTTGCCCCATTGTGAACAAGTGGTGTTGAAAAATCATCGAAGTGATTTATGAATTCGTTGACACACACCTTAGCGTAGTATTTGGTCTTTTTTGGAGTGATGGATTCTAACATTTACGCAATCGCTTCCAAGTTTATCACTATTGGCTTGATGACCCTCTTTCAATTCTTCAGGGTATCATGTAGCCAGGTGGGAACCTCTCCAAGTACCTCAATGTACATGGCTCTCGTGTTCAATGGGAATTGATCTTCGTCACGCCAAGGGGATCACTTTCGGGTGTTGCTGAAATTGGATCTTCTTATTGTGAGAAAGACGTTGTCGCCATTTTCTCCATTTGTGGTGGTTCTTCAAATTTAGGCGGGGAAAGAACCGGATCATCAACTTTTGGTTGAGAAGTTGTGACTACTTCCACAAGTTAAATGGTATATTTTGAGGTACTTCATCAACGAGTTCCACCTCTAGAAATTGTGTGATATAGATTACAGTGCTTACGCATGAACCAATGCTTTGAATTATAGTGTTGTGTTGTTGATTAGGCACAAGAATTAGGGCAATCATGCAAAGAAAATGATGAATGGAATGAGAAATTCTCGAGATGTGCTCCTTCTTCACTTAGGTGTTTAAACGACTCAACTCACGAATGAGCCCTCAATCGTATCGCTCCTAGCTTGATTGTGAGCTCATGCATTTTAAACTTGAATTCAGAATCCCATGGCAATCCATGCCCTTTGTGTCATCATACCTTCTTTCCAGAACCGAACTCCTTGAGTTCTTCTCTGGCTCAACTCACTTGAATATTGAGCTTAACCCGACATTTTTGAAAAGAATGGTTTTACCACGATGCTCACACTTCTTCCTTATTATATAACACTTGTAGTAAGAATGTTTTGGCTTTGCCATAATAAGCACAATTGTACCTTCCAAACGATGAGAAAATACCTTTACCGATAAAGACCTAATGCTGCCATGATTATGACCCGTTGAAGATGCTCATATAATTGCAAAGCAAATTGTGCTTCAGGAATATTCTGATATGAAATAGATCCAACTCTATGAGATTCTCTTCCATGAGTTACATCATAAAACAAGTAAGGTCTCAATAGAGAATCTTTGTAATAAACTTCATCAGGTCTCCTGGTAACACTCTCACTGTCAATTAATCGATTTTGATAAAAATTTCTTGAAGGAAAATCCCGAATTTGAGGATGTATTCGATAAATCATCGAAAGCGAGATAACAACATAGTTGGTCGACCTGCTTGTTGGAAGCACTCAAAAGGATTCTACTATAGATGCAAGATTTTGCAACAACTGATCACGACTGTGGTCGCGTGCAACCAGAACATCAAGATCAACACCAACGGTTCCTTGGGATCGCCCTGCGGCAGCTGTCGCACTTAGCTCTCTCTGGAGGCCACTGATTTTCTGAGATAAGTTTACTTCTCCACCCCGTAACTTCTGCATATAGCCAATTACTTTCTCACGGAACTTTCCTAGGAGAATTTCAGTTCTACGCTTCACTGATACTACCATGCAACACGACCCACCCTCTCTCAACATCGGGCGACAGACCTTCATTTCACCATCAATGAATCCACGATCCAGAACACGCTGTAGCAATTCATCTGTTACAGCATTTGATGGAGCACAAACAAGCATTCGTGGTTTAGGGCAAAGTTTAGGAAGCATGCGGAACAGTGTGCGATCCATACTCTGAAGAACATCATCGATTGATCCTGGGCCAATACTGTTTGCATTATTGTAGGATTGCCTGTAGCTTTCAGGAGCAAGTTTCTTAAGCAGTGCACCATAATAGTGTTGATATTGAACAAGATGAATAACATTCAACATTCCCCAGACTGTGTGTGTCCTTCCTGTCCCTGGTGGACCTTGCACCAAAGTGAAGGGCCAGGGTTCCTGCCGTTTAGCAGACCCAACTCCATTTGTACCAGCTGTTGTGGACCATTGAAACTCCTATGAAGATGGTCGATAAAATTTGGTGTGAAACATTCAGGCATTGCTGGAGGCTGCACCTCATTATTTGTAAAGTGCTCTGGCCTGGGATTTAAAATTGCTTTCTGCATTCTCCTCCTTTGCATGCATGGAAAACTGTTCTTTCCTTGCTGTCTTGTATATCCACATTCGTGGATTTTGATCTTTTCTCTGTGTTTAATCTTTTCCCTTTGCTCGTGGAACTGAAAATTTAAATCCTTGTTTTATTTTAAAAACTGCTCTATATTGAAAACCTTTCTATTCCTCCAGCTGGGTGTGGATTTGCTGTTTTTTTTGTTTTCTTTTAAAGACTGTTTCAGTTCTTTCTTTATGTCGGCTGCGTGGCTTTTGGTATGATTGTTCTCCAGATGCGTATGGATTGTTCTCCTTCTTGTATTTTCCTTCAACCAATGCGCATGTATTTTCCTTTAGTCTTTTTGTTGTCCTCCTTTTCACTTTGTTATTTTCTTCTTCACAATGCAATGCGTGGAATAATGCTAACAAAATATTATGTCTTCTTGAAGAAAAAGAAGCTTCTAAATTTTTCCACTGGGTTTGATGGAGGAAGTTATGAGGATTAATTCAACTTCCTCTCATCCCGAGTAGTGGCTTAAGTGCTAGGGGGAAATGGGAAAAGTAATGGGCAATTGCCAACAGGAATGGCAAAATGGGTTGGCAATCCCCGTCCAATTTCCCCATGTGGGAAATTGGGGAATTTTATGCCCGTTTGCCAATCCATGATTTGGCAATTGGCAGAGGAAAACCCACATGTGGTAAATTTGAAGGAAATTGCCAGGAAAGTGGAAATCTGGGTTCGGAAGCCAACCGTGATTGAAACAAAAGCTTACTTCCCGCACTAAAACTTGTCGGATGAACTTTAATTTATATTTATTTAATTAAATACTCCTTAAGTGATTTTTTAAAAATTAATTTAATCAAACAAGGAGCAATTAATTAATTAAATATTAATTAATTATTTTAATGTATTTTAATGCATTTTATAGCTCACAGGGGAAGAGTTCTTGCCGAAAATCACGAAACGAAGACTGAAATGATCACAAAAATAAGACGATCACAAGGAGTCCAATGAACCACGCAAAGTAATATTTTTCAAAATTTTCTAATTTTTAATTATTTAATTGTTTTTTTTTTGACAATTTTACGCAATCAAAATTGGCTGATAACAATATCCAAGTTCCATAGTAGAACCATGTTTTTTACATGTGTAAATAGGTTCGTTTCGAATAAGGGAACCTCTCCCACTAAAGAGGAGGGACTTCTTCCCCCCGACTATTGCTCTTCTTGAAGCTCTTTTTCTCATGCGACCAACATAGCCTCACCGCACACACATAATTTTTCTCCTATTGGTTTATTATTAATATGATGGAGGGTTTTATAGGTTACTATGGTTTCTAATTTATTGTAGGTGATTATAGGTCATCCTAAAGATGTGTGAGAAAGAGTGACATAAAGAAAAGGTCATTTATAGAAAAGAGAAGTATACATAGAGTTGTAGGTCCATGATGTTGAAGTGTTTGAGATCATACATCCCTAGGTCATGACCGTATACATCAATTTTATACCATACAAAATTTGTATGGTCCTTTCCCTATTGGGTTTATAGTTCTATAACTTTAAATGAATCATATATACTTCTAGTTCATCCTGTCACACTATCTTGCACATCCATATCTTCTTTGTCCTACCCTAAACAACTAAGTGTACAAGATATTTTTACTTTCCTATTCTAAATTAATAAATTGAAATAACAAAACTAAATGACCTCGAAGAGGCCAGGGTTTGTCGATACTGTGGTGACCGATGTTCATACTAATGGATGATCGATGTAAGACAAATCCAAGCAGTGCACAAATTCTTCTTTTCAATGGGATAGGTTGCCTACAAGGTACGTAAACTCGAAAATGATAAAATTAGATATACATATGGCATATTTTCTAGAAAAAGATAGCCACTTAATTTAATGGAATTCCTTGCAAGGATGTCAATCCACGTTCAAGAAATAAATTTGATAATGATGAGATAAAATGATAAAATTGATGATATAACCAATAATGCAAAGGCAAAGGGATTGACGTGGTCCACAGCTATATGATAGTCTGATGATGTAGTGATACCTGATCCAAAGGGATTCTAGGATCAAAAAATGGCTCAAAGGAACAAGTATAGGGATGGTTATACGCTCACAAGGGTGAGTTGAGCGATGTGTTAGATTTAGGATAACTAATAAAGTGATGGCTCAAAGGAGTTAGATAGGGTTAGACAGGCACCTCCAAAGGAAGAGTGATGATGAATGATGGGATCTAAATGGCTAAAGATAAAGCTAATGGGTCAAAGGACCTATCGGATAGTAATAGTTGGTGACTTGATAGATCGGGCCGATGATTTGGAAAAATCATCGGTGATTAAGGTAAATCTTTGGCGATTGGAGTAATCATTAGTGATTGTTGTGAAAATTTATAGACCAATAACAAATTGATATAGGTCCTAAAAGGATTGCTGATGAGGATGACATAATATTTAAAATAATGTGTAATGAGATAATAATGCAAGGAAAGAACTTACCTTGTATAAGTTGATGAATGAAGATGAGAGGATGATATTACCATAAATAAGAAGATTGCATAGGAAGGAATATTTTTGTGTTGATTCCTAAATGTTGAATGAAGTTCAAAGGTTGATGAAGAGGTTGTTGATGGCATGTGGAAGGATTGAGTTTTATTGTAGTGATATCGATATGTGACAAGATATTGTTGTAATGAAATGCGATGTTTGGCCTCATGGAGCAAAAACTATCGACCAACCTCCTGAAAGGGGGTCTGAAACTCATTTAAATAGAATCAATGACGATCCAAGAAAATCATTGACAATTACAGAGTTTGGTTAAAACCAACTCCAACCGAGTTGTTTTGCTTTTTCATTTTGTGTGAGAGGGGAGATATGTGGGTGAGGGGTTATGAAATGGTTGGGAAGGTGTTTTTTTGTTTTGTCTTTATTTGATTTTGGAATGTGAGTGGTTTGGGTGGTTTAGGAGGGGGTAGAATAGGATTTTACAGGTGTAGGATGATATTTATGGGGAGTAAATATGATGGGGGAGAAATAAGACATGATAAAATATTATAGATGACTAAGTCTATCTCTCCTCTTATGTATTTGAGAAATTACTTATCATTTATCAATCATTTTAGTTTTGAATACATTATTTCGATTGTGTGTTAATAATCTCATAAGTTAATTATATCATAATAGTCTACTTATTTCAAACCCTTACATCCATTTTAGTTGTATTGAATAACATTCTAAAATCTAATTAGGGTGTAAACATTGGTTAACTCAAC
The DNA here is from genome assembly GCA_018340775.1 of Taxus wallichiana var. yunnanensis. NCBI lineage: Eukaryota > Viridiplantae > Streptophyta > Pinopsida > Cupressales > Taxaceae > Taxus > Taxus wallichiana. Next base: position 219,734,242 of record CM031239.1, read on the forward strand.
TCATGATTGTATATTGCACCTTATGCCAAACCCTAGTTTTCATCAAGCTCCATATATGTGTGGTATATTCATATCCAAACTCAATTCCATCTATCGCATGCCCTAAATGTGGTTTTCATAATTTTCCATTGTCTCTCATGGTTGGTTGTACCCTTTGGGTTTCTTTCTAAGGCTTCCTAATTCTAAAATCACCTTTTGTTGCATATTTCAAATGTAACAACTCTATTTTAAAATTAATTGAGGTTTTCTTTCTTTTTTTCCATTTAATGTGACCCTAATTTTTTTCTTTAACTCTTTGCACAATTATCATATTTTCAAAATTATTGTTTTTAGTAATTAGGGCATAATAAAAAAATATACACTTTTTGTAAATTCACTAGAGGTTTTTGTTCCAAAATTAGATTGAAAAATACATATTTTCGTTTCATTCAATTTGTTGTTTGTTTTCAAAAATGGTCATTTAATAATATTGATAATTGTCACATTTTGATAAACAGGTCAATTTTGGGTCTTATCCTCTATTCTCTCTTGACTATTGATCTTTTATGTATTTATTATCTAATTGAAGGATTTTCTATTGTTTTGTGCCATCATGGCACATATAATAGATTCTCGCTTTTCTTATATTATTTGCTTCAACATTATCACACATGTAAACATATTATCTTAGTAGTATTACAACAAACAATGTTCCTTATTATATAATTTAACTTCCCATACAAATTTAATTTTGGGATGTATTTCATCCCCTTTATTATTAATTATGAAATATATCGTAAGGATACCCTCAATTCTATTCAAACACTATGCCATGTTTTTCAAGTCCAATTTCAAGATATGCATACGAAGATTAAATCTCTCAAGGATGAGATAACACATCTAAAGGATTCCTCCAATGCCCATGTCAATAATGTCTCTATGCATTATGATCAATCTAGTTATAAGGCTACCGAGAAGCAATGTGATACAAATTTTATGCATGATACATGTGCTCATATAGGTGAATTACAATTCCTACATGAAGGAAACAATGTGTATATTCCACACGATTAATTTTGAGTACTAGGATAACCACAATGCAAATCATCTATTTGGTTTGACAAGAATGCTAGACAGCGTGATATTTATATCATTCTCAATAAGGAATTAATAATTTTTTTCCTAAGATCATTAATATCCCTTCTATAGGCCTTAAAATTCAAAGGCCAACCATTTTTTCAATTATCAAGGAATTAACGGACATCATGACAATGATTTATTTTCTTTACAATGAAGAATCCAACAACTTTATCATAAGGGATTTATTTCCTTCTATACATGACATTCTACTATTCGATCATTTTAATTCCCTAAATCTACATGGGTTCCTAAATTTGATACATCTACAAAAACAAGCATACTACCATACTAAATGACACAAATTCATATATAAAGTCAATTCATCCTTTAGAACCACTCTCAGAACAAAATTACATCCTACTATTGTGAAAATAGACAATGAAACATTACCAATTGATAATGAACAATTACATATGGCCTCATAAAGCACCTAGTGCATAAACAAGCCTAGTAAGAGGGAAACACAACAATGGATTCTACAGATATCTTTACTTCTCCATAACAAAATGGCACATATTCTATTTCAAATAATGATATAGGTTATGATACTAATTCTAGTGTAAATATGAATGATCCTATTCATATTCTAGTTACTATGAAGTTGGAACCTACTACACATGGATGGGATGCTCTAAATATGATTGATGATGATGATGATATGTATATCTATATAGGCATAGAAACATATCAGATTAATCCTAAGTTTTCTTCTAAAAATTCATCTCTCACTACAACTCTCATCCTTGATGGAGGAAATATGAAGGAAACTATCCAAAAATTACTATTTTACCATCATGAATCCATGTTGAATAAGACGATAACTATGTCAAGAATTGGGATCCTAATAGCATTGATGATGAACAAATTGATACACTAAGTAAGCATTTGCATGAAGTTAAAATACCTCTCTAATATAGTTATGATTCTTTCCTTATTTGCGATGACCTCATGGCTTTCTAAATTGATCGATATAAAATTCTTACTCACATCATCTGGGATTTCTTTGAAATTGATGGAAACATAGCTTAAATATTTATTTTCCCTTAATTGGTTCTACAAATATATTTCTATGACATATGTTTCTACCTAGTGGCTTCATATTTTTACTCTATCTATGGTCCCCAAATATTCACCAAGATAAGCCATTATTGAGTACCTAGGGGCATATGCAGATCTTCCTTATTTATTTTCCAAGAATAGGTTTTCTTACACTATATATGCCCTTGTATATTTTGGTAGGGGTCATGATTCCAATATGTTTACTAATAATATTAATGATATCCCTAATTCTCACATTTTATATCAAACTAATTCAATCACAATGGCTATCACACCCAAATTAAAATCATTATCAATTCATTTCATATCATATGTGATGTACTACTATAGTAAAAATATCAATCTTTAGTATTCTACTAATATCACTTGTAATAGGTATATTTTTTTGTTTTCTATCATACGATGACTCGCTACACTTTATACATGATTATTATTATTATACTATGACATATTTGGTGTCTATGCCTCCTTCATTATTTGGGGTTTTTCTTTCCCCGTGATTAGACCCTTATCGAGTAGCTCTTGTGTTATCCACTATTCCTATATATATATATCTATTTTCAAACACTTCCAAAAAATATAATAATAACATAATACAAAAACATTCACATAAGTGAAAAAATAATAAACTAGGGCATATTTATGCTCTTAATTGGTTAGCTTGTTACTTTATATATGTTTTTTCATGTTGGTTCAATAGATATAATATTTAATCTTTACTCACATGTATTCATGAGGTAGTATATTGAGCTAAATGCAAGATACACAAGCTGACACATGATGATCATGAGTCAGATTTCTTCCTTAAATTACTCTTCTGGGGGCATCACCCCACACTATACAGGTGTTTTTGGTTAATTATATATTACTCTACACATTCCTCATGACTCTTGATTTTATACATAATGCTTATTGTTATCGTTTCAACTAATATGACTAACACATGTATCATGTGCATGCTAAATCATCTTATTATCTATTTTTCTACTATTACTATTGGTTATAGTTGCTTCATATATTGTTGGAATTTCTTGTTTGTACATATTATTACCTTGGAAAACAATTTAACAGAGAATCGTTATGGATCTATTGGTTCAAAGAATGCATGCACGTGAATGATGTGAGGCGTGAATTGTTTTAAGACAAAACAAAGAACACATACAAGACTGAAAATTATGAAAATACAAGAGATATTATTTTAATAGCATAGAAGTAGCTCCAACTCATTTTAATAAAATAGAATAGCATGATAGATGTACATATAGGAGGTGAATGTGTAACCTTATCATAGAATCATGGTAACCTCCATCTAGAATAGTGGTAACCTCCATATCTGAAATATACAGTCAATAGACAATTAGTCAAGGGTAGTAAATACCACTAACTAAAATAGTTTGTTCAAGTGTACACATAATCAAGTTAATCCCATAAGTGTAGGGAAACTCCAAGTGAGGTGGAATATTCTGAGTATGATACTACAAATAAAGCAAGGAAAATAAATCCTACACTAACATTGTTGTCCATTGTGTCTTAAGTTGTCATTAATGTCAAATTCCATTGATGTAAAAGGATGTTTAGGTGTCATATGAGTCTCCATGATTTTTCAACCAAGGTTTATTGGTAGCATATTGGTTTGGTGAAGTTCTATTTTTCCTTGGTACATGGTCTAGTACGCATGGTCATGGTATTTTAATTCCAAAGTTTGTATGAGGTCTTCATGAGGTGAAACATGTTTTTATGATGTGTAAGAGGTTTCCAAGTGTTTATAATGAGTCTTCATGGTCAGTTCATGGGTTGATTTAGGTCATTCTAGGTCTATTCCTATACCTAGAGCTTGTAGTTTGGTATGGAGGCATGAGTTTTGGAGCATATCAATCTTGGTAGAGCATGGAAAAGGTGTTGTGACATAGAATTGTATGCATGAGAATATTATCTATGTTAATAAACAAGAAACTAACTAAGTAGTTCCATGATCTAACTAAACCTATCATAAGTTACAATTATAACTTCTACAATAATGAATTAACCTAAAACACTGTCATTTTATCTCTAACTACTCTATGATTACTTAAAACATAAATTGAACCTAGTTAAACCTATGAGAAATCCAAGTAGATGTCTTGTTTGCTTCAATGGAGGTGAAGAGGTCTCTCTAAAATGGCTACAAGGCCAAGTTTAGATACCCTCCTACTAACCTAACATGAAGGTATGGATGCAAGATGGAGGAGCTTCAACAATGGAGGATAGCCAAGATCAAATGCCTATATAGCTTAGCTAATGCAAATGAGGTCTAATGCCAAGATCTCCAAATGTGAGAGAGAAGGACCATTTGAAAGGAAAGCCTTAGGCTTGTATTTATAGTTTTTGGTTTGGAAGAGTTTGGAATTTGGATGCATGTGGGACTAAAGGTAACCCAAAAACTAATTTTAGATTAGATTACGATAAACATGTTGTAGGCTTAGTTAAGCTAGGATTAAGCTAGTTAAACATGATTAGCGAGTGATTAGAGACTCACTGAGAGATGGGAGGGGTCTAGTTAACCATTTGTGACTAATAGATATTCTAGGAAGCCAATAGAAGTGGTTTAGAGAGAACTAGGGAGGTTCTAAATGGTCGAAAGGAGGAATTTCTAGCTAATAAGAGAGATATTAGCCCAATTAGATTATTATAGGAGGAATATGACTGAAAGAGTGTCATGAATAGGCATTTGAGAATGGAGTGAAGAATGGGTAATTAATGAACTGTCGTTAATCGATTGAATTAGAGGAAATGCTAAGTAAGAATATTTTAGGTGTCTACATTTTCCCCTCTTTGGGGTGGCGTAAGTGACATCACTTAAAATAAAGTAGACAAGCATAAACAAGTAGAAACTTTTGAAGAGATAGAAGAAAAATGAGTAGAATGAAGGATGCCCCCTCAATTGTCGATGGGGTGATGAAAGAGGTCGATTGACGATAAAAAAGATGATAGAAAGAAAACAGAAGAAAGAATAGTGTGAAGAAGAAAATAAAGGGGATATAGAAGAAAAGGAGTATGAGGAAGGGGGAATGAGCTAACATCCATACAGTGCCTTTTAAACAACTTTATTTTTCATCATATTGCTAGTGATCTTCATCATCATCCTTATTAAAAAGAATGAACAAAAGTGTAGTATGACATGAAAATCCATATACGAAAAAATGTTCATTGCTAAAAACACCAACTCCATGCAACATACAAAATGCAATGCAATATGAGAAATTAAAATATTCCTAACTCCATGCAACATACATAATGCAATGCAATATGAGAAAGTAAACAAGCTAACCTAACAGAGAAATATAATGTAATGTTTTTTATCAAGCTTCAATTCCAACCTATTTGAATTAATGACAAGGGTTAATGATAGTGCCCCAAGAAAGGATACATGTGAGGGGAATAATAGAGGAAACTTTGGTCCGATGAAAAAACAATGTGCACTTCGAAAAAGTACAAAGCAACTCAGTTGTGCCCCAGCAGTACATACAAAGTAAGCAACTTAGATTTTGTTGATGGAGGTAGATCAAGATGATCCATGAGTCACGCACATGAATAGGTGAGAACCAAAGAGTGACGTTTTGTAGGACATTTTTAATTTTTAGAAGTTTTCTTAAACATATTTTAATGTTTTGATTTTTCTGACATATTTGAATGTTTTTGTGATTTTGAAAGTTTTCTAAAACTATGTATAAGAATACAAAGAAACATTGATGCCCCTAGCAATAGAAGGGATGTACAAGGGCATAATGCCACACGCATGCACAAGAAAGTGAAGATGTGAAAATGCCCTAGCATTAGGTGGGAGTATTCAAAGGAAAACTCTTCACACGTAAAGGCCGGATCAAGGCCAATATGGATTGGTTCAATCATGATGATGAATGTAAACTAATGAATTGTTAGGAAGGAGCAAGGATGCCCCCAACGTAAGCTGACCAAGAAACACATGATAGAAAGGAAGTGGGTAGATTGTTTTTGTGAAAGAGGACCGTATGCGTACCCAAAATTGTAAGGTACTGTACTGCGGAACAGCGTAATAAGTGCCCCAATGATGATACAGGTCTCCTCGCAAGGTGTTCGGGATCCGGAAAAGCCCTCGGAGTATGCGTTAACATCCCGCATGCCCCGCTTAGCCCCCGTCCTTTGTTTTCCCTTTTTTTCCTCTTTTCTTGGCCTTTTTCCCTTCAAGATGAAACCGCCGCCTGCGCACGGCGGCGGTCTCAGTGACCGCCGCCACAGTCGGGCGGCGGTCCTGTAACCACCGCCCTGCTCAGAGCGGCGGTCCTGCACGCGTTTTCCAGAGAGCACTTTGACATGACTCACATAAAATATCAACGTTTCACCAGCTTTCCTTGCCGACTTAAGCTTGCATTTATGTTTTTGGTCCCCTGGAATAGTGTTTTTCCATTGTTTATTGTTTAAGAGTTCAGTTTGGTTTTGATCTTTGGATGGATGGAGAGCTATAAATAAGTAGCTTGTGCTCAAGCAAATGGCCCTGAAGTTTGCCTCTGAATTTCTCTTTACCATAGATTTATCTTCCATTTTGCTTAGGGTGCTTGGTTTAGTTTATTATATGTCTAAGTTAGTGTTGTTTTACAAATGGTAAGCCACATATCCATCTTGTGCAAATGTAAAAAAAAAGGGTCGATATTTTGCTCTCATCTCCTCATTTTCGTAGTTCCACTTGTTATCTTGTTTAGAAGCCATAGTTTCAATTCACTTGCATGTTTAGTTAGTATTATTCAATTTGTTGGTAAGCCACATATCCATCTTGTGCAGCGGTCTTTGTTATTTCACCCAACCACGAAGTTTGCCTCCTCGAATTTCACTTTCTTTGTAGATTTAATTTTCATTGTTGCTTAGGGTTCTTAGTTCGAGTTCATTATATGCTTGGTTAGCTTTATTCAGCTGTTGGTAAGCCACATATCCAGCTTGTGCAAGCAGTGTTCTTGTTTTATCCAACCAGGTCTGCCCCTGATTTCACTTTCATGCTCTCTTTTTCATAGCTTAGTCTGTTATTCTGTTTAGAAGCCATAGTTTTAATTCTTTGCATGCTTAGTTAGCATTGTCCAGCTAGTTGGTAAGCCACATATCCAGCTTGTGCAAACAGTGTTGTTGTTTTATCCAATCCATTGGAATAGAATAGGTTAGGAAGCCATTAAAGTTGTAGGTTTTGCTCTTCAAATAGGATAGTTTCAGGTTCTGGATGCATTATGTTGCATGATTCACAATAGATCCCGCTAGGAATTGCATAAGCCAAGCTCTGTACTCTTGCGCTATCCCTCTCCTATTCACGTTCTATTCAGTCTGTATTCTAAAGGTTGTCCCTTGTTCCAACACCTACTCCTATTGATGCAAGCATTACATGCTTTTCTAGATCTACGTGAGCACAAAGAACAAAGAGATCATACTGAGGGGACAAGATCACACACACATCGGATTCGCCACTGTTCTGACGGAATCCAGGTTCTAGCTTTCAAAGTTCTAGTTAGAATCATATCAAATAGAGTAGTTAATCACTTTATTTTAGTAAATTCTATTCTCGATATTGCCAGGGAAGCTGTGGGGATTGATAGTTTCTAAGAAACTATGATTCACTCCTCACTTCTGAGGTAGGATCGAGAATCTTGCAAATAGATTAGTTATTTCATTGTTTAGAATAGATATACAAATTGCACAGACAAATAGCTACACTCGGCTATTTTGTTTGTTTTAAATTATTAGTTTAGTTGTCAATTCTAAATATTTTAAATAGTTGCTTTCTTAAATTCATATAAATCATCAGAAAATACAAAAAGAAGTCATATATGCTATAAATGCATTTCATATACTTAGAGTTCACTTTATTACAATTTGTTTATATTATTGTGTTTGTATGACAATTACGGGACCTAGGGAGCCCAGAGAATATGTTTTCAAGCCAATCGTGCCTCAACCCAATCTCATAACAGCAATAACTGATATTGACCAGAATCTTAGAATCCAAGTCTTCCAAACAACAACAGACTTCCAGCAGGTTAGATCTCAGTTAAGAGGATTAAACATAGAAGACGACCAAGCACATACGTTTTGGTCAAATCAGCCAAACTACAGATTACCCTAGAAAAACATCTACATGACTGTAGAAGGGTTTGAAAGAGAACAAATATTCGGGTGTGATCCTTTAGTTCCACAACTGAACACCTGTGAGGTATTCTAAGAAGATCGTACAACTGTTGATTCTAAACATAGAAGCTGAGAAAGCGTATGATTATTGGATACTAGGGATCAGGACTTGATTCCACGCATGACCATAGCTGGTCTGCAACAACCACGAACCTACGGTTGTGACCCACAAATCCCGTAGCCCAACAAATCCATAAGAGAATTATATATAGACACTGGCCTACGCACACTAGTATTTCAGTCTACTCCACTTCCACCTATTATCATCGAACAATTGTCCTTGCTGGATACAACAGCTAACAAAGCTAGAGAATTCTGGACTAGGCCAGAGAATCGTCCGTAGAGTCAATTGTATTCACCATCCACCATATGACCTTATCAGAGACATACACAAAACTATCCCGTGTCATTTCCCATGTATTCCACAACCCATAGATTGGATCATGCCAGCTCGATATTGATTGGAGCCTTCGAGAAGTCATCCTTGCCGATCGATCTATCACACCACTCCAAGTTAGAAGGGCCTTCTTTTCCTTAGATTCACAAATTCCACTAGTGCGTGTCGAAGACATTAGACTGTCTAACTATTTTTCTAAATCCCACACATATTCTACCCCCACCGGCTGTCTCGGAATGACCTCGAGAGGTCGGGTACGCGGAAGAGTCACTTGTAGATTCCCACGCTCGCTTGTCGCTTTTCAACGTACAGGGACAAAGGTGTCCATAAACATGTCCAAAAAGGTAAAATTATTTACATGGATGTTCTAAATGAAGCAGAATAATGATGTGAATGTGAAGGTAGCTTAGAAACCTCGTGATGAAGAAGTGATTAGCCAAAGGAATGAATCGTGAGACGAGATATGAACTAGAGTAAGAGTTTGAATAAGGTAAAAAAAGATACTTGGTAACATAATAATCTTGTTCACTCTTGAAGGGAAGATTTAATAGACAACAAGTGAAGACACCTAGCCAATGTATAGGAATGATTTATTTCGATGGGCGATATTGTAAATGGAGGGTGGAGGGAGAGCCGTACTTTGCTTGCCAACCAAACGTCCATATCCTCGATGGAGATGTATTTGATTCTAATCAAAACATTTATCTACTGCGAGTTAGGTGTCCATAGCCCGATAGAGATTACTTGGAAATACCCTAAGAGAGAGTTATATATCAAATTTAATTTTTTCTTTTAGATTTTTCTTTTTTTTTTTTTATTGATTTTGATTCTTTTTCTTTCTAAAAACTCATTTCAGCTCTCTTGATTTTTTTGACAAGGGGTTAAGAACCACTGATGGCTTGATGGAAGGACATGTAAATTAATGTGATGATGACATTGGCTAGTGTAAACAAATATGTCTAAAATTTCTTCACAACAAGTTTATTAAATGTTGAGCATGATAGGATCTCTAAGAGGTCATTCATTCTTAAATTTACCAAGGTGATAAAATACCAAGGTCAAATGGATACCATAGAGATAAATGTCACAAAATGTGTGCAAATAGACTAACCAACATATCACCGAAGGGATGAAAATGACAGAAAGACTTGCAAGAAGAAGAGAAAGAAAGGGAAGAAATAACATCCATGTGTACGCAATACCTGATTGCAATGTTTTATCTTTGTACCTTTGATCTTTTTATTTTTCTCATTTTTTTGTACTTTTGAAGTGTTTTTGATTTTTAGGTTTTTGATAGTTTTGGAAAGTTGGGACTTAACAAAGTCACTTAGCATGATAGGATCCAACAATAATGTTTGCGACTTCCTTGATAAGGGAGATTAGGCATGTTTTCTTATCAAGATTCATATTATATCCGATCTTGATGATCATGGTGAGCGCATACACAACAAATGACTATGATTTATCTTGAAACGTGGATTTTGTATGCGGGAACCTGAGTTCCCTATCCATAGGTTTCTGCACTTTACACCATAATTTATGGTTACATTGATGTGTGTTCTTGAATCATGCTTCATTTTTAACCTTAAGATTGTTGGAAGTGTTGGAAACTTTAGAGCTCGTGGAAGTTTTGACCTAAGCTTGATTAAGAAATTGTTTGGGTTTCTTATAAGCTAATGTGTGAATTGTCTGGTCCCGATAAGTGGGAGAAGAATGTGGATGTTTGGAACAATATGATGGAAAAAGAGAATATGGTATAAGAATTGAAGAGGATGGGATACCAGGAGGTGAGCCACTAATAAAAGATGACAAAGGGATACTAGAATATGGCCCTAAGATGGAATAAATTGGGCTACAAGGACATGGCCCAGGAATAGAAGATGATGGGATACCTAGAGGTTTCCCATAGATAGAAGAGGATGAAGGGCTACTAGGATGCGACCCAAGAATAGAAGGTAATGGGTTACCCCAAGGTGACTCATATATGAAAGATAATGGAGGGCTACTAGGACATGGCCCCATAATGGAAGAAGATAACGAGGGACTACTAGGGGGTGACCCAAGTATAGACAAGGAGGGACTACTCGGAGGTGTCCCATAGATAGAAGAGGATGAAGGGCTACTAGGACATGGCCCAAGAATAGAAGGTAATGGGCTACTAGGAGGTGACCCACAAGTATAAAATGGAGAGCTTCCTTGGGGTGGATCTGGGATAAAATAATACGATGGGATACTTAGCAATGACCCAAGGTGATATTTTGATTGAGGAATGATGATAGATTAGGAATGATTGGGTAACGAGAAGATATGACATGAATCAATGCTAGACCCCGGCATCTCATCATGCTCAGAGGAAGGTGAAGATGGAATAATAGAAGAAGAATCAAGTTCCATGACCTTAGGATTTTCCTCTACATTATGATAAAAGGAATCAAATTATTCCTCCCCATATGCAAGTGTATCAAGTTCTATAAATAATCCTTATAGAGGGATATCTTCATGTAGTTTGATTTTTCCTTCATTCTAAGAGAAATCAATCAGCAAAGGTTTTTTTCTTCAACCATAGGAGGTTGACTAGAAGAAATGGGTCCGATAAGCAGGGAAGATTGATTGATAGAAGAATATGAATATGTTTGATGATGTATATGAGGGGAAGGTTTGACCTTATCACTCCCACAAAGATTTTTGATAGTGCTTCAAAAAGATATCTTAGCACATGGCTTCTTTCTAATGGTTTGACGTGGTTACAAACATTGATATTTAGAAGATGGATGAGGAAATGGTATGATATGGTTGAAAGGGATCAAGGGTTGAAGATGGATTGAAGTTGGAATGATAGCAGAAGATGACTCAAGAGAGGAAGTAGGCTCAAGGTAGGCATCTCATGAATGGATGATTTCAATCTGGACCTAGGTCGTTTTCTAGAAGATGAAACAATGTAGGAAGAAAAATAGGATCACATATCCATTCATCAAGTTGCAATGATGTAGGATTAAAATTATATTATTGACTAGAGGGAATCCAAGTCATGGAAATATTTGATAGAGGAAGGGGTCATTGAAGTGATTAATAAAGATGGTCATGTTAAGGAAGGGAAGACCATGGATCAAAACTGAATTATATGTTTGATCAATGAAACTTGGATTCGCACGAGTCTTTAAAGGAGGAAGACATCATTGAAGCGATTTGGAATAAAGGTCCTTCAAAGAAAGGGAGGATCGTGATTCAGGATTTGATCTAGGGGTATCTAAACAATAGTTGGGATCCGAATCTTTAGAAGAAACATGGGAATCTTAATGGTAGTTTGGATCTAGATCAGAAGAAGAGTGGGGGAACCTGAATAATAATTTGGATCAGAAGCATCTAAACCATACCACCTACTATGAGTTGAAGGTGGGGAACAAGGTACCTGAATGATTTTAACATCGAAATAAATTGAGGTTTAGTCATGTTGAGTGTCTTTCGAGGTGAATTCCTAAACCTAGGTTCCCTATTGTTGTAAGCATGAGGAACCATGTGATAATCAGTCATTTTTAGCGTTGTTTAGGTACAAATTCCTAGACCTAGATAGTGTGATCAAATTCCTTCAAAGTGAAGAAAGTTCCATGTCGATTAAGGTAGCATAACGGCAACTAGCTAGACATTTTGTAAGTATGGAGATGCGTGTATGATTTTCTCAAGAAGGTGTAAGAAAAATGAACATCGTGATGACACAATCTTGATGAGATTGAAAAGGATTGTCCTACAAAACACGTTTTCCATATGAATGATCACAAGGAACAATCATGCAAGTGCGAAACACAAAGCCAATCAATAAGAAAATACTCCTTATGTAAAATGTGTGTGCAAAATGATAGTTTGATGCAAAGATGATCAACATAATGTCAATACTTACGTCAAGCTCGAAATGAACAAGGCATAAATATTAACAAAGGGTAGACGTGAATCCCAATCAAAGGATACCACAACGAGTTTAGCAACCAACAAGGCCTAAATGTAAAAGGGTGAGGATTACAAATGTAAGCCACATAACCACACCAATTGGACACATTAATCAAGCTTCATGAAGAAGTGAGATATTAGTGCCAAAGTGGTATCAAAACGATACAAACAAAGTAAGCGACACTCTTCAATATTTTGTACAATGTTCGAAGTAAAACTAAGTCAAAGTATACTAAGAATGTCCTAAAATGTGGGCAACATAATGACATAATGAGGACACTTAGATCATGTTTACAAGAAATATGACGTAAGTATTTTAATTGTGTCTAGACAACGTGAACAAGGTAACATATCAAAGAGAGATCAAATGATGAATTAATCATAACTATGATGATGATCTTCAAATCAAGATCAAGTGGCCATAAAATATATAAGGACACATCCACACACTTTAGACGTTTATTAACTCAACCGCAAACATGGATGAGCGTAAACGGACAAAAAAATGGTGAACATTATATATGACAACACTCCCGAAAGATGCCTTCTCTTGTCCCAAATGGGAAACAATAATGCAAAGGTATAGATCAAAAGATGAAAATAAACTAAGTGTCACTTGGGCAGAGTTTTGCCTCATCCTAAGGTGAGAAAGAAACCAAGATAAGTGATACATCATTTAATTTCATGATGAGTGACACTTAGATCAAACTTAAGTGGATTCATTATCGTGTTTGAAAAATAAGGCTTTGAATCTAAACAAGTTATCACTTTGTGATGGCGAAAGATGTGATAATGGACTAGTAAAGTGGGATCCAAGACAAAATGGCTTTCCTAATAGATCACTCAACTAGGTGTCACAAGTTGTCTAAATGCGAGCTCGATTTACCCAAAGAGTCACATTGACTAGTTTGGGAGTATCTCGGATTTACTTTACCCTCTTTTTATAGAATGAGCAACTAGTGCATTCAATTTTATTGTCACTATGGTCACGATATGGAAAACTTTGACTCTAACTTGCAATGTAAAATCTATACAAGTGGGTAGGCGGAGCGCTTCCTCTTTCATCCATGAGGTTACTCGGTGGTGGATTACTTTAGGGTTTCTAGAACCACTCCCATTGTTGTAGCTTAAGGTTTTATGCCAAAGGGGTTATGTTCTAGTCGAGCGGATAGGGACATACCCTTTTTTGAAACCTGACAATATAATGTGATGTATGTGGTGTGTTTTTTATCTTTCTTAACTTAATGTGGTTTTAAATAACACATCGTTTGGCAACTTGTATGAAAACAAGTGTTTGAAGGTTTCATTTTTACAACTCCTTTATTTGACAAACGTGTTTTGGTTCTACATGCAAAGAGTTAGTAATTTTCCAAAAGATAAAAAATAGAGTTCACGTGTTGCTTTTGATTCCTAAGATCACCTAAAATGTGCAAGGAAAGAGCATTCCAAACACAAAAACTCAACTACAATAAGAAATGGAAAAAAACTTTAAGTGATTTGTGAAAAAGAAACTCGTTGTAGCCAATTTTGAAAATTTAATCCAATTAGGAAGTGTAAAATAAGTGTTTTTGAAAGTGACAAGAAGGTTTTTAGAAGTGTTTTTGATCCCCAAGATCACCTAGAAGGTGTGAGGAGAGAGCATACACACTTCAAAAAATCCCTTTCTAACTAAGAAAATGAAACACTTAAACCACGTTAGTTAAATAACCCAAAAGAAACATGTAATCACTTGTTAGAGCCTGCAAACAACCAGAAAAAGTCAACAAATTGATCTTATAGCTCAAAGAGAAAAATTTAATTTTTAACTTAGACACATGCACATCCAAAATGATGCATGCATATCCCAGCCAACGGATGTGCACCCAAACCAACGGGGATGGGTGGCAAAAAATTATGATAGTATGTTCCAACACCTACGTTGGCCTAAAAATATGTACACTAGGGTTTCAATGGAGACTCCTGCAATTCGATGGATATGCTTGCAAGCAAAAATGAACATCAACACAATATGTCAAAATACACCAATGCATCCAGAGGGGGCATGGAGTACGCACTGATAGTCAATGAAGATACCTGCAGGTTCGACGGATACACAACCATTTGTAAATGACATGTCAGTGAAAAATATGACCAGATGGGTGCACGGCCAGTTCGACGGGTGCACTAGGGTTTCGACAGAGATGCTCCCCTTCAGGACACATACGCGTACCCCTCTGTAAAACCTGTAAAAATCATAGAAATGAAAATTTTCAACAATCAAACAAGTTAGTTGTTAATGAAATAAACCTATTTCCAGTCTAGAGCCACAAAATATGCATGAATAAGGATGATTTAGCTTAGTTAAAAATTGAAATCAAGTGAATAACAAGTTATTTCTCCTAGAAAGCATGAAAGTGAACTTGAAAAGCTTGGAAAAGGCCTCCATTAATGGAGTATGGACTAAGAGTCCCACCGGGCATGCCAAATGTATGCATGAGAAGATTAGCTATGTTAATAAACAAGAAACTAAGTAGTTCCATGATCTAACTAAACCTATCATAAACATCAAGATGAGTGCTAAACAAGATAACTTCTACAATAATGAATTAAAATAAAACACTATTATTCTATCTCTAACTACTCTATGATTACTTAAAACATAAATTGAACCTAGTTAAACCTATGAGCAATCAAATTAGATGTGTTGTTTGCTTCAATGGAGGTGAAGAGGTCTCTATAAAATGGCTACAAGGCCAAGTTTGGATTCCCTCCTACTAACCTAACATGAAGGTATGGATGCAAGATGGAGGAGCTTCAACAATGGAGGATAGCCAAGATCAAATGCATATATATCTTAGCTAATGCAAATGAGGTCTAATGCCAAGATCTCCAAATGTGAGAGAGAAGGACCACTTTGAAAGGAAAGCCTTAGGCTTGTATTTATAGTTTTTGGTTTGGAAGAGTTTGGAATTTGGGTGCATGTGGGACTAAAGGTAAGCCAAAACCACTTTTAGATTATATTAGGATAAACATGCTTTAGGCTTATTTAAGCTAGGATAAGGCTATTTAAGTGTGATTAGCGAGTGATTAGAGACTCATTGAGAACTGGGAGGGGTTTGGTTAACAATTTGTGACTGATAGATAGCCTAGGAAGCCAATATAAGTGGTTTAGAGAGAACTAGGGAGGTTCTGAATGGTTGAAAGGAGGAATGTCCAGCTAATAAGAGAGATATTAGCCCAATTAGATGATTATAGGAGCAATATGACCGAAAGAGTGTCGTGAATGGGCTCCCGTGAACGGAGCAAAGAATGGGTAATTAACAAAGTGTCGTTAATCGAGTTAAATTGGAGGAAATTATAAGTGTAAGCATATTTTAGGTTTCTACAAGCATATCAGGTGTATGATGCATTTCATATCGGTTCTCGAGGTATCATGATGTTTCATGGTCCTTGGGAAGCAAGAAGGTGAAGACAAGGCAAGATAGCACAAGTAAGTCACTATGAATGGATATTTTCAAGCATATTTGAGCATATATGTGAGTTGAGACAGTTAGATGATGTTTTCATGATGCTTAGTGATACGTTTCAGTCAAATTTGTGAAGAAATTGCAAGTTATGTGATTTTTGGAAAACCGAGTTCTAGAGAAGGTGAAATCGATCAAATTGGAAACTTGTTATGCTTACCTTATCTCACACACTTTTCATGTTACATTTTGGCTTTGGGGAATGATTTTTCATTGAGCTAATAGTGTTTTTCAAAAATAATGAGGTGGATTGATCATCAAACTTTTATGAACAATCGTTAAGAAGATAAGTTGGTTTAAAACCCTAGTTAAACCCTCATAGCAGAGAGACTTGGGATATTTGATTTTTTTAGTCTCAAAATTATGTTGGAAACAAAAATTGATGATTTTGTCTTTTAGATAATTTTTATGGGCTCATTTTGGCATAGGTTTCATTTTCCATTTGTTTCGGGAAGAGAGAAAACCCTAGTTTTGAGGAAATTTACAATTTCGGGGCTGAGATGGAAGCTTCAGGAAGAAAATTAAATTGTTAAAAAATAATTTGGAGATGTTATACACATCCATGAAAATTTTTAGATAGTTTTCTTGGATAAAATGGAAGAGATAAGTCCTCAAAGTCATCCACCGATTTTGGCCTTAAGGGCTAAAACGTTAGTCTCTTGGTTTGAAGTGAGTTTGATCATTTTTCATGTTATAGTTGTGGTTTTTGATCATGGATAGAATATAATCACCTGATATTATGTGTTTTAGCTTCTAGAATGATATTATGAGTGGTTTCATGTTGAAACCCTAGTGGCCTAATTAATCCTATTAGGTTTGCTTAAGAAGGTGACTAAAATAGGTGTGTTGAATCAAATTTATCCACATGATATATGCATGTTAGTGCTTGATAATTTTCTCCAAGTATCCTTTTATTTTTTCCATGCTTTTATTGAGCTTTGAATTTTCCTTAGTTATGTTTATAGCTTGATTTCTCAAGACTAGTTCTTGAGTCCATTTTGGATTTTGGAGCAGTTTCATAGATTGAGATGTTTAGAGGCCTTGCACTATGATTTGGAGGATAAAGTGAGTTGTTTAAGAAAATATATTCAAATAAATTTACAATTTTATATTAATTGAGTCATTATTATGATTTTTCTATGTGAATTTGGTTGTTCTTCGTGATTGTTTTCTTGGTGCTTAGAAACTTAGTTATTCTTGCTTGCTCCTTGGTGTGTTTCTTGATGAATTTGGATGTTACATTTGTTCCTGAGACTATTTATAATTATTGGAGGATTTTATTATGTTTCCTAATGATTTTTAATCCATTAAAAATATTTTATAATCCTTTGGATTTGTTGGTGCATTCGTTGGTGCTTAAAGAGCTTGTTTTGGCCTTTAAAGGTGTCTTAGTGTTTTCTCACGATGTCTTGACCCCTTCCAGCCTACTTGGGTATTTTGAGTTGATTTATATGATTTTATTATTATTATTTTGAGTTGGTATGACCTAAATAATTTTTCATGGCCGACCTAGAGGTAATTTTATCAAGTTTTGTGTATATAAGCTAGTGTAATTGGTCATTTGTGACTAATTGTTGATGATGGGGTTATGAGCGATCTAAATGAGATTGAATAAGAGTGTAGAGGGGTTATGGAAACATCATATACATGTTATGAATACCTAATAAATATATAAGATTAGTGATGCAATGGAAAATGACCTAATCAACCCATGAGAGGATAGATTTGAGTGAGTTAATGAAGAACTTGTTTTGAAGAGGTTTGATGTGTTTTGGAGCTGAACTTGGATCACAATAAATTATGTGATCATCCTATCATCTTTAATAATTAATTTATCAAATATCTTATGATGTGTAATATTCATATGAGTCCTTTGTTGTGATTAATATTAGCAAAGGTTTAGGGGTTGGTGCTCCTTGTGAAGTGGGTGCTTCACTAAAGAAATCTTACAAGATGTGTAATATTCTTTCAAGTCCTTTCTTTTATTTAATATAAGAAAATGCTTTAGTGGGTTTTACTCCCCTTGAGGTTTTCCCACTTATATATGATATTTTTGTTTCCTCTCTTGTTTTATGTAATTTTTAATGTCTAATACACACATAATAATCTCACATGGTTCATGGATGATTGAATGAATGGTTTGAATGATGAATATATGTAATGGAAAATGAAATGAAATTTTGTAGGATTTATTTACTCCCTACTTCCACTATTCCATTATGCTTCCAACGATTGGTATTAGATCTGGTCTTTGTGAAGAAAGTTTGACTACTTGAAGAAGATCCTCTTGAATCACAAAGCAATAGGTAAAACATCGGATTTTGAAGAAACCTTAAGAAAGAAGTATGAAATTGCAAAATCAGTGATACATGGATTGTAAGAACAAATTATTTTCATGGAAGTTAAGCATGATCAAGCCATCAAGGATTTGGAATCACAAGTCAAGAGTGTGACAAAACCCCGAGAGTGAAAAAAGTAATATTATAGCAAGTATGAAGATGAGTTGAGATCCTTAAAATCAAAATTAGAGTAGGTATATAGAAGGTTGAATATGTATTGAAGGTTAGAGAAGAGTTTTGAAGCTCTAGATAGGATCTTGGAGAGTCAAAGAGTTGTTAGTGACAAGATAGGCCTAGGTTTCAAAGGAGAACATGTGGAGAATGATGAAAAATCTGGACCAAGCACTCAATTAGACAAGAATGAGATAAATAATGTTGAGTTAAGAAGGTATAATCCTATTAGACAACCCAATGTAATGAGGTATGGTTCTTCATTTAATGGTTATTAATACTCTTGTCATGGTTTTGGTCATAGAGATAGGGATTGTAAGAATAATATCTCTAAGAATGAGTATTCATGGAATGGTGAAAGCTCCTTTAAGGTTAAATGTTATTCATGTTGTGAGTATGGTCATAAGGTAGTTGATTGTGGTTGGAATCTTAGTGCTTATGAACCTATAAGTTAGACTAGCATTGTTTGCTACAATTGTCATAAAATAGGACATATTTCTAGTTTTTATTATCAAGGTGGACCTACAAAGAACAACATTAGATTTCAAGAATTTAAAGGACATGATAATAAGGTATTAAAAATGAAGACCAATCACGAGAGTGAACCTAATTTAGTCATGTCCGAGGCAGTCATGGATAAAAATAATGTTGAGCACACAAACAAGGTGAAAAAGAATGAATTCAAAAGCATGAGAACTGATAAGTCAATGGAAAACGATGTAAAGGATAAATATTCATCAAGGACAGTGAAAGGAGAGCCTAGTCAAAACACTTCAAATAAGACAAAGAAGGAATAGGTCAATCTCAAATCGGGTCAAAAATAAAAATAATAAAGTTTGTCTATATTGCTTATAAGTATGTAGAGTTAAGTTTTAGGTATGTATATGAAATTGATATGAAATTATTTCATGGTGGTACAAGAGTAGAAGGTTTTGAGGTACATGATGTTTCCTTGAGCATGTAAGAGTCCTAATGTGCAAATGCTTTGTCATGTTTTTATAAATAAGTTGATTGTGGGAGTTATGAGTTCAAGTAAGCTATGAAGGTGAAGTCATTTTTATTCTAAGTTCATGGAAAGTAAAATCAAATATCATTTTGCCTCAAGTGATTTAATTGGTTGTTATCATGAAATATTTAATTTATTGTTTAAAACAAGGGTACTAAGATTGTGAAGGTCAAGTAAGAAGTCATAAACTCCGGGTAGTGTTCTCTATTAGTTGTTTGATCCTCATTTTTAAGATTTGAAGGTCGATTGACAAAGTTGAAGGATAAATTTTTTTGAAAAGGAATGGTACAGTGATTTTGATAGAGTACACTTCATTTTAGATGTGTTCATAATACTCAAGGATTCATGAATCATGAAAAGGTTGTCATGAAATTATGATTATCAACTGAAACTATATTACATGGTTAAATGTGCCACAAGATAATATGACCATATTGCTGATAAAACAAGGACATAACCATATGTTAGCTTGAGAAAAAGGTAAAATATTGAAGATCAAGATGGTATAGATAAGAGATTAGAAGCTTGAAATGTGTCTCTTTCTAATAGTGAAGGATGTATGAATAGTTATGATGTGTCGTTGAGGTTGATCCATCAAATAAATTGTTGATGCATATTGTCAAATTATCTTGGGTTTCTTGAAATATGTGCATAAGGTATTAAGTAGTTATAAGATTATGATAATTGTAGATTGTCTACTCCTGTTCACAGAGATATGTTTTATGAAGGTTCATAAGATTTTTGATCCATAAAAATGTGTTGATAGGCACCTCGTGCTCAATATACAAGTCATCTATGATCAAAATTTGTGTGATGACAGGGTAATAGTGCATTTCAAGTTATATGGAGATGTTTATGAGTTGTCAAGATTATGGTGCTGTTTCAAATCCCGAATGACTTGAGAAGTTGGAGCTTTATGTCTTAGTTCTACATAAAATAAGTGAAGAGTAATATTGCAGGTTCTTTAGGTAGGACTCCATGAGTAAGATATGAAGGAAGAAATGTAAAGATTGTGATAAACATATGCTCCTAGAGTGGTGATGATGTCCGAGTTGTTTGCTCTGTTTCATTTATCTTGATGTTTGAACCATATTATCTATAAAAATGGAAGCTTTTTGAGTGACCTTATGAATAGATGGTATGCATTCTTGTGTATATGACCAAGAATTTTCATTCAAGAGTGAAATAATTGGATATTTATGTGATTAGTGCTAGAAAATTAGTTCAGAATGGTTGTTGAATGTTGGGTTTCAAGTGATTCTACATGACAGAGCATTAGGTGACAGGTATGTATGATAGTTGATATGCATGAAGTTGATTTATGAAGTTGAATATCAATAATAATTATAGATGTTTGAAGATATTATAAGAGTAAATGAAAATTCAGAGGAATAGTGTGTTCATGTTGATGGATTGCTCTTGAAGTAAGAGTTTTGACATAGTTTACTAACCGTGTCTCATTAATTCGTAAGCATGATCATGCGTCTTAGAGGTTAAGATTGGATGGAGAACCCTTGAGTCTCATTTATTTAATTATAATAGGAGGACTATAAGTGTGAAGCTTAAAGTTTGATGTTGAAATTTTTGTATGAATGTGATGTCATCTAATAGAAGTATAAGTTTGATAGGGTAAATTTCATTGTCATTTACTATTATAATAGAAAACAAATTATGAAGATCTCATGGGACAAAAATAGATTATTTTGATCTTCAATAAGTGTCTTAGTGTCAAAAGGAACTAGTAAGGAAATGTGTTAGGTGTTTACAAGAATACTTGCAAAGGGGAGTCATTCATAAGATAAAATAAGTTGAAAGAAGATAGAGTGCACCGATTCTTTGACTCATGACAAGGGTATTGATTTTTATCCATCTTTAAGGCATGCATTCAAGGTATGTACTCTAATTATTGTTTAGACAAATAGAGAATGATGAAATAATGGTAGGGGCCATTCATTTGATGTTTCACATACATTATTGGCTCACATTTCTTGGATAGATTTGACATTATTGGACTAAAAAATTCTTTAGGGATTTTGGTCCTAAGAGTAACAGAGGGAAGATCTTGGAGGAAAAATTTTGTTCTCAAGCATGATTCAAGTCTAGAAAGTGGTGTTTAGCATGATTGAATCTCAAGTATGAGGTATTAGCTTAGGGGAGATGTTTTTATGATCATATTTGGGTCATGGATCATTTATTACTATTGCGTAAGATTAAAAAAGTTAATTCCAAGGGGAGCTTGTCTCAAGTAAGTAAGTTGTCGTATGCATTTTTGCCATTGTGAGTTGTATTTTTCCATGTCTAGTTTTCATTATAGAATTTTTCATAGATGTAAAAGGGGGAGAGAAGCATCATAAACATGAAAAGGGGAGTTGTGTAGGTTTGTTTTGTCTTGTGGTTGCTATCAATGTTTTCGAAGGTGGTTGTCATCAATGAAAAAGGGGGAGATTAATGGCCATTGTGTCTTAGGTTGTTATTGATGTCAAATTCCATTGTTGGAAAAGTATTTTGAGGTGTCACATTAGTCTCCATGAGGTTTCAACTAAGGTCCAAATCTGAAGGTTAATTGGTAGTGTCTTAGTTTTGAGAAGTTTTATTTTGTCTTAGTACATAGTCTCGTACACATGGTCATGGTATGTGCATTCCAAGGATGATATAAGGTCTTCATGAGGTCAAAAATGTTTGATATGATGTGTAATAGGTTTCCAAGTTTCTGCAATGAGTCATCATGGTCAGTTCATGGGTTGTATGGGTTGAGTTAGGTAATTCTAGGGCCTATTCCTAGACCTGGAGCTTGTGGTTTGGTATGGAGGCATGAGTTTTGGAGTAGAGAAGTATTTGTAGAGAATGGAAGGTGTTGTGACATATCATAACATGTGTTTTATGAGTTTCAGTCATTTCTCAAAGGTATGATGATGTTTCATGGTCCTTAGGAAGCAATAAGGTGAAGACAAGGCATGATAACATAGGTAAGTCACTATGAATGTAGATTTTTAGACATATTTGAGCATGGAGGTGAGTTGGTAAAGTTATAGGATGTTGTCAAAATGTTTCACGATAAGTTTTAGGTCAAATTTGTGAAAAAATTGGAAGTTATGTGATTTTTAGTAAAACTAATTTTTAGAGAAGGTGAAATCATCTTGAATTGGCAACTTGTTATGATCACCTTCTCTCACACTCTTTTCATGGGACCTTGTGGATTTGGGGGATGATTTTTATTGAGCTAATATTTTTTTGAAAAAATAATGAGGTGGATTGATAGTCTATTATCCCGTAAAATTGACAAGGGAAATTTTACCGATAACCATACGGAAAATTTTGTTTCGATCCCTCGTTAGGGATCCCTCGCGTTCGAAACGTTGTAAAATCCCTTCCCGGGAAATCTAATTTTCGAACTTGGTCTTTCTGAGCCTTTTTTGGCTGGGCGCATGAAATATCCTTGTAACACTAACTTTTGATGCGCCCCCTTAAAAGCCTTTGGCGCATGGTTTTCAATGTCAACACAACTTTTCATGCGCCAAAGAATGTTTAACCTTCCCTGCGTGCGCCAAGGCGCATGCGCTTGTGTTGATACAACTTGTGTTGCGCCGCTCTTTGGTGCGCCAAAGGGCGCACATAATCCCGTGTCGACAATAGATTTGGTGCGCCAAGGGCGCGCTTTATCTCATGTTGGCAGATGCTTTGATGCGCCAAAGGTGCATCCCTTCCCGTGTCGACAACAAATCTCATGCGCCTTTGAAAAAGTGGTTGGCGCATTTATGTCCAGTTTTTATATATATATATATGGTTTGCGCGCCCAAATGTCATTTTCACTTTTGTTGAGCACGTGATCGTTCTGAACTTGTCAGCCTCTGCTCCGTCATTTTCATCATCCTGTGGACCCGTTGCAACTTTTGCTATATATCCAGGTAAGAGGTGTTATTTCTCTCTTGTGCGTTTTGTGCTTTCAGTTCCTGGTGTGTTCCTGGTTTGGTTCTTGCTTGTTGGGTGGTTGTTTATATATGAATGTGTTGGCCTAGCCTCCTCCGTTTGCTATCTGCCCCCCCATGCTATCCTTCCTCTTTCCAGATCTGCTGGAGAAGGACGTTTTCTTGAGACAGTGGTTGTAGCCCTCCTGATCTAAACCGTTTCGTTTACCCAGCTGAGCCTTTCAAATAAGAAGTCAGGGATAAAAGAACCTACATCATAAAGAAACCCCCTTTGAAAAGAAGGTTTGTTCACTGTCTTTTCCACTTGGCGCATCGGCACGTCCTGCAACACTAAGAACAGTTGCGCCCCCATGGCGCATCTACCCGCCCTGTTACAAAAGCAAAATCCGCGCCAATGGCGCACCCTTTCGGCCTGCTGCATCATGAGCTCATGCGCCCTCAAGGCGCACCTTTTCCGCGTGCTACAAGTGCTAAAACTGCGCCCCAATGGCGCACCATCCATCCATGTTGCATCCTTTTTCCATGCGCTAATGGCGCATCCAGCTTCCATGTTACACAAGTTATATCTGCGCAAGTATGAAGCTATAAAGGCGTAGGCGCATCCCCGATTACATCAACATCATGTTGTGTAAACCCTTCGTGCGCCGCGCCATGTCCCTTTGGCACACGAAAAGTCAATGTTACACGATCCATCCACGCGCCAAAGGGCGCACCGAATCCCAAAGTAACACACAATTTTCATGCGCCCTTCTATAAAATGCAATCTGCAACATCCATGCGCCATACGCCTTTGGCGCCAATTTAACCTCTCGCACCACTCCTTTTCTATGCGCCCTATCTATTTAGCCCGTTAGCTACAGCTTTTCATGCGCCCGCACTGCCAGGCAAAGATCGAGAAGCGAGCAACCCCCTTCGGCCGCAGGGATGACGATGACGAGTAGCTGCTTCTTCTTCTTCTTCCTCTTCTTCTTCTTCTCTCTATTCTCCGACTTTCTTGTTGAAATATCTAAAGTGTGTTGGCACAAATGATGACATCATCCATGTTGCATCATGGGATGATGTCATCCATCAAGTTGTCAAAAGTCAACATGACTTTTAGATATTTTGTAAATATCTTTGTAAATATTTGTTGGCTCCTTTTTGCTTTCCTTCTCCTCTCTTCTATAAATACTGGAATACTTGTTGTATTCGGGTGAACATTTTTTAGATGAAAATAGAAGTGAGGAGAGAAAGACTTTGAGCTTTCTTGTAACAGAAGAAAATAGTAATACAAATATTAAGACTTTGTGCTCAATAGTTGTGTTATCCATTAGATCTTTCTTACGTTAGATCTGTATGTGTTTAATCTGTTGGATTCATATCTACTTTTCTGTCATTTGCTCATCAGTATTGCTTTGTTTATTTATGCAAGTAGGTTTGGCTCTGTTTACTACCAAACTAAAAACATAAATCTACTGACCTTTCTGCTTTGGAATTCATTTCTTTTCTCCCTTCGGATCTGTTCTTTCTCTTCTCCCTCTTTCATTCCTTTCTTTTCGCAGCCTGAAATACTCTACTGGGATGAGATCCCAAACCCCCGAAGGCAGAATCTGTGAGACTTGCATAGATTCCTGCTGGTAGAATAGCAAGATAAACCGGTTTAACTTTGACTCAAAGAGGGGCTAAGCCCCGCACACCGTTGGCTCTGCCTATCCATAGATCTATCCAAGGCATGTGATTTTCGACCAACATAGTCAAAGTTTTATGAAAAATTATTAATAAGATAAGTTTGGTTTGAAACCCTAGTTAAACCTCGTAAAAGAGTGACTTGGGAGATTTTTTTCTGTTTGGTCTTCAATAGATGTTGGAAATAAAAATTGATGCTTTTTTCTCTTATATAATTTTTTTGGGCTCATTTTGGAATAGGTTTCATGTTCCAACTTGTTTTAGGAAGAGAAATAAAAACCCTAGTTTTGAGGAAATTTAAAGTTTCATGGCTGAGATAGAAGCTTTAGGAAGAAAAATAAACTATCCGAGAATCCTTACGAGATGTGCTACATAGAAATGAAATTTTTTTGATAGGTTTCTAAGAGATAATGGAAGATACAGCTTCCTTAAATTCGCCTACCGATTTTGGCCTTAAGGGCTAAAATGCTAGTCTTTTGGTTTGAATTGAGTTTGATCATTTTGCATGTTGTAGTTGTGGTTTTTCATCATGGATAGTATATAGGAACCTGATATGATGTGTTTGAGCTTTTGGAATATTATTATGTGGTGGTTTCATTTTGAAACCCTAGTGGCCTAATTAGTCCTATTAGATTTGCTCAAGTAGGTGACTTAACCAGGTGTGTTGAATTATATTTCTCCACATGATATATGCATGTTAGTTCTTGATGATGTTATCCAAGTCTCCTTTGATGTATTCCATGATTTTGTTGAGCTTGGAAGTGGCCTTAGTGATGTTTGGATCTTGATTCCTCGAGCCGCTTCTTGAGTCCATTTTGGCAATTTGGAGCATTTTCATATAATGAGTTGTTTGGAGGCCTTGCACTATGAGTTGGAGGATAAAAAGAGTTGTTCCAAAAACTAGATTTAGATACCTTTCCAATGGTATATAATTTGATTCATGATGATTCTTTTTCTATGTTAAGTTCTTCGTTCTTTCAAGACTATTTTCTGGATGCTTGGAAACCTAGTTGTTCTTCTTTTCTCCTTGGTGTTTTTCATGATGAATTTGGTTGTTTTAGTTGTTCCTGAGCCTTTTGGTGATGTTTTTAGGATGTTATTATATTTCTTGATGATTTTGGATCCATGAAAAATATTTTATAATCCCTTGGACTTGTTGGTGCATTCATTGGTGCTTAAAGAGCTTGTTTTGGCCTTCGGAGGTGTCTTGATGTTTTCTCATGATGTCTAGACCCCTTCTGACCTACTTTGGTCTTATAAGTTTATTTATATGATTTTATTATTATGTTTTTGAGTTGGGATGACCAACATACTCGGTCATGGCCAACCTACGGGTGATTTGATCAAGTGTTGTGTATAGAAGCTAGTGTAGTTGGTCATTTGTGACTAGTTGTTGATGACGGGGTTATGAGAGACCTAAAGGAGATTAAAGAAGAGTGTAGAGGGGTTATGGAAAAATCCTAGAAGTGTGATGAATACTTGATAAATATATAGGATCAGTGATGCAAGGTAAAATGACCTAATCAGCCCATGAGAGGACAGATTTGAGTGAGTTGAAGAAGATCTTGATTTGAAGAGGTTTGATGTGTTTTGGAGCTGAACTTGGAGCACACAATCAATTGTGTGGGCAGCCTATATTTTTTTATCATTCATTTATAAAATATATTATGATATGTAATATTCATATGAGTCCTTTTTGTGAGTCATATCGGCAAAGGTTTAGGGGTTTGTGCTCCTTATGAAGTGGGTGCTTCACTAAATAAATATTGTAAGATGTGTAATATTCTTGTAATTCCTTTATTTTGTGTAATATAAGTAGAGGTTTTCAGTGGGTTTTCT
Source organism: Taxus wallichiana var. yunnanensis (assembly GCA_018340775.1). Lineage (NCBI taxonomy): Eukaryota > Viridiplantae > Streptophyta > Pinopsida > Cupressales > Taxaceae > Taxus > Taxus wallichiana. The sequence continues at coordinate 219,761,388 of CM031239.1, forward strand.
TCCCATTAAGGTTTTTCCACTTACATCTGGTGTTTTTGTTCTCTCTCTTGTTGTATGTAATTTTGAATGTTTAATACACACATAATAAGCTCACATGGTTCATGGATGATTGAATGAATGGTTTGAATGATGCATGTATGTAATAGAAAATGAAATGAATTTTTTAGGAATAATTCACCCCCCGAGTCCATTTTACTTCCAAAAACATTACTTGTGTGCTTTGAATAGATTTTTTAATCTAATTGCAATGTTATTATTGTTTTCTTTATACAACCTAAGGTCCTTACTTTTCTTGTGACACAATAAGTGTCCCATTTTTTTTTGGCTCCATGCCAATATATTACTATGCTTCTACATGATATTTCTTATTGTATTGTTTTTATTGATATATTCTTGCTAGCTTCCAACATGCTTGGCTTATACTCTAATGATTACACTATCATTTTTGCAATGGATTATGACATGCTTGATTGTTACTTCATTATGTCTACTATGTCTTCTAACATGTTTACTATCTTATTTACATATGTGTTCTACTATGGATTAGGACATGATTGTTATTTTTCTTTTTGTTTCCAATCCCTTTACATGTATTCTTTCTTGTTGCTTATTGCATGTTTATTTTCCTTTGTGTCATGGTCTTTACCATGTGTAACCATTTTGTAGGTACGGAGTTCTAAAAGTGGCCACCATTCCATCCTTTTATGTGATCATACATAGATTATCAAACTTATTACACATGGGTACACATCTATTCTTTTGAGTTTCATGCTCAAATTCTTTGTCACATGCACCTAAAAATAGAGGGCTTCCATCAGGACATTGAACTACATCTACAAATAGGTTACAAGATACATGAACGTATTTTCATAGGACTCGATCCTTAGAATGTGAAAAAAATTAAACAAGTTCAAAACCGTATAGTACATTCATGAATTTGGTACAGTCTTGACTATGATGGAAATTCCTAGACATGTGGCATATTCTCTAGAATTTTTTAGTTTCTACATATTAAATCAGCTATTTACAGGATTTTCATAGTTATAGATATAGATGACATGGTTTAGAGAAAGTTATGGGGGGATGAGTACTTGATTCCTTCTTTACGACACTATTCAAATTTAGTTACAAAATGGGGTTTGGAGGCATGGGCCTCCTTCTAACCTTCATTGTTTCAAAATTCAACATGATCGGTTTAATCACGGTATCACCTTTTGGGGCACGTAAAATGTCCATTCCTCCCACGTTCTGATTTTAAAATTTGGTACAAATTTATCCTAGATGCATCTATATAAGTGTGGTCCATGGATTTATTGGAAAGTCTTGAAGAAAAACTAAAGTCTTCATAGACTTCTCTTTCTCTCATCACATTCCCAATTTTGGAAAGCATTGAAGTGAAATTGAAGGCCTCGTAGATTGTTCTTTCCTCCTCTCTCACTAAACTCTTCAATAAGGAAGGCATCAAAGCACACGGTTTCTTCGTAGTATAAATCCTTCCTCTCTATAAAAAATTATAAAATGGGGAAAATATGGCTCCTCTCCTGTACTATATCCTTTGACACAACATTGGGGACTGATCACCCCCAATATTTTGACATCTCCACAAAGAAATTCCAAGTCTGCTCCCTCTAAAAAATGAACAAGTGTATTATTTTAATGTGTTGCATCTCCTTTGCATACTTTTTACAATGTTCAAAGTTACAAGCATTATCTATATTTTTGAGTTAAGGTTCAATTTATATAATAGACAATGAATACACTTTGTGTTGAAGGTTTCATTATATAGCATATCAATACCAACACATCAAGAAATGCTTAGGATCAAATACAAATTTTGTGTGCACATTCTGCATGTTTATCCTTTAAGCATACAATTTACAATTACATAATTAAAGGGGTAAAGTAGACACTAAAATTTGGTAACTTGTCCTTGTGCAATGCCAAGTTTGACCATTTTCCCTTTCTAATACAAACTCTCACATTTGGAATCCAGTCTCTCTATCTCTTCTACAATGGGCTTATCTTTACATCTGCTCTATCATCAATTCCGTAAATATTATTTAATTAAAGAAACATTAAACATATTTCAATTTTGCTATTCTTCTCTCCAGTTCAAAAATGTATGGAAGGGTCGAGATGTAAGGTCTGGTCTTAGCCAAGTATATGGTATTGCGCCTTCACATTCACCAAAATTGATTTCAATTTTAATTTCTTCTTTGTGTTGTTTCGTCTTCCTAGGGTCGGCCTTATTAGAATATTTCACCTATAGAAGGATATAAAAGTAAGTTAACATCACTTCATAACTCATTGAGCACTCTTACAAGTTAATATTGCAAAGATCATACCAAAAGCACTAAAAGGGTTCATAAATATTCCCAAATCAGTTGCACTTCATCTGTGAGTAGCCCCTACTACACTTACAAGCACTCAAACTAGTTCAAAGAGTTTATCTTCATCCATTTCCATGCATGAAAAGGTTATAGAGCCATTTTTAGAAATATAATGGTCACTCTAAGCATTTCACAAGGGTTTAAATCAACAAAGGGGTAGGTCACATAGTTGAGGCACACCACATCGCACTACTAATATACTAGGTACATTATATATCACATAGTTAGCCTATTATCTTCATGCCAAGAGACACGAGAAACTCCTAGGGATTTGGCTAGCTATTCACACTTGCATAAGAGAACTACATGAGGCTTGATCCTGAATGAGGGCATGTAGTGTAGCACTTGGATTGGTTCAACAACTAGGAGTTTGACCACCAAGGGTAGTCAAGCCTCAACACACACATACAATTTTTCTCCTTTTGGTTTGGTAATGTTATGATGAAGGGTTTTACCAGCCAGTAAATGATTACAAGTCATCTTGAAGATTTTCAAGCAAGAGAGGCATACAAAGAAGGTCATTTGTAGATTAGTTTTAAGCATATAGAAAGATGCGTGTATAGGATGTCAAAGGGTCGAGACCCTACAACCCTAAGTCAAGACCATACAAATCGGGTATGGACCATACATAATTTGTATATTCCTACTCCTATTGGGTTTATTATAGAACTTTAATCTGAAGTATATGCAATTCGATATCAACTCGTCACACTTTCCTTCACAACCGATCTTCTTTTTCCTACCTTGAATAGCTAATTTTATCTCTCCTCTTTTGTACATAGTTGAGGCACACCACATCTCACTACTACTACTATACAAGGTACATTATATGTGACATAGTTAGCTCGTTATCTTTGTTCCAAGAGACATGAGGGCACCCCTAGGGGGTTGGTTAACTATTCACACTTGCACAAGAACATAAGATAACTACATGAGGCTTGATCCCACAATGAGGGCATGTAGTATAGCACTTGGATTGGTTCAAGCAACTAAGATTTTGACCACCAAGGGTAGTCAAGCCTCACCACACACAATTTTTCTCCTTTTGGTTTGGTAAATGTTATGATGAAGGGTTCTACCATTTGCTAGAGTTTCCACTTGTTACAAATGATTACAAATCATCCTAAAGCTCTGCGAGAAAGAGAGGCATACAAAGAAGGTCATTTCTAGATGAATAAAGCATATAGAAAGATGCGGGTGGAGGATGTCAAAGGTTCCGAGACCGTACAACCCTAAGTCAAGACCATACAAATTAGGGATGGACCATACATAAGTTATATGGTCCTACTCTTGTTGGGTTTATTATAGAAATTTCACTGAAGCATATATAATTCCTAATCAATCTGCCACACTTTCCTACACATCCATATATTCTTTTTCCTACCTTGAATAAATAAGTTTTTATCTCCTCTTTTGTATATGAGAAAGTATTTATCATTTATCAACCATTTCAATCATTTCAACTTTGAATGCATTATTCAGATTGTGTATAATTAATGTTGGAAGTTAATCATATTATAATAGTATACCTATAGCAAACCCTTATATATTTTTTATTTATTGCTCAATAACATTTTAAAATCTAACTAAGGTATAATTGAAATGTTTTAAAAAATTGGAACCTTTTTTGCCTATTTGGTCATGAGGGAGTTTTACCATGGAGGAAAAAAATTAGCCTTCATGTTTTAGCTCCCTCTTGATCTTGGAGGCCAAATGTTTTTACTGCTTTAGTCTCCATGGTCATGAAGGTGTTTGACCATAGAGGCCAAAACCTTGACCTCCTTGTTAGGTGTTATCATGACCATGGATCCAAAATTTTGGCACTTTTTACCTCCATAGTCATGTGGACGCTTAACCATAGAAGCCAAAACTTTGGCCTCCATATTCATAAGGGTGTTTGACCATCGAGGCCATGAAGAATGGTCTTCATGGTCAAGCTCCCTCATAACCAAGGAGGCCTAATTTTGGAACTTTTTTAGCCCGTATGGTTAGGAGAATGCTTGACCATGGAGGCAAAATTTCCGAGCTCCTTGGTTAAGTTCCCTCATGAAGATGGAAGTGAAAATTTGGCTTTTTTTTCCTTTCATGGTCACGGAAGCATTTAACTGTGGAAGCCAAATTTTGGTTCTCATGACCGAAATTAAATTTTGGCCTCCATGATCATGAGGGAACTTGACCATGAAGGCCAAATTTTGGCCTCCATGGTCAATCACCCTCATGATCATGGAGAAATTTTTTGCTCTTTTATGGCCTCCATGGTCAAGCCCACTCGTGACCATGGAGGCCAAATTATTTTGCACATTTTTGCCTCTATGTTTAAGCACCCTCGTGACCATAGAGGCAATCAAGCACCCCGATGACTATGGATTCCAAAAATAAGCCTCCATTTTCAAACACTCTCATGATCATGGAGACCAAAAAAGTGTAAAACTATATCTTGTTTTTAATGCCAAAACTAAATGTTCCTTCTTTGTTATGCTAAATACAAAAAAATTGTCTTGTTTTTGTAATAATAAACGTTGCTTTGTTTTCAATGTAAAATACTAATAAATGAATATTTTTCAAGGTAAATACTAATAAATATGCCCTATTTTCAATTCTAAATACTAATAATTGTGTCTTGTTTTTAGTGCAAAATATTGATAAATTTGTTTGTTTCATTGTGAACAAATTATAAAAAAACTTTTTAAGAGAATGTTACTAGTAAATCTAAAATGTGTGTAAAAATGGAAATAAAGAGTTATTAAGACCAAAACCTCAAAAACTAAAATGAAAAGTGATATTAAGGATAAAATAATAATGATTAAAACCTAAAAACACAATAACGAAATACAATATGTTATGGAACAAAATATGACTTAAACTATAAAACATAGTGTTGAAATGAAAAATGGAGATAACATAAAAAATGAGTAAAGGAATAATTGAAAAGCATGGTACATGTTTAATAAAAATTGGAAACATAGTTATAACATGACAAATCATACATCTTTAGAAAACTACTCGTGGAGAATATTGTGAAAGAGAATGTTTGCTAACATTAAATCTTATTGCATGAATGGACATCTTTAAAAGCATAACATACGAGGAACATTGTTTAAAAAACCCTTTAAATTGCATTATATAACTAGACACTATAAAAACCTAAGCTTCGAAAGAATATTTTGTGCAAATACAATACGGAAATGTTTACGTCGACAAAATTTAGAAGAAGAATATTTTGTACTTCTGTTGAATATCGTCTCTACTACTTTCCTCTTGACTTCTCTACATTTTCTTCACAATATATATAGATGTTTTCTCCTCTCAAAATCATTAGTGAAATTGCAAATATCCCTTTGATTCCCCAAAATCATTCAAATAATATTTCAAGCATTAAATATGGTGTGTTTTTAAGCCCGTTTTTTAAAGATAAATAGCTTTTCAAACGTTGCACACTAGTGTATTTATATCGACACCATTTGTCACCATTTAATGGGAATTTTTGAAGAAGTTAATGAAGTTCTTAATAATGTTGCTATGTTAAAAATCCAAGATAAGGAAGGGCCTTGAGATTGATATCAAATGTATTTCAAATATTTGTACTAGTTAATAATATGTTATAGAGAAAATAAGGATTACATATTTTATGTTTTCACATTCCATGATATATTTAAGAGAATGCTTTTGGATTAACGGTGTGAAAGTTTTGATTGACATTTCAAATCACATCTCATGATCAATCATCGGGAATAAAAATTACAAAATAAGGGTTTGTTACATATCTATATGTGTATAGTCACATTCAAATAAAACACGTGCGAGACTTATTCGGGGTTTCAGTTTGGGGCATAATACTATTTATGCCTTAGTGGTTGGAAATGAGACGAGGTTTAGGATGGGAAAGAGGTTGGGATTGAGTGGGGGATTAGGGAGTGATATTGTGAACAAGTACATGATTGGAAACATGGTTTGGAATTGGGATGTGACTGGGATGGGTAAGGACACAGGGGCAATGAAAGGATAATTAAATTATGGTTTCAATCCACATCGTGCCATCCCACTAAAATAATTACATTTTTCGTCCACTAAACCTCATTATTTCATGCGAGTAGAACACAAAGAAAACTTACATAATCTTGGTATCATTTGTAGCATGCTTCATTAGTTAAAAGAGTATTAGACTATTGTGGAAAGAGTATTAGAACAACTCCTTTTAGGAATCCAAGATAAAGTCTTCTACAAAAGGTAGAAATCAATACTCTTCTTCTTCTTCTAAAGCATAGACATCTCATATATATGAAAAATATCACAATTTAATATTGATTCCATCCTCATGAATTTTGGTAGGTCAAGCTTGAAATTGTTTTCTCCAATATGGTTTGGAATGTGAAATGTCCATACCTTAAAGGTTTGAGCTTTCTTTATTGCCCTAAAGTCTTTCCTTATTAAAGTGCGGTGATGTATTGCCTCTCTATTTGAGTGTGTGCTCTTTGTGTTGTTGATCATGATTAGATTTGTACTTGTCTTGATACTTCTCAAGTATTTATTTTACTTTGAGATGGATTTTCCTAATCCTATTAATGTATCTCATTGATATCGTCACTTAAGAATCTTGTTTTGTTTCTCCTTCTCATTGGCCTATTGCAAGATCAAGAGGATTAGTGTCTATGTAACCCAAACATGATTCAAAAGGTGGATTTTTTATGGATGTGTGTACTTCCATGTTTTATGAGTGTTGAATGTATGCCAAAGACTCGTCCCAAGTCTTCAAATACTTACTGCTATAACCTCTTATTATTTTTTACCAAATTCCTATTCATAAGTTGTATTTTATCATCAACTTGTGGATGGAAATATGTGTTTCAACTGGATTTTTGTGTCCATCTTGTACCACCACATGGTCCACAACTTCCTAAAAATCTTAAATATTTGTTTCTTTCCCTCCTAATCTTAGGCTTGCTTGTACAAAATAATTTATATCCTCTTATGAATCTTGATACACACACACACACACACACACACACACACACACACACACACACACACACACACACACACACACACACACACACACACTTTGTAACTAACCTTGGTTTTATCAACACCAATATTACTTTTACTTTGCAAAAATGTGTTTCCCTCATTAACAGTAAATTATTTTCCCTTTGAGACACAAAGCTTGTCCCACCTGTAGAGTAGTCCATCCTCAAGATAACACCCATCTTTGACTTTAATTTCAATCTCTGTGACCATCAACTATTGGAATGTTCCCCAAAGTCCGCATCTTACACATAAGTTTCTACATATGCTTATTGTAAGGTTCTTTTTCTCTTTCTTAGGCTAATTTGTGGGCTGATTTTTCTATAAGGATTCCCCTTCCCCTTGCTTCTTTTCTTCATCGACGTAATATGCGTGCACACAAGCCTCATCAAGGTCCTTTGGCTTACTTAAGATTATTTGTCTCCTTAGGCATGAATGGATTCCCCTCCAAGTTCTTGATCAAATTTTTCTCGTCCTCCAAGCCCATGTTAATCAATATGGTCTATCTTTGGAACTTTGTAGTATAATCCTACACAATTTGACCACTTGCCTAAAATATTGCCACTTAATCTTTTGGTCAATTTTATGCCCAATAAGATAAAAAATCTTATGAAACAATTCTTTGAATTCATCCCACCTTACTTGGATATGATTCTTATTCTTCTTTTTAAAAGATAGTGAATAATTTGATACGTGTAAAAGTAATCTTTTGTGTCTCAATAATTTTATGTACATTGAAATATACCTCCAATTGATTTAGAAATTTATCTAGTAACTCATCATCTACTTGTCCTTAAAAATTTCTTATATAAACGTTAGTTTCAACCTTGAAAGGATTGTTTCTAATTTTACCTTAGCTTTTCCTTTGTATTTTGGAGGTTTCTCATCCAAATGTTCCTCTAGTTTACAAAGTTAGTCCTCTTCTCCTATGCAAAACGTCTTGGCACCTAGTTGTGATATTTTGATGTTTGGAGATGGTGTATTGAGAATTCAACACATGGTTAATGCTTTTATGTAATATTTTGACTACCTAGAAAAGCTATTTGTCCTTGTTCACCATTTCTATTTTTATTTGGTTATACCCTCTTGTAGGTATCTTCGGATTACAAGGTAGCAATTGTTCACCCTATGATATTGTCACCATCATATAAATCAATCAAAACCTCCACAATTACCTAAGATATGAACCAACTCTATATCAAAATGATCTATAAACTCTCAAGATTTCCTATTTTTAAATTTACGAAATCAAAAAAAAATTGTCCTATTTAAATTCTTTGCATGAAATGATAGAATGATGTCTTAGTGAGTTAGAACTAGTGTATTCTAATTGCTAGAATTTAATGCGGTGGTGTAAAGAGAATGCAAACTAAAACATACAAAAAATGTAAACAAGAAGATAATAGTCACAAAATATTATACCTATAAAACCCCAATATGGGGAAAAATTAATGGAGACGTGAAATCCCTCGGTTCCCATTTTCCTTACATCCAAAGTTCAAAGATAACAAATAATTATACTCAGTTATCACGAAGATAATATTTCTTCTTCACACTTCAATTAAAATATTCCTTATACAACCAATTACACACTATGAATTGTTCTATGATCATTGGTGTCTTCTCTTGAACCCCAACCTCCTATTTATAATGTTGGGGACATCCTCTTGTACAATTGTGAATCTCAATAGTCAACTAGATTGGAAGAGAATCCCAACACTCAAGTGGATTGGAAGACACAAACCATGTGGATGGGGGATGACTAAGTACCTCAAAGGCTAGTAAATTATCTAATAAGCCAATGGAAATTGTAATGTGAAACTGATTGGGTCCTTTCTTGAAGACTGCAAGTTGAGCTTCTATGTCTTGTAATCATTGAGCACATGCATCCAAAAAATGATTGGCAGCAACATGTGTAGAAACACTTGAATGTGTAACATCAAGAAGTGAACCTAGTTATGAAGGTGCAATATGTTTTGTATGGATATGCATGGTCACTTGGGAGCCACTTATAGTGCCCACATGGTAGGAATCTTAATGTTGTCATGATTAGGGCTCCCTCTTATGTGATTCCTTAGACCATGCAACCCTCATATTACTCAATAAAATTCCCTACACATAAATACAACACAATGTATGGAACTTTGAACTCAATAATCACAAAAATCAATACATGGAAATACAAATAGCTATCTCTTGGGTGATATTGTAGACACCCAAATTAGGTCACACATAATTAACATACATCTAACCAAACCCCTTCGATTAACATACATCTAACCATGACCCCTCCTCACATCATTATTAATTTAATTACCTAAATTAAATTAATTTCCACCTCACCTAGCCACCTCATCTCTCCACCTCATCCTAGACCTATTCCAATCCTATTAATTAACCTAGACCAAGTCCCCACTCACCTTAACTAACTAGGACTCATTCTAACCCTAATCTTAATTACCTATTATCCCTCTAACCAATTTCCTACTCCATTTAGCAATAATCCACACTCTTGACCTGAATTAATTCTTGAATCACACCAAAATTGGGAAGAAACGGGCTATTTTAAGTAAGTTAGACCTTTTCTCCCTAATCGAAATCGGTTATTCCTCGGTCGGCGCCCAGATCACCTAACCACAGTCGGTTTCCTTAAATAGGATTTCCAAACTATTTATTCAAGTTCTAATCTCGCTTCCTAGATCTTGCGACCTTGCATCCTTACTCTTAAGTTTTCCAATGACCTTGTGACACACCAAAGGCCCTTACAACGTTCAAACACCACACCATTCATCAATAGATTAATCCAGTTCCCAAAGCACTCATAGGGAAGCATCATTCCTTTATGTTGTTATGGCATTCATTGAAGACCACTTTCTCCTGCAACCATCACCACCTCTTGCTATTCATCTCCATTTCACAAGTCATTTTCTTTGTCATTGGTTTTAATAGATTATTTATTTATTAGTTATCTATTTCATTTCACCCTCTATCATACCCGGATCTCTCCCATAGCACCTCCATCCAACCATCTGCCAAAAGAACCTTCATACCTTGCCCAAACACCCATCTTATCACCTTTGAGTCTTCTTAAAAATCCCATGACCTCATCTAAGCCTCCCTCACTCTTTGTGCAATCAGAGAGAGTGACAAACCTCTCATTTTTAACATTTCTACCTAACTACCTCTACCGACATCGGCCACCCAATCAAGCGTTGGCTCTTTACCGCATAGAATCGACATTATTCAAGCAACCGCGATCACCCTCTGACTGGTAAAATCCTCCAAACTAGTGAGCTAATAAATTTTTCCCAACAACCCAAAACCTCACCAAATCTTGCCCAAACCTCATTTATAGCCTTTGTTAAACCTACAAGCCCAAACCAACCTACCAACCCTCCAAATTTAATCATAACTTTCTGTTAGATTATATTTGCTTATTGTGTTTTATATGAGATGCCTAAATCATATTAACTACAATAGGATTCATTTGTTTATGCTCTTTCCTTGCATTAAATTGTTAAAAACAGTGGATTGACAACCTTTCTAGGAAGTTACATGCTTCCTGGAACTAGCATACGCTAGGCAGTCCATTGTCATATGTTGTTTAATATTATTTAGTGGTATTACATGCTTCTACAGGTCGTTCCTCCTAGCCAAAGGGAAGATCTTCACAATCAGCTTGGTCAACATTCAACGGTGCACAACCTTCTTCGACTATCACAAGTATTCCTCCTTGCCTTTACCTCTTATTTGTTTTATCTCTACTTTACAGTGAAACATTTTGGCACGCCCGATGGGACCCCATCTTGTGGGTTATTTTCATTGTTCATATATGGTTCATTTTTGTGTTTATTTCTTTCTTGAAAAATTCACACTAAATCTCTCCCTGAAATCTTCTTTTCTTTCTATTTGTCTAAAAGAAATATGTCCTTTGGTGCTTAAAAAGAACACTTCTTCTTTTCTTTTGTACTACATTTAGTGAAAGAGAATTCCTCTTCATGTTCTCCTTTTGCTACATCGAATATAATTTTTGATTTGGGTTTAAAATCTATGCATTTCATCATTTGAGTGCTACATTAGATCACATAGATTTAATTAGCAATCACATGGTGGAGGTCATGACCACTTGGTGATTGGATTGGATTAAGCGTAGTTCACATTTGTGCACACACTCCCAAGCCAAACCACTTACACAATTTACACATTTCTTAAACACTCCCTTCTAGGAAGAAGCCATCAAGGATTTAACAACCCATTGATGGTGGACCCCACCCAATGTTCTAGCTGATTTGTCATATCGATCTCAGACCTCACGTACATCGAAAGGTATATTGAGGACACTTTATCCAAAACTAACCAAAACCAGCCATAGCTTGCTTTTAGGGCACCTTCATTATCCAAAACTTTATTTCATTCATAGTCAGTTTAAAAGGCATAAGCCACTCAACACTAAAATCTGACACCTAGGATTTACGTGTTTTGCTAGTTTTTGCTTGATTGAATTACGTTTTGAGTTGTGAGGACGATTCATCACTTTTTCTTCTCTTTCACACTCCACAATCACAACTGGTGTATGTTGGTTTTTTTGAGTGTGATAGGACATCTTTTTCCATACAAAACTTCGGGTTGGCTTTACTTTGACTTAATTCACTCCAAAATTTAAAATTTCATCTTCTCAAAAATTACGATGTCGGCATCGGTCTAGCGATCAACATCAATTATTTCATCATACCGACACCGGTTAACTAAGTATCATCAATTTCTCTGTTTTTTATTATTCTCAAAAAAACATTTTCTTCTTACATACCAACTTTATGTGTTCTAATTATTTCAATAAAGTTAATTTTGAGTCATTGTCACCTTAACAGGACCCAGTTATACCCACTTTACGCCTTTCTTATTCAGATTTCTAAATTTCTTGGTTATCCAAAGTAACCGACATTGGTCTCCCTACCTAACCGACACACCATTTAACTGACTGTATCGGTCTTTGTGTTTTTTATTTTTATCAGAAACAAAAACCTATTTCTATTCTCCAAACTTCACCAAACATTTGTTTCTAAGTTTTGTCAGTTCTGCAGAGCCTAGAATACCTCTCTTCCACCTTTCATATGGTTTGGACTCACCAACAGGCATGAGCCCTCACTTTTCACACTAGTTATGTACCCTTTCCCACTAGCCCTTCACCGCCCTCCATCTCATCTCCGATGGATCCTAATATCGTGATTGTACCTGTAGGTGACAAGGATTTTTCTAAATTCCTTGATCACAACCTCTTGGCCTTGTAGCATTACCTTACCCACTCTTCTACCTACAATTCATCAAGTCAGCCGTTGTTTGGTATGCCTACCTCCATGCCCCTACCATATCCTTGAATGTTACTTTAGCATTGCCTACTTCCATGTCAACATCAACTACGCACCCTCAACATCAGCCGCACCTTCGGCATTTATCGCAACTTTGACATTTTTCCCTCCCCCTACCTCTGTCAGTGCCTTGACATCTATCATATCTTCATCTACAGCTCCTATTATAGGTATACCCACATCATCAGTACCTATAACTTCATGACCACCAATTACGTTGGCAACTTATACCCCCTTTCATAATATGGTCCTTTCTATACCCCAAACTCTTCTTCCCATTACCATAAGGGTCTTTACACAAGTTCCTCCCACCTATACCCTACCTCAAAAAACCGTCGTTGCCTCCACTTCTTATTCAAGGTACATGCCTTTGTCATTTATTCCCTCTTACATACCCCCATCTCAATTTTCTTATTTGGCACCACCATACACTAGTGTGTCATCCATGACCCACTCATCTTATCCACCCCCTTATACCACAAGGGGTGTCCCTTAATCTAATCCTATGATGGATCTTATAAAGATGATGATGGATAAGATGCAAACCCTTGAAGCATTTGTTTCCGTCTCTCGCAATGCCTTGACTTACGATGAAATCTATAATGAGCCTATTCATCCATCCATACCCATTCACCCTTATCCCACACATTAGGAGTTGCCTAAGTTTAATCAATTTAATAGCAAGGAAGACCCTTAACAACATTTGTGATCATTCAAACATGTATGTTATTTGATCACCCATGAAGATGCCTTGCTTCTTCAAACTTTTCCCATGTCACTGTCAGGGACCTACCCTAGATTGGTATAGTGATTTACCTAGGCACTCAATCTTTTCCTTCAACCAATTGGCCCAAAATTTCCTAGATCACTTCTCCATCAATATTTCTAAGAAGGTATTTATGACTGATCTCTATTCTATTCCTCAATACGATGACGAGTTTATCATTGAATTCATTACACGTTGGTGGGGGCTCATTAATAAGCTCACCTTTCAACTTCCACAACCCGAGCTGATAGAGTTGTTCACTAGGGCTTGTGCTAGGCACATTTTCCCAACTCTTCAGTACAAACATTCTAAACGTTTGACGTAGCATTCACCATGGTTTAGAGGATAGAGATTTGTGCCCTTGAGAAGGAAAATATTAACTTGCAAAAAAGAGCACTTCGTTTAAGTCAAATGACTCCTCTTCTTCTTCTAAACCACAAAACAATCATTCCAAAATCATTTTAAGGAAAAAGGATCCGCCAAAATGTGGTCCTGAAAGTCAGCCCTCTCATTCATCAAACCAACCAAAATCTCCTCCTAATTTTTCCCATGTTCATAATTTCTAGTACAAGTATGAACATAAACGTTATACCCCCATAGGAGAGCCTTACTCCTCTGTGTTGGAAAATATTTTAAAAGTGGGAGCCATCACCCTTCCACCTATCAAACCACATACTAGTTTTGACCCTTCCCACCTGTACCCACATGGTATAAGGAGAATGACTATTGTAACTATCACCGTGTTAGGGGACATAGTGATAGAAATTATAAAACCTTTAAGAACATTGTCCAGAAATGTTAGATAATGGATATTTCATCCTAGAAAACCCTAACGCGTCAAAGAAAATCAAAACCTTCAGTCTTTAAGAAACCTTTTCCAAACCATACCCCTTCATCAAACCAAGTTGGTGAGACCTCTAGTAATGACACCAATGTTCACAAGGTTCATGCCATCTTTGACATAGTACTTGTCCCTTCTGCTCAATTGCCTTCCATCCCATCTATTGAGGAAATTCTTGTGTGATATCCTCTACCCACAGAGGATCCTATTTCACCTAATCCTCTACCCATGGAGGATCCTACCTCACCTACTCCCTCATCTACAGAGGAGATTACCCCACTTATCATGTCACCTATTGAGGAGCATGTATTACCCTCGCTTCTACCTAGTTTAGAGTCCTGTCTTATCCTCTTCTCTACCTAAGGAAGAGTCTTCACCACCTACCTTGCTCCCTCCTCGACCCATAGAGGAGCCACTTTTATATCCTCTTCCTATAAGTGATGCTTCTCCCAAGGTCTTCCAAGATCCTATCAACCTTCTTGCATCACTTCTACCTACAGATCCAGAAGCCAAAAACTTCCCTATCTCATAGACCTCGGAATTCTTCACAAGGATTACCACCAATTCATCATCATCTTCCTCTACCTCTACACCATTCTCTTGTTTGGCCGATCACTTAGAGTATGTTTATTACTCCACACTTTGGGGTGCCTTCGACAACCAATTGTAGACACTAAAAATAGGTCACACTCCCCTTTGGTCCCTCGACAAATAAACACCCTTCATCACATTAACCTAGTCATGGCCCCCTTCACTCCATTAATATTAATTTAATTAATTTAATTCATTATACTCACCATATTTATTATTTAAATATTTTAATTTAGATAATATCTACACATACACCTCACCTAGACACCTCATCAAGCCAACTCACCCTAAGACCTATTCTTAGTAAGTTTCCATAACTAATCGAGACTTACTAAAAACCCTAAAAATAATGCCTACATTCCCTCTAACCACATTCCTGCATACTTACAAGAAGCTTCCAGTCTAATCCATGGGTGAATGGCACGAGACCCCAAAAAATCAAGGGGATCTACCTAGTTTAGTAAACCTAGGAAATTTTTCCTTGACTAATGCCAATTACCCCTAGCCGTCACCAATTAAGCCGAAACCATCGTCGGTCACCTTTTAATCCCCAAAACAACCTTATTTTGAAGGTTTAAAAGCATTGGGAAGATTCCTGAGAGACATCACATCTTCCAAGAATGAGTTTCAGTGAGAACACACATGCAAGGAAGGAGATCAAGCATTTTCTCTTGCATAGCTATCCATCACTCACCCCAAAGCAGGATTTGATCCAACCAAGAAAAAGAAATACACATGCAGCCCATGCAGAAGCTTGCCTACAATTGGTGATTATCTACAGTCTTCAATCTCTTACCATCATCTTCATCCCTCACTCACAAGCGCCCAAGACCAGAATCTAATTAAGTAGAATGTTGTATTCCTCTGGTTCATTTCATTTCGTCATTATATTATCACCCTTTTGTTCTCTTGGTCACCCACATACCTTCATTAATAGTCACCCCTCCATATACCCATTAAAACCTCATCAAATCCCACCCAAACCACCTAATACCTCATTCTAACCAACCAAATTCCTTTTTGCAATCACAAAGGAGACCCAAAACTCATTTTGTGGCATTCCCAGAATTCCACAGTAACCGGCACCGGTTACACCCAACCATTGTCGGTCACCCTTAACTAGCATTGGTCTTTGTATTTACCCATACAACCTAGAACAGTGACCTATCCACCTAATTCCACATCACCCTTAATCACCTGTGACTTGCCTGAGACCTCTGTCAAACCTGCAGAGACCTAGAACTAGTTACTTGACCTTCGGATCTTATTTTAACTTAGCCTGTTAGATTAGATATTTCTTATTGTATTTTGGATGAGATACCCAAATCATTTTAATTACAATAGGATTTATTTTATTACCCACATTAAATTGTTTTAAACAGTGGATTGACAGCCATCTAGGAAGTATCACACTTCCCGGATCTAGCACATGCTAGGCAGTTCACTACACATATTGTTTAACTCTTTTTGGTGGTCTTGCTTTCCATTACAGGTAGTTCCTCCTAGCCAAAAGGAAGCTCTCACAATCAGTTATGGATCAAGAAGTCATACGCACGCAACAACCCATCAACCAAAGATTTCAACAGGTATTCCTCCTATGCCCGTTACCCTATCTGTTTCATCAATATTTCAAGAAATGTCTAAGAATCAGGTGAAACATTTTGGCATGCCCGGTGGGACCCATTCAAAGTTCCTTGCATTTTATTCATTCCTAAGAAAATTTGTGTGTTTGTTTCTTTTCTGAAAAGCATACACACTAATTTTCTTCCTTGGTAACCTACCTTTTCTTTCTATTTGCTCTAAAATAAACCTTTCTTTTGGTGTAATTAAAAAGAACCATTTCTTCTCATTTCTTGCATTTTAGTGAAAGAGCATCCCTCTTCCTCTTCATCTATTTGTGTCATCCAACTTCATATTTTGATTTGGGCTTAAAATAAGTGCATTGCATTCTGATTTATCACATTAGCTCACATTAATTATGGTAACCTATACGCTAGAATTCATTCCTAGCTGATGGTTGACAAATGAATCATAGAAAGCACATCTCTCTCTCTCGAGTCTTTCCACATTGCACAAAATTCAAAACAAATACATATTATTAAACAACATCTTTCCTGGGAATGCATGTCAATGATCACACTGAGGATTGGCAGGTACTCCCCAGCTCACTGCTCTATCAAGTCATACTTCAGAGCAAAGCCCGCCCCACCATAACATACCTGAAACCTCACCTTTTAGATCTCCTTCTTTGTAGGAAGCCATCCTCACCAAAAATTCTATTCTACAGTTCATGAGTCAATCCTTAAATAGCATAAGCTAAACAAACATAATAGAAAAGGCACTCTTAGGGTCACATTTTTTAGTGTTTTTGCTTGGCTTTGCGTTTTGAGGTGAGAGGTCATGCTCTTCATTTATTTTTATTTTTCCTCACACGCTCCTCATCATAGTTGGTGTATTCGACTCTTCCTGAGTGTGCCTGGACCATATTCTCATCATTCTCAAAATTCTAGGTTTGATTCCTCATCGATTTTAATTCACAACCACTTTTCTTTCATCACTATTTCAATTTCACAGTGACCGATGTTGGTCCAACGACCGTCATCGGTTACCCTCTCACCGTCGTCACCTATACCAAACTAGCGTCGATTTCTAGGTCCTTTTGTTAGCCTACCCAAAAGGAAATTGTATTCATCTTCTTCAACTTTTCAGAGTCCCTGTCATTGCTATCATTCCCATTGGCCTTGTAAAACTCATCAAATTTGGCATACCTACCAGATTTGACCGTATACCTTGTTTTTCACTCATTGTCCATTTCCCATAGTGATGACAACAAGTTACCTATGACCGACATCAGTTTACCCTAATCAGCGTCTGTTAGCCTATGTCACTTTCCAGCAAACATTTTGTACCTAATCCACTTTTTACCACATGTTTCACCTATCCCTATTGTTTTTCTGTGTCATTTACAGAGAACCGGCCTAGCCTGATCAGTACTGGTTCACATGGTGTGACTCCGAAGACAAGAAAGTGCACTCATATTCCACACTAGTTGTCAACCACTCCCACCTAGTCCTTCACCACCTTCCATTTTATCACCCATCATGGATCTTATCCAACCTATCACTATCGCTACCAGAGATGAGGAGTTCGCGTGACTCCTTGACCAAAACCCCACCGCCTTGCAGTTTTATCTTTCCCACTCATCCACTCGAGATGCCTCGGGTCAGTTGATATACAACATGCCCGTATCTATCCCCCCAACTCGCTCCCACTCCTGCGCCAACCTTGTCTCGGCTCCCTGCTACTTGCACCTACCTTACCCCCAGTCATTTCGCAGCTAGGTCCTATACCCGCTTATGACTGCCGCATCTGCTACATCCATGACACCTGCCACATCCACCATACCTTCAAAACTACCCAAAATGCAACCTCATCCACCCCTAATGTCTCGCATATACCCATAGCTACATTACCACCTCTGGTGTCGGTGACCCCTACCCCTTTTCAGAACGTGGTCCTTTCCATTCCACAATCATTATCCCCCATTGCCACTAGGGTTACCACGACCCTTCCACCTCTATATACATACTATCAATAACCTCCCATTTAATCTATTATTCACTCTAGGTACATACCCCTATTTCACTACCTTCTTCTCAATCAACCTACATGGTAGCACCATATATTGGAGTGCCACCCTCGTTATATGCCCAAAACCAATCCTCTCATGCTACAGGAGGCACCCAATCATCGCAACCTACCAACGACCTAATCAAATTAATGATGGACAAGATGTAGACATTAGAGGCATCGGTTTCTGGCTCCCGCAACACTCTCACCTATGACGAGATTTGCAATGAGCCTATCCACCCATCCATTCCTATTCGTCCATACCCCGTGCATTAGGAGATGCCTAAATTCAATTGTTTCAATAGCAATGAAGACCCAAAACAACATTTGCAGTCGTTCAAACATAGGTGCTACCTGATCACTCACAATGATGCTTTGCTCTTAAGGACCTTTCCCATGTACTTTTAATTCTTTTTGTATTGTGGCTATAACCTTTTCTACACAACACTATCCTTTTGACCTTTTTGTGGCTTTACTTGCTTCCCATTGGTTTGTTGTCCCCTCAAAATTCCCCTCATTTTTCAATTCAAGTTTCAAAATTTTTGAGTTGGTGTGTGTTATCCAAATTTTTCCCCAAAAAATTGATCAAACATAACCCCACACGAAGAAAATCGAAGGGGCGGTTCGGTCATGCAAGTCGACATTCCAAATCCAACAATAAAGGGGCAGGGTCAGCGAAGGAGGCCAATGGCATCAAAGGAGATTAGAGTGTGTAGGAGAAGATTGAAGAAAGGGCTCAAATTTTTTGGACTTCACATGTGAGTCAACTCGGGGTCAAAGCAATGGACCCGCAAAAGGTGCCACGTGCCTCATTGGTGTAAATTCAAAAGGCGCGGCCCAAAGAGAAACCCCAAACTTATGCCATCCCTCCACGTGTCCAAGGTCTAGAAAAGGGACAGAGCCGGCCATTTAATTGACTAAGTATAAGAGGGTCAACGGAAGCCTCCACATGCCTCATCAGTGTAACTTCAGAAGTGAGACCCAAGGGATAGACACCAAATGAGCTCCAGCCCTCCATGTGGTCAAAACCTCAAAAAGTTAAATTGGCCATTGAAAAGTCTAAGACCAACAGATGATGCCACGTGTCTCCTTGGTACACCTTCAAGGGTCAAAGCCAAAGGTGGTTCCCAAAAAAATCACCATCTCTCCACGTGTCTAGGGTCCAACAGAATTCAAAAAGGGGAGAATCGGCCGTTGAATTGGCTAATGAAAGGAGAACCAGTTGGAAATCCCCGCATCTCCCTTTGGCCCTCTTTCAGGGGGTGAATCCAAAAGTAGATCTTAAACATGTGCCAACTCTCCATGTGTCCAATCGGTGCCCCTCCAAAGATTAGGTCCAAACAGTCTCCAAATAAGTGGAAAGGTGGGTCATTGGAGGAACTTTGGAATTTTAGATTTTGTTTTGAAAAGCGTAAAAGTATAAAAGTAAGTTGCACCTCCACTCGATGCCCAGAGAAGCCATGTGTCAGGCCTAAATTACATGCGGGAGGCAAGCCATGGGGGGAACTTTGGATTTTGTACAACTTTCTCAAAAAGTGTAGTTTGCAAGTGCGGGCCCGCGAGCTCGAGCAGGTTTGTTCAACAAATGCAAAATGTGAAGGCTGCAGGATTGCGCATGTCATGGAGAAATTTTGAACTTTTGTAATTTTTGTATAAAGGTGCAAGTGCAAGTTGTAATTTTGGGCCCACGGATCCCTTTTACAAAAATTGGTTTTTTTCATAATTTTTGTACATGCATTCGATTCAAATATTCAAATAGGCATAACTTTCGATCCAGTGCTTGAAATTCAACAAATTTGGTACCATTGGAAATATCTTAACATCCTTTATGCCATGGAAGCATAAAATATTATTTTTGATAGGTTTTGATGGGTGAAAATATAGAAAAAGTCTTTCAAGCCATTAGTACGGGATCCGATTACTTCAACTACCCAAATCTAATCTGATTTGCCATCTTTCCTTCTCTCGACGCACTAAATGCAGACATGCGAGAACTGGACTTGACATATTTTAGGTGGATTTGCAAGGGCATTGATGGTTGGTGGTTGAGCTTCCGAATCAAATTTCTTTCCTTCTCTTCTTCTCCTCTCTTGGCTTCATCTATAAATGTTGGCTCATTGTAGTTGTTGGACTCTAATACTTTTGAAGTTTAAATAGAATCGAAAGAAATCAATAAAGAAGAATTTCCCTTTCTCTCTATCTTCATCTATTGTCTCTTCTTACTTGCTTGAAATATGTGGATCATTTATCTTCTATAATAAGAAACTTTGTGTTCTTATTGATATGATTTCTAGAACTTTGTGTCTATGTAATGATATCTTATGTTGTGAATGAGAATGATTCTATTATGTGTCACCTTTTCTCGGGACATATAAGGTTATCCTCTGCTATCCATATTTCCCGAAAGTACTTGTTATATTCTCGCTCGCTTTCGTTCCTTTCTTTAGTTCTTCCATTTGTTTGTATTGATAAGCTATTTTGGTAAAAATCATTTCAATATGTCGAAGTATAGCCTTAAGATGAAATTTGTACATTTGTATATAATATTTAATGCTTGCTTTCAATAAGGGAACCTCTCCCATAAAGAGGAGGGACTTGTTGTCCCCTGACTGTGGTTTTGTTAAAGTACCATTTTAAAACCCAACAGGGTTTAAGTAAAACCCGCCTAAGTATTAGACCGAGTTCCTTTGTTTCATGGGTTAGGAGAACTTGTGGAACACTAAGCTCCATGAAAACCCGTGGTAAACTTAAATAGTCTTCTGCAGTTTTTCTAAGGCCAATGCTTTTGGGAAATGTAATTTAACAATGTATGACCATCATAGCCCTCCAAAAATGTCTTGGTCCATTTTTAAAGGTATTAAAGCCAAAATTAATCAAGGGGTGATTTTGGATAAGAAAAACTAATAAAAATACAATAACATAACAACACAATTCTAGATCATGTTTCAATTCCCTTTTCTCAAAGCTTATGGGATCTCATTTTTCTAGATTTGAAGTCTCCTAGACTTTCCCTGAAGACATTGTACAATCCTAAGAGTAATGGCACTCTCCCTTCAGACACTATATTTTTAGAAAACTTTGGAGGATATTTTTCCCCACACCATCTAGAAATTTTGTTATCTTCGAGGTATCAAGAGCAACAACAAAATAATTTTGAAAGAAATCACCATTAAATTGAAAGAGAACATTTAAAAATTTAAACCCACTAAAAATCATACCTTCCCTCATAATGAAGAGATATATCTCAAGAATTAGGGCATTGATATTAACAACATTCAAGAAAGTTATGGTGTAATTGTGAACCCGTGTTAAGTGGATTTTCCTCGTAATGGTTGGTACAAGATCAACTTTTATGGGGCCTCCAAAGGAAACCCAAGAAATTCAAGGGAGGTGGGGTTATTAGGAATCATGATGGTAATCTAATGGTGGCCTATGATGGCCCCATGGGGACTAAGTATAGCCATTATACAAAATCTCTTGTTGCATTATGGGGATTAAGGGAAGCCAAAACCTCAATATTGACAACCTTATAATTGAAGGTGATTCCCTAAATATTATCAATAACATTAAGGGTACACATCCCCCCAATTGAAACATTAAACACTTTATTCATGAGGCCATGAATGTTTGTAATATATTTGAAAAGGGTCAACATCTTCCACACGTACATGGAGGGTAATTCCATGGTGGATTACTATGCTAACGTGGGTGTGTGTTGTAATGATTTCAAGATATGGAACAATCCTAATGATATCCCTCAAGTGGCTAAACAAATCTTGGAAAGGGATGCTTGGGACAGCTATACCCTGGGCTAGTACTAATTTTAATCCCTGGCTAATGAAAATTTACCACCTATTCAAAGCCACACGCTTGAGCACGTACTCTTGTAATGGGAAATTCCTAGATAGTTCTATATCGCTATTGTCATTTGGGAGTTTTTCATTCTCTCTACCTAATATTTCCTAACTAATAGATCCCTGTGCTTTAGTGATCAAATCAATGTGGAGATGGGGGATTCCATGCAAGGTTGAGTTGGTGTTCTATCCGGCCGGAAAATTAATACCGAGCTCTGAACACATGTGGAAAGTTTTACAATTTTTATTCGGATAATCAAATTCTTCGACCAACATATCTCCATGTGCTTTGTAAGGCATTGGAAGAAAGGTTTTTCAGTTACAAGTTAATGGATTTTCCTATAACTGATAATCTTATTTCATTGGTTATAGGACTTGGGGCTAATGAAATGACATTTTATCGGAACAATTTTGACAAGGAGAAAGAGGATAAGAAGTTTTTACGAGGGTCAAATAAATCTAGTATTCTCTACTCTTCCATATCGGCGTCGTATGATGAAGTGGCATGCATTGTGGTTCATTATGTCACATTCAAAGGAAGTTTCAGTACTCTTCCTCTACACCATATAGTAATTTTGAACCATTTCTACAGAGCCCCTAGGAGTAGCTTAGCCTATTACATTTTACAATCTTTAGAAAAGTATATTTTGGAAGTACAATATCATAAGATGTTTGTGCTTCTCCATTAAGGGTTTATTATACTGTTGCACCTTTATTTCCTTGAAATGGTTACTAATAAGCCTTCGAGTTCCTCCTTTCCCCTCCTTCCAAAAAACAAAAAATTCTAAGAAATCCCTCTCCTCCTCCTGCTAAGAGGTACCTTCGTAGTTCGACCAAGTCAAAGGACAATGATGGTGATGAAAATATTCTTTTCATTAGAAATTCCCTAAATGCTACCACTCTACCCTAACATTCCCCACCCTAACCCCGTAATTTACACGGTGGGGAAGCATGTTTTCATGGAGAAAGATAAGGAAGTGGTAGATTTAAGTAAGAAATTTAAGGATCGGAGGACACATTGGAAAGAATTGTCACAAAACAACTAAATAACCTAGCTCTTAAAAAACACCATTCTAGATTTTCTCCACACTCAAGTCAATAAATTGTATGACATTAGTGGGATACTTGAAGAGAAATGGAAAGAAGGCAAAGAAACATGAAATTAATCAAAACCAAGAGTAAATATCTTTTTAGGGGTCATACTTATTCCGATGTTATATGGGTAGTTGTTATGCTACTTTTTTTTTTTTTTTTCTCTGCTCGGACAGCTTTTACACTACATTTGGGTTTTATCATTGTATCTAGAAACTATGGCCATTTTGCTGGGTGTGGCCTCCATAGATCAAAACCACCTTTTTGTTTCTTCGGCTCTAGGATTCTTTTTGCTGGGGTGTGGTCCCCTCTTCTTGTAACCACTTTTTTCTTCAATTTGATCTAGATTTTGGGCCTTTTGTACCTTTGGGTATAGTCCCATTCAAAAAACCATTTATCAATAATAAAAACAACGCAATTCTAACAATCCACCAAGTTTGGAAAACAAGTTTCAAATGTGAGTGTCAAATGGTAAGTAAAATTTTTGCAGAGTTTCGGGTTTTTAATGAAGCCAAAATGTGGATGAAATAAATATAGTTTGTGATGAAAAACACTTGACTTAAACTCAAATATATTTTCACCTTTTTTATCACTAAAACAAGGTTTTAAGTCAAACATTTTTTTTTTTGAATTTTATGGTGTACAAACAAGTTTTGAAATCGTTAAAGTGACAAGTTTTTTTGTTTTGATACATATAGTAAAAAATATGGACTAGTTTTGTGACTTTAATGAATACACACTTGATTTAACTCAAATGGAGCATCACCTCATTTTCTTGTCAAAACGAGGTCCCTAGCCCGGTCAAAGTCTTGCCTCACTAGTTTTTGATGAGTCAAAGTTTGATTTAGAAAAACACCTTTGGTCTGACTTGGACGGAGCATCACCTCATTTTATTTTAAAAATGAGGTCCCTAGCCCAGTCAAAGTCTCACCTCATGAGTTTTTTTGAATCAAGGCTTTTGGATTAAGCACCACTCTCTCACTTAAAATTGTTTACAAACACAATTTTTGGCGAAATCAAGCAATCACAACCTATTACCTAATATTTGGACATCTAGATAGGATTAAAAATTTGTTAAGGAATCCTTGATATACCTTTCATTATGTTTGGCACAAGTCCATGAAAGTTATAAATGATGTCTAGGATGTGGTTCGAAGGGATAAATCCCTCCTCCCCTACATTCTATTCGTTTAAGTGAAGCTTGGTCAAAAATGATTGTTATTTCTTATGGGAACCAATCTAATGATTAGGTATTAGAGGAAAATGCACCCCTCACTTCATAGGAGCCACATAAAAGTGAACCCCTACTTAGAAAAAAAAAAAAAAAAAATTCCAAAAAAATTATATAGCCCACCGACACATGGACTCTATCTAAATGATTTGGTAATGACTTCTAACCACCAAACCCTATTAAAATAGAAAAAGTATCGAAACTATTTTTGATTTCCAAGATCACCTTTAGGCATGTGGAAAGAGCATCATGTAGTTAGGATGAGGTACAATCCATAAGAAAATGATGTCGATGGAAAAAAACACCCTTGTAAAGTGGTTATAGGTTAATCCAATATATTTCATTTTTACAAGAATCTTAAATGGTTAAGCTGATTCCTATCCTTTCATAAATCAATATAAGAGTTTAAAATATAATTAATCCCATACACCAAATGAATGAGAGCATGTTTCTCAAAAACAACCAAAGTGTAATGACAAATAAATGTGAAAACAATGTTCACACAACTTGGTTTTTTGTTTAAGTTTTTGATTTGTTTTAGAAATAGTATTTGGCAAGCGAATATGGTAACCTACATAAAAAATGTTAGTTGTTTAGAGAAATAAAATGAATCTAACGTGCAAATAAAATGACAAGTTTTAGGAGAAAGGAAAACCTAAATTTTCTACAAGGTGAAATAAATTTATATGTTCATTGGATAGTTCATCTTGAGACCTTTTCGTTGAAAAATGGATTCTTTTGAATTCGGGATAAAAATTTATGTCCTCTGGAAGATAAGTCTCAAAAATCACATGCAATTCTACCATTTGAAGCAAAACCACCACATAATGTTATGAGGTTGTTGTTTTGAAGCGAAGCCACCATAAAATGTTGCATAAGGTCGTTATTTGAAGTGAAAGTGCCACAAAATGTTGTGAGACTATTGTTTTCAAGGGAAAACACCACAGAATATTTAGATGTTGTTAAAAGTAATAGTTTAACATATATAAAGGTTGTTGTTTACTAGGGTGGGGCCACTAAATTTTCCATAACTCAAAAAAACAATCTAAAAGCACCAAAATCAAAGGATTTTTATTTGTAAAATCAAATTTTTACAAAGACTTCACCTCTTTACTTCCTACAAAAACACTCAACACTACCAAATACCAACATACATCTATAAGAACATAGAAATTTTCAACAAATTGAAAGAAATTTTATGAAAGTGGTAAATGAAACTAAACTAAAAAAGAAATGTGCATGAGACAAAGGGGTGGCCTCTTTGGGCGTGACATATGTATCCATGCTAAATAGCCTAAGCTAATAAATGAAGGATTTAACACCAAGTAAATCCTAGCTTAATTATCTAATCAAATACATCAAGATAAAGCATGAAAATAATATAAAAACTTGCACAAAACGTTAAAAATAATATAAACCTACTTTCGAAATTGGATGTACTTTTTATATGTAGAAATTTCCTTCTAAGATGAATTTAAGCTATGCGTGATCAAGGATGTTACTAAAGGGAAGATGTCTCCTCAAATGGCCTAAAGTGAGAATACTTGTTAGAGAACACACAAGGAGTCTGCAGAGAGAAGGCCATGATCAAGGGCGCGAAGGATAGGAAGGACCCGCGCACGGAAGGAAAGTTCGGCATTCAAGGACTTAGCCAATTTTGAGCATGATGACCTATTTTTAGAAGATGGCATGTGTGGAACACACCAACGATGCAGAGACGTGTGTCATGCATTGTCTATCTTTGGAGGATCGGATCAAAAGCATTTTGCATGGAGATGAGCTAAGAATAGGATTGACACTTCAGTTAACTATAAGAGGTCTATAGATAGCACACTTGCATGTGTGGCTATGCCTGTGAATGGTGTGTGGCTATTAATAGCATGCGGCCTATTTCTGGAATAGATAAGCGGTGAAGGGAAAGTCCCCACCCTATATATATGATGTGAGGTACATAGTGGTAATATATTAGTGTGAGGGATGTATGGAGGTATAGAGATATACGCATATGATTGAATTATTGTATCATATCCATATGCGCATTGGTATAGATTAACATTATTGTAAGGAGCTTTTGTGTTTATTAATAGATGGAAGATATTGGTTGAACCTAAGTGTCATTCTCTGTGTGTAATTGAGTAGTACATGTTATTGATTCAATCATGATTACTGTTTAAAGCTTGTTCTTCATAGATCTGAATGTAGCATACATTGTAGAATGATAGATTAGTTATGAATCTATATGTTTCTTCCTTCATCACGCTAACATCTTGCTACAACAACCCTAAAGAGGGACCTGGTACCTTTGCATGCTTTGGGTGAGCGCTCAATCTAGGTTGAGTGATGTGTCAGCACGATCTAGGGTGTTATCTGTAAATTCTAGGCTACATCATTGGTTCCATTTTGGGACCTCTTTTTCAGTTGTTTTCAGGATGGTTCATGATGAAGATGTACCAGTTAACTCTAGCAAGTATTGAGGAATGGATACATGATCTAGAGGAAGAATATGCACGGTGGTTCAATAGTGGATCTGAGTTTAACGCACACACTTGGGTAGAACAAAATCTATATGACAGCTTATATGAGAGATTTTTCACCATCTTTCCAGTAGAACTATACGAGTGGCTTACTTACTTATGCATCTCAGTGGAATTGGAGGTATCGCGCACTTTTCTAGACACAGGAATAATTTCAGGCCCTTTATGATGTTGATCTGATCTAGACTCATGCTTTGTGGATATGTGGTTTCATGGTGTTCTAAATAGTTATATTCTAGAATATTCAATTTCACGTACTCTTTCCTAGAGGTAGCTGAATTCTAGTTTTTGTGGTATCCAAGAGGAGCATATTTGTGAGGTATTCCACTGGCGATCAAGATCTTGATGGTAACTTTGAACTGGAGAGTAAACGATGGCTAACTAAACTTCACCACGCGTGAGGGTAGGAACAGGTTTGGTGAAAGATGGAAGACCTAGTGGTAGAGGAAGAGAGAGGAAAGGTGGCTTAAGTATAATGAGGCATGCGAGAGGGAGATAGAGAAGTAGTGTTCCATTGCAAAAAGTATGGCATTGAGGAGAGAGATGGCTCATGTGAAGGATTTATAGCTCACGTAGAAGACATGGAGCTAGAGCATCAGGAACTCCCCATCTTGGAAAACATGATAGAGATCCCCCTCGGCCTCACACAAAAGTGTGCCAACAGAGACTACCTGGACCATGGGTGTGCATCTTAATCCACCTAGTGACCTAGCCCTTGCACTTGGTTTTCCAGTATCTAGTATGACAAGTAACCAACAAGCTAACTTGGGAAGTAGGAGAGTAGGAGTAAGTCAGGGAGCAAGTACATCAATGGCAGGATAGATGACTTCAATGATATTTGGAGGAACATTCTTAGGTGCATCATCTGCACATAAAATGTGAGCACACGTAGAATGTTGGATTCACCTCTGGAAGTGGAACTACCTCACAGACTATAGGGGTTCAGTATAGTACTACTATCGGAGCACAAGGGAGTACATCTACAGGTCCTATTCCAACTATAGGTGGAGGATCAGAGAGGTATAGGTGGTTCTAGTTCCGGTGGATCTAGTGGTTCTAGAGGTAGAGGGAACACAGAGGTTCTAGATCAGTGGTCAAGGTCCATGTAAAACCACAAAATATTTATATGGAGATGTCTCTTCATCTTCCAGAGTATAGAGGTATAGAGGATGTTTCCAAACATGTGCATATGTGTGAAATCTTGTGGCACGCTAAAGGGATCATGGCTCTGTTGAGCGTAAGGCAAGTCAATTTACTACTACATTACAGGGACATGCACACAGTTGGTATAGGAAGTTTGACCCTAATCAAACTTGCATGGATTATGCAGCATTGAAAGATGCTTTCTTGAAAGAGTTCCATATCCATGAGTTTGAGCAGAAGAGTATAAGTGCACTCAAGGATATCAAGCAAGGCACTACTGAGAGTGTACGTGAGTATGATGCTCATTTTAAGACACTTCTATCTAAGCTATCTTATGATATTCACACTATCCAACATGCACAATGGTTCGTTGGAGGATTGATTACACCATTTAGAAGGGCATTGTCACATAAGACATACACTGATCCATGCAAAGCACTGGAAGTAAATTTGCATGCTGAGGTAGTTGGGAGCATTGACACTAGGCATTAGTCCATTCTTAGAGGCATAGATTGCAGCTATGGAAAAGTAGTTAGAGAAGCTATCAAAATTCAGCCCATGAAATGCGCTCAGGAATTTGGTGTACAAATTGTGAAGTGGAAGGTCACACCAAGGATAGTTTCCCTCACAGATCTGTACGCTCATTACTTGTTGGATTGTGAGATCTTTCATTTGAATCATGATGCTAGTCACTTTTCCTTTGTTACAACACATGATAAGGAAGAATGTATCTTGCTTTTGCAAGATTTGTAGGTCCATGACCCATGATACTGAGGATTTTCGGTTGATTGGTCAGATCCAGGATGCTATAGACATTGGGGTATGATAGACAAGTGTAACAGATAATTCTAAGGGTAAGAATGAGCACCAGGATCAGGATCATAATCAAATGTGCTATGACAGGAATGAGGGGCATTTTGAAGGAGGTCATGGAAGGGGACATGGATATCATGGTGGATATGGAGGATGAGGCCATGGTGGAGGAAGAGGTGAGTTCCCTCATGGAACATGTTATACGTGTGGATCTCCTACCACTATAGGTGTGAAATGTCCTCAGAAT
The DNA here is from genome assembly GCA_018340775.1 of Taxus wallichiana var. yunnanensis. Taxonomy (NCBI): domain Eukaryota; kingdom Viridiplantae; phylum Streptophyta; class Pinopsida; order Cupressales; family Taxaceae; genus Taxus; species Taxus wallichiana. The sequence continues at coordinate 219,790,908 of CM031239.1, forward strand.
ATTACATGTTCTTTCTACGGGAAGAACCATAGCTATGAAGAGTGCCCAGGACTTATATGAGCATCTGAGTAAGCAACATAAGCAAGAAAACAAAGGCATCGGGATGGTTAGAATCCAGCATGCGTAGAAGATCAGTGGATGCCCAAGATAGCAGAAGGACTGAGGCATTGATAGTGAAGATTACTACATGCATGCTAAAGTGGCACATGCATAAGAGAAGCATTACACCAGAAGCCTATGATCACCAAGGAGGAGGTTTTGCATGCAAGGTACCCAGATCCTACTCATCAAAAGGAGGTTTACCAGGATACCATGGAAGTGCTAAGGAATCTTCAGGGTGAGATACAATACTTAAAGGAGCAAAAGAAAGCATCAGAGATAGTCCAAACTGATATCGATGATCTGCGAGAAGTGTGCAAAATGTTGCGCCAGGAGAACATTATCCCACTATTAGGAAGTTGGTTAAAGGGAACACTCCACGCACAAGTCTTGAGACCGGATGGCAATAGATCCTGCATGTAAATCTTCCCCCTGATAGCATTGACTATGACAAGGAAATTACTCTTGAATGTTGTTGTGGATGGGTGGTTGTTGAGCAACATATTGATTGATACAGTGTGTGAGAAGTAAATGTGCTTACATTAGATGCATGGGTACAAATGGGAGGCCTCCATTGCATCCATCATCTAATGTGTTGTTTATGGAAAACTGAGACTAAGGCCACTCCCATAGGAGTTTTGAAGGATGCATCTATAACCATACAAGGGGCCAAGTTCACTTGGGGATTTTGAGGTATTAGCACTTGCAGAAGCAGAAAATTTTCTAGCCTTGCTTAGATGCCCTTGGTGTTATGCGAATAATGTTGACTTGAGATTCAATAAGGGGTATATCAGCTTTGAGAACAAGGAGGAAAGGGTTGTGATACCATTGATAGATGGGAAGTCTACACCATATGTTGAGCCTCTAAGTGAGGAGGACTTAAACCAAATTTATGTACACGTTATTCAGGACCCAGAGGTCAATGAGCCATCAAAAGAAGGCATCCTACAGTGGGAGGATTCTCATTCTATTAGTGATACTATGAGTATTTCTTGTGAAAATTGGGCTCATGGTACATATGAATTAGTAGGGCGTGAAGTAAAAAGTGTGTTGCGCACAAGAATGGACTTCATTCGGTCCGATGGATAGGTAGCACAAGTACCTTGGTATACAGGGGAAAGATCTTCCTACATTTTTGAAAGCCATGGAAACACAGTGGATAAAATCAAATTAAGAGAAGAGCTATGTTAGTATATACCTTGCATGGGACAACAACACACTGGTGGGTAGTCCACAGAGATAATCTTATAGAATGGGAAGAGATTGGAATCACCCTATCTATTAGGTTTGTAAGGAACAATGCACCTACGTATCTACACTTATCATGGTGATCAACCTGTTCAGCATCACATTCAGCAGTGTGAGAGACTCTGACAACAGGACAGAAGCATTACCACCTTCACTCTGGGTGCATAGATTGTACTCTATGCTACAAGGATGTGCATGCACTCTGTATGTATATGCAGAACTACATCGAGAGACTGAAACTAGAAAAAATTTGACTACAGGGATGATCCAGACCTTTGACTACTTTTCTTCTCAACCTCCAATAGAAGAGGCATTAAAATTTATCAAGCACTTAACCATGGGAGATAGTGCAAAAGTAGAAGAGCATATTCAAGAATTATTTGGTGAGACAGAGTCCGAGAGCATGTTTTAAAAAGGAAGAAGAAATGGACTTCATACTACTTGAACATGCTTTCCTTGAGAAAGAGAAGGAAAGATGGTTTACATCGTGGATGATGAGGAAGTTGAGAACTTGGATATTGAACATTCACAAGGGGTGCACGAGGTCTTGGATAGTGCAGAAAAGGATACATGTGCCTATCATGAACCCATGAAGACAAAGAAGGTGAATATAGGTTCGGAGGCTGAGCTAAGGAGGCCATAATTGGAGACTACTTGGTCAGACTCGGAGGTAGAAAAGATCATTGAGTTACTCAGGGATTATCAGGAAATATTCCCTCGAGGGTATCATGAACTTAAAGGCATGCATAAATCACTTGGGAAATGAAGATAAAGCTTAAGGATGGTGCACACCTAGTTAGAAAGAGGCCTTACAGAATGAATCCTAATTTGTGAAAAGGTAAAAGAAGAAATTGATAAAATGTTGAAATCTGGAATTATCAAACCCCTTGATGAGTCAGAATGGGTTAGCCCAATGGTGATCAATATCAAGAAGGATGGATGAATTAGAATATGTGTGGACTACAGGAGTTGAATGTTGCATGTGTCACCGATCCATTCCCTATGCCATTTACTTGAGGAAATACTAGAAGGCATTGCAGGGCACAAAATATACTCCTTTACATATGGGTTTTCTAGGTATCATCAGTTAGGATTGCTCAGGAGGATCAAGAAAAGACAACATTTACTACTTGAATGGGGTAGTTTTTCCTATACTGTGATGCCTTTTGGATTGAAAAATGTGCTGTTGTATTCTCACATAGTTGTTTAGGCATTCAAATATTTTATTCACAACTTCTTACAAGTCTACCTAGATGATTGGATAATATATGGGCTTGTGAAAGATCATTGTGACAATCTGCGCTTAATGTTTGAATGGTGCAGACAGTTGAGTATCTCTTTGAACATCAAGAAGTGCATATTTTCTACACCATTTGGAATATTGTTAGGACATATAATCTACAAGGAAGGTTTGCTCATTGATCCAGCTAAGGTTGCAGTCATTTTAGGCCTAGAAGCACCTACCAATCAAAGCGAGGTGCATGGATTTTTAGGTCATACAGGATATTATAGAAAATTCATCAAAGGGTATGCCAAAATTGTTGCACCCTTGGAAGAGTTACTGAAGGGGAAAGGTACATTTTATTGGGGAGAACCACAACAGCATGTTTGAGATATTAAAAGAGAAACTTACTACCGCGCCCATTCTACACTTTCCCTCATGGGATAAACCATTTCATGTGCATGTGGACACCTCTGCATGGCCATTGGCATTGTGTTAGCTCAACTTGGAGAAGGTATTGTCGATCATCCATTTTTTTTTCTAGTAGGAAGCTGACTCTTGTTGAACAAAATTATACAACTACAGAGCGCAAAGCTTTGTCCATGATCTATGCATTGCACAAGTTTTGACAATACTTGTTAGCAACACCATTTGTGTTTTATACAGATCACATGGCATTGAAGTACTTGGTAAACAAGCCCATCTTACAGGGGCACATATGCAGATGGGTACTCTTATTTCAAGAGTTTGATTTCACAGTTGTGGTGAAGCCAAGGAAAAGCAATTCTGGACCAGACCATTTATCTAGAATCAACTCAGGAGAGGAAGCACAAACAATTGAAGAAACCATGCCAGATGCACAGTTATATAGGTTATAATGCACCCATCAAATTAGAAGACATTGTTGTCTTTCTGCGGATTGGTATAGCACTAGAAGGAATGAAGGCATTAGAAAAGAAACAACTTGCTATATGCGACACCATTTATGTTAATCAGTGGTGACCTCTACAAGTTAGGCAGAGATGAAGTATTACACCATTGTGTATTAGAGCATGAGCGCAAGGATATTATGGAAGAAGCTCATGGTGGTATTGCAGGAGGCCATTATGTAGGTGATGCGACTTCCCGGAAGATCCTACTTGTTGGATTATGGTGGGAGACATTGTATAAAGACTATAAAGAATATTGTAAGGCATGTGATCATTGTCAGCACCTAGGAAAACCAGGGAAAGAGATGAGATGCCTTTGAGACCAATTACTAGTGCCAAAACCATTTGAGAAATGGGCCATTGACTTTGTAGGACCTATTTCACCAGCCACACGCAGGAATGGATCACGCTATATCATTACTTGCACATATTATCTCACACGGTGGGTAGAAGCAACACCTACAAAGGACTGTACAGCAGCTACAATGGCTAGGTTTCTATGGGAGAATGTTCTTACAAGATATGGATGTCCTTTAAGCTTGAAAAGTGATAGGGGTACACACTTTTTGAATGAGACAATCAGGATCCTATTAGATGAGTTTATGGTTGCACACCATAAAACTACACCCTACCATCCTCAGGAAAATGGAACTGATTGAGGCTTTCAACAAGATTTTGAGCCAGACTTTGACAAAAATTTGTGATGTTGGAAGAAAGGATTGGGATGACAAAGTGTCAGTTGTTCTTTGGGCATATAGAACAACTTACAAGAGATTGAACAAAGCCACACCATTTCAGTTGGTGTTTGGCATGGAAGCCATTCTCCCTATAGAATTTATGTTACCTTCTTTGCACATTGCACATGCTGCATTGGAGGTCTAGCTGATGAACAGGATTTAGAAGAGCGTATCGAGAAGATGATTCAACTAGGATGAGTGATGAGCCATAGCACGATGGAGTCGAAGTAGGAAAAGGCCAGGAAGAAGGCATGGCATGATAGAAACATAAGGGATAAGAAGTTTGAGATTGGACAAATGGTACTTCTTTATGACTCTAAGTTCTTGCGCCATCCAGGAAAGCTCAAAGTACATTGGTTGGGGCCATATGTCATCACTTACATACTTGAATCAGTGCTTTCTAGTTAGAAGCACTTGATGGAACATGGCTACCCGGTTACTTTAACGGGAGTAGGCTTGAAGCCCTACTATAAATAAGACTTCTTGGTGTTTGTAATAAGGTAGTATTTCCATTTAGATTAGGTTTCCCTTATATATTTCCTTAATGTATTTCCTTCATTGTCACTATGCTTTGTCAATTTAGTTGTTGTTCTTGTGTAAAATGCGCTTGCACACATGAAGCTAATTACTATGTGAAGAATGTTTATGCGTAGAGGACTACACATACCTTTAGTGTGGGGTGGTTGTAGTTATCCAAGTAAAAGACCATGGGAATTGAAAGGTGAAAGGAATAAGCTACTACGGTGTGCTTTAAGTCAAAAGAAGATTGCTTCTCAAAAGTGACCAAGGATGGAGATGAATGAAAGGACAATATAACGTGAGGTAAGCGGAGGCCATGATAACTACCAGAGAAGGTACAATGATGAGGTACTCGGGTGCAAGGGCACGCTGCTTGAAGAGAAGTCTATGACCAGAGGGTAGGAAGGTGCACTAGAAGGTTATAGTTGGGGTGTGAAGATGTACCACATGGAATGAATGAATTTGGTCAATAAATGAGAGGATATTTGGTAGGTGAAGGAGTAATAAATGCATCAAAAAAATTTGAAAAAAATTATATAAGGATGGGATGCAGATTCATTTTTACCATTGTGACTAAGAGAATTTGAGGAAAGAGCCAATTGCAAAGAGCCAGTGATCGGGTTAAGGTGTGAAGGGTGTGAAACCAAGCGTGATAAATAGATCTGTGTGAAAAGAAGCTTGCATCCCGGTGGTGAAGGGTTTGAGTGAAGCAAGGAGGTAGAGAGGAGTTAGGGCATGAAGTTTCCACCTAGGGCATGATTGAATCAGCTAGGGTTTGATTCACAAAGTTGTAGAGTTAAAGAGGAGACATTTGCAAGGAAAAAATGGCACCCAAGAAGGCATCTGCAGCAGTAAAAAAAGGAAAGAAGAAGGTGGTCATTGAGGAAGAAGAGATGGCACCCAAAGTGATTTTCAAAAATGCAATATCTAGAAGGAGTCATCATTGGCTAGGAGTGGGATTCACCCATCAAAAAGAGAAAAGTGAGTGAATACAATCACAGACCATAGAGAACAAGAAGGAGCTCGATTCCTTGCTCACTGCTAGGATGAACAAGCGTACGGATGGATGACATGCCAGTTTATGATGATGTAGGTGAGAAGCTTCTAAAGAGAATTGGGGTCTACCAATTATATGAGCTTCCATATTTTGGGAAGTATGAGCCCTTGTATCAGTGGCTCATGAGCAGAGTGCATGAGGACTTCTTCTACTTTGCAGGATGCAGTTAGAATCTCATCTGCACTTATCTCATCAATTATAGTTTGAAGGCCATAGAGAGGACATAAAGAATGATCTCATAGATAAAGCCATGATCTTAAAGACCAGACAGGAGTTGGGGTACCTGAAGGGTCCACGTGGTATGGATATAGACAAATTGAAGAACTATCTAGTTGTGCAAGCAAAGCAACACACACCTTGTTACAAAGTTGAATGATCAGGAGTGGTGGTCACAGGTAAATACTATGTGGTTACATGTTGCGTGTAAGATGTCAAAAGGAGCAATCTACAATATTGCAGGCTATATTGCATAAAAAAATAGTCAGAGGAAGCACACATGAGGGAAGATCAGCTTTGGGGTTGTTCTACTATCACTAGTATTCATGGAAATTGGAGTACCAAATGGGCCGAAGGAAAAAGTATGGGAATACCCCATGGAGAATAAGTCACCAGCTGAAAGGTTCAGTAAGTATCTATGTAAAGGGGCCATGACAGATGACGTAAAGCAAAAGGGTGGAGAAATGGTATGACAGGCTCCACATGGCATTTGGAGAAGAGTGGCACATCCCAAAGGACCTACCATCAGTAGTAGGGAAACAAGTCTAGTTTGTTGTATATCAGCATTTTACATCATCATGCTTCCCAATGAAAGATGGAGTCTAGAGCCCTTGGTGTAAATTTCCTTACACATTCACTACAAGGTATTTCCAAGCATCTATTCATAGATTTACAGACACACACCAACTAGTATTCAATGCAGATAAGGTAGAATGTGACTACCACACATTGAGAAAGAAGTATGTGTATCCTGGAAGAAGTGCCTTCACCGAGAGGATCATTTCGAGAGGTGTTGAATATTAAGCCAATAAGTCTGGTTGTAGCAGATGTAGGGGCAGCATTGGTGTATCTTCAGTTGAAGCCAAAGATGGAGAATAACAAGTATGTGGAAGGTGAGTTCACACTTCCAGCACCACCAAAGGAAAGCATACAATGGAGAACATCCCAAGTGCCTAAGCCCACAAAGCCAATTGAAGTGGAGGATGAGGAGGAGGAGCACGAAGATAGTGGTGGTTTGGAGCATAGAGGTAGGAGACATCCTACAAATAAGGGTGAAGCTAAGCGTGCCATTACACCACCTCAGCCACAAGAGGGGGATGATGAGGACTTGAATGCAGTCCAAGGGGAGCACATATTTAAGAGGTGTTTAGGAGAACAAGGACCCAAGGTGCTACTCCAACCATGGTGCAAAATCACCCAGACTCTCTCCACAGAAGGAGGAAACCATGCAAAGAAGGAGGAAACTAAAGTTAAATGAGGAGGTGGAAGAGTCAGAAGGAAAGCACACTAATTCTCCCACACTTCCAGAGAACATAGAAGAATAGGGTGAGGAATCAAAGGGAAGAGAAGAGGATGAGAAGGGACTAGAGGAGATAACTTACTGAGAGAATGTTCAGGACATGGAGACACAAGTCCCAAATTTGGAAGCTAAAGTCCCTAAGCAGCAATGGTCTAGAAGAACAAGTGGAGAGCACATTCCACCAGCCATGGGGTATGCAGAGGATGCAGGTAAAATTTTTTGCCCTTCTTCCAGAGCATGATAGCATAGAAGGATTTATTTGGTTGGAGCTAATGGATGAGGATATGGTGACTGTGTGCACTCAAAAGCAACTATCATGGTCAATGCACACCCACATGGATGAGCCTAACTTTGATGTATGTGAAGAGTCATGCATTTCGAGATGGCTGAAGAAGGCACCCCAAGCTAGACACATGATAGTAAAGCCTACTGTCATGTCAGATGAGTAGGTCAACAATGCATTGGTGAAGGTTTCTGTTGAAGTGGCTAGAAGAAACATGGACAAAGCTGCAACAATCAGAGTGTTGTGTGAGGAGATGAAGACAAAGGATGTGGAGATAGCACACATAACACAAGAGAGGGACTTCACGTAGAAGAAGAATGAAGTATTTATCAACATCACAGAGGAGATTGGGGACAATGTCATCAGAGCAAGGCCACACTTGAGGCCAAGGTACCACAGAATGTTTCCTTCAGTGATACACTATGTAGGAAAGTTGGTGGACTTGGTACTTGAAGATGAACCTCTACATGACAAGCACCAAGAAGTCAGAGCAAGATGCAAAATGAGAGAAAGCCTCAGTGATGTGAAAGATTGCATCTTATGAAGGGTTGTTGCAAGTGTTACAAGAAGTATTGAAGAAAGCAGACCAGGCTTTAAATATCTACATCTCCAGAGGCGCTTATCAACATAAAGACCCTAGAAGAAAACAATGAGGTCTAGAAAGCAATGAAGGATGAGACATTGGGCCACGTGTAAAAAGAATTTTCAATAGTTAAGTAGAAGCAGAGGCCCTGAGCAGCAGCACAAGAGCCACACAAGACTCGGTTGGAAGAGCTTGGGAAGCTAATTGTGTAGAAGATGGATCTTTTAGAAGGAAGAATGACATCAATGTCCAGCATTGTGTTGGTTCTAGAATGAAAAGGGAGAGATTGTGAGGGATGAGTTGGAATCCATTGTTGTGGACATCCCAGAAAAAGTAGACAAGCACTCACTTGAATGGCAGGTTTTGGAGGCCAAAATAAAGGAGGAGTATCCAGAATTGATACTTCAAACTGATACAGAGGAGGTTGTCTCATAACCTCATAAAAATTCTTTATTTGTCTACATTCTTTCATTCTTATTCTTTCCATTATTCTATTCTTTACTTCAATTTTTGGAGGAATACCCATTGTCGGGACGACAATGAGATTAGTGTGGGGTAATGTTGATCAGAGAATACTTGTTAGAGAACACACAAGGAGTCCACATGGGAGAGAAGGCCAGGATCAAGGGCGCGGAGGGACAGGAAGGACCCACGTGTGGAAGGCAAGTTCAGCATTTAGGACTTAGCCATTTTGAGCATGATGACCTATTTTTAGAAGATGGCATGTGTGAAACACACCAATGATGTAGAGACATGCACGCCATGCATTGTCTATCTTTGGAGGATCAGATCAAAGCATTTTTGCATGGAGATGAGCTAAGAATAGGATTGACACTTCAGTTAACTATAAGAGGTCTATAGATAGCACACTTGCATGTGTGGCTATGCTGTGAATGGCACATGTGGCTATTAATAGCATGTGGCCTATTTCTAGAATAGATAAGTGGTGAAGGGCAAGTCCCCACCCTATATATATGATGTGAGGTACATAGTGGTAATATATTAGTGTGAGAGGATGTATGGAGGTATAGAGATATACACATATGACTAAATTATTATATCAGATCCATATGCGCATTGGTATAGATTAACATTATTGTAAGGAGCTTTTGTGTTTATTAATAGATGGAAGATATTGGATGAACCTAAGTGTCATTCCTGTGTGGAATTGAGTAGTACATGTTATTGATTCAATCATGATTATTGTTTAAAGCTTGTTCTGTCATAGATCTGAATGTAGCATACATTATTTTTAAGGTGTTGCACTATATTTTAGGGTGATGTACTAGTGTTTGGAGTGCTACATTGATGTTTAGGGTGTCATATTCATTTATTTGGGTGTCGTAATAGTCTGTAGGTTCTCACACTAGTGTTTGTGGTGTTGTATTAGGATTTATTGTATAATATTTTTTATAGGGTGTCATATTATTATTTAGGGTATCAAAAAAATTTTTTAGGTATTCACGATGGTGTTTAGGGGCTCACATTTATATTTTAGGGTGTTGCAATAGTGATTAGTGTATTAAACTAGTTTTTATTATGTCACATTAGGGTTTAGGGTTTCATATTTGTTTTAGGTATCACACTAGTCTTTAGGGTGTTACACTAATGTTGAAGGGTGTTGTATTCATTGTTTAGGGTATCGTATTAGTGTTCGGGTGTCACATTTATTATTTAGGGTGTTGCACTAATGTTTAGGGTGACGTACTAGTGTTTAGGGTGTCACATTGATGTTTAGGGTGTCACATTCATTGTTTATGGTTTTGTAATAGTGTTAGGTTGTCACAATAGTGTTTTTGGTGTCACATTCATTGTTTAGGTTATCGGACTAGTGTATGTGGTGTTGTATTGTGGTTTAGGGTATCATATTTGCTTTATAGGGTATCACACTAGTGTTTAGATTGTTGCACTAGTGTTTGTGGTGTCACATTGGGGTTTGTATGTCATGTAGGTTTTTAGAGTGTTGCACTAGCATTTAAGGTGTCAAATTTTTGTTTAAGATATTGTGATTGTGTTTAACATGTCACATTAGTGTTTAGGTTGTCACATTTTTTGTTTAGGGTGTCAAACTAGTGTTTAACATATTGCACTAGTGTTTAGGGTGTCACACTAGTGTCTATTTTGTTACACTAGTGTCAAATTTGAGAAAATTACTTTGGAAATTAGGTCAAATTTATGGAAATCAAGTCAAATGAGGTGAAACACGTCAAAAATATGGGAATGGGTGCCATATTAGTGTGTTGTTTTAAGTTGTTAAATTTGGGTGTCAATTCAAGTTTTATTAGGTCAAACTCTAGGAAGTTAGGAAATTATGTAAAATTAGAGGAAATTAGGTCAATTTAGGGGAACCGATTAAAAATTATGGGAAAGGGTGTCATGTTAGTATTTCATTGTATTTTCAAATGTAGGTGTCAATTTAGGTTTCATTAGATTGAATTTGGGGAGATTAGGAGATTATGTCAATTTTGGGGAAATTAGTTCAAATTAGGGGAAATTAGTCAAAATTAGGGGAAAGGGTGTCATGTTAGTGTGTTGTTTTAAGTTATCAAGTCCGGTGTCAATTTAGTTTCATTAGGTCAAATTTTTGGAAATTTGGGAAACTAGATCAAATTTGGGGAAATTATGGGAAATTAGGTCAAATTAGGGGAAACAAGTCAAAATTAGGGGAAAGGTGTTGTGTTAGTGTGTCATTTCATGTTGTCAAATTTAGGGAAATAAGGAAAAATAGTTTGTGTGTTAGTTTGTTATATTAGGGTATGGCATTAGTGTGTCATGTTAATGTTTTGCATTAGGGTGTCATGTTACGATGTCATGCTAATGTGTTGCATTAGGGTGTCGTGTTAACATGTCGCATTAGTGTGTGGAAATCAGGTCAAAATTTGGAAAATTTAATACATTTTGGGGAAATTAGGTCAAATTTGGGGAAAGTAAGTCATGTTTGGATAAATTAGTTCAAATATGAGGAAATTAGGTCAAATTAGGGGAAACAAATAAAAAATTAGTGGAAAGGGTGTCATGTTACTGTGTGTGTTACTATGTTATCAAATTAGGGTGGCAATTCAAGTTTCATTAGGGAATATTTAGGAAAATGGAGAAATTAGGTCAAATTTGGGGAAATATGCCAAATTGAGTTTAATTGGTTCGATTTTGGTAGATTAGGTCATATTTTTAAACTAGGTCAATTTTGGGAAGTTGGGTCAAACGAGGGGAAATTACGTCAAATTAGGTGCAACAAGCCTAAATTTGGGGAAATTATTTCAATTTTGCAAAATTTAGGTTAAATAAGGGAAATTGGGTGGAAATAGGTCAAATTAGAGGAAATAAATCAAAACTAGGGGAAATGATGTTGTGTTAGTGTGTCATTCTATGTTGTCAAACTTGGGTGTCGATTCAAGTTTCATTAGGTCAACTTTAGGGAAATTAAGGAAATTTGTGTGTGTGTGTGTAATTGTGTCATATTAGGGTGTTAAGGTGTCATGTTAGTATGTTGTATTAGGGTGTGGTGTTAGGGTATCAAATTAGTGTGTCATGTTTGTGTTTCATGTGTCAAGTTAGTGTGTCGAAGTTAGTGAGTGGAAATTAGGTCGAATTTTGGGAAATTACATATTTTTTTCGGGAAAGTAGTGGAGAAATTCAAAACTAGTGGAAAAGGTGTCGTGTTAGTGTGTCTTTCTAAGTGGATAAATTATGGTATCGATTCAAGTTTCATTACGTCAATTTGGGGAAATTAGGTCAATTTTGGCTAAATTAGGTCAATTTTAGGGGAAATAAGATGAAATGAGTCAAAATTAGGGGAATGTGTGTCATGTTAAGGTTTCATTCTCAATTTTCAAATTTACTGTCGATTCAACTTTCATTAGCTCGAATTTGGGGAAATTATTTCAAATTTAGGGTAATTATGTCAATTTTAGAGAAATTAGGTCATTATTGGGGAAATTAGGGTAAATTAGGGAAATAAGTCAAAATTAGGGGAAGGGTGCCATGTTAGTGTTTCATTATAAGTTCTCAAATTCATGCGTAGATTTAGGTTTCATTGTGTCAAATTTAGAGAAATTAGTTCAATTTATGAAAAATTAAGTCAAATTTGTTGAAATTGGTTGAAAATTAGGGAAACAAGTAAAAATTAGGGGAAAGGGTTTTGTGTTAGTCTATCATTATGCGTTGTCAAATTTGGGTGTCAATTCATGTTTCATTGAGTCAAATTTGGATAAATTAGGAAATTAGTGTGTGTTAGTGTGTCATATTAGGGTGTCAGTTTAAGGTGTTTCATTAGTGTGTTTTGTTAAGGTGTCACATTAATGTGGCATGTTAGTGTGTTGAGTACGGGTGTTATAATAGTGTGTCATGTTAGTGTGTGAAAATTCAAAATTAATCGAATTTAAGGAAATTAAGTAATTTTTTGGGAAATTAGGTTAAATAGGGGAAATTATGTCAAATTTAGTGAAAATTGAAAAATTAGGGAAATTAAGTCACATTTAGGGAAAGGGTCTTGTGTTAGTGTTTCATTCTAATTTTTTGAAATTTAGGTGTCGATTAAGGTTTCATTAGGTCAAATAATGGGACATTAGGGTAACTTATGTCAAACTAGGATAAATTTGGGTAAATTATGTCTAGTTAAGAGAATTTAGGTCAATTTTGTGGAAGTTATATATAATTATGGGAATATTAGGGTGTAGTGTCATTGTTTCATATTAGGATGTCACATTAGTGTCTCATGTTACATGGTGTCACATTAGTGTGTTGTGTTAGTGTGTCACTTTTTAGAATGTCACCTGAGGGTTGTGTGTTAGTGTGTCATATTAGGGTGTCATTTTAGTTTGTTATGTTAGTGTGTTGTGTTAAGGTATCATGTTAGGGTGTCATATAGGATGTTGCATTAGTATTTCGTGTTAGTATGTTGCATTAGTGTGTGGAAACTAGGTCAAATTTGGGGAATTAAGTAAATTTTGGGAAATTTAGGTCAAAATTAGGGGAAAGGTTGTTGTGTTAGTGTATTGTTCTAAGTTGTCAAATTCAGGTGTTGAATTAGGTTTCATTAGGTCAAATTAGGGACATTAGGATAACTTATGTCAAACTAGGAGAAATTTGGGTTAAAATATGTCCAATTAAGAGAAATTAGGTCAATTTTGGGGAAATTAGGTCAAATTAGGGGAAATGAATCAAAATTAGGGTGTATCCATTAGACATTCATAAACACCAAAATTACAATACACATCAAAATCAAGGTGTAAATTTTACACATTCATAAATATAAATCAAAATTATGGTTTAACCATTACACATTCACAAATACCAAAATTACAATACACATAAAAATTAGGGTTTATCCACTACACATTCATAAACACCTAAACTACATTACACATCAAAATCATATCATTTACATAACACCTTCATTAACATCAAAATTATAACGCATGCCAAATTAGGGATTCCAATAAATTATAATTCTTCATTATGATCATTTTCAATGTCATCTAATGTATCATGTGACACATTTACATTATTTTCAATTAATATTTGAGTAGCCCTAAGTTTCCTTTGTGCCAATTTACCCATTTTTTGATCATTTCCTTCTATTTATAAGATTACTTGTGCTTCAAATTCATCACTTTCATCTTCTCAAACATTCTCATCTTCTGCATCAACATATTCATCTACTTGACACTCTGTAACTTCTATAACATCTACATATAGTGGTTTTTCTTCATTTACACGAGCATCTTCTTCTTCAACTTAATCATCTATTCCAAATGAGACTTTTACATTTAAATACACAAATCTAGTTTAGTCTCTAACTTAATTTGGGACTTTAATAAAGATTCCCTTAATTCATAAAATAAGTTAGGTTAAAATCAAGAAAAAATACGTCTTTATTTTATCAAGACAGGCATCAAAACAGAAATAAGACTATTAAATTCATCCTAACATGCTCATAAAAGTCACCTTAACATTAGAGCTTTAGGACATTGCTAAAGCTTCCATTTAAGTCATCCTAACATCCCCTGTGGTATAGTCACCCTAACTTCAGGGCTTAACAAAGACATCCTAACATCCCCAAGTAAAGTCTCATAACATTTGCAACTTTAATTTCAACTTTAGGGTTAAACATTTTCCTCCTACAACTTCAAAGTGACTTAATTTTGACTTAAGATTGCAACTTTAATTAGTCAAAATTTGGTAGTGTTAAAAAAAGTAAACAAAATTCAACCCAAAAATAATTAAACATAACATGTAAAGATTCATCCATGTAAAACAAGTAAATATAACTTGCAAAAAAGTCAACCATGTAAAAATAGTAAAGATAACTTGCAAAGACTTAACCAAGAAAAACAAGTAGACAAAGATTTAAACCAAAAATAAACAAACATAAATTGTAAAGAATTATCCTCTAAAACAAGTAGAGATAACTTGCAAAATAGGCAAGATGTAAATGGATGCGTGGTTCATCCCACGGGTGTGCCAAAATGTGCACAACAAAAGTTAGCAATATAAAGTGAAGTTGAATAAATGAAATCAAACATACTAAATCTTACCATACACCTTATATTCAGCTATCAAAGTGGATTTCTCAATGCATGCTCAAGATGTAGGTGCCCCAAATTATGCTTTGTCATGCATGATTACTTCAATATCATTGCATTGCTTTGTAAAATGGAGAGGAGGGGTTTAGTCACAAAAGGCTTAGAGAGAAATAAAAAGGACATGATGAGGTTGTTGAGACACCAAATTTGTGTCTTACGACCCCAATGCCCCGCATCTCATTTCGCAACCTAACCTCATCACCTAAACCTTACACAATTATTTATTAATTACCTTATAATTAATAAATCCACATCGCCATACCTGCCACCTCATTTTGCCACCTCATCATGACCTAGTCTTAACCCTAAATTAACCTAATTAAGACCTATAACTTGGTCCACATCCACACCCATGACTAATTACTCCTCATCCACACCTAAAACCAACCTCATAATGACTTGACCAAGCCCGCAACTAATCCCTCGGGAGAAAAAAGAGGAAAAGCTGGCTATTTTACTAAAAATAGCCCGCTTTGACCTGACTGATACCGGTTCCTACTCGACCGCCGTCGGTTACGTAACCGCCATCGGTTCCCTGTAAATGACCACTCCCAACCAAAAACAAGTGGTTGGATTTTGGTGGATCAAAAGGAGAAATCATTGGAAGAATCAAAAATTTACTTGGCTGAATAGAGACAAGTGAAAGAAAGAAGAAGAGTTTGCAGAGAAGGACATCAAGCCCAAAAACTGCAACTAAGTAACCAGAGCCTTGTGACACTCATCCGAGTATCGGGAGAAGAGATAGCTCATCTTGGATTGTCGATCATCCTACTTGAGCCTTGTCTTTATCATCACAGTCCCGTAACACCGCATTTTCCATCGTGGGAACTAGTAAGTCTTATACGTTCTTTTAATAACATTTCTTGAACTTCAATCACAACCATCATAAGTCCTTTCCTAGATCTACTACCCAGCAACACACTACATCTAACTGTCATTCCTCCACCCTTACATTACCCCAAGAACACCCCCCGTATTCTTTGATTCCTTCTCATCACCCCATTACCTAATCCCACCCATTCATCAGCCTTATAAAAACAACACACCCACCTTACAACCAACCTTCACCAAAAGCCCCGAAAACATTGCCCCTACCGATATCGGTTAGCACCAACCGGTACCGGTTACAGTGACTGGCATCGGTCACCTTGATTCTAAACTAAGACCAGCCCTTTTTCTATTGTTCTAACAAGGTAAACAAATTGTAATTGGACAATAGCTTATTTGTTAGAATTTGTGTTAATTCATATTAGCAGGGGAACTGACCACCTTTGAAAGGAAGTTTTATATTTCCTGGGCCCAAGGCAGTTCCCTCATTTATTGTCTAATTAAAATCTGGTGGTCTTGTATTCTTACTTGCAGGTAGTCCTTCCTAGACAAAAAGGAGTTCTTCGCAGTCGATCTGATCTTTCTCTACGGTACGCGCACACCCTCTCGACATTCAACAGGTATTCCTCCTAGCCCTAACCCTTATCTGTTTCTTAAAGGAATGAAAGGATAGAAGCAACTCTATTCCCAAAAGTTGAAACATTCCGTGCGAAACATTTTGGCACGCCCGGTGGGACCCATTTCGGGTTTCTGTTTCTCTTGCTTGCTTTCATATAGGGAGCATACTTGTTGTTTTCTTCTTCTAAAGATATTCACAAGGTATTTTGTTATTTTGGTAAAAGAACTTGCTTTGCTTTTACATCTTTGCATTAGTGAAAGTCATCTCTTTTGCTTCATCGAATATCATTTTCGATTTGGGTTTAAAACACGTGCATTACATTCTTGCTTGTTGTTTTCAATTCTAGTGAACATAGACTAAGTAACAGGTCGTACACGTGGGGGTGATTTCCACGGTATTGACAGGAAATTAATCTTACTTTCACTACACAACACATACCGAATCACTTCATAATTAACACAACAGCTCAAAACATCCCCCCTTCTCCGCGGTATTCCTCCGCCCGATTGAGGTAACCTTATAAGCCAAAACAAACTTGACATTTCCCCTAGGTCTTGTGTTTAGGATTCTGACATCATTCTGTGTCTAAGGACATAAGCTCAAATTGATAAACACTAATCCTAGGGTTAGTCTGTTAATTTGTTTGTGTATCTTGTTTGTTTTCAGTTCTATTTCTCTGTCATACACTGTTTCAGTTATCACTTCAGAACAATTTGATAGATGTACTAAGCATTGTTAAAAACTCAAATCAGCAGCTTCTTATATTTTCTTATACCAGTCTTATTACACCGACAAAGATTAAGCGATGATGTGGGCTATAGTCTAACCGACATTGGTTAGCGGTGATATCGATTCTTGTCTTTTACGATTCCTCGACAAACCAAAGAACCTACCAATTTCAACATTCTGAGGTTGTTTTTGTTCCTGATAGATTGAAACCCTCCTGTGTACTCTTGTCCATGGTTGTTATCACTCAAAGTAAGCCGCCATGGTTTCACATGCTTGCTCTGTGCCTTTTCCTGAATCACCCCCTTCACATTCTATAGGGAATCCTACGGATACCAGCGAGGTTCCTAAAATTCCTGTAGGAGATAAGGAATTTGCCAAATTTCTGGATGCTAATCCTAGCGCTGTACAATACTATTTGTCTCATGCCCCTAACCGTACCCGATGGTCAACTCCTTGTTGGCATGCCTATTAGTATAGCTGCTCATTTAGCTCCTTCTCTCGCCTGATAGCTCTGCTTTACCTGCTGCATCCTTATCCCCGTCTCCCAATCCAATTTGACTTGAGAGGTTCATATGACACAGATTGGCTTTCCTTTGGTTAATCTTGGGCCCCACATGTCATTACCGCCGACTGCTCCTACCTCGTCTCTCTTGTAGACTGCTCCGTTCATGACTTGCTCTCTGCCACCTATCCACACGAGCTTTCCTTCTCAAGCTCCGCCCACCTTTTCATTCCCACACACGTATCCAGTGACCTCAACATCTTATATAGGACATCCCTATTCGGTCGCCTCAACATATTCATCCTCCATACCTTATCAACACTTAACCCCACCATTGTCTAGTGGAGGCCCTTGGCCCAATTTTCCTCCGTTCACCACAACCGCACCATCATCTCATCCAACCACGGATTTCATCAAACAAATGATGGAAAAAATGCAAAATCTGGAGGCTTCCGTTTCAGGAAGTCGTAGCACCTTGACATACGAGCAAGTTTGTCGGAGCCTATTCACCCTTTTGTCCCCTTCATTCATATCCTACTCAATGGGAATTGCCAAATTTACTCGTTTTAATAGTAAAGAGGATCCTCAACAACACTTGCGATCATTTAGACATGCTTGTTATTTGATTGCTCATGATGATGCTTTCTACTCCGCCTTTCCCATGTCCTTATCGGACCCGCCTTGAGTGGTACATTGCTTTAACCCAAAGACTTAATCTTTTCTTTTAACCAACTAGCCCAATCTTTCTTGGATCATTTCTCCATTAACATTGCCAAGAAAGTATCTATCACCAAAACCTCTATGCCATCCGACACTCAAGATGAATCTATCGCAGATTTTGTTGGATGATGGTGAACCTTATCAACCAACTTACATATGCCTTACCTCAGTGAACTTATCGAACTTTTTATGGGGGCTGCGCTAAGCTAAGCACATCTCTCCTACCCTTCAAATTCAAACTTTCCACACATTTGACAAGGCCTTTACTATGGCTCGAAACTAGAAATTCGAGTCTTAAAGAAGAGAAATTGCAATTGCAACAAAAACCCCACTTTCCGAACTCCGATTCCACCAATAAACCAAACACCACCACTCCTCACACATCCACTTCTTCAAAATCAAAAGGAGCTGTCCACACGGTGATGGTCAAATCTCAAGCACCGTCTAATACCCCACCAAAAACCACCTATAAATATAAATCCGAGCCCATCAATTACACTCCCTTGGGAGAAACTTATGGTGTCATCTTGGAAAAATTGCTCAAATCCGGAGCTATCACCTTGCCTCCTGTTAAACCTCACTCTGGGTTTGACTCCACCCGCGCTATACCTTCCTGGTACAAAGAAAATGACTTCTGTAACTTTCACCACGTAAAGGGACATAGTCACGAAAACTGCAAGATGTTGAAAAACATAGTGCAGGAAATGGTTGATGCAGGGGATATAACCTCGATAATCCTAATGCCCCCGCTAACAAATTTGAAAATATTCAACAAACCATTCCCGAATCACTCTTCTAACAGTAACATTGTTGGTCTGAAAATGCATCGCGTGGGCGAGATCTGTGGATAAACGAGCCAACGGTGTGCGGGCTTAGCCCTCTTTGAGGCAATGGCGGCGGTTTATTGCTACTTCTACTAGCAGGAACCTATGCAAGTCTCACATATTACGCCTTCGGGGTTGGGATCTCATCCCGATAGAGTGTTTCAGGCTGAAAAGAAAAGGAATGGAAGAGGAAAAGAGAAAGATTAGATCCGAAGGGAGAAAAGAAATGAATTCCAAAGCAGAAGGGTCAGAAGATCTATGCTTTTAGTTTGGTAGTAAACAGAGCCAAACCTACTTGCATAAATAAACAAAGCAATACTGATAAACAAATGACGGAAAAGTAGATATGAATCCAATGATTAAACACATACGAGATCTAACGTAAGAAAGATCTAATGCATAACACACTATTGAGCACAAAGTCTGAATAATTGTATTAATTGTTTTTTACATTCTGAAAAAGCTCAAAGTCTTTCTCTCCTCACTTCTATTTCTATCTGAAAAATGTTCACCCTTGAATACAACAAGTATTCTAGTATTTATAGAAAGTGAGGGAGAGAGAAGGCAAAATGGAGCCCACCACTTATTCACAAGATATTTACAAAATATCCAAAAGTCATGTTGACTTTGACAACTTGGATGGATGACATCATCCCATGATGCAACATGGATGATGTCATCGTTCATGCCAACACACTTATGATATTTCGAAGAGAAAGTCGGAGAATAGAGAGGAGAAGAGAAGAAGAAGAAGCTATTCATCATCATCATCCTGTGGCCTAAAAGGGGTCGCCTGTTTCTGATGCTGATCAGGAGATGAGATGTGGAACTGAGCGCGGTATTCCAAGAACTTGCTGATCATTGGCGCAAATTGATCTTGTGATGGATCCTTGTGCCTTTCACTGATTGCTTCGCAAGTTTCCCGCTCATCAATGAGCTTTTCGGGGACCTTGGAATAGTCTTTACCCGCCTCGATTAGGGACCCGATGAAGTCTCTGAGCGGTGGGTTGTTGATGGATTCGATGTCGAAAATGACTTACATTTTGTCCTTGAGAAGCTAACTCCTTGAAAATTCGGATAGTATCGTCAGCTGATCTCAAGGTGAGGGAAGGAGTGAGCAACCCTGGAGTCATAGATAGAACAATCTTCTCCATTTGATGCATCGCATCCAGGGCCTCTTCCTTCACCTTGTCTATCTTCTCTAACACAAATTCGAGCTGATCTATCCGATAGTCCAGAGTGGACATGGTCTTGTTGAGGGTCCTTGGATGACCGAATACTCCAAACTTGACCAAATCTTCGACTGAACAGTCGAACATTTGTTGGAAGGCCTCGTGTTGGAGTCTGGCGTTTTCGAGCTCTTCTGATACTGGACTTGCTAATGTTTGGAGTTCCTTATTCGCCTTCTCGATGTTCGGTATAAGCCGATATACTCGCGATCACCTTTTCACTATCCTTAAGATTTGGCTTCTCAATGCGGCTAAACACCATACCTTGCTCGCCGATTTTGAATATTCATTGATCTTCTCCGACCCGAGCAGCTCGGGAGTCTCGGCGGCGATTGTGGGAGGTGCACTTCCCATCTTACGTAGGGCTTGAAGCGGTATTTATTCTACTCCTTGATAGCCTCTTTTCTTCCTTTGTTTCTGAAGCTTTTCGCGAGAGTGCATCAAGCTGGAAAGAGCTTCCCCAGGAGACTTTCGAGGATGTCCCCATTGTGACTTGGGTCACTTTGTGAAATCTGCCGGAGACAGATCTTCTTTCTCTTTGGTGGGATCGGGGTAGGCAATTTCCATAACTCTCTCACCTGCAGCGCTCTTGGAGAAGCGTGTAACCGGCTTGTGCTTCTTTGCTCCTTTAGCCGGAATGACTGAAAAGTCCATCGGAGCGATGGGGACTTTCCTCTTTGGTTGGCTCAGCTGTTGAGAGATCCAAGCTGGTCCTATTGAAGAAGGACCAGAGACAGAGGGGGAAGCAGCAACGGTAGAAGAGGGGAAAAACGTGGAGACACGTGGCGGCGGCATTGAAAGAATAGCCGAAGACATGCCCACGGGAGGAAGGGAAACCGCAACAGTAGAAGAGATAGGAAGGGAAGGGAACTCGGAGAGGAGAGAAGAAATGGAAGAAGACAAATCAGCGAGGGAGGAGAAAATGGACGAAGAGGCAGGGGAAAGGGTAGAAGAAGGGGCAGAGGACGCGACCAAAGGGGTGGTCGCAGGAGTCACACGAGGAGGGGAAGGAAGAGAAGGAGGAGGGATAGAAGGGACCTCTGTAGTTGTAGCGATGCCGACATCCTGGGTGGATGGGCGTATAGGACTATCCTCTGTCAATTCCTTCTCTGGCGAATCCAGGGTTATTACTTGTTCAGGCTCTGAAGGAAGAGGACTTTCAGGGGCTTCCTCCTGAATGGTGCTAGGCTCACCTTCCGCAGCTTTGCCTTTTAGCTGCTTCTTTGACCTTGGAGGTGCATTACCCAAAGGAGAAGTTGTAAAATCTACACCGAGGTAGATTAACCCATTCATGCGGCACCAGTGCTCTGTTCTCCGCATAGTCTCCTTGACCCTCTCCTCGATTGTCTGAGGAGCCTTGCTTCTGTCAATGTCCGGGAAGGGCCAATCATCCCCTTCTGTGTCATTATACACTTTGTCTACTTCGTCTTCCGTGGTTTGGAAGCCTTTTGGGACAATAGCCACTCCGTAATGGATGATTTCCGTTAATGCTAAGCGAGAGTGATCCTTTCTTCTGAGTTCTACCTCATGGAGAACGTCAATGTAGATATCCTCAATCTGAGGGACATGAATCGGATCAAGCTTAGCCCTTGGTAGACAGCCCCTAGGGTCGAATGTAGGCCTTGCTGGGAAATCATGCTTTAGGTTGAGCAATTCTAGCTCGTGAACATCTCCTTCGCCTTGTGATAGCTGGAGCATGTGTAACGGCCTACTGTGAGGGGGAAAGGAGTTCCGCCCTTCTTTCTCTTGAGGCACTTTTCATGGTATGTGACGAGCTGTCTTGATAGTTCCAATAAAATCAGCTTTGGTCCAGCATACCTTGGCAACCTGGTTGGTTCGCCCAAAAAGTTGACCGCCCTCAGATAGGTGAATGTGGGAAATTGGGTGAACAAGGCCCCCCACTTCTCTGTGACTGCCACTATGTTTTTGGTTGTCCGGCCATGAGTCAAATTTGGCCGCAATATGCACATGATGTGATAGAAGAAAACATCATTGATCTTAGCGAAGTGTTGGATGCTGTTCTCCAGCTTCAGCTCTTGATAGTATTCATATATTTTGGCCTGAGGCCAAGTTCCGCTTCGGTGCAGCCCTGGATAATCCCTTTCGGGCGCGGCGTGACATACACTCGTAGGAGTTCATGTGGAACACTCTGTTGTGGCTATTGCGATTGCTCGGATATTGTGCTGCTTATTATCTCCCCCCAGCAGAAACGCTGATCGGGCAGATTCTTATTCATTGTGTCCAGGTACCGCAGCATCCACTTATGGAAGTAGTGAGCATCTGAAAGACCGAAGACTCTGCTCAGGAAGGTGATTGTATCACTGAGTTCCTCTGAGAAATCACTCCGGTGGATAGTTTGAGGCCACCGGGTCACTACCTTCTTATTCTTGAGGTAGACCTCATTCATTAACTGCATGCACTGGTCCTCGTTGTCCTCCCAAGCCTTGAGGCATTCTTGCTGGCTAACAGCCACATAGTTCCGGTGATGAGGGATGCCAAGCATTAACTCAAAGCGACGGGCAGTAAGGTTTATAACTACCTCGCCCTTGCTATTCTCGACACATCTTGTGTCTTTGTTGAAGGATTGTGCAACAACCATCATAAACTCGTTATTAACAAAGACAGCGACGGCAGGAATCCCACCGGCGAAGTGCAGGGCGCTGCCTATCAATTTATCCATCCATGGACTCCTTGTCACTTTCTGAGTCCTTACCCAGAATTCCTCCATGTCAATGTGACCTAATTCAGAGTCCCTGACATCCATATTGCACTCTGCCTGTGATTCGGGCATCCTGACCCTCTGATATTTGTATTTCATTTCTTCTTCTGTTAGCTTTGCCTTCCCTCTTGGTTTGGTGGGTCTCTTGCTTGACGTAGACATGTGTTCTTCAAGGCTTATTTGATGATCTGCACGTAGAAGGAGCGAAACCCAATCCAAGAAGCTTGAATTAGTCATTTGATCTTCCATTGGAATACTAGCAGAAGAAAGAGTTAGAACTTTTAAGATTCGGGGCGCAGGGCGCATGAAAAATGTATATAACAGGCTGAATAGTCAAGGCGCACAGGAAAAGGGTGCAACAGAGGTTAAGTTGGCGCCAAAGGCGCATGGCGCATGGATGAAGCAGACTGCATTATATATAAGGGCGCACAGGAAATGCATGTTACATTGAGATTTGGTGCGCCCCTTGGCGCATGGGCGATGTGCAACATGGAAAAAGGGCGCGCCAAAGGTATATGGCGCGGCGCATGGAGGGTCTACACAACATCATGTACTTGCGACGGAAGGTGCGCCCGCGCCTTGGAGGCTTTATACTTGCGCAAATAACTCTTGCGTTGCATGGAAGGCCAAGGCGCGCCCTTTGGCGCATAGAAGAGGATGCAACAGGGGGTAAAGGTGCGCCAAAGTTTTTATGGAGGCGCGGGATTTAAACTCATGGCATGTAAGAGGCGCGCTTGAATTTAAAGCTGCAGAAGATGGCGGGGTGCGCACCCTAGGCGCGGGTCTCGGCGTGTTACAGAGCCGAAAGGAGTGCGCCTAGGGCGCATGATTTTTAAGCTGCTGCATGACATCTTTGGGTAGAAGCGCGCGGGCGCGGCTGTGCTAAGTGCAACATGGCGCGAACGCGCCATGGGGAATACTTGAAATACTTAAGCATTTTCACATTTCAACCTCCACTTCGAAAGGACGCTTGGCATCACTTAGTTTGATAAAATAGGATTAGACCAAGCCAAAATAAAACCATCCCTCCCTTTCCCATCAAATCCAGAAAGAGGGAGGGAGAGGAGAAAGAAAGCACAGACCAGGCAGGAGGAAGAAAACAAAAAGCTCGAGGGAAACAAGCCAGGCACAAATACAACTGATGAAAACCAGCAAGCAAGCACACACCAAGAACTAAATGAAAAGAGGATGAACCTCTTACCTTAACAATATAGCCAAAATCCTTGAGCGGGTCCACAACTTGATGAAAATGACAGAGCAGGGGCTGACAAATCCAGAGCGATCACGTGCCTTGACAAAATGCAATGAAAATGACAGGGCGGGCACGGGTATATATAACAAAACTTTGTCATTAATGCGCCACCAACTTTTGAAATGGCGCATGGAAACAGCTGTCGACAGGGGAAAGCGTGCGCCCTTTGGCGCATGGAAGGAAATGACAACAGGAGAATGAGCGCGCCTTTGGCGCATCAAACGAGTTGTCGACATGAAGCTATGTGCGCCCTTTGGCGCACCAAAACTTGATGTAACAAAGATATTACGTGCGCCCTTTGGCGCACCAAAAACTTACTCAACATCCTTTGGCGCACCGAAAGACGTGCTAACATGGAAAACCATGCGCCAAAGGCTTTTAAGGAGGCGCATCAAAAATTGATGTTGCAAGGCAAAACCATGCGCCCAGCCAAAAAAGGCTCAAAAAAGACTAAGTTCAAAAACTGAATTTCCCGGGAAGGGATTTTACAATATTTTGAACGCGAAGGATCCCTAACGAGGGATCGAGACAAAATTTTCGGTATGGTTATCGGTAAAATTGCCCTTGTCAATTTTACAGGATAACAGCTGGCTCTTTCTGGGGACTATCCCTGAGTGAAACTCGGGGGTAGAGAATCCCAGATCACATGTGCCTATCCATTGGGTACGGAGTCAAAAACAAGGGGGACCGGAGGGAGAAAAAAGGAAACACACAACAAACCGAAAGCAAACACACAACCAAAATAAACTGTACAAAGAAGAGAGCAAGCTCTACTTCCTGAAGATCTTGAGATGTTGCCCGCTATAGGGAAGCGGGAGTTCAGCTCCATCCAAATATGAGAGATAGAAACTATTCTCTCCATTGAGTTGCTTGATTTTGAAGGGCCCTCTCCATAGGGAATCAAATTTTCCGTGCATACCCTTTGGCTCTCTTCGCTTGTCCCAGAGAAGGACGAGATCTCCCACTTCAAAATCTCTCTGTTTGGCTTTCTTATCAAAAAGCCTCTTTACTTGATTCTGATGTTCGGCGATCCTGTCGACCACCTTTACTCTCTTTTCTTCAAGTTCTGTCAAATACATGATTCTCTTTTCTAGAGAACTCTGAAAAGTTTCATCTTCGATTGCTCGTGCCAAGCGTAGAGCAGGAAGTTCTGCAGAAATGGGAAGTTCGGCATCAGTGCCATATAACACTTGAAAAGGTGACATGCCGAGGGATCTCTTGGGGGTAATGCGGTCCGCCCACAAAGCATCGTACAAAGACTTGTGCCACATCCGCTGATTTTCATCTACTAATTTCCGTATGATGGTCACCAAGTTCTTATTACTGGATTCTGCCTGACCATTTCCCTGAGGATAATAATCTGAGGCATGTGCTAAAGTTATCCCATATTCATAGCAAAAGCTAATAACTTCCCGGAAGAGAAGTTAGAAGCATTATCAACAACGATTTTATTTGGAATGCCGAACCTGACAATGATATTTTCCTTGATAAAACTGCAAACCACCTCAGAAGTGGCATGTTTGACAGGTATGGCCTCCACCCATTTAGTGAAGTAATCCGTTGCCGTGAGGACATAGCTATGTCCAGCACTCGATTGAGGATTGAGTGCACCAATAAAATCAATTCCCCATTGCCTGAATGGTTCGTTGATAATAACCGGCCTTAGGGGGAGGGCAGCCAACTTGGGCTTGCCGACGAATTGCTGACAGGGTTCACACTTTGCCACCCAGGTAGCCGTATCTTGAAAGAGCGTCGGCCGTAGTACACAGCTCGAATGATCTTGTGTCTTTGTCACGGAAGAAGAAAAATGGCCTCCACGAGTGAATTGTGAAAACTTTCCAGCGGTTTTACTTGCTGGGCTTGTCGACACATCGCGAGAACACCGTCTATCCCGCGCTTATATAAACCGTCATCCCAGATGACATACTTAGCTGCTCTGAGCTTTACAGTGCGCTTCTCCTTTACAGTTAGGTGCATCGGGCATTCGCCGTAGGTGAGGAAGAAAGCAATGTCGGAGTACCATTCGTCACTAGTTGCCCAAACAAAACCGAGAGCGAGAGAATCGGCCCTTCTGAGGGTTTGCTCTTCATTGTACAATTTTCTCTTTCATCATGATTTTACGAACCCTTGTTCTTAGCCATTAGCCGACACGACTGCCTTTGCCCCTCACCAGCTTGGTGGGTTTAATATCTAGGTCATATTCACGGACCTTTGCTATCCAATTCCCTCTTAAGCTTCCTAACTCTGTGAGTTAGAATTGACTTCACCGCATGATGTCGGGAACTAGCACCACCGTATGTGAGTTCAGAATATAATACCTGAAATTCTTCACTGCTTTGACAACGGCAAAGGCGTGCTTTTCTAATTGAGTCATTTTCAGTTCGTGAGGCTTAAGAGGAGAACTCATGAATGCGATTGGAGATTCAATATCCTCCGAGTTCTTTTGCATTAGGATTGCAGACACAGTATGTTCCGATGCATAGCTATACATAATGAAGTCTTTGGAGAAATCCGGACATACCAGGACCGGTGCATGAGCAACAGAAGTTTTTATTTCCTCAAATGATCTTTTCCCTTCTTCACTCCATTTGAAAGTGGGTGACCCTTTCATCATGTTCAATATGTGGCGGGTCTTCTCAGCAAAATCAGGAACAAAACGCCTAAGAAAGTTCACCTTCCCGAAGAAAGAATGAACACCATTCTTGCTTGTAGGCAGAGTAAGGCTTTGGATAGCCTTAACTCTTTCGGCATCGATCTTGGTTCCTTCTTTGCTAACCACATGGCCTAGCAATTTCCCTTCTGTAACCCCAAAAACAGACTTTTTGGGATTTAGGGAAATTCCATGTTCCCGGCACCTGGCCAATACTTGCTCCAAGTGATCACAATGATCACTTCGTCGTTTGGAGAACACGGTTAAGTCATCTAGATAAACTACAATGACTTTTCCCATCATGCCTTTGAATGCAAAGTCCATGGCCCGCTGAAAAGTGGCACCAGCGTTGGTTAGGCCGAAAGGCATTCTGCTGTAGGCAAATGTACCCCATGGAGTAGTGAATGCTGTTTTGAATTGATCTTCAGGCGAGACTTCAATCTGATTATAGCCTGAAAAACCGTCAAGCATAGACAGCATCTCTGACCCAGTTACTGCTTGCAGAACTTGGTCCATTATGGGAAGAGGGTAGTTGTCTTTCAGCGAAGCTTGATTCAAGTTTCGGAAGTCTACGCAGATGCGTATTTCACCGTTTTCTTGCGTCATCAAGGCACAATGTTTGCCACCCAAGTCTTTGTGATGGATAGGAAGATGATTCTTGCGTCATGGCATCTTACGAATTTCGGCTGAATGGTGCCCGAAACCTT
Source organism: Taxus wallichiana var. yunnanensis (assembly GCA_018340775.1). Classification (NCBI taxonomy): domain Eukaryota; kingdom Viridiplantae; phylum Streptophyta; class Pinopsida; order Cupressales; family Taxaceae; genus Taxus; species Taxus wallichiana. Next base: position 219,818,464 of record CM031239.1, read on the forward strand.
GGGATTATAATGCCTTTGCTTGACGGAAGGCTTTGGCATCTTCTTTGATGGTATATTATCTTTGAGCGTCCTCGGGCTTGAAGGACTTTAAATCTGCATAGGACCATGCCAATACATCCATATATCTTTTCAGCAACTTCACAAATTTCCGCTTTTCTTCTGGCGTGCAACATTTCCCGATGTTCACGAATTGCGGATGTGCCTCAGAACCTATATTGGTAGTTGTCTCTGGAGATGAGCTAGGATCATCTCGCCTTTTCTTTTTTACAAAACGGTCATGCCTGTCAAACAGGCGCTCCAGAGAAACCAGGCCTTTTGGAATTTTATTTCCCTTAAGCTGACAAATGCCATCGTTCTCCTTTGTTTCGTGGTTTTGACTGTTGATTGATTCACGGCATGGAGAGGTGGATCCTTCAAAATACAACTCATCAAAATTTTCTGATTTTTCTAGAAAGGCAATAAGGTGATTATCATCGTTGAATACCTGCCAATGCTGAGAGTTGTCTGGCACGCTTGGGCGGAAAACCACTTCAATGGTGTACTTGTTTGTTTTCAAACCCGGGTGCGGGAGCATGAGAGATGCTGAAACAGCCAACGAATCAGCCATGTCATTTTGAGCTCTTGGAATCGCTCCTATTGAAAAGGCATCAAATTCCTCAATGCTGTCCCATACTGCATTACGGTAGTGCCTGAGCCTTTCATTTTTTACTTGGTAAATCCTTTTAACCTGATTTACAACTAGCTCGGCATCACCTTGGACTTTTAGATTTTTTATTCCTCTTTCCTTTGCGGCTTGCATACCGAGTAAGAGAGACTCATACTCAGCAGTATTATTCGTATTGAAAAACTGCAATTTGAAAGAGAGAGGAATGACCTCCTCCTCAGGAGATATTAGCACAACCCCAGCGCCGCATCCACTAGTTGCGCAGCTGCCATCAAATTGCAAGGTCCAGACTTTATTAAGGTCCTTTTCTTGAACGAAAACTTCCTTTGTATCCGCCTCGGTGGATAAGAAGTAGTTCCCCATCCCTGATGATTCGAAAAGGATTTGGGCTTTGGGGTCTTCAGAGCTAGTGACCAAGTATTTCTTTTGGGATTCCGGCTTCAAAGTTTGCATTACGCCTTTGACTGGAATTCTAGCTTTAGACCAGTCCATATGAATTTCTCCACCAACTTCGCTGCAAAAACTCCTTCCCAGCAAAATTCCATAAGCTGCCGGAATGTCAGCGACAAGAACGGTCATCTTTACTCTTTTTTCAGGGAATGCTGCGAACGCGAATTGCGCGTCTTTGATTTGACCAATCAATGGCACTTGCTTGGTTTCCAATGAGTAGCATCTGCCGAAAGGCTTGGTAAGAGTGAGGCCCAAAGCATGGGCGACTTTCGCTGGCATGACGTTATCTGAAGCTCCGGAATCAATTATACAGTTGCTCAACTTATGGCCATTGATTAGGAGGGAGAGATAGAAAGGCTCTATCTTGCCTGATGCAGATGTTGAGGCAACATTTATGTGGGATTCAGGAGGAGTAGAAAGGATTCCTTTAGGGGAAGCCTGACTAGATATAACAGCTTGACTTTGGATATACTTAGTCAATCTTACAAGCTGTTCGGGGTTTGACTGAAGATACTCAGCTTCAGACATTTGGATCTTGGTCTTTTTTGCATGATCTATTATATCAAATGCGGCCAAGGGTTGCGGTGGTAAAGGAATGAGTCCTTCACCCCGCGATGATGGAATAGGGTTACTGATCTTGATAGGAATATGAGAGGGCTGATTCGGAGGAGAGATAGGTAGAAAAGGCTTCTTTGCAAAAGATTTAACAGGGAGTTGAGTGGGAAGAGGATTACCTCTTTTAACAATGGTTGGAGGCGCGTTTGACACGGCCTTCTCTTTTTGCGTATGGGCAGCAACTTCCGCTTCCTTTCCTTGCGAGCGGGTAAAAACAGCGTAGGATTGTCCGCTTGCATAGCCCTGAGTACTCTCTTCTTCATCAGATTCATCCTCGTCAAATTCCATGTATCCAATAGTAGAGTCGCCAGTCGGCTCACCGACATCTTGATCATCTTCGCCCTGAGACGAAGGTTCTTCATAGTACTGCTCCTCTTCCTCTTCAATTTCGGCCAAAGCATTGACCGGAGGAGCTTCAAGCGCCAACCGTGGAGCAGCTGCAGGCAAGCGCGGCCTTTGTGAAGCATTGTTAGGAACAAAATTCCTTCTCGGGATATCCGTACGAGGAAGCCCAGGAGAGGCTGGGCTAGGCTTTGCTTCTTTAGTGCAAGCAAATCATTCGCCATTTTTTGGAATGCTGGATCAGACGAAGTGATAGGCGAAGGGCCCAAAGACTTAGGCTTTACTGATTCTTTTCTTAACTCGCCAGATATTATCAAATTGTCTTCTATACGGATGGCAGCAGCCTGAGCGAGAGGTAGAGTAGCCACTCGCTCTTGAAGGAGTAAGAAGCTAACTTTTGAGCTCATGGCATTTACGAAAAAACACTTCTGGTTCTCCGGTGTTGGAAGCATGGCAGTAGGGACACGGTTGATTAGCGCATTGAACCGGGCAACAAAATCGCGCATGGTCTCATTTGCCTCCTTCTTCAGATGAGTGATTCGTGACAATAAAGTAAATGCATCTTCTGAAGGCTTATACTGTCTTCTTCAAGCGTCCATGAAAGTTGCCCAACTAGTGATAGATCCGGCCGGCAAATGCTGAAACCATTCAGCTGCAGGCCCTTGTAGAGTTTCCAGAAAAAGGCGGACCGACACATCTTCGTGAGTCACGTCCAAAATACTGCATGACATAATGAAAGCAGAAATGTGGGAATCCGTGCTTTGATTTCCGCTCCCGTCGAATTTAGGAAAATTCTTTCGATTTCCGTGAGGGAGTGCGTGAACTGGATGTGGTAAAGCCAACGGACCCATAGCGTTTCCCATGGTACCGCCATCGAAAAGCCGGAAAGAGAACACGAGTGGAAGTGTAGTTCGGCCGAGTAAGAAGCACTCTGAGGGGATGTGGATGCTTCGCAAAGACTTTTCTTCGTGAAGGCGAGACACTCCTGGATGACCGGCTAGCTGAGCTTAGCGCTGAAAAACCGTGCCGGTGTTACGCTGAAATTGTGCCTCTGAAGCGGATCGAAAGTAGGATCAGCTTCTCCACGGGCTCTTCTGCTGCGCGTAAAAGGTTCACTCGCCAGTGTACCTTTCAGATCTGTAATATTACAGCGCAGATTTAAACTTTATTTTTGGGTGTACTTGCTGATTTTCTGGTTTTTCTGACAAAAACCAGCAGCATGCACTTTTCTGAATATTTGAAAATTATCCTCTTCAGAAACCGATTGCGGTTAAATGACAAATAACAGCGAGGATAAGATGGAGGAATATAGTAAGCTGATTTTTCAGATCTGGTTTTTAATTTTCAGAGGGTTTAGAACATTTCAGAAAATAGTTAAAAACTCAGATCTACGGAAAATGATGATTTTTGATAAAAACTCAGCGAACTAAAGATATGTAACAGGCCCAGATCTATGATTCTCAGAAGAAAATTTTCAATTTTGAGTACTTTTGCAAATTTTTAGGATTTTTAACAAAAAGGTTTAGATTTGCAAACTGGCAGCAACCTGCTGATTTTCTCTGATTTTTTATTTTACTACCAGCATAGATCTGATAGATTTATCTGTTTCTGTTGGCGAAATCTGTTAGAAAATCCGATCCCCAGCGGAGTCGCCAAAAACTGTTGGTCCGAAAATCTGTCGCGTGGGCAGATCTATGGATAAACGGGCCAACAGTGTGCAGGGCTTAGCCCCTCTTTGAGACAATGAGCAAAGCGGCCCGGTTTATTGCTACTTCTACTAGCGGGAACCTATGCAAGTCTCACAGATTACGCCTTCGGGGTTGGGATCTCATCCCGAGTAGAGTGTTTCAGGCTGAGAAAAGAAAGGAATGGAAGAGGGAAAAGAGAAAGATCGAGATCCGAAGGAAGAAAAGAAATGAATTCCAAAGCGGAAGGGTCGGAAGATCTATGCTTTTAGTTTGGTAGTAATGTGAGCCAAACCTACTTGCATAAATAAACAAAGCAATCTTGATAAACAAATGACGGAAAAGTAGATATGAATCAGCAGAATAAACACATACGGATCTAACGTAAGAAAGATCTAATGCATAACACAGACTATTGAACACAAAGTCGAATAATTGTATTCTTGTTTTTTACTTTACAAGAAAAGCTCAAAGTCTTTCTCTCCTCACTTCTATTTCTATCTGAAAAATGTTCACCCTTGAATACAACAAGTATTCTAGTATTTATAGAAAGTGAGGGAGAGAGAAGGCAAAATGGAGCCCACCACTTATTCACAAGATATTTACAAAATATCCAAAAGTCATGTTGACTTTGACAACTTGGATGGATGACATCATCCCATGATGCAACATGGATGATGTCATCGTTCATGCCAACACACTTATGATATTTCGAAGAGAAAGTCGGAGAATAGAGAGGAGAAGAAGAAGAAGAAGAAGCTATTCATCATCATCATCCTGTGGCCTAAAAGGGTGCTTTGTTTACGATCTTGATCGGGAGATGAGATGTGGAGCGAAGCGCGGTATTCCAGAACTTGCTGATCATTGGCGCAAATTGATCTTGTGATGGATCCTTGTGCCTTTCATTGATTAGCTTAGCAGTTTCCGCTCATCAATGAGCTTTTCGGGGACCTTGGAATAGTCTTTACCCGCCTCGATTAGGGACCCGATGAAGTCTCTACAGGCCAGTAGGTTGTTGATGGATTCGATGTCGAAAATGACTTCTGGCCCTGTCCCTTGAGAAGCTAACTCCTTGAAAATTCGGATAGTATCGTCAGCTGATCTCAAGGTGAGGGAAGGAGTGAGCAACCCTGGAGTCATAGATAGAACAATCTTCTCCATTTGATGCATCGCATCCAGGGCCTCTTCCTTCACCTTGTCTATCTTCTCTAACACAAATTCGAGCTGATCTATCAGATAGTCCAGTGGACATGGTCTTGTTGAGGGTCCTTGGATGACCGAATACTCCAAACTTGACCAAATCTTCGACTGAACAGTCGAACATTTGTTGGAAGGCCTCGTGTTGGAGTCTGGCGTTTTCGAGCTCTTCTGATACTGGACTTGCTAATGTTTGGAGTTCCTTATTCGCCTTCTCGATGTTCAGGTATAAACTGATATACTCGGCGATCACCTTTTCACTATCCTTAAGGATTTGGCTTCTCAAAACTTGACCATACCTTGCTCGCCGATTTTGAATATTCATTGATCTTCTCCTTGGCTGAGCGGCTCGGGAGTCTCGGCGCGATTGTGGGAGGTGCACTTCCCATCTTACGTAGGGCTTGAAGCGGTATTTATTACTGCTCCTTGATAGCCTCTTTTCTTCCTTTGTTTCTGAAGCTTTTCGCGAGTGCATCAGCTGCGGAAAGAGCTTCCCCACAGAGACTTTGAGAGGATGTCCCCATTGTGACTTGGGTCACTTTGTGAAATCTGCCGGAGACGGATCTTCTTTCTCTTTGGTGGGATCGGGGTAGGCAATTTCCATAACTCTCTCACTGCAGCGCTCTTGGAGAAGCGTGTAACCGGCTTGTGCTTCTTTGCTCCTTTAGCCGGAATGGTGAAAAAGTCCATCGGAGCGATGGGGACTTTCCTCTTTGGTTGGCTCATTTCTTGAGAGATCAAGCTGGTCCTATTGAAGAAGGACCGAGAGACGAGAGAGGAAGCGAGCCAACGGTAGAAGAGGGGAAAACGTGGAGACACGTGGCGGCGCATTGAAAGAATAGCCGAAGACATGCCCACGGGAGGAAGGAAACCACAGTGTAGAAGACATAGGAAGGGAAGGGAACTCGGAAAGGAGGGAAGAAATGGAAAGACAAATCAGCGAGGAGGAGAAAATGGACGAAGAGGCGGGGAAAGAGAGTAGAAGAAGGGGAGAGGACACGACCAAAGGAGTGGTTGCGAGGAGTCACGAGGAGGGAAGGAAGAGAAGGAAGAGGGATAGAAGGGACCTCTGTAGTTGTAGCGATGCCGACATCCTAGGTGGATGGGCGTATAGGACTATCCTCTGTCAATTCCTTCTCTGGCGAATCCAGGGTTATTACTTGTTCAGGCTCTGAAGGAAGAGGACTTTCAGGGGCTTCCTCCTGAATGGTGCTTAGGCTCACCTTCCGCAGACTTTGCCTTTTAGGCTTCTTTGACCTTGGAGGTGCATTACCCAAAGGAGAAGTTGTAAAATCTACACCGAGGTAGATTAACCCATTCATGCGGCACCAGTGCTCTGTTCTCCGCATAGTCTCCTTGACCCTCTCCTCGATTGTCTGAGGAGCCTTGCTTCTGTCAATGTCCGGGAAGGGCCAATCATCCCCTTCGTGTCATTATACACTTTGTCTACTTCGTCTTAGTGGTTTGGAAGCCTTTTGGGACAATAGCCACTCCGTAATGGATGATTTCCGTTAATGCTAAGCGAGTGATCCTTTCTTACGAGTTCTACCTCATGGAGAACGTCAATGTAGATATCCTCAATCCCGAGGGACATGAATCGGATCAAGCTTAGCCCTTGGTAGACACCCCTAGGGTCGAATGTAGGCCTTCTTTGGGAAATCATGCTTTAGGTTGAGCAATTCTAGCTCAATGAAACATCTCCTTCGCCTTGTGATAGGCTGGAGCATGTGTAGCGGCCTCTTGTGAGGGGAAAGGAGTTCCGCCCTTCTTTCTCTTGAGGCACTTTTCATGGTATGTGACGAGCTGTCTTGATAGTTCCAGTAAATCAGCTTTGGTCCAGCATACCTTGGCAACCTGGTTGGTTCGCCCAAAAAGTTGACCGCCCTCAGATAGGTGAATGTGGGAAATTGGGTGAACAAGGCCCCCCACTTCTCTGTGACTGCCACTATGTTTTTGGTTGTCCGGCCATGAGTCAAATTTGGCCGCAATATGCACATGATGTGATAGAAGAAAACATCATTGATCTTAGCGAAGTGTTGGATCTGTTCTCCAGCTTCAGCTCTTGATAGTATTCATATATTTTGGCCTGAGGCCAAGTTCCGCTTCGGTGCAGCCCTGGATAATCCCTTTCAGACGCAGCAGCATACACTACGTAGGAGTTCATGTGGAACACTCCTGTTGTAGCGAACTGTTGCAGTTGCTCGGATATTGTGCTGCTTATTATCTCCCCCCAGCAGAAACGCTGATCGGGCAGATTCTTATTCATTGTGTCCAGGTACCGCAGCATCCACTTATGGAAGTAGTGAGCATCTGAAAGACCGAAGACTCTGCTCAGGAAGGTGATTGTATCACTGAGTTCCTCTGAGAAATCACTCCGGTGGATAGTTTGAGGCCACCGGGTCACTACCTTCTTATTCTTGAGGTAGACCTCATTCATTAACTGCATGCACTGGTCCTCGTTGTCCTCCCAAGCCTTGAGGCATTCTTGCTGGCTAACAGCCACATAGTTCCGGTGATGAGGGATGCCAAGCATTAACTCAAAGCGGCGGGCGATGGGTTTATAACTACCTCGCCCTTGCTATTCTCGACACATCTTGTGTCTTTGTTGAAGGATTGTGCAACAACCATCATAAACTCGTTATTAACAGCACTGACAGGAATCCCACCGGCGAAGTGCAGGGCGCTGCCTATCAATTTATCCATCCATGGACTCCTTGTCACTTTCTGAGTCCTTACCCAGAATTCCTCCATGTCAATGTGACCTAATTCAGAGTCCCTGACATCCATATTGCACTCTGCCTGTGATTCGGGCATCCTGACCCTTTGGTATTTGTATTTCATTTCTTCTTCTGTTAGCTTTGCCTTCCCTCTTGGTTTGGTGGGTCTCTTGCTTGACGTAGACATGTGTTCTTCAAGGCTTATTTGATGATCTGCACGTAGAAGGAGCGAAACCCAATCCAAGAAGCTTGAATTAGTCATTTGATCTTCCATTGGAATACTAGCAGAAGAAAGAGTTAGAACTTTTAAGATTCGGGGCGCAGGGCGCATGAAAAATGTATATAACAGGCTGAATAGTCAAGGCGCACAGGAAAAGGGTGCAACAGAGGTTAAGTTGGCGCCAAAGGCGCATGGCGCATGGATGAAGCAGACTGCATTATATATAAGGGCGCACAGGAAATGCATGTTACATTGAGATTTGGTGCGCCCCTTGGCGCATGGGCAGATTGTGCAACATGGAAAAAAGGCGCGCCAAAGGTATATGGCGCGGCGCATGGAGGGTCTACACAACATCATGTACTTGCGACGGAAGGTGCGCCCGCGCCTTGGAGGCTTTATACTTGCGCAAATAACTCTTGCGTTGCATGGAAGCTGGGCGCGCCCTTTGGCGCATAGAAGAGGGATGCAACAGGGGTAAAAGGTGCGCCAAAGTTTTTATGGAAGCGCGGGATTTAAACTCGCAGCATGTAAGAGGGGCGCGCTTGAATTTAAACTGCAGCAAGATGGCAGGGTGCGCCCTAGGCGCGGGTCTCGGCGTGTTACGGGGCGAAAAGGGTGCGCCTTAGGGCGCATGATTTTTAAATCTTGCAAGTCATCATCTTTGGGTAGACGCCAGCCGGCGCGTCCCTCTAGGTGCAACATGGCGGCGACAGCGCGCCAGGGAATACTTGAAATACTTAAGCATTTTCACATTTCAACCTCCACTTGAAAGGATACGCTTGGCATCACTTAGTTTGATAAAATAGGATTAGACCAAGCCAAAATAAAACCATCCCTCCCTTTCCCATCAAATCCCGAGAAAGAGGGAGGGAGAGGAGAAAGAAAGCACGGGACCGAGGCGGGAGGAAGAAAACAAAAGCTCGGGGAAACAAGCCGAGGCACAAATACAATCGATGAAAACCAGCAAGCAAGCACACACGAAGAACTAAATGAAAAGAGGATGAACCTCTTACCTTAACAATATAGCCAAAATCCTTGGCGGGTCCACAACTTGATGAAAATAACGAGGCGGTGACAAATCCCGGAAGCGATCACGTGCCTTGACAAAATGCAATAGAAAATGACAGGCGGGCACGGGTATATATAACAAAACTTTGTCATTAATGCGCCACCAACTTTTGAAATGGCGCATGGAAGCAGTGTCGGCGAGGGGAAACATCTCTCTGCGTGCGCCCTTTGGCGCATGGAAGGAAATGACAACGGGAGAATGAGCGCGCTTTGGCGCATCAAGCAATTGTCGACATGAAGCTATGTGCGCCCTTTGGCGCACAAAACTTGATGTAACAAAGATATTACGTGCGCCCTTTGGCGCACCAAAAACTTACTCAACATCCTTTGGCGCACTTGAAAGACGTGCTAACATGGAAAACCATGCGCGAAAGGCTTTTAAGAGCGCATCAAAATTGATGTTGCGAGGCAAAACCATGCGCCCGGCCAAAAAAGGCTCAAAAAGACTAAGTTCAAAACTGAAATTCCCGGAAGGAATTTACAATATTTTGAACGCGAAGGATCCCTAACGAGGGATCGAGACAAAATTTTCAGTATGGTTATCGGTAAAAATTGCCCTTGTCAATTTTACGGGATAACAAACATAAACCAAGATATCTTAGCCGAGGAGAGTGTTCATGAGATCCATGCAGTCTTCGACTCCCAGCCAAAAGCCTCTATCGAGAAAATTTTGAATCAAGCCTCTTCACTAACGCAGGGGCCCGAACCTCCTTCACCACCATCAAGACAAGGCGAAATCATTCCTTTACCCATAAAGGAATTAACGCCCAGAGTTCTCTTCTCATAGATGAGCCTTCTTATACCACATCCTTGCAAGACTGTGAGCGGATGTTATCTAATTTATCTATTTCCCAAACGTCTCCTTCTACCATTCTGGCTGTACAAGAGGAAGGCTCGCCACTTCTTTTGTCATCCTTAGACGAGAAACCTCTTGCACCGACATCACCAAACTCTTTAATCATGACGGATCCTCTCAAACATGTCCTCCTACCTATTAGTTCTTCATCACCTAAATCTTTTCAGCGACCGGTTGACCTCTTAACACCTATTGATACAGTGCCTCATCTACCCCCTGTATCACACCCACAATGGACCGGAATTACAACCCACCTTTCTTCCATACAAAAGTTCCAATTCACACGTGAGGACTGTCATTCCCCAGAAGATAGAAAGGTCCTATGGGAACGTTTGAGTACGCCATATTCTACTCAAATGCGGATGACCAACCCGGATGCCTCTACCATATACCCAAAGTGTTTGCGAGAAGCTTAAAATGCAAATTTTCTCATATTCACCCCCTCATCTCTACCAAATACCTCATCCACCTCTATTAACCTAACCCAATCTTCTCATACGCTTGGGACCTCACCAATACCTAGTCTAACACACCCACCTAAGCGGCTTGATTTATCTAAAAATAAAGTCGTTCATCCACTTAGGAGACAGACTCAATCTCCTCAACCTATGTCTCTATTACAACTAAAACCATCGTCGTCACACCTACCTTCCATATTGGGACCTCATCCCTCCACCTTGCATCAATATATCATACCTCCTGCGTTTTCTTTAAAACGACCTACGCCTTCTGCACCCATACAGCAATCCAAGGGTACATCAACACAGTCACCCCGCGTATCCTATCCACCTACTAACCCTAAACAAATTCCATCATCAAAATATTTGTTTGTTGTCACTCCTATTTCTCCGTGGTTGTTTTCTGATACCACATCATCTGTGGCCTCATCATCTAACCAGCTAAACATAGCTTCTGCGCCAAAGAAGCCACGTTTAGTTAAAACCCATTATCAAAACTCCTTGGCTAAACCACCACCCATACAAACCAACCATACCACGTCATCACCAGAATCTACCCCGTCAATACCCTCATCTTCCTCCGATTTTGACCCACTCAAAGGGTCTTACGCCAAAATCCTTGCTATGTTGGTGGAGAATGCGACCATTTCCCTACCTCCACTTAGACCTTATGATCCATCTAAACCTCGACCTATAGGTTATGATGAGTCTAAAATCTGCGCTTACCACCACACCGGGACATGATGTAGAGGGATGCAAAGCTTTGAAAGCCATCCTTCGTCAGTCACCTCTCTCAGATAGAAAGGTTAAGAAAGACAACTTACGAAGGGAGAGACCTTTAGCTTCAATTCCCTCTCCTATACCACCTGTCCCCGCCTCACCAAGATCTATCATTATTACAGCCCCACCTCTCGAAGACCATGACCTATCCCTACCATCTTCCTCCTCTCGTATTCACGAGATCAATATGATTAGTGTTGCTACTCGAGGGCAGAAAAATAATGAGAAAGCGAAAGAAAACACACCTGCGGCATCTCTTTCTCCGTCCACCATCCCGATCGCACCACCACCTAAAGTGGTTATTCGTGGACCCGCCTACCCCGTCTCTAATGGAATTGCCCACCGGACCATGATCAAACAGCTTCACCAATCACCTGTAAAAATGACACTGTATGATCTCATTCAGACTTCTGAATCTCATCGACAAGCTCTCGTTGAAATCCTTCAAGGGATAGAGGTCTTACCTAATGAAACCTTGCCTGTTACTTCCATTCTAACACCCAATCATGTTGCTTCACTCACCAAACAACCTATCTCCCCGACCACTTCTGTCTCTGTACAGCAAGCCGCTGCTGTCAGTTTCTCCGAAGATGAAATTATCGACTTTGGTGTTGAAGATCCTGACCCTGCTCTTTTCATCTCAGCTTATGTCCTGGGACATTCGGGTGCGTCGTGTTATGATCGACGGGGGCACTAGCCTAAACATCATCTCTTCAAAAGCCTTCCAAAAAATGAACATCCCTTCTAGCTGCATGTGTGCCAACCCCATCATGTTGCGGTCATTCAATGATGCTATTACTTCTACCTTAGGCACCGTGATCCTTAACATTCATGTAGGACCACGTACTTTACCTGAACTCTTCTATGTCCTTGAGGGAGAGTTCCAATACAATATGTTGTTAGGCCGCCCTTGGATCCGGGCTATGGGATGCGTTCCCTCCACCTTACATAGATGCATAAAATTTGAGTACGAGGGGAAGTCCTACACCGTAAAAGTTGATCCTCCCCCCTTCAAAACCTACAATATGTTGTATCGCCCTAATGATGTGCTTGTACCAGTCAAGACACCCATTCATCCAACCCAACCATCCACTTCAACCGCACCTCAACCATCTACCTCAACCGCACCCACGCCTTCAACCAATGAAACCGCCGTTGCAAATACCACTTCCTTTCCCATTGAGATAACATCCCAACCTCCGACCCCTTAGTAGATGTTTTTCAATGCCTTACGCTGGGGGAATACCACCTATATAATGTTAGTTCTTTCCATACCCCACAGGAGTACGGACAGTTACATGCGCATCCTACCTACGACCGTCGCGTGGGGGAGGTAATCCCCTACGGACCACCTCATTGCCACACCAACCTAATGTATGGGGGTGTCGACGCATCCTCCGTTACCCCTGAACCTCCTTTTGGGGTGGTTCCCTTCCAATCTGATTTTCAATACCTGACAAATCGTCGTTTCACCCTCACCTTCTTGACTCACTGTGCTTGGAAAGGCTTTGGTTTTGGTCTTTATGAACAAGGCCGACATACACTCATTCCCGTGACTACATGCAAACACAATGATCGTAGTGGTCTCGGTTTTCCTGAAACACTTACACTAGAGAAACCTCGTGTCAGTTGTATCCTGGAAGATGACGATGTCACCCCTACCAAACCATCATCACCCATTTTGCCATCGTCACCCACAGAGTCGATAGACCCTGAATCTATCCCTCCTAAATTTTTTTTCATAAATGCTATCTTCCTAGGTCCTCTCACTTATCAATGCGATAATGAGGACCCATCTTCTCTTCCCCTTCTATATCCCGACATGATTGAAGAGGATTTGCCTTCGATTAATGTTGTTGAGTGCCAGGATGACGACTCCATCCTCACTTACCTTGGTGCAGACGACTCCTATATTCAACGCACATTACCATCTGAAACTCAAACCATGTTGAATGAGTCTACTATAGAAATTAACATCCACACAGAGGAGGATCCTCACATTGTGAAGATCGGACAATCCCTTAATGCATCAGAACAAGTCGCCTTTACTACCTTTCTCCGTACCCGCAACCAAGCTTTCGCTTGGTCCTACGCTGACATGCCAGGAATTGATCCTGACATTGCTGTCCATAACATCACCCTAAACCCCGATTCCAAACCAGTCAAACAAAAACTGAGAAAAATACATCCACGCATTGCCCTCTTGGTCAAAGAAGAGCTTTAACGACTTCTTTTTGTTTCCTTCATCTTGCCTATTGACTATACTCAATGTATTTCTAACATCGTACCTGTCACTAAAGCGACAGGGGGACTTTACATATGCACGGATTTCTGAGACCTTAACCTCGCTTGCCCCAAGGATGACTTCTCCCTCCCAAGTATTGATCAACTTGTTGATCTCAATGCGGGCCATGAAATGCTTTCTCTCATGGATGGATTTTCGGGATACAATCAAATTTTGGTAGCCCCGGCCGATCAACATAAAACTGCCTTCATAACTCCTTGGGGAACCTTCTGTTATCATGTCATGTCGTTTGGCCTTAAGAATGCTGGTGTGACCTATCAACGGGCTATGACTTACATTTTTCATGACATTATGCACACTATCCTTGAGGATTATGTCGATGATCTTCTTGGAAAATCTAAACATCGCAGTGAACATCTCGATGTTTTAACCATTATTTTCGGTCACCTGTTACAATATTCGGTCCGGCTTCAACCAAAGAAATGTGTCTTTGGTGTTCTTTTGGGAAAACTTCTTGGCTTTATCGTCTCTTTGCGTGGCATTGAGGTCGATCCATCTAAAGTCAAAGCTATCCTAGAAATGCCCCCACCCAAAAACCTCAAACAATTGTGTAGTTTGCAAGGTAAACTTCAATCTATCCGGCGTTTCATTTCCCAACTCTCGGATCGATGTCAGCCTTTTCATCACCTTCTTAAAAGGACATTTCCTTTCAATGGAGCGAAGAGTGTCACCAAGCCTTTGAAGCTCTCAAAGCCTATCTCTTGCAGCCACCCGTGCTTATCCCACCACAGGACGATCGCCCTTTCTACCTTTACCTTTCCACCACCGACCACGCCGTAGGAGCCATGCTCGCACATCGTGACTCTGAGCATCGAGAACAAGCCATTTATTATATAAGTCATACTCTCGTGGATTACGAGACTAGGTATACACATGTAGAAAAACTGTGCCTAGCCCTATCATTCGTAGCCACCAAACTCCGACACTACCTCCTGAATCACAAAACTTTCGTCATCACCAACACGGACCCCATTCATTATATGTATACCAAACCACATCTAAACCAACGCATCGCTCGATGGCTTATGCTCCTTGCTGACCTCGACCTTGAATTTATACACCAGAAGTCAATCAAAGGACAAACCATTGCCGACCAACTCGCGGACGCCCCTTTACCTGGGGAACAATTTACCAATTTTAATTTCCCTGACGAACTCATCGCCACTCTTTCACTCAGGGAAGAGTCGTATCTAATGACCCTCTTCTTCGATGGATCCAAATGCCAGCGCGGCGGAGGGGCCGGTGTTGTTCTCATTCCTCTTGACGCTGAGCCTATGCCTCTTTCATTCTAGCTCGATTTCCCCTGCACTAATAATACAGTGGAATACGAGGCCCTTGTTTTGGGTCTCCAGGTTGCGTTACACTTAGGTGTCAAATCTATCAATATTTTCGGCGACTCTCAATTAGTAGTCAATCAAGTTATGGGCATCTACCAATGTAAAAATGAGGAACTTCAAAAGTACAAACATTACGTGGATTCACTTTTGACCTCATTTACTTGTTATTCTATCCAGACCATTCCCCGCTCCACTAAAAATTTACGGATACTATGGCTTGCTTAGCCTCGCAAATTCCTGCCTCACCAACTGACTCTGACATATTTGTCTTGGTCCAACAACTCTTTGCCCCATCTTACTCAGCCCCGATTGTTTGTATGATAAATAATGTGTCTGCTAATTCAGGATACCTGGTACCACCAATTTCACGACTACCTTACAACCTCCGTTCTCCCACCTGACCTTACTAGTACTGGCAAACACACTTTTCTTAAATGTGTTTCTCATTATGTCATCATGGGGGGACTCCTTTATAAACATGGCTTTGATGGCATCCTCCTTCGATGTCTAACCGGCGTGGAGGTCACCTATACCATCCAACAGGTCCATGACGGTATTTGTGGTGGACATTTTAGCGGCCTTGCCGTGGCCAAACGAATCCTTCGCCTAGGTTATTATTGGCCTACTCTCAATAACGACTGCTATGAATATGTTAAGCATTGTGTTATGTGTCAACAACATGCCAACCTTCAACATACTCCTAGCCATCCGCTACAGGTCGCATGAGATCTTTGGCCTTTCTCACAATGGGGTTTAGACCTTATTGGTGAGATTCACCCGCCCTCTTCGCAATGTCACCGTTGGATAATCACAGCAACAGAATATTACACAAAATGGGTGGAGGCCATTCCACTCATTTCAACCAAAAAAGAAAAAATTGTAGAGTTCGTTAACCATCACATTATCTGTCGTTTTGGTATTCCTCATCGCCTAATAATAGATAATGGTAAATCTTTCAAAAATAAGTTGTTACAAGACCTTTGTGACAACTTTGATATCAAACTTAGTTTCTCATCACCTTACTATCCACAGGCCAATGGTCAGGCTGAATCTTCTAATAAAACCCTAACCAAAATCCTCATGAAAGTTGTCAATGATTCCGGAAGAAATTGGCATGATCACATCCCCTTTGCCCTTTGAGCTTATCGTACTAGCATTCGTACCTCCACTAATGCCACACCTTTTTCTTTGGTATATGGTACCAAGGCTGTCTTGCCTCTCGAAATACAAATATCTTCCTCGTAATATCTTTTCGGATATTCTCACCAACGATGATTTCCACCAAGAGCGGTTAGCCCAATTGGAGCTTCTTGACGAGCGTCGTCTTACAGCTCTTGATCACCTTCAAATCTATCAAAAACACATCAAGCGTGCTTATGATAAGCGACTTCATGAGCGTACCTTTAAGGTTGGTGATCTTGTCCTCAAAGAGAATCAACATGTAACCAAACTAGAAAAGAGCAAACGTGGAAAATTTGCTCCCAATTGGATTGGGCCTTACATAATCACTCACACTTATGGATCAGGCACTTATCGTTTAGCTTCGCTTAATGGTAAACCTGAGCCTGAACCCCTTAATGCCTTGCATCTTCGACCATTCTACTGTTGAATTTAGTGTTATATCACTTCTTATCTACCTTGCGCTCATCCCTTGAGCTCATTTACCACCACATACACTTTGTTTCCTACATCTCAAAATAAAATCAAGCTCACATAGTTTGATTCTCACCTCCCCTTAAAGATGCCTTCCCCTTTTTAGTCTAGTCCATGACTTCAAAGTATTAAAATGACACATTTTTAATTCAACACCTATGGGATTTTCTTGAGTCAAACTTCCTACAAAACTAGATGCTTTACGCCAAACGGACATCTAGCTCTCTAAATTATATATAGACTGCTCCCTCGAAGGATAGCTATATTCCAAACTATTGCTGCTATTATATATAGACTGCTCCCTCGAAGGACAGCTATATGCCAAACTATTGCTACTATTATATAATAGACTGCTCCCTTGAAGGACAGCTATACACAGTCAGCCTTTATCAGGAGCTTCTCGCATTGATCAGCTTCGTGAAGACCTCAAGAATAATAAAATACATATCCCTTGTAGACTTCCCGCATCGATCAGTCTATATTCAACAAAATAAAAGCCACATTCAAAAGAACTTTTGAGTCATGGACTTGTCTATTTAGGTTAGGTTCTCTTTCATCAGAATACTCACTTTATAACAAGTTCTCTATGCCTCAGCTACATCATCCACCTCACCTCACCATTTGTTAAAACAACAAAACTCAAGGGACGTGACGTACACCCGATATATTGTGATTATACAACTCTTTTCACCTATTGACTTCTCGTCTATGTACAGTACATAGGGGTTCAAGCTCATTCTACGTTATTATGTGGTTTGTTTAGCTCTTTTCACCTACGGAGCACTTTTTCCTCTTTGACTCGAATCTAGGATTATGTGTTGATCTTAATCAGGACATGGTTCCCTACCACTTGGATAGGCTAACTTTCGCTTCACTTATACCTATTCCAACATCACCAATTCATTACCAACACCAACAACATTACCCTACCAATATCAATACTTTTACCAACCAACGAATTGCCTAACCATACCTAAAATTGCCTGAATTCACCTCTCCCTGGTCCTAAGGGAGAACTACATCGGTCTGAGGCCCCTCCTTGCTTTGTGCAATGGGCTATGTAGGCAGCACTTCGGAGATATGGTGTCTCCCAAGGTTAGCTCGACCATCCCCTACCATAACCTATCATGTGTTGTAAATATACATAGTTTTGGGTATTTCTATTTGATAACACTCATCTTTATCCTTTTTCAAAACAAAAAAGTCAAAACACAAACATTCTTATTATTATCATAACTCAAATCAACATACATATTCAGTTTTATTTAGACGTTAAACAAATACATCTTCTCTATCATCAACACGCAGTCGGCATCCTTATTTACTCTTATACCTCGATAACATTCACTTAGACCCTCACGCCTCATCCCGAACCAGGTGATGATCGTGATCGTCGACGCCTCTCACCGGGCCTCTCCGTCCTCAAAGGTACCACGGCTATTGGTACCGCCCACTGATCTACCAATCTCTCCTGTAACATGTGAATACACTCTCTCGCATGGAGGTATCTCGCCTCTAGTCCCTCCGCTCGTGACTCCGCAACCGCTAACAATCCTCTTGTCTCATTCACCTGCGTTTGGAGCTGATGAACTAAACTCTGCAGACAATCTCTCTCTGCTGTAATCATAGCTATGTCAGGATGATCACATTCACCTCGCAGCTCTGTTACCCACCATAATCTATAGGCCTCTGTCGTTCCTGCATCCATCACCCTGCGATCGGCTGCTATCTCCTCTGGCCCTTCCGGAGGTGTTGGCCGGGGAGGTGAGAATGCTGCCTCCGCGTCAATCCTCATATATGGTCTATAAGCCAGGGGTATATCCTGCACAAATCCAAATTGTCGCCGCACGCGATCTAGAGGAATCCTCTCATACTCACCTAGCCTGTGCCCCGCGATCCACCTCAATCGCTCTACACCCCTCAACTCCTCAGCTATGTTCTCTGTTACCATATAGTTCCCGTAAGGCCTCCAACAGATATCCGCAATCATCACCATCTCCCATACCTACCTATAATACTCAGTGTCACCCGTCACGGCCTGGGATCTTGCCTCTTGTTCTGTCTGGACCCATCATCTGAATCCCAACCTCTGCACTCTTAGGTCTCTCCTGACTGGATGGGTCGGCCTATTGGTCGCACACAAATAATGTGCTCATAGGCCCAACAATGTAATAAAAATGAACAATCCAGTGTTGTCCGGTGATTTCGTCTATAATCCCATAAACCCCTGTATAGCTCCGCCAAATATGCAGGTGCCCATGCAAAAGTAACGCTCATTTCTATCATTTCCCAAATAACACTCATCAATGCTTTTGGAAATCTTCCACCCTCCACCCTCGGTAATGCATAATACCCCACCGCTATCATTAATAGCACGGCCAACCTTGTTTCCTCAGGGTGTGTTGCATACATTGTACCATACGTAAATGTTAAACCTCACTGTGTCAAATCTCGTGCAGCTGAACCAAATACTGTTGTTATCGCTGCCCGCCCCGCACTAGGCAACGCCTGATACACTATTTTTCCTATCATTGGGAGTCTCAAAATATGGAACACATCTTCCAAAGTCACTGTCATCTCCCCTGTTGGCAGATAGAAGGTATTCCTTTCTAGATTCCATCTCTCAATCAACGCCTGCAACATAGCATGGTTACGTGCGATTCTTGAATAATAGCGGATTCCACTTAACCCCAAATGATTTATCAATGCCCATTCAGCTGGTGTTACATCCACTCGGATTCATGACAACAACGCTGTACAGTATCATTCATCCTTAACCCTGCTTCCACCTGCATACATCAAAATGACACATAATTATTCAATAAAACAAATCTCCACGGGTTTTTTCTCAAATTGCGAAAATCCTACGATGGCGATATCGGTTATAGATAACCGATACCGGTTTGCTAACCGATACTGGTTATCTCTAAATGATACTGGTCACTGTCAAAAATATACACCCTGCTTAAAAACATACACCTACGATAATTATTTTACCCGTTTACTCCTATCTATACCTAAAAACATACGTGACCACCCTGCTTACCTACCCCATAGCACTCACCCCATCCCAAACCCTTGCCTATCACCTTTTCTTTCTCATCTTTACCCACTTACACTTCTCTCATCCTATTCACAAAACAAGCAAGAATCAAATTACAACCAAAATGTTTACCTCTTGGGCTACAGCAACTTGAGGTGGAATTTGTCTTCCCTCTCGTCCCTACCTGCTGGATGCTTCTCCTCGTTCAGCCATGTTCACCACCCTTTTCAAATTTACCTTTCTGCTTTCTGAATCTCAGCCCACATTCACTTCATCTATCTCTTTCCTCCTTATCACTCAAATTCTTTCATGCAATCACATGTATCAGTCGTCAAACAGCGTCGCATTCGCGTATTTAACTTGTTGCATGACTCTAAAAATAAGAATGCTCAAAATAAGAACTTCAGTTGCCACCCAAGCTTTTCTATTTTTAGAAAAGCTCATATTTGAATAACCGGTATCGGTTAGCTAACCGATATCGGTTTATTGCCTACCGACATCGGTTATCTAACCGATATCGGTCACATACATACTTTTTTTACACATAGTTCTTTTCTTTATTTTCTACCTAATTTTTGTGGCGCCCGTCCCTTTTTCCTGCATAAACAACACCATTATCTATAATTTTTCATCAAATCCATATCTCATCACAATTTCATCAACATCATCTATCTATATTACAAAAACAAACAAGCCATCAACAAACGATATCAAAAACCATCAATCTATACACCATTTGGATCCAACTCAGCAGCTACATACATTCAATTTCACAAACCAGCTGACAAAACACATACAACATTTCATAACACAACATGTCAATTAAACTCATCATCTATATATACATACATCCCATCAACAAAAGACATCAACACCATCAATATATAAACCATGTGGGTCAAAATCATCATATCTATATATCAAAAGTTTCAAATATACAATGTGCCCTGCATAGGGGCCTCTGTGATCTCATAATAATACAAAGCCAGCACACAGTGCCACAATAATCGTCAATAATCTCAACTCGGCTCGTAGGCTCTCATATCAGCAACCATTACTCGGTTCGCATGCCAGTATATACAATAAATGAATGAATACATCATATGTAGGCACGCAGGCCTCTATAAACATAACCGGTTCGTAGACCGGTGCCCATATCCACTGTACAAACACAAACTATCTCCTCTGCAGGGATCCCTCAGCTCTCCCCACCGCCCTCCACCTATCTCCCTGCTAGTCCCTATGCTGCCTCTTACCTCCTCCCTGTAACGGACCCACCGGCTGTGGCTGCACCCCCCTGGGATCTCTGGCTATGCGAGGTCTCAGCTCTGTGTGCCGCATATGGCTGATAGTCAGCCCCGGTACCATCAAGAACATCCTGATAATACTGGGCCTCCGCTCTCACCTCCATATAGCGGGCCCGTGCCACCATCGCTGCTGGGGCTGGTCCCCCGACTCCTAATAATAGTGCCCCTATGCCAAGCCTTTATGGCTGTATGGTGCTTACGGGTGCTGTCTTTGGTGCATGGTGGTGGTGCCTGTGGCCGGTGCCGCTAGTGGTGCTGTGGTGGGGCTCGTGGGTATGCACAATGCTTTCTAGCTAGTGACCTGTCATTTACACCTATATCGTGCTGTCATGCAATAGAGCAGCCGCTCTGTAATAATCGTACTCGGCCCCTCGAGCTGGTCCCTCTCTGCTATCACCGCCGCCAAGTCTGGCTGTGCGGGCTGTGCTCTCCTCGCGGCTCTCTCTCCTGCCCACCATACCAAAAATGATCCCGTGCAGCCGGCGTCGTCCACGGTATCATCTGCAGGCCTCTCGGCTACCCAATCTGGGTCCACGGGCTGTGGTACAGGCAGTGGGGCCTCTACATCATCCCTCCGGTACTGAGGGAAGGGAGGTGGCTCATCCTGTCGTAGCCCCATCTGCCGTCGTACCCTCTCCAGGGGTATCCGCTCATGCTCTCCTGGCCTCCGTCCCGCTATCCAGAATGTATACTGGATCCACCGCAACTGTGATCGGGCTCCTCCGCGGGGCTGATGACCTCTGTAAGGCCTCCATACAATATCCAGGGTAGTCACGCCCTCTAATACATGCCGGTAATACGCTACATCCCGTCCCGGAAAGAATCGCTCGTGGTGGCCCACGACCCCCACCTCTCGAAAGCCATATCTATAAATCACTGTGGCCACGGGCATTAGGGGCAGCCCTACTGGTCGAATGCATATGATATGCTCATATGCCCAGCAGTGTAACAAAAACGTAGAGCAAATCCTGAATCGCCTCATCCGGCGGTAGCCCCACAGCTCTCGGTATAACTGCACCAGGTATACTGGTGCCCAAGCATAACATGTATGCTCCTCAACCATCTCGTGTAATACCCCATCAGGCGCTCATGAAAAGCACCTCCCTCTGAGTCCGGGAGGGTGAAGCATGTAATGTCGATAATCATCAACACGGCAAGCCATGTCTCATGTCGGTGGGCACGATACATATCCCCATAGGCGATGCTCGCGCTGTGATAAGTCAATAGCGCAGCTGCATCCCCGAATACCTATAAGATGTTGTCCATGGCTGTCTCTGCATCCACCTGGAAGATTGCCTCTCCATCAATCAGCAATCTAAGGATGCGATACACATCCTCCAATGTAATGGTCATCTCTCCAGTCGGGAGATGGAACACATTGGTCACCGGATCCCATCTCTCGATGAGGGTGACCATAAGACTGTGATCCCTCTCTATCACCCTATAACGCTGGACTCCGCCGAGTCCCACCTCGCACATGATGGCCCACTGTGCTGCGGACACGTGTGGCCATCCGTCTCAACAATGGGGGCATCCTATCTCGCATCGTCACCGCTAACGTGCTCTGCAAAACCAACTCACTGCATTAGCCCTACTCTTTATCACAACAACTCCTTTAACCTTCTATACCCCCTTTTAACAACCCGACCACACAACCACCCCATTTCCCCCCCCACCCACCAACCTTCCTATCAACCTCTACCCCTTCCCTCTTCACCCCAATAACCATAACTCCCAAACAATAACCAAAACACCCAAATAACAACCACCACAACAAAACCAAGCAACAAAATAGAAAATCCTAACTAGGGACCGGTACCGGTCACCCATGACCGACACCGGTCCCCTCTCCACCGACGCCGGTCGACGTACGACCGACACCGGTCAACCACAAAACCACCCTGCCCCAAAACTTCTTGACCGATGCCGGTCGCTTAGTGACCGGCATCGGTCACTGAAAAATTGCCGGCCAAACCCGACGCGGCCCCCCAAATCCATTTTTCCCCTATTTCTCTCTATTTACCCACCCTAACACCCTAAAAACCTACCCACCCTACCGCCTTGACCTATTTAACCCATCTATCCTCTTCATTTTTCAAATAACTTCAATTTATTCATTATTTTATCAAAACATGGATTCCTACCCAAACCCCCAAATATAGCTTAACAACATCAAATTCACACAATGAAGGGTTTTGAACCTACCGGTATGACGACACACGTCGTCGTGGTGGGATAGGTGGTGGTGGTCCAGCTGGTCCAGCACCTCCAGCTCCTCCTGGCTGTGCCATGGCTCTCAAACTCCTCTGCTGGGTCCTCCACCAATCAAATGTTGCCTCCTCCTCGCTAGGGCCTACCAATCACTCACTTCTCCACTCAAATAGTGCCACCTCAGCCGACAAACTCAACAATCTCGCCAAAAGACCTCAGACAACTAAAATTGGTTTTCAACTTGACAATATGACAATGACAGGCCGTATTTTTTCTTTTTATAGGTTTTCGACCTATAACCAATACCGGTTATATTGTGCCCTAAGGAACTCGGTATCGGTCACCTAACCGATATCGGTCATAGACAATCGATATTGGTTTTATCCCACCTCTTCCCCAATTTCTGCCCTTATTTACTAATCGCCCTTTCTCACAACATCGCCTATATCCACCTTGGCTGAAAACCCTTTGTTAACTTCATTGGCCCAACCCAAGGCCGCAACCAACCAATTTGGCCCGACCCAAGGCCGCAACTAACCAATTTGGCCCGACCCACGGCCACAACCAACCCATTTGGCCCGACCCAAGGCCGCAACCAACCAATTTGGCCCGACCCAAGGCCACAACTAACCAATTTGGCCCGACCCACGGCCGCAACCAACCCATTTGGCCCGACCCAAGGCCGCACCCAACCATTTGGCCCGACCCAAGGCCGCAACCATCCATTTGGCCTCGACCCAAGGCCGCAACCAACCCATTTGGCCTGACCCAAGGCCGCACCCAACCATTTGGCCCGACCCAAGGCCGCACCAATTAAATACCTCGCCCAACATCAACAAAATACAATTTTATCCACCCATCCTGTAGCTCTTTGTTCAATCGAGCTCACCTGTTCGTGTTTTAGCATGATTAGGGTCCTTGACTTGATCATTCGACCAAATTTTCCTAGACCAAGAGCGTGTCATTTATCTCAACCAAACCATCCATTTGATCTACCGCCGAACATGCCTAAACATTCCTGTACCTTACCCGTTATATCCCCTGGAGCTACTTCCTATGCCTTGGATACCAGGATTATATCACCCTTGTTTGGATAAACTATCGACCTTTGCCTATGAATTACTTGTTTGCTCTTCAAAATCATGTACCCTGGTCACACTACTGCATTTCAACGTGCGTCTACTTCCTTGGACCTACCCCACCATCTTACCATCATCTCAACACCATTTCCCTTTATCAACCCTATCCCTGATTTCACGCTACCTCAATCTGTGATAGATTTGAGGGGGATTACCTATACCCTTAACAGGGGTAACCACTTCTTATTATTGTCCGTGCAGCTTTAACAAAGACAAGCTACACGACAACAAGGGGCTAATGTAGACACCAAATTTGTGTCTTACAACCCCCTGTGCCCCACATCTCATTTCGCAACCTAACCTCATCACCTAAACCTTACACAATTATTTATTAATTACCTTATAATTAATAAATCCACATCGCCATACCTACCACCTCATTTCGCCACCTCATCATGACCTAGTCTTAACCCTAAATTAACCTAATTAAGACCTATAACTTGGTCCACATCCACACCCATGACTAATTACTCCTCATCCACACCTAAAACCAACCTCATAATGACTTGACCAAGCCCGCAACTAATCCCTCGGGAGAAAAAGAGGAAAAGCTGGCTATTTTACTAAAAATAGCCCGCTTTGACTTGACCGATACCGGTTCCTACTCGACCGTCGTCGGTTACGTAACCGCCATAGGTTCTCTGTAAATGACCACTCCCAACCAAAAACAAGTGGTTGGATTTTGGTGGATCAAAAGGAGAAATAATTGGAAGAATCAAAAATTTACTTGGCTGAACAGAGACAAGTGAAAGAAAGAAGAAGAGTTTGCAGAGAAGGACATCAAGCCCAAAACCGCAACCGAGTAACTTTGAGCCTTGTGACACTCATCCGAGTATCAAGAGAAGAGATAGCTCATCTTGGATTGTCAGATCATCCTACTTGAGCCTTGTCTTCGTCATCACAGTCCCAGAACCTGCATTTTCCATCAGGAACTAGTAAGTAAGTCTTATACGTTCTTTTAATAACATTTCTTGAACTTTTGAATCACAGCCATCATAAGTCTATTCCTAGATCTACTACCCAGCAACACACTACATCTAACTGTCATTCCTCCACCCTTACATTACCCCAAGAACACCCCCATATTCTCTGAGTCCTTCTCATCACCCCATTACCTAATCCCACCCATTCATCAGCCTTATAAAAACAACACACCCACCTTACAACCAACCTTCACGAAAAGACCCTAAAACATTGCCCCTACCGATATCGGTTAGCACCAACCGGTACTAGTTACAGTGACCGGCATCGGTCACCTTGATTCTAAACCAAGACCAGCCCTTTCTCTATTGTTCTAACAAGGTAAACAAATTGTAATTGGACAATAGCTTATTTGTTAGAATTTGTGTTAATTCATATTAGCAGGGGAACTGACCACCTTCGAAAGGAAGTTTTATATTTCCCCAGGCCCAAGGCGTTCCTCATTTATTGTCTAATTAAAATCTGGTGGTCTTGTATTCTTACTTGCAGGTAGTCCTTCCCAGACAAAAAGGAGTTCTTCGCAGTCGATCTGATCTTTCTCTACGGTACGCACACACCCTCTCGACATTCAACAGGTATTCCTCCTAGCCCTAACCCTTATCTGTTTCTCAAAGGAATGAAAGGATAGAAGCAACTCTATTCCCAAAAGTTGAAACATTCCATGCGAAATAGTTGTGTTCATGGAATTATGTCTTTGATTGAAGTTATAGGGTCTGGGGTGTAATTAGTGTATGGAAATAATTAATTTGTCTTAAGAATAATGAGAAATAGGGTAGGTGAATAGTGAGGAATAGTGCATGAATGGTGACAAATTTTGAAAGTGTTGGGATGTAGGTGTTGAATAGTGGCGTATCTAAAAATGGGGGAAGGTGGTGGTGAATAGTGAAGTATCTTTGAAAATGGAGGGAAGGTAGATGGTGAATAGTGAAGCATATTTGAAAATGGGAAATTAATTGAATTTTTATTAGGTAGTGGGGGACATGGGGGATAGTGAAATGTTGATGTGGTTGATGATGTGGCTAGTGAGTAGGATGTGATTAGATTATCTAATCATTGATTAATTAGTTATTAATCACTTATGATATTTTCATGGGATGAAGAAATTAATTAATTGATACACCAATATAATTAGGGTCTCTAAAACATGTACAAATTAAAATATGGCATATAATTTCATTCGGAAGGAGTTTTCTAATAGAGGATGAAATTTTCGAGATAGTACTTTTCCCAATGGATGACATTGTCTTTGAAAAAAATTCATCCAATTTTAGAATTTTTGGGAAAATATAGGTTTTAAAAGGTCTCTAATATATGTTCATATAAAGATACATGGCTTTAGTATAGATTTCACTACATTTTATGAAAAAATGCAATGGTGTTGATGATAATTTCAATCAAAATCTCTAATATCAAGTTGTAATTTGTCTATTTGTATGTATTTTTATTATCAATGTCATGGCAAGGGCATGAGAATAAACATCATTTTTATACAATTTTGAAGTTAAAAATAATTAATACAATGTATGTTGTAGGAATGAGTCATGAATGAGTGTACTTCATTCCCTTTCAAATTTGTACATATTGAATGTAGATTCATCTACAACAATGTGATTCCATGGGTGGATGGTTTTACGATAAGTTTAGGGATACCCTAGGACACAACTTCTCTCACTCATTTTTTGGATGGTTTCATCAAGTGACACCCAATCTCTTTTCTTAATTACTTTGTGCGTTAGGTTTGGTGACACTTGACCTCTTTTATTAATTTTAAGTTGGGTTAAGTAAAACCGACATCTTTTTTTACTTATATGCTTTAGTCGAGTGACACACAAAACTTTAGGTTACTTTTATGTCAAGTTAAGAGACACCTAACACTTTTGATTACTTCTATTGTTGAGGACAATTTTTACCTCGGGGTTTTGGTTTGATACTTCAAAGGGGTAAAATTTTCTCAACCTCAATATATGGGGTTTTCAGGATACCCGCAAGATGTGGTGGATGTATGATGTTTTTGCTCCATGAAGAATGTACTAGACTTCCTTTTCCTATAAGTAAGCCTACAAATCAAAAACACTTACACAAAATATAGTTAGTAAAATAAGTGGGCAAGTTGTCTGGCAAAGGCCAGTTCCCGAAGCACAAAGACTTCCTTAAGTGGATATCAACCTAATTTTAAGAAAATCAAGCTTTATTGATGATAATATGATAAATGGTAAATGTGATTAATTGTTATCACTTATTTAGGTGATTACATACATTAGTTGATAGTAGTGAAATGAAAGCAACAAACCTAGAATCCGGAGTTAGATTCTAGGTTAGAATCTAGGTTTTCTGAATTTTGAGCCTACAGAACATGATAAGTCCTCATCTTCTATGAATTAATAATCTTGCTCTGAGATGTATTCCTCCTTAAACAAATAAGAGATCTCTTCTTCTGTATCGTAGAGGTGTGAAAGATCAAAATCAGTGTCCAAAAGGCTGATGTTGCTTTCGATGTTGGATTCAGATGTGATGCGGTTGTCCTATGATATGTCTAGGCATGCCTCATAGTTGTATTTGAATGATACAAGGTTAGTTTGGATCCTCAAAATTCAAAATTAGTACACAACTCGATGTCTTGTATGATGTCATATTCTTCCCAGTACAAAGGGTGGCGGATGATTGGTAGTGAATCAATTTTGGTAATGGGATGGCTAGTACCTAATATGGCCATCTAAAAAACCCATACTTGACAACATGTTAGAAGTAAAAGAAATGGATATGGATTGTTAGGAATATTTGATCAAAAATATAAAAGAAAAATATTGTGTAGGAATTGCGGGTGATTCTAGCAATCACCAGTGATTACTGTAAATTCTAACATGCTAATAAAACATATGGTATAACTTGATTATTCTATAACTATGAGGACTTTTAAAGCTTAAAAAGGACTAGTAATGAACAGATGAGAAAATTTACCTGAAAATGGAAACAAAATTCAGTGAAAACAAGTACTCACCTTGGATGATTGAACAAATTGAATGGTAGATAGGTGAAGATGGCTTGACGATGTCTTGACAATGACGATGGATGATACAATGATCATGTTGATGCAATGTAACTATAGTAATGCTCTATTGAAAAGGATTTATCTCTGAAATGCTCATGGATGGCCGTAACTTCCCTCCAAAAATATGAGAATCCCCCTCCAAATAGGCTTAGAAACTTATTTATATAGATTGTTGATGACCGGGATAATCGCAAGTGATTTCAGCAAATTCGAGTTAGGGGATAAAAGGAGTGATTTTCTTGCCATTTTGATCTTGATTTGGAGGGATTTCAAAGGAGGTTGGGATACTAAGAGGGATGAACTCAGATTAGGACTAGGTTAGTTAGGATAAATGTAGAGGTGTTTTTAGAAGGTTTCTAATTTAACTTAGTTCTAACTAGTTAGGGGTGGGAAGTAGTTATAGGGATAAGTTAGAGGTGGTTAGGTTATATTTATGGAAGGTTGCTAAACTAACTAGTTACAACTAGTGAGTGTAGGCAAGTTGACATGGTGAGGTGTGAGGGTGAAGTGTGAGGGTGTGTTTTAAGAGACGTGGAGGCATAAATATTAAATTAATTAATTGAATGGTATAAGCGAGTGACCTAGGTTATGGAGTGTTGTAAGTGGCGTGTCTTAACTATTAACGATCGAGAATGAGTTTAGATAATGAAGGTGAGAGAGTGTAAATTTTTGGTGTCTACATCTATGTTGGGTCAATTTACACCCACCCATTAATGGTTCATGTTACTTCTAGAAATTGGGGAATGATCATCTTCAATTCTCTATTGATGTGGAAATAATCTCTCTCTCAAGTGCTTCAATAGGAAGATTCTACCTGTTAACTTTCCAATTTCCCTTGCCATAGTGCTTTTGAAAATTTTCTAGCAAATTTCTACCCTGTATCAAGTGTTATTTTCCACAAAATTGTTTAAGGAAATTTCCTAAGTACTAAAGTTTTCTTATGTATTTCAGATTTCAGATTTTGGAAGTCAAGTTGCAGTTTGCATGCAAATTCCTTGATGACTTCTAAAACCCGAAACTTGAAATAAAAAATAAGTTAGTGTAAATCGAAGTCATAAATGGAAGTGTGGTTTGCATAAAAACTCTAAATTGAATCCGGAAATATGATCCCCATGTGCATTGCGGGTTTGAAACCCAAAGTGCGTTTTCATACAAATTGTCATCAACTTTTGACTTCAAATGCTAAGGATTTAGACCATTTCAGGTTTTGGAACCAAAACCACAGCTTTAGATGAAAATTCACGATGACACATGAAACATGACACCCGATGCCGTTAGTGAACTTAATACCATCTACCCACACATGTCACCTATGTGGTAATTAATTTTCCCTTTTCTATTTAAGGGAAAAAATTTACTTGTCTTTTTCACCTGACACTTTGTACACACTGACCTGTTGATGCCTCACCTACCTCTGACCATACTCCTTGCATGGATTTTGGGAAATTTTCACATTTTTCTCTTCAACCCACTTGATATTTAGGTAATTTTTTATGTTTTAATTATTTTTGCAAGGTTTTTCAGATTTTATTTTGGGTTTTTCACCCTTCCTTTCCTGGAATTATGGGTTCCTTGGTGTCTTCATTTTTATGTCATTTTTTGGGCTTTCCTTCTTGTGTTTTGGGATTAACTTTTCCATGTATTTCCCTCCTTCAATGGTTTTTTTGTTATTGAACCCCAAGCTTCAAGGTATCATTTTCTTGAAAAATGAAGGATAAATTATCATTGAAAGGTCATTTCAGAGGATTCAAGTTCTGGAATAGGTCTTCATTCCCATTATGCATCAATTCAGAAGTCTAAGACTATAAAACAAGATTCAAATTCTACCATCAAAATTCAAGGGCTGTCAGGCACCTCAAACTTTGGGGGTTAAAGCATGTGAATCTAGGGTTAACTCCTGATGGAAGTGCAGGGTGAAAGTGCATATCACAATTGCAGGGCTGCAATACGGGGATAACCTTCTGTTTTCAATTTTTTGAGAGGTTTTTAGAGATTATTCTAGGGAAATTTTTTGAATCATCATCCAAGGGGAAAGAGAAAATGAACTATAGTTTATAAGGGTGGCTCCTCCTTCCAGTATTACGTCATAAGTTGATAAAATCGGGGATATTGACCTAGGACACATTGACTTACCAAATTTTTGGAGTAAAATTAGAGATCCATATAAGAACATGTGGATGAAGAATATATATGATAATGGACTTGCTCTAGCTACCACATTTCCACCATCAATGTAATGTCTAAAAATTTTACTCATAGCCATAGTGCATTATTATAAGAACTCGTGAAGGTTGAGATGATGACAGAATAGTTGTGATCGATTGGACGTTGATTATTTTGAAGATTTTTGTAAGAATCCGAATGTCAAGAAGTATGCCTCAATTTCTCCTAGCTCTATTCTTGAGTACTAGAAAACAAATTCTGAGACTTGTTCCAAGGTTCTTAATAAAGGCTACTTGGAAAAACCTAATCCTTTAGTGTCTAGAGTTCTAAAGACTATTCCCCACTCATATTTCATTCAAGAGGTAAACGATATTATCACGCTATTGATCGAGTTACAGGGCTCCCATCCTCTAATATTTCCAAGAATGTATGTACCTATATATTTCCACTATCCATAAATATTATGATCTTATTCAATGGGAAGAGCATATCAAGAATGCCATACATATTCAAATTTCAGATTTCCTAACTTCAGAAATATTTTATATGAATTCCTATCTTGTGTATGTGGCCACAAGGATGAGGAATTATTCATGTTTCTTACTAGAGGGAATGAAAAAATCTTAGCAAATTTATGACTTTGATCCTCAACACCTAATTAAGGAAGGATCAAAACATTTCAGAGAGTTAGTGATTATTTCTTTTTCCTTATCTTATGTGTATTTTATAAAGAACTTTACAACCGAAGGATATCAGATAGTTCTTGGAACATGGTCGACTTGGGAGGCATTTTCTTACAATTTTCAATGTTCATGTATCTCAAGGTGGGAGGATTTTTAGTTGCTCCATATAAACTACCAAGGTGTCCCACCAAAAGTGGGTTTTAATGGAATTATTTCAACAATTGTTTCATCTCCACAAAATCCACCATGAGAGGCATAAGGAAGGGATTCAATTCCCAATATTTTTGGGAAATATACTTGTGCATCCACATACAAAGAAAATAATGTTGAAGTAAAAATGCAACAAATGACATTGAAAACCTATCACCCATGGATTATTTTTTATTATTGGGGAAATTTCGTGGACTCGGGCCAACTGGTATTCACATACCACAGTTGGAAGACATCTAGATTAATTGCAAGGATGAAGTTGTAGTGTACAAGAGGGACTTCAAAAGGTTATCTCTCAAACAACTAGATAAGAATAGAATTGTAGATTTTCCTGAGGGTCTTCAAGATGATGGACAAGTCTTAGACCACATTTATGATCAAACTAATGTGAAATATCAGCCATTTCCATGGATCGATTGGTCACTCCAAGAGTGTAATAACTCAAAGGAACGTGTAACTCATATCCTTAACTAGACCCACCAATGGATGATATCATTGGGAATCACACCAAAAGTATTGTAGCATATTCCTATTGTAGGAACATAGGTATGACCACCAGTGGGCCACCACCAGCCCTTCAAAAAGAAGGAATTCCACCACCAAACCCACTCCCACAACTCACAAGATCACCATTATCTACAGAGGTTCAATTTCATCCTCCAAGGTTCCCTCCATAGAAGTTTCTCCTTCAAAGTTCCTTCTACATAAATTATCAATATTAGTGCTTTACCACCACATACAACTCAAGTGTTGCAATCACCTTCTTCACCACCTCTCCCTTCCTCCCCATTTTCAGCTCCTCCATATCCTCACCTCTCACTCTCTCTTTACCCACATCTTTAATTTATTCTCCTCCCATTTCTCCCACTCCCCTCACCTTGTCCTTTACCATGGCCCAATTATTTTCTTATCTTCCCTCTCTCTCTCATTCGGGATGTTTTGGCCCTAAGTTCCCCTCTAGGAACTCCCCTTCCTCAACAATTTCTCCCCACTTCCTCTTCCATCAGTCTTCCCACTTCATACATTCTCGTGTCAATCCTTTCCACTCCTTCCTCACTAGTCGCCACCTCATTACCACTCATGGTTAATCCAACCATTTCCCTTGTATCACCTATTCAATTTACTATTGCGATGAAATTACCTATTCATCTTTTGAATCATTCTCTTCTTCTATTATCACATGGTTGAATAGGAAAACTCCCAAGCATAAGAAGAAATTTCCTATTAGAGATTTCATTAATCTTAGCATCTTAAATTTGACTCCCTAGTGACAAAAAAAGATGCCAAGGATTATTTCTCACCATTCAATAGATCAGACAGGGGAGAGATTTGTTGAGATGGAAACTTCAGCTATCAAAAAATCAAAATATAATATCACTACAAAAACTACTATATTTCAAAGTTTTCTTTGGGTAAGGCCACACATCAAGGCAAAAATAGGATGTCTAGGTTACCCTTGGTAATCTTCTAAATAAATTTGATAAAGACAAGGTTACTATGAACAAGAAAAGGAAAATTGGAATAGTTGACAACAATCTTGCACAAGATCAAACAAACTACCCCTTTAACTACTCTTGTGATTCCTACAAATTTTGATGTAGATTCCATCTCTGAAGTTGAGAAAAATGATAACAAGGTAGAGAAGTTGGGCCTTGGATTGAAATCCAGATTCAGGAAGGAGAGCAAGTGATAAAATATGTTTTCACTTTGTACAACAATCTCAAATTAGAGAAGGATATAGTTACTAAAATGTACGGTATTCTCAAAGAAGAATGTGATAATTTGGAGCTCACATTGGAAGCTTGGAAGGAGGTCCAGAGCATCAAATCTGATCTACTCTTAGGAGAAGGGATCATTGATGACTCCTCAAATTTGTTTGAATACAATGAAGCCATGGAGTTTTGTACCCAGATGCTACAAGAGGAAATTACCAAGTTGAACGATGCAAGGATCGAGGCAATTGATGGCCTTAATGATATCATAGATGAGTTTGACATCATTCATTGTAGGTTCCTTAATGAAAATCTTGATGCACTCCTAGCAGATCAAATTATTTCTAGGTTCAATCATTTGGTTAATGAGGATACTGAGTTAACAAGATCCTTTGTTCTTAAGCCCATTCATAAGCTGGTATCATACCAAAATTTCTTGATCCAGCTCAAGAAATTCACAAATCGACCAATACGTTACTTGGAAAATGAATAGAATAGTTGAATCTGTTAAGGTCCTAAATCTACTATGCGTGTGGACTCGATGATAAATATTTTCAAGAAAACATTAAATGATTTCTTTATTATAGGCATAAGTTAGGCTGGTGAAGAATAATAAGACAACGACACAAATCGGTATAAGGGTGGCACCAAATCTAATCGAGCTTGGTTGCTATTTTCACATAGTCTCCAATCCACAGTCACCATTTGAATTATAGGTTTAAACCATTCAAACTTGCACAACCACTTGGCTATTTTTGTGGGTGACTATTTCTTGAATAGAAATACATCCTATTTTTAGTATGTAATGATTAAGAAGAGTAATTATAATTGTTCAACCTTCTTAATCTATAAATAAAAGGATACAATATGTAATATGGGAATTTTTTGGATCATTTTTGTAAGGAGGCTCTTCCTTTTTGAGTTCTCATTTACAGTCTTTAGCCTCAATACTATTTACAGAAACAATATTTTTCCTTCATCTGTTTAATGTTTTTTTATTATTGGTAAATATTTTTTTGAAAGGGACTATACCCTTGTACAAAAAGGCTCACTAGCCAGATTTTACAATTGTACCAAATCAAAAAGTGATCAAAATTAGGATTTTACAAGAAATCCCAATAGTAGATAAATAGTCTACCTAGAAAAGTACCAAAGCCTACAACAAACAAAAGAGAAGAATAGAAAAAAAAAGTGACAATATAGCAACTTAGCATCAAGGTTAAGAACCAAAATTTGAGATAGTGGGATCCCCTTCACTTGAATGCCTTTTTAATTGTCTTCTTCATCTCCTGAAGGGAAGTAAACAACCCCAATGTTGTAACATATGAAGGATCAGTCCTATCCACCAGACCAAAGGCTTGGTCTCTAGCTGGCCCATCACTCCAAATATTCTTAAAAATGTTACTCAGCATACAAACATTCTTGACTTGAGTTTCCAAAAAAATTATGATTTCTTTAAAATCTAAGAGAGTATCATCTCATATTTTTCTAACTCCATTGATCCTAGTGTCTAGGGATTGAAGCTTATTGTAAATCTCTGTAATCTGATTGTCTTCAAGGCCAGGTCTCTCTACCAACTTCCTTTTCCCCTCCTTCTTGGACAGTTGTCTCACCACTCCCTTCACAACCTCAATTTCCTTCTCAAAATTCTTAATTCTCTTCTCCAAATCTCCATCTTTCTCCATACCATGTAAAGGCTCCCTCATAAAGAGTAGGTTTTAGACAATTTCAAGATATTTGCTCTTATTGTTACAAAGAACCCTCTTTGGTAGGGAACGGGGATAGGGAGAGTAGAAGGGGTTCCTCAACCGAAACTTCCTCTACCCCTTTAGGTTGGTAGGTATAGGCATATAGATCTAGGCAGGGGGTGGGGTTAATAGGGATAGGGTTATGAGAAATATGAGGGGTTTGAAGGAGACAATATTGATGTAACAAAAATATGATCCCCTCGATGAAGGGAAGGGCCCTTAAGTGATTCTACACCTCTAAAAAGGATTTTTCCAAGGATTTCAAAATGAAATGTGGAAAGAAAACTTTGAAATTTCTCTTGAAATGGTTGAGAAAAACAAGGTGCTTCAAAGAAACATTGATATATCTACCTTCCAAGGTGACATATATCACCTTCATTTTGGTGATTTCATCAAAAGGGTTTGGAATGGAAGACACTTTGACTCAAGTAGTGATGAATTACATCTCTTCATCTCCCTCAAGAAATTTTTAGTTTCTGCGGATTATCAATCCTCCTATCAAGAAACAGATTCCCTCGATACTTACACCGCTTACCTCATAGATCAAATCTTCTATGACTATGAATGTTTTCCCCTCATATTCCACATCGTTTCCTTCCTTCCCTTAGCAAACTACAAATAAATTTTTGGTCATACATGTTAATCCGCATGATTAAATTAAAAACCCCTCCCATATGTAGGTATCCCCATAACTCCTCCTCCTTCTATGAAGGGTCACAAGTTGGCTCCCCTTGACACGGCACACCTCTGTTTTATCTTTGCAAATCGTATGTCTTTCTATTTTTCTCAAAAATGGTGAGAAAAGTGCCTCTAAACCACGTTTTATCAACCTTATCCCCCACCCAGAAAGCGTGTGGCTTAATGAAAGGGTAAGGGAATTTAAAATTGATAGTAATCTTACAAACAAACGCTATAATTATCTCTTCCTTCACATGTGCAAAGGACACCTCACCTTTAGGATTTGATTGCATTATTATGTTGATCAATGAAATTAGAGCTTTGCACATTATTAGGTAGCTCCTCATAATTGTACCAAATTCACAATTGTTGATTAAGTACACCATAGTTAGCTAGAGTTTCCACTACCTTATTCTCCTCCCTATAAGAATGTGAAATTTTGTAATTATTGAAGGAATTACAAATGTTGATGGACTCTAGAATAAAGTATTTTATTGTCCAACTGGGTGGGTTCAACTTATTCAAGTGATTAATGATATTCATGGAATCTTCTTCTATGATGATGTTAGAGATGTTACAATCCTTGGCTAGCTTGATTCCCCATGATGTGTTATGCATTTCAGTAACCCATTATATTCTTGTGAATGTTCTTATTTCCTAGTATATAATGATCTATCTTACCTTCACACTAATTATATTTTTTTAGCAAGATTGCAAATTGTGATTAATGAGACTTATTATTTCAGTTGTGGAATAGGAAAAATCCCTTCTATTATTAATAAATCTTACCTTCATAAGAATTCTTTGTTGGAGAAAAGAAATAGAAAGTTGTGCATGTCATCTATTATTAAAATTATTTTGTGCTTGTGAATTTGATATTCTTGTTCATTAAACTATTGGTGCATCACCTTTTCCAAGTATTTTTAGTTATTCCTCTCCCTTTTTCTCTAAAGAATTGAATAATATAGTTTATTTTCTAGCACTGTAGATTTCGCAGTCTAATATTATATTAGATGCACATAGTTTAGAAGGAACTTAGACTTCTCTA
Organism: Taxus wallichiana var. yunnanensis; assembly: GCA_018340775.1. Classification (NCBI taxonomy): domain Eukaryota; kingdom Viridiplantae; phylum Streptophyta; class Pinopsida; order Cupressales; family Taxaceae; genus Taxus; species Taxus wallichiana. Next base: position 219,854,783 of record CM031239.1, read on the forward strand.
GAGGTTCATCCCAAGAAATCAAGGTCCCACACCTTGCATTGTTCCCATGTTGCATTGGATCAACTAACTATTCATTGGGTACATGATCCAAGTGATAACACTACCCTCACAAGGTAAACAATGGTACCCCTTCCATGATTTTTTCAATTTCATTTTGCAAACTTTCATTTTAGAGTTAAAGATCAATTATTTCTATATGGACATTGGCTACACTCTATCTTCTAGGTTTCACTTTGTGGATCTTGTAACCCTCAAGTATCACAAGGAACTAGGAAATTGAGAAAAGAAAAAGTATATTTACACACTCATGTATATATTTCCTTTAAGTAAGCAAATTACATAAATCAAATTAGCATATCTTAAAGGGGGAAATTTATAAATCAAATTTAATTATTTTTCAATTGGTAATATCAATATTGACTCATTCCCTTTAATCATGATGTGTGTGCCTATTATGAAATAAATTTATATATCGTGGTCCATTTATATTTATACTAAAAGGCTTGATCTCCTCATTATGTGTTACTTATCATCTTAAATAAATTATCTAATCAATCAAAATCATTTAATTACTCTTAAGCATCATGCATAGAGTTCCATAACACCGTCCCTCACTTCTTGATCAAACTATCTAACAAGATTGAACCATTCAATGCTTTGGTCATGAGCTAAATGTCCTCATCCTAAGTCACCTAATGGTTAGTTTTAAAATTTGTATATATTTTATGGGTTTGAATCTCCACTATATGTTGTTTTTAATGCAAATTATATCCATGGAACCATATATAAGTAAGTAGAAGAAACTCATTTACTCACTTGGAATTCAAGTTTCATTTTTAAGTGATTCCTAAGTACAAATCACTAAAAGGAAAGAAAATATATCCTATACTTTCCTAATGTAAAATCACCCACTCTAGGAGTAACCCCTACATGGGTATAAAGAACTCTAAACTAGGTCCAAGATTCAATCTTCTCAAATCAAGAAAAAGCCAAGTCAAGCACAAGCAAGCTAAGTCAATACACAAGAAATTATCAAGTTTATAAGTTATCAAATATATTTGCATCCATAAAATAATATGTCATGTAGCTATGTGGAGAACTACATGTGGATTGAGGAATCTTTATAGTATTGCAAATGTAGGTGGTGTATGGATTGTGCTTCAACCCAACCACTAATCTATTTATATGGTTTTTACCAAAGATTAAGGTTTTGGTTCCAGGTGACTAATTAAAAATGGTTTTACACATGGGGACCTGATATTTCATAGAGAACCATATACTAGTCATTTATAGGATCTTGTAATTTTTATAACTTCATTTTTAGCTTCGACAAAACTATCTATGAGGAAGAAAACTGTCATACGGTCTAGTCTATACCAGATGGTTCTATCCCTAAGTATAATTAAATTCTAGAATCATAGATTAAGCATGTGTAGAATATTTCTAACTTGTTCATACACTTATCCCATCCAAATCAACTTCCAAACCTACCAAGAAGCTAAGTACACTATTGTTTATCTATTTCCTATATTTAGTGCATGTTCTAATTGATATATCTTTCAATATATTTAATATTCAAATATTAATGTTAATTTTTATTTAATAATCTGAATATACATCATGTTTCTAACCCTAACCCAAATTTAAATAAGTAAGAATATTCAGCTTCATATGAATTTATTTAAGGGTAAATCAATAAGTTATTTTTTATAAGTGAGGCACAAAGAATCATATGTCTTAAAGATGACCTTTACCTTTCCTACTCCTAAATGAAATTGATTATTGGATGCTTTTCTAGGTGTTACCCTTCATAAGTAGGAATATAAACATCAAAAACTTAAAAAGGTGCCTTATTTTTCCTACTCATACATCTAGTTGAGTACGGAGTAGTATCTTGTAAGTACCATGCATGAGCAAAGTACCAAGCATCATGAACCTCTAAAATGGCCTTGAGATTTCTTCCTCCTCTATTTAGTTGAATACATGGTAGTCTACAATAAACGATCCTACATGAACAAGATACCATCTGTCATGGGCCTTGAAATTTTAAAAGATACGTTTACCTTTCCTACTCTTAAATTCATTTTGTATGATCGTCACCCATTTTATATATATTCATTTTTATTAAATTTTATTTAATTAGAAACACCTACTGCAAGTTATATTAAGACATAAAATATGGCACAAGTTTTTACAAGAAACAATACTAGAAATATATCATTGTCTTATATTGCATATAAACTACATATAATTTCTAGCATCAAACACCAATTAAGACAACAATAAATCTAATTGAAATCGCTACTAAGGAACATAAAAATATTCATATCAATTTTTAAAAATTAATTAATTTTTGTAGACCACCACCACCTATTACAAATCATAACATAAGAAATTAAGTTGCCACATTAGATGTGCATGTTGGAGAATGTCATCACTATGGGGTCATTGATTGCCCCAAATATACTTTTATGCATCTTGCATCCAATGTGATCTCATGATGTACCATCATGCACCTCATTTTTTCCTCCTTATTTTACACATTTGGTTTGGAAGGATAAATGGTAAACACCATGAAAGGAATAGCTTGGTCCTTCATAGGATCCACCCAATCCCTCAAGAAGTTGCAAGAGGGGATCAATAAAATATGATCAATGGAACATGCATGTTTTATACCTCTGTAAGACATTAGAAGTTATAAGGAGACACACATGTATGATAGAGTTAGTGAGAACTCTAAGGAGAACATCAAAAAAATCACTAATGGTGGGAACATTTATCAATGCACAATACATTTCCCATGTGGTACATAAGTTGTTGTTAGGTGAAAGAAATTAGATACTTGGTTACATTTTTATGCTAATTTTGACGAAAAATATTTGAAAATTAAGAATGATAGGAAAAAGTGATATTCTATTTCAAATAAAGTTATGATATAAACTATCATATATAGTAAATATACCATACCATGTGATGTTGTTTTTAGATAAATATTTATGTCTCATGTTGAAAAGGATATTGGATTTAGTTTGTATGTTTCAAGAAATGTGTACAAATTAATAAAGTTACACACAATTTAAGTATATAAAAATATTAATATTATACCTTTAGATATATGTTGTACATTATGAATTCTTATTCTTAGTTATGTTTACATTTTTATAAACATTTTATTTATTAATAAATTTTATATTTTTAGCCATGTTTTCAGTGTCCTTAAATATGTTAATATATAATTTTATGTTTTGGTACATGAAAAACATGTTTTTATAGTATCTAATACTTTTTCACAAATTTAATAATATTTAATACTTTTTAAATATTTATTTATAGTTTTTTATTTAAACTTGAAATTTTGTCCAAAAAGTGCAACACGTTCGATATATTTTACCATGTCAAGCAAACACCAACTACACATTTTCAATATGGCTCTCAATATGATATTTTGAACCTTAGTGAAAAGATAGAAGATGTGCTTAATAGTCTCTAAGAAATGAGATAAATGTGTATTTAGATGGGGAAATATTTATATGCTCGAATTATTTTTTTTATTATTGGTAAATAGTTTTGAAGGGACTATACCCTGTTACATAAAGGGCTCACCAGCCTGATATGACTATGAAGATTCAACAAAAAAGGATCAAAATCTAGATATAACAAGTGTTTCCAAAAGTAACCAAGAGCAGGTTACAACTAGAAGCAAAAAAGGACACAGACCGCAACAAAACCGCAAAAAAGCAACAACATCACAACAAAAAGATCACAAAAGAACAACATCTAAACCAAATCCCGCCAGCCCAAGTGAGTCTATTTCTTGAATGCTCTTTCAATTCTAGACTTGATCATCTACAACAAGGTAAACAACACCAAAGTGGTTGTGTGTGTTGAGTCTGAAGCATCCAGCTGTGAAAAGGCCATACTCCTCTCTTTCTCATTCCCCCAAATAGTTACAGGGATCCCACTTAGCATAGCAATGCTCTGAACTTGCTACTCAAGAAAGTCACTTATGGCTTTAAAGATAGCCATGTTGTGATCATGTCTATCTTTAGCTCTCCCCAGTCTAGTATCTAGAGAGTTCAACTTATATATATATCAGTAAGAACTGATCCTTGTCTTTGTCATTCTCTTCATCAAACTTTCTTTTCCCTTTTTGCTTCTCCATACACTGAAGGTCCTTCTTCATCTATTTCATCTCTTTCTCTAGGGCTTCCAGTCTATTAGCCACTTGAGACTCCTCTTGATGCAGGGCCTTTTCAATACCGGCATTGCTGATATGAAGCAAGTTTTGAGCAACCTCCATCTCTTTGGAGCTTCTGAGAATCCTACTAGTGAGAGGGGTGTTTGTTTTCTTGGATTTGGAAGGGGTGGAAAGAGTGGGAGTGGGAGCAGAGGAGGTGGTAGCGAGTGGCTCACTAGGTTCAATTAGGAATCCAGGAACTTGGCAACATAAAGCTTGTGCAACAGAAAGATAAGGCCCTGATGCAAAGGAATAGCATGGGAGTGCTTTTGAAAATCTAGAACAGAGGGGAGTTGAGAAGGTAATGCGGAAACAAACCATGAAATTCCTTCTAAAATGGTTTAGAAAAACAAGGTGTTTAATAGGGACCATTTTATAACATCCTTCCAGAGAAATAAATCTGACCATCATATTTGTCACTTCATCATATGGCATGGGAATAGAACTTACCCTTATGCCCGCAACAACAAACTCCAGCTCTTCACCCTCATCGGAGAATTTCTTGGCCTCAGTGACCCTATCAATCCTCTTACTGAAAAATCAGTAGCCCTCTAGTTCCAAGCTTGTTGCCTCAGCAATCAGCTCCTCATTGACTATAACCCTATGCCCACCATACTTGACCTTCCTATCCTTCCAATCCATAGCAAAGTGAACTGAAATGTTCAGGTCATGACCCTGAATTCATTCAATGAAATTTGAGATGCCTCCTTTGTGCAGGAGGTTCCAAAGTACCTCGTTATTCTTCCAGGCCAGGTCACTCAGCTCCAATTGACACGGCACCCCTCCCATTTTCTCTTTCTTCCTACCAATTCTATAAATAACCTAGCTTGAAACCCTCGTAAGAGTCTACAATTTTCTTATGGTTGTCCTACTTTTTGAAATACCTCCCACCTGTGTGAGGTTTAATGGCTTTAATGTGGTGTAAAAGGAGGATAAATCACACAAATGAGATCTTTCACCTCTGTTAAGACCCGCTCCATGTCATAATTAAAATTACTCCACGTGTGTAATTCCATTATTATCCACATTAATACTAGTTTGAACCTCCTTAGGGATGTTGTTTGCATTATCCCATATGGTAAGATTAATATTGATGCCCATATTGGCCAAAGTGTCCGCAACCTTATTCCCCTCCCTATAGGTATGTCTAATGATGATATTCTTGATATTTTGACAAATATTTCTTGCTTCCATAATGAAGTCCTTGATGGTCTAGCTAGGAGGAGAAGTTTGGTTTAAATGATTAATGATATTAAGAGAGTCCCCTTCCAAAATTAAGTTTTGGATATCAAAATCTTTGGCAATCCTTAGCCCCCAAAGAGTAGCAAGGGCTTCAACATAATGATTCATCTGAATCCCCATTTTACTAGAAAAAGCAACAACTAAACAACCTTTGTGATCCCTGATAACTCCTCCCCTAGCAACAAGACCAGGGTTACCCTTGGAAGCACCATCAAAGTTGAGTTTATACCAGTTTCTCTCAGGAGGAATCCAATGGACCAAAGACCTATCAATGTTTGAGGTATTCCTAATCTGCAAACTAGCAGTTCCAATCTTCCAATTGGAAAGAATGTATTCTTCATCAACAGGATACTTCTTATTTTTGGGGGGTTTGAATCTCCCAATATCATCTTTAACAGCATGCCCAATCTTAGCAAAGTTGAGCTTGCAATGCTACTTGTTATTTCTGAAGATGATGTCATTCCTATCTTTCCATATTCTCCAGATAATATGGGGCATGATCAGTTTCCAAAGTCTTCTCACAACACAATGTTTAAAAAGAGGATTCCATTGGGTCCAGAATTGGATGAAGTCCTTAGGTACCATCTAGAGAACATTGAAAGGATTCAAATAAACACCATGCAAAGTGGGATTTATTAGGCTTGAGAGGAGCACTTTGCCATATAATATTTGGAACCTTATATTATAAGTTCTAAGATATTATTTGATGATCCATCTCTCATAAATATTATCTTGTAGATTTATTTAATAGAAGAAATCCAAGAATACTCATCTCCTAAGGTATCTCTTATGAATGGCATATCAACATTCCACACCAAGTCCTTCCGCTGATGGAGAGAAATATTATGAAGAAAGGTATCGGTGTGTGCTCTTGGATTACCAAATAAGAAGGAAAATTTATTGTAGTAAACTTGTGTTTTTATGCAACACCTCCCATGGAAGATAATCTATAGAAGATCAAGAAAACAACTCTTTCATGGTTTAATGTATTTTTATACAATCTCAAGGTATTTTTCTAAGGAACCTCTACTATAAGTAATATATTGTGAATTTGAAAAACATGAAACAAACATAAGAAATGGTTATTGAAGATAATACTAAGCTCAAATTTATTTATGACTCATTGAGTTCATGGATTAATCATCTATAATGATTTTCAAATGTTAATGGCATTCTTTTGCTTTTGAATGTCAATAATGACAGTCCACCTTTGTATTGTTGTCCCCGTTGCCCCCTTTACCATTCCAATAACCCCATCTCTACTTCCACTAGCCGTAAAAGAAACAAGAATCCCTTATACCCCTCTCAGAGGGTTCTTCGTAGTAATAAAGAGATTGAGTCGGCCAAAAACCTACTTCATATCAGCAATCTAGTTGAAGACACTACTACAAAAAAATAAGAAGGGCTTCTAATCAGGATTGACAAGCTGGGAAAGGGAGGTTATGGACCTCAAAGATGAACTCAAGTAGATTGGTAAAAGTGTAGGTAAAAGGAAGATGCATGCTAAACCTACTATGGATAATGAGCAAGTTTTAAAAATTTTCAAGAAACTTAATTCTTTGGATAATAGACTAGGAAATGCTAAAGGGTGACATGATTGTACCATTTCTGTGCTTAAGGCTATCTATAATTTTCTGGAACAACATGTCAAAAGTGTTTGTATTCTCAGTGACATTCCAACTGCCATTTGGGAGTCAGACACTGCAAGGGACCTGGTATTTTCTCAATTAGAAAAGAATGATCCCTCCCATGTCACTTCCCTTGCATTATTCAGCTCTTTGTAGAAATTCAAGATGAAGATTGATAAATTAGAAAAGTAGAGCTGCTTCTAGTTTGATGTTGTGTTGTTGTTGTTTTGGTGTTGCTTTGTCTATGTTTTTCTCCTTTTCATAGTTCTTGGTTAAACTATAGTTGGTCCTCAATTTCTTCATGGATTCTGATCCATTTTTGTTGTTTTTACTATTGTATTTGGCTTTTGAGCCTCATTGTAAAGGGATTTAGTCCCTTTTATCTTTGGACTGTTTTTATTGTTATCTTTGGCTTTTGAGCCTTTTTGTAAACAAGGTATAGTCCCTTTAAAAACTATTTATCCTTAATAAAAAAGTGAGAAACATGTGTTGTACCAAATTATTTGAAATCTCCATAGACCCTTTAAATTAGCTAAAAGAAATCCTCGCAAGAGCTTAAAAATTATATTATAGATTGATTTGGAAGGGAACCAACAAAAAGAGTAGAAGACTTCAGGTTATAGTGAAAATTTTATTTTATATTTGAAACTTAGTTCTTAAAGACATGGGACAAGTTATCATATATAAAATATTCTTCTTTATTATAATTCACTAGAAGTTTTCCACCTTTGAAGATGCTCTTGCTAGAAAGTGTCAAATTCTGGTAGCTCTTCCCTCTTCCTAGAATATTGTTTCCATAATTTTTCTGGCAAGTCCACATTTTCACCAGCATCAACACAAATAAGTTTCTGGTAGCTTCTCAAATGTGGCCTTGTGTTAATCACAGCTAACAGAATACATGGGCATCGTCACATAACTTAGTCACTATTTCATGTAACAGGTGTGCAAATTTATCTGTTCCCTTTTGCTAGCATACTCCCATCCTATGCTATATTTGGATGTTTGAAACAGGATATGGAACATTACAGTGTAACCATGTTGTTTTCCAAATAAAAGGTCCAGTGGTTCTTTCAAAATCCGCACAGAGAATTGATGTTGTCTCGAATAAACACCAAAGTCAATAAGGGCAGTGAATTTTTATAGACTTTGTAGTTGCACTTGCATTGGTAGATATGTATGTAAAATTGGAGAGCATGCAACCGGCACATCATTGTTCACCTAAATGTCTAGACGAAACGTGGCCTCATGGATTGTAATGATTTCCAGATATGCACCGACTTGTGTTCTTGACGCAGAAAGGGACCTATCAAACAAGGTACGTGAATTGTTTGACAAAATGAATCATGGACTAAATGGTTCACCAAAATGTCATTTCTTAGAATGTAATTGACTGCACATGCTTGACAGAATTTTCGTCTTGAAAGGGAAAAGACCAACCTCAGTTGCTTTGTAATATAGTTTAGATTTAGTTTATCTTTTCACATTTAAGCTCAGTGCAAAACCTGTTTGAAGATCTCGAGCTATGCATTTTGTGATTCTATGCCCGCAGAACATGAAATTCATTGCCAATACCTGAGGTAAGGTGATGAACTTCTGACCCTGTGACCTCTTGTTTCTTACAAGCCTTCAACCTGAGTGCATTGTAATTATTCACTTGGACATTGGTTTTGTTTCTGCAAGATTCCAAGACATTTTTTAGATAATTAAAATATTCTTTATTGATTAGGATATATATTACATTTTGTTTTAAAATTGTGATCCCAGAGGCAAACTAAGTGACAACCTAAATGAGCTCGAAGGTTAAAAATAAATGTGATTTTCATCATGGTATTATCTGATTTGGACTGGTAAGTGGTTGCAGACACCGAAAATACTACAGTTGGTTGATATATATGCAAAATGTGTAAACATGTAATTAGCATGCGAACTATTTGACTAAATGCCTGAAAGAAATGTGGCCTCATGGATTGTATTGACTGCAGGATATGCACAAAACAGGTCTGTTGGAAAGGCCTTGGCACCTTTCCAACAAATGCAATTGGTAGGTATAAAGTCAGACTCCACAACCTTTCCCAGAATCCTCCCAGTTTCTACCAGAATGGGAGATTTAGAACAAGACACAAACTGTTTGATAAAATGCCTTGGTGAGATGTGGTCTTGTGGACTGCAATGAATGCAGAACATGCACAAAATGGTTTTTCTGAAAAGGCCTTTGAAACTTTCAAGCAAATGCATCTAGTAACCATCAAACCCATGTCAAATTGGGAGCTTTAAAAATGTCGAAGCATACGATTGGCATACAAATTGTTTGATTAAATGCTTGAAAGAATTGTGGCCTCATGGATTGTATTGATCAAAAGTTATGCACAAGTGTAAAGATAGACACCACAATTTTTTCCAACATCTTCCTAACTTTTTCCAAAATGGGAGATTCAAAACAGGGCATTTGAAATGTTCAATAAAATGCCTTGATGAGATGTGGTCTTGTAAATTGCAATGAATCCCATTGAAAGTGAGTAGAGGACAAAATAAAAAAGATTACGATGTAAGTCAAAAATTGACACTATTTCACCTAATGCAACCAATAGGTATCCAATCTGATCAGGTTACCTTTTCTAGCATGCTCCTAGCCTATGCAAAAATAGGAGCTTCAAAACAGGCTGTGGAAATTCACCAAAGCATTATGGAGAAGGGACTGTAGATGTTGTAGTTGTATGTACCCTATGAGATGTGTCGAAAAATGAGGAAGCATGCATAATGTATGTGAACTATTCAACTAAATGTATGTAACAAATGTGGCCTCATGGACTGCATTAATTGCATGATATGCAGAAAAGGGGTTTGTTGAAAAGACCTTGGAACCTTTTTAGTAAATTCAATCAACATGTGTAAAGCTAGAGGCCACAACCTTTGTACAAGTGAACAATAAAACTTCTTGCTATGCCTTGATGGATGTCCGTACGTTACTGCAAAGTTATTATTTTTCCACGACATGTGAGTATATTAGAAAAGGTGAGTTTATTAGGTTCAATATCAGTTTGTTGCATTTAGTCAAACAATCTCAATTTCCCATCTTGAGAGAAATATAGCAAGAGCTGGTTGAATATTATGAAAAAATATTGAATTTGTTGTGTTGGTAAAATTTTAAAAGTTAATAGATGCTCTTATCTACAACTCTTATTCATTTTTATATTGTATTAACTATTGAGTGATCGTTTTAGTCTAGAAAAATCATTAGCACATCAAACATTGACATCCCTTTGGTGTAGTTTGCAACTCATGCAATTGCACATGAATTGCAAACTATGTCGGAAGGGATGTCCATGCATAATCTTGTACGTGTAATTCAATCTTGTACAACCATAAAGAGATGTGCTTTCGTCGTATGTTGTAGTTGGAGGTACCCTGGTTGATATGTATGTTAGATGTGGAAGCATACATAACACATGTGAACTGTTTGAAAAAATGCCCCAGAAAGACGTCATCCCATGGAATGCACTGATTTCAGGATATTCACAAAATGGGGTTGTTGAAAAAGCCTTGAGAACATTTAAATGCCAAAGTGGGAGATTTAGTAGTTGGATGCAAGTGTTTGAGCAAATGACGGAATGTGATATCTTTTCATGGACACCCAATGTTTGTTTTAGATGGGCATGTATTTAGACAATTCAACCTTGTAATGCCTCTAGCATGACAGGTACCTAAGATGACTTCTAATTTAGAAGATATAAATATTGACATGTGATTTGGTCTTAAGACAGTGTACTCTTGTGACTATGGAAATCATGTTTGTAGTAGAAAATAATTCATCCTTTTGCACGTGTCATTATGTCATGTTTTACTGTATTTAATCAGAGCAACCCACCTCCTTATGCAGAATTAGTTTGTTGCTTGATTGTTGGATTCGGTTTCAATTTTTATAAAACTCTTCCTTCATAACAACATTACCTTGGATCAATTCCATTGATCCAAGGTATGCTTTTAATACATAATTTTGTGATCATAACAACCAAGTCTGTTAGATCAGTTGATTTGGATTCGGATTTGTTAGAGAATTAATAAAGTCTTCAGACCCTGTAGTATGTTGAATATTGATGTCATGGTTGGTTCTTTGTTTAATGGATTGTGATGCTTTCTTGAATGATAACCTATTTTAACTATATGTTTAATGCTAAGTGACTATGTCCTAGAACTAAGCCTAACCTATGTCTCTTTGATCTTTTGAAATTAGGATGTTGTGACTTAACCTAGAAACCTACCTATGGACCTATGTTGATTTCCTAAACTTATGTTAACCTAACTAAAATGTGGCTAACCTAAAGGGGGCCTATGGAACACATGGACATTAGGTGGTCGGTGGCATTAGTTTCAAGGTAATTAAATGAGATTTAATTCATTCTTATCCTTTCCTACTTGCCAAATTTGGCATGGGCATTGGAAAAAGTTGGGGAAATCTGAGTTGGCATCTCCACCGAATTTAGTTGCATGCAAATTTTAATGTAGTCTTCACCAAAAGTGGAGATGGCGGTGGCGTGGAAAATGGAGGGAACTGATAGTCCTTTACATTTAATGTTTTTGAATTCGGCGAAAACCACCTAGGAAGGTGCATGAGGGGTTTTGGTTGTTTTTGATCTTTTGGTTCATTTACGAACCAAGCTCTACATGAGATTGTTCCTACTCTTCGAACCTCCAGTTCGGTTCTTGCATGACTATAATTTTTGCATGGCATTGAACTTATAATGGACATTGTGGAAACTATAAAAGAAATGGGAAAGTGTGAAGGTTTTTGTTGACATTCATGGAAAGGAAGAAGCTATTGAAGTTTTTCTCAGAGATCTCCTACAAAACAGTGAAGGAGAAGTGTTATCAGGCATGATAGGATCTTCCCATTAAGTTGTTTTGATTTTACTTAAATGTTTTCATTAAAAGAACTCTTCTCTTGGGGATAAATTGGTTTTTGCTAAATGTTATGATCTCTACTTTTGATTCTTGTATTATTTACTGTGTTTTACTATTTGATGGATGATATGTTCTGGGTTTCATTCCTTGGTTGGAATTACTAAGTTATGCTTAACTTTTGTTTGAGTCTGAGATGATGTCATAACTATTTTTACTCTTATTGAGTTGTGTTAAACTTTTGAGTAACTCGATTTCTTAAATTCGTGGAATTTTTTTGATGAGATCTTGTGTCACCTTTGTGAGAACACTTCGAGTATAAATTTTTGAGTAACTCGACTAAGGTTTGAGCTTGAATGAATCTTTTTGGGAAATAGAATTTTACGTCTCTGGGTTTAGCATAATCTTCTAGAGTTTGATTGGGTGCACAAAACTTATGATCATGCTGACATTTCTTTTATCACTCTATGGTTGTGATTATGGGTTTTGTTCTGGCCTTCCTGTTTCAATCATTTGTTCCAGGTGGTTATTGAGGAAGATGCATTGTTCTAAATTTGGATTTGAAAGAATATTTCGTTTGTTAAAGACTTGTGATAGCCTTTTCATTTGCCAATAGAGGTATAGGAACGATTATCCGTTGTTAGCACTTTGAAAGGAATTATTACTTGGGAAAGGGTAACTTAAAAGAAGTGTTATTTTATCTTCTATTCTTTTGAGAACTTGGGTAACCTCTAAATTTGATGTAATTGATGCTTTGAAGGGAAAATTATCTTGGGTTTAAGCTCATTGTGTTACAGTTGTTGTTATTGACTTGTGAGTCTGAATAGTTATTTGGACATTAATGGTTGTACTAGGTTAGTTTGTTTTCTTGGCCTTAGGCCATCAAACTTGTTTCGGTTCTTTTTCCAACGAAGGCATAGGTATCTCTATTTAAGGAATGTTTTTGGGGGCTTAGCTTTATCATATTCAATCATATTTTCTTTTCATCATCTAGGTATAGAAGGACTGTAAATAATTACTCTTCTAATAATTCTCTTCCTTCCTCCACCATGTCCGTGGAAATGTTTACTTGTTGTCTTTTGGATTTTGGTGTTATCATTACTATCCCTTTGAACAATGAAAGGTATTGGATGTTGTGGTTCATAGTTTATTCCCTTCTTCAAACTGTAGTTATTCAATTCGATTTCTAATTGTTCTTTGTTGGGGAATTATGGTAAGGGACTATAGAGAATGGACTTACCTATTTATGTTCTTGATTATAGCGTGCTCTTTTTTATCATGCTTAAAACATTAAATATTCAATATCTCTCTCCTTTGATTTTCATTCTATTTCATTCTTGATAAGGGAGTTGTTCAGTGGGTCTGTTTCATTGAACCTTCACTGGGACTTGTTGTAGAATTAAGTCCAGTGTGATTGAACAGTTAGCTGAAGCAGAGGTTAATTAGGAGGATTGTGTGTTGGTTGAAAATATTCTGTGAAGTCTTTTTATTTGGTGAAAATTAATTGAATGGTTGAAGGAGCTGAAGTTGATTGTTAGATCCCTCCATTCTACTATTTTGCCTTAGCATAGAAATTGATGTATCGTTGTGGGATTGTGTGTTTAGTTCCAATTGCATTTTAAGTTGATCTCAATATTTATGTAAAATTGTTTAGTGCTGAATGTACACACTAAAATCATGTCACACTCCCCTTTTGTACCTCAACCAATCAACACCCTTTATTACATTCTCCCACTAATATTAATTTAATTAATTAAATTAAATTAATGCATTATCCTCACTATATTTATTATTTAAATATATTATTTTAAATAATATCCACACATACACTTCACTTAGACACCTCATCAAGCCAACTCAACCTAAGACCTATTCTTAGTAAGTTGCCATAACTAACTAAGACTTACCCAAACCCTAAAAATCAATGCCTACATTCCCTCTAACCACATTCCCGCATGCTCACAAGAAGCTCCCAATCTAATCCATGGGATAATGACACGAGATCCAAGGAAATCAGAGGATCTCCCTAGTTTAGTAAACCTAGAAATCCCACCTCGACCGACGCTTGCTACCCCTAACCATCGCCGCTTAAGCCGAGCACCGCCATCAAGCTTACCCCTTTTAACCCCTAAACTACCTTATTCTCAAGGTTGGAAAACATTGGGAGAAATTTGATGAGCAAGAACACATCTCAGAGAGATAACGCATCTTTAGAGAAATTCCAGTGAAAAACTCACATGCAAGGAAGGAGATTGAGCATCTTCTCCTGCACAACCATCCCAACCATGATCTGATCTATCCAAGCAAAGAGGAGTGTACATGCAGCCCATGCAGAAGCTTTCTTCAGCTGGTGATCACTTGCAACCTTCAAACCCATCATCAACACCTCCATCCCTCACACACAGGCATTCAGAATGGAATCCAAGTAAGTATAACATCATACTTTCCTAGTTTATTTCATTTCATCATCATTTTATCATCCATTGTTTATCTTGCCCCTATTGACCTTCTCCAACATTTTCACCTCCATATACCCATTAAAACCTCACAAAATCCTACTCCAATAACCCAATATTTCACCCCGACTCACCAAAGTCCTTTGTGTAATCACAAAGGAGACCAAAACTTGTTCTATGACATTTCCAGATCTCACAATAATCGCACCGGTTACACCTAACCGCCGTCGGTCACCCCTGACCGACACCGGTCTCTGTATTTTCCCACATAGCCTAGAATAGAGACCTACCCACCTAATTTCATCTCACCCCATTCACCTGTGATCTACCCGAGACCTCTATCAAACCTGACAGAGACCCAAACCAATCATTTGACCTTTGGATTCTATTCTAGCTTAGCCTATTAGATTAGATCTATTTCTTATTGTGTTTTTAAGTGAGATACCTAAATCATTTTAAATAACAATAGGATTTACTTTGTTTACAACATTAAATTGTTTAAAATAAAGTGGACTCGATAACCATCTAGAAGTATCATACTTCCTTGATCTAGCATACGCTAGGCAGTTCACTACCCATATTGTTTAATTCCTTCTGGTGGTCTTGTTTTCATTACAGGTAGTTCCTCCTAGCCAAAAGGAAGCTCTCACAATCAGCTGTGGATCCGAAATCATACGCACGTGCAACAACCCATCAACCAACATTTGAACAAGTATTCCTCCTACGCCCATTACTCCTATCTATCTTTTCATCATCAACACTTCAAAGAAACGATCTAAGAATCAAAGGAAAACATTTTGGCACACCTGGGGACCCATCCGGGGTTCCTTGCATTTCATTCATTCCTAGGAAAAAATTGTGTGTTTGTTTCCTTCTAAAAGTGTACACACTAATTTTCTTCCTTGGTAACCCTCTTCTTTTCTATTTTCTCTCTAAAGGAAACTTTTCTTTTGTGTAATTAAAAAGAACCATTTCTTCATGTTTTCTGCATATCAGAAGAAAGAGCATCCTCTTCCTCTTCATCTTATTGTGTCATCCAATTTCACATTTTTGATTTGGGTTTAAAATAAGTGCATTCCATTCTGATTTATTGCATTAGCTCACATTAATTGAGGGTAACCTATACGCTGAAGTCATGACCAACTGATGGTTGACAAACGAATCATAGAAAAGCACTTCTATCCTTTTCTCTTTCTCTGAGTCTTACCAAACCACACAAAAATTCAAAATACATACATTCTTAAACAACATCCTACCTAGAAGAAGCTGTAGGTGATCACATGATCACGGCATAGTGGGCACCTAGCTCACTGCTCTGTCGATCGAGTCATACTTCAGAGCGAAGCCCGCCCCCACCATAACATACCTAAAACCTCACCTTTTAGATCTCCTTCTTTGTAGGAAGCCATCCTCACCAAAAACTCTATTTCACAATTCATGTGTCAGTCCCTAAATAGCATAAGCTAAACAAACATAATAGAAAAGGCACTCCTAGGATCACATTTTCTTAGTGTTTTTGCTTGGCTTGCATTTTGAGGTGAGAGATCACGTTCATCACTTTTTTTGTTCATCCTTGCACGCTCCTCATCACAACTGGTGTATTCCGCTTCACTTGAGTGTGCCTGGGCCATATCATCATCATTCTCAAAATTTTGGGTCTGATTCTACATCATATTTTAATTCACAACCACTTTCTTTCATCATTGTTTCAATTTCACAGTAACCATCATCGGTTACCTCTGACCGCCATCGGTTATACCCAACCAACATCAGTTCCAGGTCCTTTTGCTAACCTACTCAAAAGGACATTTTACTTCACTTTCTTCCACTTTTCACAGTCTCTATCACTATCATTATTCCCATTGACATTTTAAACATCCTCAGATTTGGCATACCTATCAGATTTTACCTTCTACCTCGTTGTTTACTCACTATCCATTTTCTACAAGAATCGCAGCGTGGTTACCCTCGACCGACCGTTTTTAACTAACTAAGCATCGGTTAGCCTATTTCACATTCCAGCCACCATTTGGTACTTAATCCACTTTTTGTCACCAGATTCACCTGTTCTTGTTGTTCTCTGTCATTTACAGAGAAGCAGCTCTACTTACCTGATCAATACTGGTTCACATGGTGCTGACCCAAGACAAGCAAGCACACCTCATATTTCACGCCAATTTTCAACCACTCCCACCTAGTCCTTCACCACCTTCCATTTTATCACCAGCCATGGATCCCATCCAGCCTATTACTATCACTACTGAGATGAGGAGTTCACATGACTCCTTGACCAAAACCCTGCCGCCTTGCAGTTTTACCTTTCCCACTCATCCACTCGAGATGCCTCAGGTCAGTTGATATACGACATGCCCGTATCTATCCCCCCACTCTCACACCCACTCCCACATCGGCCCCATCTGCTCCATGCTTCCCACATCCACCTTACCCCCAGTCATTTCACAGTTAGGTCCTATACCCACTATGACTGCCACATCTCTGCTACCTCTGTGGCCCCCATTACATCCACCGTACCCTCGACAACTACCCCAAACACAACCTCATCCACCCCTAATGTCTCACACATACCTATAGCTACATTACCACCTCCAATGTCAGTGACCCCTACCCCATTTCAGAACGTGGTTCTTTCCATTCCACAATCATTAGCCCCTATTACCACTAGGGTTACCACGACCCTTCCACCCCCATATACATACTACCAACAACCTCCTATTTCATCCATTATTCATTCCTGTACGTACCCCCTATTTCACTACCTTCTTCTCCACCACCCTACATGGCAGCCCCATACACTAGGAGTGCCACCCCTATTATATGCCCAAAACCAACCTTCTCACGCTACAGAGGCATCCAATCATCACAACCCACCAATGACCTAATTAAATTGATGTTGGACAAGATGCAGACATTGAGGCATCGGTTTCTAGCTCCCACAACACTCTCACCTATGAATGAGATTTGCAACGAGCCTATTCACCCATCCATTCCTATCCATTCATACCTCGCATTGGGAAATGCCTAAATTCAATCATTTCAATAGCAAAGAAGACCCACAAAGAACATTTGTGGTCATTCAAACATGGGTGTTATCTGATCACTCATGATGATGCCTTGCTTTTGAGAACCTTTCCCATGTCCCTCACTAGACCTGCATTAGATTGGTATAGTGGGTTACCTAAACACTCTATATTCTCATTCAATCAGTAGCCCAAGCCTTCTTGATCATTTCTCTATCAATATCAATATCCAAAGAAGGTTACCATGACCGATCTATATTCCACACGTCAGTATGAGGACGAATCTATCGCAGATTTTTTGCTCACTGGCATAGCTTGATCAATCAACTTACCTTCCAACTACCACAAACTAAACTCATCGAGCTCTTCACATGGGCTTGCGCTAGACATATCTCCCCGACCTTACAGTCCAAACCTTCCGAACATTCGATGAGGCATTCACTATGGCACGAAAGTTAGAGATTCGGGCCATCAAAGAGAAGAAAATCCAATTACGCAATAAGAATTCAGCATTCAAGTCAATGATACCTCTTCTTCTTCTCCAAACCACAAACCAATTATTCAAAAGCTAAGGGCACCACTAACGCAGTAGGGTACTCAAGGCCGCCCACTCATCCATCAAATCAAGCTACACCCTCATCTAATCTCTCACCTATCCAGACTTTTCAATTCAGATGAGAGAGCAAAAAAATATACCCCAATTGGGGAACCTTACTCTTCTATCTTAGAAAATCTTATCAAAGCCGAGCCATCACCCTTCCACCTATAAAACCACACACTAGTTTTGACCCTACTCGCTACCCCATGCCCGCATGGTATAAAGAACATGATTTCTGTAACTATCATCGAGTAAAGGGTCATAGTGATGGCAATTGCATCACTTTCAAAAATATTGTCCAAGAAATGCTCGAGAAAGGTGAGTTAACTATGGATAATCCCAACGCCACCCCCAACCAAAATCTACAAATCTTCAAAAACCATTTCCCAACCATGCCCCTTCATCCAATCAAACCGGTGAGACATCAACTCACGATACCCATACCCGCGAGGTTCACGCTATCTTTAACGAGGTACCTATCACCTCCCAATTACCCCATATTCCTTCCATAGAGGAGATCCTAGCCCAAAATCCTCCTTCCACATTGGAACCAACCTCCCTGTTCCTTCACCAACAGAGGAACACCTTTCATCTCCTTCATCACCAACGGAGGGGTCTTCCACTAACATTGAGCCCATCTCACCCCTAGCTTCACCACTTAGAGAACCTTTACCTACAATACCTCCTCCACCCATAGAGGAGCTCCCATTATCTCCTCCACCCACAGAGGAGCACCCATTACCTCCTCCACCCACAGAGGCAGCACCCATCTATTCCTCCACTTATAGAGGAGCTCCCATCATCTCCTCCACCTATCATCGACCCAGTTGAGATACCTTTTCCTCTTCGAGCATTCTCCATCAGCTACCCAAAATCCCACACCTACTTTCGCTCTCTTACCCACGGAAGCTGAAGCTAGCCAATTCCCCATCTCTAAGACACATTTTATGGGAATTTCCATTAGGTCCTCACCAACTCCACCCACAGATGTGTCATTCTCACGTTTGGCCGATCACTTAGATTATGTGGATAGGGCTTTACTATGGGGGTGCCTCTTACTCCCCGTCTCAACACAGATGCAGAGATCCCTCACTGATACCTCCACTATCTACCCAAACACATTTCACCAATCAAACCAAATACAACCACCTCTATCACAACCCCTTCCACGATACCTGTTAGCACTCAAACCACACCCTTACCCATAACCCAACCTACATCTAAACCCAAACCCACACCTACAACATTTGCCTCAACTAAACCTATTACCACTTTAGGGGTCACCCCGACCACCAACCTTACTCATCCACCTATTAAACTAGATTTAGCTACATCCTCCAACGTCAATACCACACCTACTCCGACACCCAAACCAAAGAAACAAACTCATCGACCTCATACCCCGACCACACCAATCACACCCACACTTGTCTCCATCTGGCTATCTTAAGACCTCAACTTCCCACATAGTCAAGAAACCTTCACCCATCCATAAACCAATAACACAACAACCCATTCCTTCCTCACAAACCTCTAACCTACCTGTGCACACACAACATGACTTACACCCACACCTACACCTGTAGTCTTTTTACCACCAATACCTCCAATACCCTCAGCTATTGCTTCACTACCCACTACACTTCAGTCATTGTCCCTCACACCCCAAGTACGACCCACGTCATCTACCTTCACAAAGACCCCATTATCCCCATGGGTAACTCACCCTCTTCCTCCATCTACTTTTCCTTCTAGACCTCATACACCCACATCACCTTTACCCAAGAAAGTGCAACCCAAAAAAAAACCCCACTACCCCACAATAAGGTAGTCAAAACAACCACACACCCTCCTACCCATCCATCTATTATACCCCTACCCAAACAAACACGACCGATACCTAAAACCACACCGCACCTAAACCCATAACTCAACCCATTCCTCTTTTCCAAAAATAGTTCCTCGACAATCAACCACACCTACACCCAAACCCACGTTCACTTCCCATTGTGATCCACTAGCAGGATCCTATGCCAAATTTTAACCAACCTCCTCGAGACCTCTGTTATCACATTACCGCCACTCCGACCTTACGACCCCCTCAAACCCAAGCCAAAAGGGTTTGATGATACTAAAATTACATACCATCATGTGCCAGGGCATGATGTGGAGAACTACAAGGCCTTGAAAACCATCCTTATCCAATTGTGTCCACTAGAAACCAACTTTGATGATGACGACCTTCTTGATGAGGATCCTTTTCACCGACACCCATTCCCACACTACCCACTCAACAACCACAACCTCCACCCTCACACTCCTAGAGCCACCCCAAGATTTGAAATTAACATGGTTCACATCAGAGAACTTGCCATGCCACCACCCCAATGTCATTGCACCCAACTCACCTCACAAGGCTTTTCTCCTCCAGTAGGTTTTTTCCCTTCATGTCATTATACCACTCATCCTACACCTTCTCCATTTTCCAACTCCCCTCAAATCAACATGATACACGTCACTACACATGTGCAAAAGGGAAAAGAAAAGGCAACTGACCTACCAACCAATCCTATACCCAACATACCATCTGCACCCATACCTAAAATAACTATCCACGGCCCCACGTACCCCATTTCTAATGGCATCACACATCGCACCATGCTCAAACAATTACACCAATCTCCCCTCAAAATGTCCTTATATGACCTCATCCAAACCTCGAATCCCATCATCAAGCCCTCATGGAGGTTCTTCAATCTATTGAGGTTTTACCCAATGACCCTACACCCGTAGCCTCCATTATCACACCCCATCATGTAGCCTCTCTCACCAAATTACCACCTTCATCTTCACCCCACTTGTTCACCAAGTGGCCTCCCTTAGCTTCTCAGAGGAAGAGATCGCACCACACCAAAATGATGACCTGACCCAACCTCTCTCTCATCTCCATCACATTGATGACATACGGGTACGTCATGTGATGATTGATGGAGGTGCTAACATTAACATCATTTCATCCCATGCATTTTCTCAAATGCGCATACCTAACAATTACATGCATAAACATCCGGTCATGTTGCATTCATTCAACGACGCTATCACCTCCACACTAGGCACTATCATCCTTCACATTCACATGGGCCCCCGCACTATTCCAAATTTTTTACATTTTGGAGGGGGAATTCCAATATAACTTGTTGCTTGGTAGACCCTAGATCCATGTCATGGGTTGTGTTCCTTCCACTTTGCATCATTGTGTAAAGTTTGAACACGAAGGACACACTTATACCATTCCAACTGACCCATCACCTTTCAAAACATGCAACATGCTTTACCGACCTAATGATGTGCTCATACCTGTCAAGCCATCTACCTCCACAACCAATACCACTTCACCTACACCTCCACCTACTAGTAAGCCACAATACTACTTTCACCACACATACCTCCTCCATTCCTACCACTACTATAACCTCCACGACTGACCCATTAGCTTCCCAATCCATTAACTCCACCTCCGCATCGACCTCCGACACATCATCCATTCCAGCTACCTACATACCAACCACTGACCCCTTGAAGGTGTTTTTCAATGCCTCACTCTGGGGAGTACCACCTATATAGTGTCAACACATTCCTTACTCCGCACGAGTATGGAAGCCTTCACCAACACCCTCGCTATGATCACCATATAGAGAATGCCTCCTTTATGGTCCTCCTCATCTTCGTACTAGTCTCACCTATGGGGGACTTGATACTACCACTTACACACCCGAACCACCATCACAAACCCACCCATTTTCCGCTGACTTCCAATCACTTACCAATCACCATTTTTCCCACACCTTCCTACACCATTGTGTGGAAGGGTTTTGGTTTTGGATTTTACGAGCAAGGCCACCATACTATTATTCCATGTACCACCCACAAACATAACGACCATAGTGGTATCGGCTTCCCCAACCTCCTACCAAACAGCCCGCATTGAACTCATTGAGGACCCTAGCCCTTCTCCACCTTCATCTTCATCACCACCTTCACCCACTCCACCTTCATCACCACCCTCACCGATGGAGTCGATGGATCCTGAATCTATCCCCCCTAACTTTTTTTTTTTTCATAAACACCATTTCCTTGGGGCCTTTGACTTATCAACGCGAAGGCGAGGCCCCTTCCACTCTTCCATTCCTATATCCTAAATGATCGATGATGACACACCTATAATTAACATCATTCAATGTCAGGATGATGAATCCATACTCACCTACCTTGGTGTAGAAGACTCATATATTCATCAGTCATTACCCTCTGAGACGCAAACCATGTTGAATGAATCAACTATCGAGATCAACATTCATACTCAGATGACCCACACATCCTAAAGATCGACAATCTTTAGATGCTACTAAACAAGAAGCCATCACTTCTTTTCTCTCGAGATCATAACCACGCTTTCACTTGGTCTTACATAGACATGCCCGGTATTGACCCCACCATAGTGGTCCACAATATCATAACCATTCCCGATGCCAAACCTATCAAACAAAAGCTGAGGAAAATGCACCCTCGCATTGCTCTTCTCATCAAAGAAGAACTTCAACACCTTCTTTTTCCATTTCCTTCATCTTACCCATTGATTATCCTCATTGATTTCTAACATTGTCCCTATTACTAAAGCAACAGGGGGACTCGCATTTGCATGGACTTCCATGACCTCAACCTAGCCTACCCAAAGATGACTTTCCCTTTCCCGGTATTGATCAACTAGTTGACCTCACCACTGGTCATGAGATGCTCTCACTCATGGATGGCTTCTCGGTTATAACCAAATTTTTCTTGCCCTAGAAGATCAACACAAGACCGCATTCATCACCCCTTGGGGAACCTTTTGCTATCGAGTCATGCCTTTTGGCCTTAAAAATGTTGGTGCTACATATCAACATGCTATGACTTACATCTTCCATGATATCATGCATCACATATTGGAAGATTACGTGGATGATCTCTTGGCCAAATCTAAATGTCACTCCGAGCACCTCACCATCCTCAAAACCATCTTTGACCACCTCATTAAATATTACGTCCGCCTTCAGCCTAAAAAGTGCATCTTCATGGTTCTCTCAGGAAAGCTCCTGGGATTTATTGTTTCCCTCCATGGTATAGAAGTTTGACCTTGCTAAAGTCAAGGCCATCCTCAAAATGCCTCCACCTACTAACCTTAAACAACTCTATAGCCTACAAGGTAAATTATAGTCCATTCACCATTTCATTTCACAATTATCTGATCGGTGTCAACCATTTCATCATCTACTTAGGAAGGATGTCTCCTTTAAATGGGATGATGACTATCACAAAGCTTTTGAGGCCCTAAAACAATACCTTCTCCAACCACTTGTACTCATTCCACCTAAAGATGATCAACCTTTTTACCTATACATATCAGCTACCGATCATTCCTTGGGAGCCATGCTCACTCATCGCGATGAACAACACAGGGAGCAGGTGGTTTATTACATAAGCCATACTATTTTGGACTATGAAACCCGATACAACCATCCAAAAACTTTTCTTAGCCTTAGTTTTCATTGCCACCAAACTCCGCCATTACCTACTCAACCACAAAACCTATGTCATGACCAACACCGATCCCTTACACTTCATGTATGCCAAACCTTATCAAAATCAGCATGCCGCATGATGGCTTATGCTTTTAGCTGATCTTGACCTCAATTCATTCATCAAAAGTCCATCAAGGGCCAAGCTATCACCAACCAACTAGCCGACGCACCTATTTCCGGGATCAACCCTCTAATTTTGACTTTCCCGATGAGTCAATTACTACTCTTTCCCTGGACGAACCCCCTTACCAAATGACACTTTTCTTCGATGGTTCCAAGTGTCAATGGGGGCGGGGCTGGTATTATCCTCATTCCTCTGGATGGAGAACCCATGCCTTTGTCTTTCAAACTAGACTTTGAATGCACCAACAATATTGCCGAGTACGCGCTCGTACTAGGTCTCCAAGCCGCATATGCCCTAGATGTCAAATCAATCCACATCTTTGGTGATTCACAATTGGTCATCAACCAAGTCAATGGTATGTACCAATGTCATAATGAGATACTTCAAAAGTATAAACATCATGTAGACATACTTTTGACCACCTTTGATCGTTACACCCTTCAAACCATCCCACGTTCAACCAACAAATTTACCGATACCATGGCCTGCTTAGCTTCCCAAATACCCGCTTCCCCTACCGATTCCAAAATATTTGTCACCATACAATGCCTCCATTCACCTTCTTATTTACCTCACGATGTTTACTCAATCGAAACCGACACCCCTGACCCGAGTGACCTTTGGTATAAACAATACTCCGACTACCTTTCTCTCTCCATCTTACCTCCTGATCTCACCCATAATGGACAACGCGCCTTCCTTAAAAAGGTCTCTCATTTCATCATTCTGGGGGACTCCTCTATAAACATGGCTTTGATGGTATTCTCTTACGATGCCTCACAAGTTCTGAAATTCCTTATACCATTAAGGAGGTTCATGATGGCATATGTGGAGGTCACTTTAGTGGCCTTGCTGTTGCTAAGCGTATTCTTCACCTAGGCTATTACTGCCGACCCTTAACCATGATTGTTGTGACTATGTCAAACATTGTGTAAAATGTCAACAACATTCCAACCTTCATCATACACCCAATCATGCCTTACAGGTCACTCGTGACCTTTGGCCCTTCTCTCAATGGGGTTTGGATCTTGTCGAGAAATCAATCCTCATTCTTCCCAACGCCATCAATGGATCATAACTGCTACCGAATACTACACAAAATGGGTGGAAGCCATACCACTCATCTCCACGAAAGCCAAGAAGATATGTGAGTTCATTAACCATCACATCATTTGTCACTTTGGTGTTCCTCATCACCTCATCACTGATAATGGAAAACAATTCAAAAACAAAACATTGCAAAAATTTGATGCCTTCGGCATTCAACTTAGTTTCTCATCACCTTATTACCCACAAACCAATGGCCAAGCCAAATCCACTAACAAAACCTCAACAAAATTCTCATGAAAGTGGTTGACGATACTGGAAGGATTGGCATACGCACATTCCTTTTTCCCTATGGGCATACCGCACTAGTATTCACACTTCCACTACGGCCACACCCTTTTCACTGGTCTACGGTACAGAGGTTGTTCTACCTCTCAAAGTCTAGATCCCCTCACTCCACATTTCTCTCCATGACATGCTTACTAATGATGATGACTTTCAGACCACTTAAGCACAACTAGAGTTATTAGATGAACATCATCTTAACGCTCTGGATCACCTTCAAGTTTACCAACAACGTATCAAACGTGCTTATGAAAACATGTTCATGAACAAACCTTCCAAGTCGGTGACCTTGTCTTGAAAGAAAATCAACACGTAACCAAAGCAAAAAAAGTAAACGGGGAAAATTTTCCTAATTGGCTTGGACCATACATCGTAACTCATACCTATGGATCAGGTGCCTATCGTTTATCCTCACTTGATGGTAAACCCAAACCTGAGCCCCTTAACGCATTACATCTTCGACCATTCTATTGTTGACTCATTGTCCTACCTCACCCTTTGTCTCTTTACAGCTCATCCCTTGAGCACTATCCACTCCATACACCTCCCTAATGATTAAACAAGAATCATGTGAGTACCCGTCACTTGTTATCTTCTCTTGAATATGTGTACCATGGCACTGCACATAGCATGATTCTCATGGATACTTTTCATCTACCTTTAGATGAGATCCCATGGTCATTCCACCTTGCCTTTTGAACAAGAGTCCTATCCTCCACCTTGGTCTTGTCCATGACTTCAAAGACCTCACATGGGACCAAACTCCTTGAGTCAAACTTCTAATAAAAGATGACTCCCTCAAAAGGACATCTTCCTCTCGACAAAATTGCTGCTATAAATAGACTGCTCCCTCGAAGGACAGCTATGTGAAGCTTTTAAAAAAAAAAAAAAAGAGAGAAACCAAGCTTCCCATCGATCATCTTCACGAAGACCTCAAGGAGTACCATATTATTTATCCCATATAGACTTCCCACATCGATCAGTCTATCAAAAAAAAAAAAATTTTTAGTCATGGACTTGCCCATTATGACCTAGACCTCTTGCCCAAAAGCCCTATCACTCAAAACATATAAAATTAACTACCTTTCACCCTCCTTACAACTTCCACTCTCATTGTCTCAATTTCCTCAAGGGACATCTTGGAATTTAGACATTTGGTGATCCTGTGACTACCTTCATCATAGAACATTAATCATGCAATGCCTTTTAGGTCTTATGTTCATCACCCCCTCCAAGGTATGATCTACTCGGTATGATCCTACCCAATCAGGTGGCTTTATTGCCCCCTCTTATCTTTTAACCATCTTTGTTTACATTTTGATTACCTTATACAGACTTGGTCCTCGACGCTTACCTTTGAGGTAATCCTCCCCTTTCACCATAATCACCTTCACCTACATCCTTTTACCTATAATCTACCCACACCTATTAAACCTAAACCCACAACATGCCCAAAAACCTACCAACTCATTTTCATATTCTTCCCTAGCTCATGGGAGAACTACATCGCCCGAGGTCCCTTTTCACCGGGACTATGTAGGTAGCACTCCGAGGGCATGGGGCCCTTGGAGGTTAGCTCGGCCATTCTCTACCCTAAAACAATTCATCAACCATGCCTAACTCACCATTTACATCACATTTCACTTAGTTCCCTTTTTATAACAAAATTGGAAATTAAGCCACATACATAACAAGTTGCTTACCACAACATACATTTATTACACCTACCATCCCTCTATCATCACTATGCATAGATTATACAACATTTCACATATGACCCATAGTATCATTCATTGCAAAATAATGAATCATAACTAAACCTACTTTCAACTCGACCATGCCTAAAAAAACCTGACTCAATCCATGCCTAACCAAACCATCTCACTCATCCATGCCTATAACCTAACTCAACCCTATGCCTAACCAACCTCCATGCCTAACCAAACTATAACCATCCATGCCTATAACCTCGACTCATCCATGCCTAAACCACTCATGCCTAACCTACTCCATCCATGCCTAACCAACCTACTCCATCCATGCCTAACTCAATCCATGCCTAAACTCCGACTCAATCCATGCCTATAACCTGACTCGATCCATGCCTAACCAAACCTGACTCGATCCATGCCTAAACCAACCTAACTCCATCATGCCTAACTCACCTAATTTCAAACCACATTAAAGTAACAAATCCATATCTCATCTAATACAAGCCATAAACCAATGTCTCATACACACATCAACAAATCATGAAATACCATGAATCTCATCATACAAATCAATAAATGTGTATCTCAATATACATGTCTATCTCATCCTGTCCATCATCTCAAAAATGTTGGCAAAGCCGATATATATATATATATATATATATATATATATATATGTCATCGCACACACAGTGCCGTCTCTCATATATACAAAAAGAATGAATGAATCAATACAAAATATCTTTGCACAAGACGCAGCCGGTATATGCTCAAAATATAAAAAAATCACTCATACATCCTCACTGTCTTTGCACACACGCAGGCCGGTATGTGATAAAAATACAACTACCTTCGCACGCAGCCGGCATATATATCCAAAAATCACTAGTATACATCAAAAATCAGTGACCGCATCTCAGGCATCTCACCGATGTCCTCCATCTCTATGTCACCTACACCCTCACCTCCTATGTCCCTACTAGCACATCACCTAGCTCTCTAGTCACCATGCACTGGTGGCCTCTCCCTGATCGGGCCTCGAGCTCACTGACCTCCTGTGCTCTCCACACTATGTGTGTGGGATCTCATCCTCTCACTGATGCCTGTGTGCTCTCTACTACTCTCATAGTAGATAGAAGTCTATCCTCAGCCACCATGAGCTGATCCTGATAATATCTCACCTCACCTAGGGCATCCTATAACCTAGATATAAGCACATGGTCTGTGGTGGTCCCATAGGTCTCGGCCCCCCTACCTACCTACCTGACCTGACCTCCCTACACCCTGAATGGGAACTCCAGGGACTCCCCCTATGCCTGCCTGGTGGTGGTGCCCCTACCCTGTGCCTGTATCTAGGGCCTGTAAGGCCCCAATCTGTGCTCTGCTATGTGGCCAACTAGCCCTCATAAACCTACCACCTGAGCCAAGTAAGGCTACCACCACCATCTCTATCTCCATCTCCTCTCTCTCTCCATCCTCTCCTCCTCTCGCCATCTCGGCCTCAGACTAGCCACCTACATACTCATAGCTCTACTACCTCTACCTCTGACCCCTCCAGCTATGTCTATAGTATACCTATCTCGGTGATCAATCATCGCTACTACTACCCCCCTCGTAGGGCATCTCTCTGCACTGTAATGGTAGCTAAGTCAAGCTGCTACCCTGGTCTAGGTGGTATGGCTCATAACTGAGCCACCCACCACTACCTATACCTATCTATACATCCGGCATCATCTATCTACCGATCCACTGGCTCCTCCTCCTCCCTTGTAGGCACTGTAGGCTATGGTAGAGGTAGAGGCCTCTCCACGTCATCTCTCGATACTATGGGAAGGATGGAGGAATATCTCTGTACAAGCCCGAACTCGCCATCGACCCTATCTACTAGGATCATCTCATCCTCCCCAGCACGGTGACCCTATATCCACCTCTCTAGCTAGAGCTCAGCTAGCTCCTCATGCATGTGCCTATATGAGGGGAATCCCACATATGGCCTCCAGATAATGTCCACTCCGAACAACCCCTCCAACAACTACCAAAAATGGGCCACATCATATGTCGGCCTATCCGATCTCCACTCTCCTACAACCGCACCCATCTCCTGTATCCCACCCACACACATCTCATCTCAAATGAAATGCATCTACTCGGGGCATCCCTATAGGTCAAACACAAACTATGTGCTCATAGGCCCAATAGTGTAGTATAAATGTACAACACAGGCTAAACCTACACAACCACCCATATGCCCACAACTCTCTGTATAGCTACACCAAGAATGTTGGTGCCCAGGAAAAAGTGTCTCATGCACCATCATATCATGGAGCACCCCCATCAATGATCGGGAAAGCATCCACCCTCTGCATCTAGGTAGTGCATAGCAGCACACTACCTCCATCAATAGAACCACTAGCCTCGTCTCATCCGATGGGCTAGGTACATCTCGCCATAGCTCAAACTGGCACTATGGAATCTCAGATCCACCACCCCTCACCAAAAACTATCCCGATCAGCTCCTCTGAGGCCTCGAGGAGATAGAGTAAACCTGGGCACCCAATATGGGTAACCACAAAATCTGAACACGTCCTCCAGGGTGATAGTCATCTCACCCATCTGGAAGGTGGAATGTGTTGTCACGAGAGTCCCATCTATCGATGAGCATGACCATCAAGTTGGCTACCAAACAACATGTCAGGTAGCACCGAATCCCACTCAAGCCCACTACCTCCATGTGTGCAGCTCCAAAGGGGTCGCTAAGCCACACAATGTCACCAATAGAGGTGGAACCCTATCCCGCATGTGTAACTGCGCTCTCCCCGCATCCAATCCAAGCACGACATTAATCCCTATTTTACCATGACCATATTCACCAATTATCATTACCCTCCACCCTATTTTTACCCTACCCATCTCAACCACCTAACCTACATCACTTTTGCACCCTTGTGCCTAAAATCCTGACTGTACCGGTTTATTCTAACCGACTTCGGTCACCTTTAAACCGGCATCGGTCACCTATTTGGTGACCGATACTGGTTCATCTTTACCGACCATGGTTACCACTTAACGAATTGGTCACCTGTTTGGTGACTGATACCGGTCTACCCAACCGACACTGGCCAAGCTTGACCGATGCTCACCACTACCGCACGAAAATTCCATGACTTCCCAAACCCCCTTTTCTATAAAACCTCCCCCTGCCCCTTTTACCCCACCTAC
Organism: Taxus wallichiana var. yunnanensis; assembly: GCA_018340775.1. Lineage (NCBI taxonomy): Eukaryota > Viridiplantae > Streptophyta > Pinopsida > Cupressales > Taxaceae > Taxus > Taxus wallichiana. Next base: position 219,884,943 of record CM031239.1, read on the forward strand.
AATGACCTAAACTCCCCTAGACCCCTACCCACCCCACCTATACAATTTACTACCCTCCCCCTCTTTTTTTTTTCCCATTATTCCCCCATACCCACATTTTATTTTTAACCACCCACAAAAACCCAAAACCCACAAAACCCTACAAATAACAAATACCAAAACCTCTAATCTATTTAATCAACAATGTAGAGTTAGGCACTTACTCATCGTCACGTGCTCGCCGTCCATCTCATGGCACATCCGGCCACTGCATGCCTGGTGGTCCCCGATCCCTCTCTAGCCTCTACCATCACCGAATAACTACTCACAACCTCCAACCAATCAACTCTCTCACCCTGATCCCGTGGACCCGCTACTCACCAACCCAACCCTCATCAAATCAGATTGCCAACTCACTATCCCATTTCCTCCAGACACTTTTCTCTCTTTTCTCTCTTTTTTTTCATTTCTTCACTTCACAAATAACAAATGAATAATAAAAATGTGGATTTTTTTTTTTTATAACAAACCCGACCTAACCGACGTCGGTTCCATTGACCGACATCGGTCTCATGCCCTACCTAACCATCACCGTTTTCCTATACCGACATTGCTATCCATGACCGCCATCGGTCACCCTCACCTACACATTGCCCTTACTTTTCCATTTTACCCCACCCTTTACCTTGCTCCTTTACCCCATCCAACCTTTACCCAACCCATTACCTTACCTTTCCTGACCTCATCACTTCCTACCTCCATTTTTCCTCCTTTGGGGACTTCTTATTCTTTTACCCCTACCTTGGCCTTACCCGTGTCATGACCTAGATATTTGACCTGACCATCGCTAGTGACCTTTGACCTCATGTGTTCACTATACCTTGCGGCATTGTTACCTGTGTTGATTGACCTAATGACCTTACCTAGCCTATTACCATGACCGTTTATCCTGACCCTACCTTTGGTGTACCGAACATACCTAAACATTCCTACACCTAACCTACATTGTGTTTCCTGACCATATCCTATACCTTGGATACCGGATTCACTTCAACCTTGTTCGATAAACCTATCGACCTTAGACGATGTAGAGTTTTCCTGCTCTTCAACCCGGTAGCATGCTGCAGTTTATACGTGTGTGTGTGTTTGACTGTTGCTACTACCTTGACCCTGACCCATTACCTAGATTTCCCGAGTAGACCTTTCACCCTTTTCCCCTATACCCACTTGCCTTTTCCTCACATTTACCTTTTATCAAACCACTTACCGCTTCAGCCTGCTTACCTCATCAGTTCCTGGTTTGAGGGGGATCACCTTCACCCACACATGGGGCAACCACATCTTATTTTTGTTAGTGTCACTTACCAATACAAGCTACGCAACAAAAAGGGGCAAAATGTAGACACTAAAATTAGGTCACACTCCCTTTCGTCCTCGACACAATAAGCACCCTTTATTACATTTACCTAGCCATGACCCCCTTCACCCCACTAATATTAATTTAATTAATTTAATTAAATTAATGCATTATCCTCACTATATTTATTATTTAAATATTTTATTTAAATAATATCCACACATACACTTCACTTAGACACCTCATCAAGCCAACTCAACCTAAGACCTATTCTTAGTAAGTTGCCATAACTAACTAAGACTTACCCAAACCCTAAAAATCAATGCCTACATTCCCTCTAACCACATTCCCGCATGCTCACAAGAAGCTCCTAGTCTAATCCATGGGATAATGACACGAGATCCAAGGAAATCAGGAGGATCTCCCTAGTTTAGTAAACCTAGGAAATCCCACCTTGACCGACGTCGATTACCCCTAACCATCACCAATTAAGCTGCCGACCACCATCGGTTACCCCTTTTAACCCCTAAACTACCTTATTCTCAAGGTTGGAAAACATTGGGAGAAATTTGATGAGCAAGAACACATCTCAGAGAGATAACGCATCTTCAGAGAGAAAATTCCAATGAAAACTCACATGCAAGGAAGGAGATTGAGCATCTTCTCCTGCACAGCCATCCCAACCATGATCTGATCTATCCAAGCAAAGAGGAGTGTACATGCAGCCCATGCAGAAGCTTTTCTTCAGTTGGTGATCACTTGCAACCTTCAAACCCATCATCAACACCTCCATCCTCACACACAGTTTCAGAATGGAATCCAAGTAAGTATAACATCATACTTTCTCTGGTTTATTTCATTTCATCATCATTTTATCATCCATTGTTTATCTTTCCCCTATTGACCTTCTCTGACATTTTCACCTCCATATACCCATTAAAACCTCACAAAAGCCTACTCCAGTAACCCAATATTTCACCCTGACTCACCAAAGTCCTTTGTGCAATCACAAAGGAGACCAAAACTTGTTCTGTGACATTTTTAGATCTCACAGTAATCGCACCGGTTACACCTAACCGCCATCGGTCACCCCTGACCGACACCGGTCTCTGTATTTTCCCACACAACCTAGAACAGAGACCTACCCACCTAATTTCATCTCACCCCATTCACCTGTGATCTACCCGAGACCTCTATCAAACCTGCAGAGACCCAAAACCAATCATTTGACCTTTGGATTCTATTCTAGCTTAGCCTGTTAGATTAGATCTATTTCTTATTGTGTTTTTAAGTGAGATACCTAAATCATTTTAAATAACAATAGGATTTACTTTGTTTACAACATTAAATTGTTTAAAATAGTGGATTGACAACCATCTAGGAAGTATCATACTTCCCGGATCTAGCATACGCTAGTAGTTCACTACCCATATTGTTTAATTCCTTCTGGTGGTCTTGTTTTCATTATAGGTAGTTCCTCCTAGCCAAAAGGAAGCTCTCATCCCATCAGTTTGATCAGGATCTCACGTCATAAGTCATACGCGCACAACAACCATCATTTGATTTGATGAAATAGTACTTACCTGGGTTAATGCTTTAATTATTTTTATGTAAAACAATAGTATGAAAGTTGAAGTTGTTTATATCATGACCTATTCTTAAGTTTGATATGGTTTATCATCTTACCTCTCTCTCATTTGTGACTAGTAACTTCCTTTGGTATGTCTTTTTGTAATGCTTAAACTGTTTCATAACAAAAGAGAGTTCTCTTTATGAAATAGTTAGCTAAAAGCACATATTTTTAATGCTAAGTGCTTATCATGCTCAGTTCAATGAACTGACCCATGCTAGCAATTCTTACAGATGGACTTCATAAGTGATGAAAGGAGAAAAGATATTTAGGAACTTACATTTGTTTATCAAGAGACTGGATCTTTTTATGATGAAATATGGTTCATGATTGAAATGTATTTTATGGAAAAGAAAATTGTATTTGAAATTGATTCAAGCATTGTTGTTTGACATTAGTAATGTCATTGTGTTTGGACTTGTAAATGTAAGAATCTTCTGGATGAATAAAAGATATGTGAAATTTGTTGCATTTGATGTATTTCCTTTTGACATTCAGTAAGTGGAAATGTTAAGTAATTCTCTACTTCTAAGACAATAACTCTCTTTTATGGCTTGGAATATAATGGATAGAGATTGGGGTACTAGATGTACTACCCTCTCTAGTGAAATTACAACTTATTAAGTTGACATTCTTGCATGGATACTCAATTATTTCACTTTGACTATATTTAAAGAAAATGTTATAGGTGGATATAACTATGATGATAACTTATAACATGCTAAGGGGTTATAAATAATCATTAACCCTGTATAAGAAATAGGGAAGACAACTTCCATGTAATGAATAAATGATTGTTTTATGATCTCATGGAATTAAATCTGAATGTTATCCTTGGTTAGTTGATGGTGTGCTTTCTCTTGAAGAGTTCCTTAACTGGATTAGGAATGTAGAGAAAGGGAATTAAAAGGATTAGACTTCATTCTATTGAAGTCTAATATAAAAGAACTTGATATGAACTTATGTAAACTAAGGCTTGAGTAGGTGAGTAAATAACAACATTGTTATGTATGTTGAATATGTTATGTGAAACATAAATTAAAATGTTAATGGATTAAAAATCAAAACTTATGAAATGGTTAGGAGGTAGATGTATCTCGCATACCAACTCTAATTGTAGTTTTTACTTGTAACCCTAATGGTTAATGAACCTAGTTTTTAGTAGGACTACTGCAATTAATCCTTAATGAAGACAAGTAATATGTCATTAACTTCTATTTAAGGTATGATTGTCTAGATGAGGAGAACTCAGTCGGATGTTGGCACACGCCAACTACACAAGATAAGACTGTTGTACAAAATGTGCCCCCGCTCATTTTTGTGGCTAACTCCTTGTGTTCTTACCTCTCTTGTGCCTCGCCTCCATTTTTATTTTTAGGCACTCAAATTTTTCTAAAAATGGCACCATTGGATAGAGCTCTCTCTCAGCTTTCTAAAAGGTAAATTTTTCCTCCTAACTCCTCATATTTTTCAAGTTATGGCTCGGCGGAGTTTTTGTGGGAAATTTTCCCTAGAAGGCCCGCAGCCAACGTGCCACATGTCCAGGAAGTGGCGGGGTCGGAGGAGAACTTGGTTTTTTGCCAAGTGTTTTGGCAAAGGTTTCAAAAGAAAAATTCTTCCCGCGGGGCCCGCCGATGAATCAGGAGCTGCCACGTGTCCCAGGGAAAAAATTTGGGAAAATCGGCTAAGTGTTGGCGCAAGGAAATTTTGAAGAGATGGCCCCGCGGCCAATCAAAACGTGACACGTGTCATAAGGAATCGGAAAGTGGAGTGCGGGGTAAAATTGGAAATTTGGCTAAGTGTTGGCCGAAATTTCAAAGAAGGAAATTTTCACCCATTTTCCCGCTACCTAATCACAATGCGACACGTGTCCAAGGAGGTCCACACCAGCGGAGCGGGGGGAAGAATTAGAATTTTTGGCAAAATGTTTTGCCGAAAGTCCAAAGGGCGAGTTTTGGCCCACTGCCCCCCCCGCCAACGAATGGAATTTTGACACGTGTCCTGGCCAAGCGGAGCACGGGAATATTTGGGAAATTTTCCCAAGGAGGAAATAGAGGAAAATTTAGAAGGGAAAGCCCGCCCCCTTATTGCGAGCCAATGGAATCTCGCCACGTGTCCAGGTAGGGCAAAAATTTAGAGCAAGCCCGCGAGGAAATTTTGGAGGGTCAAACCCGCACCCAATGGGGTTTTGACACGTGTCCAGGCCAAAAAATTCGAAGCGACCCACGGAAAATTCAGGAGAGACAGGCCCAAGCCAATCACATCTCGCCACGTGTCTTCACCTCATCGGCCCGGGGAAATTTTGAAAAAATTTCCAAAGGCAAAAATGAAGTAAAATGGAGCAGGAAGGGCCCATGACCAATCAAAATGTGCCACGTGGCACCTGGAGTGGTGGAGCGTGGGGAAAATTTGAAAAAATTTCCAAAGACCAAATCAAGATTTGATTAAACAATAAATGAGGAAACTCCTTGGGCCCAGAAATATAAAACTTCCTTTCGAAGGTGGTCAGCTTCTCCCTAATATGAATTAACACAAATGACTCGCAAAATATCAATTAGATTACTTGGTCAAACGGGTAGGAGAAGGTCGGTTTCGTTATAGTCGGGTAACCGGTAACCGATACCGGTTTCTGGTAACCGACGTCGGTTGGGCCTAGGACCTTCTTGGTAGCTATGGTGTTTGTAAGGCTGGTTTATGGATGATATTAGGAAATGAGATGATGAGAGGTAAAAGAATGACAGTTAGATGCAATGGCACGTTGGGTAGTGGATTCAGAAACGGATTTAGGAGGACTGTGATTCAAAGAGCATAAGAAATGTTATAACAGAGGACATGCAAGATGTGACTTACTGGTTTTGACAAAGATGCAAGTTGATCTCCTTTGCTGCAAACGCTTCGGTTCTTCACTGCCTCTCGCTCGGCCAAGTGAAGATCTGACTCGCTTTTTCTCCCCAATGATCTCTCGTTGATTCAAAATCATTCGACCCTTGATTTTGGTTCTGGGAGCCCATTTTACAGGAGCCGATGGCGGTTACGTAACCGACGGCGGCGAGTAGAACCGCATCGAAGGAAAAAGTAGGCTATTTTTAGTAAAATAGCCCACCTTCCCCGCTTTCTCCCGAGAGATCAGCCATGGGCTTGGTCAAGTGGCTAGAAGGTCGGTTTTTGGGTGCGAGTAAGGAGGCATTAGTTATGGATGTGAGTCTAGACCAAGTCATAGGTCTTAATTAGGTTAGTTTAGGTTAGGGCTAGGTCATGATGAGGTGGCAAAATGAGGTGGCAGGTGTAAGGTGATGTGGATTTATCAATTACAAGGTAATTAATAAATAATTGTGTAAGGTTTAGGTGATGAGGTTAAGTCATGTAGATGAGATGCGGGTCACAAGGGGTCGTAAGACACAAATTTGGTGTCTACATTAGCCCTTTCATTGTCGTGTAGCTTGTTTTGTAAAGTCACACTGACAATAATATGAAGTGGTTTCCCCGTTAAGGGTATAGGTAATCCCCCAAATCTATCACATTGAGTGAACGGGAAATCGTGGATAGGGTCGATAAAGGGTAAATGGGGTAGAGGGGATGGTAAGATGGTGGGGTAGGTCCAAGGAAGCAGATTTACGCATGGTAAAATGCAATAGATTTACTAGGGTACATGATTTGACGAGCAAACCAAAGAAAGGCATAGTGCAAAGGTCGATAGTTTATCCAAACAAGGGTGATATAATCCCGTATCCAAGGCATAGAAGTAGCTCCGTGGTATATAATGTAAGGTACAGAACGCTTAGGCATGTCCGGCAAGACTCAAATGGTTGGTTTGGTTGAGATAAACGTCACGGTCTAGGTCCGAGCAAAGTTGGTCGACGATCAAGTCAAGGACCCTAATCATGCTAAAACACGAACAGTGAGCTCGATCAACAAAAACTACAGGATGGGTGGATAAAAGTGGATGGTTTTGATTTTGGGTAAGGTATTGAGTGATACGGCCGTGGGTCGGGCCGAGTTGTTGGGTCATGCCTTGGTGCCAAATGGGTAGGGCGAGGCCTCGGGGCGGGCCAAAGGGCGAGGCCTCGGGTCGGGCCGCCAGGGTAGGCGAGGCCTGGGTTTGTTAGGGCGAGGCCTTGGGTCGGGCCGGGGCGGGCCTCGGGTCGGGCCGGGTTGTTAGGCGAGGCCTCGGGGTCGGGCTGGTAGGGTAGGGCGAGGCCTCGGGCCGGGGGGCCCGGGGGCGAGGCCTCGGGTCGGGCCGGTTTGGGGTAGGGCGAGGCCTCGGGTCGGGCCGGGGGCGAGGCCTCGGGTCGGGCCGGTTTGTTAGGGCGAGGCCTCGGGTCGGGCCGGCAGGGTAGGGCGAGGCCTCGGGTCGGGCCGGCAGGTAGGCGGGCCTCGGGTCGGGCCGGGCAGGCAGGGCGGGCCTTGGGCGAGGGCCGGGGGCAGGGCGAGGCCTTGGGTCGGGCCGGTAGGGTAGGGCGAGGCCTCGGGTCGGGCCGGTGGCGAGGCCTTGGTCGGGCCAGGGTGGCGAGGCCTCGGGTCGGGCCGGCAGGGTAGGGCGAGGCCTCGGGTCGGGCCAGGTTAGGCGAGGCCTTGGGTCGGGCCGGCCTCGGGTCGGGCCTTGGGTCGGGCCGGCCAGGGTAGGCGAGGCCGGGGGGAGGGGCGGGCCTGGGTCGGGCCGGGCCGGGCCTTAAGGGGCCTCGGGCGAGGCCTCGGGTCGGGCCGGAGGGGCGAGGCCTCGGTCGGGCCGGGGTAGGGCGAGGCCTCGGGTCGGGGCCGAGGCCTCGGTTCAGTTAGGGGCAACATGCCCGAGGCCTCGGGGCCTCGGGTCGGGCCTATAAAAAGGGGGTCGGCCAGGGCGAGGCCTTGGGTCGGGCCGTAGGCCTCGGGCCGGGTTTATTGGCGAGGCCTGGCGGGCCGCCAGTGGGAGAGGCCTGTCGGGCCGGGGTAGGGCGAGGCCTGGGTCCGGGCCAGTGAGGGCGAGGCCTCGGGTCGGGCCGGTTTGTTAGGGAGGCCTGGTCGGGCCGGTTTGTTAAAGGCCTTGGGTCGGGCCATAAACAAATGGTGTTCAAGAAAGGTGGATATAGGCGATATGTGGTTAAAAAGGGGCAAATGGTAAATAAGGGCAAAAAATTGGGGGAAAGTTGGAAGAAAAAACCGATGTCGATTCTACGTGACCGATATCGGTAAGGGACCGATACCGGTTCATTAGGGCAACATGAAACCGATATCGCTAAGGGCGAAAACCTATAAAAAGAAAAATACGGCTTGTCATTGTCACTTTGTTATTTTGAAAACCAAATTGACTTGACGACGTGGAGAGTTGAGATTGAGGTTTATTGATTGAGGTGGAGCTATTTTGCTGGGAGGAGTGAGTTGTTTGCGGCCCGAGTGAGGAGGAGGCAGAAGCTGATTGCGGGACCCAAAGCAGAGTAGAATTGGAGCCATGGCACAGTGCAGAGGAGCAGGGGGGCTCGACCAAATGACCACCACCACCCATCCCACCACGACGACGTGTCGTCGCACGGGTAGGCTCGAACTCTTTATTTTGTGCATTTGAATGGTATTAAGCTTAAATTGGGGTTTGGGTAGAATTTACATTTTTAGGAAATAATGAGTAAATTGACGTAATTTGAAAAACGAAGAGGATAGATGGGTAAAATAGGGCAAGTCGGCCGGGTGGGTAGGTTTTTATGGTGTTTGGGTGGGTAGATAAGTATAAAAATGCAAAAATATGGGCGGGGGTCCATGGGGGTTCGGCCCCAAAGAATTACAAAATGACCGATGTCGGTTGCAAGTATCGACCGCATCGGTCGCAAAATTGTGTGGACAGGTGTGTTGGGGACCGGGGGCGTTGGCCGGCCGGGCCGGGCGGTTTGGGTTTGTAGGGGGTATGGGTCAGGGTTGGGTTTGGGGTCAGGTGGGTGGGTGGGTTGGTGGGTGGGTTTGGGTTTTTTGGTTTTGGGTGGGTGGGGTTTGGGGTTTGGGTGGGGTGGGTTTGGGTGGGGTGGGGTGGGTGGGTTGGGGGTTGTTTTGGGGTTGGGTGGGTTGGATTTGGGTAGATTTTGGGCTTTGGGGGTCGGGTGGGGTTTGGGGGTTTGGTTTGGGTGGGGTTTGGGTTTTGGTGGGTGGGTTTGGGTTTTTAGGTGGGGTGAGTTTGGTTTCAGAGGGGGGGGTGAGTTTGGGTTTTGGGTGGGGTGGCAGAGAGTCGGGTGTGGTCTGGGGATAAAATAAAAGGGGGTTTAGAGGATAAAGTAGATGTTGTGATAAAAAGTAGGTCTAAGGATGTGGGTTGGTTTTGCAGCACGCGCAAGAGCTGACGATGCGGGATAGATGCCCCGCTGCTGTCAAAAGCGGATGAGACCACATGTGTCCGCAGCCACCGGGTGATCATGCGCGAGGTGGGACTCCTGGAGTCCAGAGGCACAGAGCGATAGAGAGAGATCACACCCGATGGTCGCCCTCATCGAGAGATGGGATCCGCGACCAATGTGTTCCATCTCCCGACCGGGAGATGACTATCACGCTGAGGATGTGTATCGCATCCTTCGACTACCTATCGAGGGAGAGGCGCCTTCCGTAGATTCGAGACCGCCATGGACAATATATTACAGGTTTTTGGAGATGCAGCCGCGCTACTTACCTATCACAACGCGAGCATTGGGTATGGTGACATGTACCGTGCGCATCGACACGAGACACTACCGGCTCATGGCCGATGATGATCGGGATCACCCGCTTTGCCCTCCCGACTCGTAGGGGAGGCCGCTTTCACGGGCGCTTGATGGGGGTGTTGCTTGAGATGATCGAGGAGCATACTTGCTATGCGTGGGCACCAAAGCAGTATCTCGGGCAAATGATACAGAGAGCTCTGGGGTTATCACCGGATGAGGCGATTCGGTATCTGTTCGACATTTTTACTTCACTGTTGGGCATATGAGCACATCATATGCATCGTGCCAAGAGGGGTTACCCCAAAGAAGCCTGTGGCCACAGTTATATACAGATATACGGCTTTCGAGGTGGTCGGGAGTCGTGGGGCAGCCACGAGCAAGCAAGCTTCATGGGGGGAGAGACGTTGCCTACTACAGACATTTGTTGAGGGCCCGACAAATGTAGAGATATCGTATGGAGACCTTACAGAGGTCATCACCCGCACAGAGGAGGCCGAGTACAGCTTACGCCGGATCCAAGACACTTTCTCTGATAAAGCAGACGAGGCCGGAGAGTACGAGAGGATACCCCTGTGAGAGGGTACGCAGCAGATGGGGCTCACGACAGACGAGCCACCTCCCTTCCCCAAGACAGAGGGATGATGTAGAGGCCCCACCGCCCGCACCACACCCCTCGATCCGATTGGGTTGCAGAGAGGCCAAAGAGATGACACAGAGATGATGCCGGTCAGACAGAGCATACATGGTGTGGTGGGCTGGTCGAGAGCGGCGAGGGTAAAGATGCACCCCGCACAAACCTGACTTGGCAAATGTGACGGACAGAGAGAGAGATCACCTCAGGGGTCAAAGTGCAGCTTACAGTAAGGGCAAATTGTTGTTACACAAGCAGTACGTATAGGGGTCTTACAGGGCAAATAGCCCAGCCTGTGCTCAGCACAGTACAGTGCAAGACCACCACCAAAGAAGACAAACACACAGTGTGTGTATGTGTACAGTAAAGAAAGCAGAAGAAGAGAACCAGACAAGATACACACAGCACCACCAAAGACAAAGACAGGGGGTACCGGGCAAGAGGAGTCCTGGGACCAGCCCCAAGACTGACTGGTGGCACGGATAGATACATGGAGGCGAGAGCAGAGGCCCGACTATCGATGTTCTCGATAGTACCGAGAGCTGAGTATCAGCCATATGCGGCACACCGAGCGAGACCTCGCAGTAGTCGAGATCGCAGGAGGCGCAACACACACCCGTGTGTCCGCACAGGCAGGAGGCGAGAGGCGCCACAGGGACCAGCAGGGAGAGGTGCCGAGGGCGGTGGGGAGAGCTGAGGGATCCCTGCATTGTTTTTGTATTTGTATATTGGATATGGGCACCGGTCTGCGAACCGGTTATGTTTATAGAGGCCTGCGTGCCTACATATTACTCATTTATTCATTCATTCATTTATTATATACCGCCTCGCGAGCCGAGTACGGGTCAGATATTTGATACCGCCTCGCGAGCCGAGTATATTTTTGATATGAGGGACCGCCCGCGAGCCGAGCCGAGATTATTGATAGTTATCATGCGCTCGCGTGCCGGCTTTGTTGGATTATGAGATCACAGAGGCCCCGATGTAGGGCACATCAGTATATTTGAAAACTTGTATATATATATATATATGATGTTTTGATCCACATGCAAAGGTTCAAAATGTTTTTAAGTATTTCACAATGGTTTGTGGTATAGAATATATGATGAGTTTAATTGACATGTTGATATATGGATGATGTGTTATATGATGAAATGTATGTTATATGATGAAATTTGGTCAGGGCTGGTTTTATGACATTGTTATATATGTATCCGATGAGTCGATCCAAATGATGTATAGATAGATAGTTTTTTGTTTTGTTTTGGTATCCTTAGTTGATGACTTGTTTGTTTTTGTAAAATAGATGATGTTAATGAAATTGTAATGATATGTGTGGTGGATGGACAAATATGGATAATGGTGATGAGATGCAGGAAAAGAGGCGGGCGCGACAAAAATTAGGTAAAAAATGAAGAAAAGAACCATGTTTCAAAAAGGCAGGTGTATAACCGATATCGGTTAGGTAACCGACGTCGGTAGATATAGAGATATATTTGGCCACATAACCGATACCGGTTATTTAGGTATGAGCTTTTCTAAAAATAAAAAGCTAGGGTGGCAACTTAAGTTCTAATTTTTAGAGCCATGCAAGAAGTTAAATACGCGAACGCGACGCTTTTTGACGACTGAGACATGTAATTGCATGAGAGATTTGAGTGATAAGGAGAAAAGAGACAGGAAAGTGAATGCGATCTGAGATTCAGAAAGTAGAAAGGTGAATTTGAAAAGAGTGGTGATCATGGCAGAACGAGGAGAAGCATCCAGCAGGCAGGGACGAGAGGGAAGACAAGTGCCACCGCAAGCTGCTGCAACCCAAGAGGTAAACGTTTTGGTTGTGATTTGATTTTTGCATGTGTTATGAATAAGAGATTAAGTGGGTAGATATGAAAAAGAAAACATGATAGCAAGGGTTATAAGTGTTACGGGGTAGGTAATCAGGGGTTTCAGGTATGTTTGTAGGTATAGAAAGGAATAAACGCTCAAATTATTGTCGTAGGTAGTAGGTTTAGGCAGGCGGTATGAAGGTGACAGTGACCGATATCGGTTAGGAATAACCGGTATCGGTTACTTAAACCGCACCGCTTACTATAAAACGATACCGGGTCATTGTAGGAATTTCCGTAATGTGAGAAAAACCCGTGGGGATTTGATTTATCAATGCTTATTGGTTTTTGTGACATACGCAGCAGGCAGGCGTGGCTAAGGATGAATGATAGTGTACCAAATTGTTGTCACTTAATCCGAGCGGATGTAACACCAAATGAATGGATGTTGATAAATCGCTTGGGGTTAAGTGGGATCCGCTATTATTCACGAATCGCACGGAACCATGCTATGTTACAGCGCGTGATCGAGAGATGGAATCCCGAGAAAATACCTTCTATCTACCAACAGGGAAATGACAAGAATATCGAAGATGTGTTCCGTATTTCGAGACTCCCAATTACAGAAAACCAAGATATCGTGCATTACCTAACATGCGCACACGGGGAGCGATAACAAAGAGATTTGGTCCATACGCACGAGATTTAACACAACGAGGTTTGTCATTTACGTATGGGATAATGTATGCAACGCACATCCCGAGGAGACAAGGTTAGCAGTAATATTAATGATAGCGGTAGGGTATTATGCATTACCGAGGGCAGAAGGGGGAAGATTTCCAAAGGCATTGATGTGTGTTATTTGGGAGATGATAGAAAGGAACGTGACGTTTGCATGGGCACCTGCATATTTGGCGGAGCTATACAGGGGTTTATGGGCTTGTAGGCGAAATCACAGAACGACACTGGATTGTTCATACTTATTACACTGTTGGGCCTATGAGCACATTGTTTGTGTGCGACCAATAGGCCGACCCATCCAGTCAGGAGAGACCGGAGTACAGAGGTTGGGATTCAGACGATGGGTCCAAACAAAACAAGAGGCAAGATCCCAGCCGTGACGGGTGACATTGAGTATTATAGGCAGGTATGGGAGAGGGTGACGATCATGATATCTCGTCTGCGGCCTTACGGGAACTATATGGTAACAGAGAATATAGCTGAGGAGTTGAGGGGTGTAGAGCGATTGAGGTGGATCGCAGGGCACAGGCCAGGTGAGTATGAGAGGATTCCTCTAGATCGCGTGCGGCGACAATTTGGATTTGTGCAGATATACCCTGTGCTTATAGACCATATATGAGGATCGACGCAGAGGCAAGATTCTCACCTCCCCACCAACACCTCCGTAAGGGCCCAAGAGGTAGCAGAATGATCGCAGGGTAATGGATGCAGAACGACAGAGGCCTATAGATTATGGTGGGTAGCAGAGCGCGAGGTGTACGTGATCGTCCCGACATAGCGGTGATTACAAAGCAGAGAGGATCGCCTGCAGCGCTTGGTTCAAAGCAGCTCCAAACGCAGTGAATGAGACAAGAGGATTGTTAGTGGTCATGAGTCACTAAGTGAGAGACTAGAGGCGGAGTCCTCCATGCGAGAGGGCGTATTCATATGTTACAGAGAGATCGGCAGATCGCTGGGCGGTACCAATAGCCGTGGTACCACTGAGGACAGAGAGGCCTCGAGAGGGGTCGACGATCACGATCATCGCCTAGTTCGGGATGAGGCGTGAGGGTCTAAATAAATGTTAGCAAGGTATAAGATAAATAAGAGTACCGACTCATGTGTCGATGATAGAGAAGATGTATTTGTTTAACATCTAAATAAAACGAGATATGTATGTTGATTTGAGTTATAATAATAAGAATGTTTTCGTTTTGACTTTCTGTTTTTGAAAAAGGATAAAGAGGAATGTGATTAAATAGAAATACACAAAAATATTTATATTTACCACACATGATAGGTTATGGTAGGGGATGGTCGAGCTAACCTTGGGAGACCCCATGTCTCCGAAGTGCTGCCTACATAGCCCATCGCACAAAGCAAGGAGGGGCCTCGATCGATGTAGTTCTCCTTAGGATCGTGGAGAGGTGAATTCAGTGCAATTTGGTACGGTTTAGGCAATTGGTCGATTGGTAAGAATATTGATATTAATATTGGTAAGGTAAGGTTGTTGGTGTCGGAAATGAATTGGTGATGTTGTAAAAGGTATAAGGGAAGCGAAAGTTAGCCTACCCAAGTGGTAGGGAACCATGTCCTGATTAAGATCAACACACAATCCTAGATGCGAGGCAAAGCGGAAAGAGTGCTCCGTAGGTGAAAAGAGCTAAACAAACCACCAAACGTAGAACGAGCTTGAAGCCCTAGGTACCGTGCATGACGAGAAGTCCATAGGTGAAAAGAGTCAGATGATCACAATATATCGGTGAACGTTACGTCCCTTGAGTCAAAACAAATGGTGAGGTGAGGTGGATGATATAGCTGAGGTACAGAGAATTTATTACAAAGTGAGTGTTCTGACGAAAGAGAACCTACCCTAAATAGACAAGTCCATGACCCAAAAAGTTCTTTTTGAATGAGGCTTTTATTTTACTGAATATAGACTGATCGATGCGGGAAGTCTACAAGGGATATTGATTGTGCTATTCTTGAGGTCTTCACGAAGCTGATCAATGCGAGAAGCTTCTGATAAAGGCTGACCGTGTATAGCTGTCCTTCGAGGGAGCAATCTATTTATAGTAGCAGATATGATTTTAGTGCATAGCTTCCTTCTGGGAGCAATATATATATAATAGCAAAGAATAATTTGGCATATAGCTCATCCTTCGAGGGAACAAATATATATAATTTAGATAGCTAGATGTTCTTTTCATGAAGCATCTAGTTTGGTAGAAGTTTGACTCAAGAAAATCCCATAAGAATACGGCTTATTTTAATACTTTGAAGTCATGGACTAGACTAAAAAGGGGAAGGCATCGTTAGGTGAGGTGAGAATCAAACTATGTGAGCTTGATTTTTATTATGAGGTGTAGGAAACGAAGTGCATGTGGTGGTATGTGAGCTCAAGGGACGAGCTAGGTAGATAAGAAGTGATATAACACTAAATTCAACAAGAGAATGGTCGAAGATGCAAGGCATTATGGGGGTTCAGCTCAGCTTTACCATTGCTTAAGCTAAACGATAAGTGCCCGATCCATAGGTGTGAGTGATTATGTAAGGCCCAATCCAATCGGGAGCAAATTTTCCACGTTTGCTCTTTTCTAGTTTGGTGACATGTTGATTCTCTTTGAGGACAAGATCACCAACCTTAAAGGTACGCTCATGGAGTCGCTTATCATAAGCACGCTTGATGCGTTTTTGATAGATTTGAAGGTGATCAAGAGTCAGTAAGACGACGTCACAAGGAGCTCCAATTGGGCTAACCGCCTCGCGAAATCATCGCTGGTGAGAATATCCTCAAGAGATATTCTAAGGGAGGGTATTTGTATTTCGAGAGGCAAAACAGCCTCTGCACTATATACCAAAGAAAAAGGTGTGGCATTAGTAGAGGTACGGATGCTAGTACGATAAGCCCAAAGGGCAAAGGGGATGTGATCGTGCCAATTTCGTCCGGACTCATTGACAACTTTCATGAGGATTTTGGTTAGGGTTTTATTAGAGGATTCAGCTTGTCCATTTGCTTGTGGATAGTAGGGTGATGAGAAGTTGAGTTTGATACCAAAGTTGTCACAAAGGTCTTGCAACAACCTATTTTTGAAAGATTTTCCATTATCTGTAATCAGGCGATGAGGAACACCAAAACGACAGATAATGTGGTGGTTAATGAACTCTACAATTTTTTCTTTTTTAGTTGAAATGAGTGGAATAGCCTCCACCCATTTTGTGTAATATTCGGTTGCTGTGATAATCCATCGGTGACGCTTGTGAAAGAGGATTTGGGTGAATCTCACCAATAAGGTCTAAACCCCATCAGTGAGAAGGGCCAAAGATCTCGAGCGACCCGGAGCGGGTGGCTAGGAGTATGTTGAAGGTCAGGCATGTTGTTGACACATAACACAACGCTTAACATATTCGTAGAGCAAATCATTATTGAGAGTAGGCCAATAATAACCAAGGCGAAGGATTCGCTTGGCACACAAGGCCACTAAAATGTCCACCACAAATACCGCATGGACTTGTTGGATGG
Source organism: Taxus wallichiana var. yunnanensis (assembly GCA_018340775.1). NCBI lineage: Eukaryota > Viridiplantae > Streptophyta > Pinopsida > Cupressales > Taxaceae > Taxus > Taxus wallichiana. The sequence continues at coordinate 219,901,262 of CM031239.1, forward strand.
TATGGGTGATCTCCGCACCGGTGAGACATCGAAGGAGGATGCCATCAAAGCCACGTTTATAAAGGAGTCCCCCATAACTACATAACGAGAAACGCGTTTAAGAAAAGCACGCTTTACCAAGACTAGTAAGGTCGAAGGGAGAACAGAGGTTGTAAGGTAGTCATGGAATTGGTGATACCAAGTATCCTCGCGAGTTAAGCAGACACGTATTTATCGTATAAAACAACCGGGGCTGAATAAGATGGGGCAAAGAGTTGTTGACCAAGACAAAAATGTCGTAGTCACTGATGAGGCTGGAATTTGCGAGGCTAAGCAAGCCATAGTATCCGCAAATTTGTTAGTAGAGCGGGAATGGTTTGGATAGAATAGTGAGTAAATAAGGCTAGAAGTTAATCCACGTAGTGTTTGTATTTTTGAAGTTCCTCATTTTTGCATCGGTAGATGCCCATAACTTGATTGACTACCAATCGAGAGTCACCAAAAATATTGATAGATTTGATACCTAAGTGCAACGCAACCCGAGACCTGTAACAAGGGCCTCGTATTCCGCCGTATTATTAGTGCAAGGGAAATCGAGTCGGAATGAAAGAGGCATAGGCTCAAGGCCAAGAGGAACGAGAACAACGCCAGCCCTCCACCGCGCTGGCATTTGATCCATCAAGAAGAGAGTCATTGATACGACTCCTCCTTGAGTGAAAGAGTGGCGATGAGTTCGCTTGGGAATGTAAAATTGGTAAATTGTTCTCCGTAAAAAGGGGCTTCCGCAAGTTGGTCTGCGATGGTTTGTCCTTTGATTGATTTCTGGTGGACGAACTCAAGGTCGAGGTCGGCGAGGAGCATGAGCCATCGGGCGATGCGTTGGTTTAGATGAGGTTTGGCATACATGTAATGGATGGGGTCCGTGTTGGTGATGACGAAAGTTTTGTGATTCAGAAGGTAGTGTCAGAGTTTGGTAGCCACGAATGATAGGGCTAGGCACAACTTTTCTACATGTGTATACCTAGTCTCATAGTCCACCAAAGTACGACTTATATAATAAACGGCTTGTTCTCGATTCTCAGAGTCACGATGTGCAAGCATGGCCCCTACAAAAAGTGGTCAAGCAATGGGGGAAAGGTAAAGGTAGAAAGGGCGGTCGTCTTGAGGTGGGATAAGCACGGGTGGCTATAAGAGATAAGTTTTAAGAGCCTCAAAGGCTTGGTGGCACTCTTGGCTCCATTGAAAATCAATGTCCTTCTTAAGGAGGTGATGGAAAGGTTGACATCGATCCGAGAGTCGAGATGAAACGTCGGATAGATCGAGCTTACCTTGTAAACTACGCAATTGTTTGAGATTGGTAGGTGGGGGCATTTCGAGAATAGCTTTGACTTTAGATGGGTCGACCTCAATGCCATGCAAAGAGACGATAAAGCCAAGAAGTTTTCCCAAAAGGACACCAAAGACACATTTTTTTGGTTAAAGACGGACAGAATATTGTAGTAGGCGGTCAAAAATAATGGTTAAAACATCGAGATGTTCACTGCGATGTTTAGACTTGCCAAGAAGATCGTCGACGTAATCTTCAAGGATAGTGTGCATAATGTCATGAAAATGTAGGTCATAGCCGCTGATAGGTGGCACCAAAGATTCTTAAGGCCAAATGGCATTACACGGTAATGTAAGGTTCCCAAGGAGTTATGAAGGCAGTTTTGTGTTGATCGGCAGGGGCAACCAAAATTTGGTTGTATCCTGAAAAGCCATCCATGAGAGAGAGCATCTCATGGCCTGCAGTGAGATCAACAAGTTGGTCAATGCTAGGTAGGGGGAAGTCATCCTTAGGGCAAGCGAGGTTAAGATCCCAGAAATCCATGCATATCCGAAGTCCCCCCGTCGCTTTAGTGACAGGTACGATGTTAGAAATCCATTGAGGATAGTCAATAGGCAAAATGAAGGAAACAGAAAGGAGTCGTTGGAGCTCCTCTTTGACCAAGAGGGCAATGCGTGGATGCATTTTTCTCAATTTCTGTTTAATTGGCTTGGAATCGGGTTTCAGTGTAATGTTATGGACAGCAATGTCAGGATCAATTCCCGCATGTCAACAGAGGACCAAGCGAAAGCTTGTCATGAGCACGGAGGAAAGTAGTAAAGGGCGACTTGTTCTCGATGCGTTAAGGGATTGTCCGATCTTCACAATGTGAGGATCCTCCTCCGTGTGGATGTTGATTTCTATTGTAGATTCTGCTCAAAGATGGTTTGGGTTTCGATGGTAAGGCTCTGCTGAATATAAGAGTCATCCGCGCCAAGGTAAGTGAGGATGGAGTCATCATCCCGCACTCAACAACGTTAATCGAAGGCGAGTCCTCTTCGATCATGTCTGGATATAGAAGGGGGATAGAAGAGGGGTCCTCATTATCGCGTTGATAAGTGAGAGGGCCTAAGAAGATAGCATTTATGAAAAAAAAAAAGTTAGGAGGGATAGATTCGTGATCTATCGACTCAAAGGGGTGACGATGGCAAAGTGGGTGATGATGGTTTGTTAGGGGTAACGCCGCTTCTTCTTCCGTAAGGCAAATCGTCACGAGGTTCTTTCGATGTAAGTGTTTCAGAAACCGAGACCACTACGATCATTGTGTTTGCGTGTGGTGATGGGGATGAGCGATATGTCGGCCTTGTTCATAAAGACCAAAACCAAAGCCTTTCCAAGACAAATGAGTCAAGAAGGTGAGGGCAAAGCGACGATTGGTAAGGTATTGAAAATCGATCGAAAGGAACCACACCAAGAGGAGGCTCAGGGGCAACGGAAGATGCGCCGACACCCCCATACGTTAGGTTAGTGCGGCAAAGAGGTGGTCCGTAGGAGATTACTTCCCCACACGACGGTCATAGTTAGATGGGCATGTACTGTCCGTACTCCCGTGGGGTATGGAAAGAACTAACGTTATATAGGCGATACTCCCCAAACAGTAAGGCGCCAAAAACATCTACTAAGGGGTCCGCGGTCGGGATGTTAGTCATGGAAGGGAAGTGGTTTTTGCGATGGGTGGTTTCATCACCAAGGCGTAGGTGCGATTGAGGTACATGGTTGAGGCATAGTCAAGAAGATGGTCAATTGAATGAACGGGTGTCTTGATTGGTACCAAGACATCATTTGGGCGGTATAACATATCACAGGTTTTAAAGGGGGAGGATCAGCTTTTACGGTGTAGGACTTCCCTCGTACTCAAATTTTATGCATCTATGTAAGGTCGAGGGAACGCATCCCATGGCCCGATCCAAGGACGACCCAAAGAATATATTATATCGAACTCTCCTCAAGGACATAGAAGAGTTCGGGTAAAGTACGTGGTCCTACCCGAATGTTGAGGATCACGGTGCCTAAGGTAGAGGTAATAAATATTATCAATGACCGCAACATGATGGGGTCAGGCACACATGTAGCTGAAGGGATATTCATTTGTTGAAAGCTTTTCAAGAGATGATGTTTAGGCTAAGCACCCCCATCAATCATAACACGACGCATACGAATGTCCCGACGTAAGTTTCGAGATGAACAGTAGGTGGTCGATCTTCTCGTACTCAAAATCGACAATTTCATCTTCGTGAGAAACCGATCGCAGCAGCTTGTGGTACAGAGACATAAGTGGTCAGGGGTGGGGGTTGTTTGGTGAGAGAGGCAACGTGATCGGGTGTTAGAATGGAGGCAACAGTAGGGTTTCATTAGGTAAGACCTCGATCCTCAAGAATTTCAACGAGAGCTTGTCGATGAGATTCAAAGTCCGAATGAGATCATATAGTGTCATTTTTACGGTGATCGGTGAAGCTGTTTGATCATGGCTCGATGGGCAACTCCATTAGAGACGGGGTAAGCGGGTCCACGAATAACCACTTTGGGTGGTGGTGCAATCTGGATGCTGACGGAGAAAGAGAGGACGCAGTGTGCTTTCTTTCGCTTTCTCATTGTTTTTCTCGCGCCGAGTAGCAAGAACACTAATCATATTAATCTCAGAAACCCGAGATGAGGAAGATGGTCGGGATAAATTATGGTCTTCAAGAGGTGGGGTCAGTAATAATGATAGATCGTGGGTGAGGCGGGGATAGATGGTATAGAGAGGGAATTGAAGCTAAAGGTCTCTCCCTTCGTAAGTTGTCTTTCTTAACCTTTCTATCCGGGAGAGGTGACTCGACGAAGGATGGTTTTTAAAGCTTTGATCCCTCCACATCATGTCCCGGTGTGCGTGATAAGCGCAGATTTTAGACTCATCGTAACCTACAGGCCGAGGTTTAGACGGGTCATAAGGTCTAAGTGGGGGTAGGGAAATGGTCGCATTCTCTACCAACATGGCAAGGATTTTAGCGTAAGATCCTTTGAGTGGGTCAAAATCGAGGAGGATGAGGGTATTGGTTGTGTGGGTTTCGGTAATGTTTGGGCGTGGCTGGTTCGTATGGGTGGTGGTTTAGCCAAGGGGTGTTGACACGTGGTTTTCACTAAACGTGGTTTCTTCGGCGCAGAGCTACGTCTCGGCTGGTTAGATGATGAGGCTACGATGACATGGTAGCGGAAAACAACCACGAGAAAGGGGAGTGACAAAATAAATCCTTTGATGATGGAGTTTGTTTAGGGTCGATGGGTGGACAGGATACGTGGGTGATAATGTTGATATACCCTTAGATCTCTCGTATAGGTGCAGTATAAGGCGATGTCTTTTTAGAGAAAACGCAGGAGGTGTGATATATTGGTGCAAGGTGGAAGGATGAGGTCCCAATATGGAAGGTAGGTATGACGATGATGGTTTTGATTGTGATAGAGGCACGGGTTGAGTGTGTCTCCTAGGTGGCGGGGCGGCTTTATTCTTGGACAAATCTAGTCGCTTAGGCGGGTGTGTTAGACTGGGTATGGGTAAGGTCCCAAGCGTAGGGGAAGATTTGGCTAAGTTAATAGAAGTGGACGAGGCATTTGGTAGAGGTGAGGGGGGTGAAGGTGAGAACATGGGCATTTTAAGCTTCTGTAAACACTTCGGGTATATGGTGGAGGTCTCAGGATCGGTCATCTGCATTTGAGTAGAATAAGGGGTACTCAAACGTTCCCATAGGATTTGTCTATCCTCCGAGAGAATGACAAATTTCAGTGTGAATTGTAAATTTGGTACTAAGAAAAAGTGGGTTGTGATTCCAAATCCATCAGGGGTGTGATACAGTGAGTAGATGAGGCACTGTATCAATAGATGTTAAGAGGTCAACCGGTCGTTGAAAAGATTTAGGCGATGAAGAACTAATAGGTAAGAGGGCGTGTTCGAGAGGATCCGTCATGGTTAAAGAATTTGGTGATGTCGGTGCAAGAGATTTCTCGTCTAAGGATGTCAAAAGGAGTGGCGTACCTTCCTCTTGTGCAACAAGAGTGGTAGAAGGGGAAGTCTGGGAAATAGATAGATTAGATAACATCCGTCGCAGCCTCAGAGGGATGTGGTATAAGCTGCACTATCGATGGGAAGAGGAGTCTCGGCGCTAACTCCTTTATGGGTAAAGGAATGATTTCGCTTTGGTTCGATGGTGGTAAAGGAGGTTCGGCCCCCGTGTTAGTGAAGAGGCTTGATTCAAAATTTTCTCGATAGAGGCTTTGGGCCGGGTATCAAAGACTCGCATGGATCTCATGAACACTCTCCTCGCTAAGATATCCCGGTTTGTGTTATCATTGGGAGAGTGATTCGGGAATGGTTTGTTGAAGATTTTCAAATTTCGTTGGCAGGGGCATTAGGATTATCGAGGGTTATATCCCCTCACCACCATTTCCTCGCACTATGTTTTTCAACATCTTGCAGCTTCATGACTATGTCCCTTCACGCGGTGGAAGTTACAAAGTCATTTTCTTTGTACTCAGAAGGTATGGCGCGAGTGGAATCAAACCCGGAATGAGGTTTAACAGGAGGTAATGTAATGGCTCCTGCTTTGAGCAATTTTTCCAATATCACACCATATGTTTCTCCCAAGGGAGTGTAGTTGATGGGCTCGGCTTTGTACTTATAGGTGGTTTTTGGTGGGGTATTAGACGGTGTTTGAGATTTAACCATCACCGCGTGGACAGCTCCTTTTGATTTAGAAGAAGTGGACGCGTGAGGAGTGGTGGTATTTGGTTTATCGGTAGAATCAGAGTTCGAAATTGGGGTTTTTTGTTACGCAAACCGCAATTTCTCTTCTTCTAAGGCTCGAATTTCTAGTTTCCGAGCCATGGTAAAGGCCTCATCAAATGTGCGGAAAGTTTGAATTTGAAGAGTAGGAGAAATGTGCTTAGCACATGCCCGTGTGAAAAGTTCGATAAGTTCAGCCTGAGGCAAGGCATATGTAAGTTGGTTGATAAGGCCACGCCATCGTCCAACGAAATCTGCGATAGATTCGTCTTCGAATTTTCGATGGCATAAAGGTCGGTGATGGATACTTTCTTAGCAATGTTAATGGAGAAGTGATCCAAGAAAGATTGGGCTAGTTGGTTAAAAGAGAAGATTGAGTGCTGGGTTAAAGCACTGTACCACTCCAAGGCGGGTCCTGATAAGGACATGGGAAATGTGCGGAGTAACAAGGCATCATCATGGGCAATCAAATAACAAGCATGTCTAAATGATCGCAAGTGTTGTTGAGGATCCTCTTTACTATTAAAACGAGTAAATTTCGGTAGTTCCCATTGAGGAGGATATGAGTGAAGGGGAACAGAAGGGTGAATGGGCTCCCGACAAACTTGCTCGTATGTCAAGGCGCTACGACTTCCCGACACAGAAGCCTCCAGATTTTGCATTTTGTCCATCATTTGTTTGATGAAATCAGGTCGGATGAGATGATGGTGCGGTTGTGGCAAACGGAGGCAAATCGGGCCAAGGGCCTCCACCGACAATGGTGGGGTTAAGTGTTGATAAGGTATGGAGGATGAATATGTTGAGGCGATGAATAGGGATGTCCCATATAAGGTGTTGAGGTTACTGGATACGTGTATGGGAATGAAAAGGTAGGCGGAGCTTGAGAAGGAAAGCTCGTGGGATAGGTGGCAGAGAGCAAGTCATGCGAATGGAGTAGTCTCGCAAGAGAGATGAGGTAGGGGCAATGGGTGGTAATGATATGTGGGGTCCAAGATTAGCCAAAGAAAAGCCAACTGAGTCGTATGAACCTCTCAAGCCGCTTGGATCGGGAGATGGGGCTAAAGGTGCCGGAAGCAAGGCAAAGTTATCAAAGTGAGTGGGGGCTAAATGAGCAGCTATACTAATAGGCATGCCAACAAAGAGCTGACCATCAAAGCGTGCACGGTCAGTGGGCATGAGACAAATAGTATTGACAAACGCTAGGATTAGCATCCGTAAATTTGGCAAAGTCCTTGTCTCCTACAGAATTTGGGGATCTCACCGGTGTCCGTAGGATTCCCACGCAATGTGAAGGGGGTGATTCAGTAAAGAAACAGAGCAAGCATGTGAAACCATGGCGGCGGCTTGCTTTCAAGTGATAACAACCATGGACAGTGTTCACAAAGAGGGTTTCAATCTATCCGAATGTAAAACAAACTTAGAATGGTGAAATTGGTAGTCATTGGTTTGTCGTGGGTCAGAAAGAAAGAACCGATATCGGTCTAGTATCCGATGTCGGTTATACTATAGCCGACGTCGGTCAGGTAACCGATGTCGGTGTAAGAAGTCTGGGTTAACAAGATATAAAAGGCTGCTAATTTGATTTTTAACAACGTTTAGTATATTTGTCAAATTATTGATCACAGAAGACAAAATATGACAAAGAAAACAGAACTGAAAACAAGCAAGATGCACACTCAAATCCAGAGACTAACCCTAGGGTTAATTTTAATTATTGTGGGCTTATGCCTTTAGACGTAGAATGCTGTCAGAATCCTAAACAACAAGACCTAGGGGAAATGTCAAGTTTGTTTTGGCTTATAAGGTTACCTCAATCGGGCGGAGGAATACCGCGGAAAAAAAAAGGGGATGTTTGAGCTGTTGTGTTAATTGTGAAGTGATTCGGTATGTGTTGTGCAGTGAATGTAAGATTAATTTCCTGTCAATACCGTGGATATCACCCCCACGTGTACGACCTGTTACTTAATCTACGTTCACTAGAATTGAAAACAACAAGCAGGAATGCAATGCACGTGTTTTAAACCCAAATCGAAAATGATATTCGATGAAGCAAAAGAGATGACTTTCACTAATGCAAGATGCAAAAACAAAGCAAGTTCTTTTACCAAAATAATACAAAACCTTATGAATATCTTTAGAAGAAGAAAACAGCAGGTATGCTCCCTATATGAAAGCAAGTAAGAAAGAAAGAAACCCAAAATGGGTCCCACCGGGCGTGCCAAAATGTTTCACTCGGAATGTTTCGGCTTCTAGGAATAGAGTTGTTTCTATCCTTTCATTCCTTTTAGAAACAGATAGGGTTAGGGCTAGGAGGAATACCTGTTAAATGTCGAGATGGTGTGCGCGCACCGTGGAGAAAGATCAAGTTGATCGCGAAGAACTCCTTTTTGTCTCGAAGGACTACCTGCAAATAAGAACACAAGACCACAAGATTTGATTAAACAATAAATGAGGAAACTCGCCTGGGCCCAGAAATATAAAACTTCCTTTCGAAGGTGGTCGGCTTCCTCGCTAATATGAATTAACACAAATGACTCGCAAAATATCAATTAGATTACTTGGTTGAAACGGGTAGGAGAAGGCTGGTTTCTGGTTATAGTCAGGGTAACCGATACCGGTTTCTGGTAACCGACGTCTGTTGGGCCTAGGACCTTCTTAGCTATGGTGTTTGTAAAGGCTGGTTTATGGATGATATTAGGAAATGAGATGATGAGAGGTAAAAGAATGACAGTTAGATGCAATGGCACGTTGGGTAGTGGATTCAGAAACGGATTTAGGAGGACTGTGATTCAAAGAGCATAAGAAATGTTATAACAGAGGACATGCAAGATGTGACTTACTGGTTTTGACAAAGATGCAAGTTGATCTCCTTTGCTGCAAACGCTTCTGGTTTCTTCACTCGTCTCTGCTCGGTCAAGTGAAGATCTGGACTCTGTTTTTCTTCTCCCAATGATCTCTGTTGATTCAAAAATCATTCGACCCTTGATTTTGGTTCGGGGAGCCCATTTACAGGGAGCCGATGGCGGTTACGTAACCGACGGCGGTCGAGTAGGAACCGGCATCGGTAAGGAAAAAGTAGGCTATTTTTAGTAAAATAGCCCACCTTCCCTGCTTTTCTCCCGAGAGATCAGTTGCGGGCTTGGTCAAGTGGCTAGAAGGTCGGTTTTGGGTGCGAGTAAGGAGGCATTAGTTATGGATGTGAGTCTAGACCAAGTCATAGGTCTTAATTAGGTTAGTTTAGGGTTAGGGCTAGGTCATGATGAGGTGGCAAAATGAGGTGGCAGGTAAGGTGATGGTGGATTTATCAATTACAAGGTAATTAATAAATAATTGTGTAAGGTTTAGGTGATGAGGTTAAGTCATCACACTTGGAGAGAGGTTTCAATGTTGTCTCAATCACACTTTGGATGCCCTGAAACATCAACTTAGAAACTGATTTGCATCCGGGGTGCTTTGCTGATTTTCCACAACAAGACCTTCGTGAAGACTTGGGTCATCATGATGATATTGTGTTGCGGTTGACATATTACGAACACCCTTGATTTTAATCATCTAGATTTACATAAATTTGACTTGGTCACGCCTTACGCCTAGGAAGAGTTAGGGGTATGATCTAGTGTCGGGCCAACTCACGATGACTTTGGATAAATAGACACATGCACGATCGACTTAGGTCGATTGGGTATGTCTATGTATCCTTAGTTACCAAGAGCAGTCCTCCACACTAGACTATGTTGCTAACCTTGGCTAGGGTTAAACTTTGAACAAGTGGACTGATAGGAGTCAGTGAATACCATTCTAGATAACAAATGAAGTGGGGTGAAGGACGTATTTCGTTTGACGAGTATGTCGTCTAGGAATATAAACATGAACAGTATGTTTAAAAATCTTTGGCCAAAGTATCGCAAGTGTTGGTTGTGTTGTCCTATGTCACCTAGTTTAAGAAGCGGGATTTCAGATGAATATTGGTAACATATATTCAAATAGGCCTCTTAAACATAACACTTAATACCCCAAAAAGGGTAAGGGAACCAAGTATACACAATATACAAATCATTAAGTTAACATGAGAGATCGATATGATACCGAGTCATGGAATGAGAGATTGGTGTTTCACCGAGTCATTTATAGTTGCATATGGTTTTCTGTTATGAGATTGATTGGCTTAGAATGTGTGTTCTAAATTATGATTATTTAGAACAAAGAACATTATTCAAAAAAAAAAATCCCTTGTTTCTAAAGTCTTAAAATGGGAATGTTACAAACCTCATTGTCTATGTTGTTAGAGGTTTTTTATAATACACTTGTCACCCTAGGATTTTATCTAACACCCTATTTTTCCTATTAAAAAATTGGGGTGATTTTCATTGTTAGGTAGAATCTTGGCCTAGGGCATTGAGATTTCTTTAATCAATGTGTGTTAAGAATAGGCCTCGGGTATTTCCTTAACACCCATAATGCAAGCTTTAGAATAGAGTGTGAACATTCATCATAGCATAATGGGAAGTTGATTTTTGTTTTGGGTTTTACAAAGAATTCTAATAAACTCTTTTAAGTAATGACACACTCTACCACATTAGGTCTGACACGACATTCCTTGTTATTATAGTGCCAACCTATGTATGAAAAATGTTGCACATAGGAATACCAATAATATATAGAAGAACATTACCCTTTTATGAAATGATAGAACCAAATTACATTTCTCACGATAATTTGTCTTGTAACAATCTTGGATATAAACTTGGTTGGAAATCAACGCATAACTAGAGACAACAAGCTAATTATGATCCTACACCCTACCTTATTGTAATAAGGAACATTCATCTTCTCAACAATAATCTCGACAAATTATATGCCAACAAGTGTATTTTTGTTGAATGTTGTAGTTGCTAATGTATTTGTAGATGTGTATGCAAAATATTGAGGCATACACAAAACATGTGAAATGTATAACTAAATGACTCGAGAAAATGTGGTCTCATAAAATACATTTTTTCATTTATTTTAGTAACATCGAAACAAAATCACATGCCAATTTTGATTTTACATCCCTTTCGGCGAAATTTGCGACTCATGTGCAATTGCTAGTGATAACATATTACCACATAACAAAGACGACTTCTTAGAAAGCCAAAAAAAAACCATTAAAAATTTGATAATATTTATAAGAAAAATTAAATCCCAATCTAATTTAAGAAGATTATTAGCTAAAGGAAAAGAGACTCCAGCAATAACACTGAAGTTCTTGTCAGTATAGATTAAGCGACCGATTTCCTATATAAAAAGCCTCGAAGATTTTATTTTTAAATAAACAAAGAAAGAAAGAATCATCTATAAAATAGCTAATAACAAATTGTGAGTCCCTCCTACGGAATCATTTTTACAACTTTGTCCCTTGACATATAAAGTTAGAGGTCTAATAAATGTCATTCCCAACATTTACAAAGCATTGATCGAAAAATTGTTATTAATATTAAATGTAAATTTATTAATCATAAGATTTCATTTAATCCTCGCTACCCCAATTATTGGGGTTAATTTAGGAGTCCGTAAAGCAAAACACGTTGGTGTGGTACTAGTGAGAAATAATTACAATTTATGTGTAATTTTGGATAATGTTACACGTGGAGGGTGGAGCGGCGATTGATTACACGTGGTGACATTCAAATAGTTAGTCAAAAAGGGGTGTCAACGATTTCCCATGCCCATTCCGACAAGATATCCCCACGTGTTATCTCGGTTTGGAGCTGCTTTTGCCTCGTGGTTTCGGACTATTCTTTTTATGTAAACTAATTTCAAAGTGTCCCTATTAAAGATGCCCTTCACCACACCAAAGGCATCAACCTAAAGATATGTTTTAAGTAGTAAGTCTACGCCGGCAAGGTCTCTGACGGGAGTAGTGTACTTCTGTAGTTTTTTTCATGAATATTCACATATGTACCTCATATTAAGATAAATATCTCATATTAAAATAGATATTATAATATTACATTGTAGTTAATAATTTAGGGCTAAACGTCATCCAAATTCTCAAGTAAATTATCGAAACATTCGTTATAACTAAGAGAGATCCAATTCGTCACAAAAAGTTAGTGTAAGTGTTTCAAAAATGCAACATAAAATAACATCCCATGATTATTTAAAATGTTATTTTTACATCGAAAGATTGTTGTAAGTACATGGATAAAAAAATAAAATTTCCAAACCGATATGTTATTTCTAGTTTTCATGTAATGGTTTGTTTTTCACGTTATAGTCAAGTCACAAGTGCTAACATATATGCAACAAAGAATGACATGAGGATACAATCCTAAACATCTATGAATTTTTTTAAAATATTATAGTCAAGTCCTCCAAAATATTTTAACTTACTTCATTCTCGTTGGTTAACAAAGGAAACAAAGTGGTTGCATGAGGTAATGTGCCATAAACAACCGCTTTACGACCAAACTATAATGTGCCATTGTAAGGCATTACTAGGAAAACCGGTGGGCGGAAATAAACATGTGGCCCTTGACATGGCCAAATGGGAAAGGTTATAAATAACCAAGCCTTGGAGTAAGTCCAACCTTGTCAACTCGCATGCGTTAGGAGTACTATATGATGTCACATGGAACAAGAATTTGTTTTGTAAAAAGTCTCATTGTTTCCTTTGTTGAGATTTTAATGTATTTATTAGGTCAGAAATTTCATTTGAGAACAGTTTATAGGGACACATATTACAAGTGCAACAAGAAGCAAATGGATATGGCACCCGAAACCAAATCCACAAGTAAAGAAAACTCTGAATATTGTGGCTTTTGTATCATTCATTGTTCCAAACCATAATCACCAAGATATTTTGGTTTACGAAGGGGGCCCTGACCTGTACCCACATCTCTTGTTGATCGTATTTAAACCTTATGCAAATACTCTTGTGCACTATTTCAAAATGATGTTGTTATAAATGTATCTTTTCTGTGACTACACGTGACCATGTTCCAAGCATAGCCATCCAAATGACTCTTTACCAAATAACACATACTTGTACTTATTAAGTAATGGGAAATGAGAACTGGCTATGTAATAGGTGTAGAGAAATCGTTATACATACTTGTACTGAGAAGTTGTGTTCTTTTTATTAAGCAGGGGCCTTCTCAAGTTGATAGCTCGTCTAAATTTGGAAAATCATCTAGCCATTGTTGAGGCTCAACCGTGGCTCGGGTTATTTCAAAGAAAGCGCATGACTGATTATAGAGTTTGACATTCCCGACATGGAGTTATTTTCGAGATAAAGATGGGTATGTGGAAAAAAATTGGTGACTAAAAAAATCTAAAAATTTACAACTAGAGACAGACAAGCTCACAAGGTTAATGGAGGTCAATCTATTACTTAATCATATGACCATCCACTATTTGATGGCATAGTGTATGTTTGTAGTCACAAAATCACACACTTTAGACATTATTTAGCCCCGATATCATACTACTATTCATATGGTTTTTGAGTGAAGAAAGTACTAATTGACCCATGTCTTTTGGCCATTTTACTTTGATTTCATGTCATCACTACCGACCTTCAACACATACTTGCCCAAAGTATGTTTTGTTGTTTAGCGTCGCTTTACCTTTGAATGGGGTGTCCACCTAATATGAGGCGACCTGACACCCTGGTCCCATTTGGGGTGCCCTTATCCTTTCTACAATTTTCCGTCACTTTTTGGGCACTTTCTAGTAGTTTGATCTTCTCATCTATTTAGTGGTTAGCCTTTTCAAGGTTAATTACGAAATTAGAACAAGAGAACCATATAAATATAAAGTTATGAGACCATAATGACAGGACCAAGCACTAAGCACTACTATCATCACCTAAGGTTACATCCACCAAATGCTCCATTTGCATCCATCTAGCTCCATCACAAGGCACAAAGTTAGTTTATCTCGCATCACACTTTGTATAGGAGGGAAGTTTATTCTATTACATTTTCTACACTTAGTTATTGCTCGCTACTTTCACAAAGTGCGACTGGCACAAGAGCATCTAAGGCATGATTTCACACACACACACACACACACACACACACACACACACACACACACAGAACTACATCGGGTCTGAGATGTAGTGCAACGCCGATTAGTAAGTCTGTCATTGTGGAAGGTGAGGATAGTCCAACCCCTTCATATGCATCTTTTTTTTTAGGGGTTTGATGCGCATCTTGTGGTTTTATAGGTCTCATCTTCATTTCTGATTTCCAGCGACATACTACGTAGTCCAGGGAAGCTAGTGCAATAGGAAGTGAAGGCAGGAAACCATCAAGTGATACCTCAGAGGAAGGTTACAGAGCTTTTCAAGGACTAGGGCACCCATTTCTCATGGTAGGGCACCCACATGTGCCCCGTACCTATCCGGCATCCCAGTCACTTAGATTTCCTTGATCTATACTTTTCGACTTCGGCATAGTAGTTTCCTCCTCTCGTTTCTCCGGCCATCCCCGCACATAATCCAAAGCAAGCTCGTCGAATCAACTGAGTTCTTTCTAACTCTCTTTTCACTTTAGGGTTTTCACATATCTACTTTCTTAGTTTCTTGGGTCATTTTCTTTATACATTCATTTGTTATTTATTGTTGTTCCTAGTTTAGATTAACTACCATTCTATCCCCATTTTTAGTTAATCATTTTGGTGAACCCGACATATCCAACCCTTTCTTCTGATCATGTCTTCACCTTATCAAGTCATGACTCAATCATCTTATCCTACTTTTGTGCCTACTAAGGTTTTTGGTATAGTGACTATTGCTTGTCTGATTTTATGTGTGTGCATACTCAACATCCTCCTCACTTTGTTACGCCTAGGGCTGATCCATCTATTAATGTAGTTACTACTCGTCGTACTCATCCTAATCCACCTACTGGCTCCACGCGCTTCTATCCCTCCACCCATTTCTTCGGCAACTCCTCCTACTATGCTTCTAAGGGCTATGACATTATTGAGCAACTTAAAAATACGCTCACCAAGATTTCTCTTTACGACTTATTACGTAATGCACCAGACTTTCATAACACATTAGAAGTTTCCTTCGTGTTATTCATATTGAAAGTGATAATTCATGGTGGCCTTTACACATCTCATATAGTCTCTTTGTAATTTTCCACATGTCATATCTTTCACTAACGAGGATCTATCACCTTTTTCTAAAAGCAATCCATGTGCACCTTTGCTCATTACTGTCATCGTTAGCACCACTTGTATTAAATGAGTACTTATTGATAATGGATCAGCCATCAACTTATGTGCTTATTCTCTTTTAAAGCACTAAGTATTAGTGATACTCTTATTTCTAGGTATAGTACTTATTGATAATGGATCAGCCATCAACTTATGTGCTTATTCTCTTCTAAAGCAGCTAGGTATTAGTGATACTCTTATTTCTAGGAATTCTACTATCATCCGAGGCTATGACTCTACCACTCATACATGTTTAGGAACTATTTCATTACATATCCAAGTTGGGCCTAAGACTATTCTCACTGATTTCTATGTTATAGATGCCTTGTTTCAATTCAATATCTTGTTAGGTAGACCTTGGATTCATATAATGCAAGTAGTTCCATCTACTATTCACCAATGTGTCAAATTTTTACATGATGGCTATGAACATACTATCACCACAGATCCAGAGCCATTAAAATATTGTCGCATAGACCCTATTATTGTTATGCACATTCCACCTTCGCAATGTATTCCATATAGTAGCCTTGACACATATGATATTAGTCGAGTCTAGTGCTTTATTACCTTCTTCTTTTGTTATGGATACTTTGGTTGTTTCTACTCATACTATGGCAATCATCTCACCCACCATACCCGCTCCAATGACCACTTCTTCTAATCTATTGAGGCATCTTCAATTACTCCCCCTACTGTAGCTCCTAATAATATACTCGACAAAAGTAATACAACACCGAATGCCCACATAGACAATTTCTAGGACTTTGATGATGAAGTTAATGTTATCGAACTCACTAATGACACATTAGGACAACTTAACTTTACTCCTATAGATGTAGAAAAATCTTATTTTGAATAAACCTTTGTGGTCGATGGCCCAGGTGAATATAACTTCAAGACCCCTCCCTCTACTAATGTTATGGTACTATATCGGGGTTTGTAAACAATATAAACATTATTTCATCTTCTCCTCCATGGGTTGCAACTTCGTTGCCTCCTTTTACATGCACATTATTTATCAACTGGTCCTTTTGGCAGCACATCCCAATTAACTCTACTTGCTTAGATACTATTTGTACACGTGATAGATTGGTTAGGTTAGGCATGACACTTAATGACATCTTACCACATATTCATTCACCACATCTTTATCATGGTTATTTTCACATTACGGCCGCTTATGGCTTGTGCGTTTTTCATTTGACGGTCTTTTTTGCACATACCCCTCGTGATATTCCACTCACACTTGGACAGTCCTAGCTTGACTATATTGGGATTACAATTGATGTTAACCATTCTTTGCTTACCTTTCCTATGCCTTTTGGCAATATCTCTATTCCTAATGACTCTTCTCTCGCTTACACTCTGAATATCTCTCATTGGCATGCTCACAGTTGTCCACTAATAGCCTTTACTGATGAGGAATATGCAATGAATGTGTACACACTATGCCGTAATGGGTCTTTATACAACCCTCCTCACTCTATAGCTTATCATGTTTCTGATGTTTCTCTAGTAGGTTTCGACCACGATAACGATGATCTCCTTGATAGTAGCACATAGTCACCTTCTCTATCATACACTTGGGGGCATAAATCTAACACCAAGGAAAGTTTTAGTTGTGAATATTCGTAGTTTGGAGAATAGTGGAATTCTAGGAATTTGATTTTGGTGAATTTTATAGCAATGGAAATACCCATGTTTCACCAAAAATCCCATAAACAATCATTTGTCCCATCTGAATTGCTAAGGAATTTCCAATCCCAATGTATATTTTTATATTAAATAACCATGTGATCATTGCGCTAGGATTTGAAAACATTAATGTTTCACCAAGAAATCGATGCATCGGGATTTGAAAACATTAATGTTTCACCAAGAAATCAATGCACCGAGATTTGAAAACATTAATGTTTCACCAAGAAATCAACATGTCGATTTGAAAACATTAATGTTTCACCAAGAAATCTATGGAACCTTATTTGGCGAAGAAAACATTCCCGATATATACACAGAGGTGATGTTTTCCCACAATTTTCCAAGTTACATATTTGCAAAGTAGTAGAAAGGGATTTAGCGAATCAACATATTGTAATTTTCTTACAAAATTTTAAATAAATCTAGGTCTTACTAGGGGCCCAAAATAGTGCATTGCAGTTTACATCCTAGAAGCACTTACTGTAAGTGAGTCCTCATTCTATTTAATACTTGTTTTCTTTCATGTCGCATTGCTTTATCTATGATTTCACCTTTGTAAGTTATTACAAAGTGTAAACATCCTCATCCTCATAACCACTATGATTTTTTATGTCATCTAGAATAGTCCTCTACTTGCAGAGAATCATAACTAGTTTTCCTATCTTAGATACATCTAGATTCTACGTAATATATATATATATATATATATATATATATATATATATATATATATCCACAAGTTCTTGCTTTGTATATTCTTTGCTTTATTAGTATACCTTCTTTGAATTTTTTTTTTAATGTTCTCTCTTCTACATTATATATGTATATATATACTACGGTTTCACTTTCCATATATTCCACGACCAATATCGTGCCTATTTATCATTGTTCACTAACACTTTGCTTCGTCCACATGTGACCCAAAGGATATATAAAATGTGGTACATTCCGCAGGTTTCACGTTCACTGGGGGAATTTCCTTGGGAGGCTGACGAAATGACGATGCGTGGCATTGACCTCCCAAGAGCTGGGAGTCGGGACCCACTCCAAACCCGAAAACATATCAACTACGGCTCATTCCGCAGGGTTCACGTCTATTGGGAGGATTTTTTTGGGAATGGGAGGTTAATGTTATGATGAAAAACAATTATGCACAAAATAGAGACCATACAGAGATGTCCAAAATGAAAAATTCAAGAAATGCAAAAGGGAAAAAAGTTACAACAATGAACCAAAAACTAGATAATTAGCATTTGGAAAAACAAAAGACAGAAAATAGCAGTTGTGGGAAAAGTACAAACATCTTGTCACAAGCATGCTTCTTGTTACCACCATTTTCCTCACTGTAATGTACTTCAAAAAATTTAAACCACTTGAACATAATGTATTGAATGTACTCCAAGCATGGATTTCCTTCAATAATCTGAGGAGCACAAAATGCTTTCTTTATCTTCACATTCACTTCTAGCACTTCCTGTGAAAATAATTGTGTTATAAATCCATCAGAAACTGTATAGTAATACTAATTCGCTTTTATTAATGTTGAGGCAAAGTTGGAATCTATCTCTCCACAACAAGAATTTTCCAAAAATAATGTAGGGGTTTACACCACCTCTTCTTCCTCCATGAATATTGTAGAAGTGGGATCACTCTTCAACATCTTTTCTTGTCCTTTTTGTAGTCTAGACAACATGTCTATAATATTTAATATAAAGGAAAAACATCAACATCCGGGGATATTTTTAATTCCTATATCCTTCAAGTTTCTTGAACTCATTCTCCAAGTAGGAATGCAACAACATACAAAGAATACCCTTATCATGATTGTATCATATGTGAAACATCATATCAAAGCATTCAATCTTCTCTTAAGAATAATGATACTTTAGCTAGCTTTGACACATTAACATTTCATTGTCAAGCCAAAGAACCACTGCATACATTCTCAACGTTGAATTCATAGTCTCATACCACAATGAGTCATAGATGGAAGACCATATATTTTGTCTCAGCTCCTTTGAAATTATGAACACTCTTGGTAATTGGATTATGACAGACCTCATACCTCTATGAATCAATAATTTCTTCATGAGCAAATGCACACCTTATTTGGCTTGATGAAAACATTTAGAACCTCTATACAACAGGACAAACCTCTATACATTATGACAGAGCTCGGTCATCAAGACTCCTTCATTAATCAACTAAAGAAAGATCATACCTTGGATGAATCAATGAACTCAAAGTCCTTCATGAGCAGATACATACTATACTTTGATTTCAAACTGAGCACAGACCTTGAGATCACCTATTTCATGTTTGATTAGCTACAACAAAGACTTCTTATCACTAGAGTGTCTTATCATTAGAGTGTCTTTGGCTTCTCAAAAATCATTTAAATTTCTTTTTCTCTTCTCAACCCTCTTATGTATCTTTATTTTGCTTGATATTCTCTAATTATGACTGTAGTAATGTTTTTATTCCTTCCAACTAAGTTATATGAGAGATAGCTAAAAATATCACCTCATCCTTTCACTTTGTTCTATATCAATTTTTTCTTTCAAAAGAGTCAAACCTTGTGATTTTTGTACTAAAACATGTAGATCAGACCAATACATATCAAGTGCATTAAAATTGAATAAATGGTAGGCAATCCTTATCCAATTTTATGTAACATGTCAATCAAGCAACCATGAAAAATTATGGAAAAACTTTTGTAATTTCTTCTTATACTATGTAACGACCCAGAAATTTCACACACAAACAACACAGAAAAATACAGGATAATTTATTTTTGACGCAAACACGACACGACATGCCACCACCGAGGTCACAACTAACTCCGTGGATAACTCAATACAAGGATGACCACAAAGGTAGCACGGAAAATTTCACACCCACCAAGGATGGTTCACTTTTCTATTTGACAAAACAACATAAGAAACCACCACATAACACACCTACAGATAGGGCAAGCCACAATGAGGAAATTATTGATGGTTATTTATTTTTATGTAACCTCTTTCGATCCTTAACTTCAGTTTGCTAAGACTCTAGATATGATTTGTACAATGCTTCTTACAATGCTAAGTTCTTACTTTTACTTTGAAGAGAAATTTGTTCTAATTCTTCTCTATTATGGCCTTTATTTGCTTAATTCATTTATCAAGAAAAAGGAGTATTTAAATTCCACAAGGCCATCTGTTCACCACTAACGCTACTAAGACTCGTTCTTGCCCACAAGACAACATGGTTTTAAGTTCAACACACTTAAGAGAAGAAATACAAGGTGCCTTGGAAAAAGGTTAGAGGGAGAAGGTCGAGATGAAAACATCTTTAGGACCTCATTAGTTATTGCCAGTATTTAATTGAAGCTAGAGCTCTTAACCAGAATTATCAACGATTTTACTTAGGCTTCGCTAAATGAGTATTACCAAAGAGAACAATTTACTTTCCAAATGGCGGTGAGAAAGATTGTGAGATCTCCAATTTGTTTTCTCTGGCTTATTAAATCTTATCATCTTCTAACAACTAACAGTTCATTTCACCTTAGGGTCATTTTACAAATTTCACCATAAAAGGAATAATGTTCACTAGAGGAGCTAGGGTTATCATGTTATATAATTTTACTTGCAATGATAGTCTCGCCTTTGCTTACTTAAAGAATTCCTTGCTCTCAAGCTGGTAACCTCTACGTTAATTTATTTGAATATAACTTTTAGTTCAACTTTTATAAGTATTAAACAACCCACGTTATTTTACTTATGTCGCATTATTACTAAGTCATAGCAAGATTTACTCAACATTTATTTTCAAGGGTAAAGTTTAATAACACTCATTCACCAGAACAAAACAAGGTTACATCCACACTTAAAATACCGATAATCCAACAAAGTCACTCAACAACAGTAACCAAATTTTCTTATAATTTCAATGATAGTCAAACAATACAAGGTTTCCAAAGTTCAGATGACAAAGTCCACAATACATTATACTAAGACATTGATCCTCTTCTAAACTTTCCACTGGACGTTATCAATAGTTGAACAACGTAAGAAGGTTTCGAGCAAAAGAACCTCTCAACTGAGGTTGATGACAAAAAATATACTAGTCTATCCCTCATCTACTCGCAAAATCCATCTGCAACAAATTTTCTACAAGAGTCAGTTCGTGAGAACTGAGCAAGATAAGGCTACACCAAAACCACCATAACTGTTATCTATCAATACCATGAAAGGAAGCACTTTATTGCAAGAATTTGGGTCAAACCTCTAAATACTATCAACACTTCAAGTTATAGTAAGTTTCCACCATGCCAATCAAGGAAAAAGACTATATACTTCAGTTAGGAGTAAAAACAACGAAAGTATAACAATCGAAAAAGAATGGCCCTTGGCCCTATAAGGAGAAATAACCAATCTAACAAAACATGATTCCCATCAAGTAAATAATTAAATAACAATCACAAGATTGCGATTTGATATATAGTACCAACCATCTAGAATTTTATCAAAGGTACCAAATGCATAGGCTATAATATTATATTTCTAGAAGAACAAGAGTTGATCGACCCAAGAAAAGGGAAACCACGGTTTTCAAGAATTAACACAAAAAGCCATGTATAAATGAGTTTCAAACCTGAAATCACATAGAGTATCCACACAACATAAGTTTCGAAGCAAGGGCACAGTAAACTAGTTTGGCCACTAACTCCAAGAGATTTCCCAATCATTCAAGAAGGCCAATGCCTTGTGGGCTAGTAGCAAAACACGCGAGAGAAGAAGGGGTTCCGTCAAACAAGCGTATACGAAAATGTCTTCAACAAATTTTATAACCCTAAAGATTTACAAACCTCCACATCAATTTTAAAGTTTGGTTAATTTAAGATAATTTTCCTATTTCCCAAAACAATAATATTTTTAAAGCAACCCTTGGTAACACAGTCAAATGTCACACATAGACACAAACATAAATATCTAAGTGACATTAATAAAACAAAACCTTCCACTATGAATCCATAAGACTATCAAATGCACGATGAATTTTCCCGAAGATTAATAACGTTTAAGGCAATTTTCCATCACAAAATATTAAGGTAAATTACGTGCATGGAAAACGACCAATATTAATTAATAGCATTAAAATTATAAAAGAGAAAGAATGCAAGTTAGGAAAAATAGAAAGAAACGCCATTAACAATAATTCTGAGAGAGGGATTAGACCATAACTATCCTAGTGTGAACGAGGTACTGGATTCACACGATAGAAACCTCGAGCTTAGCAGATCCGAAAAGCTAATTATGGTTCAAGTGGATAGGGGTGGTTAAGGTACTTCGAGGATGGCCTTAAATGCCTAGGAACAAGTTGAAAGATAATATGGGAGTCTAAGCACGTGAGATTTGATGCGTAATTGCATGCAAACCTTTCATTTTAAAAGTTTTAATACCGACGACCCAACCCGGATAGCCCAAGCGGTGATCACTCCAATTCTACAATCTGTCTTTCTGATGTCAAGAAGATTATCGAAGGTAACAACATAATACTGGTAACAACATAATAATATAAAACTCAATCGTAGAGAAGAAGATATACGTAAAACGAAAGGATGAAGGTCGAACAATCAAGCAAGAAAACATAACACCCAGAGACGACGGTACATACGTGTTTCTCACTAACACACTGATAGCGATAAAGGTGAAAACAAGAAATAGAACAAGCAGAAAGGAGAGGTCTCCTAGTAAGACGTCCATTGACAAATTTATACAAGGAAAAAGGTGGTTCGGTTTCACGATAAAATAAATATAGCAACAGTAGAAAAGTGTAGAGTTATCTTGCCTATTTTCTCCAGCTTCAACAGGGTGCCCTTCAATGCCACGTCTCCGCCAATCCCAACGTGCCCTTCGACTTCGCCATCCATTTCAACTTCAACTTCAACGACTGCACAGTTACTTGAAGCTTCCTCGGCATGGTAATCTCCTCCACCTGCTGGACTGGGGTCTCCATCGTTGCTACAAGTGTCCACACAAGAAGGGGTTTCAGGTCTCGAACCTTGGATGGACGCTGCTAACTTTGTGCACGGTTTGTTTCAGTGTCCGTGTTTCCTTGAGCGAGCAGAAGGGTTTCAGTCGTGTAAACCTAGGGCGATGAGATAAGGCGTTGGAGTCGCATAGGCAAAAGAAGTTGCAGTGTAGATAAACCCCAGGAAGAGCCACGAGTTTCCAACAGGTGACCTTCCCCACGCCCCCTTTTTCTCCATTTTCAAAACGCCCATCCTCCACTCTCCTCCACGCTGGAACAGGTCAGGAGCAGCAGCAATGGAGGGGGTTTCTAACCTGCACAACGCACTGCTTGGAAGATCCCATGCACAACCACAGTCCACACAAAGAAAACTCCTTCCACGCTCACCCACGCGGCCAGGGCAGGAAAAAGGAAGGCGTCCAGGATCTGCGCACCAGCATAAGGCGTGAGGAGGCTTCATTGCGGCCAGGGAAGACAAAAAAAAGCGCCCAGGATCTGCGCACCAGTAAACAACCACACAACAAAGGAAACTTGCAATAAACTCACAAATGTGAGCTTCCCCTTGGGCGCGCGACCCCCAAAACCACTGAGCATGCAGATCCCCAAAAAAGGCGTGGCTAGCAAGCCATAACAGCTCATGAAGACAAAACACAGTAAAAACCCAATAAGATTTCACTCACGCTTCCCCAGATCCCAGGGAAGGTCCAACACATTTTTCCCCCTCCAGTAAGGCGCAGAAATGGCAGGTAGTTACTTCCTCATGCGGCCATTTTCAAAACTAAAGTGAAATCCTTCCAAATCATACGCCAGGTTGGACAATAATAAACAACACGGTTTACCAAAAAAAAATGTCTGTTTTGGAGAGAGATCTATGTGATACACAGATCCAATATTCCTTCCCATACGAGCACGCCTTTTAAGATTCCACGAACCTAAACCATATTTAATTAGTTTAAATGTCGAGCAGAATAAAGCTTCATCCTCATTTCTCTGCATTATTTTATGTAATCGCTTTGCTTCAAGACATCCGGTAGTTAGATCTGATCTGAAATAAATAAAAGCATACGAATAGTATTATATAACGCCTTAAGCGTAAATAACCATGTATAGTTTTAGGTCAGAATGAAAGAAGCCCTCTCCTAATTCGGTATTAACACCTCCAAGGGCACTTAACGCGATAGAAACAAGGAATAAATAATGGATCCACAATATCCCTTTTAAAAGACATCCATTTTATAAACATGTTGTACACGGTATCTCTGAGAACCGAAAAGTGAAGCGAAGAGCAAGGAGGGGAGCTGGGTTATGGCGGGAGCAACGTGGCAGGTTGGTGGTCAAATTCACCACTAACCTGATAATTATCTAACTTGGCATACATGGACCAATTTTATCACAAGGGGAAAAGAAGAGAAAGCGGTTGAAGGCATTTACCCAAACATTTACAAAGCATACCAGGGCGCCTAGACGGCCAAGGATAAAAACTTGAACCTTAAACAAGACATTACGTCCTTGACGATGACACCACCCAAGAACCAGCTTCCCTTGCACGAATCGAGGCTCGATCCGTGAGGCGACCAAACTAAAACAATAAAATCGCTTATCAAAAATTAACAACAAGGTTGGTGACAAATCGACGATCAGAAAGCGAGGATAACGTCGATCGATAAATAAAAATATTATTATTATTATTACCACTTATTAATACTTATTAATCGTACTAACAAGAGCCAACTTGCGAGCTCGATAAATCGAGCACAGTTTTCCTTTAATAGGAGGAAAACGAAATGGATGAGGCGGGGACACCCACAGTAAACATCGACACGACGCGAGAAGACAAGACAGAGTGGGAGAATTCCAGTCATTTTTGTGACAAGGGCGAAGCCAACGAGAGATCAACAGGAGCACCACGACGTTAAATGCTTAGCGACATGGTCGTTGGAGAACGGGGCATTACATAGTAATGTAAAACTCTTGCAAAAAGTACTAAATGTTAAGTGAAACATTTTATATAGCCCATGTCAAAAATCACTTAAAATAATTCAAATCTCTTTGAAGAATTCCATTGGGATTAGTTACATTTTTTCTCCTTAAATTTCTTATTTTTACATCTAAACTTCTTCTAGGTTTCCATGATGACTCTTCTTTTAATTTATTATTTCGTATTTTTCTATTTCTTGTAAGATGCAATGTTGATTGACATCCATTACATGATATCCATTACAACAATTTTGTGCATTTTCTATCAATTGACATCCATTACATGATACATCTTGAGATGCACTATCTAGTGTTTTGAGAACATGATATATGGATATTGAAATCACTTCTTTGTAATCAATGTTAACATTAGCAATCAATCAATGAGAGTGCCTTTGAGATGCTTCATGATGAATTTATTTCTTTTTTTTTCTTTCTACCTAAATCAATTCATCTAAATGCATTTACATGCGTAATATTTTTCTTTATACATATTTCTCATGTTGAGATGTTTGTGCACATATCAATATCATTTAGTCTAACATGTTGTATATTTTTTTCTTTCAATTCTAGGATTCATTGATTCAAAAAATGACACCTAAAAAGGGAAGCTCAGCCTCGGGAAAAAATGTTATTCCAACCCTTCACAGTAGCAAATACTAGCATTCGAAAAATAACATCTTATTTTGAGAAACCATATAAGGAAACCCATCCTTCTCTAGCAGGACCACCACAATCAAGGGATAATGATTACATTCAAAATGAAACTCGAATGAGAATATGTTCATTTTTTATTTGCTTGATGTTTTCAATGACAACAATAATGAAATTCCTACCCTTGAATACATTCCATTGAATGATATTGAGTTTGACATTGTACCACTTTATGACCAATTGAATGTAGATGACACTACATCACTGCCAAAGTGCTTAAGAGAATTTTGGAGGTGAAACTTCGCTTGGGAAGGTGGAAATCAATGAAGAATAAATTCCACCAAGGCAAATACTATTTAAAATGAGAATAAATTTGAACCTCCCAAAGAATGAAAATGTACAATCTGTATTTGGAAATTGGGCAGGGACAAGACAATATAACTTAAGTTGGATAATATTGAGAAGCATGTAGGAAAGATATATGAAAAGATAATTGTAGATGGCGTTGAGAAGAATGTTGCTAGATGGAAAAATATGAATGGTTTTTTACATATTAGGTATGAAAAATAATTTGAAGAACACAAGAGAAATGAAAGAATAGTTGTAATGAATGGAGGGACAATTACCTCTCAATTCAACAAGATCATTCAAAACAGTCTTTTGGGTAAAACAATTCAGCTAGCTACTGATTTTTTTCATATTTTGAAAAGAGATCGTCCTATAAAAAATTCTGAACAAAATAAGATGTATTTCCTTGGTGTCCCACACTTTCCTCATTCTCATTGGTAAAAAATTAGTGGTTAAGATTGGGAAAAATGCCTAGCTATGGTTGAGAAAGAACACTTGAAAGAGAAACTGAAGTCTGTAGGATATATATATATTTGTCTATTGCTTGAGGTTACAACAGTAGATAATACTTTGCTTGGGTCTATATGCATGTGTATATTGTTGAGAATTATGTGAGAAAACCTCACTTACTTTCCATTCACAAGATGAGAGAGAACTCCAATGTTGAAAACCTTTGTGAGTTGGTGATAAAAAGTTTGAAGGAGATCAATGACATGGATGATGTTGCAATTACATCAAAGTTGGTATGTGTCGGGGTAGATGGGGCATCTGTAATGCAAGGTCATCGTAATGGCCTATGTGTAAGACTCCAAACATCTCATTTCCCTTATATGATTGTCATTCATTGTATGGCTCATATAATGACCTATCTTACAGAATAGTTGGAAAATTTAAAACTGTAGCAAAAGTTGAAGACCTTATTTAAGAGGTGCATGCTTATTTCTGTCATATTCCTAAAGGTTCATGTAAATCCAAATATTTGCAGAAGGAATAACAAATGGGCATAAAATGTTAAAATATGTCGACACTAGGTGGATCTCATTGTACCAACCGGTTTCGTAGGGTGTACAAAGAGTATCAATCCTTATTAGGAGTGATGTGGCAGAATCGCATGGAAGTGGACAAGGCCCAAGATTTGATACATCATTTGACTGATATAGATTCATTGTTGATGTTGTGTGGTCTCCTTCCCATGTTGGAAGAAATGCATCATTTAATTAAACAAGCACAAGAAAGAACTATCTATATTGTTGATTTTTCTAGTTTGAGGAAACGAGTTTGTATGACAATAGAATATTTGTATCTCAATGAAACTACTTTTACAAGTCCAAAGTTTGATGGTTGGAATGATTTGATAAAGATTGGAAATGCAAGTAGCTTTCTGAAGCTCAACTTGTTTGGGGAAGTATGTGCTTCTGTACATGGATATGAGATACCAATGTACATGTTTAAAGTAGTAGTCGGTAAGGTTGAGGAGGTAAAAGTCACAGGGTTGTTGTTTGATAACATTGTATCATCAACAAGGGCGAGGTTAAGAGAAATTTTAGTGTCCCTACTAGAAGAAATAAGGGAGCAATTTAGAAGGGATGTTTTACTTGAAGCAATGGCTATAGTAAATTTGACCTTTTGGAATCCTGTCCAAAATGAAAGACATATGCAGGAAGACTACTTCAAGAGGTTGACTACATTGATTCAACATTTTTGTAAGCTTGTTGATATCAATGGAATGAATATTCTATGTATTTTAAGCAAGGACAATTTGATTGCTCAATCTCATGAATTCTCCACTACAATGATTCAGCAATTCAAAGATTTGGATAATCCCTTAGAGTGTGGAGCAATAACCCGACTATGGAAAAAGAGTTGGGGTGAGTACTATTTCTGACAAACCATGTCCAAGTTTTTCTCATTGGCTGATCTATGTCAAACAATGATTTTGGGTTCAGTTGAAGATGAGATAATTTTCAGTGCCTTGGCCTTTATAAATTCAAAATTGTGAAACAAGCTTGACAAAAATTTGGAAAATTGTTTGAGAATTTATACATCATGGTACAAAGTGGATAACTTTCCCTATGACAGGGCTCGGCAGTATGGAAGTTGATTACTGAAAGGAGAGGGGCTGAAAACAATGGCACAAATACAACAGATGACCCTATTGTAGTAGTTGACTATCAAGAAAGAGAGATTCAGTCTCAGAGATCTAGTGAATCAAATGATAGAGATGATCCAGGTCCATCAAGTTGGAAGCTTCCATTGGTGGATATCCCATGATATAGATGTTCATATAATAATTAATATATTCAAATATTCAGTACATTTTTCTGAATCTCAAACAAGGATTAGCGCCCACCAAAATTACATGTGCCTAAAGGTAATCATATTGATTCCATTTCTATTTTAATTACAGAAACATTACAAAGTCCTATTTTAATAAGTATTTAATATATTTCACATACAATGTTGTTGATCTCTTTTATAAAAAAGCATACACTGTGGTTGGTTGGCTATTAAATCATTATGAATTTATATTTTTATATACTTTAGGAATATAATAGTTGTTGTGCTTAATTCTTAGATAAAATAAGTGGATTTTCTTGAATCATTACTGAAATGAAAATTTAAAAATAACACTATTCCTCATTCAACTTGCTTGAAACATGCCTTGTATGAAAAAATTGAAGATTGTCATTGCAACAAATGGAACAATTTTCAAAATTAAATTACCCTTAATTATGTTAGGATCTAAATACACTAAAGAGTAAATCCATGCACATATATATAACTTGTGCACCTCTTTGTAAAATTTTGCTTCAACCACAAACAACCTAAATATCACATGTTTATTAATACAATAAACATAAAGATAACTCTAGTCTATTAATAAGACAATTTACTATTTTTATCCATGACCATGATTTCCTCCCAAATAATAGAAACAAAAAACCAAATTGCCACTTCAACTTGGAATCAGGCTCCACAACTTTAACAAATTATATCATCTTTTGTAACATGCTCCACTCTTCATCTGTTGGAATTACAATTTGTTGTAAATTAGAGTGACTGACATGTAAATTTGTTAGTAATTCATAACTGATAGTGGAGATTTCCTTTATTGTTGAATGCAAACTTACTTGACAAGGTTATCAATGGTTTAATAGAGTCAAAAAAATTGTCTCATCTAGCTTCTCAGGAATTTAGTCCTTCTCTTGAGTCATTTTTTCTTTCATCTTCTTATGGAATGCATCCTTCGTAATGAATTGGCGTGTTTTGTCAAAAGGCTTTGGAAAACCAAGATTTGTGAACTCTTGTACCTTTCCATACAGCTCATGTAACATTCTTTAACACTTATTCAACAATTCTTGTGCTTCGCCCAACATCACACACTTCCAAATGATAGATGATACCTTTATTGAGGCATCAAATCGGTTTTGAATTCCTCTAGATGCCAATTATGTGTCACTAAATTTGTAGATAGCTTCTAAATTTTTCTTTGTTGTATCCTCTCTTAAATCTATCACTTTTCTACTACCTGTTACTTATTCACAGAGCTTATCATAGATTCTCTATAGATCAGTCATGAATTCATAAAATCTAATCAAATAATAAATTTTTGGTTTATTTTCCCCAAACATTATCCGTCATATTAATCAATGCCTTTTTATGAAATCCAAAAAGTTTGATGTTAGAAGGCTCTATTTCATTTTTGCTTTCACCAATTCCCGCGCAATATTTCATTTTTTTTTCTCATCATCTAGGCTCTGTTCCCATTTTTGACCATTTCTTTCTCTTCCTTCACACCTCTTTTCAATTCTCCCAATGTTTTTGTAATCTACTATTTTTACTCGTTGTTTCCTATAACTATTTCTTCACATCTTCTAGTTCTACCTGTGCATGTTCATTCATAGCAACTACATTCATAGAGGTAGATGATTTTATCTTCCTCTCCAACTCACCTGTCTTATTAACTGTTGCTTTTCCTTTTTCTTTCTCATTTTCCAAGTCTTCCTCTAACTTTTGAATATTATTATTCAACTTATTGTTCTCCCTCTCTTGCCTTTAGTAATGTTGTGTAAACCACATCATTGTTCCTTTTTGATACATTAATTTTGTCAAAAGGTTTCATTTCCTTAAGATCCATTTGAAGGGAGGTCACATCGTAGTTAGTGGGAAGCATTTCATTATCTAGGTTTTATAACTTTGGGCACAACATACATGTATTCCAGGGTATCGTATGTAGGTTATATGTAGGAAATACCCTCATTGTGGTTGGATTTGAAGTTCCAGTAGCCTGTAGAATTTTGCTTCTTGTTTCTTTTATCTCTTTCTGATTTATTAGCAAACTCAACTCGGTAATCAAAACCTGAGGTGTTCGTAGGAGTGAATTGTTCCACCTTGAATGGAGAAGGAGTAATTTAAATTTAGGGGAAAATTCCTTGTGGAATGGTAGTTTGTTCGGGGTGACAAGGTGGCACCGCATTCTATAAATAGTTTCCTTGAGCCAAGAGTAACTATACATGTGTCTGCCTTTGTCTTCTACCTCTTCTCACTTCCTTGTTGGAAAATAGCCCTAGCAACTTCAACTGTCTCTATTTGCCTCTTTAAGTTTCCAACACTCTATTGACTACTACCATCATCACTAGAACCGCCAACCTTAGCAATAGTAATAGATTCATGGCCAACTTCTCCTCTAGGATTTTCAACGTGTGGCTAAATTGTTTGTTGAGGATTTGACTCCGAGTAAATTACACTGGATTAGCACTTGTATATGTTGTAGTATGCAGTGGTCCTTTCTCTCGAAGGAAAAGCTCTAAGGCTTGACTGTCGAAAATGTTTCTAGATTGTGCCTTTGGTGGAAGCCAAATGCCTTATCCTCTTGAACCCAAACCACCACCACTAAAACCCAACTTTTCAACAATAATTGCTCTTGTAGTATATATTTGTTTCAAACCTTCATCAAGACTTGGTTTATATGTGCTAGGGGGACTGTGTAATTCCTCAGAGGCAATGTCATCATCACTACTTGCCTCTCCAGGATGCTCTTTATTCCACAATTTGCTGAAATCTACATCTTCTGGAATAGAATCATAGTCTTCTACAGATTTTGGATGGCCTAGGTCTTGCCTCATAGACCAAAAGGCATCAATTTTTGACCTTTTCTAATTTCTATCTCACAATTCTTGATGTAATGCCTTTTGCATGCTTTTAGAGGAATTTTTATCAGGTTTTGTAGATTGAAAATCTTCTACCTTTTTTGTGCAGGTTCAAGAAATCCAAAAATTTGTTTCGACAAATCTTAAAACTAATTCCTTTCTCAAAAAATATTTCATTCATTGATATTTGTACTTCATCCCAAGATTTCTTGTTTTTTTAATTTTTATAGCAAGATTTTTCTTTCATGTTGAATTTTAGTGGTAGAGATCTTGTTCGCCACTACCCTTGCTTTAATCACCTCACATGGGTCATAAACCCAGTGAGAGTCAACATCAAACTTAAAAATCTTTAAAATTTCATCTGCCACATGTTGGTATCCAAATTGATTCTCCTGTGAGGGCTAAGCAGCATCACATAATTGGCAGGATGCTTAAAGACAAACAAATCATGATATAAGTCATTTTGTAGCCGGGGAGGGGATTCAGATGACTCTTTGTCACTCAGGCATTGGAGAAATGGATATCACCTTACTAAGGGTTTGATCTACCCTCACTACTTTAGATTGCTTCAACCAAGGTGAGAGGACCCATTCTGTAACCCGTGTTGGTGAAGGATATCAAGAGATCCTTATTTACACAATTTTCATGAAAACCTTGAGAAAATATGATCAATACAACACAATCTAACTCTCACGAGTTGTCGCACTAGAGAGTGGAGATGTTTCTGGACAAGGTTTTGGTTACTAAAGAACAATTGAAACTTGATTGTCTCTGCATATTTTGGAAGTGAAATTTGTTAAATCTTTGTGGATACACAAGTCATGAAACAGGTAGGGGTAGTTCATGTAGGATTTATCATTTGAGAAGATTTTGGTGGGAAGTTAAGAAAGATAAAGTTGATTATACCAGATATTTGAGAGCCTTTACAAATATTGGAACACTCACAAACAAAATGCTTCAAAATAGCCAAAATATTCCTTTAACCAGAAGGTGTGTATCAATGGAGGCCCAGAGATGCACGATTTCATACACTCTTCAAGAATTCAACACAAAGGCTCATGTTAAAGACTCAATTAAACGTTGGAAATCCCTTATTTGTCATGCCTAAGATACACTCATAGGCTAACAAACAATCTTTGTCAACATAATGAAAGTAAAGTGATTTTAAATTGTTTATTTCATTACAAGATGAAAGCTCTCCTCACAATGAAATTGCAAATGCCACAATACTACCACATGGATAATATCTTGTGTGATTCAGAGGTATTTTAACATAAGATTGTAACAGAACATGAAAAACTATTTGAAAACATTCTGAAATAAAAGCAAACACAATTATGCTCATGATCAACACAAATTCATTCAAGGTTCACTAGATTCATCAGCAGGGGAGAGTTTCTTCAACAATCTCAGAGCTTGTCAATGGTTGTACACTTGCAACCATCTTGACATGAATAAATCTACAAACACAAGGAAATAAATAGGTTTCTCAGATGGTCTCTTAGGAAAATGGTTTTTCTCAAACTTTCTCAAAAAAATTAACCCCCCTATGTAAGAGTATTCTCATTGCATTTATACAATTTCACTCACTCACTCATCCCAAAATTTCCCCCAAAAGTCTAAATCTTCAAGAGAATATTCCTCTTTACAACATACTATTTAATCATGTTTATTCCCTTGAAAATATCTTACTTTCTGTTGCTAGGTGGATAAATCATGAACTGATCACATTTCTCAGTTCCTCAACTATGACTAGGATGCCATGTCATAACTTTTGATAGTATTTTTAATCATTCTTTTATTTTTTCATGCAAGAAATCCCTTTTTCAATAATTCTCAGGTGGCTCCATATGGCTTGATCTGACAAGCAATCCTTTTCACCTTTGAGAATACACCTTGAGGAATAGATACATGCATTCGTGCCTCTCAGAAATGAGTGTCCTCGCATGGATTATATCACATATTTGTGTTACGAGTTTGAGTTGGCCAAGTGTAAAGAGGAGCCAGTGGAAGCCTCCATGTGTCTCCTTGGCACAACTACAAAGGTGAAGTCCAGAGGTAGGTTCCCAAATGAGTGTGGGCCCTCCACGTGTTTAGAACTGAGAGAGTTGCACCGATCACTGAAAAGTCTGAGCATGTGAAGGTCTAGTGGAATCTTCCATGTGTCTGTTTGGTGTAACTTCAAATATAAAGTCTAGATGCGGGACCTCAAATGAGCTCAGGCATCTCCACATGCCCTGGGCCCAAGAAAGTTGCCTCAGCCGTTGAAAAATCTCAGCATAAAGAGGAGCCAGCAGAAGCCTCCACATGTCTCTTCGGCACACTTTTGATATGGTTCCCAAAAGCGGAGACCCCAAACAAGCACGGGCTCTCCACGTGTCTCGGGCCCGAGAAAAGTTGTACCAGCCATTGAAAATTTTTAAGAACTAGTAGAAGGTGCCATGTGCCTAGGGTCCAAGAAATTTGCATCGGATGCTTGAAAATTATAAGTATGGGAAGATCCAACGGAAACCTCCACGTGTCTCTTCGGCACTCTTTCAAAAGTAAAATTCGAAGGCGTCCCCAAACCGACGTGGACCATCCATGTGTCCCTAGCCTAATAAATTTTCCTCAATCGTTGAGAAGTCTCAGTAGAAAGAGGAATCAGCAGAAGCCTCCATATGTCTCCTTAGTGTAACTCAAAAGGTAAGACTCAAATGCGGGACCTCAAACGAGCACAGGATCTCCACATGTCTATGGTCTAACAAAGCTACACCAGCTATTGAAAAGTCTGAGCGTGGGTAGAGCCAGCGAAAACCTCCACGTGTCTCCTTGGCACAACTCCAAAGGTTAAAATGAGAGGTGAATCCTCAAATAAGCGCAGACCCTCCACGTGTCCTTTAACAGGTCTTAGGAATTTACCTTTTACTTTCAAGCCCTTCATCATAATGCATCGAATATCAAACAAACCCACCACGCCACATCCAATCAGAAAAGACCAAGTATCCATGGATGTTGGGACAAGATTTACAGAGGAGACACAATCATGGATGATGCCCAACAACAAAAAAATTTCCCCATGGAGAGAAGATCAGTAAATAATACCAAGACTCAATGTGATCCATGACCCAAGGAAAATACTGACAACGACATCTAAATGAAGGAGAAAGTTTTCACACATCCATATAGGGAGACAAAAATACTTCTAACTAGGCGGGCTGAAATTTTAAATGACAAAGGGGTGAGATTACAATTGAGCACCAACACCACATAGAATTCTTTTCTTTCAAATGTGAACCCTCCACCCGAGAATGATAAGGAAGGAAATATGTTCTTTTTCGAGTAACAAAATAAAAATTATCTCAGCTTTCCATCTATCATATATATTCCAAGGAAAAAACTCTCTTTGTCACATGTATTGGCAATTTATAAGGTTATACTCTGATCCATAAAACCTTAGCACAATATATTCCTCCATGAAGTACCATTCTACTAACTATATTTCTGATCCCAGTTGAATGCAATCTCTACATTTCATAGGCAATCTAGGAAATGTAATTTTTGTAATTTCTTCATAAATTGGAGCCCAAAAATAATCCACAAATTGATTGTAGTCCCTTCTATTATCATACATCCTTATCTTTGGGGTCCACTTAGTTAATGGATGCATTGTTGTTGGCTCGATCTCAACAGTTTTTTTTTTTTTTCAAACCATTCATAAAACCACCATAGAATTAAATAACACAAGTAGGTAGTGAACCTAAAGGTCTTAGTATCGAGCCTTCTTTGATTGTTGATAATTATTTATGCATAGATTTTGTAATGTACCCAAAAATTTGTACTGACAAGGTGGAGTAACGAAATGGATATTGTATACCATTTTTCCAGGAGGGTTTCATCCACTTTCTCATCACTATCGAAGCCAAGGAAAAATACTAGCATAGAAATGGTATCCCTGATCCACGGTTTAAACATATCAATTGCATGTGGAGCCTTCCCTTTTGGTACCATTCCATCAACTATTAATTTTCGTAAAAACTCATCTCTATCTTTTTTATTGGTGGCATGATAATCACTAGCAATTTTGTCTAGGTTTATCCCAACGGTTCCTAAATATTTGCTTTCAAACCCCAACATGGCCAAGATTTTCCTCTGTAATGGACAAAATTTATGCTCTGTTTCCCTTTGCAACAATTGATTTTTTTGTCCCATCGTAATTTTGGGCACATATATTGACAAATTCAGGGCATAGGTAAAACCTCATGGAGCATCATGTATCCCAATCTAGACCCCCATGTTACCCAACCTGGTCCTTTAAATTTACCTGATGGGTCCGAACGTCTACTTTCAATCATCTTCATCTTAGATGTGTATCTAAGTTGTGAAGCTTTTGTGCCAATTACAAGATCATAAATATCATGATATTCATTAGTAAAACCACCGCTAGGGTTTTACTTTTAAGTAGTTTGGCATATGGGATTTGGGTTTTACTTTTACTTTGGGATCCTGTGGAAGTAGACATGCTTGGAATTTTGGATTTTGTAAACCCTCAACCCTAATTTCTCAACCCTTATATTGAAATATTTCAAAGCGAAGGCTTATACAATGCTACTTATAAAAATATAATATTTAAAGAATCAAGATTCAAATGCAGGATGACACTTACTCGAAAATATGAAAATTTTGAGTCTTACATGGTCCGCAACTTCTATGAATCTATTATGCCTTCGTTTAATATGCCTTCTAGAAACATAATTTCAATTGTTAATGGACATTTAATATCACCTCGGTCCACATCACTATAAATGATTATGTCTTTCAATGTACTTTGTAGATGTTAAATTTATCCTCCTTATCAGATGGCCACGTGGTAGGATTTTGGGCCTCCTCGAGGAAAAGGCATTCCTCGAACTCCAAGCCCGCGGAATGAACCGATTCAATAAAGTTTTGGGTCCACGGTGATAGGTGTGGGCATTTAATGACTTGGTCATTGAAATTTTTGTGGGCCATTGAAAAATTTTAAACCCCATTTTTGCCCATGCCACGTGGAAGAATTTTGTGGATTTCTTTTTCCTTTCCCCACGGACATGAACCTCTTGGATTTAGGTGGGATGAATTATAATTTCAGGTCCGGGTTTATTTGTTCATTGTTGGTCATGGACATTGGAATTGGAATATATGATGGGCCCCAACATATTATATAGTGTTTACATTATTGATTTCTTAAATTAGATTCTTTCTTTCTTAAATTAATTTAAAGTTTTCAATAAATTAAAAATCTATCACCCCCACTTTTTGCCCATGCCACACGGATGAATTAATATAATTTAAATACATTATATATACTATTATTATTATTTTATTAATTGTTAAAGCGGGTTGAAGGGTCTCATTCCCTTTACAAAAGAGAGAGGCTCGAACCTCAAATACAACATGAAGATGCAAAAAACTTCATCAATCATGATTGTTGGGTATATCGAAAAAATTCAGCTAGAAGGAAGGAAGGAAGACTATAGTTATACTATACTATAGACATTACAACATATATTTAGATCGAGGATTAATCCCCTGAATCAGAAGACACAGACAAAATTACAACTGGAGATCCCTGCCTCTCAACCACACCCTCCTTAGAGTCCTGAGTAAGCAACTTTCATTGGCCAAACCATGCCAAAGATGATTATAAGCTTCCCCATGCAGTTTCACATATTTCCATCCACCAAAGTGGCACTGACTCGATGGGAGAATTGAGGGCAAGCCAAATTAGGGAGTTTGAAGCACGTCCTTCCAACATTCTTGTCACGGCTATACACTTTCTCTCGAAGGCCATTCTCCCCATGGCGATGTTCTAGCTTCCCTAAGATGCTCAAATCCATCCACCCAGAGCTTTACCTCCCCCCCATGAAAAGTAACATTACACTTTTGCACTTCAAAGAAAATTTCTAGCAAATCCACACCACCCCAAAGCTTCGATCCTCCTGGCTCAATTATCATAATTTTTCCAAAAAATTGAGGCCACACTTCTATTAACCCTACACCATCCATCCTCAAACAAATTTTTCCCCAAAAAGACAATTGCCTCTAGATCACTACCATTACCAACAAAGAGCAAAGTTTACCGGATATAGATGACCATAAAGTCAATTTCCTTTTATATTCCAAAAAAAGACCAAGGCCACAATACTATTAACCCATGAAAATGAAAAAATCACCCAATAAATAGCAAAAAAAGGCCCTTCACACGCTCAAAAAGATTGGCAATGACATATATTTAAGGCCCTTTCTTATTTAAGATGATTTTGAGACCATCCCAAATTCCATATATATATTATATATATATATATATTTATTTATTATATATATATATATATATATATATATATATATATAGTATTTACATTATTGATTTCTTAAATTAGATTCTTTCTTTCTTAAATTAATTTAAAGTTTTCAATAAATTAAAAAGCTATCACAAGTTCAATTTTCAAAATACAAAACCAAATATCCATAGATCTAAGATGAGAATAGATCAAAGAAAGTCTTTCTAAAGAAAATGAATATGAATAAAATCAAATGTTGCTTATATTATTTACTATTTGAA
The DNA here is from genome assembly GCA_018340775.1 of Taxus wallichiana var. yunnanensis. Classification (NCBI taxonomy): domain Eukaryota; kingdom Viridiplantae; phylum Streptophyta; class Pinopsida; order Cupressales; family Taxaceae; genus Taxus; species Taxus wallichiana. Next base: position 219,939,004 of record CM031239.1, read on the forward strand.
TTGAAATAACTAACAAAAATGTTGTTTTTAAATAGAATTCAGAATTGTTGATGTCATTACTAATGAAATATAGTGTTTTCACATTTATATAGTGTTTTCAAAATTATTTTTAGATGTTATATATTTCATAATTTTGACATTTTTCATATTTATTTTATTCAAATTAATCAGATATATATTGAAAGAAAATTAACATTTTCATTTTTTCTATTGAAGGGTAATGTGTTTTCTAATATCTCATTTACAACGGTAAAGCTTAACCTATCCAATCAAATTAAAGTATGGGGAGCCCTTCAAATTTGATCACTAAATGCAATGATGGTCGTTTCAATATATTTTGTAGGCAAGTGCCCTTTTCATAAAGCTTAGTAACTTTTGAATATACATGACAACTGAAATATGTCACTTCCAAATTTCTAAAATATCATTTCTTATATTTTATATATGTAGTTAGTTTCTTTTTTTTCCAAACGTGTCTCCTCATATATGTGATGAAATCTAAACAAATCTAAAAAATACATCAATCAAATGCTACTACAACTGTGAGCAATTATTCAACAATATTCTCATAACAAAATGGGGTTCTATTTTAGGGCCCCTACCCCCTAAAAGCATATATATACACATATACACACACACATACACACACATATTACAAAATTGCTATTATATTGCTTTATAAAGATAAAATATAATGGTCATTCTTCTGAAGACACAAGATTCATCCCAAACACTAGAGCACATTTTAGTATCATGTCCCTGTGTTGGATAAACACATCTTTGTACACTACGCTAAAAATGAACTAGATATCTCCCACTAAATCCTATGACATGCCCATATTTAGCAGCTCCTGACTCCCACCCAAGGCCCATTCAATATTTCGGTGAATTCTCTTTTCCTTTTATGTGAGTTTACCCACTTAGAAAGAGAGTCTCCCCCTTTTATGTATCCTTTGGTTTTCTTCCCTGAAGAAATTCAAGCTACATGGAATTGATGAATTATTCTAGTGCCAAAAGAGCCCTCCCTCATGATCCTCCTTTTCTTGAGAGGAAAGGCATGGGTGCTTACCATGGACCGTACTTTGGTGAGGGTGGTTTCTAATGCTGTCAACCACTTCTCTGTTTCATTCTCTAGAAAATTTGGGGGTTGTTCTTCCCCTTGTTGAGTAGGTAGTGAGCTTGGTATTGAGAGCTCTGTGGTCAATAAATGAGGTTTGTAAAAATATAGGTTGAAACCCCACTTGATCACCTAAGACATAAGGGCAAAGTGGTGTATCTAGTGGTTCTTTAATTGTTTGGTGTTCATGTGATAATTTGGGTGAATCAGGTGGAAATGGAGAGCTTGGAAAACAGGAAATGAAGGACATAATTCAGACAAGTGATGCAAGAAAGATAAAATCATGTCCTCCAGAGAGGAAATATTGGGAGAGCCGGCCCTGTGTCCGGTATGCTAAGAATGTGGTGGATAAGGGCCTCATTTGGCCCTGTTAGCTGGAAACACTCACCCAAATGGGTGATTTTTGCATTAAGAGGATTCAATTTTGTAGATGAAGAAGACATGGACGTGGATGATGGTTGATTGAAAGAAGATGGTGGAGGACACTTGGAAAATTTATGTGGTAAGTTGGTAACATGTCATCACCAGTTTAAATAAGCATGTCTTTTGAGCTGATGTGTGAGGGAGAAATCATTTCACCATCAATGTCATATCCTCCCAAAATCGATAGCCTTGGCCCTCGACCTGAATTTTAATTGAATTTAATACCCTATTCATGTAAAGTGTGCCACCAGAGATTTAATCACACCCTCATAGTTAAGAAATGTCTTATCAAATTTAATTCTTGGTCACGTTATATTTTCTAGGATGAAGGTCCAGAAACAAGATATTTAATAAATATGGAAAAGATGTTTTTCATAAAAGTGACATATTTAATAAATATGGAAAAGACTTTTTCCATAACTTTAGTCTTTAAAGTGATGCATTTAAATTTTATTATTTTTGATGTGACACATTTTATCGACTACTTTTGTATCAAATTTTAAGTGATAAATTGGCAAGTACTAGTCCCTATCTTTAGTATTTACATCTACCCTCACCAATACCATTATAATTTATTGGTCCATGCTCGACGATTAGCTCCTCTCCCTTAATATATTGCTCGAATCTCGATATGTCTATCCTTAATGATATTTTATTCATCATGATAAAAGGACGTTTAACTTTAAAAGGTGGAGGCACGTGGGATAGTGACGCCGGTTTAAAGGTAAAATTTCCATGACCCACGATTTGCATTTAATATTAACCATCAATACATACCCAGGTTTGGTGGACATGTTTCAAGGTCCAGTCAAAGAACTCACTTGAAAATTATAAATTCAAGGCCCATGGTCATTTTTCACACTTAGTTTCTTTTACAAAATCATGGGGGACCAAATTGAGTGCATCAAACCAATATCAAGCCATGAATACATCGTGGTTTCTTCTAGTTCTGATACGGACTCAAGACAAGGTTATTTTTGGGCAATCCTTCACCTCTCTACTTCTAGTTCTCCTTCTTGATGGTGCTTCCACCCCCCTCTCCTAGCCAGTTGTCTGCTACCATTGTTTCCCTTCATTCTCTTGAACTTCTCTTGCAGAGCTCCAACTAGATTCCTTGTCTGAGAAGCCAATTCCCAAGTATTACGGAACTCTCTATTCTTTATCCAGAATCCCCAAACCTGGAACCTATGGATTCTCCACATGCTACTACAAATGATGTGGATATGGAAATTGATGGAAATTTGAATCAATCCCTACGGTGACCCCTCAGATGGACAATCATGTCAAATGGTGTCTTCCATCCTTACAAAGCTACAACGAGCTTTTGAAGTGCTTAAAACCTAGAAAGACTTAACAAACACCAACAAAGCTATCATTGATAAAGAATGTGTCGGGATACTAACCTTACCACACTCTGGTGGAGAAGATCGATACCGATGCAATTAGGAAAGTGGTACAAGAACTGAGAAATATATTATGATATGTAATATTTATGTTATAATATAGTTATAGGCTTATAGCTTTTTTGGTATGCCTATGTTATGATCACAATTACCAAATACGGTGGATTTGGAGAAATTTACCATTTTTGTTTTCTTCCATCCACCATATCAAACACCAAAATTTTCAAGATTTTATAGTTTAAAAATAGAAAAAACAAAAATCAAAACTTGGATACTCTTGTTTATGTTAAAAACAAAAAATAAAAATTTAGATTTTATAGTTTATGATATGTAATTTTTATGTAATGTAATGTTTATGTTTCAACAAATATATGAGATACTCTTGTGGATACTCTTGTTTATGTTTCAACAAATATATTTTTCCTTGCCAACACTTGTTCTTGTGGATACTCTTGCATTGCTATAGTGTTGTGCCTTTTGATTTGTCTTCTCCTTCTTGAAACACCAGAATTTGTTCTTCATTTTAGTTTATTTCCAATGTAGCATGGAAATCATGTTCTGTGGGATCATTCACTACCTCAAGATGTTTGGGAAAACGTATTGCTTTGGCTTCCATTAGAATCCATATGTAGGTTCTCTCTAGTTTCTAAGGAATGGAAAGCACTCATGACTTCCACCATTCTTCAGCATTACAATGAAAAACAAGGAACAAACATCCATGGATACTTGTAAATCATGATCGTGGTCATCATTGGCTAAGATACAATTTTACAGTAGAACATGGAAAATTCTCAACTTTTATGGTTATCATGCTTTGATTGGGTACGGTTTGAAGATTCACATCGAGGGATAATCTTATTTTGTTCATGTGACAATCATGTTTCAAGGGTATGTAATCCATGAAGTCGAGAACCTCCTTCAAACTCCTCTAGATGTTATCAACTCAACTTAATGGATGACACTTTTATATTTATGCACAAGGCATTCTAGTGGTGGATGAAAACAAGGGGTACAAAGTGGTTCAAGTAGGCGCTAATAGATCTAGAGTTAATGTAGGCTATGGTACTATATAAATTTATGATTCTTTTATGGGGACTTGGAGGATTGTGGCACATGATTGAGAGATTGTTTCTTCTATGGACCCATTGTCTTCAACAACATTTTTTTCTTCTTAATGTCATATGAACTTGTGTTGGGTGTGAGAATTTATAACAGTCAAGATTATGCTACTAGTGCATTTTGTGTTGTTACCTATAAGATATGGCAAAGACCATTTCCCTCACTATAGACCAAGGTTGGTTGTATCTGAAGAAAGGGTGCTACTTGTAGCACCAATTGTAGATGGGGACCATTTGAAGGACATAATTGTGTTTGAGCTTGAGCTTGAGTTTGGAAGGAGGAGAGACAATGTTTGGTCTTGGAAAGAAATTGCAAGGATGCCCCACGCAATGTTCCAGTGTTTTTCTGAGAGAAAAGGATGTTCTTATTTAGTTGCACTACAATGGGGAGAGTTCTTGTGTTTCAGAAAGGTGCTTTCCAGAAATATCCTCATCCTTTGTTTTCATTTAAAGCAAGGGTCTTGTCATGGCTGCCAGAATATATAAACACAATTGGCATGTGTTATAATAGTGGCATCACCTTTGAGCCCAAGCTGATTTGAGACAACTACTTGGCTCCTACTATATATCTATCTATATATATATATGTATATCTCTGACAGTGTGTGTAATATATATCGCTTTTTTGTTTGTGTTTGTGTGTGTGCTTATAAGAAGAGTAATCATTTTTGTTTATTTTTTATAAGTAAGAGTAATCATTGAATTGTATTTTTTTAAGTAGAAGAACCTGCAATCAACTATGGGAATAACACCAAAGAAATAATCAGTCACAAAATTTAAATGACATGAGCCTAAGACATGATAACTTTTCCTCTACTACATGTTATTTCATGAGATCACAAATTGCCAATGTGTTCCTTTGAAATAAATTCATCTTCTTGGACTTGAATTAAACTTAAGTTTCAAAATTCAAAATCTTGATCATGTTTCTCAGCACACACATGTACAAATACTAGTGTAGAAATATGTTTCACATGTTGCATGAGCACTACTTCTCCACATCATTACATTTACCCCTTACTTATTATTAAAAAACACATTCTTACTACTGCACATACCAGACATAAAAAAATTAATAGCAACCAATGGCATATCCTTGATTATTAAATATAAGTTATTTTTGCCTTATTATTAAAGTTTTCAATCCTTCCCTACCCATCGAAAACACGTGGCAGGATTCCGGGCCTCCCCAAGTCAAAGGCATTCCCTGACTCCAAGCCCATGGAATGAACCGATTCAATAAATTTTTGGGTCCGCAGGTGTCGATGAGTTAAGGCAGTGGTGGTGAGAGAATCACAAGATACCACATGTCATTTTCTTGTTCCTCCGAGTGGCCAAGTGTCACACATTCTAGGAACTTGAGTGTTGCTCAAAATTTGACAAAGTGATAAGAATAAGTACCATAGATCTCATGGAATCTAGTTTCTAAACTACTATTTTTTTAAAATGGTTGAGATTAAGAGGGTCAAATGTGGTGCACACACAAAGTATGTCTATTTTTGTGTCAAAAAGATAAGAACCTATTGTGTGTGTGCCCCCATTTTTTCAGTTCTATATTTTTTTTTCAAATCCCTTTGGTAGAAAGTTAGCTAAGACCATGTACGAGGTCCCATTAATTTTTCATAATTTTTGGATGAATGTATAATTTTTTATTAATTTTCAAAGTGCACATATCCCAAAATGAAATATTTGTGTGTGCACCCCCATAACTTTGAGAAAAAAAAGTCATTTTTTAGTTTTTTTTTTAGTGCGTGTAGAATGGAGTTTAGAAAAAACACTTTTTTTAATTTGGATGAAAAAATCATAAATTGTGCACCAAAATGTATGCATAGGTTTTTGCAAGAAAACAAGGCACTAGTAAAAGAAAATATGGATGAAAGCCTTAAACTAATCAGATTTTAGAAAGAATTATATCATCATCAAGGTAAAACCGAGCTTGACATCATAGTAGAATTTATTTTTGAATATTATGTTTTAATGCACGAGATATTGGGGTGCACACATGAAATTTTGATGTTTTTTTTTCAAACACGGTTTTAAACACGCAGAAATAGTCCAAACCTTTGGTTTGGTAATCCAAGGAAAATCCAAGCCTATGGATTGGGAATTTCAAACCCAAAAAAAGGTGAAACACAAGCACACTATAACGCACTGCTTATAACATGCTCACGTTTTCAAAGTGTTATGGGGTATATGTGTTTGTGGCATGCTTTTATGTACAAAAATAAATGTTTAGGGCTCAGGGCTCAGGGTTTAGGGATCAAGGTTTAGGGTTTAGGGTTTAAGGGTTTATGGTTTAGGGTTTAGGGTTTAGGTTTAGGGTTTAGGTTTAGGGTTTTAGGTTTTAGGGTTTAGGTTTAGGGTTTATGGCTCAGGGTTTAGGGTTTAGGGCTTTGGGTTTAAGGTTTACGATTTAGGGTTTAGGTTTAGGGAACATGATTTAGGGTTTAGGTTTAAGGTTAAGGGTTTAGGATTTAGGGTTTAAGGGTTAGGTTTAGGGCTCAGGTTTAATGATACCTTTCTAGGTGTAGCTCCCCTCTTGAGGATCATATTCATATTCAATGTATCATCATCAAGAGAGGAAGCTCCCATGTCAAATTGGTTATTCAATATGACGTGGAAGATGAGTAAAGAAAATGAAAGCTGGAGAATTAGATTTCATTGGTAATTAGTACTAAGTATTAACAAGACTAATATGGCTTCCTTGACTACTCGACTAGGAGGCCATGACAATATTAGGACCATATTTCCTAGTCTCATGCCTAGAACCATCATTGAGTCTGCTTGTGTAAAATAAACATAGTGATAGGGGTATGGCTAAGAACACAAAGGAGTTATCAATCACCTAGTAAATCTTTCTTGTTTAGTTCTGAATAGGATCAGTTGGCCTATGGCTTAGTGACCTTCCATTCATTGATAATTCCTTCTATGATAAACCCATGGATGCTTTCAAAAGTGCCTTAAAAAAGATAGGGGTAGTCATCAAGCCTAATGAAGGTTGTGATGTGATGTGTCAAAACTATATATTCACAAGAACCTCTTCTTCCTTAAAAGTCCCTGGTTTTCTTAGTAATGATGTCTCCTTATATCCAAGGATCGAGGACTACTGGGGTCTGTGGTAGGATTGGACATTCAGAATCATCGAGCATCTGAATCGAATGTCATGTCACTGCATCTAGAAACATTCTCAAACATTGAGTAATGCATCTTGGAAAATAAAATTGAACCTCAGAAATCCTCTCAAATTTCTAGTCTAGGTCATGTTCCTAGTCCTATAGTGGTATCAACAAAAAAAAAAAAAAAATTTGACTAGAATTACTTACAAAATGCATTCCTTTGCTTTGAGCTTATCTTTATAAATGTAATCCAACTTTCCAAGTTCTCCATATTTTCCAAATTTGGGGCGAATTGACATTCTAGACCTCTGAAGGTGTGAAGAAAATGGTGAGTTCATTTCCTCCAACAACCCTTAACCTGGAAACCCTAAACCCTAAACCCTAAACCCTAAACTGTGAACCCTAAACCCTGAGCCCTAAATCTAAACCCTAAACCCTCAACCCTAAACACTAAAACCTAAACCCTAATTACCAAACTTTGAGCCCTAAACCCTAAACCCTAAACCTTGAGACCTATACCCTAAACACTCAACCTTAAGCCCTAAGCCCTAAACCTTAAACCCTAAACCTTAAACCCTAAACCTTAAACCCTAAACCTAAACCCTAAATCCTAAACCTAAACCCTAAACCCTAACCTTAAACCCTAAACCCTAAACCCTAAATTTTAAACCTTGAACACTAAAAATACTTGTTGGAAAGACTTCTAAAAAAATATACTAATGAGAATGATTGAAATTGGTACAAAAATTTTGAAGGAGGGAAATTTCAGATATCCAAGAAAAATTTGGTACAACCCTTTTCTAAGAAACCCCTTCCCTATGGGAAGCTTGCACAAAGAAATGTTACCCAATAGAGCTATCTTCTTTTTCACATCGCATGGGAACTATTTCACTCACTGTAATGTTTTGTGTCTTACCCATTCTTATTAGTATTGACAGAGAGTATTCAACTAAAAGGGTTCATCTACTTCATAGGCATAACATTCAAAGAGAGTCATCACAATTTGATGCCTTTCATCTACTGATATTTTGAAGGAGGGAAATGCTAGATATCCAAGATTAATTTGGTACAAAGAAATGTTACCCAATACAACTATCTCCTTTTTTTATATAGCTTGTGAAATATTTGAGCTCCAAGAGTGTTATAAATAGCACAATTATATGCAGAAGATCAAGAAACATTCAATAGTGCAAGTATATGTGGGGAGAAACATGTTTGGCAGAGATGTGTAATATATAAGGTTTGTCAATCCTTATAGTGTAGAAGATCAAGAGTAATTTTCACTTTGTAATCACTACTATAGACTGAAGATCAAGTGCAGAAGATCAATACCATTAGAGTGTTTGTTCCCTAAACATTGAACCCTAAATCCTAAACCCTAACCCCTGAGCCCTAAACCCTAAATCATGGACCCTAAACCTTGAACCCTAAAACCTAAACCTTAAACCCTAGGCTCTAAACCCTAAACCCTAAACCCTAAACCCTAAACATTAATCCCTTAACCCTAAACCCTAAACCTAAACCTAAACCCTAAACTCTAAACCCTAAACCATAAACCCTAAACCCTAATTATTGAGCCCTTAACCCTAAACCATGAACACTAAACACTAAACACTAAACCCTAAACCCTAAACCCTAAACCCTAAACCCTAAACCATGAACATTGATCCCTAAGTTCCCTAAACCATAAACCTTAAACCCTAAACCCTAAACCCTTAACCCTAAACACTCAACCCTTAACCATGCAACATTACCAACAAAGGAGTTTCATACTGGTATTATGGTTGGATGAGGGTCAACTCTCGAGGATCATATTCATATTCGGTGTATCGTCATCGAAGAGGGAAACTCCCCTATCAAATCGTTATTCAATATGACGTGGAAGATGAGAAAAGAAAATGAAATATGGAGAATTATATTTCATGGGTAATTAGTACTAAGTATCAACAAGACTAATATGGCTTCCAACTACTTGACTAGGAGGGCATGACAATGTTAGGACCATATTTCCTAGTCTCATGCCTAGAACCATCATTGAGTCTTCTTGTACAAAATAAGCATAACAACATGGGAATGGCTAAGAACACACAAGGGGTTATCAATCACCTAGTAAATATTTCTTGTTTAGTTCTAAGTGGGAGTCAACTGGCCTATGGCTTAGTGACCTTCTATTCATTGATAATTCCTTCTATGATAAACCCATGGATGCTTTCAAAAGCACCTTAAAAAAGATAGGGGTAGTCATCAATCCTAGTGAAGGGAGTGATGTGATTTCCAAACAACTTGAAATGCAAATAGATTTAGAGGTCATAACACAATTTACAAATATCTCTATCATTATAAATGGAAGCCAAGTAATGGTGTCTCCATGTATCCAAAGATCGAGGACTACTTGGGGTCTATGGCAGGATTGGACATTCAGAATCATCGAGTGTCTTGAATCAGAATGTCATTGCATCTAGAGAAACATTCTCAAACATTGGATTAATGCATCTTGGAAAATAAAATTGAACCTCATAAATCCTCTCAAATTTCCAAGTCTAGGTCCTGGTCTAGGTCATGTTCCTGGTCCTATTTCTATTTCGAGTTCTGGTTCTAGTTGTGGTCATCAAATATGGAAGTTTTAGGAAAGGAATCCACACTTGAATAATTATTCCCATTTAGATTGTTGGAAATGCTAATGGCAGTGGCAGTGCCTGTGGAATTCGGTTGGTGGAAGGTGGGGTTGTGCCCTTGTTGGTTTTTTCTCATGGCGTCATTGGTAGCCTTTCTAGTATTATCGAGAGAACTCCCCATGCTTGTGTGATAAGTTTAAAATCTCCCTCGGCTCTTGGGAACTTGTTTTTATCAGATGCAATAACAAGGCTAGTTTTAGTGGGTATTAATAGAAAAAATAAAATAATTTTGATTGGAATTACTTACGAAATGCATTCCTTCACTTCGAGCTTATCTTTATAAATGCAATTGCTTTCCAAGTTCTCCATATTTTCCAAATTTGGGTCGAATTGACATTCTGACCTCTAAAAGCGTGAAGAAAATGGTGAGTTCATTTCCCCAACCTTTCTTGAAGTGAATTTAAATGAAATGAAATTTGGAATTTGGAGGTGGCACGTGGTAGACACTGATTGTCCTACCACAAATTTACTTATTGATGATTAATTGTTATTAGTTGGATTTATTTTCCATTATTATGATAAGTGGGTTTTTGAGATTACCAAATCACTATCAAGTTTATTCATGAGAATACAATTATTATTGTGGCACATGGTTGATGCAACTCCTTAAAGCCTCCCATAATTACGAATACCTCTCCTACGAAACCCCATACAAGTGGATATATGTTAACCAAACTTGTCATACCTCCTTGAGATTGAGAAGGGTGTTTAGGGATGCTTTTAGCTTGCTTGAAGAGTTTGCAGTGTAGACAAACCAAGAAGTGACCAATGAACCTTGCTCTTGTGCAATGTAAGGGAAATTTTGGTAAAGGCAAGTGAGAGGAGTCTTTGGATGAATGTTGAGCAACTAGATGAGTGAAATAGGTGGTTTAGTTGTCTGAGAACATGATGGAATCCTAAAACTCCTACAAATATCAATAACAATCAATAACATCTAAAAATCCTACAAATATCAATAACCAATCCAAAAGGCCCCAAAACCTAAACAACACCTATATTCTTTCACAAAACAGATATCGATTGTATAATTTAAACCCTAAAAGCTTGAAGGTTGAATGTTGAAATCCTAAAAATACCTATGTACTGACCATATTAGAATCTGAAAAACTATCTTCTAAACCGTGACAGATGGAGTTGTGAGACTAGTTCCATAAGGTGCAGAGTGACCCTAACATCTTATATTTACTAAAATAAATTTAAAGTATAAGAAATAATAAAATATAAATAATAATAAATAAAAATATACTTAAACATTTATTTTTGTACATAGAAAACATGCATAGAAGCATGCCTCAACCACATATACTACATAGCACATAGGAATGCGAGCGCACTATAACGTGCTTGTGTTTTAGGCTTGGTAACAACCAAACCTAACATCCACATCATGTTGCATATCTTAGTTGCTTTTACTCTTGCTTACATTTGTTTGTGCATATTTTCTTATTACACATGCTAGCTAGATCTCTTATATGTATTTATCTTTATCATACACACATGCACGTTCACATCCTTTTTCTAATTGTGATTGCAGATATAGGTTTCTTACACACAACATGAATGCTCACCTCCTACCATTCCTACCATGGTCGTTGGGGCATACACATTTGTCTCTCACAGGTGATATTGTTTCATTTTGTACTTAAAACTTTATATTACATGGTTATACACACTTTTGACATAATGGTTATCTTTCTAATATGCTAATGGTTGCTTCATGTGCAACATTTGTTTGCGAAGATTACTTGTTGCCATGGTTATCTGCATTGCTTGCACTTGTTTGTCTACTTTTTTTTCTATTATATGTGGGCCTCACACTTTGTTTGGTGTGAACACCTATTTTTTGTATGCGGCCATGATGTCCTTGCGTGTCTTGTGACATCGTGAGTGATGCCCCATGTTTACAACCCAATTTTGTGGCTTACTTTGTCTTCTTGCATGTTTACATTACTATATTTCTTGGTAGCTTATACATTGTTTGTGTAGATTACATATTTTCTTATACATGCATGTTTTTTTTTACTAACACTTGTCTTTGGCTAGCCTTTTGTTTGTGTGCACCTTGGTCTCTACCAAGCACATTTCCTTTCCCCCTATAGGGAACGATTCACAGTTCAAGTGGTTGGTCCTCTTTTTGGGCCGTATTCTCTTATTATTGACGCCGCATGCACCCCCAAAGAAGGGGGACATCATTTGAAGTATACATACTACACAACGCTTCTATATCGAGATCGGTTCACTTGGTTTCCACCCTTATCATTATGGGTTATACAATGAGTGGGTTCGAATAGGCTAAGAACCCTGTACATAATGGATTTGACAGGCCATGGTTGTCCTTAGCATTCTGGGGAGCAGTTACAAGTTAGAGGACACAACGGATTTCCTCTCTACACTACTTCATCTAGTGGCTTTGGATTGCCCAAAAAACTAGGCAGTATAGAGATCTCTTCATAGAAATTCAGGAAACAATTACAGGTTGGAGAATAATGCGCTTTCTCCCTACACTTCTTTGGCCAGGGTGGCGTGAGATCACCCAAAAAACTCGCAGTATAGGATATCTTTCTACACTTTTTCTCTCAACATGGATCAGGTGCATATTTTCCATTTTTTATTTATGCACTTTACATTTACATGATTTCACATACATATACATGTGTTTTTACATATACATGTGTAATTGACTACTTGATGATTTTCTCCTTGCAGGTTCATTCATATGAGAAATAAGAAGTCAACAACAACTACAACAATGGGGGCAACAACAATGCCATTTTGTGGCAACACACATGATACTAACCATGTAGGTACATCACACACATCGAAACTACACACGCATTTCTACCCTAGGTTCACTCTCACCACTTTTTGCACTTTTTCATCTTTAGTTTCCACACTCCACTTTGTTTTCTCATTCCATGCTTTGTCTAGTCCTTCAGCGCATTTCTACATCACTCTACATGGATTATCAGGTATGCATTTCTATCTACTTTACATGATTTCGTATACATATACATGTGTTTTTACATATACATGTGTATTTGACTACTTGATCATTTTCTCCTTGCAAGTTCATCCATATGAGAAACAAGTAGTCAACAACAACTACAACAATGGGGGAAATAACAACAACATTTTGTGGCAACACACACGATACTAACCATGCAGTACATCACACACATCGAAAACTACACACACATTTCTACCCTAGGTTCACTCTCACCACTTTTTGCACTTTTTCATCTTTAGTTTCCGCACTCCACTATTTTCTCATTCCACGCCTGTCTAGTCCTTCAGGCGTGTTTCTACATCACTCTACATGGATTATCAGTACACATTTCTATCTACTTTACATGATTTCACATACATATACGTGTGTCTTTTACATGTGTTTTTACATATACATGTGTATTTGACTACTTGATCATTTTCTCCTTGCAGGATCATCCATATGAGAAACAAGCAATCAATAACAACTACAACAATGGGGGCAACAACAATGTCATTTTGTGGCAACACACATGATACTAACCATGCAGGTACATCACACACATTGGAAACTACACACACGTTTCTACCCTAGGTTCACTCTCACCACTTTTTGCACTTTTTCATCTTTAGTTTGCACTCCACTATTTTCTCATTCCACGCTTTGTCTAGTCCTTCAACGCGTTTCTACATCACTCTACATGGATTATTAGGTACGCATTTCTATCTACTTTACATGATTTCACATACATATGCATGTTTCTTTTACATGTGGTTTTACATATACATGAGTATTTGACTACTTGATCATTTTCTCCTCGCAGTTCATCCATATGAGAAACAAGCAAATAATAACAACTATAACAATGAGGGCAACAATAATGCCATTTTGTGGCAACACACACGATACTAACCATGTAGGTACATCACACACATTGGAAAATACACACACATTTCTACCCAAGGTTCACTCTCACCACTTTTTTCACTTTTTCATCTTTAGTTTCCAGCACTCCACTATTTTCTCATTCCACGCTTTGTCTAGTCCTCCAACGCGCGTTTCTACATCACTCTACATGGATTATCAGGTACACATTTTTATCTACTTTATGTTACTAAGATTTCTTCTCACCAACATAAAGTGGGGGCAAGAATCGTAGTCACAAAATCACCACTTATACATTATTTAGTCTCGGTCTCATATTACTATTCATATGGTTTTTGAGCGAAGAAAGTACTAATCAACCCATGTCTTTTGGCCATTTTAATTTTATTTTTTTGTCACTTTCAACCTTCAACACATATTTCCCCATTCTATTTTTTTCATTTTACCTTTGACTGGGGCCTCCAACCCAATACTAGGGTGCCCCAAGTGCCGTGGTCTCATTTGGGGCACCCTTATCCTTTCTACACTTTATTGCCACTTTTGGGCACTTTCGACCTTTTGAGATTCTCATCTTTGTAGTGGTTGGCTTTTTCAGGGTTAATTACAAAATTAGAACAAGATAACCATATAAATATAAAGTTATGAGACCATAATGAGGGACCAAACACTAAGCACTATTATCATCACCTAAGGTTCCATCCACCAAAGGCTCAATTTGCATCCATCTAGCTCCATAAAAAGGCACAAGGTTAGTTCATCTGCATTACACTACATACAAGGGAATTTTATTCTATTCCATCCACCATTCTATTACATTTTCTACACATATTTATTACTCACTACTTTCACAAAGTGTGATTGGCACAAGAGCACCTAGGGCATGATTACACACACACACACATAGAACTACATCGGGTATGAGATGTAGTGTAGCGCTTAGTTAGTAAGTCCACCATTGTGGCCATTGAGGATAGTCTGACCCCTTCATATGCATTTTTCTTTATTTAGGGGTTTGATGCTCGTCTTGGGGTTTTACAAGTCTCATCTTCATTTCATATTTCCAAAAACATACCGCATGCCTAGAGAAGCTAGTGCGATAGGAAGCGAAGGTAAACAACCATCAAGTGACAACTTAGAGGAAGGTTACATAGTTTTTCTTAGACCAGGGTGCCCATTTCTCATACACGAGGATTCCCACAAGTGCTCTTTGTACCCATCTAAGAATCCCACCCACTCATATTTCCCTAATATGTACTTTTCTAGACTTCGACACAATTGTTTCCTCCTCTTGTTTCTCCAGCCATCCTTGTGACACATTCTAGAAAGATTGTCAAATAAGATGAGTTCTTTCTAAATCTCTTTACACTTTAGGGTTTTCACATATCTAATTTTTTAGTTGATTGGGTCATTTTCTTTATACATTGATAGGTTATTTATTGTTATTCCTAGTTTAGATTAACTACCATTCTATCCCCATTTTTAGATAATCAATGTTGTTGTCCTACCAATTAGTTATAGTAATTTAGATACATATACATATCTTCCTACCCGAGTCTACATGTCATTTGTGGGAAAATAGATGCTCGAATATCTAGCCGAATCATCTATATGGAGGAGGGTGAGAGAATAATGGGGTTTGTAGAGAGCAAGGAAGTATTGTGTAGAAAATTTCAAGGTGTTTATTTTTAGTAGAGTAGATTACTCAGTAATCCATGAAGTAGGGGAAACTATTGGATGTGACTCCTAGAACTCTGTTATAATCCTCCATTGCATGTGATGTTTTATACAAATATAGAAATGCAAATCCCGATAAGTAATTGGGGGAAGCAATGTCGGGCTCGAATGTGGATTTGTAAAGTCTAATGTAATGGTAGGAAGCCATAGGAGTAATAGCATATAGTATTGGTGTAGGGTTTTTCATGGAAATGTGTATGTGATTATAACATGGTGGGGGATAAAAAGTCATAGTTGTGAATGAGAATAGGTAGTTGGTGGTATATATGCACAATGGTAGGTGGGTGCAAGTACATATTTTTTAAGGCACATTATTTCTTTGTAGAGAATGTTAGATATATATACATGGTACAAAATTTGTGGTATACATATATGAAGGCTTGTAGAGTTTTACATTGTATTTAGGTGGTATTTTATGGGGTGGTGTTATAGTATTGTGCATATAATTTCTCTCTAATGATTTTTTGGGCATCCTCAAATGGAGGTACTACTGCATGTAGGATTTTTGAGCATGTTCTAATTTTTTTGAGTGAGTAGCATTGTGATTGGATCTTTGACTATAATTGTGGCATCAGAATAGGGGCATCTACACATTGAGATAGTAGATGTTATATGTAATTATTATCATTGTCAATTCACATAGCTAATTTTTAGAAGTTCTCCTCCATTTTTATGGTACCTACATATGTAGTGGATAGATTGTGTATGTTAGAAACACATGGTGAGGAAGATCATAACCGTGTAGAATGGATATCTATTTAAAGTGGCCATATATCTCTCATGCTAAGTATAAAAATGAAGTGAATAGTTGACAGGAGATATGTAATGAGTAGCATTATGTATACATTTTATTGTGTTGAATAAAGTGTGTGCACAAATTGTGCCATCTAATTTAAAATTAAAATGAAACATGTAGTTTTCATGTATAATGTCAAAGTAGCATGTGTATAAGTATATTTACATTTTATTGTTTCATAATAGTAAAATGAAGTACATGTTATGAGTATTGTTAAGAAGCTATTTCTAGCCAAATGTGTACATATAGGTAGTGCTAAGGTGTATATGTTGTAGTAAATATGGTTTTATGTTTCCTATGCTATTGCATACTAAATGTTTACTTTTTGCCTTGTAATGGGATATTTATGTGGTGTATTTTATTAAATTGAGAAAGGTTGTATTAGTAGTGGATCTCCATTATTTAATATTTTCTTTATACAATTGATTTGGGGTAAAATAGAGTAGTTACTAATGTAAGTATATTATATACGAACTGAATTTAGCATGTAGATGGTGAGGCTTTTCAATCAATTTCTTGTCAAGAAGCTTTGGCAATAATACCTCTGTTTACAACGATAAAACCTATATTTAGAACTTTGTTAGAGTATGGAATTTGGTTAAACAGTTGTGTATGCTTATATGCAGTCATTTTTGGGTTGTATTGGGCCATACAAAAATAAAACAAGGAATATCCTCTCTCTGAATGTTAAAGCCAAGTTTTGTGTATAATTGAATGAGTTGAGGCAAGTGGAGCTTATAGAGATGCATTGATGGTTGAAAAGCAACTGCAGTGGTGAACTACCTATAATGGGGCTTATTGAGATTTGGAGATATAAAAGGAGTTGTGAAAAAGTAGAACATATTTGTTTACGTGTTTTTTTATAAGTATTGAATTTATAGGATGCTTTTAGGGGTAGATATAATATTATAGAAGTCCAAACTATTGTGTGATCCTAATAAAAAGAGGTAAGGGATATCTCAATATTTTTCTATATAATAGGGAAATAAGGGGAATTCTCCTTTCACTCTAATTAGTGGGGTGTTCCTTGAATTTTTTTTTGTTTTTTCCCTTTAGAAGAGTTATGAAGAGGTGTTAAGGTACATAAATCCTAACATAGAGAACAATGTTTCTCTAACTCGTTCACTATTTTGGAAAATTCAACTTGTGGGTTCTTCATTGATAACCTAAGGGTGTTAATAATATTAAGCCTACATGTATGCATTGGGAAAATGAGGGTTTCATTTTACGCTTCACAATTTCTAATAGGGTTTTGGGTTGTTTCTCCAAAAAATGTAGGTATGCAGTTGTATTTTCAATTTATTTGGCACTTCCTATGATGTGGTGCATAGCTCGCAATGTTTTTTTCTTTGGATGTTGTAGTTTCATTCTATCACATAGGGTGTAATATAGTTTATGGTCATTGATTACATAAATGACATGATTCTAATTTTTTTCCATCTTAAATGGAGACATGGCAAAAAATACAAGTGTAGTTACCATTGCAAATTTTCAATCTAGGGGCATTACAACTAATGTCTATAAGCTAGCGTAAATAATTGAGGCTTGCAGATAAATTTACCTACTCAATGTAAGGGTGAGTTGATGTAATATTTGTTAAGGCATCGAGTCAGAAACATTCCTTTAAATATAAAAATAAACAACCGTGTATAAAAAAACCGAATCAATTTAAAATTGCGTCTCTTCATCCTAGCACCATCCCCTTGACGCCTCACTTCTACAATCTACATTGAACTATTTGTTAGCACTTAGTCACATTTCTTACATCCCTTGACTTCCATCATTACCACACCAATAATTTTCACCAATGTAATCACCATCTCTCTATTTACTGTGTATGGTTTAATAACCTAATTCCAATGGTATTTTCCTTGTATCAAGCATATCAATCTCCTTTTCTATTGTATAGAGAGAATTATAAAAATAATATCATCATAATTAGATTCAATAGGCAAAATAAATATTAGGATTAAATAACCTTGATCCAATCGCATAAAGATGGGAAAATAAAAATATGGAATACATTTCAAAAAAAAAAGTATCTACGTTTGTGGTTTTAGGAGAATCTCGATTCTGATGTCAAGCGTATTGTCACCCTTAAAAATCGAAGAAATAGAAATTAAAGACAGAGGCTTATTATTTATTAGCCACACTTTATTTTCTTCAAGGTAGAAAGAACTTTCATACGGAGACTATTAAGCAATGGTCTTCAAATATAGAAAAAGACAGGTTGAGAAAAATATATGGGAAACAATATGGCTTCACTAATCTTCCAGAGACTTCTGAAAACCTTGTAAACAATAATGAAGAATGAATATCCATTTAACTCGATGATTATGAAATGTTGGGGATGTTCATAATATAAATATTTATGATATTAAATAATAATAAATAACATAAATTTTCAAGATCCTACATTTTAATATTTTACCCCTGAAAGTAAGAAGTTCTATACGGTTGAATTGAAAAATGGAAAAATACAAAAAATAATTAAAATTTTATGTATTTGGTAACTATGCTTTTCTATTAAGCGTTCACATTAATTATTTCAATTATGAAATTGTTCTATATTTTACTCAATACTTTTTTAATAAAAAATTATAATTAGGAAACGTCCAATCTGAAAAATCATTCGATAATAATGTTGGTTCTATTTATTATAACTATTCATATTAGATATAAACACGAGATATAGATGCCCATAGCTATATAAAATTGTTTGTTTCTCATTTTCAAAAACAAAAAATTAATAATCTCAAGAAATCAACTAATGTAAACTATATTCTCAACTTTTCCAACCCAAAAAATTACAAAATAGTATTAATAAAATATATACTATTATGTGCAAATTTCTTGATCGTGAGTTTCCCCTTTGAATTTTTCCTTCCCTCTTTGTCTCTTTGCTTGTAGTCACAAAATCATGCACTTTAGACATTTATTTATTCTAGTCTCATACTACTATTTAGAAGGTTCTTAAGTGAATAAAGTACTAATTAACCCCCATCCTTTGGCCATCTTGTTTATTTTATTTTGTAATTTATAACCTATTACACCCATATGCCTAGCCATTTTCTGACAATACACATTATTTTAGCCTCGGTTGGGGCCCAAATTTGCACTGGGGAGCCCATGGGCACCGTGGTCCCACCAGGGGTGCCTCGGCCCTTTTGCACTTTCCCACCATTTTTGGGCCTCTTCTAGTCGTTTTACATCTTTATCTTTCTTTTGGTCAGCCTTTTCGAGGTTAATTATGAAATTAGAGCAAGAGAATCCTATAAATATAAACTTATGAGACCATAATGAGGGACCTAACATCATCTACTACTATCACTCCATCTAGAGTTACATATATTTGTTGCATTGGCATCCACATAGCTCCATCATCAAGGCACAAGGTAGGACATTTGCATCACACCTCATAGGGGGAGGGATTCTATTATATTACATGCACCTATTCTATTACATTTTCTACATTTAGTTATTTCTTGTTATTTCACAAAGTCCGACTGACACAAGAGCACCTAGGTCATGACATGCATACACTCACCAAAACTACATTTGGGTCCAAAATGTAGTGCAATGTTCAAGATTAGTAAGCCCACTATTGTGGCAGCTGAGGTCAATCTAACCCATTCATTTGCATCTTTCATTTTTTAGGTTTTTATACTTCATTTTGTGTCTTTTGCAGGTTATTCTTCCTCTTGGAATATTTGGAGTATTCAACGAAGACAGAAAAACTAGTGTGACAAACAATGAAGTTTATCAATGATCTCTAAGACATGTGAAGATCTTCTTCCCATACTAGGGCTATTTTTCTACTTATCGAGCACTTGTGTACACCCAAATCCTCTCCCAAGCACTCCAGTCTAGCCACATCACCCATATTTTTCCTCTACATGACCCTAACATAGTCATTCCTACTTCTGATTTATCCAACTAGTTTAGTGACACTATCTCGACAAGCATTCATTATCGCCTAACTTCTTTCCTCTTCTCTCTTGCACATTAGGGTTTAATATTTCATTTTACATATTTACTTAGATCATTAGCATATTGTTTGCTACATTTATTTACTTTAGTACAATTCATAGCTTAGATTAACTATCTTCATACTACCTAGTTTAATTCATTTTAGTTAATCATTTTGGTGAACCCATCCTTTAGAATATTTTTCCTTAGGATCCACAACTAACCCTTCCTTTAGAATATCATGGCTAAAGATACTTCTTCTCTATCTCCAATCATTCTGTAGTTTGATAGTTTTTGTCATGCCTTTGTTGACACTCTAACTAATTTTTCGTTTATCGACCTTGCCCTTCACTTATTCATTTTCCATCTTTTGACATAGATCATGAAGCTCTAGGTGACACTATTGTTTCTTATATGTGTACCATCGATCCTAATGTTTTAGCACAAGTCCTAGATGAGGCTACACAAGCACAAGTTACTCAAGTTGATCACATAGTTACATCTCCAACTCCTACTGAATTTCCAGATGCTTCTCATTCAACCTCACCTGTTAGTTCTTCCAGGCATTGCATGTTGATGATCCTCTCGATGCAATATTTGTTCCTACATCTTTATCTGATATTGTAGAGCCACAAGCTACTGACGCTTCACTTTCTTCTCATCTGGCTGATAGAGGACTTTCTCCTCCACTTTCATCTCCACATGATATTTTTTACTAGCATTGTCCATGACTCACCCCATCTATCAATTCTTCTTCTCCTACTATTTCATCTCCTCTCATTCCATCATTCATGCCTATTAGTTCATCTTCTCCCATAGTTATATCTCCATCGGTCACCTCATTGCCTAAGGATGTTTTTGATGCTAGTCCTACCATCATTATGGATATTCCACCTACATCATTTACTATAGCTTCTTCGACACCTACTCCTAGTGTGCCTTTAACATCAGAATCTCCTCTATCATCTCTTGACATCCCTATGATCACTCACCATGAGAATTTGCAACCTCTTAATACATTATTGCGATCTTCCATTATTCCTTCATAGGAGATTATCCCTCTCATGCATGTCGTAGGTCATTCAAAATCTCATGTCCAATATCTTACTCTAGCAAGTACGGTTTACTATGCTTCTATTGACAATAACTCATTACATGGTAACCCTATTCCTAAGAAGATTCATAATTTGGCATTTCCTAAATTCACTTGCTTTGATGGTACTGGTGATCCTCATGCTCATCTTCTACATTGCCACATGGCTATGACCTCTTATTCTAATGATAGATTATTACTCAAGGCCTTTCGACATAGTCTTACCATTGAGGCATTGTAATGTTACACTCATCTCCCCTTTGGGTCCATCAATACTTACTATGACATGAAGGATGTTTTCCTTCATTGTTTCATCCTCCATGGCCCTCGAGTTACTTATGACTGCCTACCTACTTTACATCAAGGCTTTATCTCATTCACTACACAACATTCTATTGCATGCCCATCTCCAAATGCTACATCCAAATGGGCTCCAAAGACTACTCCTTCTACATCTATTGAGCATCATGCCACTATTTCTAGTGTGCCTTCTTCAGCTAGTCAAGAGCCTCCTAAGAAACCACCTACTTCTTCTAGCACATCACATTCTATGTTGCTCAAAGCAAAATCTACCCCTAGCTCACCTACTTGAGCATCGACTACGTGACCGCATTGTTCGACTAGTCCTACACATTAGTATAGGCCTATTCCTCGAACAATTATTGTATCTTGGCATAGATCACCACCTCGGTTTATTCCACGTGGATCTTCTTCACCTCCGTATTCCACATCACATAGATCTCCATCACCAATGCATTTTGTGATGTCATGACCTTTTCATATATTCATCCCTCGCATGCACATAGACTTCATTCACCACCACAACATTTATCTACTATACCACCATTATTAGAGCATAGTCATATGCTTTCATCTCCTATAGCAGATGAAGGACCTCCGTCCTTCACAATCATTAGATAGTTCATTCATTCACACGCCCTTAGGGGGAATAACACTTCCCCTCCTCACTCATCATAGCATTTATACATCTATCATATTTGCATTTTCAACTAGGCACTTTTTCATCACACGTTTTAGCATCATCATTACTCGATGACACACTCTTGTGCTTTATTTCACACTTGACTGTTGAGGGATTACTACTACATGAACCCCACACACTGCACTATAGGCATTACACATTACATTTCATCACACATCACGTGTCATACACCATACACCATCCATTCTCCACGTTTTTCTACAACATTGTTCCATTTCCACATTCATACATCATACATTATACTAGTCCTCACCTTACGCGTTTTACATCATACACTATTAGGCTATTTATACATGTTTCCTCACATCCTATACATAGTCATATACCATACACCATGCATTACACATCATTCATCCTACATTTTAGTACAACATTTATACATTCACGTATTCACACATTCTAAATTATGATAGTCATCATTAGTCATACCCCATTTTCTACGCGTCCTTACATCCTATGCTACTTATCCTATATATCACATTATTCGTTTGTCTATACCATACATATTACACTCTGTGCATCTTCACACATATTCTACATGTTATACTAGTCTTCATCATATAGGATTCTAGCACTAAATTACTATTCTATCTACATACATTACATGTCATCTTATGCATTACATTTTACACATTCTACATGTCTAGCATTGCATCCTACATACTTTCCACTCATCACATGGTCGACTTCTATCGTTACATACACTACATTTTCTTCTACGCACTGCACTCACTACCCGATGATGCACTTTATTTCCTCGATCTATACTTGACTTCAAAGGGTTTACAAATCAAATGGACCTTACACATTTTCCACTCGACCTTTTACCATGTGACATTTTTAGGCTAGTGACAAACGCTTTAGGCTAAATTGCAACCTACTCTATCATTTTCTAGTGGTATACACCTTATGTTACATCACCACCCCTTACTATTCATCTCATAGTGACATACGCTTTAGGCTAAATCATCACCTATTATATCATTTTCTAGTGATCTACACCTTAGGTTATATCACCACAGCCTCCTTACATTTCATAATGATATATGTTTAGTACTAAATCATCACTCATTCATTTATCTTATAGTGATATACGCTTAGGATAAATCATCACTTATATGTTAATCTAGTCATGATATACACTTTGGCTATAAGGTTCACACACATCAAGTTAGGTTGCTTCTCATCACTATACCTACACCTTCCTCATAGCGCATTAGATACAACACACACTACTCGGCCATTTCGCAATGACACACTCTCGTTCACGGTTCATTCTTGACTGTTGAGGGGGAAAAAAATTAACCTCACTACATACACTTCCATTCACTCGGGGGCATGTGGCCCCTATCACTCCATCTTGCATTCCATTACATCCATCCACAACATACTACATATTATTGTTACGTTATTCTTGCTTACTTTTGCTTGTTCATGGTTACTTTCTTACACATGCTAGTTAGATTACATGTATGACATTTATATATATCATCCACACATGTGTGTTCACATATTTTTCTAGTTTTGATCACAGATACATGTCTCTTACACATAGCATGAATTTTTTCCTTCTACCCTTCCTACACCGATCGGGGGGCATCCACATTCATTGCTTCTAGGTGCTATTATTTCATTTTATACTTAGCACTTTACATTACTTTCTTATACATGCTTTTGACATACTATCTATCTTTCTAACATGCTAATGGGTGCTTCATGTGTAACATTTGTTATGTAGGGATATTGGTTTCCATACTTGTTTGTTACATTTTATTGCTTCTTCATTTGCTAGCTGTACGAGCCTTGCCCTATGTTTGGTGTACACACTTGTTTGTTGTTTACAGACATGATGGCCTTGTGTGTCTTGTGACATCGTGAGTGATGTCCCATGTTTGCATCCTTCTTTTTACATCTTATTTGTCTTCATAGGTGTTTGTTTACTACTTTTCTTTGGTAGCTTTTACATTGTTTGTGTAGCTTACACATTGTTTTCTATAAGATTGCATGTTTACACTTATCTTTGGCTAGCCTTCTTATTTGTGTGTGCCTTGGTTTTTACTAAGCACTTTCCAGGGTTTTACATACTAACATGTATTTACATTGGTTTAGTTCAGGTGCACTTTTTCCCTTGGCATTGTGGGTTACATACAACGAGTGGATTTAGAAACAGGTCTATGAACCCCATACATAACACAACGGATTTTACAAGACATGGTATCCTTAACATTTCTAGGAAGCAGTTACAGGCTTGGAGGTTACAATGGGTGTTCCTCTCTACACTAATTTGGCTAGTGGCGTTGGATCACCCAAAAAACTAGGATAGTATAGAGATCTCTACACATAATTCAAGGAAGCAATTAGAGCTTGGAGGACACAGAGCATTCCCTCCCTACACTTCTTCGTCCTATGGTGTGAGATCATCCCAAAAACTCATAGTACAAGATATCCTTTTACACTTTTTCTCGACATGGATTAGGTGCACATGTTCCATTTACATTTACATTTACATTTGTGTATTTTACATAGTGTTTTTACACTTACATACATACATATTTGACTACTTGATCATTTTATCCTTACATGTCCGATTATATGAAAAACAATCAATTTATTGGGGAAATAACAACAACAAAATTTTGTGGTAGCACACATGCTTTACTAACCATGCAGGTACACTACACACTACGGAAACTACACACACATGTTTCACCCTAGGTTCACTCTCATCACTTTTTCTTTGCACATTTTTCATCTATAGTTTCCACGCTCCTCCATATTTTTTTCATTCCACGCTTTTGTCTAGTCCTTTGGTGTGTTTCTACTACACTCTTCATGGACATCGGTACACATATCTATCTACTTTATGTTATCGAGATTTCTGCTCACCAACATAAAGTGGGGAAAAATGTAGTCACAAAATCATGCACTTTAGACATTTATTTATCCTGGTCTCATACTACTATTTAAAAGGTTATTGAGTGAAGAAAGTACTAATTAACCCCCATCCTTTGGCCATCTTGTTTATTTTATTTCATAATTTACGACCTATTGCACCCATATGACCAGCCATTTTCTAGACATTCCACATTATTTCAGCCTCACCCATGGGGTGCCCATGGGCCCTGGTCCACCATAGGTGCCCCGACCTTTTTACACACTTTCCTCCCATTTTTTTGGCCTCTTCTAGTCATTTTACATCTTTATCTTTCTTATGGTCAGCATTTTCGGGGTTAATTATGAAATTAGAGTAAGATAACCCTATAAATATAAATTTATGACACAATAATGAGGGACCTAACATCATCTACTACTATCACTCCATCTAGAGTTGCATCTATCTATTGCATTGGCATCCACATAGCTCCATCATCAAGGCACAAGCTAGGACATCTACATCACACTTCATAGGGGGATTCTATTCTATTCCATGCACACATTCTATTACATTTTCTACATTTAGTTATCGGTCGATATTTCAAAAAGTGCAACCGCACACAAGAACACTAGGACACGAAATGCACACACTCACTCGAACTACATCCGGGTCCAAATGTAGTGCAACACTCAGGTTAGTAAGCCTACTATTGTGGCGGTGAGGTCAATCTAACACATTCATTTGCATATTTATTTTTAGGGTTTTAATACTTCCTTTTAGGTCTTTTGTAGGTAATTCTTCCTCTTGGAATATTTGGAGCATTCATAAAAGTACAGAAAACTAGCTCGGGAGACAACGAAGGTTATCAATCATCTCCAAGAGCGGTGAAGACTAGTTCTAGACCTTTTTCCCATACCAAGGTGCCTATTCTACTAACCAGAGCACCCGTGGACACCCCCAAGATACTCTCCTGGTGCTCCATTCTATCCACATCATATATGTCCTCTGCGAGGAACCCAACACGGTCGTTCTCATGCTTCTAATTTATCCAACTACTTCTGCGTGACACTATCCGACAAGCATCTATTATTAGCTATGTTATTTTCTCTTCTCTCTTTCACATTATGGTTTAATATTTCATTTTACATAATTGTTTAGATCATTAGCATATCGTTTGATACATTTATTTACTTTAGTACATTTGTTCATAGCTTAGATTAACTATCTTCATACTACCTAGTTTAGTTCATTTTAGTTAATCAACTGTCTCATTTTCCTTTATAGGAATCCATAAATTATGCACTCATTAGTTTTATGTAAATGTAGAACTTAAGACCATATAAATATGTTTTTACAAATATTTTCCTAGATAAATTTTATTCTACCTTGCATGTTTGGAATCGGGTAGAAACTATCTTATCCCTATAAAAATGCATTTAAATTGTTCAAAAGAAACAATTTTCGTAATTTGTTTTACATTTATTATTTTGTGCAGGAAGCACTAGAAATTGTGTTCTATTTACATGACCATTCTCTCATGGAATACACTAATAACTCCGGGCTCATCTAGAAAGTCTCTCCCGGAGCCATTCATGGAATTTAAGATGTAAGCATTAACTCCTAGCCTAATGCACCCAAGCATAGAACAACATGATCAACTCAATGAAAGTAGAATCAACCATGAAATAACATCAAGAAAACCCATAACATGCATATGAACATAAGGAAAATGCACAGATCAAGATCCATCACATGAGTGTTTCAGAATCACTTCATTATATTTATTAGCCAAAATATGGTAGCCAAGATTACATCAAAAGAGTCCCATTCATGGAAATGTTCACACTAGCAGAGCTTTCTTTACATCACAGAGCTCACCATTACACATTACACAATATCACTATATCTCTCACTCCCTATCCTTTCTTACTTCTACATCCATCCTTACTTATCTCTCTTTCTCTTTTTTTCTAAAAATCCATCCATTCTTCTAGAATAATCATCCTCCTTCCCTCTTAACCACTCATCATTATTACCTACTGAAATCCTGAAGGAATCGGTTTATGATTTCTCTACCACTACCCAGGAATATGCCGATGTCACCATGCATTTCCCTCAATCAAGAGTGCCTTTTTAGCATGCATGTGTCCAGCTAATCCTTAACAACCTCGACTCCTTATCCTTTCATGATAACCATATTGATGCCCTGGAATATCCTTTCCTTGAGTCACAAGTCTCCATGGCTTATCCACATTTGTATCTGGTCACTTTTCCATTTTCTCCCTACGTGTCTTCTTTTCTTGTTGTCCAAAACTCACTAAGTCTCGAATCCATCCTTCCCAGCATGAGCCTTCACACCTCTCCAAGAATTACTTTGTGTGCCTTCATGCCCTACTTCCATGTGCCACAAGGCTTCACCTTAGGTACTTAGTTACTTTAGGGGCCCAACATCACCCCACACTAAACTAGTTTCCACCCCAAGAAATCCTCCACACTTCTTGAACAAAAATATTGTCGAACTAGAATACTGCTCCAAAGAATAAAGAATAGTGGTTGGGAGAGAATATGAATAAATAATTGAGGAATGGGGGGGGGAATGCTTACGTGACCAATTGGAGGAGTTTGGGGAATTCCACATCTATCTCATCCTTCAATTTCTCCTAGGCCTTCAATTCTGATAAGGCCTTCCCTGCACTTCACCTACGACACTTGGCACCTAGTCTGGGATGATTTCTTCCACCTCCCCTTCAATGTGTTGATAGCCACCCCCAACTCCACATAACCCTCAAACTCATCCATCCATTCAGTGATGGAGTCTCGGAGTTCATTGATTCTAAAGTCCATCTTCTCACGCTTTGTCTTGATTTTCTCCTTCAGGTCATGGTGTTAATGACCAACTATGTGCACTCTCTCCTTGTTGGTGGGGATGGTCTCCTACAAAAATTTGAGGGCTTCCTCTTCCTCTATTACCCATGCATCGATGATTGGCTCACATTTTCTATAGCTATTGAAGCCCCTATCTCACTAGTATATTTTCCTCCTTGAGTTGGGAGAGAAAGTCTTCCAACTCAATGATCTCAGGGATTTCAATGGAAACCTTGTTCTCTTCTTTTTCCTTTGTGATCTCTATAGTTGTGGGGCCCACACCATCCTTGATGTTAATGAGTAACATCCCTACGAGGTCCTCGAGGTACTCCATTTCATCCCCATAATCAATCCTTAGGCTCTAGCTCACCAATGTTGACATTGTCCCAGGATGCTTTTTACGAGGGCGCCAGCTCGGTCATATGCCTCCTTTGTTTGCATGTTCTCCCCTTAACCCTTGGTGCAATCTATCTATTTCTTTCTCCTTTCTTTTCTTCTCTATGATCAGGGTCAGTAGTGGCCCTACATCCAAACTACATCGGATCACCTCTAAAGAAATATTTTGTAATGCATTGCATGCCTGCTCATCTATTAGGTGGTTAGGATCCACCACTTTGTATACTTCTCCTCCTTCTTCTTCAAATGAATGGTCTCGATCACATGATCATTTGACCTCAAACTCAGGCTCTTTGGAGTGGTAAGTGCATGCTCCAACTAAGCATCTTTCTAGTTCTGGGCACACCCCCTTCTTGATCCATCAAATCCCATCCATAAAGTTTCTCTGTGGGAGGGTGGCCTAGAATCTCATGCACGCAAGACCTTCATGGGGTCATCCATGAAAGTCCATATGTGGGGACATGGGTGTCCACCTCTTCCTTGTAGCTTTGCACTTTTCCTTTTTCTTCACCCCAGGGGTGAATCCCTTATCCTCCTTTATGGTAAAGGAGTCCCCTTTATCTCCCTTTGGATAGTGGTCTATGGTGTAGAGGCCTCACACTTGGACTCTTCTTCACTCCCCCCTACAAAATATTCCTCCCCTTCTTCTCATGCCTTTCCCACATCCATGGCCTCCACCTCAGCTTCTTGCCCCTCCAGCTCTCACTTCTAATTCTTCCTTGAAAGTGGTGGGGTCTTCTTCCTCTCCTTCCTCTGAGCTTGTTGTGGGGCTTGATGATGTCATGTGTCTTCTGTCTCTTTTCTTCAGGATCTTCCTTCTCTTCCTCCTCTTCCTTCCCTTCCTTCTCTCCCTCACCTCTACCTATGAAATGAGGCCTTGGCACCACCCTGTACCAAAGTGTTGGCACCCTTGCTACCATTCCATTCATGTGTAGTACTTCCTCTTCTTAGAAGTATCTAACTTCCCTTCATCCTTCTTCTCTTCTTCTTCTTCTTCTTCTGTACTACTTTCATGGGTGGGATTGGCATTCCCATGGCTTTGGAAAGGGGGAGTCTGTAACCTCCACCTCAATTCCCCATGTGTTTTTGGGGTGCAAGTTATATGAACACCCGATGGATGTATCCATTGATGGTAACACTGACTGGGGTGCAAGTCCAGAAGGTCTAGCTCCAAAACTTTGATATAGGTAGGTCGAGTGCCATACTTGTATGTAGCACAACATGTGGACATCAACATCCACCTTGTCTACATCAAAAATCAACTTTTATGCATCCTTGATCTAGTTGATGGCATACTTCATATATTTGGTCATGAAAGTGAAGGGGAGCTTGCACCATGGCCCCATCTCTCCCTTGGCCATCATAAAATTTTCTAGACAAAAATGTTGTGTAACGAAAATTTTACCTAGTCCCCAACAACCTTGTGGTAACTCATGGGGAATGTGCCACTCATTCTCAAAATCTACACAATCACTCAAACCACATGTTCATCCATCCTTGTAAGCACTCAAGATGGTCCCATCATAGAGAACTTCATGAATTGAATGTAAGGGGATGCGTGCATGGGTGGGTGAACCCAAATGTTCCCATCTGGTCCATCTAGGACACCAATCTCCTAGAACATGATCAATAGTAGGATGGAGCCCCATGTGATCTTTTCTCTTGCCTCATTTTACACCCGCGCCTCTTCGATAATGCCATTTGCAATAAATTGGGAAAAATTGTAGTGTGCCCTCTTGGACACCTTATAGGCCACATACAAGAACCTCTAGTTAATGTCCATCCACCTTTCTAATGTGCCCAATTTGTAGCTAATGAGCTGGGAGGTGACTCTTAATGTTGGGTCTAGAAGATCTATAATTACCTGTGCCCTACCTCCCTTCTCGTAGTTTAATTTCTTCACCAGCTCCTCAATCTTGGTAGTGGCACATAAATCAAGTGCATATCCTCTCCAGTGTTCCATAGGCCTATAACCATCTAAATCAAATGGCATGTGATCCTCATTCTTCTTCCCATGAAGTAGAAGAAGTCTTCGTGCACCCACGACATTAACCACCTAAAAATGGGGGGTTTGGAAAAGAAAGGAAGCTCCCATAGCTACAAAACTCTAGTCTTTTGTAGCTCCTATTGCACTGAGTCATCACCTTAGGGTTTTTGAGCTCATCCACCATTGGAGTGTCTGATACTAGGTCTACCCACATCATCATTTTTCATTATCATATGTTTTGTGGTTGTATTCATTGATCTTGCATTTGTATAGCTTTGAGCTCCACTTTTTCTACCTTGATAACTCTAGGAGGGTACTACATTTTTGAGTAAATTTCCATGGGATCCTCCTTTTCCACCACCATCTCTTTTTTTCGAGCCTTCTTCGGTGCCATCTTCCTCCTTCTTTCCCTTTCATTCCTAGGTGCGTTGATCCCCTCTTTTGTCTTCCCTAACTCAACAACTTCCCCTTCTCTTTCATGCAACCTCCTTCCTTCTCTGTTGTCTTCTCCCCTCCTTGTTATGCCACAAGATTACACTACAACTTACACAAGTCCACTGGTTCATGATAGTGCTTCATGTTCATTCTTCTTCGTAAAAACCCTCATCGCACTTCGAGCTCGGGAGCACAAAAAATAATTCTCTTAAAGAAAAGTAGTCAAATGACTATTCTTACCTCTTATTTATACTTTATCGATGCCTTAGAGTTCCTCCACCACGTGTCCTAATGTCACTTTTTGATAAATCACTTTATTTCACTTAAATCAACTTCCATGACTTCCCCTCATGCTTTGTAGCTATAACCTTCTGGCACTCCAATACCACTAAACTACCACATACCTCCTTCACACATCACCATGCCAAAAGTACATAACCTCTACATTGTCTACTAAGTAGTTCCCCATGGTGTTTCCTACCTTATGTTATACCACACGCGTGATCCTTCCCTTCTTGTGGTCTTCAGACTTCTCTCAACCCACCTTCATAACCACATGAATTTATGCACCTTAGCCATTACATTTCTTGTTCTTCTTTTCACGTTAATTTTTCCCAATAGTCCACTGTTCAAAGAATTTTTTTGTCAACCATGTTCAATATATCTTCTACTTCACCTCACACAAAAAATATGTGTGGTCCCCTACATATAACCTCTTACAATGTAATTAGCTACCAGCACAACCAACGTGTAAAACCAAACCAAAAATGATGAAAAAGGAAACAACCAAAAGAAAAAAACTAAGAAGGAAATCTAATCTAATTGGAAATACTACCTTATTTTTTACTACACATAAGCCTTATTTATAGTAGGGCTTTAGCCTACTCCCATTGAAGTAACCTGGTAACCTCATCCCATCAAGCACTTATAACTAGCATGCACCAAATCAAGGATGTACGAGATGATGTATGGTCCTAACCAATGGAATTTCAGTTTCCCAGGGTGGCGTAGAAATTTAGAGTCATAAAGCAAGACCATCTCCCAACCTCAAACTATTTTTTTTTTGATATGATGATCATGCCATGCATTTTTTTCACCTTCTCAGTCTTTTGACTCCACCTAGCAAGTGATCACCTTTCATCCAACTACATTAACTTCTCCATGCACTCTTGTAGTGCTTTCATCAGCTAATCCTCCTACATGCATGTGCTATTCATAGAGATGGTAGCATAAATTCTACTGGTAAAATAACTTCCATGCCAAACACCAATTGAAATGGTGGCCTTGTTCAATCTCTTGTAGGTTTCCTATATGCCCATAGTATGGATGAGACTTTTCATCCCAATCTTGTCTCCCCACATCACAAATTTTGGTCAATGTGTGTGACTCAGTATCTTGTTAAATGCCTCAAGGTTCCATTAGCTTGAGGGTGATAAGGGGTGGTCTTGTGATGGGCCACCATGAACTCTACTAACAAAATCCTAACCATCTCATTCAAAAAGTGTGTGCCTCTGATCACTAGTCAAGCTTAAAGGACACCCATACCTACTTGATTATGTTTTCCCATAGGAATCTTGTTGTTGTGGTCATTGTGCAATCCTTCGTAGGCATTTCCTCCACCCACCTTGTTAAGTAATCAATGCAAGTAATGATATAGCGTGAACCAATCCTTTCACATGTAGTAGGTGAAATCGGTCCTACAAAATCAATCACCCACTTCTCAAATGGTTATGCACTAGCTATCGGTCTCAAGGGAATTTCATCTCTTCTTCTAGTTTTCCAAGGCATTGGTAAATGGTCACATGCCTTGCAAAAATCAATACAATCTTCTGTAGATGCTTTCCCACCAAATCCTTGCTAGTAGAATCTTCCACGCGGTGGCATTCCCTGCATAGTGTCCTCCTGCAATCCCACCATGTGCTTCCTCCATGATTGCAATGCACTCATGTTCTAACACACACCAATGCACAAATCTCATCATGACCTAATTTTATAAATCTCCACCAATTAATATGTAGGGTGAGCACATATATAACTATTTTCTTTCCAAAGTCTTCATTTCCTCTGGTGTCATACCTATTTTGAGAAACACAAAAATATCCTCTAATTCAGAGGGTGTGCATGTCATAGTCTAAATAGTTGTGCATCCAAATTATATCCTCAATGCTTTTTGTGTCCTCCCCTGAGTCAATTCTTGATAAATGGTCAGGTCCCAAGTTACTCTTACCTAGTTTTACAACAACCGTAAACTCAAATTCTTGAAATAATAGGACCCATCTGCATATGTGCCCTTGTAAAATGGGCTTGTTTACCAAGTACTTCAATGCCATGTGGTCTGTGTAGAATATAAAGGGTGTTTCCAGAATACTACTAAATTTGTGCAACATGTAGATCATTGATAATGCCTCATGCTCTGGTAGTAGTATAGTTCTTCTTTGTTGGTGTCAACTTCCTACTTGCAAAAAAAAGAGGGTGATCAATAGTCCCTTCACTAGGTTGTGCTAACACTGCTCTCGATGGCCATCCCTGAGGCATCAACATGCACATGGAAAGGCTTATCCTAGGAAGGAAAGTGTAATATGGGCACAATGATAAGCCTATTCTTCAATGTGTCAAATGTTGTCTGTTGCCTCTCCCCAATGGAATGTACATCCATGCTTCAAACAATCCCTCTAGTGGCGTGGTGATTGGCATACCCCCTATAAAATTTTGGTAGTACCCCATATGCCCAAGGAATCCATGCACTGTGCTCTGGCTGATGGGTTCTTCCAATCCTACAATAATGAAAAACTTTGGTAGGATCCACCAACAAGCCTTCCTTACATATGATATGCCCCAACAAGGTTCCAAATGGAGTAGTGAAGAGACATTTCTTGATATTGAGGGATATGCACAACTATCATGGCATCTCTCAACATCAACATAGATTATCACAATGGTCCTTCACTAGTCCATACATTTTCGTCCAAGTCATCAAGGTAGACTTGAAGAAACTTATGGATGAAGTCTTGAAATTCCTACACCACAATGCATGAAAAACACAAGGTAGTGCATTCTTTAGTCCAAAAGGCATGACCATGTAGGAAAAAATCTCCCCATTCAATGGTGAAAAGTTGTCTTTTCTTGGTCCTCCTTTGCAATCCTAACTTGATGATATCCTGAGAAGCCATCCATGAATGAATAGATCTCACACTCACTACTCCTTCCAGGATCTCCTCGGTGAAAGGGGTTGGAAAGGGATCAATGACACATACCACATTCAAATCCTGTAATCAACACAGATCCTTATCCTCCCATCCTTTTTAATGCTAATGACCATTGGGCTTATCCATTCTGATTCCTCAACAACTTCAATGATACCTGAAGTGATCATCTTGTCTATCTCTTCCTTGACCCAGATGCATAGATTTGGATTCATTCGGTAAGGTCTCTTCCAAATCAGTGTGCACTCCTCCTCCTTTAGTTTGATCCACATCTCCCTAAAGAGTGGTGAACTCCCTTAAGCTCATGGTACCCATGTGGAAATAAATCCTGAAACTCACGCAATAGATCAATGATCTTTGAAACCTCCTTTTCTAGACTAATAATCCCCATAGTAGCCTCCTTAGGTTTTGTATCTGAGCCAATGTTAACCTTCTTCATTTTGAGAGGTTCATGGTAGGTGCACACTTTCTCATCAACACTATCCATTACCTCACATACCCATAGTATGGTTAACATCCAAGTTCTCCACTTCCTCACCATCTATCACATAGACCAACTTTCCCTTCTCTTTCTCTATGCATGGCATGCTCAAGTTGTAGTTCCTCTGGTTCCTCCACATCAAAAAATGTGCCTCCAAATCAAGGTTCTCCCAATAATTCCAAAATTCTATCCTCATCCATGGCACTATCTCCCATAGTTAGGTGCTTAACAACCTACAATGCCTCATTCACCAATGGCTTAGTACTTTGATATTCAAAGGTTTGAATCAAGTCATCTGTTAACTCCCACCAGTTCCCTA
The DNA here is from genome assembly GCA_018340775.1 of Taxus wallichiana var. yunnanensis. Taxonomy (NCBI): domain Eukaryota; kingdom Viridiplantae; phylum Streptophyta; class Pinopsida; order Cupressales; family Taxaceae; genus Taxus; species Taxus wallichiana. The sequence goes on from CM031239.1 coordinate 219,973,883, forward strand.
TCTCGATGGCATAATTCCAAATGAATGTACCATGTGTGCACATAGCCCTATAGTGTGGAATAAAACTTGTGCACCCAGAGGGAAGGGGGTAAAGCTTCCACACCTCCCATCCACGTTCTCTCACATTCTTGAACATGTTCTGAGGTGGGTGCCCCTCCATCATAGCCACATATTTTAGTAGGCATGCATTGCTCTAGAAGAATCTAATAGAGAGTGTGTTCCTCACCTCACACCATTCTAGAAGATTTTCCTGGTGTGTCATCACCCACCATCATGTTGTGGTCCCACACAACATGTAGATAAGCATGCTTTCACCTTTTGATCTCACATCTCCACTTTGGGCTTCCATGGCTCAGGAAAACATCAGGGTTTCCTTCCCCAGTGTAGCTCGAAAACTTCTTTCCTCTCAAATGCCTAAGTGGGTGCACCTTCATCACCCTTGTAATAGAGCCTCACAATTGTCACCCAATTAACTCATATGTCCCATGTGCACCCAATTGTCACATGCTACACTAGTGGTATCACTCATAGATTGAGTGTCTTCCCACTAATAACTCCTTCCATAGGGTGTATCACCTCAGGGTCCCTGATAGTACACACATAGATTCTGTCGAGGGATTCTTCTCCCAAGGGCTCAAGTATAGGGTGTTGACTTCCCATCGGTCAAGGGGATGATAACTCATTTCTTCCTTGTTCTCAAAACTTATGTATCCCTTATTGAACCTTAGGTCCACATTATTCTTATAGCACCAGGGGCACCCAAGTAATGCTAGAAAGTTTTCCACCTCAACTAGCACCAAGACTTTGAAGTCTCTAGTGAATTTCACCCCTTGGATAGTGATAAAACATCCTTCAAGACACCAATGGGCATCACCTTTGTCTTGTTAGCCATATATAGCACATTTGAGGATGGTTGTAATGGGGGCCTTCCCATTTGATGCCATGCATCTAGGGTGAGAACATTAACCTCCACACCCATGTCTATCAGAATATTTCTTAGGAGCCATCCATCACTACTGCATTCAAGGTAATCTCCTTATCATAATCAATGGTGTGAGGGGAAGGTTAGCATGTGCAAGACCTATCACTCACGTGCTCTCTCTCCAACACATGGTACTTTCTCCCATAACCATTCCCTAGAAAAGGGATGATATTCTCTTGCCTCAACATTTTGCATACTTCCTTGACTTCATCCAGATCCTTCTATGGAGCCTCAACATTTCCTTTTCTCTAACTACTACCATGACTACTCCTTTAGGCACTAGATCTCTCCTTGTAGGCTTTGAATCACATCCATGGTCTCTGATAAACCTCTTTTTGATGAGCAGGATCTAGATACTTCCCATGCACCACCTCTTCTCTTGTGACCAATGGTCTCTACTTTGGTATTTCCCTAGCACATGTAGCCTCAACTCACATTGTCACCAGTACAAGTTCTAACTCTACTCACGCACCACCCTTGGCATCCATTGAGTCAGTCCTTCTTCACACTTACCATTCCGAACACCTTTATCCTTCCATTGTTGTTGGCTCATGTGCTCAAATAACTCTAGGAACTCCTCATACTTGTGCTTCTTTCCACACCAAGAGCATTATAGTAGGTCAGGCATTCACACTTGTAATGTTCTATGGACCCACAATTATAATAGGTCCCATGAGGAAATTCACTTCTTCCACCTCATGTGATTTCCATGACCTCTAAATCCTCCATGAAAATCCTCACCCATGAGCTCCTCCATCCACACTCTTCATAGTGATGACCATCATCCTTGGAATTGTTTGTAAACATTGGTCTAGTGCACACCAATATCAATGGCATCATGTATCTGGTCAATCAATCTACAATCCTTGGTGTCATGAGTAGTAGAGGTGAAAATCTTGCAATAAAAGACACATTTCTTATGGATCACATGTTGTAGCAGACACACCTACTTGCATCATGATCCCCATGGAAAATATCATAGTCTACCATTATCACATGTATACCGATCTCCAAGGAAAACTTTCCTTTGTATGCCCCTCTACCCCACAATCCATGCACCATAGGCCACTACGAGTCTCATGTGCTTGAGTTCACAGAAAATTCTCTAGCTTACTTTTTCCATGGCAACAATCTGAGCTTCAAGAAAAGGACTAACACTAGTATCCATGCTTCCCATAGCCTCAATGCGGGGGGGGCCTCCTCTAAGGCCTCACGTGGGTCTAATGTGAAAGTCTTATGTGAAAAAAGCACTCTCTTAAAGGGTGTTATTAGTCCTCCAACAACCATTGAGCATGTTGAGAAGGATGAATATCATAAGACAATTTTGATAAGAGAGTTTTAAAATGTGCATCATACTCCCACACACTCTCTCTTCATACCTTGTTGAATCTCCTTCAACACGCTAATGCTCTTCTGTTCAAACTCAGGAATATGGAATTCAGCTAAGAAGGCATTACATAACACATGTATAATCTACTACTATCTAGTGGGGGGGTACATTCTGGTACCAACTATGTGCACACCCCTTGCAACATTGTTGTAAACTGACTTGCCTTCCATTTCCATTCTAGGGTAGTGATCCCCTTCACATGCCATAATAGCAACTCACATTTGTGTACATGTTCTTACAAACATCCTCAACACCTTTGTAATCTGGTAGATGCAAAGACATTTCAAAAAATACTTGCTTGAGGTGGTTGAGGCCCTTTCCTACCTGATCCAGAACCTTGATTCCCTCTGTGTTTCCTCCACCACCAGATCCACTAGATCCACCAATGCATGTTCCTCCTAACCCACCAGATCCTCCAGATCCACCAAGTCCACTAGTCCACTAGCTCCTACTCCACCTGACCCACTAGATCCACCTCCCATAGCTAGGAAAGGGTCCTAAAGTGGTCATGCCTTGTGTCCCCACTATCATGCTAAACTACTGCACATAGTTTTTGATATTGCACCACTACTACCTATGTGTGTGCCCCCTCATGCCACTTCTAGAACATGATACCCAAACTTTGTGTACCCATACTTTTCCCAAATGTCATTCTAGACAATATACCTCCAAACACAGGAAATGATTGTGTAGCCATAGATGTGCCAAATGAAAAGTTATACCTCTAGGTGTTGATCGGTTACCTCCACCAATACCAACTAGGGTTAGTAATACTTATCTCTAGATTTGGAAAACTAAGCACCAAGGGGTTTGTCACTAGTGGATTCAGATGCATGCCAATGACTCTTCTCCTTTCTTCATATGATGAGCTCTCTCATCAAATTAAGGGGTTTCTCTCTCACACTTTCCAAGATGGGGTAGCATAGACTTCTCAGTTCCATGTCCTCCATGTGAACCTCAAATCCTTCCCAACATCTGCTCCATAAATCCATCCATCACTCTGAAACTTCACATTGTCTATCTAACTCCCTTTCATGAGCTTCATTATACTTACTTGAGTCATCTCTCTTCCCTCTCCTTTTCAGCCACAAGGTCCACCATCTTCCTCCACTCTAGCTTCCTCACCCAACGCTCAGAAGAAGTTTAGCCACCATAGGAAAAGCTTCCAAACTTAAAGTAATGATCAGGATCTTTATAGCTAAAGGGATAACATGCAAAAATGATCCTCTTGGCTCCCTCAAGAACTCAAACTCAACAATCTCTGGACAAGAATACATAGAAATGGCATATTCCAGGGTATAACTAGTCAACACTCTTTTCCACCAATGATCAACAACATGGGTCCAGGTCAGATTGGCATCATGTAGCTTTTGATACTCATCTTGGGTCCATACATGGGGTCTATAGTACCAACTTGACCTAGATGTGTATGCTGAAAATCCATTCATACAACTCCACTAGAAAAAAAAAAAAATAAGGTCTCATACAACTCATGATACATAGTGTTCTTCTACCCATTTACATGCATCAAACTCAAGTCCATTATTAAATCTCTGAGAAAACTCATCCTCCATGCTTTTAAACCATGCTTTGACACTATCCAACATCAAGCACTCTGTCATCACATACCATTCTCACAACAACTTCAAAAAGAGGTCCCAAAATGGAACCAAAATGTAGTCTCTAATCACTACTTTCCTCAACAACCATTCCCAAATGCATCACATATATCATCCAGTTTATCCTAGAAGCTCACCCAAGGTGCGCATAGGCACCGAGCCCTCCTTTATGTGAGCTTCATGAGAACATTATTTCTTAACACGAGGATGTAATACAACTAGAAAATAAGTGCATCCATTCATGGAATTTAAGATGTAAGCATTAACTCCTAGCCTAATGCACTGAGCATAAAACAACATGATCAACTCAATGAAAGTAGAATCAACCATGAAATAACATCAAGAAAACCCATAACACACATATGAACATAAGGAAAATGCATAGATCAAGATCCATCACATGAGTGTTTCAGAATCACTTCATTATATTTATTAGCCAAAATATGGTAGCCAAGATTACATCAAAAGAGTCCCATTCATGGAAATGTTCACACTAGCAGAGCTTTTCTTTACATCACAGCTCGTCATTACACATTACACAATATCACTATATCTCTCTCACTCTCCTCCTCTTTTTCTACATCCATCCTTACTTATCTCTCTCTTCTCTTCTCTCTGAAAAACCATCCATTCCTTTAGAATAATCATCATCCTTCCCTCTTAACCACTCATCATTATCACCTATGAAAAATCCTTGAAGGAATCTTATGATTTCTCTACCACTACCCAAGAATATGCCAGTAGTGTCACATGTTTTCCCTCAATCGAGTGCCTTTTAGCATGCATGTGTCCAACTAATCCTTAACAACCTCGACTCCTTATCCTTTCATGATAACTTGTATTGATGCCCTAAATATCCTTTTGTCTCGCACAATAACACTCCAAAAGACCCCACACATATGGCGAGACGTGATATGCTAAGGCAAAGGCATGTGTAGACACAAAATCATGCACTCCCATTCTCGCAGACTATCACCGAAATTATCTCAATCTTGTAAGAATTATTTGTTATCCAAAATTCACCCCCAGGGTAATTTTGATAACATGCATCAAATTACTATGTCCCAGGCAAATAAATTGATTCAGGGCCAAAAAATCATGTTTCTAGGGTCCCCTCAGAATTTTTCTAACTCTCCTGTCTAGGTTGAAAAGAGCAAGTTCTGAGAAAAGGTGAAAAGGCTGCAAAAACAAGCTTGGGCTAGGAAAAATCACAAAAAATGGCTAAGTCCTAGTCCTCGCAACAGTCGGGACATGAGGGACATCTGGGCGCGAATCGGCCGAAAGGCTGCCAGGCAGTCTGCAGGGAAAAGGAACATCTGGGCCGTCGGGACGCGGGACGTGGAAAGCCGGTTTGGCCGAAGGAGAAGAAAATCGACTAACTACTCTGGGACATTTGGGACAAGAAGACACAAAGGACGTGAACCGCCCGAAAGATCGGCCGAAAAGGAGAACTTTCGCACTAAGCAGTTCGGGACATGTGGGACAAAGGTACGCGAACCGGCCGAATCGGGTGAACCGAAGAATTTGTCCCAGACAGTCCAGGACATGTGGGACAAAGGGACGCGTGGGACGCGGATAGCCGAAGGAGCCGAAAGCCAATCAAGCAACGCCACGTGTCATCGGCCGAATGAGGGACGAGGAAGCCCATTTCGGGTGGATCGGAAGTTTTTGTCCCAGACAGTCTGGGACATCTGGGACAAATGGACGCGCTGGACGCGAAAGAGCCGGCAGACCCGCGGACCAACCAAATCATGACACGTGTCACAAGGAGAAAAGTCCAAAAGTCAAAGGGCGAGTTTTGAAGGGTCAGCCCGAGCCAATCAAAAGAGGACACGTGTCCTATGGAGCAAGGAATGCGGAGCTCGGGAAGGAGTTAGAGAATTTGGCAAGAAGTTTGCCCAAAAGCTAAAAGTAAAGGTCTGCCCCGTGCCCCTGACGACCAATCAATGCATGCCACGTGTCATCCAGGTGGCAGAGCGCGGGAAGAAATTTAAAAATCTGTTTCACCTGTTTTGTGCCCTAAATCTTCAGATCTCCATATCTTTTGATCCAGAGCTCGGATTTGCACGTTCTTTATATCAACAGAAAGCTTATAAGATTCTCTACATGATTCTGGGGCCAATCCTAAATTTTTGTGTAGTCTAGAGAGAGAAAGTTTAGAAACGGATCTGACGCATGTTCATGGCTAGAAGTGACATTTTAGCAACCAAATTAATGCAGAATGGGTCGCATTCTCCTCCAAATCGGTCAAAGATGGTAGGGTATGGGTTTGTAAGGTTCCCCATGCTGTTTTAATGCATCTGCAGTCAATGAGGAATGGGCTTGCATGTTTTCCCACGTTTCTCTCTCCTGGGCTCGACCCATGCAATGTAAAAGCCAGATTTGGCTCAAAAAGGAAAAAAATTATTACAAGTTGTTCATCTGTTCAGCTCTGCCCTCCCTTCTTTTTCTTCTCCAGGGTTAAAAATGGAGTTCGAACCTCCTCCCTGCTCTGTAATGGCATTTTTTTCCTTTTACTAATGAAATGATGTTCTGTGCAAACTTCTGAAGCAACAAAAACGTGTTTTGTGATGCATCTGTCCATCCTTGCTCGTTTTTGCTTGTTTTCCTCTTGCCTCTCTTCATTGCAGGTATTTGTGCATGTTTGAATGTTCATTGCAGGTTTGGAGCTATGTTCATGGAGTTTTGGGACATTTTCTACGTGAAATCTATCCTCGGGCCTATGATGCATCTATTCATCCTTCCCATTGCTCACCTCTCTTTGTTCCATGGCGCTTTGATAGATGTCCAACATTCTCCTTCTCGGTGTATCACCGTTTTAGTGTAGGCTTTTGTTCTTTTCCTTTCTCTCTCTCTCTCCTTCTCTTTGGCATGAATAGATTAGGATTAGATTAGCTTGCCCGCACTGGAATAGCTTGTGGCAAGTAGTTTAGGAGCAGGAACCAGCCTTCTCTGGAGATTCCTTTCTCATTTCTGCAAGTCCCACACTTGGAGAAAGGATTCAATGTTGTGCAATCACACTGGATGCTAGAGTGATCAACCTAGAAGCCTGATCCGCACCAAGGGTGCTGTGATTTTGCATCAACAGTTCTGGCACGCCGGTGGGACCTTAGAGGTCTTCCATTTCATCTTTTGCAGGTTGGTGTGTTCCTGTGAAGATTTCAGCCTTTGGAGGCACTTGCAAACACATCTGGCGACTCCATCTGATCAGCAACTCATTTCTGAAGTTGCAGACCCGTTTTCCATCCATTTCCTTCCATATTTCTTTCCATCTCTTTCATTCTTTTCCATTCCATGAGGTTGTGCAATCATGACTTCATTTCCATCATGGAATTCACATCAACAATAGCAGTATATTCCACCTCCAACATGTTTTACAAATCCTCCAAATCAGCCTTTTGAGCAGATTCAAGATCAGTATGCATACCCATATGAGCAGCAATGCCAAAGTTAGTTTGGCTATGGAGCTTTCCAAGAGCAAGAGTATGCATATAATAAAGACCATCAGATCCAAGACGCTGGTTTGTTGGAGAAAATCCAAAAGATGGAGGTAGAGATGGTGCAGTCCAGAGCAACAGCTCAAATGAGAGCTTTCAGAATTGGTTGCAGGACTCCTTGTCCATGGGGAGGCCCTTTTCCAAGACACTTCAGCCCTCAAGAGAAGCTGGACTTCATGATAAAGATGCTGCCCCAACTTGCACAATGGACAGCAGAAATAGAGGCCTATACATTCGGTGTTGAACAACCTTGTCAATGGGTAAGTTCTACACCATCATCTGGTTTTTCTCTTCCCATTACTCAAGCAGCATCATCTCATTTGGACTTGCAAATTTTAAACTCTCCATCTGCTGTCCCAAATGTTGATCCCATGTCTCCACCTCTCAGTCTTCCACCACACCTCAATTCTTCTTTCCTTTTTCCTTCCAAACAGTCATCCTCTCCACAAGAGCTAAAAGAAATCCCCCCTCCTCTAAAGAAACAAGAGATTTCATCTCCTTTACCACCACAAAAAATTGCCAAATCAATTGAGTTACAACCCACCCCTCCTCTTGCATTCCCAATTCCATGTGGGGAAGAAGAAATTGCAAAAATCAGTCATCAAGGACAGCAAGAGGAAGAGCCAAGAAAAGAAGAAATGATTAAGAGCTTAGTAAGTTTGGCTGCCAAGTTTGGTATGACAAAGATCCCCTTGATGGTCAAACCTACAGAAGAGGCTAAGGTTGAACAAATAGTGGTCAGGGCTGATTTTGTTGCAGCAAAAGAAGAAGTTCTTGCAGTCCCAACTTGTCCTCTAGAGCAGCAGATTGAAGAGTTTGACTTGACAAACTTCATGCTGGAGGAGGAGTTCATTCAAGAGCAAGATTATCTTCAAACATTGGAGGAAGGAGAAGTTGCTCCGAGATCCAAAGCAGAAAGGAGCACATTCTAGGCTGTGGAGGAGAAAGTTGCAGATCCAAGAGCTCTGAGCACAAAGCAGGCTACAGGAGAACCTTCAGTTCTTCTTTCTACTTCACCTCTCTCAAGTTCCAGTGCTGAAGAGGAGTTTGACCTCTCAAACTCAATGTTGGAGGGAGAAAGAAACCATGGTGGTCAAGTTACAGATCAAGAGGACACCATGGAGGAAGTTGAACATTTGCAGCAGGATAGCCATGAGGCAGTTTATCTGTCAGATTTGGAGGATTGTTTTGATGGAGAAGAGCCGGTTGAATTTCCACCATTCTCTCTTTCATCATCCACATTCCAAACACAAGAGTCTGCTGTCATGAAGGAGAACATTCATTTGCAGCAGCCTGCATCTTATAACAGCTCTTCGGAATCAAGATTGGAAGATTTTAATCTTTCATGTTCTTCATTGGAGGAAGAGAAAGGACAAAGGAATTTCACCATTGCTTCCACACCATCCATTCAAGAGGGTCTACAAGAAGACTCCATTTTTGGAGTTGAAAATCAGAGCTATGGGCGTATCAAACGGATCAGACCTTGCCCAATCAGGTATTTGGCTTCATTAGAGCCAAAGGAGAAGTCACAACCCAGTCATGCTTGCTTCGAGCATGAGGGTGAGCTACAAAGTACCAAGGATCATTGTCATACCTCTTCAATCCAAATGCGAGCAACTAAAAGGGTATTGAATTTGCCTTCAGTGAGATACCTTGATGATTTGGGTGGAAGACTAGCTTCTTGTTGATTTTCCACTCATCCTAACAGCCATGATCAGCTCCAAATCAATTGCATGGCTGCCACTTTTGAGAAAGGAAGCTATTTCTCACAACCAATTGCGGGGTTTGTTTAGCTTGCCTTTGCTCCCGATTCTGATGAGAGTAGATAGGTTTTCTTTCGGTAGAAGAAGTGCTTGTGCACACTCTGCATGTTCCATTTGGAGCATGTATGATTTTCGTAGTTCGTTTATAGTTGGCATTTTGGTGAGAACAACTCCATGTCCGGTGGGTTTCAAGTGGCTCAGAGGAGGTTTTCAAAGTTCAAATCAGTTGAAGTTACAACTCATGACTCCATGCCCAATGGATGCTTCAGGCAACTAGTAACTTCATCTAGCAGGCAGATGACCCCGCTGAGTCACCAAATTGTTATCCAAAATTCACCCCAGGGGTAATTTTGATAACATGCATCAAATTACTATGTCCCAGGCAAATAAATTGATTCAGGGCCAAAAAATCATGTTTCTAGGGTCCCCTCAGAATTTTTCTAACTCTCCTGTCCAGGTTGAAAAGAGCAAGTTCTGAGAAAAGGTGAAAAGGCTGCAAAAACAAGCTTGGGCCAGGAAAAATCATGAAAAATGGCTAAGTCCTAGTCCTCGCAACAGTCGGGACATGAGGGACATCTGGGCGTGAATCGGCCGAAAGGCCGCCAGAGGCGATCTGTAGGGCAAAGGAACATCTGGACCGTCGGGATGTGCGGAACGCAGCGAGAAAGCTGGTTCGGCCAAAGGAGAAGAAAATCGACTAAGCTTTCTGGGACATTTGGGACAAGAAGACACGAAGGACGAAACCGCCGGATCGGCCGAAAAGGAGAACTTTCACACTAAGCAGTTCGGGACATGTGGGACCAAGGTACGTGAACCGGCCGAATCGGGTGAATTTTTCCCGGATAGTCAGGGACATGTGGGACAAAGGGATGCGTGGGACATGGATAGCCGAAGGAGCCAAAAGCCAATCAAGCAATGCCATGTTTCATCGGCCGAATGAGGGACGAGGAAGCCCATTTTGGGCGGATCGGAAGTTTTTGTCCTGCAGACAATCTGGGACATCCGGGACAAATGGATGCACTGGATGCGAAAGAGCCGGAAGACCCGCGGACTAACCAAATCATGACACGTGTCACAAGGAGAAAATTCCAAAAGTCAAAGGGCGAGTTTTGAAGGGTCAGCCCGAGCCAATCAAAAGAGGACACGTGTCCTATGGAGCAAGGAATGCGGAGCTCGGGAAGGAGTCAGAGAATTTGGCAAGAAGTTCACCCAAAAGCTAAAAGTAAAGGTCTGTCTCGTGCCCCTGACGACCAATCAATGGATGCCACGTGTCATCCAGGTGGTAGAGCGGGAAGAAATTTAAAAATCCGTTTCACCTGTTTTGTGCCCTAAATCTTCAGATCTCCATATCTTTTGATCCAGAGCTCGGATTTGCACGTTCTTTATATCAACGGAAAGATTATAAGATTCTCTACATGATTCAGGGGCCAATCCTGAATTTTGGTGTATTCTGGAGAGAGAAAGTTGAGAAACAGATCTGACGTGTGTTCATGGCCAGAAGTGACATTTTAGCGACCAAATTAATGCAGAATGGGTCACATTCTCCTCCAAATCGGTCAAAGATGGTAGGGTATGGGTTTGTAAGGTTCCCCATGCTGTTTTAATGCATCTGCAGTCAATGAGGAATGGGCTTGCACGTTTTCCCATGTTTCTCTCTCCTGGGCTCGACCCATGCAATGTAAAAGCCAGATTTGGCTCAAAAAAGGAAAAAAATTATTACAAGTTGTTCATCATTCGGCTCTGCTCTCCCTTCTTTTTCTTCTCCAGGGTTGAAAATGGAGTTCGAACCTCCTCCCTACTCTATAATGGCGTTTTTTGCCTTTTACTAATGAAATGATGTTCTGTGCAAACTTCTGAAGCAACAAAAACATGTTTTGTGATGCATCTGTCCATCCTTGCTCATTTTTCGCTTGTTTTCCTCTTGCCTCTCTTCATTGCAGGTATTTGTGCATGTTTGAATGTTCATTGCAGGTTTGGAGTTGTGTTCATGGAGTTTTGGGACATTTTCTGTGTGAAATCTATCCTTGGGCCTATGATGCATCTGTCCATCCTTCCCATTGCTCACCTCTCTTTGTTCCATGGCAGTTTTGATAGATGTCCAACATTCTCCTTCTCTGGTGTATCACCGTTTTAGTGTAGGCTTTTGTTCTTTTCCTTTCTCTCTCTCTCTCTGTCTCTTTGGCATGGTTAGATTAGGATTAGATTAGCTTGCCTGCACTAGAATAGCTTGTGGCAGGTAGTTTAGGAGCAGGAACCAGCCTTCTCTGGAGATTCCTTTCTCATTTCTGCAAGTCCCACACTTGGAGAAAGGATTCAATGTTGTGCAATCACACCTTTGGATGCTAGAGTGATCAACCTAGAAGCTTTGATCCGCACTGAGGTCTTTGTGATTTTGCATCAACATTATTTTAGTGCCTTATTTACCTCATGCCCATTTGTCTCAATGCTCATCTACACTTGCATTATTTTTCCAAGGCATGTGTCATCATAGTTCTTGTTGTTTGCGGTGTATAGCTATCTGTTTCAATCAAGGAACTCAATTGTGATTTATTTGGCATGTGCTTAATCTTGTTATATTCATGCAATATAAATTACATCTATTATTTATGTTTTTGGATAGAGTGACTTGATCCTTCACCTTTTTCATAGTTTCCTACTCCTAAAATTTTCCATAAGCTTACAAACCAAAATGATTATTTTTATTTTCTCACTCATAACTTGATCACCAATAACTTTCGTTACAAGTTTAGGACATTTTTTTCATTTGTATTTTAGGTTATGCATGTATATTCTAGTGTTTTTTTCTATTAGGCCAGCTAGATTACATATGCTCCAATGTTTTCTTGAATCTTGTGGACTCCCTCACTTAGTGTTTATAGTGGCATCTTATCAATGTCTACCTCAAGCATGCTAACGATGTATTATGAGGTTGTCATTTGTGCACTAATTTGAGAAATATGGGGAACTAATGTATTCACATGGGAGGAGGGAAGAATTATGTTTCCCACTAAAGTTTTTGTGTATCTCTTGTGGCAACTTCTTTTGTGTTCTCTCAGCTAGAGCTTCCAATCTCCAAGGTGTTATATTTTGGTGTTTTCAAGCTTTGCATATTGCTCGATTGTTTCTAAGGGGTGTCATAAGTTGTGCACTATATTTTGGTTGATTGAATTTTGTTTCCTTGTTATTTTTTTCTACCTCGGTATTTAGTTGTGTGATTTCTTACTCCACATTTGAGCTTTCTCTTTTGCTTGCAAAATGGCTTTAGCAGTGTGTTTCACTTCTTTAACTGTCTTAGTTTTCTCCTCTTTTTATGGTGTTTCCTTCTTTTCTTACTCTTCTTATGCCTTTCTCTTATCTAGATGTTTCCTTTTTCGGCATGTCTTGATCTAGTTATTGAGTCGAGTTAACCATTAAATCCATCTCATATTTCCTTGTCAAGTGTCTCTTGGCTTCCTCTCGACTTTTTACAACCTGCCAACTCTCCCACGCACTCTTTTCTCATGCAATCCTTTTCCTTGTCTCTTATTTATTTTATCACACACTTTTATGTTTAGTCAAACTTCACCTTATCTTTCCACACATTGTCTTTGATATTATGGTCTTTCTCTAAAACATATGCATGTCTCCTTCTCGATCAATCCAATCTCTTTTCACTCTCTCATTCCTATTGTGTAATATTTTCCTTTACATGTAAATCCATAATCTTTGTGTGCCTCTCTTATAGGCTGGGCCAAACTTATACTATGTTACTACTACATGCATTGTGTAATATTTTCCTCATTTACATGTAAATCCATAATCTTTGTGTGCCTCCAATCATTATTAGCCATTGACTCCAAAATTCTTTCATTATTAGCATACTTACTTCCATACAATCACCCTTTCACTCTATTGTGATTCCTCTCTCTATTCCATGTGATCTTTATCCTCACATGTACCCATACTCAACCAAAAGTTGTATTGTATTTATCTGGACCTTGGATGATCCTACATCAAACACATTAGGTACATAAAAATTGAGTTCTAACTCAAGTAGACTGAGTGAGTGGTATAACCACCCTTCAAAATATTAGAGTAGATATTCCTAGATCCTTCATCTAATAAGCCTTTCCCTAGCATCCACACTTTCTTTGATGTCTCTTCTAGTCATTCATCACTTCTCTATGAATCTTCCGTGTTATATTGTTCACACTTATGAGCCTCTACCCACCATAGACTGAAAAAATCCTTCAAATGGATATCCTCCTATCATCCTTTTCCTTTCCATGTCTCTTATTGCCTTGTACCATATCATTTATAAACCCTTTCTTACCTTGAACAACTAGGATTTTATGCTTTCCTTAAACCATCCACGTCTACATAATTATTCTCACCTTAATGTTTCCTCTTGTGAGTCTTTGCTTGCTTCTATTCATCCACCTTCACCAAAACTATTTGATATTTTTCTTCTTCCCTTCCCATATCATCTCTAATCCTTCATGTTATGTGTGTATCCTCTTCACACACTTCTTCTTTAGTCCTTCTATCTTCATGTCCTCTTTCTCTATGTGGGCGTCCTTTGTGCATTCTCTCTACTTCTCCCTCTATCTTCTTGTATCCTTATTTCTGTGACATCTCACCTCTATGATTATCTCCATGTCATCTTATGAACCATCCATTATATGTATTCTCTTTGCACTATTTTATGTGTTATCTCCCTCTACACATTTATCCTTTGTGTGTCCATCTCTCAACGTAATTGTTGGCTTAGTACTACCTTTGGTTATCCTCCTCTTTTTTTCTTCACCCTTCTAGATACTTTGGATTTTCTTCAATGCACATTTTCCTTCTTGCATGTACTCGGTTGCATGTTTCATTTGCACCCTCTTCACTTTCATTCCCATTATGACTTTGTAGGCTTCTCTCCCGCCCCTTTTCTTGATCCCTCCTGGGACGCAATATGTTCACCTACACTCTAATAGGTATTGGTCTACTAGTTTGCAAAAAAATTCTCTTCTTTTCCTCTTCATGGTTTCTCAACCATATTCAATCATATGGCGCACTTCATCTAATGTGAACTCTCTTATGTTCCTTCTTGTATGGCTATGTTCTTACTTTCACCATGCAATATGCACTTATGGCTACAAGCTACTTCTTTTCTCCCTCTTCATGGGGAAACTTGATATCGTTTCCTCTCCTTATCCTTGGTGAGTTTTCCTCACCATCCTCATTGAGATATGTTTTGATATCTTTATTTGTTTCTTCTCTCTTTTCACATTTTTCATTTCAAAAAAACTCTCTACAAGCTTCTCCCCACGCTACTTTGCCTATTTTATTATTTATATGGTAACTTATGCCTCTCCTCAAAGTGTTCCTTCACTACTTCATTTCCCTCCAATGTTTGCGTGTTCCTCCTATTTCTCTTTTCCTTTGAATATCTCCATGGATCTCTCTCTTCACTTGTGCACTTTTCTCATTATGCACTCTAGCTTGAGTCTCCTCTAGGGACCACTCCTTTGTTACCTTTGGGGTAACTTATTCTCATCCACAAAGTTACTTTGCATGATCCTCCTTGAGATCTTCATGGATCTCTCTTTCCTCCTATTTACTCTACTCCATGTGCACTCTCATAGTCTCCTTCACAAGCTATGTTTCTTTGGTTTCCTTTGGGGTAACCTTTTCCTTCCTCTAGTGTGGTACTCCCATTTGTCATACATGCCTTTATCTACGCAGTTCTTTATTCCACTATTAGGAGTTTCTTCTTTAGAAAAATATCATGTGCTCTCCTTTATATCTAATGGGGTATTTTCTTCCACACACTTAGTTTTATACCCCTTTTGTACTTCATTTACAACTTCTTCCTATGCACAATACATTGCTCTCTATGGTCCCTTTTTTGGGACATATCCATCTTTTGTGCACCTCTCTCTACATGGCTACACAATATTATTGTCCTCTCCTTAGAATCTACACACTTATTTCCATTATATCTCTATTACCTCCAATAATGACATCAATTCATCCTCTATGTGCTCATGGCCTCCCGACCATATCTTCCTCAATATCCCCTATCTCTCCTATGTAATATCTTTGTGCATTGTCATTAGTATGAAATTTACTCTCTTGAAATTCTCTTTTTGCATTGTCCTCTTCATGAAATCTTGGGTGATTCCATATTCTCCCTTCACACTTTTCTCATCTCCTAAGTTTCCCTTCATTACGTTATTTTGCATGTTACCTATTTAGTTTCCCATGCATGCTCAAACTTCATCTCCTCTACACACCTCCATGTGGATTTGATGCTCTATGTTTTCCTATCTCAATGGGATAGATGGAATGAATTTCCATCCTTATGCACCTTCAAAGTATTTATTCTCCCATTGTAAAGAATATCCATGCCATATTTCCATGACCTCTCCAATAGAACATGACAAGTATTTAATGGTAGGATGGCATACAACACTCAATTGGTGAATCTCCTAATCTTCATCTCCTCTTCGCATTACTCCCACACAATTTCTTGTAAACTTTAAACCAACCAATTCACTTTATATGGGTTGGGATGCCTCATATGCACACCAATCTCAACTTCTACTCCATCTCCTCTTCCACTAAGTTATTGTTGTTACCACTGTCTCCCACTACCAAGAAATATTACCCTTTGGTCTTAAAAATTAGGTGGATTATTTTTCACCTATCTTCTTGTAACTCCACTTTGGTGATCTTAAACACCTTCTCTTCTCTGTGGTGCTCTTTACATTTCGAGTGTCTTACCTTTCTCCTTTTGTGTGTTCTCTACACATTGACTTCTACTTGCATCACCTATCTCCATGCCATGCCTTAGAACATTCGGGCTTACACTATGACCCCTCTCCTCATACACATAACACTATTCATTAAATATTGCATGTTATTATATTCTCACCAAAATATTTATCCTTATTCATTATTTCTTTTATGCACTACTTGTGCAATCTTTTTGCAATCCTTCTTGGTGCACCATTGGCTCTCCATCGAGTCTTGTCTCATATCACGAATCCACCGCACTATAAGTGTGTCTCAAATTCTTACAATGTTAACTCCTCACCGAGTCTTTCATGGATTTCTTGTGCATCATCTTTACTTGTCATCTCTTCTTCCTCTTCTTTTTCATGAGCTTCAAGATATATTACATAATCTTCCTCCTCTATTCTGGTCCTCGCACCCTTCATATCCTTCATTATTTCCTCCAAGATCCTCATCATCATTAGATCTACTTTACCTTCTATAGGAAACATCTCACCTTCACACATAAGAAACTTATATTTCCTTCAACTATTGCTTTGGGATTATCTTGCACTCTCTACCTACCTTTTCTTCATAGTGGAGAACACAACTCTTGCTAACTACCTCACATTTGTTACTCTATTAGCTATATCTTCTCTCTTGCAATATTTTAACCTTCACTATGATACCACTAATGATAGTGGAACATGGACTGAGATGACCCTAGGTCATTTACTGAGTTCACATAGTGGAATGAAACTCAATGGTTTCTTATTTTCACTTAATTTCCTTCACATCATCTACATGAATTTCCTCTCTATGGAGCTACATACTCTCTTATGGATCTTATAGAATTTGGCATTTCTTATAAGGACCTAACCTAGACTTGTTTCCTTACTTGACTCAACTTTAATGGACTAATATGGCTTGTGATTTCTCATACACATTCAAAACCTCTAGCTCAACTTATCTGGCCACACCCTATAAACTCGACAATAACCCCCAAATGGTGAACTTGACCTCTATTTATAGCCACAGATTCCCACTTATCTCTCCATGTTTGAAATCTACTTTAGGTGGGTTGGTCCCTTCTAGATGCCTCTTACTCTTCCCTCTCGAGATATGAATTTGAATTGAGCTCCTTTAATGCTCTAAGCTACCTCTATCTAAATGTTTCCTTCTTGTACCATTCTCATTTGGTCGTTAGAGTGAGCTAACCATTGAATCCATGTCACCTCCTTGTTAGATGTCTCTTGACTTCTTGTGATTTTTCTACCAAATATAAACTCTATTGTGCACTCTTTGCTCACACAATCCTTTTCCTTTCCTCTTCTTTATTTTTTCAAACACTCTTATGCTTAGTCTCACTTCACCTTGTCCTTTTGTGCACTTTCTCTGGGATTATAGTCCTCCAAAACATTTGTGTGCCTCCTTTGCAATCCAAGCTATTTTGTAATCCTCCTTTTAGACTCTCATGCATATTGCTTACTCTTTTTTAATGTGCATAACTCCTCTATAATCGTTGTGCATCTCCACTTTTCTAGGTTGAGCCAAAATCTTACTATGCTACCAAAACTCTTACATGCACCACTTTGTGCATTATTATTGTGTGCCTCATTTCCTTCCTTTTCCATAAAACCTTGTGTGCTCTACTCTACTTCATGCTTGTAGACACCTATAATTACACCCAAGCAATTTAAATACTTAAATTGCGCTAATTATCCCCTTTCTTGCAAATCGACGACATATCATCAAAAAGCACTCATATTCCCTCTTGTTGTCATTAATTAATTACAATACGCTAATTAATTAAGTTGCATATCCAACAAATACCCTAATTAACGACCTTCCGTTAATAAATCACCCCTTCTACCTAGACTAATTAATTATTATTAATTAATTAGCTTTCCCTTCCATTTAACCAATAAATCAATATTTAATTGATTTAATCCCCTTCTAATAGCCTAAATCGTACTAATATTCCTCTAATTGGCTTCTATAAGCTCACATCTACCTATTAGTTAATCACATTTGATTAATTAAAGCACCCCCAACTCCCATGACTTGCTAAGCATAAATTAAACCCTTCTAAAGTAAGGTTACCTTTAATAAAGCAACCTTATCCATTCCTAATCATGTTTTACCTTTATCCCACATTCATGAGGATGTGTTGAATCCTTTATCCTTTGGGCTATATAAAGAGCCCTCCACCTACCTTTTTACTTACACCTAAACTCTTTGAGAAAGCAAATGCAAAGCATATAGCAAAATAGACTAAGAGCTTGCTTTTGTGTTCTCTTGAGAGTTCATCATCTTGAGGAGCTAAGCTTCCTATTCTAGCCTAAAGTGCTTAGGTCATATGGGAGGTGTCAAAAGGGTCTTGTAGCCCAACTTTGATAAGCCCCCATTCCTAGGTTCTTGGAGATATCAAGGACAACCAAATATTGATTGCCATGGAGCTTATTTAGGTCCATTTACTTGTTTGTTGGTAATCTAGAGAAGTAGAGATTTAAATACTATAGCATTGTTAATTCAAAGTTAATGCATTATGCTAGGTATTAATCTTGTTTATCTCTCATCTTTGATGGTGTTTAGATTTTGTCATTAGCTTTGTTATAGAACTATTTAGGTGTTAGTTCTCATTCATCTAACTTAGCTAAAAAGCACAAAACCATGCACACATTTGGCACGCCGGTGGGACACTTAGTCCCATGGCATTTTAGTTTAAGTTTCATTATTTTGGCTAACTTTTTGATATGCACATGTAGTAGTTAATGTCCATTTTTTGGAATTTTTGCTCATTTAATATGTGTAACTTCATGTTTATAGCCTTAATTTTAATGGGTCATTACCATTTTAAAACTAACTTGTCAAAATTTAGAGATATTGTGAAGTTTTCTTTGTTTTTTCCATACTCAAGTTACAGTCTAGCGCAGGCATGATTTTTGGAGTGCAGGCATGATTTTGGGCGCATGCACAATTTTAGGGGTGAACACATCTCTCTGGTGGTGCATGTGTGCTACTCAAATCTGTCATTCGTTTATTGACCCCTAGCGCATCTCGCACTAACCCTGGCGCACATACCCTAACCCACGCGCAAGTGCACTAACCCGGCGCACACGTCATTTCACATTGTACCTTCACTGCATACTAAAACCTATCAGATCGGCACACATGCCCTAACCAAGGCGCACATGTTTTTAGTGGCGCAGGAACATTTTTTTGTAACGTAATTATTTCTTTCTGTTTTTTTTTTAGAGTGGCTCATACGCTATTTTTGTGGCGCACATGCCTCTCTGGTGGCGAAGGCGCTTGGTAAGTAAAAAAATCAGCGAGTGGCGCACACGTCTTTTTGGTGCGCACACACCTCTCGGGTGGTGTAGGTGCACTACTAAGACAAAAATACATAGAGTGACACACATGTATTTTTGGAGGCGCACACACACATAAAGGGGCACAGGTATATCTGTTTAATCTGGTTTTTTTTGTTACAACTTTTTAGTGCTCCTTATTTTGATCATAACTTTTGACTCGTTAACTGTTTTTGAAGTTTGAATAAGTGTTGGAAAGATAACAGAGTGTACTTTGCAAGGGAACTCCTAAAATTTAAATACCTTTAGTATACCAACTTCTATCAAAAAACTCCCAAAATGCCCCGGAGACCTCCAAAAATGCAAATTACTAAAAATTGTAAAAAAATGGATTTCTGGAATTTTTCGATTTTCTTGGTTTTCTAATTCTTGCAGGTTTTATCTAATCACATACTCATTTTTACAGGGTGTTTTTACATGCTTTTACTTGATTAAATAAACTTTGCATGTTTACTTATAGGATTAAGATCGCGTATGCTCTTCCCTCGCGTTCCTTTGGGGCGATCTTGGGAATCAGAAATGATTCTTAGGTCCTTTTGATACTTTGAGATTGTTAGGGGTATTTTAGTTAGAATTGGTCAATTTGGAATTTGTTGAATTAAAGTGTTGTTCCATTTGGTTATCTTTTGAGATTTGTGAAGACATCACGTATGCTCTTCTCTTGCGTCCTTGGACGATCTGGAGAATAAGAAATGATGCCTTCTCTTTTGATGGAAAACTACTAATCCTTGGCATACATGACCAAACCACTTGTCAAAGAATGAAAGATTTGAAACAAAAGTTAGAAAACTACTAATACAGTTTTTATACAGGTTGCCAAAAGGTGTTCAAGCAAACCACATCTAAATTAAAAAGATAAAAAAACACACCACATTCAAAACACTGTATTGTAGGTTTCGGAAAAGGGTACGTCCCTCTCTGCTCAACTGGAACATAACCCCTTTGGCATAACACCTTAAGCTATAACAATGGGGGTGGTTCCAGGAACCCAAAGTAGTCCACGCAAGAGGAACCTTGTGGGCGAAGCGGAAGTGCTCTGCATTACCTACTTGACTAGTGATTCCTTTGTGAGATAGCGTTCTTTGGTTGTCCGTGTGGCAACCCCAGGTGATAGTACATGTAGACACACTAGTTGCCTATTGTTCTTGAAGGGGGTAAAGTAAAGCCGAGATACTCCCAAACTAGTCAGTGTGACTTTTTGGGTAAATCGCGCTCGCTTAAGACAACTTTGTAACACCTAGGGCGAGAGAACCACCTAGGAGAATATACTTTGGCCAAGAGTCTACTTTGACCATTCTAAAACCGTGTTGAGTTGTGAGCCATTATTTTCATCACGAAACATGTGACGCGTTACTCGGCCTAGTTTTTCACTTACCTTAAGGTAAGGCAAAACTCTGCCAAAATAAGGCCAGCATTTTTCACCCCCATTTTGATCTATTTCCTTCACTTTCTTTTGACACTTTGTTGATCAAAGGAAGAGTGACTACCTCTGTGTTATCAATTGATTGTTTCACCACTTTTTTGTCTGTTTACGCCCATCCATGTTTGTGGTTGGGTTAGTTAAACGTCTAAAGTGTGTAGAAACGTATTTACATCATTGGTAGCCTTTGTGATCTTGATACCCAAGTCAAGATCGTCATCTTAGTTAGGCGTGGATCATCACTTTGATCTCCTTAGAAGAGTTATTTTTCTTGTATCGTATCACTACAATCTTGATATTTACGTCTTGTTTCATGTAAACTAGACCTAAATATCTGCATTGTAAGGTTATCTTTGCACGCATTTTAACAATTCCTAGTTATACCTTGAGTCTTTTGTTTGACTTCATTACTACCTTGTTTTTGAAGGGTGCTTCGTGTTACTCTTTTGCGTGTGTTACATCAATATCATCTTGATATTAATACCTTACTTTCTCGCAAATTTTGGTTAACATATCTTTGTGACATTGTTGTGTCACCCATGAGTGTAGCTCGCACCTCTTTGGGATATAGGTATTGACTAAATTCAGACTTGCTTTTGGTATACCTTGTGTGGAGGTCATGATTAGCATCTTGTTTTTACTTACGTCTTGTTCATGTTTCTGAACTCGACATAAGTGGAGACACGTTGTTGATCCTATCTTTGGTCATTTATCTGTGATCTTGGTACCCAGGCCAGGATCACTCTTGTAGCTAGGTTTTGGTTCGTCACTTTGATCTCCCTCTGACGTGTTACCTTGTTTGCATTGTCTCGACATAATTAAGATACTTATGTCACATTTCTCGTAAACGTGATCTAAGTTTTACGCATTGTGGCGTTACCCTGCTCACATTTTAGCATATCCTTAGTATGCTTTGACTTGGTTTGATTTCAAACATTGTCCCAAATATTGAAAGGTGTCACTTACTTTGTTTACATCATTTCAATACCACTTTGGCACTAATATTTCACTTCTTCGTGAAGTTTGATCGACGTGTCCAAATTGGTGTGGTTACGTGGCT
Organism: Taxus wallichiana var. yunnanensis; assembly: GCA_018340775.1. Lineage (NCBI taxonomy): Eukaryota > Viridiplantae > Streptophyta > Pinopsida > Cupressales > Taxaceae > Taxus > Taxus wallichiana. Next base: position 219,995,729 of record CM031239.1, read on the forward strand.
TACATTTGTAAACCTCTCCCTTTAACATTTTGGCCTTTTTGGTTGTTGAACGCGTCGTGGTATCCTTTGATTGGGAGTCACATCTACCCTTTGTTAATATTTACGCCTTGTTCATGTTGAGCTTGATGTAAATATTGACATTGTGTTGATCATCTTTGCATCGGGCTATCATTTTGTACACACATTTTACATAGGGAGTGTTTCCTTATTGATTGGCTTTGTGTTTCACACTTTCGTGATTGTTCTTTGTGATTATTCATTCAAAAAACTCATTTTCTAGGGAAATCCCTTTTGATCTCATTGAGATTGCGTCGTCACGATGTTTATTTTCCTTAGACCCCCTTCGAAAAATCACACACGCATCTCCATACTTACGAAATGTCTAGTTGGTTGTTGTTATGCTTCCCAGATGGACATAACACCTTCTTCACTTTGAAGAAGTTTTATCACACTATCCAGGCCTAGATATTTGAGATTAAAATGACGCCAACAATGACTGATTATCATGCAGTTCCTCATTCTTACGACAATAAGGAATTCAATTTTCGGCGTTCACATCAAAGGATGTCCATCATAACTAAACCTCGTTTGGTTCTTCGTGCTAGAAGTCCCATTCGGGTAACTCGTTCCCCACCTTCACTCACATAGTCGGTGGTATGATTTGGACATGTCTGATCCAAATTATTATTCGAGTTCCCCCCACTCTTCTTCTAATTCTTATCCAAACATTTCCTCTTCTTAAGGATTCCAATCCAAATATTTCCTCTGACTCTTCTGAGGATTCAGATCCAAACTACTATTCGGATTCATCTAATTCGACTCCTAAGTCATCTAATGTGACTCCTAAGTCATGGTCCTCCCTTTCTTTGCAGGATCCTCTTCATCAATCATCTAATGTGACTCTTATGTCGTGGTCCTCCCTTTCTTCATAGGACCCCTTTTATCAATCACCCCAACAACGTCTTCTTCCTTTGAAGATACACGCGACTCCAAATCCCTCCAATCAGAAGTATAATACAATTCTTGAATCACGGTCCTCTCTTTCTTCATAGGACCCTTGTCATCATTCATCTAATGCGATGCTTGAATCATAGTCCTCCCCTTCTTTGCAGGACCTTCTTCATCAATCACCCCCACAGAATCTTCCTTCTTTGAAGATTCATGTGACTCAAAGTCCTTTGAGACAAATGTCTGAATCGACCCATGTGTCGCAATCTACAAAATTTGGACTTAATCCTACTATTTTACATACAACATACCATTGTATAGGTAGGTCCACGCCACCTTCTTCTACTCCTGAGACATCTAGCTACACATATTCTTCATCCCCCACATCATCTTCTTCTATCAATAATCATCAAACATCTTCTAAATCTTCCACACTAAGTGAACCTATTTCTTCCAATCAACCCCTAGGGATCGATCAACAACTCATACTGATTGACCTCTTTCAGAATGAAGAAACAATTAGGGCATTTATAGGGGCACATGAAGATATTCCTCTAGCAGATTACGAGGAAGGTTTCTCTTTAGACTTCGATGCGTTCGCGTATTGTGAGGAAAAGGTTGATTCCTTTTATCAAGAAATGGAGGAAGAGCCTCAGATCATGCAACTTGATCCTCCTCTTATTCTTCCATCTTCACATTCTTCATTATGTGATGAAACTCCTTGGTCTTGCATTGATCCATGGCCTATCTTTTCATCACCCAATAACTCTTTGTCTATCATAATTCCTCAATCACAATCTCTTATGGGGTTAACGCCAAGTAGCCCTTCATCTTCATCTAGGTGTGGGTCACATTCTAGTAGCCCTCCCTTTGCTATTTGTGGGACATTTTCGAGTAGCCCACTATCTTCTATTCTTGGGGTATGTCCAACTAGCCCCTTGTCTTCTAGGTATGGATCACCCCCGGGTAGTCCATCATCTTCTATTCTTGGGCCACATCCTAATAGCCTATTATCTTACATATATGGGTCACGTCCTAAAGTAGCCCTTCATCTTCTATCTATGGGTCACATCCTAGTATCCCTTCTTCTTCTATTCTTGGGGCACAGCCCAACTAGCCCCTTGTCTTCTAGGTATGGATCACCCCGGGTAGTCCATCATCTTCTATTCTTGGGCCACATCCTAGTAGCCCATTATCTTACATCTATGGGTCACGTCCTAGTAGCCCTTCTTCTTCTATTCTTGGGCCACATCCTAGTAGCCCTTCGTCTTCTATCTATGGGTCACGTCCTAGTAGCCCTTCTTCTTCTATTCTTGGGCCACATCCTAGTAGCCCTTCATCATCTTCTATCAGTAGCTCGCCTCCTGGTAACCCCTCCTCTTCATTTTGGACCATATCCATTTCATCCATCACATTATTCTTCTACCAAAGATGGTGGCAAGCCCATGGTCATTTCTCGCATCAGTTCTAAATGTCCACGTTCACTTTCTTCTCCTTCTCAAGATCAGACAAGTCATGCATTAGCTTATAAGAAACCCAAACAGTTTCTTAATCAAGCTCAGATCAAAATTGCAAAGAGCTCTATAGCTCCCAACAAATCAAACAATCTCAAAATTCTAAATCAATCATGATTCAAGAATGCACACCAATGTAACCATCAAGTATGGCGCAAAGTGCATAAACCTCTGGATGGGGAATTAAATCTCCCACATACAAAATCCATGTTTCAGACAAATCATAGTCATTTATTGAGTGTGAACTCACCTCAATCATCGAGATCGGGGATAATATCACTCTCGATAAACAAATGCACCTAGTCTCCCTTATTAAGGAAGTCACAAACATTGTTGTTGGATCTTACCACACATAGTGACTTTGTTAGTCCCAACCTCTTAAAACTGTCAAAAATCTAAAAATAAAAAATAATTCAAAAATAAATAAATAAACATTGAGAAAACACAACAAAAATCAAAGGTACAAAGATCACACATTACAATCAGGTATTGTGTACACATGGATGTTTCTTTCTTCCCTTCCTTGCTATTCTTCTACAAGTCTTCCTACCATTTTCATCCCTTCAATGATATTTTGGTTAGCTTATTCACATGCATTTTGTGACATTTATCTCTATGGTATCCATTTGACCCTGGTCTTTTATCACCTTGGTAAATTAAAGAATGACTGACCTCTTAGAGATCTTATCACATTCAAACATCTAATAAACTTGTTGCGAAGAAATTTTGGACATATTTGTCGACACTAGCCAATGTCGTCATCACAATCACTTCCACCTCCTTCCACCAAGCCATCAGTGGTTCTTAACCCCTTTGTCAAACAAGAGAGCTGAAATAAGTTTTCAGAAAGCAAAAGAATCAAAATCAATCAAAATCAAAAGCTAAAAGCTACAAAGAAAAATAAAATTGATATATTACTCTCTCTTGGGGTATTTCCAATAATCTCTATTGGGGCTATGGATGTCGTCTGGCAGTAGAGCAATGTTGTGATTAGAATCAAATACATCTCCGTCAGGGCTATGGATGCCTAGCTGGTAGCGGAGCAATGTACGGCTATCCTTCCACCCTTCGTTCACAAAATCACCTTTCACAATTGTTATCCCGTTTTGAGTTCACAACGAAGCGATCGGATAACCCCTACAAAATTTTGAAGTGATTTTGCATCATGACCTCTTTTAGAGAAAATCGGGTTTTCGGGTGTTACTAACAGCTTGACATAAGTTTTAACATGCTTTATGTCTTATGACCTCCGAAACCCGAAACCCGCCTTGCAATGAGAAAATCCTTTGTAATCGGGTTTTCGGAAATTCAACTCATCGGAACATTCTTGAGTTAAAACATGCTTTGTGTCGCGTGACTTCCGAAACCCGAGACCCGCCTTGTGTTAAGACAATCCTTTGTATTCGGGTTTTCGGAACTCTAAAGCATCGGGACATTCATGTTCCAAAACATGTTTTATGCGCCATGTTCTCCGATTCCCGAAGTCCGCTCAATCCTTTGTAATCGGGTTTTCGGAAGTTCAATGCATCGGAACATTCATGATTCAAAACATGTTGGGTGCTCCATGTTTTCCGAAGCCCGAAACCCGAAATGCACTAAATCTCCTCGTGTCGGGTTTTCGGACTCCTCCAACATACTGACGTGGCATTCATGCCGAATGGTTGGTGAGTTGGCACGTGCCGAGTTGAAGTGTATTTATTACGATTTTCTTATAAATACGCGGATTTCCACGTCATTCTTACCGTTCATATTTTTAATTCGTGGATTTTTCGCATGCTCTTCCGCTCCCAAAACCCGCAAACTCGCGTTACCAGACTGGATCGTTTGTTTTCGATTTTACCTGTCTCGAATCGAAGGTATTCTTCTTTCCTTCTTTATTCTTGACTTTTCTGGATCGACTGCGTGTATTTTCTTTCCAATTTCTTGCCAGTTGTTGAGGGTTTTTCTTCCTTCTTCTTTCTGTGTTGTTTTGGAAAGGGTTTTGGGTTTTTAGGGTTTATTCTCTTTTTGGGATTATCAATTGGTGCTGTTCCTTCCAAATCTTAATTATATGCATGATGTATGGAATATGAATAACAAAAAAGAAAGGAAGTTGTGTATGTAGAAATTCAAAGGAAAGACTCTGTTTTTGTTTCCCGGATTTTGAAGGTTGTGTTGCAGATTCAAAAGTCCGAAGAACCTTGGAAGCTCGAAGTGACGGGGTTTCTCAACATTCCGACCTCAACACTAAGTGCCGGGCATCTCCTAAGTTCCGTCATCGAAAGTGGGTGCCGTTTTCTCTATTTCCGCCATTGAAAGCAAGTGTCGGGTTTCGCCAAGATTCCGACATATCAGACCTGTCGGGTTCTCAAATTTTCCGATATCTTCTTACGCGTGTCGGGTTCTTTTCTCCTTCCGACGCATTCAGTCAATCAGGTTTTTCAGTGTGCACAGCATCTCCGGAGTTCCGAGCCTTTCTCCTTCCAATATTCTTCATGTCGGATCCTGGTTCATCACAGGAGAAGGCCGAAAAATCTAGCAGGATGAAATATAAATTTAAGAAACCAGAATCCCCGTCATATATCGACTGTAATTATGATATCAGGGATACTGAAATGGGCAACATAGATATGGACGACTTTTGGAATAGGGTGATGAGTTCTTCTCAAACCCCATGGATGGTGGCTTTAGCTAACAGTGGCTTGCCCCTTGCAGCAGGCTTCCCCATGTCTGCCCAATGTCCAGAGTTTGTTTTGTGAATGGATCCAAAAGTTGCTCCAACAAGGGAAGGAAGTAATTCAAGACGTGGTGAAAGTTCATCACCCTTGGCAAGATTCAGAAGGAAGGAGAGAAGATGGATGAGGAATTCACTGAAGAACTTGGACAGCTTGATTTGACTTGTGAAGCTCTCCAAGTGCTAAAGCAAATACCAGCACATCTCTTGGTAGAAGAAGGCGTTCTTCCACATACAGATAAACACTTTCAGCTGATCAAGGCCATCAAGTTCAGAGTAAAGATCCTCAACGAAGCCTGCAGCAAGTTGAGAGAATCAAGAGATAAATTGATCGATGGGAAAAGTGATCTGGAAGAAGAATTGCTAAAGATTTGTCCAAAGGTGTCAGTTGGGAACTCAAGTGCCCTATCAGCAGATGATCTCTTCAAACAAGTTCAAGAGACTATTCAGCATGAACCTGTAGATGGATTCGACCTTGAAGTCATTGGTCAGTTTGTGAGGATTGAACATACGTTGGAGGCCTTAAGAAAGCTCAGCAAAAGGTTGAAAAAGCTTCCCGGCAGTGCCAGTGATATCCATGAGACCTGCGAAATGTGGAATGATCATTCCACTGCACCTGAGGAAAATGAAATGCAAGGCATTATTCGGAAGTTCCAGGAGTTTCGAACAAACAGGTCTCGGTAGAGGAGGAGAAAGAAGAAGAAGCAAAAGATGATGATTCGATTAATTCCCAACGTCCCATGTCATTTCTATTTTTAGATTGACATGTCTTTGTTATTTCCGTTTTATCATATTTTTAATTCATACTTTGACTTGATCTCCTGCGTGAGAATCATGCAAAGTGAACTCTAGTTAGCATGCTACTTTTCAGGATCTGTCCTGTTTTATCTCTAGCTTCTTTTGTTATAAATAAGGGATGCTTGTGCATTCTAAATGGTCGAGAATTTTTGAAGCATTAAGAGGCTATTGGAAAGGAGAAAAACTTTGTGTTTTCTTTCAATCATTTTGAAGAATAGAAGTTGATATTGTTTTGCAGACTTTGTGTTGTGGAATATATCTTATTTAAGACGTGTTCTTATGTTCATGATCTTAAAGCTATTCTTTGCATAGAATCTCAGTGTTTCTAATTATCTCGGACACTATATCTGTGATCTAAAACTCGTATGATTATTTCGTGCTCTGTGTTTACTCGAAAGAAAATACGTTTCTCCCATTTCTTTTCTACCGTGCTTCTTTCACTGTAATAGTTTCTAACCTATTTCACTTACGAAAGCAATATCCTTGAATCGTGTGAATGTGGATTTCGGGATTTCATCCCAACCCCCAATGGTTAGATTAGTGTGAATATTGTATATATTATTTACTGTGTTTTAGATTAGCAATAAACAGGCAGCCTCACCTGTCTTTGAGGAGGGATTTAATCCCATGTACTGTGGTTGAACCTCATATTTTGGTTTGACAAAATATCCAACCAACAGTTTTTGGCGACTCCGCTGGGAAATACGGATCAATAGTATAAAGCTTATCCTCTCGGTGTCTGGCGACTCCATATTTGCCTTATTTTTAATAAGATCTCCTTTCAGTTCAAGCTGGCCAGGAGGATCTTCACTCGGTCTCGCCGAGCTCAAGGTGAAATTGATCCACTCTTTGAGTTGCTGCAACAGCACAATTTCAGCCTTTCTCCCAACAGCGTTGTCTCTAACCGAGCCAGAAGTTCTTCACCTGTTCGGAGAAATCGGATCCCTGAAGAACGGGAAGCATCTGCAACTTGTCGTGCACTACTCTTGTCTGATACCCGGATCCCTGTACGCACTCTTTTCAGAAGGATGGCGGTTCAACCTGTGCCTTGGGGTGCAGTCATTGGTCCTCTTACTTTGACTCCTCCATTGCATGAGTTACCACGTGGATCACGTAAAAACATTCCCAAGTTCAATGGGGATGGGAAGCAGCATCCTGATGAGCATATTGCATCTTTCTTTGTTGCATGCGGTGTCCTCGGAGTAGCCCACGAAGATGTCTCTGTTCGACTCTTCGTTGAAACATTGCAGGGAGTAGCAGCTGAATGGTTTTATCACCTCCCGAATGCATGCATTCCAGATTGGGCTACCATGCGGACCAAGTTTGAGGCACGTTTCAAACCAGCCGAAGATTCTCATGCATTGTTAGCTCAGCTTACTCATATGAAGAAGGAATCGCATGAACCTATGCGGGAATTCGTGGCTAAGTTCAATAAGCTGATCCGGAAAATTCCAGTTATAGCTGTACCAACTTTGGAAAACCAAAAGTGCTTCTTCATCAATGCTCAACCTCCTGATATAAGTTTTTTATTACGAAGGTCGGTTATCCCAGATTTGGCTACTGCTCAGTCAACGGCTACTGAAATAGAGGATGATCTCATCTTAGCCGGAAGGATCAAGAAAGATATACCCAAACTCAAAAATCAAGGTTCTTCTCAAGGTAATACTGACCCTATGTTTCAAAAAATGGCTAATGATTTGATTGCTTTAAAGAAGCAAGTGTCTCAGCAGGGGAGCAATGTTCCGTACCGGGATATCCCTAGGTGGAATTTTAATAACAATGGTGTACCTGCCAGAGATAGGCCACGGTTAGCTCCTGCTCAACCGAGATTAGCAATTGAAGCTCCGCCTGTTAATGCAGCAGTGGAACTGATTGAAGAAGATGACGAACCAGAAGAGCAAGATTCTCCTGAGGATTTCGAAGCTTCAGGATATGCTGATGAGTCTTATGATGAGTCAGCTGGCGACTCCAGCATTGGTTATTTGGAATATGATGAAGATGAATGTGAGCCAGATGGTCAATCATTTGCTGTTTTCACTCGGTCCCAATCTCAGGTTCCCAGAAAGCCTCTGGAAAATACTAAGGAGAAGAATAAGGAACCTCCTGTATCCATAGTCAAAAGGGGTACCCCTATTTCGGCGCAAACTGAAAGAGAGGTTACTAAAAAGACAGCTGCTCCTTATTCTCCTTCTCCTAAGGTCAGTGCCCCAGCACAAGCTCATATAATTAGAACTGAGCCTACTATCATTCCTTCTTACACTGCTTTCGATATTATTGATCATGCAAAGAGAACCAAAATTCAAATGTCAGAAGCAGAATACCTTCAGTCGAATCCCGAACAATTTGAAAAGCTGGCCAAGTTCATCAGAAGTAAAGCGGCCGTTCCGTCACCTGCTAAAGGTCTCCTTTCAAATCCTACTCAACCCACACCTCAGAATAATCTGACTTCTGCTTCTTCCTCAGGAAAGATTGAACCATTTTATTTGTCTCTACTTATAAATGGGTTTAAACTCAGCAATTGCATCATTGATTCAGGGGCCTCTGATAATGTTATGCCCGCAAAAGTGGCCCATGCCCTTGGGCTTACTTTGACTAAATCATATGGACGGTGCTATTCCATGGAAACTAAACAAGTCCCTCTGATTGGTCAAATTAAGGACGCACAGTTCGCATTTGTTGCTTTTCCTGAGAAGAGAGTGAAAATGACTATCCTAGTTGCAGATATTCCTGCAGCTTACGGCATTCTCTTGGGTAGAGGATTTTGTAAAGATGTCGGAGGAGAGATTAGTATGGATTGGACCAAAGCTAAGATCCCAGTCAAAGGGGTTCAACAGGTTCTTCATCCTGAACCGCAGGCAAAGTATTTGGTGACTAAATCAGATGATCCTAAGGCTCAGATTCTTTTCGAAGATGCTAGCTTCGGGAATTATTTCATGGCTTCAGAGATACCCATTGTAGATGTGGAAGAGGAAGATCCCAATGCAATTTGGACGCTCGAATTTGATGGTAGCTGCTCAACTTCTGGATCAGGCGCTGGTGTTGTTCTCATATCTCCTAGCTCCGAGATTTTCCCATCAGCTTATAAGTTGCAATTTGATAATACTAACAACACGGCCGAATATGAAGCCCTGTTATTAGGATTAGAATTGGCCAGACAGAAGGGAATCAGGAATCTCAAGGTGCAGGGAGATGCAGAGCTGATTGTTAATCAGGTCAGGGGTGTATATCAGGTGAAAAATGATCGGTTGAGGCATTATAGGAACAAAGTGTGGGATAGTATAGAATGCTTTGATGCATTTTCTATTAAGGCAGTTTTAAGAGATTATAATGACAAGGCTGATTCTTTGGCCGTATCTGCATCTCTTCTTCTTCCTCATCCTCAGTTCAAGCAAGACACATACTCTATCGAGATTGTGTACCGCCCTAGCATCCCTGATAATGCAACTCACTGGCAGGTATTCAATGATGATCAACAAGTGTTGGCTTTCCTGGAAAAGGCTGACAATTTCAGTGAACTGTATTTTGAAGGTTCGAATCAGCCTTTCGTGAAACTATTTTAGATCCATATCAAGAGGTTGATGGTGAATTTATCCAACTGAAAGGCAACAAGATACCAAAAGGTCTGGTTTCTCTGGAGGGTCTGTTTGACAAGCATGATCGCTTCATCCAAAACAAAAGGCAGGTTGAAGGAGCTTCTTCCTCTGAAGTGGATCAAATCAATCTAGGTTCATCTGATCAACCTCGGATGGTGAATATCGGTAAATGTTGTTCTCCTGAAGAGAAGGAAAGATTCACTTCGCTTTTGAAGAAATACATCGATGTGTTAGCATGGTCCTATGCAGATTTGAAATCTTTCAAGCCCAAGGATGTTCAGCACAGTATTCCTTTGAAGCCTGATGTCAAGCCGTATAGACAGAAGCAAAGACATTATAATCCGAAGATTTCAGGGACAATCCTGGCAGAAATTCAGAAGATGTTAGATGCTAGGATTATTTTCCCAATCCATCACTCCACTTGGATTGCAAACATTGTTCCTGTCAGAAAGAAGAATGGCGAGATCCGGATTTGTGTTGACTTTCGGAACTTGAATCAGTCCTCGCTGAAGGATAACTATCCCTTGCCGATCATGGATCAGGTATTACAAACTGTAACTGGATCTGAAATGTTATCCATGCTCGACGGGTTTTCAGGATATAATCAAGTCGAAGTAACCACAGAGGATCAACACAAGACAGCTTTCACGACCCCATGGGGTACCTTTGCTTACAGAAGGATGCCATTCGGCCTGATCAACGCCGGAGCTACTTTTCAGAGGGCTATGGACCTAGCATTCAGAGATCTGATGGGTAAGGTCATAGTCGTGTATTTGGATGACTTGACTGTCTTTTCTAAAAAACGAAGTGATCATTATGGTCATTTAGAACAGGTACTTCAGAGATGCAGACGTCACGGAATTTCATTGAATCCTAAGAAATCCATGTTCGGGGTAACAGAAGGAAAGCTGCTGGGTCATATTGTGACTAGAGAAGGAACTAAAATTGACCCAAAAGGGTAAAGGCTATTCAGAGCCTTACCTTGCCCACAAGTAAAACAGGAGTTCATTCTTTCTTCGGAAAGGTTAATTTCTTGAGAAGATTTGTACCTGATTTTGCTGACAAGACCAAGGATATCCTTGGAATGATGAAAGGCAAAGTCCCATTCAGATGGAGTGCAGAAGGGAAACTTTCATTTGAAGAAATAAAAAAGGCAGTTGCTAGCGCTCCTGTTTTAGTATGTCCAGACTTCAAGAAAGATTTCATCATGTATAGCTATGCTTCTGCCCACACAGTGTCAGCGATCCTGATGCAGGAAAATGGAGAAGGCATTGAAGCTCCTATCGCATTCATGAGCTGTCCGTTGAAAGAGCATGAATTGAAGATGTCGCAGATTGAAAAACATGCTTATGCGGTGGTGCGAGCGGTGAAGCATTTCAGGTACTATGTGCTGAATTCTCATACTCGTGTTCTCGTTCAATCATTGTTAAATCCATTCTAACTCAACAAGAGCTGGGAAGCCAAAGAGGTACTTGGATAGCTAAGGTTCAGGAGTACGACTTGGACATCAAACCTACCAAGTTGGTACGAGGAAGGGGCCTGTGTCAATTGATTGCAGAGAATCATGCTGAAACAGAGTGTGAGAAGAATCAAGATACTTCTTCAGAACTGCCTACGGTGCTTTTTGTCAGTACGACCGATGAATGGTACACGGACATTTCTTTCTTCTTAACTTATGGTGAATGCCCTCCGCATTTAAATCAAAAGAGAAGAGGACCGTCAAGTTGAGAGCTGCGAGATACCTTTTGTGGAATAATGCAATATACAAGAAAGGTATCGATGGTGTCTTCTTGCGTTGTGTTGATAAATCGCAACAGGAAAAGTTATTAGAATCCTTTCATAGCCTAGCATGCGGAGGACATTTTTCATCTTCTGTAACAGCGTATAAGATCTTACGGGCTAGGTATTATTGGCCTACTCTTTTCCGGGACTCAGCAGAATGGGTGTCTAAATGTGAAGCTTGTCAACATTTTGTTGGTCGTCCCAAGTTAGCAGCTCTTCCTCTGAAGCCTGTGGTGATTGAAGAACCTTTTCGCCAATGGGGGATTGATTTTATCGGAACATTGAATCCTGCTTCCAGTGCTGGACACAACTATGTGCTAACTGCTACAGATTATTTTACCAAGTGGGTAGAGGCTGCGCCAATCAAGCAAGCAACTTCTGAAGCTGTTTGCAAATTCCTTAAGGAAAACATAATTGTCAGATTCGGTGTACCTCATAAGATTGTAGCGGATAATGCTTCCAATTTCTCGTCACATGAGTTAACTGAGTTTTGCTATGGATTCGGCATTACTTTGGCTCATTCATCTGACTATTATCCCCAGGGTAATGGGCAAGCTGAGTCCAGCAATAAGAATCTGGTTACTATAATCAGGAAATTAGTAGACGAAAATCAGAGGAATTGGCACAAAGCATTGTATGATGCATTGTGGGCTGATCGGATCACTCCAAAGCGAGCCATAGGGATGTCCCCTTTTCAGTTGCTATATGGGATTGATGCTGAAATTCCTATCTCAGTAGAATTGCCGGCCTTGCAGTTGGCAAAAGCGGTTGAAGATGTAGCTTTTCAGAATTCTATCGAAAAGAGGGTTATGTACCTAACCAGGCTAGAAGAAGAGCGAATTAAGGTGGTTGATCGTATAGCAGATCATCAGAGCAGGGTGAAGAAGATTTTTGATAAAAAATCAAAGCAACGTGACTTCCAGATTGGAGACCTGGTGTTGCTTTGGGATAAAAGAAGAGAACAAAAAGGAATGCATGGAAAGTTTGATTCTTTATGGAAAGGACCTTTCAAGATCCACGAGTTGAATGGTGAAAATAGTTTCCTTCTATCATATCTGGATGGAGGGTTACTCCCTTTGCCTTTCAGTGGACAACATCTAAAGCTGTTCCACCATTAATGCAAGATGCTCTCTTGCATTGTACATATTTTGCTTTTGTTGTGTGTTTGCTTTTGGTTTTCTTTCTTTCTTTCTTCGTTTTGTTTTGTTTTGGTTTTCTCCTTGACTCCGTAGCCCAATGGATAAGGCCCTGGTCCGCGAGACCAGAGATTCTGAGTTCTCTTCCTTTGGTATTACAAAGAAAGTCCCCAACTGGAGCCAGCTGTTATCCCCGTTTTGAGTTCACAACGAAACGATCGGATAACCCCTACAAAATTTTTGAAGTGATTTTGCATCATGACCTCTTTTAGAGAAAATCGGGTTTTCGGGTGTTACTAACAGCTTGACATAAGTTTTAACATGCTTTATGTCTTATGACCTCCGAAACCCGAAACCCGCCTTGCAATGAGAAAATCCTTTGTAATCGGGTTTTCGGAAATTCAACTCATCGGAACATTCTTGAGTTAAAACATGCTTTGTGTCGCGTGACTTCCGAAACCCGAGACCCGCCTTGTGTTAAGACAATCCTTTGTATTCGGGTTTTCGGAACTCTAAAGCATCGGGACATTCATGTTCCAAAACATGTTTTATGCGCCATGTTCTCCGATTCCCGAAGTCCGCTCAATCCTTTGTAATCGGGTTTTCGGAAGTTCAATGCATCGGAACATTCATGATTCAAAACATGTTGGGTGCTCCATGTTTTCCGAAGCCCGAAACCCGAAATGCACTAAATCTCCTCGTGTCGGGTTTTCGGACTCCTCCAACATACTGACGTGGCATTCATGCCGAGTGGTCGGTGAGTTGGCACGTGCCGAGCTGAAGTGTATTTATTACTGATTTTCTTATAAATACGCGGATTTCCACGTCATTCTTACCGTTCATATTTTTAATTCGTGGATTTTTCGCATGCTCTTCCGCTCCCAAAACCCGCAAACTCGCGTTACCAGACTGGATCGTTTGTTTTCGATTTTACCTGTCTCGAATCGAAGGTATTCTTCTTTCCTTCTTTATTCTTGACTTTTCTGGATCGACTGCGTGTATTTTCTTTCCAATTTCTTGCCGATTGTTGAGGTTTTTCTTCCTTCTTCTTTCTCGTGTTGTTTTGGAAAGGGTTTTGGGTTTTTAGGGTTTATTCTCTTTTTGGGATTATCAATTGGTGCTGTTCCTTCCAAATCTTAATTATATGCATGATGTATGGAATATGAATAACAAAAAAGAAAGGAAGTTGTGTATGTAGAAATTCAAAGGAAAGACTCTGTTTTTGTTTCCCAGATTTTGAAGGTTGTGTTGCAGATTCAAAAGTCCGAAGAACCTTGGAAGCTCGAAGTGACGGGGTTTCTCAACATTCCGACCTCAACACTAAGTGTCGGGCATCTCCTAAGTTCCGTCATCGAAAGTGGGTGCCGGGTTTTCTCCTGTTTCCGCCATTGAAAGCAAGTGTCGGGTTTCGCCAAGATTCCGACATATCAGACCTGTCGGGTTCTCAAAGTTTTCCGATATCTTCTTCTGCGTGTCGGGTTCTTTTCTCCTTCCGACGCATTCAGTCAATCAGGTTTTTCAGTGTGCACAGCATCTCCGGAGTTCCGAGCCTTTCTCCTTCCAATATTCTTCATGTCGGATCCTGGTTCATCACAGGAGAAGGCCGAAAAATCTAGCAGGATGAAATATAAATTTAAGAAACCAGAATCCCCGTCATATATCGATCAGAATTATGATATCAGGGATACTGAAATGGGCAACATAGATATGGACGACTTTTGGAATAGGGTGATGAGTTCTTCTCAAACCCCATGGATGGTGGCTTTAGCTAACAGTGGCTTGCCCCTTGCAGAGCTTCCCATGTGCCCCAATGTCCAGAGTTTGTTTTGTGAATGGATCCAAAAGTTACTCCAACAAGGGAAGGAAGTAATTCAGGTGTGGTGAAAGTTCATCAGTCCTTGGCAGAGATTCAGAAGGAAGGAGAGAAGATGGATGAGGAATTCACTGAAGAACTTGGACAGCTTGATTTGACTTGTGAAGCTCTCCAAGTGCTAAAGCAAATACCAGCACATCTCTTGGTAGAAGAAGGCGTTCTTCCACATACAGATAAACACTTTCAGCTAATCAAGGCCATCAAGTTCAGAGTAAAGATCCTCAACGAAGCCTGCAGCAAGTTGAGAGAATCAAGGGATAAATTGATCGATGGGAAAAGTGATCTGGAAGAAGAATTGCTAAAGATTTGTCCAAAGGTGTCAGTTGGGAACTCAAGTGCCCTATCAGCAGATGATCTCTTCAAACAAGTTCAAGAGACTGTTCAACATGAACCTGTAGATGGATTCGACCTTGAAGTCATTGGTCAGTTTGTGAGGATTGAACATACGTTGGAGGCCTTAAGAAAGCTCAGCAAAAGGTTGAAAAAGCTTCCCGGCAGTGCCAGTGATATCCATGAGACCTGTGAAATGTGGAATGATCATTCCACTGCACCTGAGGAAAATGAAATGCAAGGCATTATTCGGAAGTTCCAGGAGTTCCGGAACAAACAGTCTCAGCTGGAGGAGGAGAAAGAAGAAGAAGCAAAAGATGATGATTCGGATTAATTCCCAACGTCCCATGTCATTTCTATTTTTAGATTGACATGTCTTTGTTATTTCCGTTTTATCATATTTTTAATTCATACTTTGACTTGATCTCCTGCGTGAGAATCATGCAAAGTGAACTCTAGTTAGCATGCTACTTTTCAGGATCTGTCCTGTTTTATCTCTAGCTTCTTTTGTTATAAATAAGGGATGCTTGTGCATTCTAAATGGTCGAGAATTTTTGAAGCATTAAGAGGCTATTGGAAAGGAGAAAAACTTTGTGTTTTCTTTCAATCATTTTGAAGAATAGAAGTTGATATTGTTTTGCAGACTTTGTGTTGTGGAATATATCTTATTTAAGATAGTGTTCTTATGTTCATGATCTTAAAGCTATTCTTTGCATAGAATCTCAGTGTTTCTAATTATCTCGGACACTATATCTGTGATCTAAAACTCGTATGATTATTTCGTGCTCTGTGTTTACTCGAAAGAAAATACGTTTCTCCCATTTCTTTTCTACCGTGCTTCTTTCACTGTAACAGTTTCTAACCTATTTCACTTACGAAAGCAATATCCTTGAATCGTGTGAATGTGGATTTCGGGATTTCATCCCAACCCCCAATGGTTAGATTAGTGTGAATATTGTATATATTATTTACTGTGTTTTAGGTTAGCAATAAACAGGCAGCCTCACCTGTCTTTGAGGAGGGATATTATCCCATGTACTGTGGTTGAACCTCATATTTTGGTTTGACAAAATATCCAACCAACAACAATCAATCATCCCTACACATTGGCTAGGGTGTATTCACTTGTCTATTAAATCTTCCCTTTAAGAGGTTATAAATTCCACGTGCACACATTGGATCTCTATGAGTAAATAGGATTAGTATGTTACCAAGTGTTTTTTTGGACCTTGTTCAGACTCTTACTCTAGTTCGTATCTCATCTCATGATTTGTTCCTTTGGCTAATCACTTCTTCATCGCAAGGCTTCTAAGCTACATTCATATCATTCACATCATTCTTCTACTTCGTTCAGAACATCCATGTGTATAAGATTACTTTTTGCCATGTTTTCGGACACCTTTGTCCCCTTTCACAAAAACAATCTTCTCCTTCCTTTCTATCATGTGCTTGTAGGCCAACTTACGCTGGGGGCATCCTTGCTTCTTCCTAGCACTTCATTGGTTTACGTTCACCATCATGTTGAACCTATCCATAATGGCCTTGGGTCCCACTTCTACCTGTGAAGAGTTTACCTTTGAATACTCCCACCTAATCGTTGGGGAATTTTTGCATCTTCACCTTTCTCATACACACGTGGCCTTATGCCCTTGTACATCCCATATATCGCTGGGGGCATCCACACTTCCTCGTCTTCCTGTACATAGTTTCATAAAACTTTTAAAATCAACCAAAACATTCAAATATGTTAGAAAAATCATCAAAAACATTCAAATATGTTTGAAAAACTTCTAAAAATTGAAAATCATCCTACAAAATGTCACTCTTTGGTTCTCACTTGTTCATGTGTGCGACTTGCGGATCATCTTGATCTACCTCCATCAACAAAAGCTAGGCTGCTTACTTCGTCTGTACTCTGGGGCACAACAAGTTGTCTGGTACTTTGTTTCATAGTGCACATTACTTTTCCAGCAAACCCAATTGTCCTCCGTTATTCCCCTCGCATGTATCCTTGCTTGGGGCACCATCATCAACCCTTGTCGTTAATTCACACAGGTCGTAATTGAAGCTTGATAATAAAAACATTACATTATGTTTCTATGTTAGTTAAGCATCTTTCACTTTCTCGTATTGCATTGCATTTTGTATGTTGCATGGAGTTAGTGTTTTTAGTAATGGACAATTGTTCGTAGTATGGCTTTTCATGTCATTCTACTTTTGTCGTATGCTTATATTTTTCATAAGGACTGATGATGTAGTTCCTATGGCAATATGATGACATCAAATTTGTTCCAAATAAATAGTGGCTAGAGGCTAAGCTCTTCTCTCCCCTCATCCATATTTCTTCTACTTCACTTCCCTTTCACCCCTAATTTTCTCTCTCATCGGGGCATCCTGCCTCCTCCCATTCTTCTATCTATATCTCACCTTTTTCAATCATCGATCGGCTTCTTTCATCACCCCATCGACACTCGAGGGGGCATCTCTCCCTCCTACTAATTTTTCTTCTATCCCTTCAAAAAATTCTTCCATCTACTATCTTTGAAGTGACGTCACTTACGCCACCCCAAAGAGGGGCAAATGTAGACACCTATAATTATGCCCAAGCAATTTAAATACTTAAATTGCACTAATTATCCCCTTTCTCGCAAATCGATGACATATCATCAAAAAGCACTCATATTCCCTCTTGTTGTCATTAATTAATTACAATACGCTAATTAATTAAGTTACATATCCAACAAATACCCTAATTAATGACCTTCCGTTAATAAATCACCCCTTCTACCTAGACTAATTAATTATTATTAATTAATTAGCTTTCCCTTCCATTTAACCAATAAATCAATATTTAATTGATTTAATCCCCTTCTAATATCCTAAACCGTACTAATATTCCTCTAATTAGCTTCTATAAGCTCACATCTACCTATTAGTTAATCACATTTTATTAATTAAAGCACCCCCAACTCCCATGACTTGTTAAGCATAAATAAACCCTTCTAAAGTAAGGTTACCTTTAATAAAGCAACCTTATCCATTCCTAATCATGTTTTACCTTTGTCCCACATTCATGAGGATGTGTTGAATCATTTATCCTTTGGGCTATATAAAGAGCCCTCCACCTACCTTTTTACTCGCACCTAAACTCTTTGAGAAAGCAAATGCAAAGCATATAGCAAAATAGACTAAGAGCTGGCTTTTGTGTTCTCTTGAGAGTTCATCATCTTCAAGAGCTAAGCTTCCTATTCTAGCCTATAGTGCTTAGGTCATATGGGGGGTGTCAAAAGGGTCTTGTAGCCCAACTTTGATAAGCCCCCATTCCTAGGTTCTTTGGAGATATCAAGGACAACCAAATATTGATTGCCATGGAGCTTATTTAGGTCCATTTACTTGTTTGTTAGTAATCTAGAGAAGTAGAGATTTAAATACTATAGCATTGTTAATTCAAAGTTAATGCATTCTGCTAGGTATTAATCTTGTTTATCTCTCATCTTTGATGGTGTTTAGATTTTGTCATTAGCTTTGTTATAGAACTATTTAGGTGTTAGTTCTCATTCATCTAACTTAGATAAAAAGCACAAAACCATGCACACAATGCTTCTCAAAAACCTCATGTCTACTATTACACTCCCTCTATTTCACGCTTCACTTTTAGCCATTGCACAAAGTCCTTATGCACTTTCGTGCAATATCCTTTCACTTCCTTGTGTTTCCTCACTTTATTGGACACATGCTCTCCAACCTCATGCACATCCACACTTAACAAAAATTGTGCAAGATTACTTTGGACCTTGGAACCTCTTACATCAATAATACTCCCAAACTAACCTAAAATTAAAAATACAAGAACATAGAGATGGAAACCAAGAAACAAAAATCAAGTAAAGTAAAAAAGAAGAACAATTCTCTATTATAGTCAATTTACACATTCCACTTTTATATGCATATATAAGCTCAAAAAGAGATGAAACATATGCACAAACAATTAAAATTGAAGACAAATTAGATGATATAGAAGTGATTTCCCAAATATAAGTGAATACAATATTGAATCACGAAGGACCACCAATTATTTGATAAATGCCTAAATGATGTGTGCTTTGTAATATGTATACAAAAATCAAATCCATGCTTAAAATAAGGTTTTTGACAATGTTTGCAATATTTTTTGACAAGTTAAGATTGGCATCTATAAATCCAAAATTAGCATAATGCTCTTTGGACATGCTTCAGCGAAACTCAACCACCTTTGTTAATATCCTCTTAACATGTCCTAAAGTCATAGGAAATGAGATAAAAATTTTGGTTTTTAAAATTTTATGGATTTTTTATACTATTCCTAAGCGTAACATGGGCACACCTACGAAGATTGAGAGAAATGGTATGATTTTCATACCAAAAATTCATTAGTGTGTATCATTTACCCCAGAAGAATGCTATTTTTCCAAAGGGAGCATGTGCAAAAATAATTAAAAACATGGACAAATTAGATGTTATATAATTTATTACCTAGATATGTGTGAATACAAAATAATTAAATATTGAATCATGAAGAAGGCCCATGAACTATTTGGTAAAATACCTAAATGACGTGTGTATGTAATATGTATATGAGGATCATTCATGCTTAAAATAAGGTGTTTGACAATGCCCGTTATATTTTTGAGAAGTTCAAATTGGCATATATAAATCTGAAATCAACATAATTGACTTTGGACGTGTAAAGTGAAACTCAACCACCTTTGCCAACATCCTCTTAACATGTCCTAAATTCATAGCGAAATGGAGAAAAATTGTGGTTTTTAAAATTTGGCATTTTTTCTTTTTCTTTTGATACTATGCTTAAACTTAACACGAGGACACTCATGAAGATTCAAAGAAATTGTATGATTTTCATACCACATATTCATTGATGTGTATCATGCACACTAGGAAGAATGCTCTTTTGCCAAAGGAAACTTGTACATGAACAATTCAAATAGGATCAAAATTAGATGTTATCGATTCATTGATTGCCCATATTTATGTAAATACAAAATCATAAAATATCTAATCATGAAGAAGGCCCATGAATTTTTGATAAAATACCTAAATGACACGTGTTTTGTAATATGTATACGAGAATCATTCATGCTTGAAATAATGTTTTCTATATTTTTTTTTTTGAGAAAATGAAATTGGCATATATAAATCCAAAATCATCATAATGCACTTTGGACGTGTAAAGTGAAACCCAACCACCTTTGCTAACATCCTCTTAGCATGTCCTAAAGTCATAGTGAAATGGAGAAAAATACGGTTTTTAAAATTTGGTGGTTTTTTTAAACACTATGCCTAAACCTAACATGGGGACACCCACGAAGATTGAGAGATATGGTATGATTTTCATACCAAAATTCATTGATGTGTATCATTCACCCCGGAAGAATGCTCTTTTTCCAAAGGGAACATGTGCACAAAAATTCAAATTGAAGCCAAATTAGATGCTATCGAAATGATTGCCCATAATATGTGAATACAAAATAATAAAATATCTAATCATGAAGAAGACCCATGAATTATTTGATAAAATTCCTAAATGATGTGTGCTTTGTAATATGTATAGGAGAATCGTTCATACTTAAATTAAGGTTTTTGACAATGCCCGCTATATTTTTGAGAAGCTGAAATTGGCATCTATAAATCCAAAATCAGCTCAACTACCTTTGCTAACAACCTCTTAGGATGTCCTAAAGTCGTAACAAAATAAAGAAAAAATGTGGTTTTAAAATTTTGATGGTTTTCTTTTTTTTTTTGATAATTTCTAAACCTAACATGGGCACGCCCACGAAGATTGAGAGAAATGGTTTGGCTTTCATTCTATAAATTCATTGGTGTGTATTATTTTCCCAAGGAAGAATGCTCTTTTTCTAGCGGGAACTTGTTCACAAACAATGAATTAAAGGAAAACATGAACAAAAAAATTTAGAGTAGTGGCAATTATCCTTAATATAAATACACAAGCATCATAGTTCTTTTAGGCATCCAAGATCAATTGAAAACTAGAGAATTCATGTTATTGGTTACTAGATTTTTTTGAGCACTTACAAGCATTTAAAGAAGTCAAGAAAATTATTAGAGCATTCATTGAAGTACTGAAATTCATAATAATATAGACACGTTGCATTCCACCAAATTTGTCTCATTTAAGAATTATGTGGTATGATATTTTCAGTATTGTTTAATATTGAGGGGTTGACAAATATCAAGATAGTTCAACAATTGCATTGCACAGTTCAAACCCCAAAACACATCGTAATTTTCTTTTAAATTCATATTTGATTGCTCAATTAAAACTAGTATAGATATATCTTAAATACATCTATCTTAAATGCGTTGAGAGATATCAATCCCAGTCACCTATCTAACCATGCAAGTGTAGTATAAGTACACCAAAAAAAAGTCAATTTCAAGGTTCTTAGGTTTGATTTTTACATACTTCTTTAGTCAACAACTTCATTAAATTATGTATCAATTTCCCCTTGATTTGTGGCAAATGGAATCATTTAGTTATGTGATTATGTTGGTCTCAAAAATATCTATTCAAGAAAAAAAGACCCAAACATTACTACATGACCAAGATATTACTATTTTTTAATTGACTTCTCCAAGAAAAAAGAAACAAAATTATTTAAGTGATAGTGCAATAAAAATCAAATTTATGAATGAATTGTCATATGACAGTTAAATAAATGTCAAATTTAATGTTGAGAATAAAATTGAACAACACACTCCATTACAACCTTGCCTGCCATTGTAGAACGCCTCTTGGCATAATTAGAAAGAAAATGATTTCTTTATCATCATAGTCAAGTTTTAGAAAAATGAACAAGATTTTTACAAGGTTGATATAGAAAACTTCATCCCTCAAAGAAAATTTCAATTTGAAACAATTTATTCAAACAATAGACTTTCTAATGAGTGTTTATTTGCATGCATTTTCCTATTCTTCCACACAACACCATGAAATTAATAAAACCAATTCTCAAACATAAATTAAAGAGGAAATAACATATACAAAATAATCCCATATATCATAAACTCGAAAACAAACCAACAGACATTATAGACCATAAAACCAATTATTATTATTAAAAGGATATCATCACACGTTTCTTGTTAAGGCAACCAAACACCTGTAATAAAAAAGAAAATGTGGGCAGAGTCCTTAACACGAAGTAAGTATGATGTGGATCAAGAATTTATACCCACAATTAACTAAAATTTAATCCGAGTTTCGCATCTTCAGTTTTGTTTTTTCCTTGGAAGCGCACGTTTGAGTTCTCTAATTCTATCTGCAACGTGATGCAGCGTTTGGGGAAAATTGTTATTATACATCAAAGAAATTCATTTAAAAAAACAAAGAGGCGCAGAAGTTTATATATGCATTCACACTGCAAATTAAGCGCGTAAAAAGTCAATGAGGGGGAAAGACGATTGATTGTGATTTTAACTGATTCGACGGTGGATAAATATCCGTATACATCTCCATTGGATTTCAAAAAAGCCAAAAAGAGTACGCGATGCTTCTGATATGACAGCCGCGAGGAAGCCATTGTTTTCCTTGCACAGACTGTTTTTGAAGGCGCAGCAGCATAGGCCTACATACAAACAAACAAGCCCATAATAATAATATGATGATGATGATGACGGAGAGGAAAATCTTGAAGCCAATGAGTTTGAGCACTAAGACTGCTCCCTCCAGTCCTGGAAGGAACAGCTGCACCAACATTTGTGAAGATTATTATTTCAGCGAGCCCACCAGTCCTACCCATTTTCTCAAGGCAGATCACTCCATTTCCACCAATGATTTGACATCCAAAGCAGTTTCTTTCGCTTGGGACGACAAGAATCATCATGCTAAAAATGATGATATGGGGTTCGAGTTTGGGGTGAGTTCAAGATATTCTGAAGCGGATTCCGATCTCGTTTCTGCAGAAGAACTTTTCGTCAATGGCCAGATTCGTCCTCTCAACCAGCAGACAAAGTCCTTGAGGTCGGATGTTCGAAACCCGTGGCCGCCTCGACCTTGCAGGTCCAGTACCAGGGTTACGCCTAAAAACAACCATCCTCCTTCTTCTTCTTCTTCTTCCGTGGATAATCATGGCAGATCTTCTTTGGCTAGTTTTCTGCGGGAGGATGATGAGGTAAGGATCATAAACCTGCTGTTACCTCTGAGGACAGGTTTTTCAGAATTCATGAAGGAATTAAGGAAGGTAAAAGCAAGGGTTCGAAGAATTCGAAGCGATGGAGTCTGAAGGACTTTCTGTACAGGAGCAGCAGCGAGGGCAGCAAGGACAGGATGTGGGGATTTTCCATCATTCCTCCTGCTAAACGAGCTCACAAGCACAGCATGTCCAACAAAAACAGTCAGGGAACAGCTCGCAGTAACTCTAATTCCTCTTCCATGAGGTATGATGAAAGAGAAATATGTGCAAAATCTTTGCAGACTGTTAATGGATCTGCTAAAAATAGTAAAAGGGTGGGAGACGCGGTTAAGTTGCGTACGAGCCAGGAAGAGGAAAACAGGAGAAAGTCGTTTCTGCCCTACAGACGTGGCGTGCTGGGTTGCCTCGGCTTCTCTACTGATTCATACACCAATATGAGTGGATTGGCTCGCAGTTTGCATCCTTTTTCTTGAAATACTGGTGTCATTAAGTGCTTCATCAGTATGTTCATTGGAATTCTTTTACATTTTTCCTTCCTACGTCATATTTCTGCTTATTCACAGTAAGCAAACATGTTTAACTCTGCAAAATGAGGTCTCAAAGATGAATACGACTGTAAATTCCAAAATAAGGGTGAATATTCGCTAGTCTGTATTTTTTAACATTTTAAAATTCCATGTATTCAGAATTTGTACCAAAATGCACATTTTCTTGGTTTATTTTGAATGTCCTGTGAAGACAGATAAATTCATTTCGTGTCCCTATCGATTTGTCCATATGTTTTTTTGTTATTCAAGCCCGGTATTTTCATGAATCCTTTTGGAAATGATTAAATCAGAAGTTAGATATGGATCCAATTACAGAGAAATTTGGTCAGTCTGATATTATAATGGGTCAAAAAAACCTTTGGTCTATTATGTCCGGTATGCGTTCTTTCCAAATTAATTTTAAAAAAATAACTACCACCTTTAAAAATTAGTCTTCATAAGTTGTCGGTATGTTTGGATATGGATTCAGTTTGTTTATCACTTTGAGGTTATTTAGTGTGAAGCTCTTTGAATGATTTAATGAAACCTTTATGAAGATTTAGCAGTTTTATCTCAATGTAAGTAACACACTACCTGAAACTTTTTGGTTTTTGTTCTTTCCTCCCTAGTTTTAATTCGTAGTTGTTTGACGAACCGAGTGTCTTTATGGAATTTTGAATCTAGGTGGGACAGGGCACAATCAGTTCAATTTACCAACTCACCTACACTTCATTGGTATGTGAATTGAAAAATTGCTTGTTTTTTTCTTAAAAATTAGATTCTAAAAATACATTTAATGTTATATTTATGAATACTATATGTTTTTTTAGATAAGGAGACTATTAAAAATATTAGTACTATATTATTTTTGATAAAATAATATCAAATTGATATTTTTGTGATAATTATTATTTTTGAAAATTTATAGATTTCTGATTTTATAAATAATCATTACTCTAATGATATTTTTGTTATCATGGAAATGATGTGTTTCTTCATATTTTTATACCACTTGTTATATTTAAAATAGAAAAATTACAAGCTATTTAATAATGGATGTTTGTTTTTTCTAATTTGTTTGAGGACGATGTTTTATCTAACTACATCATATAATCATTCTATTCAAAAAGATGCTTTGAATGTTTACATTCTAGTTGGATGGGACATAATTGACCTATTCAAGTTAAGAGAAATTATTTTTTGAGAGACAACTCAAAATATAGTCGATTGATTCAATCAAATGCACCATGTTTGAGTTTTAGTTAGCAAAAAAGTAATTGAAAACCTTGTTCATGTACTTTTGAGATGTTGGTCCTCTCTATACAATTATGTTTCTTATTATTATTTTATTTTATATTTTTATATTATTATTTTTAGAAATCCAATCTAAGAGCCCCTTATACAAACAAAACTTTATAACAAAAGTTAATATATTAATATAATCACTAAAATTCACAACTAACAATTATTATTTTTATTATTTATTTATAATGTTGTTTCTATAACTTTTTCCCTTAAGAGAACTCAAATGTTATACCAAACACAAAGATGTTAAACTTTCACTAACTTATTTATGATTGGAATGTGTGTATGTGTGCGTGTCGTGTGCGTGCGTGCGTGCGTGTAGTAAAATTTGAGAATTATAATTTACAATTTTTCAATCTAGAAGAATCAAGAAATCAAAGAGTTTTAAGTTTCTAAAGATTAATTTCATCATCTTCAATTTTTCTCATTTTATTTTTAATCTTCACTATTTGTTTGAGTCAATTTCATGTCATAAGCAAGATCTTTTTGGAACAGTGTAATGAGATTATGCATCTACAAAAATAATGTTGAGGTAATACATTTGAATTACAACTTAAAACAAAAAACAAGAGTTCATAATGAGCGAACTAAAAGATTCAACAATCACATTAAATGAGAAATATTAAGACCCAAAATAGTTTGTTCCCAAACCAATGTGTGTCTAAGGAGAGTAGGAAGATAATTGTAAACAACATCCCATCATCTATATTTAGCAAACCTACATCTATACAAACTTCTATGTGAATGATAGACTCGGGAGATTGCACAGGACCGGACACTTTAGAGGATTGGTTACAAGAAACTGTATGTTTTTTCCAATCAATAGTTAGTTGTAGAATTGAAGTTTTCAAGCGGTGATTTGAGTCATGGTCTCATCTTGGATTTTCAAATGGGGTGCCACCATTTATCTTCAATGAATTTGCATTTCCACTTCAAGTTGAGCTTTTGTTCCAATGATAACCTTGGGATGAGAATCCAATCACTACATTTGAACATAAAGCAATCTAACTTTATACTATTGGTTCATCTTCATTCCTTCATAAAATGATATTGAATAAGAGGAAACATCTAAATAACAAGAAATAAGTTATCCACGAGTTGCAAAATTTCAAAAATTCAATTAATGTAATCATATCAATAATATTTAAGTGAAAATACCTATTAAAAAGACCGAAATTTCTATTATCACCCCGATTGTTACCCAAAAAATTTGAACTAACATATATCTTTTCTTTTCAAAAAAACAAAAATAGAAATACTAAGACCATGTCTAATAAAGTTGCCATTCCAATCCAACATTGCATCATGGAGGTATTTCACACATACCTATATTCGTAGGAGGGTAGATCTAGTCTTTGGTTTGGACAAGGGCTTCTATAATAATATACTATGTAAAGCCAATGACATTAGTTAATTTGGTTAAAGCCAAAACAATAGTCCGAAGGCGACCCGGCATAATTGAGTGTGGCGCATGTGGTACAAAGCAACCCATGTGCCATCTACTGTTAACACCTCCTTTTCTATATAAATCAATTGTCATATTGTCCTACTTTCATGTCAAAAGGTCAAATAATCACAGTGCTACCTACCACGTTAACTCTTTGGCCCATCTCTTTTGACTATCACACGTATGTAATAAGTCAATATTAGATATGAATTTTATTAATTGTACCTTAATGCATACACTTAAAAATGGTCACTTAGATTGCTTTAAAATATCCTTTCACTTTTTTATTGTCTCCATTTTCATGTCGAAGTTCTTCTATATGGTCCTAACACTTGTTTGTATTGTCCCTAGGTACAATCATAGGGTTGCTTCTTCTTGGCTTACACGTATATTTCGTCAAAGTTTAAATTTAAGACGTAACTAAATAAATAAGTTAATTAACCATTATGAAGTATGTTAGAACACTATCAATTATAAGTTAGTATTTCATTTTATAGCTTTTTTTATAATTATATTAGAAGGTGTTATAAATTTATAATAGTTATCAAAATATGACAAAACAAAAAATATAACGTTGACAAACACATCAATTAAATATCATTATAATTTTATTCTTATAAAGTATGTAACTTGCTCATCCTCAATCTTTTTATTTGGTTTTTACTCCTTTCCATTTGTTACTCACCAAATCGCCATTAAACATAAGCTCTTTTTTTAATAACTTGAAAAGGTTATGTAGTTTTAAGAAAAAATTGAAATATATAGCATTTTCTTTTCCACTTTAAACAAAGTACAAGTGCAATTGAAAACATTAGTACACATGTTTTCCCACAAGTGGCTAATAAACAACTATCTACAAGATTCAAGATCACGTTCTAAGAGATATTAAGGCCCAAAGACAACTTGTTTATGGGAAAGTGGTTTCTCAAAAATGGCAAGAAGACTATTGTGGACCATAGCCCAAATCTTTTTAGCGAAGTTGCATCTCCAAAAGGTGTAAATAACATTCTCTTAATAATTGTAGATCGAGGCACTTACAGGGGTTAGTAGCTAGAAATCGTAAGTTATCTCCAGCAGGAAGCTTGTGGAAGAGAAACTTCCAAGCAGTGATCTTAGCCATGGCATCAAATTTGGACTTCCAAGTGGGAGCTCCAAGGTACTTCCATTTACCTTATTTGAATTTGCATCTCCACTTCTAATTGAATCTTTATTCCAAGGACAACCTAGGGATAAGATTTTGATACACACATATGAGTGGGAAGTTCTCAAGCTTTTTAATTTTTGGGCCATATCCTATCCTTTACAAAGTTGTATTGAACATGAGTGGACAATTGGGCTTGTAAATGTAGTCACTAAATCATGCACTTACTATGTACATCTAGCCTCTAAATACTTCATTTATATGCATGATTCATAAGCAAGATAATTACTCATTAACAACCCTTTACTTTTCTTTGACATTGCTTTTATCTTTTTCATCTTTATTGTTTGTTGCTTCTTATACCAAATGACATCTTACTCAACTCTTATTT
This sequence comes from Taxus wallichiana var. yunnanensis, assembly GCA_018340775.1. Classification (NCBI taxonomy): domain Eukaryota; kingdom Viridiplantae; phylum Streptophyta; class Pinopsida; order Cupressales; family Taxaceae; genus Taxus; species Taxus wallichiana. Next base: position 220,023,437 of record CM031239.1, read on the forward strand.
CATTGTTTTATCCTTTTGACTCTCTCAGTCTGAAGACCTCCCATTAGGGACAAGAGCGCCTAGGCGCTACTATCCCCTCTGGGTGCTGTGTCCTCTTTACCTCTTTTTCTGATCTTTCGAATGTTACTTCTTTCTTGTCTTCTTTTATCACTCTTGGTCGGTCTTTTTCTTATTAATGATGAAACTTAAGCAAGAGAATCATATATATAAATGTTATTTTTAATCTCATTAGCGAATGAGCATTCAAGAGGCATATACATGTACAAGGAGCTAATATTTTCTATCTATTACTTCAGGACTACATTTTGGGACTACATACTTCACTGGATAGGAGGATTTATTCTCGAATTCCATATCACACATTTGCATTTGAGACAAAGCGATTTGTAGCCCTCTATTTTTTTGTGTGACTAGCACTAGGGAAACCTAGCTCAATGGACAATATTCCAATCATACACACATAAAAACTACAAAACATCTGAAATATAATGCAACACTCATTGACAATCACATTCGGGTGATCATTGAGGTCGGTCTGAATCAACCATTTGCATATATTGTATTCACCTAATGTGTTATTGAGTGGTATGTAGGTATCTAGGGTATATTTTGTAGGTTACATGTGCAACACGGTGAATCGATGTGACACATGATAAATAAGGAGCGACACAAAAGGAAATAAATTTTGAGCACTTCCGAGACACTAGCACCTGAGAGCAGACGTTAGCTTTGGGCGGCCTTGTCCCATTCTAGACGCTCCTGTCTCTATGATCTTCACATACCAGCTTGATGTCAAAGTTTGCCAACCCATAATATGTCCATTCGGATCATTCACTGCCTAGAATCACTACATACCTCTGATGACAAGCTAAGTTATTCTCAAAACCCTATTTATCACTTGTGCTTGCATTTACTTTGCTTGATCTTGCTTCAATATTGTTACATTTATCTAATCAACAATGTCCTTATATTATATTTAATTTCATTAAATCATTTGGTGAACTCGATCCCTTACATACTCTTTAATGGATCCATTTTTCTCCAAACCCAAACCCTAGTTGCATTAGGGTTCATATCTGCATCTTATCTTCATATCCAAACCTGATTTTCATCTATAACCTATCATAAATCAGATCTGCAAAAATTTCCCTAGGGTTTCATGCTTCATCCTACCCTTTGGGTCACTTTCTAGGGCTCCTAATTTTCAAATCACCTTTTGTTTCATATCTCAAGAATAATGAATCTATTTTCAAATTACTTTGAGGTTATTTTTCCTTTTTCCATATCTAACGAAAACATCTTTTTGTTTGCCTAATTTTTAGCAAATTTTTCATAAATTCAAAATTATACTTTTTACTAATTAAGGCATAATTCAAAAATATACACTTTTGGCCAAATCCCTTGGAGGTTTTTCTTTCAAATTATAAAATTCAAAAATTCTTATTTTTGTTTTCAAAAAAATAAGTTCCATTTAGAGACATTACTTTTTGATCAACATCACTTTCCATACAAATTAATTTGTCTGACTTGTACAGAATTCTTTTATGGCTAGCCATATACTTGATGAAAATTCTTCCTCATTCTATATTCAGGTTCAAATCCATAATGTGCTTGTTATTCATGTCCTAGTTGATCTTGGATCTAGTCTTAATATATGCAACATTTCCTTCCTCCATCAAATAGGCATTTCTGTTGCTAATCTGACTCCATCTACTCTATATATTTGTGGCTTTGATAACACCCTAAGAAAGTGTTGGGAGAAATCACTCTACCCATTATTGTAGGCCCTTGCACTCTTGATGTTCTATTTCATGTTATGCCTCATAATCTCAATTATAATATCCTTTTAGGTTGTCCTTAGTTACATACTATGCATGCATCTCTTTCTACCCATGTCATAGCACACAATGCCCTTACCACATATTATTCCATGGATAATGCTACAATAGATTCCACACCTCATGTTGCTACTCCTTGTGATATCCCTCTCATACATGATAATGAAGTTACTACTTATATTGTGTATCATTCTTCTCCTCTAATGGACTATAATGCTACTAAATTACATGATACACTTTCTATCAACACCCATGATATTCCTCCCAGTATGTATCACTCTCGATGCACTTCTAATGATCATATGCTTATTGATTCCAATGTTACATCACTTTCCACACCTTCCTCATCACAAGTTAGAGCACCATACATTGATTTTACAATGATTCCTAATGCTCTCACTTTCCAAGATCCTATGCATGATTCATTTACTATGGCTACACCTTATCTTGTTACATTCATGAGGGCCATCCATTCCCCTCTTTTTACATTTTATCTATGATCATAGTGGATAGCTCATACTGCTTTATTACTTCTAATCTTACCAAATTACACCTATTTCTCGCCATTGCTACTATCAATCCTCTCCTAACATTACATATGTTACACATCTTTTGATTCACATCTTGATCCTTATGTTTACACTTACTCCTTCCACTATTTCCAATGAGACCAAAGTTACATCTATTATATTTTCTCCTAATGGATACAATCTTATTACTTATACACTTACTACTCATGTCGTTGGGATCTTGGACTTTATAGGGTTTTCCCCTCACTATGTTGTCATCATTCTTTGGTAGCTCTTATGCTTCTCAATGTTACACCTATTCTAGTTTCTCTGCATACATGATTCCACATACTATGGTATATGCACTTTCACATGACACTAGGTCCTTGCCTCATGTTCACATGTGTCATATTTTAACATTTGTAACTCATGAACACCTTTTTCCTTAGCTCCTTCGGCCATCCCATATTCAGTTTCTCATACTCCTAGTGCATCTTCTCTTATTCATGATGTCTCCTTAGACTTGACACCCCCTATGGTATCTACCCTTGTTCCTCTTGCAGAACCTTTTGCACATCCATATTAACATCCTTCACATATATATACTACTCATAGGCCTCATCACATTTGTAAATATCATATCCCACCTCATGGGGGAAGCTCTTCACATCGGTCACATGTTTCACATGCTCCATCTAGACATATTGCATGGTGTATTTCTCCACATGCTCGGTCTATACCTATCTCATATACCGGCCTCATACATTCTCATGTGACCACTAAGTCTCAAAACATGTACAAATGTGTAGTTCTCTTACATCGATTGACCTGTGGGCCCTTTCCTAGTTCTTTTATTGTATAAATCCTTTTGGAATTCACATTTGGGGGCATCATAATTCCCCCACACCACCTAATGATGCAATCTTGTTCATGATTCATATTTGACTATTGAGGGCTTATTCCTATGGACCACACTTTGCACACACCACCTTTGGGGCATCCTTATTCCTCCCTTCTCACTAATATTCTTTCACATATATAAATTTAAAAATCTAAATACATTATCTTAGATCTTGATTGATGCATTCTTCCTTGCTTATACTAATCTATGTTGCACATTTTCTTAACATGTTCTTGTTAGTGCAAAATCACAAAGCACCCCAAATGAGTTATGGAATCTGATTTTCTAAGGAAAACCCATTTGGTGTGATTGCACAACATTGAGCTTTCCCAAAGTGTGGGACCTTTGCAAATGGGGAAAACTCTCCCTAGAGAAGGCTGGTTCCTCTTCCTAAACTACCCACAAGCTATTCCAGTGCAGGAAAGCTAATCTAACCTAATCTAACTTCCAAGGAGACATGGAGAGAAAGAAAATTGGAAAAATAGAGCCTACACTAAAACGGTGATACACCAGAGAAGGAAAATGTTGATCATCTATCAAAATTGCCATGGAACAAGAAGAGGTGGACAATGGAAAGGACAGACAAGTGCATCACGGACCAAAGATGGATTTCACACGTAAAATATTCCAAAACTCCATGAACATAGCTCCAAAACTTGCAATGAACATCTAAACATGCACAAATACCAGCAATGAAGAGAGGCAAGAAGAAAACAACCAAAAAATGAGCAAGGATGGACAAATGCATCACGAAACACATTTTTATTGCTCCAGAAGTTTGCACAAAACATCATTTCATGGGTAAGAGGGGAAAATGCCATTACGGAGCGGGGAGGAGGTTCAAACTCCATTTTTGACCCCTGGGAAGAAAATAAGGGAGAAGCAGAGAAGAATGATGAACAACTCTTACAAATGAGCCAAAATTGGCTTTTATCGCTCGAATAGAATGAAAGAAATGAGAAAACGTGGGAAAATCGATTTGACATCTCCAACCACCAACAAGATTCATTAAAACATCAAGGGCACCCTCACAAGATCCATTTTCGATGCATTCGGCCATGCTAGAGAAGAAACAGATGCCATACTTCATCAATTTTGGTGGTTGGGGGTCAGTTCTACATTTTTCCCATGCCAGAGACATTTCCCATTTTTCTCCCATAAAACTCCATCAAAATTTAAAATTGAATAGTCCATCATGTGGAGAATTTTGCTAGCTTTCCAATGATACCAAAATCGCAAAAAACTAAGTTTTGGTGCGAAAGATATGCCCCTCTGAAGATTTAGGGCAAAAATGGCAAAATTAGGGCAAAAATCGGGTTCGCGGGCCGAAATTTGAACTTTTTCCCTCTTTTTTCAAATTGGGAAATTTTTCCAAAACTCTCCACGCCCACCGACCCAATGACACATGGCACCTTCTGGTTGATCTGCAGCTTCAAAACAATATTTTCCCCTTTCGCAAAAATGGGAAATTTTCCCAAAATTCTCCACGGCCCACTTGCTGCCATCTGTGATGTGGACACATGGCACCATTTCATTTCCTTTACGGGCTTGCGGGAGTGTAAATGACTTTTGCGCTTTTAGCCCAAAAAGCGCTAAGTCCTCAATTTCTTCCTTTGCTTTGCCGGCCCAAGCCTCTTTGGAAAATTTTCCTCCTCGCCCTTGCCAATCACCAATTTTCCTTGGCAAAATTTCTTCCTTACCTCCACGGGCCCGCCTAGGGAAAATTTCCCCTCCAAACTCTATCGAGCCATAACTCAAAAACTACAAGGAGTTAGGAGGACTTCCTTACCTTTCTAAAAAGGGGAAGAAATTCTCTATCTGATGAAGCAATACCCAAAAATTTTGAGTGCCTGAAATGTGTAAAAATTTGACTGAGGCACAAAAGGAAGCTAGTTAACCCAAAATAAGAGGGAGCTTATTTTGGTTAACAATTTGGTGACTCTCAGGGGTCATCTTCCTACTAGATGAATGATCAGTGGCCTTTGAAGCATCCATTGGGCATGGAGTCAAGCTTGATAAACTGATTCGATCTGAACTATGAAAATCTAACCTCTAAGCCACTTGGAAACCCACTAAAACTTGGAGTTGATCTTCACCAAAATGCCACTGAAATGAACTGCAAGAGAAACCAAAACAACACCAAACAACTATGTACAAAATTAGAAATCATACATACCCCAAGTGGGATATGCAGAGTGTGCATAAGCACTTCTTTTGCTAAAAGCAAACCTACCTACTCTACTCTAACTGGAAGCAAAGGTGGGCTAAACAAACCCTGTAACTGGTTGTGCAAAATAGCTTCCCTTCTTCAAAATTGGCAACCATGCAATTGATTTGGAGCTAAGTATGGCTGCTTGTATGAGTGAAAAACTGACAAGAGGCCAGTCCTCCACCCAAATCATCAAGGTATCAATAGGAAACAAATCAAATACCTCTTTTAGTTGCTCTACATTTGGATTGAAGAGGTATGGCAACTGATCCTTAGTACTTTGTAGCTAATCCTCATGCTTAGAAGCAAGCATGACTAGTTGTAGCTTCTCCCTTAGCTCCAATGAAGCAAAGTACTTGATTGGGCATGGTCTGATCCTTTGGATGTGCCCTTTGTTCTGAGTTTCAACTCCAAGAATGGAGTTTTCTTGTAGACCTTCCTGGATGGATGATGTGGAAGGAATGATGAAGTTCTCCTACTCTTTTCCTTCCTTCATGGGAGTATGGAACTCTTCTATAATATGTAACTCATTATTGATTGCAACATCCAATGAAGTTTCTTTTGCATTATTGTAACCTACTGCAATACATTGTTGGCTCTGGAGCTCCTCCATTGTATCTTTTGGAAGATCAAATTCTTCCAAATTTGATTCAAGATGCAAGTTGCAAACTGCAAGATGCTATCCTTGAATCCTCTCCTCCATGGCAGACGAGTTCTTGTGGTTGAATAATGAATGATGAAGAAAGAAAAGTTGCATTTTCTATAGTCTCCTTCTCATCAAAACATTCTTCTAAGTTTGATGACAAATCAAACTCTTCAATGTCCTGTTGTAGCAAGGGCTCTCCCTTTTGTATGGTGACCTTCAAATATGCATTTTTTCACCATGTGGAGCCTCATCTTCAAACATGAAGCTTGTCAACTCAAACTCATCCAAAAATTAGATTTTTGGAGAGATGAAGTGGGAGAGAAATATGCAACTTCTTGTGAAACCTGCTCATGATTCAGTGCCTCTGAATTTGTTTTGGTCACCTCCATGATGGATTCATCAATCAAATGAGGCCCTTCAAATGAAAGCAAAAAATCTTCAATAATGCTTCCTTCATCTAGTTCCAATTTTGATTTGATTTCTTCTAGTTGCTCCTCTTCAATGGGACTTGGAGCTGATTGTTCTTTCTCCTCCATGGCTGATTGTGCAACTTGGATTAGATCAACATTTTCTTCAAATAAAGTGCCAACATGGACACTACACTTAGAACAAATAGACTACTAGTCTTCTTGCTTCTCTGCTGCTATAAAATCAGCCTTGGCCACCACTGGCTCTTCAACTTTAATCTCCTCTAAGGCTTGACCATCAAGGGGATCTTTGTTATCCTAAATTTGAGAGCCAAGCTTACCAAACTTCTGATTTTTTCTTCTTTTTTTGGCTCTTCTTTTGTTGCAAACTCGGCCTCAGTCTGCCATGGTTCTTGACCTTGACCTCCTTTATTGGTTTGACCATCAAGGGGATCTTTGTTATCCCAAATTTGAGAGCCCATATTTTCAAGTTGTCTTCATTATTTCTTTTCGGTTGGGCTCCTCTTCTTGCTGTCCTCGACTAGTTTACTTGATTTTTATTTTCCCAACATGGATTTGGGAATGCAAGAGGAGGGGTGGGTTGTGACTCAACTGGTTTTGCAATTTTTTTGGTGGTGGAGGAGGTAGAACCTCTTATTTCTTTGGAGGGAATGGCTATTTGGAAGGGAAAAGGACAGAAGAATTGAGATGGGGTGGAAGACTAGGGGATGGAGAAATGAAATCAACACTTGGGGCAACATTCAATGGGAAGCTTGGAAATTGAAGCCCAAATTGAGATGGTGTTGCTTGAGGAGTAGAGAGAAAATTACCAGATGATGGTGTAGGATCTACCCATTGACAAGGTTGCCTGACACCAAGTTTATAGGCCTCTATCTCTACTGTCCATTGTGCAAGTTGGGGCAACATCTCAATCATGAAGTCTAGCTTCTCCTGAGGGCTGAAGTGTCTTGGAAAAGGGCCTCCCCATGGACAAGGTGCTCTGAAACCAATTAAAGCCTCCATTTGAGTTGTTGCTCTTGATTGCACCATGCCAATCTCCATCTTTTGGATCTTCTCCAAGAAATCAACATCTTGCATTTGATTGTCTTCATTACATGCGTACCCTTGCTCTTGATATGTTTCATAACCAAACTGATTTTGGCATTGCTCATATGGATATGCATACTGATTTTGAATTTGTTCAAAATGCTGATTTGAAGGAGTTGTAAAACATATTGGAGATGGATTATATTGCTGTTGTTGTAAATGTAAATTCCATGAGGGAAATGAAGTCATGATTGCACAACTTCATGGAATGAAAGAAGAATGAAGAGATGGAATGAAAAATGAAAGAAAATGAATGGAAAGAAGGTCTGCAACTTTAGAGATCGATTGCTTGATCGGAGGAGTCGTCGGATGTGTTTGCAATTGCCTCCAAAGGCTGAAATCTTCATAGGAACACACCAACCTACAAAAGATGAAGTGGAAGACCTCTTGGGTCCCACCGGGCATGCCAAAACTATTAGTACAAATTCACAAAGACCCCCAAAAAGTTATGGATATGATTTTCTAAGGCAAAATCATTTGGTGTGATTACACAACATTGAGCTTTCCCAAAGTGTGGGGCCTTTGCATATGGGGAAAGCTCTCCAGGAAAAAGGCTGGTTCCTCTTCTTAAACTACCTACCTACATTGAAAAAAGCAGGCCTACACTAAAACGGTGATACACCAGAGAAGGAAAATGTTGATCATCTATCAAAACTGCCATGGAACAAGAAGAGGTGAGCAATGGAAAGGATGGACAAGTGCATCACAGACCAAAGATGGATTTCACACAAAAAATGTTCCAAAACTCCATGAACATAGCTCCAAAACCTATAATGAACATCCAAACATGCACAAATACCTGCAATGAAGAGAGGCAAGAAGAAAACAACCAAAAACAAGCAAGGATGGACAAATGCATCACAAAACATGTTTTTATTACTCCAGAAGTTTGCACGAAACATCATTTCATGGGTAAGAGGAAAAAATTCCATTACAGAGCAGGGGAGGAGGTTCAAACTCCATTTTCAACCCTAGGGAAGAAAAGAAGGGAGAGGCAGAGAAGAATGATGAACAACTTTTACAAATGAGCCAAATTTGGCTTTTTATTGCTCAAACAGAATGAGAAAACACAGGCAAATTGATTTGACATCTCCAACCACCGACAAGATTCATTAAAACAGTAAGGGCACCCTCACAAATCCATTTTTCAATGCATTCAGCCATGCTGGAGAAGAAACATATGCCATACTTCATCAATTTTGGTGGTTGGGGGTTGGTTCTACATTTTTTCTCGTGCTAGAGACATTTTCCTATTTTCTCCCACAAAACTTTATCAAAATTTAAAATTGAATAGTCTAACGTGTGGAGAATTTTGTTAGCTTTCCAATGATACCAAAATTGTGAAAAAATGAGCTGCAGTGCGAAAGATATTCCCCTCTAGAGATTTAGGGAAAAAGGCAAAATTAGGGCAAAAATCGGGTTCACGGGCCGAAATTTGAACTTTTTCCCTCTTTTTCAAATTGGGAAATTTTTCCAAAACTCTTCACACCTCGCCAACCTGATGACACGTGGCATCTTCTGGTTGATCCACAACTTCAAAACAACATTTTTCCCCTTTCGCGAAAATGGGAAATTTTCCCAAAATTCTCTGCGGCCCTGCTGCTGATGTGGACACATGGCACCATTTCATTTCCTTTATGGGCTCGCGGGAGCGCAAATGACTTTTGCTCTTTTAGCCCAAAAAGTACTAAGTCCTCAATTTCTTCCTCCGCTCTGCCAACTCGAGCCTCTTTGTAAAATTTTCCTCCTCACCCCCGCCAACCCGCCAATTTTCCTTGGGAAAATTTCTTCCTTACCTCCGTGGGCCTGCCTAGGGAAAATTTCCCCTCCAAACTTCGCCGAGCCATAACTCAAAAACTACAAGGAGTTAGGAGGACTTCCTTACCTTTCTGGAAAGGGGAAGAAATTCCCTATCTGATGAAGCAATACCCAAAAAATTTTGAGTGCCTAAAATGTGTAAAAATTTGACTGAGGCACAAAAAGGAAGCTAGTTAACCCAAAATAAGAGGGAGCTTATTTTGGTTAACCATTACTACGGTTCATAGTATGATTTATCATTTTTCATACACACATGCATGTTCACATGGTATCTTGAGGTGAATGCAAGTCACTTACATGTTGTTACATGATGTATGATGTTTGGCCCTATCCATTACCGGTCTTAATGAGACTCCAGGGGCATTACCTTTTTCCTATTTCTATCAAGCTCTATTGTTGTATTATTCCACATTTTCATTCCTATTTTAATATATTACATTGTTACATACTATTCATCTTTCCTAACATGCTAACGTGTGCTTCATGTGTAGCATTTTCCTTGTAGGACTCCTTCCATCATGGTTATCTGATTTGCTTGTACCTTGTTTGTCATTATTTGTGGACTATGCCCTATGTTTTATTCTTGCCTTGTTTGCAAAATCCTTGATGGCTATGATTATATTGCACCATCCTGAGTGGTACCTCATGTATGTAGCCCACTACTCACCGAGTCATTGTTTGTTATTTTCCTATATGCCTTTACTAGTTGTTATTTCCATATGCATTGCTTATTTGTCACTAACACTTGTATGCTAGAATTTTCCCCTTGTTTTGCTTGCACCATGGTAACTACCATGCATAATCCCTATCCCCCTACAAGATTCCTATATCATATGTGCACATTAGTTTTAGTCTTCCTCGTTTTGGATATTTTCACATTTTGTTCATCTCATGCACCCCAAATGAGTGGGGAAAAAATTGGGTGAACCTTTTCACCCTCCCAATAGTCACGAGAACACGGTTATAAAAACACATATGCCATGACCAACATATAAACGGTTACAAAATAGGGCTAGAAAAAAACTTGGCCGAAATTATCAACATAAACAAAAGCGCTAGATTAGACAAGAACATTTGGGCGTTAGTTTCCCACATGGGTGCTCCTATCCTAGGGGAAAATAGTTACTGAGAAGCGGTTTCAGCGGTTGTATAGTCATAGTTTCCTCTAGTTTCAATAGTTACATGACCATTTTCATATTGCAATTAGTCACTAATAGGAACTAACTACTAATCTAAGAACCAAAGCAGGAACTAAATAAGGGAATGACACCTAGGGCATATATAAGACAATGATATTCTTAGTGTCTTTGGGTCCCTTGAGGTAAGTTACAAATCAGGTTTATGATCATCTACATTGGCACTTATCCGTAGGAAGCATTAACATTTGGAGGAAAAATAAACCACTTTCTCTTTATATTTTCCCTTAGCGGAGACATGACACCTAAATCTGAAGTTTAGCATCGAGACACTCAAATCCATAGTTTGGTGACAAGACGTCCAAATTATTTGTGTTATTCCAAAAACTTCTGAGCATTAGTTATATAAGAAAGAACAACGCTCCAGGTTTACTCTAACCCTTTGGTTTATTTTTTCCAATACACATTTCTATTTTTACATATTTTCCAAGTTAAAGTTCAATTACATTTACCTAAAGCATTGAATACACTTGTTTTCTTTTGTAAATCCTATCCTATCCTATCCCAGTGAAGGTAAAGCACACAAAGAACCATGAAACAAATCTCAAACACGCTCTAATAAAGATGAAATTATGAGGAACTACACACACACACACCATTATCACTCTATGCACACAAGGGTCACCCCTAGCATCCTTATCCTTCCATCTCCTTAGAATTCTACCATACACATCTTGCACTATTCCATTTGGCACGCTATTGGGTATAATCTTCATTTGACTCTTAAAGGTGCGCTTTTCTGTTCTACTTTATGCTACCGAATCCATATTCATCAACATAAAGTGGGGGAAAATGTATTCACTAAATACTTCATTTATATGCATGATTCATGAGCAACAAAATTACTCATTGACACCCTTTTACTTTACTTTGACATCATTTTTATTCTTTTCCTCTTTATTGCTTGTTGTTTACGATACCAACCGACATGTTACTCATATATGATTTTATTTTTTTATCATTTTGAATCTTTGTATAGGACCACCTATTAGGGATAGGAGCGCATGGGTGTTCTATCCCCCTCACAGGCACCAATGTGTCCTCTTTACCTTTTTTTTGAATGTTACTTCTTTCTTGTCTTATTTCATCACTCTTAGTCGACCTTTTTTTGTTAATGACAAAACTTACGCAAGGGAATCATACACACACACATGTACTATTTAACCTCATTGGGGAAAACATTCAAGAGGCACATACATCTACAAGGAGCTAATATTTTCTATCTACTACATCAAGGACTACATTTTGGGACTAGCATACTTCACTGCATAAGAGGGTTTATTCTGAATTCCATACCACACATTTGCATTTGGGACAACAACCCGTTATTATTTGTGCGATGACACTAGGAAACCTAGCTCAAAGGACAATATACCAATCAAACACACACAAAAATTGCATAGAGTCTGAAATGTAGTGCAATGCTCGGTGACAATCACATTAGGGTGACCATCGAGGTCAATCCAACTCAAGTATTTACATATTTTTATTCACATAATGTGTGTTATCTAGGGTTTATTTTTACGGTTACAACACAACGAATATGATGCGACACACATTGAATAAAGAACGAAACTAAGCAACACATAAGAAGCTAGATTCCAAGCACTTCTATAGATAATAGTGCCCCAGAACAAATGCTAGTGCACAGGTAGCCTGTCCCGATTCTCGGGGAGCTTATGTCCCTATGATCTTCACATTCCAGTTTGAATAGCATAGCTTGCATAACCTGAATATGTATGTTCGATCATTCACTTCCCAAAATCAATCCAAATCTATAGTGATAAGTTTGAGTCATTCTCAAAACCCTATTTATCACTTGTGTTTGTATTTCCTTTGCTTGATCTTGCTTGAATATTGTAACATTTATCTAATCAGTAGTGTCCTTATCTTATATTTAATTTCATTAAATCAGGTAAAGAGCTAGCCAAAAGTTGCATGATTTCAACCAAGATTGTCTTGTCATTGGAATGTAAGTGAAAAAACCCTTCTAGAAGATGTCAATGCTTCTATTGGGCACAAGAAAGATGTTAGAGATATGTGAATTAGCATAAACCTTTCTTGAACAAGTGTTTTCCTTTCAACCAAGGGTGAATAGAAGGGGAAACATGTTAATTTGAACATGTTCATTTCACCAAATGGATGAATTGGGGAAGCTAACGTTGTGTTATGGAGAGTTACCATTCCATTTCAATAACACAGAGACTTCTTGCCACCTTCTTACCATATTTTCGACATGCATTAAGTGGAGTACATAATGATATCTTGAAAGTATTTAACAAGAAGTAGTTTTCCATTCATTAATGTACTTCTTTCCATTTTCCTTTATAGGTAGAATAGATATCCTATGGTGAATAAGCATTTTCCATGGTTTAGATCCTTTAAGTGCACAACAATCCATTTAGAAACTAAACATTTTATTTGTGATTACATATCATCCTTGACTCCAAAGACCTCCCTATATTTGGGTTGATCAATTGATTCTAAGAGATACTATGCATGCTTTTGGTACTATCACGGTTAGCCCATATGAATTTTATAACAAGTATTGTGAAATGATTGTAAGTTGACTTAGAGGGAAACCAACATAAGGAATAATAAACATGAATTCTAATAAAGACTTTGTTAGTGACTTCAATTTTACCAGCAAAGGATGGAAATTTGGATCCTTGGTATTAAGGTTTTCATAAATTTATTGAATCACCAACTCCACATATCACTAAGGGGGACACAAAGCCCAAAGCGAATCCACACATTTTTGTAATTCTTCCATGATAAACATGACACCATTCAAATAGGATCCACTTTGAATGCGTGCGAAAATCTTTAGTCATTATGAATATAGTTTTATGCATTGAAAGTTTAGAACCTAAAATTGTGCATTATAACTCAAGAACATACATACTGATTGATAATTTCCTCTTTACTATTATGGTAAAAAATCATAATATTGTCAACAAGTTGTCAATTAATGACACTAGTATTATTAGGAAAATCGATTCCTTTAATAAGAGTCTTGACATGTACTCTTTGTATCAAATATATAAGAGAATCCATGATCAAAACATATAAAAATGGAGCAAGAGGGGAAGCTCAATAGATGGATTGTTGTAGAGGGAAGGATCTAATGAGAAAACCATTCACTAAAAGTCTAGGTGAGGCATTCTCAAACAATAATTTGATACGGTGAATAATTTTTTAATCTTAAAACCCAACCATTTTGACATATTGAGGATGAACTTCCATTTATTTTTATCTTGCGCTTGTTTGAAGGCATGCACAATTATAAAAGAGCATTGGGAAGTTATTTAGGCCCATTCTCTAGTTTCCTAAGCCAAAACTAGTTTTTCTAGCTAATTTACCCCCCTAAGAATTCTTGATTGTTCTAGCCTAACGAACTCTTGAAACACAACTTTAATACATCTAGTTGTAGCCTTTGCGATGATCTTGTAGAAGTATTGAGGAGAGTGATATGATGCCAACCAAATATATTACATCTCTTATTACTTTTGCCTTTATAAATCGTTTATAAGTTCTTGATTGATAGAGTTTCCAAGTGAGCTAGTATCCTTAGCTTCAAAATAAACTTGGTAAAAATATTCATGAATCGTAGATCACATGAATTTAAAGAATTCAACGAGTAGACCATCCAATGTAGGGTTTTTTTCATCGGCCATAGAAAAGAGAGCATGTTCTAACTCTTCATGGGTCAACAATTTGTGCATATGACCATGAAGGTCATGTGAGACTTTGTGGGAATATATTGGCTCATTGCTTTACTCCACTCATTGTATGAGACATTCTCGATAGGAAATAGAGCTTGGAAGTGGTGGCTAAAAAGTTTCTTAAAGTCAAGTAAAGAAGAGTAATATGTTCTATCGTGTCTATGATGAACATTATCCTCTCCTTTTTATGTTTATGATTTAGGTATTGGAAGAAAAAATTGGAGCCTTTATTCCCACCCCGCTCCTCCACATCCACATCAAATAGAAGCGCATAACACTTTTAGTGTACATGATAAAATTTTTAGATAAATATTTTCTGTTATGTAATTTTTTGTTTATTGACATCCTTGTTTTAATTTAAGGGTTTGATAAATTAATGAATTTTTCAAATACAAAATCTCAAACGAACCCTTAACATTTTAGAAAGTGACATATTTAACTCATTGCATGAGAATGTATGTGTCAAGGCACATATCTACGGTGAATTTTTGGAGTTTTTTGTTTCATTCAGAAAACTATCATTGTACAATTTTACAATAATCATACATTATATATAAGTGCAATATAAACAAATTGGTCTATTTAATTAGAACTTAAGATGATATATTTTACATCTTTAAATTCATATTTACAAATCTAAATTGTATATGACAACATTTAAACAAGCTAAACGCCTTCTATCCCTCTTCATTTCTTTAGATATTCGATTAAAAGTAAATAAACAAATAAATATTTCTTAAATATATTTTTGTAGAATATATCAAGAAATATCAATTTTAACATTATTATCCCATTTTTTCACACGTCACAATTATTAATAATTGTATTAAAATATCTATCAATTTCACACTTGTTTATAATGTTTTAAATATTTAACGTAGGCGTACCGAACAACTCTTTTGTAATGACCTATAAAAATAAACCGCTTAATAATGTAGTGGAATGCGGATAGATCCATCATCCGCAATTTGTGTGTTTACTTATATAAGTAGGTACCTACCTAGTTACCAACTGTATATTTATTTGAATGATTAGATGAATATAATACACCTAGCAAGGTTGGGGGTGGCAGTGGCATGTACCAAATAATACCCACCCGTGAGTAGACAAGTGCGAATCACATTTTTAATAGGTACCACAAATAACGTCATTTTCTGTTTTTGACAAGTTAGGGAGGAGACCCCACGCGAAATTATACCTACTATTTTTTTCAAGGGGGAAAGGCCTCCATCACCATGTGAGGGACGGGAAAGTGGGGAAATTCTCTCGCGCTCACTAAATATAGGGGCTTTTCATTAAGTGGTTAAAAACCTTAGCTATTACAAGCTCATTTAATTATATACATTAAAATCAATTTATTTAAAAATATCCTTTTATACATTACCATGTTTTCAATTTACGAATTTCTTTTTGAGTTGTAGTGACAACCCCACACCTGTTTTTTAATACAATTTTCAGAAGGTGTTAGAATCACATGTTAAAAAATGGGTGCTACCCATCAACAACTTATCACCCAACAATCGGTACAATATAAATATAATAAAATTCAATTTTAATGATATTACATTAAATATTGAAACTATTTGCAAATATTCATTTCAATTAAATATTAAATTTTGCAACATTTACCAAAAACAATGCGGTGGATCGTTTGCATTAGTTCCACTTGTTGTGAACGGGGTGTCAACTACATTGACGCCATAGGTGTTTGACGTTGGATATCACAAGCACTGAGAGGGGGAGGGGGTGAATCAATGCTGATCAATTTTACAATCTTTAAAACTTCTTGACTAGAATCAAAAATCAAACCATGAACAAATTAAGGTACAAGCAAGAAGACAAATACTCAGGACACCAAAATTATAGTGGGAAACCCATAGAGGGAGAAAACCCACTTGAAATCAAGGCCTTTTATTAGGAACACCAATTCCTAGTATACAATGATTTCCAATTTGGTTGAGCACCCACACAACCTATGAAGCACCTACTTCAAAATCCTTCTAGCACCCACTGGAAGGTAGCCAAGCACCCACTTAACTATTTAGCAAGCTACAACTTGCAAGAAGCACCTACTTCTGTGACCTAAGCACCCACTTAGGAAGATACAATAACAATGTACAATTTGATCATTTAGCTACTTGTTGCTCCATCAACAAATCATGATCTCTTTACTAACACAATTCATTTATTAGTTTATACTCCACCTAATTCTCTCGATTTTTGCTTTTGTTTCTCGATCGATTGCCCACACAAGTGCACCTATTGTTGTCAACTTTCTCTTACCATCATCCTTATCATAGCTTATGTCTATGTGATTTTCCTTTCTATCTCTGCTTTTCGGTTTTCATCACACCTTTACACTTCATTGTCTATGCTTTTCTCACTTTGTTTTCTAATAGTTATCAATCGAGCAAATCTCCCCCTTTTTTGAACTCTGCTATGTCATTGTTTTATTACACTTTTCATCATGGTCATTTATTTTTTAGGTCTCACTATTTTCTTTCTATATCATTGTCTCACCTTTAATCACACACAACCATCTCTTCTTCACTTAGTCTTCTCATCCAAACTCCAAAACTCATCAAAGACCACAATGTCTCACTCAATACACTTTTCAAATTCACCTTCAAAAGCTTTGAATTCCATTCCTTTGACCCTTTACCTTTCATCTCTTCCTTAAGAGCTCAAAGGACTTCGATAGAATTCAAAAAGACAAACAAGACTCTCCAAATTTCACTTTGTAAGTCCAATAGTCAAGATTTCAAATTAGGACAAAAGAGTGTCCTTTGCACTTCTTCTTCGACCAGAAAGGATATTAGAAGAGTTTGAGCCTAAGAATGACTAACTATCTTCTCCAAAGATTGCACAAATTTGAACTTAGAAGTTGAAACATATTTTGCCTCCATTTACTAGTGAAATCACTTTGGATTTTATCCATTCCACTGAATTTCAGACTGTGTAGTGCCAAATTTTGCATTTAAGCATGAACACTAATGAATTGATGCCTTCATGATCATCACAAAGATCAAAAGGACTTTGAAGGTCTAATCTACTATTCAAAAATTAACTTCAACTTCACCTTTTACATGAATAATGACTGATACAGTCTATTGTTATTGAATTTCTTACACTTTGAAAGAAAACGAGCCTATTCAAACTCAAACAAAGTGACCTCCAATCATTTTTCATCCCTTTAGCAACATGATTCAACAAATTATAGATCTCAAATTGAAAGAAATTTCATGAAATTTGAAGATAATGGTTTTTACAAATAAAACTTGCATTGTATGAATTGTCTATCATCAATTTCTCCTTCTACAGTCCATCAAAACATTTGAAATCTTTTTCATTGTGTCTACAGTATTGCCCATATAGAGAATTCTCTAAACAATTATGAATTTTGGATGAATGAAAATGGATTTATGCTCGAAACCCTCCTTTGAACCCTAGAATCGGGGTATGATAGATTGTGAAGACCCGAGAGCACTAGAAATTCAATTTCTCTTTCAATTTAGCATAAAAATAAAAATTCAAACTGTTACAATTTTGTGAGACCAACTTCCATCCTTTACGTATATATATGCATCTTGAAGATCCTCTAAACACTCCTAGAAATCAAAATTACAGGGTATAATGGGGTAAAGAATGGAAAAACATTGGTTTTTGGGCAAGAAACCAACTTTGATGACTTGGACCAATGTCTACATGTTGTTATTAGATCAGAAATGAATAGAACATCTTGAGAAAATACCACACACATCACCTTTAGTCCAAGAACTCACATTCACTGTTTTGTTCATGTTAGTAAGTTGAAGTACAATGGGTTTCTTGACTGTTTTTCAAGTACAAAGCCTCCCTTCATTGACCTTGTCATCATCTCCACTTGTGAAGACTATTGTTTCCATTAGTACCATGAATTTTGAAGCAACTTTGAGGTCATACTTCCCTAAACCATGAAGTTTTCAAGCAATTGCATATGTAGTAGTATACTGATATCGCCATTTCAAGCATAAGTACATTAGGAGGCTAAACCATACTTCACTATCTCACTTGAAGACTTCAAAAACATATTAAGCTCATGAAAAGGAAAAAAACACCCTATTTACTCCAGCTAAGCCTTTGAAAGAAATCTTCTTGAAGGATTGCAAGTTTGGAGGCTAAAGAGCATGACTGTTCAGACTTAGTTCTTCACAACACAAGCATGCCTATGTGGCACAAGTACATCTTGAAAGCAATAATATCATTATTTTGGCTTAGATGAGGTCCATTATGCTTCTAATAAAATTTTCTAGCTTGCACCAAAGTGATTTAGAGTAAAAAAACTCAAATTTTCCCACTTAGCTCAAGAAGTTGCCTTGAAGAGAGACCAAACACCAACAAAAGAATGCTCATAACTTTCTTAAAACATGTCCAATTGACCAAACATTTTTCCCTATCTCAAGCTTGGAGTCCTTTAAAAAAATTCCTTCTATTATTTATCCAAAGAATGCACTATATTTTTTCTTGAGTGTTAAGAAGCTAGACACCTTATTATGCAATTTCCAAAATCATGTTTTAGAAAAACTAACATAACTTCCACATACCTTCTCGAACTTGATGAGATTTTCTTGGAGTGCCACAACTCACCATAATACATGGTCCAGAGTATAAATTACTATAAAAATGCATGTACTCTTCTATTAAATCTCATTTTCCTTAGCCTGCACTGCTAGTTCTCATAGCCACTTTCATGCACTTTTGAGTTTTGACTCCAGGAGTTAAATTGATCCTGTTTTTCTCAATCATGCTATAAAACTATTCCTAGGCTACTTACATGCTCAAATTACCATGCCATGACCTGAAACAACTTCTCACACCTCATCAAGCACCCAAAACATGCCTAAATGGGCCAATTTCAACTGCAACTTCCACGGATGACTGATACACATTGTGAGATCTCTTGCTCATGCTTACAACAACATTACTGACCTGTAGACCATATGAAGCTAGCAAGACAACATGTATATACATTTTGGAATCAACCACCTCGCTATTTGAGCTTGAAACACCTGAAAAACCATCATAAATGCACTACCAATCAACCTTCATGCCTCTTACACATTTCACCACTCATTGATTTTCCATCAATGCCAATTGACATCAATGACAACACTAATGACCAGGGTCCAAAATTTGGTACTCCATTAGATCTACCATTTATTCCTGCTTTGCATGTAATTCATTTCTCCTCTCACCTAACCCATACACCCTCTTATGGAGGTTTTGAGCTTTGTGGGCATCCTGGTATGTGTTCTGCTCGGTGTCTGGTATGCGTTACTGCTCATGTATTTTTGTGTATGTACTTAACTTACATTTTTAGCATACCCACCTTGAACATACCTCTGGTTATGTTTGTCAACAAATTTGGTATTGATCTAGAGTTGGTGTTTAAACATGGTTAGTTTTTAATAACGTTTTTGACTATATTTGGATGTATATTTGTTTTCATTTGCGAACTACATGATTTTCTTCTTTCAACCTTGGAATGCTCTATACAAGTTGTTGCTAATATTTTGAGCTTATGTGGGCATCCTAGTATGAGTTCTATTAAGGTTGAAAGCTCCTGCAGATGCCCATGACCCATCCCCCTTAACATCTAGATTCAACCACACACACATATATGATGAGTATACTACGGGGTATCCAAACTTCATATCCACGCTTAGATATCGGTATGTTAACATTCCTTTCATGTTGCATCTAACATACCTGCATTTAGTCATATTCTTCTCTCGATCACTAATAGATGAGTTTTTATTGCTTTTGTGACTACATCAACTGCTTGATTCACGGGCTTCCTTGAGAGTTTTCTATAGCTCCCAATTGAATTTGAACGTTCAATCATTTTGGCATCATACAAACTTCTATTAAAGAGAACCAAGTGTTACACTTGTCCTCTCTAAGAACAACAATATACCTATTTTCTCTAATATTCCTAAGGGCTGCCCATTCATCCTTAAAAATATTTATTTTTGTTAAGCAAACTTTTTTTAAAGTAAGGGAACACTCACCTTTGACAGGTTTTCCAGCAACATCTATATCTAAGTTTTTACACCAATCTCAATACATGTTATGACACCTTCATAGGGAACCTTAGTCAAGGCCACCGCAAAGTGAAGGCCAAATGGATCTAACATGCACATATGATAGGTGAATTGTGTTTATGAACACAATAAATATCATGGGAAATATTTTGTTTCCCTATACCATGCACTATACATAGGAATTTACAGATTTTTTTTACCATGCGATCATAAATTTTGATACTTGGCGTCCTTTTTATTTCTTTTGCAGGGATATGGATGAATGCATGTTTTCTATGGCAAATTTGGTGAGGATACAATACTCATTAAGGCAATGAAAAAAAACATTGAGTATAATTGTTGTGTCAAGCTAGATATATTTGTTATCAATTGTAATACATATTTTTCTTGAAAAGAGAATAGTGGATCAAATGATTTATCTTGAATATGTATAAACAATTTTTTAGGCCAATAGGAAACATAATTATTTTTCATTACATATTTAAAACATATGGATATACAAAAACATATGTAGGTCATATTATGTTATCTTTGGTTGTGGGTACAAAAATGAAAAAATCCACAACCTTACAATGAGTACAAATATACTTGGCCTAAATAGCTATCAAAATATATGGCCTCCAAAAACACTTAAAATATCTATGGCCCCTCCTTCCAAAAACTAGGAAATGGTGGTGGTGAATTTGCAACCATGCTCAAATATTAGCTTCTTGTGGAGGTGTAGTTGAGAATGGATTGGAACATGAAGGACCACTTACCCCAAGTTGAACATTATGCATTGACATCAACTGGGGACAATGCATGGAAAATAATTCCCTTAACAATGGGTGTTCTTTAGGAAAAGGATTTTGTGGAGTACTTAGTCTCCTTTTCCTTCCCAACTCCCTTCTCGCCTTCTCAAACTCTTTCTCCTTTCTTTCTTGATCTCTTTGGATCCTTTCTTGCTCCTTCTTCATCTCCTTTTCTTTCCTTTGCATCAACTTATGGTGCTCTTTTTCTTGCCTTCTAATTTCCTTTTCAATCTTTTCTTGTTCCTTTTGTTCCCTTCCAACAATTCTCTCTGCCTTCTTCTCTTGCATTTGTACCCTTTTTCTTTGCTTCAAGTATTCTTTCTTTTTCTTCTCTCTTTTTCCATTAATATCTCCATCTATTGATCAGTAGTGATCATCCGAGATTCCCTACTCAATCTTATTCCATCATTACATTTTGACCTTGATGGATCTTTCACCCTTTCCATTGGAAGTTTCAAAAATTTAGAAATTGTGCTTTGTCCTTAGTATTCCTCAAAAGTTTTGTTACAATTCTCTGCTCCAATTTTTTCTTCCACCAACTCTATTACATCAATTTTTTCCTCATATAGAGTGTTGATAAAGTAGCGGACCACATTTGACTCATGAAGTAGTGGTTTTTGTGATGGAATAGATATGGTGTCTTGTTCGTTGCTAGATTTTAGATTGACACAAATATTAAGAGCAATATCTTTCATCCGATCAAGACAACTTACTTATGTAGGCAACATTAGTGACTCATCAAATTGAGTCCCTCCATCCTGATTTGTTATTGCTTGGTGCATAGATTCACTTACATTTTGATCAATTTGTTGAGCATCACATTTTTACTTTCCTAAGTATTCGGTTCAATCTCAACATTATTGCTACAATACTCGGTGCTTGGTACCTTCAAATTATCTCTTGCTAGTCTTAACAATTTTTTTGATGCATATGATTCATCTTGATTAGATGTGTCAAATGTTCTACTAGGTTCCATGTCCTCATCCAAGAAATTTGGATTAAGAAGTCATATACATGTCCTCTTGAAACCTCGCTTTAATATTTTCAGTGAAAGAACCATTTGGAAATCCCTAATCCCTAATGTAGCTAATTCTACCATGTTGACATCTATCCAATGTTTCTCAAATATCTATTTACGCATCTCCTCTTTGAAGTAAATTTTGAATGGAAAAAAACACCGACATCCAAGGGTAATGTAAGTAAATCTACCCATAAAATCCTTTCCTCTTTAATTGTTATAAAAGCTACATGAGAACCATGACCATCATAAATCAATAAATGTATATTGGTCGAGACACACCACCAGACACATATGTGAAAAAATGATGTAACCATTTCTCGAATA
Organism: Taxus wallichiana var. yunnanensis; assembly: GCA_018340775.1. Lineage (NCBI taxonomy): Eukaryota > Viridiplantae > Streptophyta > Pinopsida > Cupressales > Taxaceae > Taxus > Taxus wallichiana. Next base: position 220,046,012 of record CM031239.1, read on the forward strand.
AATCCTTTATCATCCATGCATGAGGTTATGCTTCCATGCAATCACTAGGCTCACATCTTGCTACGTAATTTTGCAATTGCTTCTTCCCTTTGAAAAGATAGAAACTAGGGATGCTTTGTCCAACAAAATTCACACAACATACTATGGTAATCCATTCTCTAAGTTTTGGGATTATGTATGGGACACTTTTGCTCCCCTTCTAGCAAGTACTCTCATACCACAATTTCTTCCTTTCTATAATCCAGTTTCATCACAATTCCATATTTTTATTGGGCGCATGTGTTAGCTTTATAAACAATGGACACATTCAGATAGAAATAATTAACAATAGCTAGCCTTAGACTTATCTCCCCATCTTTATCAAGGCCTTCTACTATCCTCAATTTTAAATCTAGGTGTCTTGTTTTAAAACCAGCCCACCATGATTTTTAGGGATACCATCTATGAATTGGGTTGACCTAGATTCACATATTTGTGCCACATATGCTTTAAGTAGTGAGTTTTCTAACCCATGACCCATATCAACCATTTCATGACACCATTGCACCAAATCAAACTCTTCTTCTTTAGTAAGAATTATGGGTGGGTATTTTGTCTTTTTGGTGGTGATACCTATTAGCCATGAAGAGGGTGTGCTCGGTGGTATACCTCAATTTTTGCAGCACTATGTGTTGAACAACCATTTTCTTCAACTTATTTTATGGCATTATTCATGTTGGTCTCCTTCCCATCGCCATGTATTCTATTTTTTTGTTGATTCCCCTCCTATGAATTGGATAGTTGTAGCTTGCAGTTTTGAACATTATTGGAATCCTCATATTTTTCTCGTTCACTTGATGGAAATATCACTCCTCTTGGTTTAAAACTTGCAGAGAAGACTCTCTCTGAGTGTTAATTTTCTCCTCATGTTTAGCAGTTGGCACCTACAAAAATACAAGAAGAGAAATAACACCTAGAACAACATGATATTCATTATGTAGTTTAGATTCACATACATTCATATACACACACATAGAGAGAGAGAGAGAGAGAGAGAGAGAGAGAGAGAGAGAGAGAGAGAGAGAGAGAGAGAGAGAGAGAGAGAGAGAGAGAGAGAGAGAGAGAGAGAGAGAGAGAGAGAGAGAGAGAGAGAGAGAGAGAGAGAGAGAGAGAGAGAGAGAGAGAGAGAGAGAGAGAGAGAGAGAGAGAGAGAGAGAGAGAGAGAGAGAGAGAGAGAGAGAGAGAGAGAGAGAGAGAGAGAGAGAGAGAGAGAGAGAGAGAGAGAGAGAGAGAGAGAGAGAGAGAGAGAGAGAGAGAGAGAGAGAGAGAGAGAGAGAGAGAGAGAGAGAGAGAGAGAGAGAGAGAGAGAGAGAGAGAGAGAGTTTGCAGAGAGAGAGAGAGAGAGAGAGAGAGAGAGAGAGAGAGAGAGAGAGAGAGAGAGAGAGAGAGAGAGAGAGAGAGAGAGAGAGAGAGAGAGAGAGAGAGAGAGAGAGAGAGAGAGAGAGAGAGAGAGAGAGAGAGAGAGAGAGAGAGAGAGAGAGAGAGAGAGAGAGATCTCTGTTTGCAAACCAAAATTAATTACAAAAAACAAGATGGTGCTTGCATAATTTTATTAATATGAAATCAAGAATTAAAAACAAAGGAGAGAGTTGCAATATTTATAGATTGGGATAGCTTCTATCTCATCCAAAATATATGGAAGCAAATCATCTAATATGAGCAAATATGCAAAAATAGCATATTGCCCTAATCACTCTTATTACCCCTCATGGAAATCACTCGGGAAAAAAAATGCAAGATAGAACATGATCCCACAAACATTGGGATGAGAACACTATCACTTAGTTAACTAACAACTAAGGATAACTAATACCTATTAACATAAGTTTAAAGTATTTAAATTAAATACTTTAACTTATTACATTTATTCAAATATCAACTAATGATGAGAGAGAGAGAGAGAGAGAGAGAGAGAGAGAGAGAGAGAGAGAGAGAGAGAGAGAGAGAGAGAGAGAGAGAGAGAGAGGGAGAGAAAGTTTCATATATAAATAAGAAATGAATATTTGAATGTAATATTGGAAGAGAGAATGAATACAACTTTCCAAAAACTTTCTACTCAAAATATTGGAAGAGAGAGAATATCTACAATTTTGTAAAAATTACTTGCTCGATTGATGGTGACATCAGTTTAATAAATTATGAACTTTGATTTCTGGTGAATGAAATGAATTTTTAGGAATTACTAATGTGTTATGGGAGTTAGTTCCATGTGCTTGTTTGTGATTAGTTGAAATTGGTGAGTTTGGATTGAGAGTAATGAGATGTTCAATCTAATGGCTACAATTGATTTTCAATTAAGATATATTTGTTTGAATTCCACTATTTAATAAATGCATACTTAGCTAATGTTTCTTGAGCCTTACAAAGTTGTTTTTATACATGTTTTTTTATTAATGCTTTTAGATGTGATGGAAAGAAGAGGCAAAGTGGGCGAATAGTTGGAAGAATATTGTTTTAAAGTGGTATATTTAATGTTGTATTTGACTTTATTTTTATCCTACTGAGGATTAAAAATTCATGTAATTTTGTGGATGACATGACCTTTTTAGACTTGAAAATAGATTTGAACTTATAAAAATGTTGGTGGTACTTACAATTATGTACACTTTTCATTTTTATATGTAATCTAAATTTATATATGTCTACATATTTTAGATACATACATTTATTAATACTTACATCAATTAGTGTCTTTTTATAACACGTATCTTCTTAATGCAATAAAATTTACCCCTAATATTGTTCAATATATAATTGTAAAAAAGGGCTCTTCTATATTTATTTATAAAAAAATTCAAACAAGTTTGGAGATTTGAATATAAAATTACTCGGGTATTATAGTAGTGAAACTTGTCACGATCATTGGATGGTTTGTTATAATTGACTCCTCTCCCTTACACCAAAAAAGTGAAAAACTTACATTGAGTTATGGTGATATACACCTAATTTGGTACATAAATATGGTGATGTCTTGGTACTTAGTTATGATGTCAAAGACATTTTTGTTTATTAATTATTAGTTTAAGTTAGGTTTTTGTATGTGCATGTTGATGTATCATGTGTATTTGAATTTTATATTGTTCCCGTATTTTTATTTTCTTCAAGATATCAAAATTTTATCCTTATATGCTTTTCCTCATTCTCCCATGTTTCTCTTTGATTTTTTTGTTCCTCACATATATTTTGATGCTTTTATATTTTGGTGAGAACCATTTTTCTACAATTTTGAATCTTGACTTAGTGAACCCTTTTTCCCCTTGCACCGTGAATCCCCAAGTCCTATGTTCCTTTTAGTATGGTTTTCCCACTTGTGTTTCAATTTTCACACTAATACAGTTCTAATTTGAATCCAAGAAGTCTCTAAATATATGAGTGCATTAGTGTGTTTAGGGGTACATAAGCTATACAAGTTGAATAAAATTGAGTGATACTAAAGTTATAAGAACATAATTTATGGTTTCCAAGAGCATCTCTAACTCAAGAAAAATTCAAATGTTTAGAGAGAATTCTAACATTTACTAATTGTTTTTGCAGTCACTAACATATAAAGGTTGGAACACTTGCATTCACCTTATTGTTTGTTGAATGACATAGATTACTAATCGCCAAAATGTTCAAGACATGAGGGGCCTAATAATAGTGAATGTATAATACATAACCCTATTAACACCCTCTATTTTTAATGGGTCTTGCAAGGTTTTAAGACTAGATTAAGAGATCAAGGAGAAAAAATTATCAATGATTTGCGATGAAATTAGGAAAAATAAGTGATGTTTACAAAGGCCAAAACTAGGTCATTACATTCATAGAATTAGTTTCACATTTTTCGTAGGGAGTCATTTCCATACTCATATGGTTCTAACACACCCATCTTCGTACTCATACGAAGCAAGTTAGATGTGCCACCCAATGTTGTTTTTAAATGTTTTATTCCTTTTATTTTTGGACCATTTTTGTTATTTTTTGCTAATTATTACCTCTAGATTCATGTTAAATTGGGTAATATCTTGTAGACACTAAATCACACACTTTGGGTACATTTCTAGGTCATAGTCACATACTACTATTCATATGATTCCTAAATGAGAAAACTAGAAATTGACAAGTATATTTGGCCTTTTTTCTATGTTTCATATCTTCTTTTTGGCCTCTTACACTTTACCTCCCGGTTGATACTTCATTGCTTTATCTTTTATGACTCGGACACTAGTTCCTAGACATGACATCATCTCCTAGGCACCCTCGTCCTTATAGGCACCCAAAAATCTCTTTACTTTACTCGTTCCTTTTAGGAATCCTTCATCTTTTGGGAACATATTTTCTTATGTGTCAGATTATAGTTTTTAATTGTAAAATTAAAAAAGGGAATCATATAAATATAAAGTGAAAGGAATGATAACCAGATCGTACCAAGCCAAAAACACATATGCTAATCAAACACCATGATCTATAAGATGAAAGCAATTTGCCAGAATAACTTTACATAAAACCTTTGCAAATAAATGAGAAGCAATATCATATATTATTATGGAACTCAATGCAATACATTGAGAATGGGCCTTGCTTAAATAGGCAAGGAATAACAATCTAAGAACTAGTTAAGGTCATAGATCAAGCCATAAATCAAGGAAATAACTAGTCATCAAAGAACTAGTCAAGAACATAGATTTAGGAGAGAAATAGACGTCCAAAGATCTAGTCAATACCATAGATCTAGGAAAGAACTAGTCAATACCATAGATCAAGGAAAGAACTATACCTAACAACTAGACAATATCTCCTAATATCTAAATAAGATAAAAGAAATATCCACACACATAAGTGGGTGAGGATAAATAGAATAAAGGTAAATAAAGTAACTAGGTGAACATGAGCTAAGGTAAATACCTACTCTAACAAAAGCTACATGACCATAATAAGGGACCAAGCTCTAAGAATCTACTATCACCTAAGGTTACATCTAAAGGTATTTCAAGAGCATCAAAGCATCCATCTAACTTCATTTAAGGGACAAGGGACTGCATTTACTAGATAAAACATAGGAGGGTAAGTTCATTTTGATATCCACACATCTATCTACATTACTACATCTAGCTATTGCTTGCTATTCAAGTGTATCTTGCACAAGAGCCACCTAGGGAACTATTCTTGCACACACACATGAGAACTACATGGAGTCTAAAATGTAGTGTGTTTCTCGCTGGTAAGTTCACTCTTATGGGTGACCAACAGGGCAGTCCGACTCCCCATTTGCATATTTTTATTTTTAGGATTTGATGTGTTTTGGGGTTTTGTAGGAGATCATTTGTTTTTTAGGTTATAGGTGAATTCTGCGGACATAGTGCGACATACGTGTGAAAAAAGTGAAGGTTAGCAAAATTGGTGTGACATAAGAAAAATCATTTTATGAGATTTTGTGTAGACACAAATTCCCAGTAGTAGTCTCTAACACCTATGCACTCATGACCTATTCTAAGTGCCATGATCCATCTTGTTCCAGTTCCATGCATTTTTTGTGTGCATTTGTGACAATTTCCTCCTCTTGTTCATCAGTCTTCCAATCCGACATACTTCAGGATCAATTAAAAATAAGATAAGTCTCTTATTCCCTCTCTTACACTTAGGGTTTCAATTTCCATTTTTCTTATTGCTTAGGTCATATCTGTACTTTATTGTTTATTTATCAATAGTGACTTTGAAATATCTAGGGTTTTACAAATTCCAATGTTTGTTAAATTATTTGGTGAACCAATTTCTCTACTCCAACCTTATTTCTAGGGTTTTTTGTTATGCTGTCACCCGTAGTGGTTGTTTTGGGTCTTTTAAGCATATAGAGCTCCCTCCATCAACCCGTAGGATTTCTAAATCAATGGCTGAATCTGATAACCCTTTGTCAACTCTCAAAATGTGCCTCTTCATGACATTAATACATCTGATAGTGAGAAATCATATGATGAAGACACCAACATTGATAAAAGAAATTATACAAGCTTACTAATTTTTGTCAAGCTTTGTGTGACAATCCCGCCCATCTTCCGCATATTATCCATGCCTTGATTGCTACTAAATTTTTTTTTTTGATGTTGCTTCGCACCCCTTGTCAGTTCTTCTTTAGCTGCCATGGCTTCCACTCAACCCCTTAATATTCCTACTTCCACTCCTACCACTACCGCTCCAATCATTCAACCTAATTTTTCTAATGTACAACCTAGCTCTTCCTCAAACACTCATGATTTAACTTCTTTATATCAAGATTTGTAGACTCAAATTCATCAAATTCAGTGACCACTTATCATGCATCTCCATCTCTTGATTCCACTTCAATCCTTTATACTCCTTTCACACTCGTTATCTCTTCCTACCCATTTCCTCCATATTTCTTCATCCCTCAACTTCCCACCTTCAAAGGCCATGGTGATCCTTAAGAGCATCTCCAAGCATTTCATGTGGCATGTCTAGATTATGTAGACAATCATACTTTATTATAAAATCTCTTTCCTAGAAGCCTCAAAGATTATGAAATGCATTAGTTCTACAATCTACCTATCCACTCAGTAACATAATTTATACATTTAGCCGATGCTTTTCTCACACATTTTTCAATCAACATCAGTTCTAAGATATCCTATGCTCAACTGGCAAAAATTAAACAAGGATCTAATGCGCATCTAGCGGACTATGTTTTACAATATATGAAAAACCTAGCTAAGATGTCTAATGTGCTAGCAGAATCTGAATTGGAAGATCTTTTTATACAAAGTATTTTGTCTCCATTACAAGAAAGTGTCATCTTTGAGACATATCCTTCATTTGATCATTTATTTCATACTCTTAAATTACGTGAAGGAAAACTTCTCTTCATGGGAAAATTTAAGTATCATGGGCAATCATCATCTTCTAATCGGTTTTAAGGAAAATATAATTTTAAACCATTTCCTAAGCCCATTGAAGCCAAAGAAACTATTAATGTTGTTACTACCAATAAGAAGCTTCAATCAGTAGCCCCGAAGCGTATATTTACAAAACTTCCTATCACTCCACATCTTTTATTGTCATAATTTATTGAGAGAAATCTTATCACGCTTCCTCCACCACTTGATTTGGATCCATTTCGACCTAAAGGATGCAATTATAAAGAAAATTTCAAATGTGACTATCATCAATGCATTGGCCATTCTACATATTGATGTTTCAAACTCTAACATCTTATTCAAGATCTCATCGAAAATAATGCAATCAAGCTTCCAGAACCTTCACATCTACGCTGGTCAATGACAAAAATTCTCAAAATATTTAATGATCCATTTCCTAAACATGAAAAACAAGTGGTTGATTCTTCAACTAATCATACATATCACGTTGTGCCTCCTCCTTCATCGGGGGCCCTTGATTTTCTAGTTGCACATATTGAGGCATCTCTACCATTCATCACATTCTCTGATCATGATTTTCATGCTACGTTTTCTTTTGATACATTACATATCAATGCTTCTATCGATCTTATGATATCAACAATACTATGATCAGCTCATCATCTCCTCTTTGTGTGTTCTATTGTGCTCCTCGTTGCTATCAATTATCCACTCTTGCAAATATCATATCCAATTCCCAAATTATATGGTTATGTCAAGATTCCAATCACAATCAATCCTCTCACCATGCTTGTGCCTCTGTGGCACCTTCATTCGAAGGTTGTGACCTGCTCTTAGGTCCTCCTTGGCTCTGCATTACTCGGGATATATTTTCCATGGCTCATTTACATCTCAAATTCATTCATGATAAACAAGTTGTATCTATCCAAGGTGTTCCATCATCCACTCCATTGCCTCAACCTCCTCTTGAGGTTTCCATTGCACTTGCTAGAGCATCTAGGTCCCTGGGACCTCTCAAATCTAAAGTGCAATCTTCTCCTAGCTCTCTTATTCACACACAATCTACTCAATCTCATCGGTCCACTAGTACATCTCATTAGCCTAGGTCCACTACTCGGATGACTCCTTCACATAGGTATACATCACCTCCTCGGTCTTCTTCACATAGGTACACATCATCTCCTTCACATAGGTGCACATCACCTTTGCGGTCTCCTTCACATATGCGTGCATAACATTCGTAGTCTCCTTTACATAGGTGTTCATCATCGTTTAGGTCTCATGCATATAGGTCTCATTCATAGATACATCATCTGTCTCATACATCACAATCTCAAAGCATGGTCACACGCCTTTATCTCTACAAGCATCGGGTGGAGGATCCTTTCCCTTCACTTTCATTGGATAACTTACTTATCATCATACACTTTGGGGGCATCATGCTTACTCTCCCCCTCTTTTAGCATTATCAGGTGTCTCACATTTATACTATTGCACTTCATGCTTCACACATTGATACACAAAAATTTTATCGGCCTATGATGAACTCTCATGCTACAATTCACACTTGAATTTTGAGAGCATACTACATTCATAAACCTCACAGCATACACACGACACATCTCACACTCGACCCATTTACAAGACCTCTCTTGCATCACATTTTCACACACCACACTACCGGATGACACACTCTAGTTCCATGGTTCATACTAAATTGTTGAGAGTCTAAATATGAAATGAACTTCACCTCACCATAATTCACTATTTATGCTCTATACTTCATCGGTATATCTTTCTAGTGCACAATTAAAACTATTTCCCGATGATACACTCTTGTTCTATGGTTCATTCTCGATTGTTGAGGGGTATTTTATAAATGAAACTCTTCTCATACTCATACATATTCACTCAAGGGGCACACTTCTCCTATCATTCACCATTCATTCCATTCCATTCACACTCATAACATACTTGCATATCTTAGTTGCACATATTCTTGCTTTGTTGATACTCGTTACATGTACACTTTGTTTCGATGCTAGAAAAATATTGTGTATCTCATTATCTTTCTAAATATACACATGTAATTTCACTTGTTCTATAGTTGTGAATGTAGACTTCTTACAAATATTTACACATAACAAAGATGCTTGCATCAGTACCTCTTACCAGGTCCCACATCGGCTCCTGGGGCATCTATTTTTGTACACATTAAAGGTAATATGATTTCATTTTATACTATTTCATATTCTTACTAGCACACTCCTCTATCAATATATACACATCTTGACATACTTTTTATCTTTCTAACATGCTAACAAGTGCTTCATGTACAACATTTTCTTGAAGGAAATATTTTCCACCATGGTTTTCTGATACTTTTCTTGCTATTATTTGTCATTGTTTTCCATTGTATGCCATTGTTTGCGAGCTATGCCCTATTTATTGCTTGTATGATTTTCGTTGCTTCAACTCTAATTGTATTGTGACATTGTGAGTGATGTCCCATTTTTGAAATGCTCTTTTCATGGTCTACAATATCTTCTTACTTGCTAGATTACACATTTTATTTTACATACATATTTGTCTTGATTTCACTAACACATGTTTCTAGCCACTTTGTTTGCATGTGCCTTGGTTTATACCATGCGCATTCCCTTCTCCCCGTCAGGGCATCGGTTTCACATCGGTGTATGGTCCTCTCCTTTGGTCCGCATCTTCCTAGTGATGTCACATGCACCCCAAAAAGGGGTGCATACATTACGTGAAACAGTCACCCCATTCAACATTACATAGTCATAGTTCAGACATGCACAATACAAGAACAAAGAAGTATATAGTTATAGAAAAGGCTCAGAATCTGAATTGGGTCCTCAACACAACAAATATGCTAGCACCTAGATATGACATGAGTGCCTGTGTGTGCCTAACCCTTCTTGGGTGCCTATGAACAGGGCGGCGATTATAGTCACTTTTTCATATCGGTCAATTTTTAGTAGTTTACATAGCAATTTGCATAGTAGAGGAACAATCCTCCAACAATCATAATACATTCTACCTTCATTTTATACTTAGATCAAACAAGATCCAAATGGATAGAAATGAAACAAAGCGAGATCAAACCATCTGCAGTGGTGTATAAATTTTGGGAAGCAGTCATGGATGGATAATAATACTAGATATTTCTCCCAACACTTCTTCTGCCGTCTTTGTGAGATTGCCCAAAAAACTCACACTTGGCGTGAAATCGTCCAAAACTCATTATTAGCGTGATATTTCCCAAAAACTTGCTCTTCTACAAAAATTTTAGGACACTTTCTATCCTTTTCACTCATCATGGATCAGGTGCACATGTTCCTTTTCGAATTTTTACATACTTTTACATACTTTTTACATACTTGAATCGAATTTTTCATATACACGATTTTGAATACTCGTTTTCTCTTCTTTTTCGTAGGCCAATCTTTATAAGAAGCAAAAATATTAAGCACAACAAAATCTCGACAATGAAAATAGGTACAACATGGTACACACATTACAATTTTCACCCCTAGGGTCACTTCCTCTTTCCTAGCTTAGCTTCCACACTTATTTTTTATCACTCCATGCTCTTTCTTGTCTCCTCTACACACTTTAACTATCGATCTACATGGTTATTAGGTACACATATCTTATCTACTTTATGTTATAAAGTATTCACTCAACAACATAAAGTGGGGAAAATGTAGACACTAAATCATGCACTTTGGGTACATTTCTAGGTCCTACTCACAAACTACTATTCACATGATTCCTAAGTAAGAAAACTAGCAATTGACAACTATATTTACCCTTTTGTCTATGTTTCATGTTTTCTTTCTGGCCTCTTACACCCTACAACCCATTCAATACTTTACTAATTTATCTTTTATGACTTTGGACACCAATGCTTAGATAGAATGCAAGTGCCCATACGCCCTCGTCCTTCTAGTTGCCTCAACCTATCTTTAAACTTTACTCACTCTTTTTGGGCATATTTTATATTTTGAGCGTTGTATTTTACTATGGATCATCCTTACAGTTGTTAATTGTGAAATTTAACCAAGGGAATCATATAAATATAAAGCTATGTGACCATAATAAGGGACCAAACTCTAAACATCTACTATCACCTAAGGTTGCATCTAAAGGCATTTCAAGAGCAGTAAAACATCCATATAGATTCATTCAAGGGACAAGGGATTGCACTTTCTATATACACGCATAGGAGGGGAATTTAAATTTGACATCCACACATCTATCTACATTGCTACATCGAGTTATTGCTCGTTATTCAAGTGTATCTTGCACAAGATCCACATAGGGCATGATTCTTGCACACAAAAACATGAGAAATACATGGAGTCTGAAATGTAGTGCAATGCTCGGTTATAAGTTTACTTTGTTAGGTGATTGACAAGGTCATTTGAATCCCCATTTGCATCTTTTTCTTTTTAGGATTTGACGTGTTTTGGGGTTTTGTAATATACCATTTGTTTTGTAAGTTATGTGAGAAATATGTGGACATAGTGCAACATACATGTGGAAAACAATGAAGGTTAGCGACATTGGTGTGACACAAAAATAATTTTCTAATGTTCTGCGCAAACACGTGCACCCATAAAATTATCCAAAGGTGCATAGGTAGCCTTGTCTAGCTTGTTCGAATAGTTCCAAATATTTTGTGTGCGTTTACGAAATTTTCCTCCTCTTGTTCATTAGTCTTCTAGTCTGGCATACTTCGGGATCAAGTACAAAATCAGATAAGTCTCTTATTCCCTCTCTTGCAGTTAGGGTTTCAATTTCCATTTTGCTTATTTCTTAGGTTAGATATATACTATATTTCTTATTTATCAAGAGTGACTCTCAAATATCTAGGGTTTTATAGATTCCAATTTTGTTAAATCATATCCTATAAAACACTAAATCTATAGTATTTCTAAGCTTTAAAATTATTATTGTACTTAGGTTTGCTTTATTGATTTTCATTAAGTTAAACCTATTTACTATTAGATATGGTTAGTTTCTAATGCACTATTAGGGTAAAATTATAAGTTTCCACATCTACATTTTCATAAAGCTAACTTAACTTGCACATAACCTAGTATTTTCCTTTTTGGTCAACCCATGCTTATATTGAATACCTAACCCATGTTTTATCATTGGATAAACCCATCTAAAAACATTCTAAGAATTATTCTTTCTTCCTATTGATACAATTTATTATATATTGTTTTTTAATGCATTCTAATATTTTAGTTCTAACTCTTTCGAGTGATGTTGTTTGTGCATGGCTTTTTTACATGTTATATATATTTCATGTCATCTAAAGTTATTAGATCCAAGAATCCAACCACACAAAGTACTTGGTTAAAGTATGTCTCTAGTTGATTTTTGTAGAAATTCCCTTGATTCATGCTAGGGGTTTTGAAAATAGAGAATGAAAAATCACAAGGAGTCTAATGTTAACCTTGAAATTGTACCAACCCTCTTAAGACTACTTTGAATGACGAAACTTTTGATGGTTCTCATATTTTGTAAACTGACCCATCTTGCACATAACCTATAATTTTCCTTTTAGTAAATCCACACTTATATTGAATAACCAAACTAGGGTTTCATTGTTGGATAAACCCACTTGTAACATTTTAGGGGCGCTTCTTGATTTTTATTGATATAATTGATTTTTGAAGAGGTTATTTCATTTGTTCCAATATCTTACCCCTAGAATTTGGGAGTGATATTGTTTCTTTACATGTTATATATTTTATGCCATCTAAATTGATTAGATACAAGAATCCAATAAAAATAAGCACTAGGTTAAATTATAGTTTGGTTGATCTTGTAGAAATTCCATTGAATAGTCCTAGGGTTTCTCCAAAATAGAAAATGATGAGGCTCATGTTAACTTTGAAATTGTACCAACCCCTTTTGAGACTATTGTGGATGAAAATTATTTGAATGGTTCTCATGTTTTGTAAACCTAACTTAGCTTACGCCTAATGTTGAATTTTGTTTTGGTCAACATGCGCTTATATTGAATAACCAACCTAGAGTTTCATTGTTAGATAAGCCTAATTCTAACATTCTCGGGATTTCTATTATTTCTCATGATAGAATTTATTTTCCAAGGGTTATTCCAAATTTTATGATATTTTAGTCATAACTCCCGTGAATGGTTTTGTTTGTGCATTATTTATTTAAATGCTATATATTTTATGTTATCTAAATTGATTAGATTCAAGGCTCCAACCAAACAAATTACTAGGTTAAGTAATAACAATATGGTTAATCTTGTAGAAATTCCCTTGATTCATCCTATGGTTTTAAAATAAAATAAAATGGTGACTCACAATGAGCCACATGTGTTAACCTTGAATTTATAACAATCCCTTTTCATAAACTTGTGGATGAAAATGATTTGAATGGTTTTCATGTTTCTCTTTAAGTTAAAAGTATTGAAGGAGATAACTTATTCTAAATGACCAAAATAGAATCTAAGGCTTACTCAATCTTAGGCATAATATCTTGGATAATCCTTTAGAAATTACTAACATATCAAGTGTGATATTAAGTATGTAATTAAAAAACAAAAGGTCAAGGAAATGTCAATGGAGCGGTTATTAAAGATAAGGCCTATAAGATGAATCATGGATATTTAAATTCTAAATAATATCCCACTAGTAAAAAAGTGCACTCCTAAATAAGTAATAACCAAAAATTGATTAAAGCAACTATTCCATATATATTCCCACATTATTCCTTTATTTCTTTTTTCTCTTATTAGCTATAGGATTGACTTTTGATTGTATCACTTATATTTTTCCTACTCTAAACCTGTAATGTCCCATTTTTCAAACTAATTAATTTCAAATACTTGAGCCCATTCCACTTCTTGTGGGTTGAAAGAAGGTTAATAAAGGAATTATTTGTTTATATTTTAGTTCTTTTCGTGAGCATTTACATTTTTTTAGTGTTTTCCTTTATGAGGTAGGTCGATTTGGGTTAGAGGAATTATAAATTAAATTAAAAGATAAAGAAAGATTCTTTATGAGGTCAGTCATGGGAGAAACTCCCTCATGGGGTTTGACACCACCTAAAGGATATAATAGGGTCACTTAAGCTCTTTTTGGGCATGCAACTTTATTATAATTTAACACTACTCGGTTTTGGGGCTGATTGCTTCTATTCCATTCCATTAGAGGGATGAAATACTTTGGTGTGGCTTCACAATGAAGATAAAAACATTCCTTGATAATTAGAAAACAAAAAATCTTCAATTAATTATTCTAAGTTATTCAAAGAGGTGGATAAGGCCTATTTTGAGCGAGGATTTTGTTCTAAGGTGAAATTCAGCCCCTTTCCTATGGGAGAGAACCACATTAGGGAAGATATAGATGCTTTCTAGGGCATAACATTGTTAAAATCAACCATCATTATATTCTCTATATTTTTGGTAGCCATAATCTACTTTGTACTTCATTTTTAGGCTTTGGAATCATTCATTTCCAACCATTTCATAAGGGTATACTCCGCTATCATTTATTTAATTTCCAATTATGTTTGGAGGCTGATTTCTTGGTTGATAATTTTCTAAAATATTCCTAAAGTGCCTCTATATACTTCAGATATTGTGAATGGTGATACTTTAATGAATTATTTCTTTTTCCTTGCCATTGTACTAAAAATAAGACTATTGTTCACTATTGTTCTATTTTCTAGTTCACTGATTAATGAAAATTATAACACTATAGTTTGGGGATTGTGTTATTTCATTATTTTTCAATTCGTCTCTAGAAAGGGACATTACAATGGTATCAGAGCATAGATTCTCCTTGCGTGGAGGGTTTCATTAAGAAGGGGTAGATAAATGACAAACATACATTTTGATGATGTTAGGGTTGAGAGGACTGCCCTAGGGTAAGAAAGATTGGTCAATAAAATGCTGATCTATACCATTCAAGATCCAAATGGTGGAAGGATATATTCAAAGGAAGTCAATAATACTCAACCATCCAAAGTGGAAAACATTGCTACACAAGATGATGAGTATAGGGATATTCCAGGGAAATTCATGATGCCATGTCATTTGTTGAGTTCATGGGAGTAAGCAAGGGAAGATCAAAGCCCAAGCCTAGGTCACAAGCTACACAAGAAGAAAAATTAGGGCTGCAAGTAATGGAGAAGAAACAACCCATAGAGGAATCCATCGTGCAAGTTGAAGAGGGAAAAATCATGGAGCTTGAGCCAAAGAAGGAAGAAAAATCATATTTGCAAGTTGGTAAAGAGAAATTGGAGGTTGAAGCTCAATTGCCAAATGTGAATGTTGAAGTACAACTTGCTGGAAATTTCAGAACAACCATCTACATGAAGCAAGTAGATGATGTTTATGGCCTTGGAGAGAACCATGAAAAGGTTTTGTGCATGCATCAAAAAATATGGATGAAGTTACGAAAAGATACATCACTTCTTATATATGAATGGTTAAAGTTAGATGAACTTGCACCATCCTTCAAGGTTCCATTGACTAATTTTTAGAATAACACTATGAAGAGTCATATGAGTGACAAATTTATTGGGAATCACAAGGATAGAAATAAATGTTATGAGAAATCAAATGGAATTTGTTATATATTCTAACTCCCTTATGAAAGACGAGGTGCTAAAAGATAGCCTCATCATCCCTTGCACCAAGAGGCTCCAACAACTCAAGCTCACCTTGGGAAAGAACATGGTAAGTTCTGATTTCTATGTGAAGTGTAATGAAGATACATATTTGGTACTTGAGTGTTATGGATACACTCTTTGGGTAAATTTATCCAAGAATACCAAACCATGAAATTGAGGTTTAAGCTTGATGACCAAGAGGTTGTGCTTCCAAGCATGAAAATGAAATTCCTCAAGTTGCTATAGCCAAGAAGAGTGGAGGAACTTCTAGAAGAAGACAAGACATATGGGTAACACATAATGAGGTAAAACCTACAATCTTATTTTCAAAACAACAGTCATATTATAAGGATTATGAATTCCTAATTGATAAGAATGATCTTAAAGGGAGTTATCTAATAAAATTAAAAGTTGAGTTCATGAATTTTGTGTTTGAAATCGAATGGGATGGTTGTTATCTTGTTGTTCCAAGAATTGTAACTCAACTGAGATTTGGAGGTATGATTGGAAGTAGGAGTCTTGATTTGTGGGACTTCAAGCATGTTTTCATGTGTTTTTGTACTGTTGTTATAAACATTCCCAACTTGCCCAATATTTTGTTTGGTGCCATACAAAAGAGGAAAATCATGAGAAGGGATAGTTTCCAATCTTTCAGAGCATTTTCAGTCAATAATGACTCATTCCCAAGCCCCACTACATTCTTTTTGAGGAGATTCATGAAAGGATTTCAGTTTGATAGATACTATAATTTTTTTCATTCATTGTCCACAAAATTTTTAGCTTCTTATCCATTTTGTTGACAACTGGAGATAAGTATCCAACCATGAGGATGAAGGGTTTCCAATATAATATCATCATTGATGTGTTTTTAGTTGTCATAAGAAGGATCTCATCTACTATCCTTCTGATTTTAGGGAAAAGCACATGGTTACATATATGTTTGGGACATCCTGGTGAAATTTATAATATAGATCACTTGAGTGGAGAAATTGAGATGATTACAAGCCATGAAAGAGTACTAGCTTCCATACCTACATGGAATGAAGAAATGATATTGAGAGCTCTTATTTCTTTTAATGTGTATATTATTTATGTAGAAACATGAATAAAGAAGAAAGACATCTGAATTTGTAATCCATTTGAGCATGTGATGAAGAATATGGGACTACAACTGAAGATGAAGATGCCATAATGGAGGATGACAAGTTTGTGAGTGTAAAAGGTATTAATTTGTATAGAAATAGATTCCTGTAATACTTGAATTGGGAGTGAAACATAAAGGCTTTGAGGAAGGTACAATCTAGCCTAGGACAATGGGAAGAGGGCATCCTAGACCATTTTTGGGGTAGGCACATAGGCCATTACAATAAGGTAACTCTAGGTGTTTGGATCACTTTTGCATGATGCTCAAGCTTTCATTTCCAAATTTTTTGTTGAGTGAAGAATGAAATCAAGATTTGGGGAATGAGGTGTTGTATACCCCAAGTAATAAGGGAAATATTTCTATGGTAGCCATGAACCAAAATACCACAATTGATATTCCTATCATCATTTATAAGAACCCCACCTATTGTTAATGGAATTTGTATTTGGGAATATGGAGTGATCTTCCATATTAGTTGACAAAGATGGAATGAAGAATGAGGATGCCACATTGGGACATGGATTATCTTATCAAGCTACCAAATATTTATTTATTTCATGCTTTATGACTGATAGTATAGTTTGTTAGACAACGTTTAATACAACCGAGAATGTAAAGGAAGAAGTTGTTATTGTTGTTTTAAAAGTTGAAGATGAAGCGAACTTCAATGAAGAAAGGGGTAACAACTATCAAATTTTTTTGGGAAAAAGATCCTTCATTTGACAAACATGAGATCTAGACTATGGGAATGCTACAACATGTTCCTTCACCTTGGTATGATGACACTTGGGAATGATAGCTTGAAATTTCTTGAGGGAAAGTAATTTTGGGAAGGGAGGACTATAATGTACCTTTTTTGAACTAATTCATTTCAAAGAATTCTATCCCATTCCACTTCACGTAGGCTAGAAGAAGGTGAAAAAGGGGAGTACGTGTTTATATTTTAGTCCTCTTCTATGAACATTTACATTTTATTTTAGTTTTTTCCTTTATGAGGTAGGCCAGATGGGTTAGAGGAATTGAAAAAAAAATTAAAAGATAAAGAAAACTTCTTTATGAGGTCAGTCATAGGGGAAACTACTTCATGGGGTTTGGTGCCACCTAAAGGATATAAAAGGAGCCTCTTAGGCTCATTTTGGGCATGCATATTTATTATAATTTTACACTACTTGGTTTTGGGGCTCATTGCTCTATTCCCATTCCACTAGAGGGTGGAAATCCTTTGGTGTGGCTTCATAAGAAAGAAGAAACCATTCCTTGATAATTGGAGAATGAAAAATCTTCAATTAATTGTTCTAAGTGCTTTAAAGAGGTGGATAAGGCCTATTTTTAGTGAGGGTTTGGTTCTAAGGTGAAATTCAACCCCTCTCCTAAGGGAGTGACCCACCTTGGGGAAGAGATTAATGGTTTCAAGGAAACGACATCACTTAACTTAGTCATTAATGTATTCTCCATATTTTTGACAACTAGAATCTACTTTGTACTTCACTTTTAGGGTTTGGAATCATTCATTTCTATCCATTTCATAAGGGCATACTCGATGTCATTTATTCAATTTCTAGTTATGTTTAGAGGCTGATTTATTGGTTGATAATTTTCTTAAAATATTCCTAAAGTGCCTCTATATACTTCAAATATTGTGAATGGTGATATTTTGATGAATTATGCTTTTTCCTTGCCAGTGTTCTAAAAATTTGACTATTGTTCTATTTTCCAGTTGGCTAACTAAAACAAATCAAAATACTATGGTTTGGGGTTTGTGTTATTTCATTATTTTTAGTTAAGCCATAGAAAGGGACATTACATATACATTCTAAATGCCATGATAAGTACATTTCATGTTTAATACTTCCATCGAAACCCTAGAGAATTTGAAAAATATCAGCCAACAAAATTTGACATTAGTTAACTTGGGTTAGCATGAGGTAATATTGGTTAATTTATCTTAGTTTTAGTAGTTTTATATTGTGAATGAAAACTTGTTCTATTCTAATAAACATGTACACATTATTATTTTCATGTAAGAAACATGATTTTTAATTGATTTATTTTGAATTCCAATTTAATCACTTCAAATGAACTTATAAAATGTACATTATTTTTTAGGTACCATTTTATAAAAGAAAGTCTATTGCACACATTTTAATAGATATATAGGTCACACACACAAACACACACACACACACACACACACACACACACACACACACACACACACACACACACACACACACACACACACACACACACACACACACACACACACACACACACACACACACACACACACACACACACACACACACACACACACACACACACACACACACACACACACACACACACACACACACACACACTTTTCATATAAAAAAATGTTGTTGGCATGTTTGGGGAAATTTATTTTTTTATTTTTTGAGATATTTTTAATTGAGTAATTTTGGAGTTGATCCAACTTTACCACAATGAATTGAATTGTTGGCATGTTTGGAGGAAATTTTATTTTTCTATTGTTTGAGATATTTTTAATTGAGTAATTTTGGAGTTGATCCAACTTTACCACAATGCCCCTGAATGTTTAAAAATTGAAATTTGACAACCAATTAACCAAAAATAAAGGCCACATAATGATTTATTTATTTTTATTATTTTTTAATTTTTAATTTTTAGCATAGATAACAAATTAATTTTGGGCATTAAAATTTATTAAATTTTGAAGAAAAAATGATACTTATTCCCATTTTAACTATTTCACATCTACATATAATATCAAAACTAGTGTTAATATAATTAATAATTTGTAATATTACATTAAGATAATTCGAGAACAATGAATATTGAAATCACAATCCAAGAATTATGACATATTTAATCAACACACTTTTAGAAAGTAGATAAATATAACTAGGGTTATGGTTTGGGATGTAATCACCTTGATCTGAGCTCACACTATGTGATGGTGATTTGAAATTGGAAGAGAATGATTTATAAGGTGTTGTCAATATTCTTATAAAATTTGAGATCATGTGAAAATAAGTGAAGGAAAGGTTCATCTTCCCGTGGACAACTTTGCTACATTAAGGTGTCTTAAGGCATATAAATATTTCCTTTTCTACAATAAGATGAACCTTTCCTTCATGAAGAGATATGTTGATGAAGAGGACTATGATACAAGTAAGAATTCCCTAAGAGTTCTTTGAAGAACGTATGAAAAGGTAAAGTCTGGATGACTTCCAACTTTAGGAAGCTAACCTTGAATGAAGGTATGGAATACATATTTATAGAGTTTTCTCAATCAATAAGGGAGAATCTCTGACGATTAGGGGAATCACCAACAATCTAGGAAATATAGGAAAGTTGTTAAAACAACTTCCTAGATCGAGAAATTTATTTGTTTGACAAAGGAGGGGTGTTGAAAAATGGTTATACGGGCTAGAAATGTTTGTTGAAAGGTTTGGAGTATATTGGTTTTGTTTTGTTTTATTTGTTTTAGGTTTGTAAGTGATTTGAGTAGTTTTAGGAGAGGATAAAATATGATTTTACAGCTATGAAGTGATATTTACAGTGATTAAATATGGAGTGGGAAAATAAGACTTAGGATAAGGATTTAATGGATAAAATGATGGTGATGTGATAATGAAGGGGTAATAATGCGGACACAAACATGGGGAATTAGTGGTGCTAAACTTAGGTGTCTACACCTTCGCGATTCCTAACCATTTAAGGATATAAAAGACATTTTATTGAAGTAAAATGACAAAACAATGCATAAAATCGAAAAATATACGTGACTCGATCCACAAATAGTCACACGGTGCGATTCGCTAAAAATCACACAAAGGTTGTAGCCCATTCATAGTTGTGACTCGACACATGTGTTGAAATTTCTATAAAACAATGATGCAACCATGGAAAATTTTAGTGGCTAATATTCGTAATTTGACTAAAATTAGGAATTATGGAATATGAATTTGGCTATTTTTACGACCATAACAATGTTCACATTTTGCCCAAAATTTCCACAAACATTAATTTTTCCCATGCGAATAGCCAATGGATCTCCAATCATAACGTATATTTTTTATTGAATCGCCATGTGATTGACGGGCTAAGATTTTAAAATATTCTTAGATCACCAAGAAATCTATGGAACCTTCCTGGTCATTTGGTCTCATTCACTGACATGTTTGGGAATGTTTTTTAAAATTTGATTAAATTTTCCATATATATATATATAGATCTAGATTGTAGAAACTAATCACTAAGTGGAACCCAATCACTTTGAAGAGGGATGAAATGCTGACACATGTCCCTATTGATGCTCTTGATCTGCACCATGTATCTCCTTCCTTAGCCATCGTGTGTCCTTCATTAATTGCTAACCCCAACTCTAGACCCGAAAGTTATATTAATTACGTATTATTCCATGGGATTCAAGTCCGCCATAATCCTTTGGTTGGGAGATTTCCATAATGGTGACACATGTCATGTCTTTGGTAGGATTTTGGATGTTTGGTGGAGTCTCTATAACTAGTGGGTCTTTTAAATTTTGTGGCATTTCAAATGTAAAGTGGTCCTCTACTTGCAAAGAATGGATAAGTCCATAATATGATAAGTTATCCTTCATTCACCACTCCATCCAAAATTTCCTTCAAAAAATATATCCTATTTTGCCAATGCCACGAATGCTGATTTTAGATAATTCACCAACCTAGCGAATTTGGTTCTGACCATATTCGCCATGATTTCTATAAGTTTTTTTAGGCTGGGTTCCTTAAAATTTTCCATGGATGCAATAAGTTTCACCCATCCTTTTTATCCACCTTCACCTCTCCAAAACATGCAATACCAAAATATGTGAGAAAAGAAGAAAAAAATCAAGTATGGGATCAAGTGCACAAAGAGTCGGGGTTGGAATGATGGGGGTGAGTGGTATTTTATAGTTTTTAAGTGCATAGAAGAATGTGACACATATGGGTGTAATGTGCATAGGTGGGTGAGATGATAAGGGTCCATAGTACATTGGGCATGCAAATGGGTAGGTGAGATGTAAAAATTAAATGTGAGTGGGTGAGGGTTAGTAAATGAGTGATGAGGTGTCTTTTATCACCATTTTAGTGGGGTTTTATAATTATTTAGTTAATTTTGTGGGATTATTTTATTTTTTGGGATTATTATATTTTATGATGTTTTTGGTATTTTTAAATAGGATACCTTATGCACAAGGTGCATTTTCTAGTGTTTGCAGTTGTTGGCCGAAGGATGTATGGTCAATCAAGAGAGAAAAGAGGGATCGAGAAATAGAGGTTGGGATCGTCCATAGAGATGAAGTAGAGGGTTAAAGATAAGAGATTAGGGTGGACCTAGGTGACAACAATAATTGTAAAACCCCATTAAGGGAAGACATTGTAGATGTCGTATGAATTTTGATATGATAGATGAAACATAATTTTTTTTTCTCATTGTGTTTACTTTGGAAATGATAGGATCAAGGAGTACCCGAAAGAATCTCATGTCATTAGCTAATACTATATTAGGTAATTTTCCTACAGATGGAGCTAGAAGATCAATGAAAGTGAGGAAGTGTCATCACCAATACGGCACTATGATAATTCTTCACCGGAACTCCTCGTCTATGATTACTAATGCACAACCTTTAGTTTGGTGGATGTAATCTAGAAACACAACAACAAACATAACACAAGAATACCATAGACTATGATAAAAAGGAATGATGATAAATATGAAATATCAGAGTAAATTATAATATTAGCATGAAATTGTTACAATCTCACCCATGAGGTACTTCAAGTGTTATTGACTTCACTTGCCTTCTACCAATACTATGGGAGAAACTTCACAATTACACCTCTTAATGGCTTCTTCAACACACCTTTAAACTGATGGCTTCCTTTACACACTTACTCATACAATATTTCTCACTACTTCCTTCTATGCTAAATGAGGGGGGTGGCCTATTTATTTATAGAACTTCCAGGCTTATCCATCTTATCTCTAAGATAGGATAAGAAATCCACTCTGACGAATCATATTCCATACCTTAACTCTTATCTGTACATGTAAGCTTATCTTTTAAGATAAGATAAACCTTATCATTTCACATGGGTTCCACATTTTTAGACTTTTTACAAATAAAATACACAAAATATTTATGACCTCACTCCTTGTCCTTATTACCAATATAATATTTCTAATTCCTAATCATGTAGACCCTACTTCTCTACTTACCCCAACTTTGACATTTTAACATTACCGGACCACTTACGACAAATATTTACTTTTTACCACAACATTCCTATTGTACTTTTGACTATTACCATACTATACATTATTGGTGGCATCGATCGGGCAAAGGTGCCTTTATCTTCTATCGATCTACTACTAATTATACCTAACAAAATCCTATTCCTAATACATACATTAATGAAATAGAAATTACGGAGGAAAATTTTAGTGTCGACATATTCCCCTTCCTAGCTTCTACTCCGTCCTCCTGAGTAGACTATTCTCCGTGCTTGGAAAATCTTCAAATTTTCGTGGTTGACCCATTTTGTAATGGGAGTGCCATCCAATTCCTCCATTCGGTACATACCATTCTCATGCACACTGCTATTTTGTAGGGCCCCATCCATTTTGGAAGAAATTTTCTTTTCTTCTTTTTTGTATCCGGAATCATATACTAGAACCAAGTCATTCACATGAAATGGAGACCAACGGATTTTTTTGATCAAAGTATTCCTTCTGCTTCATTTTATTCTTATAGCTTGTATCCTTAGTTATTTCCCTCATTTCCTCTAGCAAATGAAGATGTACCAACCTTTCTTTTCTTGAATCACTTTCATCCATCCTTTCATTTTTCATAACTCACAAAGGTGGGAATATCAAATTCAATAGAAGAACTGGATCAATGCCATAAGCCAACCGAAATGGGGAGTATCCTGTTGCTGACTTTGATGTTTCCCTATATGCCCACAATGCTGCAAGAATCCTCTTATCCCATTTATGTACCTGCAAGGCTGCATCTTTTACTAGAATTTGACACAACACAAAATTTGTTCGTTCCACCTGTCATTTGTGCTTGGCTTGTATGTTGTTTCCTTCCTGTGCTTAATAGAAAACTTATTCACTAGGGCTTCTACCACCTCATTAATGAAGTGGCTTCCTTGCTCTGTTACAATTTCTAATGGAAAACCAAATCTGGTGACAATGCGTTCATATATGAACCTTGCCACTTCATCCATGGAAACTGTTTTCAATGGCCTAGCTTCAACCCACTTGGTTAAATAATCTGTGGCAACTACAATATACTTATTTTGCGTGAGGTAGTTGGAAGTGGACCTATAATGTCTATTCCCCACTTTTCAAAGGGACCAAGTGGAAGAATAGGGCATAATGGAGCTGATAAAGTCTTACGGTTACCATGTGTTTGAAAAATATCACATGTCTTACAATAATTATAACAATATTTAAAAGAGTGGGCGGTGATAACTCCGTCCAAGATCCTTCTTACTATAAGTTGTCCAGAGAAGTGCCCTCCACATGTACCATTGTGGAATTCTTCTAGTAGTTCCTTCCTTGATCACGTCCAATTGCCCTCTTGTCATGTCCA
Source organism: Taxus wallichiana var. yunnanensis (assembly GCA_018340775.1). NCBI lineage: Eukaryota > Viridiplantae > Streptophyta > Pinopsida > Cupressales > Taxaceae > Taxus > Taxus wallichiana. The sequence continues at coordinate 220,070,385 of CM031239.1, forward strand.
TCGTGTCCTATTCAAATAATACTCCATGCGGAATAGGATATGGACGATCGGCTTGGTAATCTTTCTCTTAGTCTTTGCATTGGCACCATCGGAAAATTGAATTCATTCAGATAATTCCAAATATCTATGTATTCACTAGGGATTGTGTCAAGGGATAACAATGCTACATCGGGAAATCATCATCATCACAAGATGATCCTAAACCATCATAGGCTCGAGAGAGTGCATCTGCATTGACATGCTTCTTTCCTGGCCTATCTATAATATCAAATTCAAATTCTTGTAGCAAAATTATCCATCTTGCTATCCTCCTTGATGGGTTAGGCTTATTGACAATATATTTTAGAGCCTGATGATCTGTTACAACTATAAATTTCTGCCCTAGCAAGTAATTTCTAAACTTCTTTACAACAAAAATGATAGCTAGAGCCTCTTTTCAGTTACAGTATAATTTACCTCAGCACTGCTCATTTGTTTGCTCCCAAAGTAAACTGGATGTTCATTCCCATTTTCATCCTTTTGGCTCAAAGTACTTCCTAGTGCTGCATCTGAGGCATCAGTATACACAATGAATGGCTTACTCCAATCTGGATTCTTTAAAATAGGTGAAGACACCAGGGCTTCCTTCAGTTGTCCAAAAGCTTCATGTGCCTTATTTCCTGGTTCATAAGTAACATCCTTCTTCAAGAATTGGGTTAGTGGCTATGCAATCTTTGAGAAATTCTTGATGAACCTTCTATAGTAACCCACATGGCCTAAAAATGATCTCAACTTACTTCTATTCATAAGAAATGGTAAATCTTTGATTTTTGAAACTTTATCAGGATCAGTACCAATACCATTTCTGGATACAACATGCCCTAACAAAATGCCTTTAGAACATCCAAAGACACACTTTGTAGGGTTTAGTGAGGCTTGTGCTTCATCTAACCTTTGAAATGTTGTCTCCATCTGGTGCAGGTGGTCCATCTTGCTCCCATAGATGCAAAAATCATCTAGAAATACTCTGATGAAGTTCCCAATGTAGGGTTCGAACACCCTATTCATCAAACGCTGGAACGTTCTTTGGAGCATTACACAACCCAAAAGGCATAACTCTATAAGAAAACGTTCCCCAAGGAGTGGTGAACGTGGTCTTCAGCTGATCTTTCTCCGCTATACGGACTTGGTTGTATCCGCTATATCCATCAGCAAAACTATAACACTCCTGGCCAGCTACTTCGTCCAAGATCTGATCTGAGAATGGAAGAGGGTAATGATCCTTCTTTGTTGCCTTATTGAGCTTCCTGTAATCAACACAAATGCGTAGCTTCCCATTCTTTTTTATTGAGATCACAATGGGAGAAACCCATTCTGAATTCTCCACAGCAAATATGAATCCTGCATCAAGCAACTTATCTATTTCTTCTTTTACAATCTTGGAAAAATTAGGATTCATTCTATATGGCATTTATAGGCTTAACACCATCTACCAAATTTCTCAATAGAATATTTTACCCAACTTACTTGATGGAGTTCCTTATAATCAAAAGTGAATATGTGTATGTACCTTTGAAAGAGTTGGAGGTAGGATTCCTTCTCACTCTCCATCACAGCATCACCAATCTTTATTTGTTGGAGATGATCATCAACTTCTTCTTCAGATAATTTTATGGGGTCATGAGTTGGTGTGACTAGAAGGATATCCATGACTGAAACATCAACCTCACTTTCTTCATCTTCAGTGTCCACTTCACTGGTACTAGAGTAATCAGAGGATGTCCAATCATCAGTTTCATCACTTGAATACGTAGGTTCTGCCTTATGATGCTGAGGGATCACGTTTATCTTCACCCTCTCTCTACCATGTCCAAGTATCATGAAGCCTTCATTCCAGTAGTTTCTTGCATGAACCCTCCTTAGCCATGGTCTTCCCAGCAACATTGGGTACACAACAGTACCATTTTTCATCACCTGAAAGTCTACCACACATACAACACCCATAACAGATATTGCCACATTTGAAACTACACCTTCCTCGTTTAGTTTTTCCCTTATTTAATAACCTTAATGAAGTGTTGAAGGGTGATCAATTTTAAACCCAACATATTCATTACGACTCACCATTACATTAACTACAGCACCTCCATCAACTAAGACATCATGAATTGAAATGCCATTACATAATACCTCGCTTGTGGAGCATAGGGATCCGCCTCTGCCTCCAAAACAAGGACCTCAACCTCCTTCCTTCATCAAGCATTGAGTCCACTTTGCAGCTCCCGCCTCTTCTCAGAAGACATAGCCAAGAGTTGACCATATGTAATATTTGCAGGCCTTTTGGACAAATCTTCCAAGATGGAGTATGGTCCTTGCCCCTGTGAAATCAGAAAATCCTGCACACCCAACTTTCTTCTCCTATGTTTCTTACTAGTTTCTCCTTTCATCTTCTTAGGATCATTTCCATCTTGATTATCTTTTTCTTTCTTTCTTTTTGTTACAAACACATCTACTTCATTATTTCTGCTCTTATCTACTACATCAAAAGAATTCACAGGTGCTTTTCCTTTATCATTATCTCCTTTACCAGATGTAGAAGCTCTATCTGGACAATTATACTTATAATGACCCTTTTTATAACAACCATAACATACAACTTCAGAAATATTTCTTTTTGGACCTCTATCTCCTCCCTGAGAACTAAATTCTTTCCTTGAAGAAGATTAATAGTTAATCGACCCATTTTTGAGCAGATCCTCATACTCAATAGATGTACTAGGAGAAAGATTTGTGCTCACCGAGAGTGGTTGTGGATTCTGACCAAAGGTGCTGGTGTAGGCTCTACTTTAGCAACAATTTCTTTGGGCTCCTCTTCCATGCTTTCTTCTTGCCTTCTTGCAATCTCTTTTGCTTGTTCAATGGTAGTTGGGCGGTCATACTTCACTCGTTGTCTGATCTCTAGCTTCATCCCAAGAATGAAGTGCTTACATAGGAGATTATCCACGCCATTCATCAACCCATCCGTTAATCCTTCCTTCCGGATCTGGGTATCGAGCTTCCTCCTTAGCTCTAGAACATGAGCATGATAATCCCTTATCTTCTCCTTCTCTCCTTGGGATAACTTTGTGATATCAATCATGAGATCTGCATATCTCTGTTGTTCACCAAATTCTTCAAGAAAACTTTCAGTTAATAAATCTCATGAATTTTTCACATTATCACCTAGTGTTTCAAATCACATAAGGGCGGAACCATCCAAAAAGGTAGGAAAAAATTTAGTCCATTGTTCCCTTCTTATAAGGCCATTACAAATACAAGATCGTTTAAACTCTTGAATGAAAGAGGAAGCATCTTCATTAGATTGGGCTGAAAAAATAGGAATCTTCCCCATTTTCAAAAGTAACCATAGTGAAATACCAACCCACAAGTACAATCAACAAGACTTATGTGCACAAATAATTGAAATCACTATAATAGAAAATAGAAATGACCACGGTAAACTATGGTAAAACTTGATTTACTGCAGTAAAAACTGACTTTACTATGGTAAACACTATTCATCAAATCCACCAATGAGGAATGATTCCAAAGAAAGGAACCAAAATGTCATCACCAATCCAAAGACTATGATAATTCTTCACCGAACTCCTCGTGCTATGATTATTTACTAATGCACAACCTTTAGTTTGGTGGATGTAATCTTGAAACACAACAACAAACATAACACAAGAATACCATAGACTATGATAAAAGGAATGATGATAAATCTGAAATATCAGAGTAAATTATAATAATAGCATGAAATTGTTACAATCTCACCCATGAGGTACTTCAAGTGTTATTGACTTCACTTGCCTTCCACCAATACTATGGGAGAAACTTCACAATTATACCTCTTAATGGCTTCTTCAACACACCTTTAAACTGATGGCTTCCTTTACACACTTACTCATACAATATTTCTCACTACTTCCTTCTATGCTAAATGAGGGGGGTGGCCTCTTTATTTATATAACTTCCAGGATTATCCATCTTATCTGTAAGATAGGATAAGAAATCCACTCGATGAATCATATTCCATACCTTAACTCTTATTTTGTACATGTAAGCTTATCTTTTAAGATAAGATAAACCTTATCATTTCACATGGGTTCCACATTTTTAGACTTTTTACAAATAAAATACACAATATTTATGACCTCACTCCTTGTCCTTATTACCAATATAATATTTCTAATTCCTAATCATGTAGACCCTACTTCTCTACTTACCCCAACTTTGACATTTTAACATTACTGGACCACTTACGACAAATATTTACTTTTTACCACAACATTCCTATTGTACTTTTGACTATTACCGTACTATACATTATTGGCGACGCGTACTAAAAGCGGTGCCATTATCTTCTATCGGACACTACTACTAATTATACTTAACAACATCCTATTCCTAATACATACATTAATGAAATAGAAATTACGGAGGAAAATTTTAGTGTCGATGGGCTAACATGAGGGAATGATGTTTTCAACTATATGAAGTAGGTAGAGAACATGGATATAAAAAAAAAGCACAACGATTGGTTAGATGATGTTAAGAAATGGAGTTGTAACAAAAAAATAGTCATGAAGAAGCTCAAGGAAATGATGGGAGATATTTAGGTACTCCGAGATGTGTGACCCAGATGGAGCACATAGAAAGAAGACCATAGGAAAAGTTGGGATCCCGTGGCTAGAGATAAAGAGAAGATGAAGGAGTCAGAGAGAGTCGAAGGTACAAAGAAAATAATGCATAAAGAGTGATAAGAGAGAATCTGAAGAAATAAGGCATGTGTGGAAGTACAACAAAGAATAATAATCCAACATGAGAGTATTCTAAAGGAGAAGGGATTAGATGCATGAGTATATTTTTATTTATTAAAGGAATCATTACATATTACAATTTAGCATAGAATCTACTAGCCTCGGTAATTGTTATCCTAAAGTGAGGAAGGGACTCTCGGTGCACAAGTTTCATACTTCCTTTGAACTACTGGAGCCTAGGTTTCATACCGCCTTTATACAACTAGCGCAAACTCATGGAAGTTGGTCGACTACTCGGAAACTCGCAAGGACTTTTGTCGATTACTTTTCATCCTTGGAAATGCCAATGGGGTTTGAAAATTATACCTCTTCTTAGATGTGGGAGTATTGTAGAAGGATGTGTGAGTGAAAAAACATCATACAACATCACATGAGAGGATCATGCTAGAAAATGAGGCTGTTGAGGAGGAGGTGATGGTCAACAAAGACCATGAGCACACAGATAAATATGTGGAACCACATAAGGAGACAATAGTGGATGAAGTGGAATGGAAGGACGTGAGTGCATGTATGGAGGGGATGTGTGCATAATACATATGAGATATGTGGGAAAGAATCTTTGAGGAGCATGAAGTTGGGCATACCGAAAAAAGTGTTAGAGAGGAGAACAAAGTGGAAAGGTGAGGCATGGAGGGATGCAAAAAGGACATACTCTAAGAGAATTTAGGGAGTGCAAAGGTGAATATGCACATGGAAATGGGAGAACCATTGCATGAGAAGCCAAGTAATCCAAGTAGATTGCAAGAGTATGTGTGAAAAAGAGCATACATGGTAAGGATAACTAGGATGATCTTGAAAGGAGGCATGCACGAGGTGTAAAAATAAGAGGAGCACATGAAAAAAATGGAGTGGGAAAATGGTTCAAAGAAAATAAGGGAGAATATGAAAGAGGAAGATGAGATCAAGAAAGGCCAAGAGAAGTCCACCTAGAAGAAGTTGGCTTAAAGGAAACAAATGTAGAGTGACTAAGGGGAATAGTTAGTGGAGTGCATATTGAAAAGGTCACAATAGGAGGAGAAGAGGTTAGTAGAGATCTCAAGGTGGAGCACTATGGAGAGGATATAGAAGATATGTGCATAAGAAGTATAAGAGGAAGTGGCGAAGATAAATTACCATAACAAGAGGGAAGAGAAGACATAGGATTTCAGCTGGAGTGTGGTCTAATAAACCTTTAGAAGAAAAGGAAAGGACAAGCCCTTAATAATTCTAAAGGTAAGGAAAAAGAGGAGATGCTAGAGGGTTGCGTCAAGGTAACACATGAGAAGACATACACAAAGTTATGTAGGAGAAGCATGGAGTTAAAACATGCTAGAAGGGACCAAGGAAAGAAGGGAAGAAAATATATTTAATGCACAACGAAAGGAGGTGCAAAAGGAAAGAGTCCTGAAAGAAAGGTGATAGAGGGGTGAGGAGGAGAAAATGGTAGAAAATCCATGAAGAGAAAGATAAGAACATAAAGAAATAAGTGTTATCCATTTTTACCCCCTTTGGTAAAATGGACAACTAGAGAAAAATAAACTTGGGCAGTTGATAGAGCTTCATGGTTGAGCCTGGGGTTTTTAGAGGGAAGGAGTTCAATTCTTAGCCAAATTTGAGAAAATTGAGTAAAATCAGGAAAATGTGGCTTTGAGGCACTCTACTTCATTTTTCCTAACTCCCCAATCCAAGAAAATTCTAAGGAGTTAGTGAAAAAAGCTACTAAAAAATCTGCGTAAGTCGCGAAAATTCCACAAAAGCCGCAGAAAAGTCCATAAAAAAATCCATGGAAGCCACATAAACATCCACAAAAAAAATATGCGGAATCCATGAGAGTAAAATCTGCATAACAAAGCTGCAGAGTAAAATCCGTGGAAAAGCCGCAAGGTAAAAGCCACGAAAAATCCATGCAGAACTAAGTCTGAAAAGCCATAGAACTAAGTCCGAGAACTAAATCCGTAGAAAAATCTGTAGAACAAAGCCACAGAAAATGCCGCAGAAAAAAGAAAATCAGAGAATGTTGTAGAAAATTGGAAAATCCACGGAACAAAGGAAAACGATAATTTTCGCATGAAACTTCGGATGGCATAACTTTTGATCCAATGCTCAAAATTTGACAAACTTTATATCATTGGAAAGGTCTCAACGTCCTCTATGCAATGAAAATTTTAATTTTCAATTTTATTGAGGTTAGATGTGCAAAAAAATTGGAAAACGTCTCTAGCATGGAAATACATAGTTCCAGGCCCAACCACCACAATTAATGAAGTATGACACCCCATTTCTTCTTCTAAAAGCTAAAGTACATATGTAAGATGATTTGTAAGGGTGACCATGCCTTTTTCAAACCATTTAATGGTATTTGTTGGTTGGTGAGAGAAGAAATCCGAGTTTCACTCTTTCTCTTTCTCTCATTCATTTTCTATATATTGTAAACACTTCTCATTTGAGAAGGGAGATATTCTGGATGTGGGGAAACTCTGTAAAATTTGTTTCCCAACACCATTGAGCTACAAACCCTCTCATGGGCCTGACAAGTGTATTTGTGCCTCTATTTTAACAATGTAATGGACTGTGCATATTCTAAGAGCAATAAAATTGTGTTCGTGGTGTTCTTTCAACCCTTGCATTATTTTGTTGTATCTCCTTGCCCTTCTATTTTTGTTGTTGTTTTTTTGTGCATGTATGTCTCATTTGCAGGTGCAGGATGTTGTGTTTCATGGATATTTAGTGGTAAATGAAGATCTGGGTCTATGTCACATTGGTCTGCCTCTCTCAACTCCATTTTCTTTTTGTATTCTCCCTCAATAGGATATTTCACCCCCTTTTCTTGGTGCTATCACCTATGTAGTGTAGGATTTCTTAATTTTCATGCTCTCTCTCTCTCCTTGGTCCCTTGGAATTGTTAGATTAGGAGTAGATAGTTGCATTTCCTTCCTTAGAAGTAGTTTAGTGCTAGGATTAGGTAGAGGAACTAGCCTTCTCTAGAGGATCATCTCAAGTCTGCAAGTCCCACAGCTTGAGAGATGGTTCAATGTTACCCAAAAACACCGGTTTCTCATTCACACATGCATGAAAAATCGGAGGGTGTGGTTTTTCGGTGATAACAATAAGTTTTCACTGGGAGAATGTGAAAAAGGGAGAATTTTAGCGCGAAAAACCACAGAGGAGGAAACGAGCATGTATAGACTCACAAAAATAAGAAATGGAGGTGAAAGAAGACTCACAAAGAAGAAGTTTTGATAGAGAATCCTTATAAAAGAGAGGATGAGAAAGAGCAATCGAGACTTGCATAGGAGAAGAGTGAGCTGAAACTCACTAAGGATCAGGATTGACCCAGAGCATAGAGGTTCATGGGTAGAAAGCACTTGCGAGAGAATGTGAGGTAGTGCAGAAAAATTCACTAGGGAGTGGCTAAGGATTGGAAGAGGCACTTTGGAAGAAGTGAAAAAGAAGGATGAATATTTCAATAAAGGAGCTAGAATAGTTTTCGCATGGTTCTTCTATCACTCACATGCACTTGAGGAGGACCTCAAGTTTAAATTATGACAGTAGTAGTTTTAAAGGGGCATCCTAGAACTTAGAAAAACTACAATGGAGAAGAAATGTGAGTGCAATAATTGGAAGATGTGCGGGACAAGGGAAAGGAGAGTGCAAGGAAGATGCATGGCTAAATAAAGAGAAGCTTCCTGAAGAAGAATATGAAGGTCGCGAGAGAAAGGGGGAGGATATAAGAAGTGGCATGAAGCCATCGGTGAAGAGGCTTACACAAAAGAAAGGCACATTAGGTAAAGGATCGTGTATGAGCTTAATTACATAAGGAAAAAGGAACAAGGGTGTGAGAAGAAGACCAAGGAATAAGGGCACATACAAAATGATGCACACAAGGAGAGAAAAAAAGTGTACATAAGAATAGGAATAAGAGGAATAAGAATAAAAGAAGGCATAAAAAGGAGAAGACATGTGTGAAGGTGAAGCATACAAGGGGTTTCCTAAGGAAGAACCAAGGAAGGTGTGGAAGATAAGGAAATAAGTGAACACCAAATAAGTGGAGAAGCATGTGAGAAAGATTCTCCAAAGCCTAAGATAAGGAAGAGAAGTGCTAAGAGATAAAACAAGCACGTGAGGATATCAAAAGGAGCATAAAATAAGGTGAGGGCGTGACATAAGCACAAAGCATGAGGCTTGAGATGATAAGACATGAAAACAACTGTAGACATGACAGAAAAAACATAAATATGCATGGTCACATGGGTGATAGTGACCAGATGATAGAGAAACCAATAAGGAGAATCCAACCATCTGGTGAAGTGGTGCAACAAGATTGGAAAAGAGTATATTACATATATAAGAGAATTAAAGATTCTAGTTTAAATTTAGATTATGAGTGGGAGAAGTGGAGAAGCTAACACAAAGGATAGAGAAGCGAGAAAAGTCGTGGCATGAGTGTCTATAAAAGGAAGAGGAGACAACCGAGAGGAAGGTTGTTGAGAGTGGTTAAGAGTCATTGGCCAAAGACCATGTGGCTAACCAAGATAGAGAGAGGGACTGAGAAATAGAGGTTAGGATCGACCATATAGCTTAAGGAGAGAGTTAGAGAGAAGAGACTAGGTTGGCCCTAGGTGACACCAATAAAAGTAAAATCCCATCAAGGGAAGACATTGTAGATGCGGTATGTATCTTTGATATAATAGGTGAAACATAAAAATTTCATCCTGCAGTGTTTACTCTAGAAAAGATAGGATTTGGGAGTACTCCATAGAGTCCCTTTCTATCATCTACTTTGTCATTAATTATGGGAATATTATTCAATCAAAGCAATATAAAACATACAATATTCATGCTACAAATTTCAGTTTATCTTTCCATCTCTTTGGTCCAAAAATGTATAGAAGGTTCAAGTTGTAGGGTATAGTTTTGGCCTACCTATATGGTCAAACCCATTCACAATCACCAAATATGATTTCAATTTCAAATAATTATTTGGGTCATTTCATCTTCCTATGGTTTGCATTATTAGAATATCTCACCTACGGAAGGCTATATAAGCAAGTCATTGTCACTTTATAACTCATGCGGAAATATTACAAGTTCTTATTACAAATATCATTCTAAAATAAATCAAAGGACTCCTAAATATTCCTAAATCAGTTTCACATCATCTAGAGTAATTCCTACTGCAAGTTTGAAGCACTCAACTAGGTCAAAGAGCCTAACTTCACCCATTTCTAAGCATGCAATCAGAGATCCATGTTTTAGCAAGAGAAAAGACATTCCAAGAATTACACAAGGGTTTCAATAAACATAGGGTTATGTCAAATACTTGAGGCACACCACAAATCACTTCTATTGAACAAGGTACACTCTATGCTATGCGCTTATCCCACTATCTTGGTGTTAAGAGACACAAGTACACCTATAAGGGGTTATTTATCTATACACACTTGCACAAAAACCTAGGAGAACTACATGAGGCTTGATTATGTAACAAGGGCATGTAGTGAAACTCTTGGATTAGTTTGATAACTAAGAGTTTGATCATCAAGGGTAGTCCAATATAAAATGTACCCACATATTTTCTCCTCTAGTTTATTAATGCTTTGATGAAGGGTTTTGAGGTTCTTAAGGTTTCTCCCTAGTTGCAGGTTATTACAAGTCATCCTAAAGTTGTTTGAGCAAGATAAACATACACCAAACATCATTTCTAGAGGAGTGAAGCACATAAAAAGTGTTATATCCATACTATTAAAGGGTCTAAAATTGTAAATCTCCAGGTCAAGACAATATAGTTCTAGTATGGACTATACATAAGTTGTACATGTAGAAACTAGAAAATGAACCTTGTGCATAAGGTATCCTACGGTAAAAATTAAAAATAATATAGAACCAAAATAAATTCTAAAAATAAAATATTCCCATAAAATATTGACAAAGTAAAAAATAAGGTTAATTTAAGACATGCCATCATCACTTATCCTCATCTACTCTCATTTACTCATCCTAACCTAATCACATTTAATTTTATCCACTATATCTACCGATTTTCATCCTCTATGCACAATAGAACCTTATCATCTAACCTCTCTATCCAAATTGCATCATATCCATATCCCAATCTTATATGTACCCTACTCTATAAAATCACACTCACCTCCTCCTTTCACCCTTCTTAGTTAATTTTACAATTTTGGCTATTTATCACACATGTGTTGTTTGTAGGTTTTAATGAAGGGGAAATGAATATATTTTGGACACCTAAATCTCAATGCCCAATCATATTTCAGATATTCAACAATGTTTCTAGTCACATTTGTAAGTAGCTTGTGACTGATATTTGATTGTCGTGATCACTTATATAACTAAGTTGTGACTACCATCAACTCGAAATCAACCAAGAAACCATCAACGTTAAAAATCATCTATGATAAATCCCTGCACCATGAATTAATCTCCTCAAACAAATATATCATTTCATTTGCTTTTATATATCAATTTCATGTCTTACATGTTCATATTTCTACCTTGAAAAGTCCAGGGATCTGAAATAACTAGGGCCCCTAGCCACTAGAAAAAACTAATATTTTCCTAAGTGTTTGCATGAAAACATAGATTCAGATCTTGGATTTTTTATCCCACTTTATTCAATGAAAGAACCTATAATTTTTCCTCATACATCTAATGGAAGCAACATAAGCACATTGTATTTAGTAACATTTGATTTGTAATTTTGATATAACGTTATCTAACACATCTTACAGGGTGATCCAAATCTAGTCCTACATTTTGGTGACCATGGTGGGACCATTTTTGTTATGGGTTAACTTATTTAATTTTTGAATCTAATTTTTTTCATTAGGGTTTTTATTCCTTTCAAGTAATTTTATTTTTTTCAACACTTGTTAGAAACCTAACATTTATCTTTACAGTTTTTCTAAAATAAGAAATAAAAAATGGGTTGTAGGATTGCCAAAGGCATGACTATGTTGTGACTTTTCTTTATAATTTTTCAACAATTTGGTTGTAGGGTAATCACATGTATGACTGTTTATTGATTTTTTTTCTATTTAAAATATATATTTTTATTTTCACATATATTATGTTAATGTAGATTGCATGCTACGCATGCTCTTCCCTCATGCCTTTGGGTGATCTTGGGAATCAAAAATAGGTAATGTATTTTTACTTTATTGTTGTGCACACCACAAGGCTTACCTCATAGCGGTGTTTGGTATTTAGAGTGCATCTAGGTCACACTTATGGATGAAGACATCATGATTGATTTGTTCCATATGTCACTTAACATAATTACAACAACAAGTTTATCAGATTTACCCTATAAATTGTTAGGGAGTTATAAGGAAATACATACACATCCATTCCCACATTTCCCACCATTATTGGCCATTAGGCATAAAATATGAAGGGGTGAAACAACATCAACTTACATATAATAGATTCCATTTGAAGGGGTTACCATTGATCTAATGAGTCCCTTTCATGGATTATTTATGGTATACAAAAAGTTGCATATTATTTTAGAGTGATAAGAGACAATTCATATATATCACAAAATATTCCATTTGCATTCAAAAATTATAAAAATTACACCTTCTTAAAACACACTTGTCATCAAGATTGAATCATTTTTACATCGCATTCACAATTCTCCCGACATGCAACACATTTTCAATAAATTTATGTGTTGTCTTCATTTTTATGTCATTCCTATATTTTCCTCTATTTCAATCACATGCACGATGGCCCTAAAAATTTTCCACCTAGAGTTTTCCTAGACCTAGTCGTAGACACAACTGCCCTATATTTTTTTTTCACAACAATTTTCCATTTTACATTTATGTAATTTTGCACACTCTATCCATCCATATTTTATCTTAGTCTTATTCATAGGTGTGACTGTCTTATATCTATTTGACACCTTTGTCTAGCTTCTATTATACATTCACTCAAACTCTAACCCTTACACTCTCCGGTCCCCCTCTACGTGGACTCGTCCCTCGTACTATATGATCCCCGTCTATGTTCTCTATAGTCCCTTTCACATGCATTTCGTGCCTTTCACTCTTTAGTCCATCCACCTACATTACATATTTTATTACACCTTGTTTATATCCACCTCACCACGACACCCTAGTCATAGATGTGACCTTCCTACAACCTTCTCAAAAACTCCTTGCAACCATCGTAACCTTTATCCTTTCCAACTTATATAGATTATTATCTCTCTCCCTTACCTCTCCACCTTCTTCCTCTCACCATCTGTTGGTATTAACCGCAACCAACCCACATCATCTACCTTCTTTTCCCAATCAACCTAAACACCTAGTCTACCACCAAACCTTGCACTCCTCCTCCTAGTCACACTTGTGACCAAGGAACCTATTCCTCCGATCACCTCTTATGCTCACCTACACTTCTTTATCAATCACCAAATGAATCCATACATCCTAACTAATCCTTCCTCCTCTCTCTACACTCACTCAATTACATATCCTTTCTACCTTTATAACTCACTTCATTCTACTCTACACTAGTTGAGATACTACTTCTCTCTCCGGACTTCCTCCTTCCTTCTCGGCTATGCCCAAAACCTGGGTAACTTAACCTCCTAACTTCAACCTTTCTCTAACCCTTTCCACCCAACTTCCTATCCTCCATGTTGACTGATTCTCACTAATCCCATATATCACCACTCCTTGTAGTCATAACCACAACTTCCCTCAACCTCACCTCCTTCCCCTCACTTTCCAAATTATCCACCTTCCTTACCACTACCTCCACCTAAACACTATCTTCTTTTCCTAGTCATGCTTATGATGAAGGATTTTCCCTTCCCCAAATATTACTCCCATTGCACCCTTCCTCATCCTCTATTGGTCGCAATCGTGACCGCATAGCCATACCTCACACCTACTACCTCAATCTTTCTTTGTCCCTTTACCTATCATCCCCATCTCCTACCCCCTCCTCTACTAGTTGCACACATGACTAGCTTATTCCTAGCTCCTCTCCTTCGGATTATGGATACGTCCAAGAAACTTCCTCATTACACCTATTCCTCCTCTCTCAACTCTCTCTTTCTCTCTCACTAGTTTCCTCCTCCTTCTCCACATGGTTTCACCCATGATTAGGTATTTATCTTCCCCACCTTTTTACTAATCCCATTGCTATTTATCATTGTAAGAAAAACAATGCAAAGATATTTCTCGATCATGGCTACCACAAACTCTATGCTCTCCAAATATAACTACAAAAACACCAAAAAACTAGGAAAATTCCTTGGCTAGTCACACTCTTGATTAGTCTAGATTTACTTTCCTTGAGATCCAATCACACATATGACTAGAATTTTAACGTAAAAAGTCCATTTTTTAGGTCACTACCCCAAACCCCAAGCCAATACCCCTCGGGGTGATCAAACAAGCCTTTGGATGGTTTATTTTCCCACATCCTCTTAGTATATTCTCCACCACATACTTGTGTCATCCAATCTACTCTATGCATGCTCGACCCTTGTGCTCTTCGGTGCCCTTCATACATGTTCTTTCCCTTTGATCTCTGGTCACCTCCATGTGTGCTCTACCCCTTGCAATATTCGATCCTACCCAACAAAATATTTGTTCACCACTTTTAACTAGTCACTACGCATGGATTCTCTTCACCCTCATGATAAATCACACTCCAAATTTCTCCGCAAACACCTCATTAAATGTAACACCAAGTTTGAGTCCCAATACCGGGGAATTCTATGAGCACCGGTTTATCAACAAATTTACAAGGTTCCTATTCACCCTATAGTTCCATGTCTCCCATATCCACCATATTTTAAATTTATTATATTTGAAAATTTTAATGGCACCAAGGATCCCCAACAACACTTTAAATTATTTGGATATGCATACTACCTCATTCAAAATGATGATGCACTCCTCTTACATAAATTTATAATTTTACTAACTAACCAAGAACTTAACTGGTATCCTTTCCTTACATAACATAACATTTTCACAACTTACTAACACATTCATGTTCAAATCATCCATCTACATTTCACCCAAATAAATATTGGCTAACCTTCACATGCTTCAAAATCCCATAACGAGTCCATTCTTGACTTTGTCACACATTGGCATGCGTTTATCCACTACTTATCATTTTAGATCCCACAATCAAATCTCATTGACCTCTTTTCAAAAATTTGTCTCTCCCACATCTCACATCATTTACAATTCCATCCACTATGCACATTCATTGAGGCCATGCACATGACACAATGCCTCGAGAATGTCAATTTTGAGCATCCTACAAACTTTCCATGTGTTTCAATTACTCCCGACCTATTCCACCATCACACCCGAATGTTCACAATGTTGTCCAAGTAGGGTATTTTACCATCTCTTGGCCTCATACACCTCCCCTACATATATGCTACATTTTACTAAGGCTCATTGCTTCATCTAACCAACTCACAAATTCACTCCTTTGATAGTCACTATCTTTTATTCTACACAAGTTGTTTGATGCCAATTTGATAGCTCTCCCACCCATTCCACTTCCACCATTATGTCACACCTCCTATGAAAGGTGTATATATAACCATACTGATGGTCATTCTATTGATTAGTGTCCCTAAATTTTCAACATCATTCATGATCTTCTTGACAAGGGTGACATTATTGTTGACCATTTGTCTCCTCTTGCTTTCCTTCTAACACACATCCACTCGCTTTTTGGATCATTGTACGACTGGATCCTTTCTTTTAATTTTTTGTTTTATCTGGTTGTTGAGCCCTCTAAGGTTGGTTGTTTTGCCCTTCTCTGGGCTGTTTCTCTCACTTATGATATCTGGCTTTTGAGCCCTTTTGTATACAGGGTATAGTCCCTTCAAAACTATTTGCCCTTAATAAAAAAAAACACATCCACTCACTTTAGTACTATTACTACTTATCCACATGTTTTGTACCCATCATATGACTTGTGATCTCTCATTACCCAAAATTAATATTTTCACATTATTTTTCATCTTCTCTAAAATTATTATCATCCTCATTTTTGGCTTCTAAATCAACTTATTCTCATCATCATCCTCTCCACAATCCTTCTCTAAATTGTGACCAATCCATCATCATTACCACCATATATACCATTGATGTTCCCATATTTAATACCATTTCATCCACTACATCACTTTATTTGATCATATATAATTCTCCTATCATTCATTTAGTCGTCGCATCTACATTGCAATCTTCATCACATATCATTCCACTTATCACTTCACCTATCTTAAATTCCTCTTCTACACACATCTCATTACCTACATCATCACTAATGTATGCACCATTCTTTCTACCTTCTCCCCCATTACATCTTATACCATCTATTCCATTCATGCACACTCCTCATACATCTATTCTAGATCATTTACATATACTCATTCTTCTATCTCTTCCTCACAATTCAGATAAATGTTTTTATCATTCTCTCATCCACCAAAGATCTATTTTTATGTCCTCACCCATGTGACATTACCAAAAATTCACCACGCTTGACATCTAGCTTAATTATTTCATATCCACAATCACTTTCTATACCACTACCATCTTATAGATTCTATTGGGAATCATTTTTTCTTTTGTCATCCACATCATAGAATAAAATCCACTTATATACCTCATCTACCACCCTCTTCTATATATCATGTATCTCATTCACATATTCCCTACATGGACTTGTGGGGATCTCATTTGTTTTCACTTTTGCATTCCATACGTTTCATTTATCTTCATATATCATAGATTTGAAGCACATCTTGATTCTTTGCACATCCTACACTATCATCATTGACAAAAAAAACACACATCCACACCCAACTATATATATTTCAAAATCTAAAAAATCTATATATGTGAAAAATGTTACAATAAACAATCCTTTCTCATGGATGTTATTCCAGTGTTAATCCATTTATGTATATTTCATTCCAATTCTTGGTTCCCTATTACATGCTCCAGATTCTGACAATTCATTAAAATTCTATATCATGGTTTGTCTCATAACTTATGGTGAACTCTTAATTTTTTTGTCATCACATTTTATGAGTCAATAGTCTAAACTGTAGTTATTTTAACTTTATCTCTCGCCACTTGGTGAATTAAGAACAAATGTTATCCTAGATACCCACACACTCTTACAAACTTAACTTGTTGTGAAGGCCCTAGGGAATCATACATTTGTGATTTCCAATGTCATCTCCAAAATCATTTCCACTCCCTCCATCAGACCACTAGTGGTTCTTAACATTTTGGAAAATAGAGAGAGTTAAATATCATGTACGAAACAAATATAAAAAAATCAAAAGAAAAGTCACATTCCAAAAAAAGTAAAGTCATATTCCATGAAATCTCCCTCAATGGTGTTTCTAGTATCTCTAATGGGGTTATGTACATCCGGATGTCAGGTAGAGAGATATTGCATCTAGAATAAAATTTATCTCTTTCAAGGATATAAATTCCTAGATGGTAGTGGATTAATGCATGGATTATTATTTCCTTCCATACCATCAATCACCAATCACATGTTTCTCTCACACCTACACATTATCCTGTGTTTTTACTCACCATTTTATAGGTCTTCACTTCAATCAATAATTAACTTTCATACGCATATAAGATTTCAATAAGACACAATATAGTATATTGCTATGTGATTTTAGAGCTTGTTTAATCTCCTAATTTGGCTCCCTCATCATCTCATGATTCATGCCTTCTCACTTATCATGTGTTCACCACCAATCTTGTTTCAAAACATGCCAATCTCATCGACCATAGCTATTAGATTCTATCATTTCAACCATGTCATTTGCACACTTATGTTCCATTCCTCTTAGAATGAGAATCCATGGGCATTCATTATCTTCTACACAATTTTGTATAACCACCACTCCTCATGTCATTTACCTTGTAATCATCTTCAATCATCACTATTGGGCCGTAGAATAAGTGATTTCATGATTTTTATTTTGCATCCACTCTTGTACATAACATGCATCAGTTTTCACATACACATGGTTGGGGAAAAACTACCCTTTCTTTCACTCATTATGCCTTTACTTATCAATTGCCAATTTTTATCCTCTATTACATTAGGGAAGCTTGCAGCTTAAAAACACACTTGAGGGGGATATCACATAAAAACCTTCTCATCAATATTATGACATAAAATTTTCATTCATCTTAGTCAATTGAAAAAATCCATGTAAAAGGAATTTACGTAGTGGACAATCGTGTAGGAAAAGAAAGGAAAATAAAAACAGAGTGAATTTGTCTTGATATAAGGTAGAGTAAGTTTCATGTCATGTTGACCAAAATGTATGATGGGATAAGATGGATTATTCTTATGCTATCAAATGTTGGGATCAAATCTATGTCTTCACAAAAGATCTAAATACTAAATGTTATCAAGGGGTGTAAGTTTCTTAATTCTAGATGATAATAGTCCTAACCCTAAGATATTTATAGGTTTTCAAGGCCTAAACCTAAAGTAAAGAGATGTATCCTACTAGGATTCAAAGTAATGGTACATCAATATATGGATAAATTTAAAGGACATAACATAATAAAACATAAAAATAGAATAAAACAAAGATACATATACCCTAATCTACAACAATGAATGATCAACCATCCACACAACAATAAACATGAAACAAAGGACAAATAAGGGGTAGATATAATTAACTATAGTTGCATTGATCCTCCCTAGATATAATACCATTGAGAGAGAATCGCTATGGGTGGATAAGGGGAAAATAAAGAAGAAACACTCCACTCTTAACTCACTATGGTGACCTAAATACACAAGGGGAAGATCCAAAACATCAACTCTAAAACTAGATGTGAATATGTGTGTGAATTTCCAATGTGTAAGTGAATTGAATTTATTAGAGTAATTAATTATTGATGCTAAAATTATAAAAGAGGTGTATATATATTTGATGTGATTTCCATTCCCATTAGCCATGGAAGAAAAATACCAACACAATTTACCATAGTCGATTGTGTTTGATTTGGGGGAATCTAAGGTAAAGGGGTGAAAAGTAATGGGGAATGGAAGAAAAATAAATGATGGGATCATGATGAAGGTCCAAAGTGATCAAATTTTTTTGAGAAGACCAAAATAAGTGTGAACAAGTGAACATAATGATGATTACATGTGAACAAGTGAGGAAACAAAGTGAGGATAAGGTAACTATGGTATAAAGGAAAACATAGTGATATCTATGAAATGTTGTGGTCTAGCCCACATGACTAAGTACAATCACAACCCAATTATGATAAGGCCCTTGAGGCGCACACTCATGGGGATAATACATTAATAACCATTGCATAAGAGAAAAGGTAAGCAACAATAAAAATGAGGTCTATACAATTTGGGCTATAATACTTACTCTTGATATGATTTTGGAGTGCTTTAGATTTGCATAGGGAATAATCCTAGACTAGGGTAGATTTTTTTATTATTTATAGATATTTCTAGGTGACCTCTTGATAAGTGTCAGGTGAAATCTCAATGTAAGATAAATGTGTAAAGGAGTGGGCTTAACTTGTATTTATACTACTCTACGAGAAATGTTTCACATTAATGCTAACCCGAGGGAAAAGGATGAATCATGGAAAAGTGTTAATTTGAAATTTTTTTTTATTAATGGTAAATAGTTTTTTGAGAGGGGCCTATACCCTCGAACAAAAAGGCTTCAAAAAGCCAGATGGAAAGTAGTCGACAAAAGGAGCCAAAACCAAAGAAAGAAAAGATGAACACCAAATGGGCCCAAATTTATAATCACAAAACAAAAGAGCACAAACGGAAAAAAACCAGCAAAGGAACAGCCAGAAACAACAACGAAACAAATAAGGAGCAGCAACTAAACAGAAAAAGTCAATTGGTTATGGTTTTCTCCACAGCCGCCTTCAAGGCGAGAAAGGCCGAGATGAGGCCAAGAGCTGAGATTTGCGCAGGATCATTCTTGATTGCCTCTTTGAACACAATGTCTTTTTTAATGCCATGTATCCAGCCAGTTGGAGGGAGGTTGCTCAGATTGCATATATTTTTGATTTGTGTTTCGTGAAAGGTGAGAATCGCCCTCATTGCCGTGGTGTGCCTGAGATGAGAGGCCTGAATTCTGCTATCCAAGGAGAAGAGTTTCTTGTAAATCTCTTCCACCTGGTTGGCCTGTAAGTCTTCCTGATCCCGCACTTTGCGCTTGCCGGTCGACTTGGAAAAATTTGCAGTGAGAGTCTTAAGCGCAGCAACATCCTTGGAGAGATCATCCAGGGAGGGACCAGTGGAGCTAGCTATCACAGGGGAGTGAACAGGGGCATCAGGAGGAGAAGAGTCCAAGGCAGGAGACTCATGGTGCATGGTGAGGAGGTCTTGAGCCACCTGAAGTTCAGCCCTTTTCATACTACGCAGGATGCGCCGAGGGAATAGGGACCGGGGACGCAGGGGGAGGCACAAAAGCCGGGGAGGGAACAGGGGCAGGGGAAGGTACAACGGAGGAAGAAGCAGGGGCAGGGGAAGGAACAATGGCAGGGGAGGGAGCCGGAACACTGGAAGGGTCAGGGAGGGAGGGCGACGACATGGAGGGGAAGGCAAGGTGATGAGAAGAGGGAGACAAGATGGAGGAGTGGGCAGGGGGCCGGGACGGGAGGGGTGCCAAGGAACAGAGCTGGCGGATGTGGGGGTAGAAATAGAATGACGGGGGGAGTGCAGGAGGAAATGCTGATGAAGGAGGAGGATAACCCCCTGGTGGAGGGGAAGAGAGCCCACAGAATGCTTAACAGCAATGATAGAAGCTTCTAAAGATTTTAGGATGAAGTGTGGGAAACAAACCTTGAAGCCTCTCGCGAAAATGATTCGTAAAAATTAAATGGCGAATAGGAATGTGATAAACCCGCCTTCCAACGTGATGTAGCACACCATCATGCGGACAATTTCGTCGAAAGGAGGAGGGATGGATGAGACGAGGATACCGCCAGTGGTGAAGATTAAGTCATCCCCCTCTTCGACAAACTTAGCTTCCTCCACCTTCCTGTCTATCCTCTTACTCGAAAATTTAACTCCATCCATATCAAGACCAGTAACTAACGCAATCGCTCTTCATTCACAAAGATAGCTAACCCCTCTGAAGGTGATGGAGCCGTCCTTCCACAGGCGCGCGAATTTAGCAGAAATGCGCGTATCATAACCACTGATGCGCTCAATAAAGTTGCTAACCCCCCCAATTTTCAGCAGTTCCAGAGAACCTCATCCTGCTTTCAAATGGGATCACAGTGGGGCTCGGTTGCTTCGGGCACCACCCATTGTTATGCTCGGGGACTCACAAAGCTTGATATTTCCCCAAGACTCCGCTTAGTCATGCCGCGACTACGCCACCGAACAACGCACGAGCAATGTTTTTAGACACCCGTAAAGCGTGCCACCGATAACAAGATCTGAATTTTCCAATGCAAATGCAAGAGGTAAATACTTTTGATTGACCCACTTAGAACCCGCCACCAAGGGCTTCACACGTAGTCTCATCAATACTAGGAACGCTGAAGTGATCATTGATAAGGCAATTATGAACGTTGGGGAAGGGGTGCTCGATTATTCCAAGTGGTAAGGTTTGAATGATCATTAACAACCCCTACATTAGCCAAAACGCTTCACAGCTTCTATTTCCTTCCCTGTATGTATGAAGAAAAGAGCAGTTCTGAAAGCATTCACTAATCTTCATAGATTCATGAATGAAGCTGCGAATGGTCCAACTGGGAGGCTGCTTACCTCTGAGGGTGTTAATAATATTTAAGGAGTCCCCTTCCACAATAAGCTTATCAATATTCATCCGCTTAGCAAGGCGAATCCCCCAGAGAGCAGCCAAAGCTTCCGCATAATGATTTGTTTGAGACCCCATTTTTCCTGCATAGGCCATAATAACTGATCCTTGATGATTTCTGATAATGCCCCCGCCCCCCGCAGGTCCTGGGTTACCTTTCGAAGCACCATCAAAATTCAGCTTGAACCAGCCGTGAGGGGGGGGGATCCATTTAACAGTAGATCTATCCACTTTAGAGCTTCTATAGACTGAATCATCCAGATTCAAATTCCAATTTTGGAGAATGAAATTTTCATCCTTGCTGTAATTCTTATTTTTTGGAGGCTTGATAGATTCAGCATTGTCTTTCACAGCAGAAATTAAGTCCTTAATTAAGCTCTCCCCAGAAGTTCTGATATCTCTAAAAATAATGTTGTTCCGAGCTTTCCAAATACTCCAAAGAACATGAGGAAAAATTAAAAGCCAAAGCCTACATAAAATGAAGTTTTTGAAAGGAGGAAGCCATTGATTCCAAGCTGAAACAACATTATCCGGAAAGGTCCAAGTGACATTTAAATTAGAAATGACCCGGCTCCAGATGTTTCTAGCAAAATCACAGTGGAGGAGAAGATGATTAATATTTTCATCATCTCCTTTACAGATGCAGCATCCATTGGGCATAATGAAACCCCTTTTGATAAGATTATCAATAGTGAGGATTTTACCTTTTAAAACTAGCCACATGAAGTGATTTATTCTTGGCGATAGCTCTTTCATCCAAATCCTATTCCAATCAAAATTTCTGCTAATAGACAGGAAAAAGGAATTATAACCAGCTTTAACAGTATAGTCACCTTCAGTGGAATCTTTCCAAACCAGCTCATCAGCAATATCATTCTGATCCAGAGGAATAAGGTTTAGCTCGTCTTGAAAGGAGGAAAGAGTAGCTTGATTATTACAACCTGGCAGCTTCAACATTTTCCATCTTTTCTGACCATCTATATCTTCTATGTAATCCTTCACTAGGCAACCATATTTTTGGATGAGGGGGTCTTTGATCTGAATAAAATCATTTTCCAAATCCAGATTACTCCAGTTGTTCTGCCAGAAACTAATATTGGCTCCGTTACCTAGATTCCACTTAGTGCCTTTAATCAACAGGCTCCTAGTATCAAGCAAATTATTCCAAAAGATGGAGCCATAAGGGAGGGGCTGTTGAGAGAGGAAGCTTTGAGGCTGATTGTTCTGCAGATATTTTGCTCTAAGAAGATCAGACCAAGGTTGATTATTTTTAATGAATCTCCACCCCATCTTGGCCAGCAAAGCAGCATTGAAATATTTAAGATTCAAAATACCCAAGCCCCCCAGCCGCTTAGGAATACAAACTTCCTCCCAAGCAACCAAATGATATCTAAAACCACTTTCAGATCCGTGCCAAAGAAAGTGCTTTTGAATTCTATCAATACTATTCAGCACAGCAGCAGGAAATTTATAGAGAGACATAAGATAAATCGGCAGATTTTGGAGAGTGCTTTTAATCAGAAGACATTTTCCAGCAGAGGAGAGAACAGCTCCTTTCCAACTAGCTAATTTTTTTGAAAAGCGGTCAAGAAGCAAGTTCCAGACCTGCTCAGAAACCTTAGATACACCCAAAGGCAATCCAAGATAAGTAGCAGGAAGGGAATGAATAGGACATCCAAGAATTCTAGCGATTTTGTTCTGTCTCTTCTCTGGGGTATTGAAAAAGTAGATAGAGCTCTTGAGGAGATTAATTTTCTGTCCCGAAGCTAACTCATAGAATTTGAGAATAATTTTAATGCCTTTTGCTTCAAGGAGGGAGGCCATAAGAAGCAGAATAGTGTCATCCGCAAACAGCTGATGAGAAGTTATAATGTCCTGAGAAGTAGGCTTGTAGCCCTTTATCCATCCATCTTCAATGGCTTTGGAAATAGTTCTGCTGAGACTGTCAGCCATGATGATGAAAAGTAAAGGGGAGATAGGATCTCCTTGCCTCAGCCCTTGTGTGCTAGAGAAGAAACCAGAAGGAGAGCCATTTATCACCACAGAAAATCTTGCTGTGGAGATGCAATTTTGGATGATTTTCCTAAATTTGGGTTGAAAGCCGAACTTCAGCAAAACCATATCCAAAAATTGCCAAGAGACTCTATCAAAAGCTTTGTTCATATCTAATTTAATCACCATACCTTCCGTATTGCTTTTATCCATGGAATGGATGGCTTCGTGAACCATGATCACTCCATCCTGGATGATTCTTCCTTTAATAAAACCGCTTTGCTGGGTGGATATAAGAGAAAAAAGCAAAGGCTGTAATCTTAGGGCCAAAACTTTTGTGAAAATGCGGTAAACGACATTTACAAGACTAATCGGACGAAAGTCTTTAAAATCCTTAGCATCAGCCTTCTTAGGAGCCAAGACTATATGAGTATTGTTGAATTCTTTGAGAAGATTTCCAGTTCTAAAGAACTCATTAATAGCATTCAGAAGATCTAACCTGCAGACCTCCCAGCAAGATTGGAAGAAGAAGGCCGAGAAACCGTCAGGTCCCGGCGCTTTGTCCCCGTCCAAAGAGAAAACAGCAGTCTTTAATTCATCTTCAGCAACCGAACGAGAAAGCCCTTTGAAAGTTTCCACAGACAGAAGGTTGTCAGGAATTGCTCTTAACATAAAGGCCGCTGCTTCATCATTAAGCTGAGAAGAGTCATGGAGAAGACTAGAAAAAAATCTCACAGCCTCGGATTTGATAAACGCCGGATCTTTTGAAGAAGATCCATCCGCCGGATGTTAATTTGAAAATTTTAACATTTGATTACTAAGGATAGAATTTTCAACAAGGGATAGAATAAACAATCATTTTTCCCCTACTAGAAGGTATTGTCCTTTATGATTGAAAGCTGAAATAATATTCTAGATAAGTTTATGCAAGAGGCATAAGATGTTTATGATAGATAAAAGTGATCATGTAGGATAATCAACATTATAATGAGGGATTCAACCCAAAACAAGCATTTGGATAGGATAAAATAATGATTTGAGATTAGTTTACGTACACAAGTTGTGTATAATCAATATAAGTCAAAATCAATATTACAAATTCCAAATGACCAAATTTGGGTGTGCCACTAAGGAAAAAACAAGTCCTTTATCGAATCAAAACAATCTAATTAGATTGACATTCAAGATAAGCTTTACACCAAAAAAATTAATTATTATTCATTTGAGAAGATATATTTATATAAGATTATTCTCCTACAAACACTTCATCAAGCCTATCTATAAGACAAGTTGTCTCATAACAACTCATAATACATAAAAAATATTTCTATACTGTAATATAATGTCCTAAATTAAATGTATTCAACACTTCCCCTAATATGGACATAGGGAAAGAAACCAAATCACATGTATTGGTAATAAACTCGTATACCAACACATACAACATAGTTGCCTACTTGATGAGAACCCTTTAGTATTCTCATTTTTCAAAAGTCATATGCCAAAGTTCGACAAATACAAAGGAAAGGGACACCCAAGAGATCATGTTAAAGATTTTTACATGGAATGTCAAGAGGTGTCTTATAGTGATAATTACCTTATAAGACTTTTTCTCAAGAGTCTTGGACATCAAGCATTAGAATGGTTTACACGCTTACCACGGGGATCAATTTCCACCTGGCCAGAATTAGCAGAAAGATTCGTGCGTCACTTCTCGTATAACATAGAGAGTGATGTCACCATGACAGACTTGTGCGGTACCAAACAATGCCCAAATGAGACCTTCGCCAACTTCCTCCAACGATGGAGAGGGATATCCAGTCGCTTCCCTTGTGCTTTCCCTGAAAAGTAGCTGGTCAGTATCTTCATTCCCAATCTCAACCCAGATATCACCTTCCACCTCCAAATGCATTGTGTCTGTACTTTTGAGGAGGTTATTGAGAAAGGGATTCAGATAGAAAAGGCTCTCATTGCTAAAGGCACCCTTAAAAACCAATCTAAAGACAACCAAAATGTCAAACCCGCGGAAAAGCCCAAGATCTTCAACAAAAACAAAAACATGGTGGGAGATAGAATCACTAATTCCAAACGCGTTCAAACGGTCCAAACTGGTCAACCTTTTAAACTGACCAAGGGCCTAATTCAACCACCACCGAAATGACTAACATTCACCTCTCTCAATGAACCGTTGTCACCATACTAAAAGCAGTTGGATGCGGCCCACATGATGACCTATCCTAAAACATAACCATTTGACGACAACGCTCCTAAACCTTCATGGTATAAGAAGCATGAATATTGTGAAATGCATCGCGTTAAAGTTCATAAAAAGACATAAAATGTTTACGACTTCACCACTATATTCAAGACCTCATTGACAACGGGAGATAGAGGTGGATAACCCCGCCACACGCAAACACCAAACGAGAAAATGGGGATTTATAAGGAACCATTCCTAAGCATGATAAGTCGGAAAAGGAAAAATTGGATTGGGGAGAGTCATTCCAAACTTATAAAGCCACAAATTACTTGTATACCAAGAGAGATAACAATCATTACGATTCACTTATTAGATGTATTCGCTCCCTTGCTAACCTTGTCAACACTATCTGAATTAAGGGAAAAGACTGCGCTGCGGTAACAAGGCGCGCCTGCCTCCTAATTCCGGACCCCTCTCCATCGACCCCGCATATTGGTAAGTATAACCTTTTAGAATAGCTTGAGAAGATGTCTCGCTAAGATTTTGATCTTAGATCTCCTCAAGATATCCAATGTGCATAAGGACATCCTGTATCAAACTCTTCAGGGGTCGGGAGTGCCTTTAGAAGTTGATCCTACACACCTTCAAGCTGTGGTGGCAAATATTGCCCCAAGTGAGCATCTTACTTTCAACCATAGGGAGATCCTTGCCGAGAATCCTACACATAACCTTCCCTTGTACATTGAGGTAGTTTTCACCTGCAGGAAAATCAAATGGGTGCTTGTGGACAATGGATCGGATTGAACATCTGCACACTTAAGCTGGTCAAACAATTGGGACATACGGAGAAAGAACTTGAGTCCCATATTATCACTATCACCGCATACGACAACGCGAAAAGAGAGTCAAGCAGCACCATCACGCTACCCATGGAGGTGGGCCCCACTTGTCATCAAACAAAGTTTCACGTCCTAGACTTGGAACTTCTATATAATATGCTTCTAGGCCGACCATGGATTCATGCCATGTAGCCCGTGCCATCAATGTTTCATCAATGCATCAAGTTGAAACATGAGGGACATACGATAACAATATATGAAGATTCAAACCCCTTTGCTCATTGTAGAGCTCTCAATAGCTTTGCATGAAAGGGTACATATGCATGTCCCTCCGCAGATATAGCCGTTCCTCTCCAGTATGAGGCTATGGAATCCCGCGTGGATTCAGATTCACTTAGTTCTTGTGCTCATGGGGTGTCTACTTCAACATCTCCATTTGATTCATGGGAGATGAAAATCTTGGAATATGGTTGTGGGGAGTATAATGTACAACAAGCACTCTTGGTGTCAGATCTCTCTTTGTCGCCCAAGACTAGAGGTTGACCCAACTACCACTTTAGGAGACCTAGAGAAGAACACACTATTGGGTCATTCCTGCTTGGAGGCTTGTTAGCTGAGGAGAAATTGCTTGATCCACCTACTACTTGGGTCCCTGAGGACACTCAACCATCC
Source organism: Taxus wallichiana var. yunnanensis (assembly GCA_018340775.1). Lineage (NCBI taxonomy): Eukaryota > Viridiplantae > Streptophyta > Pinopsida > Cupressales > Taxaceae > Taxus > Taxus wallichiana. The sequence goes on from CM031239.1 coordinate 220,097,802, forward strand.
TGTTATCAAACCCTGGAATATGAAAAATCTAGCAGAATGATGTACTCCATGGGCTACAAAGGCCTAGGATGTGGGAGGAATGAACAAGGACAAAGAGAACTAGTCCCTCTTCCACATTTCAAAATAGAAAGATACGGCATTGGGATTCATCCTTATGGAGCGCACCCCAATGATCAAGATGCAACTTGTTCTAGAGCATGAGGATAGTTTTGATTACCTAGACAATGATACGGATTCCTATTGTAGCCAATATGAGGATCTGGCCTCCATGAACCTTTTTATGAATAACGATGTCCTAACCATCACCCCCACTGAACCAACCCTTGACCTTGTATACCCTTCCCTGTTTGAATGGGACCAACAACATCACGTGCCACTAGACATCATAAGAAAGGTTTATGGGCATAAGGGATACAATCCCCATTAGATATCATAAGAAAGGTTTCTATATTAACTTAGACACTGCGCTTACTTCGACGAGGAGGTGAACTTTGTGGTCAAATTTTTTTGAAGAAAAGCAAGGGAAAAAGTTCTAAAGAAAAGCCTCGGAAAAAATCAAAGTCCAAGTCACACAAAGAGCACCTCTTTGAGACACTCGATCGACAAACAAATAAGAAAATCAAAGGACAAACAAAGTGACCATGCCTAGGATGAAAATCTCATGGAGACATCCTTGGATGAAGATATCAACCTTCCTCCTGACTCTACGTGTATGGAGGATTTGTCAAAATTGTTAGTCAAAGAAACCATTGATGTCAACATTGCATCAAGAAGATCCCAAGATAGTAAAATTAGGGGCATCACTCTCAGCTAGAGAACAAAAGACGTTCACTATGTTGTTGCGAGAGTTCATTGATGTGTTTGCATGGTCTTACAAAGACATGCCTGGCCTAGATCCAACTTTGGTCATGCACAACCTGGTCATGCACGCATATGCCAAGCCTATCAAATAGAAACTCTGAAAGATGCATCCAAGAGTGGCCTTGTTGGTCAAGGAAGAGTTGGAAAGGTTGCTTGTAGCAGGATTCATCCGACCAATTGACTATTCTAAATGGATATCAAACATTTCTCTTGTCCAAGAAACTCGCAAGATGTGAATCAGACGTATTTTAGAGACATCAATAAGGCTTGCCCTAAAGATGACTTTTCATTACCCAACATTGATATGATTGTTGACTCAATAGCAGGATATGAAATGCTATCGCTCATGGATGGATTTTTAGGTTATAATCAGATTAAAATCGCGAGGAGGACCAACACAAAACAACTTTCACAACTCCTTGGGGCACCTTCTGCTATCAGGTGATGCCATTTGGCCTTAAGAATGTGGGAGCAACTTATCAGCGGCCATGACAGTAATCTTTCATGATATGATTCATGACATCATGGAAGACTACATGGATGACATCCTGGGAAAGTCCAAAACAAGAGAAGATCATCCTATCATTTTGTGGCATATCTTTGAGTGCTTATGGGAATACAAAGTCAAATTGAATCCCAAGAAGTGTGTCTTCGGGGTGCTATCAGGGAAATTATTGGGCTTCATTGTGTCAAGATGAGGTATTGAGGTAGACCCTGCTAAAGTTTCGTCATCACTGAAATGCCTCCACCTAAAAATATCAAGCAATTACGTAGCTTGCAGGGGAAAATTCAAGCCATTCACCGCTTTATCTCACAACTTGCAGATAAATGTCACTCATTCACCCATTTTCTTAAAAAGGATGTCACTTTCATCTGGGGGCCTGAGCAACAACAAGCCTTTGCTTTGCTTAAACAGTACCTGGCCAATCCACCTGTTCTCATGCCTCCTACTCCTAGGAGAACCACTTTTTCTCTATATTTCCGCTACACAATATGCTATTGGTGCGTTGCTCGCCCAATATGACATTAACCATAAGGAGAAAGTGGTGTACTATTTGAGTTGCACCCTCATTACCTATGAAATTAATTATCCCTAGATTGAAAAGGCTTACTTGGCCATTATTTTTACCTTTCAAAACTTCGCCATTACTTCTTTGAATACTAAAACCAAGCTCATATTGAAGGTCAACCCACTCAAGTATTTATTGTCCAAACCCACCCTTACAGGTAGAATGGCTAATTGATCATTCTCCTTAGTGAGTTTGATATAGAATTTGTCCGTCAAAAATCAATTAAAGGACAAATACTCACAAATCAGCTAGGTGGAAGCACCTTTGCAAAGCACGGAGATTTTGAGTCTGGAACTGCCAGACGCCTCTTTGCTCTACATTGAAGAATCTATCATATGGCATATACATTTTGATGGATCTTTTACGTTTCATGGTTCAGGTGTAGGAGTGTTCCTTATTACTCCTTCAGGTGATCCTATACCGCAGCTTTCGCTTAGCCTTCCTCGCATGAACAACATTGCACGCATGAAAGCCCTCATTGCGGGGATGAAGCTGGCCATCAAGTGGAATATTCATCATGTTAAGGTTGTAGGTGATTCGTAGTTAATCATTAAACAAGTTAATGATGAGTATAAGGTTAAGGATGACAAACTCATACCTTACAAAAAGTTAGTGGAAACTCTAAAGGAGTATTTTGTGCACATCACCTTTGAGTAGATCCCAAGAGCGTATAACAGATCAGCGGATGCTATGGAAATGGTGGGATCTATGCTTTGTATTCTACCAGGGAATAATGATATGCCATTCTTCGTAGAAAATCTACGCCAGCCCACATATGACATGCCAGAATCTTGCCTGGCTTGTGAGGTTGTTGGTCCCCATTCACCATGGTATGAACCCATTTTCACCTATCTTAAGGACAATACATTCCCTCCCGATATCTCCCACTCTGAAAAGCAGAGCCTAATTTGCCAGATAGCCCGTTACACCCTTTTAGGAGGTACACTTTATCGTCATGGCTATGATGGGAATCTATTACGTTGTCTGGATGTGATGGAGTCAATCCAGGCAATCAAGGAAGTACACGAAGGAGTATGCAGAGCACATACAAACGGAATGGTCTTGGCTAAGAAATTGTTGAGAGTAGGTTACTATTGGCCTACCATGGAAACTGATTGTTGTAATTACGTTAGAAAATGTGTGCTTTGCCAAAAGTATGGAAATTTTATCCATGCTCCGTCATAGCCATTGCAACCAATTACTACCCCATGGCCATTCTCTAAATGGGGACTCGATTTAATAGGGAAGCTTACTCCTACCTCCTCTGATGGTCATACACATATCATCATAGCCATTGAATACTTTACAAAATGGGTGGAGGCCATCCCTTTAACCTATGTCACAGGAGCACAAATTTCTAAATTCATCATGAATCACATTATTTGTCGGTATGGCATTCCTGCAGCCATTGTTACAGATAATGGGAAGTCATTTAAGAACAAAACTGTGAAAGGTCTTTGCCAACGGTTCCAAATCAAATTGAAATGGTCCACGCCATATTACCCTCAGGGTAATCGACAAGCTGAGGCAACAAATAAGACTTTGGTCGATATTGAGAAGATGGTCATCAAAACAGGTCGCAAATGGCACCTACAAATTCATCCAGCCCTTTGGGCTTACCGAACATCCATTCGCACCCCTACAAGTGTGACACCATATTCCCTAGTGTTTGGGACAGAATCTATCATCCCCTTAGAGATTGAACTTCCATCCCTGAGGATCTCTCTTCGAGACTATCTGGATAAAGATGAAGATTACTGAGTGGCAAGATTGGCTGAGTTAGAGCTGCTAGATGAGAAGCGCATTCACGCTCTTAATCACTTGAAATTATATCAAAATAGAGTCTCCAGAAACTATAACAAGAGAATCATCCCTCGTTAGTTTGAGGTTGGTGATTTAGTCATGAAGGAGAACCAGTTCAACACCAGAGCAGAGTGAGAAAAGAAAGGGAAGTTCAAACCCCATTGGTTAGGACCCTATGTCATAGTTGCCAAGTATGGCACAAGGGCATACAAGTTGGCTCACCCCAATGGTGATGAGCTCTGGGAGCCCATGAACGCCATGCATCTTAAGAGATTTTATGCCTGAACATGGCATAGGGAAGTCATAAAAATCAAAAATACAAAAAAATCAAACAAATTCAGAAAAAGAAAAAGAGAAAACAAGTCATCCACTAGTGAAAACCACACAATTGTGGCACTTTGGGCAAGTCCTTGGGTGAAAACCGGTTTCGCGCCTCAGGAAGATTCGTTGTTTGCAAGCATTCTATATTAGAAGGGTAGTTGTCTTTGGCCTAGACTTGGTTTTGCCTCTGAGTTTCCTTGTGCACACCATTCTGTCTAGCCTTGATCCAACTTTGCCTTCTTCTATTCGTCTGTGAGGGATGTGGTCTTTTGTTATTTCCCATCTTACGCTGGGGCAACTCAACGACTTCACCTTCTTGTTCATAAGTGCGTGGCTTCTACCCTTGTATATTCCCCACCTAATGTTGGGGGCATCCACGCTTTCTTGGTTACCTACACATAGCTTTGGAAACTGTCAGAAAACACAAAAACAATAGAAAATTGTTTCGAGAAAACACAAAAACAATAGAAAATTGTTTTGAGAAAACACAAAAACAATAGAAAATTGTTTCGAGAAAACACAAAAACAATAGAAAATTGTTTCGAGGGCTTACTTTTGAGTTGTTTATTGCTTAGGTGTACTTCGTCATAGTTCATCTTTTCTTGTATTAGAATAGATTCTTTCTTGCTTGTGCATATTGTAATGGGTTTCGACATGCTAGTCTCGTTAATTCATTTTTTCTTTCTTAAACACATTTGGTTGTGTTTTGTTACTTGTTCATAAGGCATGGTGATTCATGGTGTATTGCATTAATTCATAGTGTTCTTTGTAGCATTTGGTTGTGTTTCTTACATGTGCTCTATTTTTTTATCATTCACATCGCATTACCATCACTTTCATCATATCTAAAATCATCTATACATCATATATAACCAAAAATGCTAAGTTTTACATCATGCATGTATGCTAAGCTAATCATCACGCATCGTATCTTCAATGGGGGCAAGAGGGTTGCGCGCAATAAAAAATCTATCCCCCGCACCAATATCATCGTATCATCCCATCCATATGCATCAAAATCACACATGAAAACAATATTTGATATCATCTACAGATTTATCATCTACAATCTACAAAGACATGTATACATCAATCCATCGGAATCAGATACATACAAAGTACAAAATCAGATAATACATCCATAAGTGCTGAATCAAAACATGCAGCATGTAATGAGAAATCAATGTATGCCCACTCGTGTCATAATGCCTCCATACATGCTGAATTAAACCAACACAATATGCAATGAGAACCAACACATAGTAATTTCGAAAAGGGGTATTTCACATAGTAGAATTATGCCCACTTAGGCCACATGCATCAAAGTACTTGATAAGTGCCATAATGTACAATGGCCCCCGATGCAATGTCGGGTCTGAGATGCACTCGTGTAAGGCCACAGTCATCCCGTCATGTGGGATGTCATCCACACCGAATAAAGCGCTACATGCTGCTCTGATCAAACCTGCATCTGGGCTATACTCGATCAATGTACCCATCATGGGCATGTGCAGGATCCGCCACACATCCTCTATCGTCACTTTGTCATCTCCCCTATGGGCAGTCTAAAACATTGACTCTCATTGTGCCATTGCTCGCAAGCGTAGTCAGGAGGCCGTGATCTAGTACGATGGAGGGCATCCGAGCCACGGGGCCCAGCCCCACTGCCTCTAATAGTACAACCACCTCTCGACTGTCATGATGGTACATGCTACCCTCTAGCTCAACAATCCAAGAGTGATGCTCCCATGTCTGCAACACTAGTAAATGTCTCTGTAAAATCACACGCCACTCGTTAGTTTCTAGCATTTCATCTAAAAATCTATCTCTATTTTTTTAGGGTTAACCCACAAATCCTAAAAATTCTTCTAAGTGTCATGTTTTTGGACACTTTCCTATCTTTTTCTACCCGTCGAGGGAGCCTCGCGTGCCCTTTTGGGCGCGTGTGTTCCACGTTTCGCACTGCACTTGCACGCGGGTGTTTTCTAGCATGTGCACCCTCTTTCAGTGCTTGCGCGCCCTTTGGGCGTGTGCGCCGCATTTACTGCGCCTCGCGCCGCACGCACGCAGGAGTTTTCTAGCATGTGCGCCCTCTTTTAGGTGCATGTGCACTCTTTTTGGCATGTGTGCCACCTAATTGGTGCTTGCGCATGTATGTGTGCACTTCGCTTGTGTGCGCTTACCTACCCATGCCTGCGCCATGCTTTTCGTGTGTGTGCCCCTTTCCCAGTGTGTGCGCGTGCGCAGTGTGCTCGTGTGTACGTGTGCACATGTGTGTGTAGGTGATTTTTGAGTGCGCGTGCGCATGCATAGCCACGACACTGCGCCCCCAAAGTGGCGCATGCACGCCCTAACCCACACTGTGCTGCGTGCGAGCACGATTGATTTCTTTAACTTTGTATATGTACTTCATATTCTTATTTCAATTGGATCTTTCAGACAAGAATGAATTGGAATTATTCTTAGAATTAGATTCCATCTTGAATACCTTCATATCTTTTCCTTTAAGTACATGAGGTATTTTGTTGTTATTTGAACATTTTTTTAGGTGAAAATGTCTTGCATAATGTCCTTACCTACTACAATCGAAACAAATAACCCTATTTTTGTTTTTAGATAGATGTGGACCGAGATTCCAGCCACAATTGGTACCCTTATGATCATGAAAATTCTTAGAAAATTACCCAACCTTGTTTCAGGTTTAATCATACTATCTTGTTCATGTTTGTAGTCACTTTTCTTAACCCTTGATTCCCAGTGCACTAGGATATCACCCACCTAAACTACATGCTCACCAAGTGCATGAATCTGCCAGACCCTATTTTATGTGATCTTTTCAAGAATTTTACCATGAATGGTGGATTAGTGCATAATATTAAATACATACATTATATTGTAGACACCAAAATTGGGTCACACTCCCCTTAGTCCCTCGACAAAATAACCAACTCGAACACACTCACCTAACCATGGCCCCTTTCACCCCACTCTAATATTAATTTAATTAAATTAATTCATGATCTCATAATATCTATTATTTAAAATATCCTAATTAGATAATTCCCACCATCCACCTCACCTATACACCTCATCTAGCCACCTCACCCTAAGACCTATTCTTAGTATGTTGCCATAACTAACTAAGACCTACCTAAACCCTAAAAATCAAAGCCTACATTCCCTCTAACCACATTCCCACCTGTTAGAAAGGAAGCTTCCATTCTAATCCATGGAAGAAAATAAACGAGATCCAAGAAAATCAAGAGGATCTTGCTCAGTTTAGTAAACCTAGGAAATCCTCGCCCTAACCGACGCCGGTTACCCTAAACCACCACCAGTCAACCTGGAACCATCGTTAGTTACCATTTAATCCCCAAAACAACCTTATTTCTCAAGTTAACACATTTATAAGAGAACAAGGAAGAAACCGAGCTACATGCAAGCAGTAACCAACATTCATACACACATCGAGCATCTAAAGCCAACACTAGGAAGCAATCACAGAGCCACCTGCATTCACGGGAGCATCCGGGAAGTGCCATCACCACACCAAAGCTCCATCCATCTGACCAACTACCATTTCAAACCAGACATCAAGCTCATACAAAATATAGTGTTTGTTAACCAGCACTTGTCCATTGTCATTTTAGTAGACTCTTTTACTTCTGTTATTAGTTTCTACTTACATTCCCATTCACCCATCATTTGCCTTCATAAAAACTTGATCAATATTTCACCCATACCATTAAACTACCCATACCCTACTGATAACTATCCTTGAGCACACCTAAGACCCACACGGACCTCGTCATTGCCCTTTCCATTTCCATTTAGCCTCAGATTTGTCACCCCACCAAGTTTTTATTAAGTTTCCTGTACCCGACCATACCAATGCCGGTTACCCACAACCATCACCGGTTAACCTAAACCGACACCAGTCATACCAGACCAATGTTGGTCTCTATGTTTTTACCCTCAAACTGAGAACAAAGCTTAAAACCTCTACCAAATACCTAAAACAACCTAGAACCAGGACTCACTGAATAGTTCCAAAGAATTTGACAGAGATCTTGACCTTCAGATTCAAGCATAGCTTGGCCTTTTATGAATGAATTTGCTTATTGTAGTTAAATGAGATACCTAAATCATTTTAACTACAATAGGATTTCCTTTATTATTAACATTGAGTTGTTTTAAATAGTGGATTGGCAATCGCTCAGGAGTATCACACTTCCTTGATCTAGCATACACTAGGCAATCCACTACATATACTGTTTAACTTTTATTTGATGGTCTTTTTTTCCTATTTCGTAGTTCCTCCTAGCCAAAAGGAATATCTCACAATCAGCTGTGGATCAAGAAGTCATACACACACAACAACCTTCAACTAGCATTTTAACAGTATTCCTCCTAGCCCTTTACCCTTATCTATTTTGTCAATATTCAAAGAAACACTCTAGAATGAGGTGAAACATTTTGGCATGCCCTGGTGGGACCCATTCAAGGTTTTTTGCATTTCTTCATTTCTAGGTGAAAATTTGCATGTTTGTTTCCTTTCTAAAAGGTTCTCACATTAAAATTTCTCCCTTGGAATATTCTCTTCTTCTATTGTCTAAGAGCAATCATATTTTGGTGCTTTAAAATGAACATTTATTTCCTTTCATTGGTATCACATTAGTGAAAGAGCATCCCTTCTCCTGTTCATCCTTTTGTGTCATCAAATTCAATATTTCAATTTGGGTTTAAAAATAATTTCAGTTCATTCTAATTTTTGCATTAGCTCACATTAAATGAGGGCAACCTATATGCTGGAAGTCATTCCCAGCTGATGGTTGACAAACAGATCATAGAAAGCACATCTTCTCTCTCTCTTTGTGTCTTACCAAACTGCACAAATTCAAAATATACACATTCTTAAATGACATCTTTCCTCGGAATGCGTGTTAATGTTCGCATTGATCATAGGATTGGGGGTACTCCCCAACTCGCTAATTCTGTTGAGTCATACTTCAGAAGATGACCTGCCCCGCCATAACATACCTAAAACCTCTCCCTTTAGATATATTTCTTCATAGGAAGCCTTCCTCACCAAAAATTCTATTCTAAAGTTCATGAGTCAGTCCTTAATAGCATAAGCTAAACAAACATAATAGAAAAAGCACTTTTAGGATCGTATTTTTCTTAGTGTTTCGCTTGGCTTATATTTTGAGGTGAGAGGACACGTTCTTCATATTTTCATTTCTCCTTGCATGCTCCTCATCATAGTTGGTGTATTCCAGCTTCATTTGAGTGTGCCTGGACCCTATTTTTATCATTCTCAAAATTCTGGGTCTGATTTTGCATCTGATTTTAACTCACAACCACCTTTTCTTCATCTCTGTTTCAAATTCATAAGAACCAAGAGTCGGTCCACTGACCGTCATCGGTTACACTCGACTGTCATCAGTTTTACACAACCGGCATCGGTTTACTATTCTTTTGGTTAACCTACCCAAAAGGACACCTTCACCTTCTTTGTTGTTCAGAGTCTTTGTCACTCTCATCATATTCACTGTCCTAAAAATTCATCAACATCTTATCTACTTAGCAGATTGTTAGCCTTTTGCCTTGTCTTGACAAACTATCCATTTTCCATAGTGACCGACCACGGTTACCTGTGACCGGTGTCGGTTTACCCTAACGGCATCAGTTAGCCTATTCAAATTTCTAGCTGACATTTTATACCAAATCCACCTACCACCACTTGTTTTTCCTATCTTCATTGTATTTCTGTGTCATTTACAAAAAGCAGTCCTACCACGTCACTACTTGTCTACATGGTGTTGATGCGTAGCTAGGAAAATGCCCTCATATTCCATGCTAGTTGTCAACCACTCCCACCTAGCCCTTCACCACCTTCTATTTTATCACCCATGGATCCTACCCAACCTATCACTATCACCACAGGGGATGAGGAGTTCGCATGACTCCTTGACCAGAACCCTGCTACCTTACAGTTCTATCTTTCCCACTCATCCACTTGAGATGCCTCGGGTCAGTTGATATACATCATGCCTGTATCTATCCTCCCATCTCATGCATGTATTCCATAGTCCTTAGCCACCATTGCTATTAGGGTCCCCACAACCCTTCCACCTCCATATACGTACTATCAATAGCCTCTTGTTTCATCTATCATTCATACTGGGTACGTACCCCCTATTTCACTCCCTCCTTCTCAATCCACCTATACGCCATCACCATATACTGAAATGATATCTTTGTCATATGTCCAACACCAACCCTTGTACACTACAGGAGGTACCCACCATCACAACCTACTAATGACCTAATCAAGTTAATGATGGACAAGATGCAGACATTGGAGGCATCGGTTTCTGGCACATGCAACTCTCTCACCTACGATGAGATTTGTAATGAGCCCATCCACCCATCCATTCCTATTCGTCCATATCTCATACATTGGGAAATGCCTAAATTTAACCACTTCAATAGCAAAGAGGACCCACAACAACATTTGTGGTCTTTCAAACATGGGTGTTATCTTATTTCCCATGATGATGCTTTGCTCCTGAGGACCTTTCCCATGTCTCTGACCGGGCCCGCATTAGACTGGTATAGTGGGTTGCCTAGACATTCTATCTTCTCATTTAATCAGGTAGCCCAAGCCTTCTTGGATCACTTCTCCATCAATGTTGTTAAGAAGGTTACCATGACTGACCTCTACTCTATGCATCAATATGACGATGAATCTATCACATATTTTTTTGTTCGTTGGCGTAGCCTGATCAATCAAGTCATGTTCCAGTTACCACAAACCGAACTCATAGAGCTCTTCACACGGGATTTTGCTAGACATATCTTACCAACCCTACAAGTGGAGACTTTCTTAAAATTCAATGAGGCATTCCCCACGGCATGAAAGCTAGAAATTCGGGCCATCGAAGAAAATAAAATTCAACTACGCAATAATAATTTGGCATTTAAGTCAAATGATATCTCTTATTCTTCAAAAGCACAAAATTATTAATAAAAAGACAAGGGAATTGCTAACGCAGTGGTACTCAGGTCGGCCCAACTCATCCCTCAAATTAGGCTAACCCCTCATCTAATCTCTCACCCATCCAAACTTTTCAATTCAGATAAGAACCATGGAAATACACCCCAATTGGGGAGCCTTATTCTTCTGTCTTAGAAAAGCTCATTAAAGCTGGGGCCATCACTCTTCCTCCCATAAAACCACACATTGGTTTTGATCCTACTCACCCCACACCCGCGTGGTATAAAGAGCATGAATTCTACAACTATCATTGAGTAAAGGGTCATAATGATGGAAATTGCATCACTTTCAAGAACATTTTCCAGAAATGCTTGAGAAAGGTGAGTTAACCTTGGATAATCCTAATGCACCTACCAATCAAAACCTACACATCTTCAAGAAACCATTTCCTAATCATGTCCCTTCTTCTGATCAAACCGGAGAGACCTCAACTCATGATAGCCATACCCGTGAGGTCCATGCTATTTTTAGTGATGCACCCATTACTTCCCAATTACCTCATATTCCTTCCATAGAGGAAATCCTATCCTGAAGTCCTCCACCTACACTTGAACCCACTTCACCTATTTCTCCACCCATAGAGGAACACCCTTCATCTCCTCCCTCACCTATGAGAGAGCCTTCTATTAACATCGAGACCATTTCACCTTTGGCTTCTCCACCTAGAGAGTTGTCACCCGCGGTACCCCTCTAACCCATGAAAGATGCTTGTGTATCTCCTCCACCCATATAGGAGCACCCATCATCTCCTCCACCTATCAAAGATCCAGTAGAAATGCCTTTTCCTCTAGGTGACCATTCTCCATCAGTTACCCAAGACTTACTTTCGGATTTCTTACCCATAAAAGTTGAAGCTAGAAAATTCCTCATTTCTAAGACACATTTTACGAGAATCACCATTAGATCCTCATCAACCTCACCCACTGCAGTGTCATTCTCATGCTTAGCTGACCACATGGATTATGTGGATAGAACCTTACTTTGGGGGTGTCTTCTACTTCCTATCTCAACACAAATGTAGATGTTACTCACGACACTTCCATTATATATCCAAAATATTTCACCGATCAAACCAAACACAACCACAACTATCACAAATTCCCCCACGATACCACTCATGGCTCAACTCATACCTCTACCCATAACTCAACATGCTTCGCATCCAAACCTACATATACATCATCTTCCCTTCCTAAACCTATTACTACCTTAGGGTCATCCCAATGGCCATCCTTATCATCTCGCCCATCAAATAAGATTTAGCTACATCCCGCAAAGATAACACCAAACTTAATCCAGCCCCTAATTAGAAGAACCAATCCCCTAGATCTCATACCTCAACCTCACCGATCACACCTTCATCACCTTCACCCTTACGCCCATCTTAGGACCTCACTCTTCTAGTCCGCTAAGAAACCTTCACCCACCAGTAAACTAAAAACACAACATCCCATTCCTCCATCACAAACCTCTAACATACCCAAGTGCCTGACATGACTTCGCCCACACCTGCAACATTTTTACCACCCATACCATTAATACCATCGATAACTTCTTCACTACCCATGACACTTCAGTCTCTTTCCCTCACACCTCCTGCACGACCCCCACCATCTACCTTCACAACACCTTAGTTATCCCCATGGGTAACTCACCCTCTTCCACCATCCCCTTTTCCCTCTAGATCTCATGCAACCATATCACCTTTACCCAAGAAGGTGCAACCTAAAGACAAAAATCTTCCACCCTCCAATAAGGTAGTCAAACCAACCACACACTCTATCACCAATTCATCTACCTTGGCCCAACCTAAGCAGACACAACCAACACCTAAGACCACACTAGCATGTAAAACCATAGCATGACCCACTCCCCCTCTTGCAAAGACCCTTCCTATACAGTCAGCTGCACCTACACCCAAACCCACCTTCACTTCTCATTGTGATCCACTAGCGGGATCCTATGCAAAAATTTTAACCAACCTCCTTGAAAATTTTGTCATCACATTACCGCCTCTTAGACCTTATGACCCTTTCAAACCCTAACCAAAGGGGTTTGACAAACCAAAATTTTTGCACTGCCATCATGTGCCAGGACACGATGTAGAGAATTGTAAGGCTTTGAAAACCATTCTTATCCAATTATGTCCTCCTAAAGAAAACTTTGACAATGATGATCTTCTCGATGAGGACCCCATTTCACCAGCACCAATCTCCACAGTGCTTCCTCCATTTCCTACTCAGCGACCAAGACATCCACCTCCATAACTCTTAAACCCACCCCAAGATTTGAAATTAACATGGTTTCCATCAGAGCACTTGTCAAACCTCCACCCAAATGTCGATGTTCCCAACCCATCTCATAAGGTTCCTTCCTGCCACTCATATTTTTCCCTTCTTATCACTATACCTTTCATGGGTCACCTACTTCACTAACTTCCTGCCTCAAATCAACATGATCCATGTTTCTACCCGCATACGTAAGGAAAAAGGTAAGGAAAAGGAAACCGACCAACATACTAACTTGATGCCCAACATACCATTTGTACCCACACCTAAATTCACTATCCGCGGCCCCACCTATCCTATTTCTAATGGGGTTACACATCGCACCATGCTTAAACAATTACACCAATCCTCCCTCAAGATGTCCCTTTATGACCTCATCCAAACCTCTGAATCCCATCATCAAGCTCTCATGGAGGTCCTTCAATCTATTGACATTTTACCCAATGATCCTACACCCGTAGCCTCCATCATCACACCTCATCATGTAGCCTCTCTTACCAAATTACTACCTTCTTCTACACCTCCCCCTACTCACTAAGTAGCCGCCCTCAGCTTCTCAGATGAAGAGATTGCATCACACCAAACTAATGACCAAGATCTAGCCCTTTTCATCTCTATCCACATCAATGATATATGTGTACGATGTGTTATGATTGATGGGGGAACTAGCATTAATATCATCTCCTCCCATGTATTTAACGAAATGTGCATACCTGACAATTGCATGCATAAACATCCCATCATGTTCTGTTCATTCAATAATGCTATCACTTCCACACTTGCACTTTGTCATCCTCCATGTTCATGTGCCCCCACACACTGTTCTAGAGTTATTTTACATCTTGGAGGGGGAATTTCAATATAACATGTTTCTTGGTATACCCTAGATTCATGTTATGGGTTATGTTCCCTCCACTTTGCATCGTTGTGTGAAGTTTGAGCAGGAAGGGCACACCTATAGAATTCTCGCTGACCCATCACCTTTCAAAACTTGCAATATGATTTACCAACCCAATGACATTCTTATACCTATTAAATCGTCTACCTCCATGACCAATTCCTCTTCACCTACACCACTCACCAAAGGTCACGCCACTACCTCACCTGTACCTACATCCTTCATTCCTACTACTCGCCACAATCTCCATGGCCGAACCATCAACCTCCCAATTAGTTAGCTCTACCTCTAAGTCACCTCTAACACATCATCCATCCTAGCTACCCACATATTGACACTCGATCCCTTAGAAGGAATTTTTCAACACCTCACTTTGGGGGAGTATCGCTTATATAGTGTTAACACATTCCTTACTCCATAAGAGTATGGAAGTCTTCACCAACACCTTCTTATGATCACTGTGATAGGAGAGCATCTCCCGACAAGATTCCCCACCTTCGCACCAATCTCACCTATGAGGGACTTGATACTACCACTTATACACCTGAACCACCATCACAAACCCACCCATTTTCTACCGACCTCCAATCACTCACCAATCACCGTTTTTCCCACACCTTCTTGCACTGATGTGCGTGGAAGGGTTTTGGTTTTGGATTTTATGAGCAAGGCCGCCATACTATTATTCCATGTACTACTCAGTAAACATAACGACTGTAGTGGTATCAACTTTCTTTGAACCACCTACCAAGAAGGCTGCATTGAACTCATTGAGGCCATCCACCCTTCTCCACCTTCTTCACCCATTCCATCTTCTTTACCACCATCACCACCTTCACCGATGGAGTTGATGGATCTGGAATCCATTCCTCCTAAAAAAATTTCATAAACACCATTTCCTTGGGGCCTCTGACTTATCAATGCAAGGGTGAGGCTCCCTCATCTCTTCCCTTCCTGTATCCTAAAATGATCGATGATGATACACCTTCGATTAACATCGTTCAATGTCAGGATGATGAATCTATACTCACCTACCTTGGTGCAGAAGACTCATATATTCATCAATCATTACCATTTGAGACATAAACCATGTTGAATGAATCAACTATCAAGATCAACATTCATACTCAGGATGACCCGCACATTCTAAAGATCGGACAATCTTTAGATGTTGCTTTGAATAGGAAGCCATCACTTATTTTCTCAAAAACCATAACCATGCTTTCGCTTGGTCTTATGCAAGATATGCTCGGTATTGACCCCACCATAGTGGTCCTCAATATTGTAACCATTCCCGAGGCCAAACTCAGTAAAAAGGCCGAGGAAAATGCACCCTCACATTGCTCTTTTGGTCAAAGAATAACTTCAATGGCTTCTTTCCATTTCCTTCATCTTACCCATTGATTATCCTCGATGGATTTCTAACATTTTCCCTATCACTAAGGTGACAATGGGACTCTACATTTACATAGATTTCCATGACCTTAACCTAGCTTACCTAAAAGATGACTTTCCTTTACCTGGTATTGACCAACTGGTTGACCTTACCGCTAGTCATGAGATGCTATCACTCATGGATGGCTTCTTAGGTTATAACCAAATCTTGCTTGCCCATAGGATCAGCACAAAACCACATTCATACCCCTTGGGGACCTTTCGCTATTCGGTCATGCCTTTTGGCCTTAAAAATGATGGTGCCACATATCAGTGGGCTATGAATTACATCTTCCATGACATCATGCATCGTATATTGAAATATTACGTGGATGACCTCCTTGCCAAATCCAAACACTGCTCCGAGCACCTTGCCATCCTAAAAACCATCTTTGACCGCCTCATTAAATATTGCATTCACCTTCAGCCCAAGAAGTGTGTCTTCGCAGTTCTCTTAGGAAAAATCTTGGGATTTAATGTCTCCTTACATGGAATAGAGGTTTACTTTGCTAAATTCAAGGCTATTCTTGAAATGCCTCCGCCCACTAATCTTAGGCAACTCCGTAGCCTGCAAGGTAAGTTACAGTCTATTCGCGTTTCATTTCATAATTTTCGGATCGGTGTCAACCCTTTCATCATCTTCTCAAGAAGGATGTCTCCTTTAAATGGGATGATGACTGCCATAAATATTTTGAAGCCTTAAAACAATACCTTCTCCAACCACCCATACTCATTCCACCTAAAGACAATCAACCCTTCTACCTATACATCTTTGCTACCAATCACTCCTTGGGGCCATGCTCGCTCATCACGATGAACAACATAGGGAGTAGGTGGTTTATTACATAAGCCATACTCTTTTGGACTACGAAACCCGATACACCCATGCCAAAAAAATTTTCTTAGCCTTAGTTTTCATTGCCACAAACTCCACCATTACCTACTCAACCAAAAACTTATGTTGTGACCAACACCGACCCCTTACACTTCATGTATGCCAAACCTTACCAAAATCAACGAGCTAAATGTTGGATCATGCTTCGGCTGACCTTGACCTTAACTTTATCCATCAAAAGTCCATCAAGAACCAAGCTATCACCGACCAATTGGCCAATGCACCTATTTCCGGGGACCAACCTCTAACTTTGACTTTCCAGATGAGTCAATTTCTACCCTTTCCTTTGACAAACCCGCTTACCAAATGACACTCTTCTTCAATGGTTCTAAGTGTCAATGTGGAGGTGGGGCTGGTGTTATCCTCATTCCACTTGATGGTGAACCCATGCCTTTATCTTTCAAAATTGATTTTGATTTTACAAACAATATTGCTCAATATGAAGTGCTCGTATTAGGTCTCTAAGTTGCATATGCCATAGATATCAAGTCCATCAACATCTTTGGTGATTCTCAATTGATCGTAAGCCAAATCAATGGTATATACAAGTGTCGTAATGAGATACCAAAATTAGTAACATCATGTGGACATACTTTTGACCACCTTCGACCGTTACGCCCTTCAAACCGTCCCACATTCAACCAACAAATTTGTAGATACCATGGCCTGCTTGCTTCCCAAATACCCACTTCACCTGCTAATTCTAAAATATTTATCACCGTACAAAGAATCCAATCACCCTCTTACTTACCTCGCGAAGTTTACTCTATTAAAACCGTTAGTGCTGACCCGAGTGACATTTGGTATAAAAAATACCCAAACTATATTTCCCTCTCCATCTTGCCTCCCGACCTCACTCGTAATGGACAATGTGCCTTTCTCAAAAAGGTCTCTCACTACATCATCATGGGTGGCCTCCTCTATAAGTGCAGCTTCGATGGTATTCTCTTATGGTGCCTTACGAGTTCTGAAATTCCTTATACCATTAAGGAAGTTCATGATGGCATATGTGGAGGTCACTTCAGTGGCCTTGCTATTACTAAGCGTATTCTTTGCTTAGGCTATTATTGGTCGAACCTTAACCATGATTGTTGCGACTACGTTAAGCATTGTGTAAAATGCCAACAACATGCAAACCTTCATCATACACCCAATCATGCCTTACAGGTCACCCGTGACCTTTGGCCCTTCTCTCAATGGGGTTTGGATCTTGTCAGAGAGATCAATCCCCATTATTCCCAGTGACATCAATGGATCATTACCACTACTGAATATTACACCAAATGGGATGAAGCCATACCTCTCATCTCCATGAAATCCAAGAAAATATGTGAGTTCATCAATCATCACATTATCTATCACTTTCGTGTTCCACATCACCTCATCTCTGATAATGGAAAACAATTCAAAAATAAAACCCTACAGAAACTTTGTGACACCTTCGATATTCAACTAAGTTTCTCATCACCTTATTCCATATAAACCAATGGACAAGCCGAATCCACTAATAAAACCTTACAAAAAATTCTCATGAAAGTGGTTAATGATACTATGAAGAACTGACATACGCACATTCCTTTCACCCTATGGGCGTACCACAGTAGTATTCACACTTCCATTGCTGCCACACATTTTTCTCTGGTCTATGGTATAGAGGATGTTCTACCTCTCAAAGTCCAGATTCCCTCACTTTGCATTTCTCTCCATGACTAGCTCAATGATGATGAATTTCGCTAGGACCATTTAACACAACAAGTTATTAGATGAATTTCATCTTAATGCTCTCGACCACCTTCAAGTTTACCAAAAATGTATCAAATGTGCCTATGAAAAATGTGTCCATGAACGCGCCTTCTAAGTTGGTGACCTTGTCCTGAAATAAAATCAACATGTAATCAAAGCAAAAAAAGTAATTGGGGAAAATTTTCTCCTAATTGGCTTGGACCATACATCGTGACTCATACTTATGGATCAGGTGCTTATCGTTTATCTTCACTTGACAGTAAACCCGAACCCAAGCCCCTTAATTCCTTGAATCTTTGACCATTCTACTATTGACTTTCATTCCTACCTCACCTTCGCCTCTTTTCATGCTCATCCCTTGAGCACTTTTCACTTTCCTCCTTTCACTATGCCACCCCCAATGATTAAACAAGAATCATGTGCGTACCCATCACTCTTTTATCTTCTCTTAAATATGTGTACCATGACACTGCACATGGCATGATTCTCATGGATACTTTTTGTCTGCTTTCAGATGAGATCCCATGGTCATTTCACCTTGCTTTCTGAACAAGAATATGATTCTTCACCTTAGTCTTGTCCATGACGTAAAATCCTTACATGGGATCCAAATCCTTGAGTCAAACTTCCAATAAAAGATGACTCCCTCAAAAGGACATCTTTCTCTCTACATCTCTGTTATAAATAGACTGCTCCCTTGAAGGATAACTATGTAAAGCCTGCTTAAAAATGAAAAATAAGAGAAGAATCTGAAGCTTCCCACATCGATCAAATTTGTGAAGACCTTAAGGAGTTAATTACATCATCCCATATAGACTTCCCACCTTGATCAGTCTATCCCAAATACAAGTCAAACAGAAAAAATTTTCATCATGGACTTGTTCATTGTGATCTTGGATCTCTTGCCAAAAGGCATGCTACCAAATACCATATAAACTAACCACTTTTCACCCTCTCACCATTCACATTTTCATTCCCTACTGCCTTAAGGGACTTACTAGAACTGTGAAATTTGGTGATCATGTGACTACTCTTCACCTTTATAATAATCAATCATGCAATGTCTTCAGGGTCTTATGTTCACTAGCCTATCTAAGGTATGATCCAACTGTTACGATCCTTGCCAATCAGGTGGCTCTCTTGCCTCCTCTTATCTTTTAACTTCTTCATTACGTGATTGATCATCTCATACAGGACTAGCCCCTCGATGCTTATCTCTAGGAAATTTTCCTCTTTCACCATAATCAACTTAATATAACCCATACCTATTTTCCCACAATTCAACCACGCCTAAACCAAAACCTAGACTCAATCATGCCTATAAACTACCAACTCATTCTCATACCTCCTCGCATTTTTCCCTAGCTTATGGGAGAACTACATCGGCCTGAGGTCCCTTTTCGCCAGACTATATAGGCAGCAATCCAAGGGCATGGGGCATGTAGAGGTTAGCTTAGCCACTCTCTACCCCAACCAATTCCCCTTTTCCTTTTCCTAAATCACATTCTACCCTAGTTAGTTTCCTTTTTATATCAATAATTGGAAATTTAACCAAACAAACAACATATTGCTTCACATTTTTATCATCATCATTCATACATTCATTATGTCTACCATTTCTTTACCATTATCATGCATGTGACTATAAAACATCTCAAACGTGACCCATATCATCATTAATTACACAAATTAATGAATTACATACTCAACCCATTTCAACTCAACCATCTATAAACCAACCTGACTCCATCCATACCTAAACCAAAACCTAACTCCATCCATGCCTAAACCAAAACTTGACTCAATCCATACCTATGACTTGACTCAATCCATGCCTATGACCTAACTCAATCCATGCCTATGACTTGACTCAATCCATGCCTAAACCACAACTTGACTTAGCCATGCCTATAACCTGACTCAATCCATGCCTAAACCACAACCTAACTCAACCATGCCTATAACCTGACTCCACCATGCCTAACACACCTATCATGAATCCATCTATGCATAATAATACAATTCTATCAACACAGATACATCATTTTGAAATCACCATCATCTCTATAAATAAAAACATCCAAATATGTGTATCCATATACATAACTCTCAAATATCTTTGGCACGCAAGCTGGTGTATATAAAAAAATCTCTCAAAACTCTCATATACAACTTCACCATCTTCAAATTTACGCACGCCAAGATATGATAAAAAATAAACAAAAAATCTCGTACACATCCTCACTCTCTTTGGCATATAGGCTGGTATATATAAAAAATGAATAAATACATCAAAAGGAGTGACATACATTAGGAATCATCTTTCTGGATATCCTCCATATCGGTGTCTCCTATCTCCTCCTCGGCTCTTGCCTTGTGGTCTCGATAACATCTCACCGCTCTCATGGGGCATGGCTGGTCCTCTGTTGGCACATCACATGGGGCCGGCCTCCGTGAACTAGTAGCCTCACCCCCGATCCTATCTCATGGCTTGATGACCCCACGTGCTCTCCCACGCTGTGGGTATGGGATCGTGTCCTCTCACTTAAGGCTCATGTGCCATGTACTCTTAATAGGATAGAAGATCTATCCCTTCCACCATCAATCGATCCTAGTAATATCTTGCCTCACCTAGGGCATCACACAACTTGGATATGGGTATTTTCTGTGGTGGCCCCATCGTACATTGCCCCTATGCCTATCCTGTGGGACCTATCCCACCCCTACCTATGAACTGGGACCCTGTCTCGATGCCTATGGTGGCCCCATCAGCCTTTGACCCTATACTCTAGGCATGTAGTGCCTCAATCTGCCACTGTGTAGTGGCCAACCGCCCTATAAACCTATAACCTTCTGTAGAGCAACCATCTCGCTCATCATCTTCATCTCCTTCTCCACCTCGTGTCATCGGGACTATAGACTAGCCACCTATGCATGCAGTGCGGCCACCTCCACCTCTCGAACTCCCGCCACTTCCCTGTACCATCCCCAATGATGTAATCAAGGTCGCCACCTACCCCTGTAGGGTGTCTCTCTGCACCGTGATGGTGGCTAAATCTGGCTTCCCTAGCCTAGGAGGCACTACTCATAAATGAGCCACCCACCACTGCCTATACCTATCAGTCACCCCAACATCATCGATACGTTGGTCTATAACCTTCTCCTCCTCCCGTGTAGCTACTATCACCGTGATAGTGGCGGTGCCTCTCCACATCATATGTCCGTGCTGTGGGAGGGTGGGGGTATGTCCTGTGGTAGCCCAAACTGTCATCTAACCCTATCTACTGGGATCATCTCATACTCCCCTGCATGATGCCCCTCAATCCATCTGAGTATCTACAAGCCATCTAACTCATCGGCCATCTGTCTGTATGAGGGATAACCCACATACGGTCTCCAAATAATGTCCACGCCGAACAATCCCTCCAGTAACCACCTATAATAGGCTACATCATGTGTAACCCTTCCTGCTCGATGCTCTCCCATCACTGACACCCATCGCCTATAGCCCACTCTAACAAACCCAAGCTCAAATGCATCCACCCAAGGCATACCAATCAGGTGAACACAAATAATGTGCTCATAGGCCCAATAATGAAGAATAAATGTGTAGCATAAATCGAACCTATGGAGCTGCTTATATGCCCATATCTCTCTATATAATCGCACTAGGAATACTGCTCCAATACAAAGTAGGTCATGTCCATCATCATATCATGTAACACCCCCATCAGTGATCATGGGAATCTCCCACCCTCTGCATCCGGTAGTGTAAAATAGCAAACTGCCTCCATTAATAACACTACTAGCCTCGTCTCCTCTGGACATGCTAGGTACATCTCTGCATAATTCAGCCGGGCGCTGTGGAATTTTATCTCCACCAGAGTCTCACCAAATACTCACAACATCAACTCCTCAAATTCCTCTCGAGTAGATCAAATATAACTACGTCCCCCAATATAGGTAAATCTGCAGGATCCTATACACGTCCTCCACGGTGATCGTCATCTCCTCCGTTGGTAGGTGTAACATGTTGGTCACTGAATCCCATCTATCAATGAGAGCAACCATTAAACTCGGCTACCAGACTACATGCCAATAGTGTCATACCCCAATCAGGCCCACATCTATGACATGCCTCCACTCATCGACTCAAGCCGCCAGCCTCAAACTCATAGTAGTGGTGGTACTATGTCTCTCATCCTCAACTGATCTCTTACATGCATCCAGAAAAACATCACATTAATTTTACCTTAATCATAACCATAATCCCACTCGACACCTCACCTTTACCTACCACCCTACCTCTCTTTCCCTAGACCTCCTTACCTTCGTATCACATCTTCTATCTACCCCCCAACCCTAATCCACTATCATTCACCCTTACCTATTTTTACCCCTTACCTATGTTATGCTTTTCCCCAAAACATCTCCTACTTCCCACTACCTATCTCACCCACCCAACTTAGGTCACTTTTGGCCCCTTTTTCCCTATAGCCCAACCAGTCTCGGTTACCCCTAACCGACCTTGGTCCCCCATAAACTGGCATCGGTCACCTGTTTCATGACCGATACCGGTTCGGCACCACCAATGTCAGGCTAGCCTTCGCGCATACACTAGTCATCGTCACCACAAAAACCGCAACGTCCAAACCCCCTTCTTCCTAAAACTTCCTTTTTCTCCCTTCTACCCACCCAACCCTACCCAAATCCCCCTCCACCCTTCCCCACCCCTCCATCACCCAATCACCTCTCTCCTCATTCCTATTTAACTTGATTTTCCCTCCCAAAATTCAAAATTCATTTTCCCCCAAAACCCGTTTTTACCCACCCGACCTCTAAATCAATCTAACACAAAAACATTTTCATAGGATTGACTCTTACCTCATCACATTACCACCACCATGGTGGCATGTTGGTCACTGCACCGGTGGTCCACCCGACTCCTCTCCTGCCTCTACCATCAACAATCAACGATCTCACCTTCAACCAACCGAATCGATAAATATGATCCCATGGACCCACCTATCAACTGCCAATTACCTAGTACACCACTCGCCAACTCAGCTCTCTATTCCACATGGACGCTTTCCACCTTTTTCTCTCTCACACTGCATTTTCTCCAATTCAGTAAATGACAAATGATTTGAAAAACATAGAAATTTTTATTTTTTATAACCTACCCGACTTGATTGGTGACGGTTTTACCTTGACCGACATCGGTCTTATGCCCTAGCTTACTATGGTCCATACATTGTGATTGGCATCGGTTCGCTCAAACTGTCATTGGTTATCTTGGTTAGTTTTTTTCTACCCCCTACCCCCAATTTTTGATCTAAATCCTTTCTACCGTACCCAAACCTGACTTGGACACTTCCCTTTATCCTCCTAACCTCATCCTTTACTACCTCACCTCATCCTCATTTGGGGACTCATTATTTTTCACATACCTCACCTGCCCATGCCGTGACCTAGTTACTTGGACCTAGAACATTGCTAGTGACCTGTGACCTCATGTGCTCACTATACCTTGCAGCACTATTACCTGTGTTGATAGACATACTGACCTTACCTTTCCCATGACCATTTATCCTAACCCAACCATTGGTGTATGGGAACATACCTAAATGTTCCTACACACGACCTACGCCATGTTTCTGACCATATCCTATACCTTGATACCGGAATCAGCTAAACCTTGTTTGGATAAACCTATCGACCTTAAACAATGTAGATTTGGCCTACTCTTCAACTCGGTGCCATGCTGCAGCTTTATACATGTGCGTGCATTTGATCACATACTACCTTTGACCCTGACCCATTACCTAGATTACCCGATTAGACCATTTCCCCTTTTTACCCCTATTTCCCACCTTTCTCTTCATCACATTCACCTTTTATCAAGCCACTCACCGATTCTACCTTCTGCCTCATAAGTTCTTGGTTTGAGGGGGATCACCTTCACCCACACATGGGGCAACCACATATTTTTTTGTTAGCATCGCTTACCAATACAAGCTACAAAACAAAAAGGGGAAAAATGTAGACACCAAAATTGGGTCACACTCCCCTTGGTCCCTTGACAAAATAACCAACTCGAACACACTCACCTAACCATGGCCCCTTTCACCCCACTCTAATATTAATTTAATTAATTTAATTAAATTAATTCATGATCTCATAATATCTATTATTTAAAATATCCTAATTGGATAATGCCCACCATCCACCTCACCTATACACCTCATCTAGCCACCTCACCCTAAGACCTATTCTTAGTATGTTGCCATAACTAACTAAGACCTACCTAAACCCTAAAAATCAAAGCCTACATTCCCTCTAACCACATTCCCATCCCATTAGAAAGGAAGCTTCCATTCTAATCTGCGAAGAAAATGAACGAGATCCAAGAAAATCAAGAGGATCTACTTAGTTTAGTAAACCTAGGAAATCCTACCCTAACCGATGCCAGTTACCCTAAACGCCACCGGTCAACCCGGAACCATCGTCGGTTACCATTTAATCCCCAAAACAACCTTATTTCTGGGTTGGCACATTTATGAGAGAAAAAAGATGAAACCAGAGCTGCATGCAAGTGGAACCAACATTCGTACATGCATCAGAGCATCTACAACCAACACCAGAAGTAATCACAGAGCCACCTGCATTCATGGGAGCATCCAGGGAAGTGCCATCACCACACCAAAGCTCCATCCATCTGACCAACTACCATTTCCAACCAGACATCAAGCTCATACAACAGTAAGTGTTTTGTTAACCAGCACTTGTCCATTGTCATTTTAGTAGACTCTTTTACTTTTGTTATTAGTTTCTACTTGCATTCCCATTCACCCATCATTTTCCTTCATACAAACTTGATCAATATTTCACCCATACCCTACTGATAACTATCCCTAAGCACACCTAAAACCCACACAGACCTTGTTATTTCCTTTCCATTTCCATTTAGCCTCAGATCTGTCACCCCACCAAGTTTTTATTAAGTTTCCTATACCCCGACCATACCAATGCCGGTTACCCACAACCATTCTGGTTAACCTAAACTAACACCGGTCATACAAGACCAATGTCGATCTGTGTTTTTACCCTTAGACTAGGAACAGAGCTTAAAACCTCTACCAAATACCCAAAATAGCCTAGAACCAGACCCTGACTAGTTCTAGTAATCTGACAGATATCTTGACCTTCAAATTCAAGCATAGTTAATCCTATTTTGAATGAAGTTTCTTATTGTAGTTGAATGAGATACCTAAATCATTTTAACTACAGTATGATTTCCTTTATTGTTAACATTGAGTTGTTTTAAAAAGTGGATTAACAATTGTCGAGGGAGTATCACACTTCCTGGATCTAGCATATGCTAGGCAGTCCACTGCATATACTATTTAAATTTTATTTCATGGTCTTGTTTTCTATTTCAGGTAGTTCCTCCTATCCAAAAGAAATCTCTCATGATCAGCTGTGGATCAAGAATTCATACGTGCACAACAACCTTCAACTATCATTTTAATAGGTATTTCTCCTAGCCCTTTACCCTTATATGTTTAGTCAATATTCAAAGAAACACACTAGAATGAGGTGAAACACATATAACAAGAGGATCAAGAGACTATGCCTAAGCATAGATGAACCATATTATGACTATGAACATCAAAAACAACATGTAGGAATCAGATCTAAACCATGAACACAATAATGAACACAAATATTGGGATCCATAAGCACTGATATTTAGAACAAACACCATTGTATTAATCCACCATTTTTACAGTAGCCAAATACATCATAAGAATCATAATCAAACCAGATACATCAATAAAACAACATTCTAACCCTACAATGACTTTGCTCAAGAAGTTCCAACAAAATTCTCTCGTATATCCTGGAGAAGGGTGGGGAATTTCCCTCCACCACCTATTCATCACTCAAGAGTAGGCCACATGCCAAATGTCATCATGCCCCACCATACTCAAGTACCCTAAAGCATGCAAGCTTTCTCCTAATGACAACTAAACTATAACTAACTCTACTTTACAGCTCTTAATCCTAGCATGATGATCATATCCTAAAGTAGGATTTTCTTGGGCTGCAAGTCTCCATGCTTTATCCTTATCCATAATCAATCCTAGCTAAATCTCCATGTTTCCTTCATTGCAACTCTAACTATGGCCCAAAATGTGGCTAAGTCCCAAGCTTGTTCTCGTCTAGGAGAAAACCTCTGCACCCTTATTTAAGATACTTTTACGTGAGCCTTTGTGCCTTTCTCCTACTCAACAAAACCCTTTACACCTAAGGTACTTAGTATTTATAGGGGCTCAACATTACCCCACACTAGTTTGATTGCCACCCTTGGAAATTCTTCGCACTTTACATATGAAATTCCATTGATCTAAAATGTACTAAGGCAAAAACTCTATATTTTGCAACAAAGATAAATTATTAACTAGAGGAGTTCAGGGAAATCCACATCTATCTCTCCCTTTAACTTCTTCCATGCCTTTAGTTTGGCCATTTCTTTTTCCGGCACTACCTAAACTATGTTGGGTACCTATTATGGTGTAATTTATTTAAATTTCCCTTGGAGCTCTTCTATGACCACCACCACTCCATGCAATATCCTTGAACTCTTCCATATGTTCTATTATAGAATATCGGAGCTCACCGATTCAAAATTCCATCTTCTCATACTTGGTATTTATCTTATCCTTCGCATCATGGTGTTGATTATCAACTAGGAATGATCTATCTTATTTTTTAGTACCCTCTCCTGTAAGGCCTTTAGGATGACCTGTTCATCTGTGACTTACACATCAATAATAGGTTCACATTTCAAAACTCTTGAAGCCCATATCTGCTAATATGTTTTCCTCCTTAAATTGGGTGAGGAATTCCTCCAGTCAAGTAATCCAGATTCAACAACAATCATGTTGTTTTCCTTCTCCCTTGCGAGCTCCTCTATTGTGGGTCCTACACCATCCTCAATATTGACCAGAACATCCCCACCAAGTCTTCCAAATATTCCATGTCATTGTTATATTCCATTTTGGCTTGTCTCACCAAAGATAGTCATTCTTGCAAAACTTTCTTAACCAAGGCTCTAGCTTGATCATACACTTCTTTTGTCTATGCCTGTTCACCCTTCAAACCATGACACAATATTTCTATTTCCTTTTCCTTCCCCTTTTGATCTACAACCAAGGTCTCAAAAGTCACCCCTGCATCCAAGCTCTACCTTATGACTTCTGAGGACATATTTTGCAGTGCATTACATGCCTTCTCATCTATAAGGTGGCTTGGATCCACCACTTTATAAGTCACCCTTTCCTATTCTTCAAATAGATGGTCTCGATCACATGATCGTTGACCTCAAACTCGGGCTCCTCTGCATGAAAATGTAGATTCCAACTTATCATTTTCTTGGTCCTTGTTATGCCCCCATCCTAGTCTAAGAGATCCAAAGAATGCAACTTCTTTGGGGGAAACAAGTCTTTTTCAAACCATGCATGCAACACCTTCATGGGATTATCCACAAAGTTCATATGAGGAGACCTAGGCATCCACATCTTCCTCTCTACCTTGTGCTTTGTGCATTGCTTCCATGGGGTGATTTATCATGCAACACACCCTTTATCCTCTTTAATAACAAAGGAGTTTTCTTTATTCTTCTCTTCTGTTTGGTAGGCTAGATAGGTGAATTTTCTCTCACATGACTCTTCACAGTTCCTTTGATGTAGGTGTCTTCACCCTAGCACGTGCATCAACTACTACCTTGGCCTTCTCCTTGGCCCTTATCTTCTCCTACTCCTCGAGCTCCACCTTGAGTTCCTCTCTGAACATGGTGTGATTGTCTTCCAATCTTGTCTCCATCGCAGAACTAGAGACATCATGTACCTTAGGATTTTTATACTCCAGCTCTTCTTCTTTAGGTTGTTTAACTTCTATGCACTCTAGTTGTGAAGCCTTTGTGCTGCCTTGCTATGATGTACCTATGCCCCCACTACTACTCTAGCATGAATAATACTTCCTTTTCTTGGAAGTGTCCAATTTTCCCTCACTTCCTTCTTCTTCTTCCTCTCCTTCTTCTTCCTGGACCACTCTCATAGGCGGAATTGATGCCTATCTTAGCCTCAAAAAGGTGGAGTCTCAGTAACTTTAACTTCAAATCCCACTTGTATCTTAGGGAACAGTGCACGAACACTCGTTGGATGAATCCTTGATGGTGACATTGATCTGCAGATACAAATCTAAGAATTATTTCTCCAAGACTTCAACATAAACCGCCTCGCATCATACTTATACATCATACGAAGGGTGTGAACATCAAAGTCCACTTTCTCGGCATCAATAGTCAGCTTCGACATCTTTAAGCCAATTGATGGCATACTTCATATATTTCGTAGTGAATGAAAATAGAAGTTTACACCACAACCCCATTTCTCTATTGGCCATTTTAAATTTTTCCAAGTTGAATTATTTCATAACTACAAACTTCACCTCATCCCCTACAACTACTTGATATTTGGGAGGAATAAACCAATCATTCTCTAAGGCTTCGCAGCGAGTCTCTCATACCATTTTTTCATCTAGGTCTTATAGGAATTCATGATGGAGCCATCACAAGTGAACTGTGAAAATTACACTGTAGGAGATGAGTGCTCTAGTGGGTAAACCCACACGTTCCCATCTAGTCCATTGGGGACACCAATTTCCCAAAATATGATTAACAATAGGATGGACCCCCACCTGATATTTTCTCCATCTTGGTTTTTCACCTGTTCTTCCTCGGTGATACCATTCACAATGAATTGTGCAAAGTTATATTGCGCTTGTTTTGAAAATCTATACCTAATGTACATGTATCTTTTGTTTATCTCCATCCACCATTCTGATGCACCTAATTTACACCGATAAGTCGTACTAACCCTTAATGCCAGATCATCTAGATTTGCAATGACTTAAGCCCTTCCCCCTTTATCTTACTTTTAACTTCTTCATCAATTCTTCAATTTTTACATTGGCACATAGTTCGAGTAGCATATCCTCATCAATGTTTCGCAGGCCTCTCACTCTCCTTATCAACTGGCCCATAATTCTCATTCTTCTCCCCGTAAATTAGAAAAATTCCTCATGCACCTCACCACATTAACCACCTGAATAGAGGGGTGGGTTTAGTGAAGAAGGGTATCTCCCATAGCTATAAAACTCTAGTTTTATGCAACTCATGTTCCACAGAGAGATGTTAACCCTAGGGTTTTTGAGCTCATATAACCTTGGGATGTCTTTAACTAGATATGTCTCGCATCACCTTTTTTTTCTTCTATTGTGTGGTTAAAATCACTAATTTTTCACCTATATAGCTTCAAACTCTACTTATCTACTTTGATCACACTTAGGGAGTATTGTATTTCCATGTATATCTCTATGGGTTCCTCCTTCTCCACCACTAGTATCTTGGTTTGTGGCTTCGTTGGTGTCATCAACATTCCTTCACTCCATGCCCTAGGTGTTCCAATTTTCCTTATCTTCCCGAGATCTCCAAATTCAATAGCTTCACTCTTACGTAACCCCCTGTTGCCTCATTATTTTCTCCCCTTGTCACTCTATAAGGTCTTGTCATAGTTTGTAAAATGCCACTGGTTCATAAAATTACTTCACTTCTTTATCACACCCTCGTTGCACTTCAATTACTTGGGAGCACAAAAATTTCAAAGGCAAGGTAGTTAAAATGACTACCCTCACCCCCTATTTATAATTTTCCATGACCTCAATGTCCTTTTGACCCATGCATTTTAAATTTAATATTCAAAAAAGTAATTTTTCTGCTTTAGTAAATTTCCACCACCCCACCTCACATGTTGTAGTCATAACCTTCTAGTGCATTAACACTACTTCACTGCCACATACCTCCTCCACACGCCTCACTACACCGAAGTAATTAACCTCTGTGTTATCCACTAAGTAATTTCCCATGCCGCGCCTACCTCACATTACTCTCGTAGAATTTTCTCTCTCTCTCTCTCTCTGTGTGATCTTCAAGCATCTCAACCTTTCTATGAACACCTCTCATACAACACAAAATATTTTTTTCTACCTTTGTTCCAATATCCTAGAAGGATATTTCAATCAAACCAACCTCCCTCATAAACATGCCAATTATTTTTTGCATTATACTTCAATCCACCCCACACTAAATGTATGTGCGGTCCTTTGCACATGGAATCACTTAAAATGTAATTAGCTACTATCGTTCTAATGTGCAACACAACACATGACTAACAATACAAAGAATATTGATGATGATAGGAAACATATTTAAAGGAAAATGTATTAATGGAAAAACCTAAGATAAATGTCAACACTTCCTTATTACAAACACTAAGAAGACTTATTTATAATAGGGATTCAACCTACTCCCGTTAAAATAACCAGAAATTGTGTGCCATTTAAAGCTTCTAACTGAAAGCACTTTGATTCAAGTATATACGTCACAACATACGGTACCAACCAATTAAATTGGACCTTTCTAGGATGGCAAAAAAATGGAGTCATAAAGAATAACCATCTATCCAACTTCAAATTTCTTGTTCTTAATTTGTTGATCATGTTAGGCCTTATGTCTTACTTTCTATGTCTTTTGGCTCCAACAAGCTATAACGCTTCTCATCCAACTGCATCAATTTTTCTATGTGCTCTTCAATTTCTTTCTCATCATCTAATCCTCCTACATGCGCAATACGTAGGGATGGTAACATGAACTCAACTGGTAAAATAGCCTCTACACCAAACACCAACTAAAAGGGTGTTGCTTTGTTTAGCCTCTTGTAGGTTTTTCTATATGACCAAAGTACAAGTAGAAACTTTATCATCCTAATATTTCCTTCTAACATCACATATCTTTATCAATGTGTGGCTCAAAATCTTGTTGAAAGCTTCAGCAGTTCCATTAGCTTGTGGGTGATAGGGTGTAGTCTTATGATGTGCTACCATAAATTTCACCAATAATATTCTAATAGTCTCATTCAAGAAATGAGTACCCATATCACTTGTTAAACTCAATGGACATCCATACTTGCTTATGATATTATCCCAAAGGAACCTTGTTGCAGTAGCTGCAGTGTAATCCTTCATAGGTGTTGCTTCCGCCCACCTTGTAAGATAATTTGTACAAGTAATGATGTAGCGCAACCCAGTCCTATGCACCGGTGGGGAAATAGGGCCCATGAAGTCAATTTCCCATTTTTCAAAAGGTTTTGCACTTGCTATAGGCCTCAACAACATTTCATCTCTATGCCCAAGCTTCCCAAGGCACTAGTAATGATCACAACCCTTGGCATATTCTTTGCAATCCTTGTAAAATGTTTCCCACCACAAGCCACCATCAGAATCTTGCACATGGTGGCTCACCCTACATAGTATTCACAAGAAATTATACTATGAGCTTCCTCCATAATACCCATGTGATCATGTTTGAGGACACACTAGTGCAAACTATTATCCCAACCAAGTTTTTACAAATCTCCACTAATCAACATGTAAGGCGCTGCATGAATTGGAAATAATTTTTTTATACTCTTCATTCCATTAGGCACTAAACTTATTAAAAAAAAATAGCAATATCCTCCAAATCGGAGGGAGAAAATTCTAATCTAAATAATTATGAATTCAAAATTGTGTCTTCAATTCTCTACACGTCCTCACCTGAATTAATTCTTGAAAGATGGTCAACTCTGAATTACTCTTTCTGGCTTTATGACAATTTGAAAAGTCAAATTCATGAAATAAAAATATCCAATGACATATGCACCCCTATAAAATAGAATTTTTTTACCAAATACTTAAGTGTCATGTGATCTGTAAAAGATAAACGGAGTAGCAAACAAGTACTGCCTAAAATTATGCAGCACATAAATCATAAACAACGCTTCATGGTCCATTTTTATGTAATTATAATTAGTGGAGTTAACTTTCTACTTATAAAACACAAAGGGTGATAAAAATACCTTCTCCAGATGTTCTAGATGTAACATCTTTGACAAATCATTACTTTTATTCCATTTCATTTTGACATTACAAATGTTGACATGTAATTTGTCTTAGGAAGGTGTATTCTTTTTTACCGTTGTTGGAAATCATGTTTGCAATGGATAAATTATTAATGTGCAAGGATTCAATTTGCTGATTTTCTGTTTACTTGAAAATGAATTCATTCTTCTTTGTGTTCTGAAAAGGTTATGAACTTGTATTGTTGTTTCATACTTATCATATGTTAATAACAAAACCTTGGATCAATTCCATTCATCCAATGTATGCTTCAATTCTTCTTAGCTGATCATCTTGGTAACTCCGGAAGTCTAAAAAAAAAAGGTAGTTTGACCGAGTCTTGTTTTGTTTTCAATATTAAGAGACTCGGCTTCGGTGTCCTCACTTTGCATCATACTTTAAATGATGAACTTGGACCTTCTTCTTAAATATGTTGATGAGACGCGTTGAAAAGTGTAAGTGGATTAAGGGCCTATTATGGGACTATTAAGGTGAATACCTTAACCTTAGTTGTAATTTCATATCCTATGTGGATTCTAATCTAAGGTAATTCAAGTCTACCTAATACCTATTACTAAGGTTTATTTCCTAACTTATATTGCCATGTTTTAATTATGGAAAAGTGCTAGAATAACCTAAGGTAAATACTATTTACCTAGACTAAGGTTGGATCCTAATCTAATGTCAATCTAACCTAAGGTAATATTAAGCTAAGGGGGTACCTAAGGGTTACATGGAAAATGGTGAGTCGGTGGCATTGATGTGATTTGATTTTGAATTTATGAACTATGATCATCCAATTTTTGTGGAGACATGGGGAGTAAGGGGATGCCAAATGACATCATCGCTAAAGAGATAATGTGTGCAAAGTTTTTTTAGAATTCATAATTTTTGGATGGCCATGGCGTGGAGAAATAGGCGGGAGAGTTGGCTATCATTACATTAATGAACCTCGGTCATGGTGAAGAAACTGCCTAGGAAGGAATGCAAGTGGATTTTGGAGAGGTTGTTTGGTCATTTGCGCATGGAAATTTTTGCTCTCGCATGAAGATTTTGGGCTCTTCAAACCAATAGTTCTATTTTCAATCCTTTGCTATTTTTGATCCAAAGTGGAGGTATAAGAGGCATTAGGAAGTACAAAATTGTTGACTTTGTTTGAAAAAAAGGAAAATATTGTGGAGGCTCAGCTGGAAATCTTCTGTAAGTCAATAGAAGCTCTATCATGCATGATAGGCTCTATCTATTAAGTTGTTCTACTTTTTCCTAAAAAAATTCATTAAAATAGCTTTGCTCTTGGAAAAAAATGGAATTCTTTTTTGTGATGGCTATTTTGCATTCATGCTTTATATGTTATGTGTATTTTTATGATGATGAGTCTTTGTTAGATAAAATGGATTATGAGTTTGTTCTCTGTTGAATATAGTGGTGAATCATGCTTCAACTTTGTTAGGACTAGAATGATTTCATTTTGTGTGAATATTGTTGTCTATGTAAAATGGATTATGGGAAAACATTGTTTGCTATAAGATTTGATCTGGGTTTTTCTTCCTCTGATTGGAAGAAGGTAAGAAAAGTAGTATTTTTAGTTGCATCTTGAGTTGCTTTGAATCTAGTTACTTCTGTTGAGTTATGTTGGATTGGTTGTTCAGATTCAATGTATTAGTGGATTCTAACTTGTTTAAAAATAACAGTAAGAAAGTT
Organism: Taxus wallichiana var. yunnanensis; assembly: GCA_018340775.1. Lineage (NCBI taxonomy): Eukaryota > Viridiplantae > Streptophyta > Pinopsida > Cupressales > Taxaceae > Taxus > Taxus wallichiana. Next base: position 220,131,937 of record CM031239.1, read on the forward strand.
ACTTCTTTTGAGTTTAATATGTTTGGGATTTGAGAATTCTCTGTTAGACTGTTCTAAAGTTGAGTAACTGCTAACCAGAAGATGTTAAGTTTTTGTTCTTCCTAGTTGAAATTTCATTTTTGTTAGTATCTACTTGAACCCGCAATGAAGTCAATTTTGTCGCTTGCACTTGTAATTTGGGAGATGACTTGTCAATGGCTTGATTCTGGGCCTGAATGAATCTCCTTGTTAAAATCTGTCTAATTTAAAATGATAGGAACTTGTTATCGTGATTATGGAAAGACTTACTGATTGATTTATGTATCATTTCTGAGGAAAGACTTAGTGCTTCAGGAGTTACCTTGTCAATTATCTTGTTGGAGTTACTTCTCTTTGTAATAAAGTTTGATGTTTAGATGAGTTCATAGGAAAGGAGTATTTATGTCAAACTATGGATTGGTTCAGTCTTGACTGTTTTAAGGAACTGGGGTGATATGTTGCAGTTTGTTTCTTCTCTTTTGAACTCAACTTTAAATTCTAATTTGGAGTCATTTGGTTTTTTATTTAGATTGTGGATGAACTTGGTTTGGGTTCTATTTTTCTTGACCTGTATCTTGAACCTTTGGTTCTTTGAAGCTTGATTTTGGGTTGGCTTGACTATGGGTAAGCGGTTGTTAAAATCTTGAATTCAAGTCTTCTTTTAAACCATCAAAGGCTGAATAGGTGTTAGGTGCAAAGACACCTGAAAGGAAATCGTGGTTGTATGAGAATAAAATTATCTTCTCTCTCTTGCTTGGGAAAATGAAGAAGTATAGGGACTAAAGTTGTTAACGTAGGATAAATTGCATTGTTCAGTTATTGTTGTGAATTTTTGCTAACTGAGATCATTGTATCACTCTTCATTAGTAGTAGTTTTTACACTATAGTAAAAATTCTAGTTTGTTTATGAGAGAACCTTATCCTTGGACTCTAACTTACATGTTTCATCATGTATCTAACTCTTTGCTAAGCAATTCTATGCTTTCAATACGGATAGAGTTGAAGGATCCCTTAGTCATATCTGTCTCAGTTCTTTATTCTGATATATATTTCTTTCGCTTGAAAAGGGGAATGAGATCTTCTCCCATCCTTAATTGGTGACATCCTTCCTCACTTTTATGAGATAAGGTTTTCAACACAGTTCTCCTCGAACTCTAAGGGAAGTTATGAGCTATTTCTCTCTCTATTCGTCCCTTTCCTCACCTGTTTATTCTTATTGAAGGAGTTGACTAGTTCAGTTGTACTACTTAATGGGACTGTTGAGTGAGTAGTTGGGAGTTAATCTTTCTCTTATTCTCGTTGACTTGTGTTGATTATAAACTTTATTTGGTAATGTGTGGATAATGTCTAGTGCATGTAATCAAATAAATACACTTCCTATTTCTAACCTATTGTGGCCTAACTTAAGACTTAGGCTATATCTTGGGCTTTAAATTTGGGTGTAGCATGTGAAATAGGAATCTCTTACCTTAACATGTTGTTGGCTCATCCTAAAATCTTTCTTGAAGTTTGAATTAGCTTGGCCATAGATTTTTATGATGGGTCTTTGCTTCTTAAAAATAAATCTAATTTTGGGAAATATCTGAATTAGTGTCTTTCTTTGGAATTAGATTGAATGAAGTAAGAAATAAACTATAAATTCTTATAGTTAGAATGAGATAAGTAATTAGGATGAAATACTACTTATCTGATATAATTTCTTATGAAACCAATGGCTGACTGAGTGTTGATTATATCATGATCTTTACTTAATATTAATGTGGTTGATCACCTTGTACTTTATTTTATGATTGTTATTCTTTATGATGTATCTATCTATAATGTGTTACTGTTTCATAAAAGCAGAGTTCTTTTTATGAAACAGTTAGTTGAAGCACACCGTTTTAATGCTTAGTGCTTATCATGCTCCAGTTTTAATGAACTGACCCATGCTAGAAATTTTTGCAGATGGAATTCGTAAGTGATAAAGGAAGACAATAAATTTTATGATGCTATTTTTTACTTAAAGACTGGATCTTTTATGAAGAAATATGATTCATTATTGAAATGTATTGAAAGAGGAAAAGTTGTATTTCTTAATTGAGCGTGATCTGTTTGACATGAAAGATGTCTGAAATGCATGGTCTTGTAAAATGTGTATTTCACCTTGATGAATTGAAAAATATTGAGAGTTACTTGTATTTGGTGTGTCATCCTACTTGTGCATTATGTGAAGGGAATTTGTAATCTTATCTTTATTTTCTCATATTCTTATCTGAATGGGATCCTTTTTAATTTAACATTAAATAAGTTAGATGGAAGGAAATTAGATACACTATCCATTTTATTGAAATACAACTTATTAAGTTGGCATGCATAGATGTTCTTTTATCTAAGTCACTATGATTTATTAAAAAGATGTTAATGAAAGTGCAAATTAATTATGATGACTTATATAATGTAAAAGGGTACAAGAACCCTAATTCATAACATGAAGGAGGAAGGTGAACTTATTCTCGACCTACACTTTCATAGGTATAAAACAAATGAAAGGTAATTATGAACATTTATTAATTAGACTTCATCTCAATGAAGTCTAATATAATGGAACCTGTTTTGGAACTTAAACAGGCTAAGAATGATAGGGCATAATAAGTAAATCTTATTAATGTTGTTGTTTCTGTTTTAATTAACTAAATTCTAAAGTAGGAAGTTAGTGAATAAAAATAAACCATGAAGTTACTGCAATATATTAACAACTCAATTGTGGATGTCAACCTTAAGGGCTAATGAAATTAGGGTTCAAAGGTGGGTGTTGTAGTTAAACCTTAATTAAGAAAAATAATGGGGTAATTAACTTATTCCTATGGTATGTACATCAAAATGGGTAATTCCATTAGATGTTGGCACACGCCAACTGCAGAATTATACCTTCATGAAGACTTCAGTCTTCATGAGGGTACAATGTTGTAGTTAACATGCTACAACACCCTTCAAAATTTGGATAATCTAGATCTACATAAACTTGGACTTGATCTTATTTTTACTCTAGGTCAAGCTAGGAACATGATTTAGTACAAGGGGTAACTCATGATGACTTAGGATAACTAGACACATCCAATCGACTTAGGTTGATTATGTCTATGTACCCTTAGTCACCGCGAGTGGTTCCTTATACCAAACTATGTTGCTAACCTGGGTTAGGGTCAAACCTTGAACAAGTGGAATGACAGGAGTCAGTGAAGACCATTCTAGATAACATATGAAGTGGGGTGAAGGACATATTTCATTAGATGAGTATCTCGTCTAGGAATATAAACATAGATAGTATGTAGAAATATTTGGCCAAAGTATTGCAAGCTCTTGGTTGCGTTGTCCTATGTCACCTAGTTTAAGAAACGAGATTCAAATGAATATTGGTAACAAATATTTAGTTAGTTCCCTTAAACAGAATTCTTCAATACCCATAATAGGGTAAGAGAACCAAGTATACTTAGTATACAATTTCAACGAGTTAACATGAGTGATTAGTATTAAACCGAGTCATAAAATGACATTTTAGTAGTTCACCGAGTCATGTATAGCTATATATGGTTATTTGTTATGATATTGATTGGCATGGAATGCATGTTCTAAATTATGATTATTTAGAAAAAAACATTATATATTAAAAAATAAGAATAAAAATATTTCCCTTGTTTCAAGTATTAAAATCGGATTGTTACATCTTGGTATCAGAGATGAAGGTTGTAGCTCTTGGACCTATTGTGTCCATAATCTGATAAAACTTAAATTTTATTGTTAACATAAAATAATTAGAACAAGAGGAAATGTTACAAACAACCCACCACCTAGTGGAGAAGCAACTACTGCCCAAAAAATTAATGAGATCCTTGCTGCCCTATTGGACATAAGAGATTGTTTGGTTGTACTTGAACAACAAGTAATGGGAAATGAAGAGGAGGAATAAGATGTTGGTAATAAAAATCAGCCACCTCATGTGGAAAATGCTAATGTGGAAAATTTAGGTGTTGATAACAATAATGTAAGCATGCCTGATCAGCCTGAAAATAAAAAGGCAAGGCTGGTAGCTGAACTCACTAATGATATAAAAAGGATAAGTCCACCTAATTATGATGACACCACCTTAGGAGATGGAGTTAAGAATTGGTTCAGTGAAATGGAGAAGTAATTTGCAATAAGGAACTTCTCAGAGGAAACTAAGGCAATATGGCGAGCATATCAGCTTTCCCATGAAGCATCTCCATGGTGGGACAACCACAAGGATGAGTTAACAATTGATGAAAAATATATTACTTGGGATAAAATTTAAAAGTTATTTAGGAAACGATGGCTGCCACAACTTTATTATGATCAGAAAATGATTGAATTTTAGAACTTATCTTAAGGAAAATTAACTAGAATAGAGTACTGGGAGTAGTTTACTAAAATTCTTAATTATGTACCTTAGTATCAAACTGATGTGAAGTTTGGGATATGAAAATTTATCATGGGGTTAAATCCCATTATAGGTGGAGAGGTGGATGTTCACATCCCAACCACTATGGAAGGGGTTGTTGAAAAATCCATAAGGAAAGAGTAGAAATTGAAAGCAATCTCTACCCATAAGGAGGAAATTAGAAAGAAAATTCCAAACTCTTCATTATCTCTTGCACCTAAGAAGGGACCATGGAAAAAGTTTGGTATGAAAAATAATTTTGTAATAGATAACAACAAGAAAACAACAACGAATAAACCTATTGCTAATGTGTGAAATAACTTTGTCAAGAACAATAATAATAGATAGAAGTCCTACGGAGGTCATAATGATAACTTTAAGGTTGGAAATAAATTTGAGCCTAAAAAGGGACCTATAGGAGGTTGTTATAATTATGGCAAGGATCATTACGCAAATCAATGTCCTTTGAAAAAGGATGACAAGTAATCAACAACACAAGATACACGCTGTAGTAGCTAACAAATAGGATGAAAAGAAAGTCACACCCATAGAGGTTCCAGGTAAGTTATTGGCATACCTGTAACTATTATTTTTTGATACTGGAGCTACTGAATGTTTTATTTCTACTAAATTAGCTTCAAATTAAAAATAAAGGCTAGAAAAATGGATAAATCATGGGTTGTACATTATGGAAATAATGTTATTCACATAGTTAGTATGTGTCTTTTTGGAGTAGTCCTTGACTTGCCTAGTTTTTCCACTGAGGTTGACCTTTATGTTGCTCCTTTAGGGTCTTATGATGTAATCATAGGTGTTAATTGGCTAGCTGAGCATAAGGAAAAGGTTGACTATTTTGAAAAACATATTAGTTGTTTGGATGATCTATAGAAAACAACAGACATTCAGGGTGTAAAACGTGAGATTTTGGTTAGGAAATTATCAACTATGCAACTTAAAAAGGCCAAAAATAAAGGTTGCACCTTATATGCAAAAAAATTTATGAAACTACTTAATAAAGTAGTGACTTCATGGAAAGATATCCATTGTTATGAAACTTCAATGATGTGTTTCTCGGAAGAGTTACCAGGTCTTCCACCCAAACGGGAGTTTGAATTCACTATTGAGATCAAACCAAGAACCGAGCCTATTTCCAAGGCATCATATAGGATGACTACTATTGAGTTGATAGAGCTTAAGGAAAAGTTACAAGAATTTTTATCTAGAGGTTTGATTAGACCGAGTGTCTCACCTTGGGCAGCACCGATAATCTTTGTGAAAAATAAATATGGGTCACTTGGATTTGCATTGATTATAGGATGTTAAACAAAGCAACAATTAAGAACAGATATCCATTTCCTAGAATTAATGACCATGCGATCAAATGTGTGGAGCATCGCTTTATTCTAAAATAAATCTTCGATCTGGATATCATCAATTAAGAATAAAATATGAATACATTCATAAAACAAATTTTAGAACAAGGTATGGACATTATGAATTCACAGTCTTACTATTTTGATTAACAAATGCACCCGCAACTTTAACGAATTTAATGAATAATATTTTTCAAGAATACTTGGACAAATTTGTGCTTGTATTCTTGGACGATTCTCTCATATACTCTAAAAGCATTGAAGAACACCATGAGAATTTAAAGATAGTTTTGGAAATATTGAGGAAGATATGGTTGTTTGGTAAGTTGTCTAAATGTTATTTCTATGACATGGAAGTGCACTATTTGGGTCATGTTATAAGAAAGGATGGAATAGTTGTAAATCCCTCTAAGATTATACTTATAACTAAGTGGCCTACACGAAAAAATATACATGAAGTTAGAAGCTTCATGGGTCTTGCTGGTTACTATAGAATTTTTTTTAAAGACTTATCCAAAGTTTCTACACTAATAACTTCATTACAAAAAAAGGATAAGAAATTTGTATGGAATGAAAAATGTGAATTTGCATTTAAGACTCTGAAGGATCAATTAATTTCTAAACCTATTTTGGTTGTACATGGCCCTAATGGGGACTTTACTATTATAATGGATGCAAACAGGGAAGGTATTGGGGGTATTCTGTTACAAAATGATCATGTCATAGCTTATAAAAGTAGAAAACTCAAGTTACATGAGATGAATTATGCTCCACATGATCTAGAGCTTGCTTCCATTGTTCATGCACTTCAGGTATGAAGGCATTATCTTCTTGTAGATCTTTTGAACTAAAAGCTGATCATCTTGGGTTGAAGTGTATTTTTACTCAGCCATATCTGAATGCAAGATAACAAAGATGGTTATAATTTCTATCTCAATATGATTTTGACATAAGTTACATTAAAGGTAAGGAAAATAGAGTAGCAGATGCTCTAAGTCATAGGAAGCACATTTATGCTCTTATAACGTTGAGAACTCAGTTTAAAGATGAGATAAAAAGTGTTATGGAATCGATTCTTATTTTCAGCAAGTAAAGGCAACACTTGCTGCAAATCCAAATGATGTGAGATATAAAGGTTTTCACTTTGAAAATGAAAGAATCTTGTGGTTTAAAAATAGGGTATACATACCTTTTCTAAATGATTTAAGAAAGAAATTATTAGTTGAATTTCATAATTCACCTTTTTCTGAACACCTTGGCATTACAAAGATGCTTGCTGATATAAAACAACAATATTTCTGGAAAGGGATGAAAAAATATGTGATTGAGTTTGTGACACATTGTTTGGAATGTCAACATGTTAAAGCTGAGCATATGCATCCAACTGGTTTATTGTACCCTCACAGCATACTGCAGTATAAATGGTAACTGATAAGCATGGATTTTGTACAAGGGTTGCCTATGTCAAGAAATAAGCATGATATTATTCTTGTGGTTGTTGATAAACTAACAAAGGTAGCTCATTTAATTGCTAGTAATCTTAAGGATGATTCACCTGTTTTAGCAAAAATATTTGTGAATGAGATTTTCAGATTACATGGATTACCTCAGTTGATCATATTAGATATAGATCCAAGAATGACATCTAGATTTTTGCAAACACTTAATGCAACTCTAAGAACTAAGCTAAATTTCAGTTTTTCTTATCATCTAGAAATAGATGGATAGAATGAAAGAGTTAATCAAGTTGTAGAGGATATGCTACGAATGTATTTCATAGATCAAAAATATAAATGGGAAGAGTACCTTCCATTAGTTGAGTTTGCATATAATAACACATATCATGCCTCTCTAAATATGGCACCTTTCGAAGAATTATATGGAAGGAAATGTAGAACCCCTATTAGTTGTGACAACATTGAGGATAGAGAGGTAATTGGACCTGAAATTCTTACGAAGATTGAACAATAAGTTAAAATGATTTTTGAACGCTTTAAAGAAGTTGGAGATAGGAAAAATAGCTATGTAGAATTAAAGTGGGTTGATAAGAAATTTGAACTTGGTGAGAAAGTCTTTTTGTGGGTAAAACCAAGAAAGAGTTCTATAACTTTTGGAAAGCTTGCCAAGTTATCACCTCGTTATGTGAGACCCTTGAAATTGTTGAAGCAATCAACCCCGTAGCTTATCGTTTAACTTTACCTCCTACTTTATCATGAATGAATGATGTTTTCCATATTTCTCTTCTTAAGAAATATGTTTCGATTTATCACATGTGTTAAATTTGAATTCCTTGCAGGTCCAAGACCAAGGAATAATTGTGGTTAAACCCATTCAAGTTTTGGATAATTTCTAGTCACACTCAAGAAGTTGTGAAATAAGGCAATATAAGGTCAAGTGGGATTAGTTTAACGAAGAGAGTGCAACTTGGGAAAATCTTGAAGATATGAAAACTGATTTTCCATATTTGTTTGAACAGAATTGATTCTGTTGACTGATAAAGTTTTAATATTTTATTCTTGATATGTCAATAAATCTACCAGTCTTGGGCAGACATTACATTATTTAAAGTGGATAGCTACTTTAATGTTGATTATGGAATTTCAAAATCAATTTTTTTGAACATATGAATGGAAGTATAATAATTTGATTTGTCCTTGATGCAAATTGTTTGACTAAGTTAATCATCGAGACGATGATTCTTTTTAGGAGGGAAGTATGTAACATCTTTGACAAATTGTTACTTTGATTCCATTTCCTCTTGACATTACAAATGTTGACATGTGATTTGTCTTAGGAAGGTGTATTATTTTGACTATTGGAAATCATGTTTGCAATGGATAAATTATTATTGTGCAAGGATTCAATTTGCTAAGATTTTGTTTACTTGAAATTGAAGTCATTCTTCTCTATGTTCTAAAAGGGTTGTGAACCTGTATTGTTGTTTCATACTTATCATATGTTAACAACAAAACCTTGGATCAATTCCATTGATCCAAGGTATGCTTTAGTTCTTCTTAACTGATCATCTTGGTAACCTAGCATTCTAAAAAAAAGGTAGTATGACTGAGTCTTGTTTTGTTATAAAAATTAAGAGACCCAGCTCCAGGTGTCCTCACTTTGCATCATGTTGTAAATGATGAACTTGGACCTTCTTGTTAAATATTTTTATGAGACGTTGAAAAGCGTAAGTGGATTAAGGGCCTATTATGGGACTATTAAGGTGAATACCTTAACCTTAGTTGCAATGTCATATCCTATGTGGATTCTAATCTAAGGTAATTTAGGTCTACCTAATACCTATTACTAAGGTTTATGTCTTAACCTATGTTGGCATGTTTTAATTATGGAAAAGTGCTAGAATAACCTAAGGTAAATACTATTTACCTAGACTAAGGTTGGATCCTAATCTAATGTCAATCTAACCTAAGCTAATACTAAGCTAAGGGGGTACCTAAGGGTTGCATGGAAAATGGTGAGTCAGTGGCATTGGTTTCTAAGGCATTAATGTGATTTGATTTTGAATTTATGAACTATGATCATCCAGTTTTGGTGGAGGCATGGGGAGTAAGGGGATGCCTAGCTGACATCATCACTAAAGAGATAATGTATGCAAAGTATTTTTTAGAATTTGTAATTTTTGGATGGCCATGGCATGGAGAAATAGGTGGGAGAGTTGGCTTTCCTTGCATTAATGAACCTCAGTCATGGTGAAGAAACTACCTAGGAAGGAATGCAAGTGGATTTTGGAGAGGTTGTTTGGTCATTTGCGCATGGCAATTTTTGCTCTGCATGAAGATTTTGGGTTCTTCAAACCAACAGTTCTATTTTCAATCCTTCGCTATTTTTGGCACCTCTAAGCTATTTTTGATCCAGTGGAGGTATAAGAGGCATTAGGAAGTATGAAATTGTTGACTTTGCTTGAAAAAAAGGAAAATATTGTGGAGGCTCAGCTGGAAATCTTCTGTAAGTCAATAGAAGCTCTATCATGGCATGATAGGCTCTATCCATTAAGTTGTTCTACTTTTTCCTAAATGTCTTCATTAAAACAACTTTGCTCTTGGAAAAAAATGGAATTCTTTTTTTATGGATATTTTGCATTCATGCTTTATATGTTATGTGTATTTTTATGATGATGAGTCTTTGTTAGATCAAATGGATTATGAGTTTGTTCTCTGTTGAATATAGTGGTGAATTATGCTTCAACTTTTTTGGGACTGGAATGATTTCATTTTGTGTGAATCTTGTTGTCTATGTAAAATGGATTATGGGAAAACATTGATTTCTATAAGATTCAATCTGGGTTTGTCTTCCTCTGTTGGAAGAAGGTAAGAAAAGTAGTATTTTCAGTTGCATCTTGAGTTGATTCGAATCTAGTACTTCATTGAGTTATGCTAGATTGGTTTTCTTGATTCAATATATTAGTGGATTCTAACTTGTTTAAAAATAATAGGGAGCAAGTTACTTCTTCTGAGTTTAATATGTTTGGGATTTGAGAATTCTCTATTAGACTATTCTAAAGTTGAGTAACTGCTAACCAGGAAGATGTTGAGTTTTTGTTCTTCCTAGTTGAAATTTCATTTTTGTTAGTATCTGCTTAAACCCGCAATGAAGTCAATTTTTTCTTGCACTTGTAATTTGGGAGATGACTTGTCAATGGCTTGATTATGAGAAAAGAATTAGTGCTTCAAGAGTTACCTTGTCAGTTATCTTGTCAGATTTACTTCTCTTTGCAATCAAGTTTGATGTTTAGATGAGTTCATAGGAAAGGAATATTTATGTCAAACTATGGATTGGTTCAGTCTTGACTATTTTAAGGAATTGGGGTGATATGTTACAGTTTGTTTCTTCTCTTCTAAACTCACCTTTGAATTCTAATTTGGATTCATGTGGTTTGTTGTTTCCCTTGTGGATGAACCTAGGTTGGTTTAGTTTTTCTTGACCTGTATCTTGAACCTTTGGTTCTTTGAATCTTGAATTTTGGGTTGGCTTGACTGCAGGTAAGCGGCTGTTAACATCTTCAATTCAAGTCTTATTTTAAACCATCAAAGGTTGAATAGGTGTTAGGTGCAAAGAAACCTAAAAATAAATCATGGTTGTATGAGAATAATATTATCTTTTGTCTCTTAATTTGGAAAATGAAGAAGTATAGGGACTAAAGTTGTTAACGTAGGATAAACTACATTAATTTGTTGCTGTTGTGAATTGTTGCTAATTCAAATCATGAGAGAACCTTATCCTTGGAATATTACTTACATGTCATCCTCATGTATCTAACTCTTTGCTAATCCATTCTATGCTTTCAATACGGATAGAGTTGAAGGATCCCTTAGTCATATCTGTCTCAGTTCTTTATTTAGATATATATTTATTTTTCTTGAAAAGGGGAATGAGATCTTCTCCCATCCTTAATTAGTGACATCCTTCCTCACTTTTCTGAGATAAGGTTTTCAACACGGTTCTCCTCGAACTCTGAGGGAAGTTCTGATTTCTTTCTCTCTCTCTCTGTTCATCCCTTTCCTCACCGTTTATTCTTGTTGAAGGAGTTGACTAGTTCAGTTGTACTACTTAATGGGACTGCCGAGTGAGTAGTTGGGAGTTATTCTTTCTCTTATTCTCCTTGACCTATGTTGATTGTAAAATTTATTTGGTAATGTGTGGCTAATGTCTAGTACATGTAATCAAATAAATACACTTCCTATTTCTAACATGTTGTGGCCTAACTTAAGACTTAGGCTATATCTTGGGCTTTAAATTTGGATGTAGCATCTGAAATAGGAATCTCTTACCTTAAGATGTTATTGGCTCATCCTAAAATCTTTCTTGAAGTTTGAATTAGCTTGGTTGTAGATGTTTTATGATGGAACATGATATTGCTGAGTATGTTGGGTCTTTGCTTCTTAAAAATAACTCTAATTTTGGGAAATATCTGAATTAGTGTCTTTCTTTGGAATTAGATTGAATGAAGTAAGAAATAAACTATAAATTCTTATAGTTAGAATGAGATAAGTAATTAGGATGAAATACTACTTATCTGATATAATTTCTTATGAAACCAATAGTTGACGAGTCTTTATTATATCATGAGCTTTACTTAATATTAATGTGGTTGATCACCTTCTACTTTATTTTATTTTTGTTATTCTTTATGACATATCTATATGTAATATGTTAATGTTTTACAAAAGCGAGTTCTTTTATGAAACAGCTTGATTAATGTGTTAATGTTTTAAAAAATCCAACTGCACCAAGAGGTCTTGACAATATTCAGTTGATTTAAATCTCTCTTTGAATGCATCCTTGATGTCATTCCAACCCATGATGAACCGGGAAGGTAGGAGGTAAAACCATTCTGCTGCTTTTTCTTGGAGGGACTCCACAAACAATCTTATAGCAACGTCTTCATGTTGGACACCAAGAATTCCACATGATGTCATGAAAGCAATGATGTGTTCTTCAGGATGTTATGTGTTGTCACCTTTGAACTTTGGAAAGTTCTTGCGGGAACCCATTAGTAGATTGTGAAGAGGGGGTTCAAGAGCAAGCGGGCCTGTATTCCTTCCCCATGGAACAATGGGTTAAGGTATTTCTTCTTCGTCTGCCATTGTTTCTTCTTCTTTTGCTTCAGCTCTTGCTTCTATGAATTCTTCTTCAAATTCTTCTTCTTCTGGGAAGTCGATGTTCAATGGTTGTTGAAAAATTACAGAATTTGAAGGATTTTGGATAGGATTACTAGGTGAACTTCTTGAAGAGCCAGATGAAGAGGAGGCTTGAGAGAAGAAATATGGATTATCTCTAATTCATTCTCGTAGATTTTGCGAAGCTTCAAAATTGACATCGAACACCTCTCGACCTTCTCAACCTGGCGTATCTTCCTTGACAACTTTTGGAAGCTTTTACAGTCGGAATACGAAAGGCCACTATGGAATGTGAAAAGTCACGTGTAGAAATCAGTAGTGTATCTTTTGGAAATGGACTTTCTTGAACTCTCTTTTATGATTTTTTCAATATTTGATTTCTTTTTTGAATTTTTGGGACCTTGCGGTCGTATTTTGGGTGCAGATGCTGCTAAATCTACCCCACGATGGGCGCTAAAATCTTGGCAATAAAATTTTTCGGTGGACAAACTTGTGGATTTCTTGCCAATGCTCTGGGAATCTAAGTCCCTCTACTTAACCGGTGTAGCTGCCGTATGTGCATGCGCATGAAAAGGTGAATTTCTATGGTGGCCTTTCAATCGGGGATCCAATAGGGGCACTCCACTAAACTCGCGTAAATACTTGCATATACCCGTAAGAGATGACTTTTCTAGAAGTGGGAAAGGGAGTGAGAATGGATGTAGAAGAACTAATGCTAAAAGTAGAAAATCAGATTCCTACACACACACTAGTTAGAAACTTCATCACATTCATTTATGAGAAGAAACAACCCTGTAAATGACAACAAGACCAAATAGAATTTGATGAGAACAAAGTGTCATGAAATCCCTTGGTCAACGAAAGCTAGAAACTCCTTCTTGTATTGATGCTTGAACAAAAGTTGTACATGGTGTAGGAATGGAAGAAATTTGAGAGGGGAAGAAAGTAGAAGAAAATGGCTATCTCCTTTGCTTTCTCTTAAGGTAGAATGCACTCTTGAGTCTACAAGATCAATCACCAACACTTTGAAATGGGAATGGATTTACAATTTATAGAATAGAATATGACTCTTCATCTACCTCATGACCTTTTGAATACCTTCATATGACTTAAGACTATTTGTATTCCACTTTAAATATTTAAGTCCCTCTTATAATAGCAAGGTGACTTAATTTACATTATAGCTCTAAAGTCACTTAAGTCATATTAAAAGGTGCAACCCTCAACGTAAAAATATAACATTGAAGAGAGAGAGAAAGAAGAGGAAGAAGAAGAAGAAGAATTATGATGAAGGAAGAGTTGTTGCAGTGGACCTGGCTCCATTCTCTGACTATTCTCCACTTCTTTTTTGAGTTCTCATGTTCTGTTGGCGGTGGTGCACATGTATGTAAAGAGCTTGACCGCCTCTTGAAGTGTTGACTTCCCTTTTTCAGAGATTGAATTGATGCATTCCTTATTTTCTCGGCCTTGCATCGTGAACTCATGCATTCTTCTCGATGTATTCTGGATCGAAGATGCTGATGGGTACCAATTTCTCAATAAGAAGTTTTATGGTGCTTGGTTCCACCAAGTGTTGCACATAAGATGAAAGAGTTTGCACTTACTCCTCTAGTCCCTTGATCTTCTCTTTGTATTCTTTATTCCTTTACATCATGTGACAATTGTTGATATATCAGGAGATACTACTTGTTGCACCATGAGAGTGTCAAGGATGATCATTTCCCGCTTCCACAGAAACATCTCGTTGGTTTCAGGCTCAATGACGGGCGCATCAACCATTATTTATCCTGATGGAGGAGGAAAATCCTGAATGAGAGGAGAGTTAGAGTCAACAACATGCAAGACCTCTTGAAGTGGCTCGAATATTAGATCATGAGTCATATACTCCTTGTTCACTTACGGTTTCTACTTGCTTCTCTTTCATCTTCCTCAGCTTGAAGTCTTTTGATTTCGTCAAGTTGAGCCCTTATTTCCTCTTCTGCTCTTGCTTCTCTTTCTCTAACTTCTTCTTCGGTTTCTATGTCAGTGAAATTTTCTAGGTTCTCGTTGATGTATGGAAATTCACCATCCAAAGGATTAGCAGCACTCAGATTCTCAACTTGACCAATTGCTTGATGAAGGGGAGGCCTCTAAATTCCAAGAAGCTCTTGTCTTCTTTGAAGTTCTTCAAAAATGGGGTTAGTTTGTCCTCCTTGCCTCTATTGCTAGGTGTACCTTCTATCCGCCAGCTTGGAAATCTATGCTCACCTTTGTGGTGCTGGAATTTGTCTTTGCCTATCTAGTTTAGCAAACTTGTTCTTCTTCAAGGTCGAGGATTCTCGTGGAAATGAAGTAGTGGTTGGCACTTTGTCTGTTATGCCAAATAGCTTCTCTCAAATCAGAAGTGATATCTTCTTGGATGTGGAAGAGCAATTCGGGTCTTTCGACAGGAGGATTTCCCGGAATAGCCATGGTTTGTAGACATGTGGCTTATATAGCTATTCAAATTTCAGAAATTTTCTCATTTGAAGTTTGAATTTTAAGGTCATTCAGGTCCATGTACAAGACATCGTTGTCTTCCACATCATACTCACAGGCAAAAGGGTTGTGACGGATTCTGACCCATCCATTTCGTCTTCATATCTCCCTTCGAAAAAGCAACTTACTATTTTTAGTAAGTGTGCGAAAGCAATTCCTCGATCTTCAATTGGATGTTGCGGCTTAGTTTTCCTCTTTCTCTCCATGTTCCTCATTTCTTCTAGATCAAATTTCTATTTTTAGCAGTTGCTTGAGGGGCCACTTACTATTTTTAGTAATTTCCAACAATGTCTGTTTTGGTGAATTTTCAATCGTAGTTTACCTCCAATGTCTTCGTCTTCTTTGCAGGTTATTTTATCAATGACTTTCCCAAAATAGCAGTTCCTATGTAGTAGACCTACTATTTTTAGAAATTTTACCTCTAGGAGTCGATTGATGTTGAAATTTTTTTTTTTTTGATATGGGTTTTTTCCCAATATCCTCCCTTTGAAATTTTGGGCCCGCCTGCTTAATAATCCAGGAGATTTTAAAGTTTTAAGGTATGGTTTTCTCCTCCATTTACAATTAAATTTATATTTTTGATGTGGGTTTTGTCTTCTCGGTGCTTCACGTGTGATCTTACTTCAATCCCAAAAATAGTTTGACGGGAAATCTTACTTCTTTCTTCGTTGAGCCGAGAAAGAGATTTCTTCATTGTGGCTACTCACGTCATACGAGGAGGGAGTTTGAAGGTGTCTTTCTCGATGGTCTTGGATAGAGGAATGAACAGCGAGAAAATGGTTTGTTGTTTCATGCACCGGTTTGCAACATTTCTTTAGATCTTTATTTTTAGGCTATGGGGATTTTCATTGTTCTCTCCTTCTTGCTCTCCATTTCTCCTTCTTGATTTGATGAAAGATCCTTCTAAGACCTGCAAATCACCATGGGGAGTTTGTTTCAGTTCTTGGGTAGATCTTTTCTAAGCATTTTCAATGGCGGAGTGATGGTAGAATGTTGAGAGGAAGAAATGGAGGAATGGAGTGCACAAAAATGTTTAGAAGTTAGAAATGAAGAAAGCGACACTTGGGAGATTTTAAAAAGATATGCACAATTAGGGTTAGGGAACATTTTTCAAAGCTTGATGTTCCTGACCTAAGGAATGTGAGGGACATCAACTTCCATAATGAGCAAGACGACGACATGTGGCACTAGATCCAACGACAGGGGATGAAGGAGGAAAAAATTGCTTTAAAGCACTAGGAGCTGAAATGAGGTCACATGGGTGTCCAGAAGACTATCCATAGGGGCTGGGTGAATTTTTCAAGGCCAGATGTCCCCCACCTTAGGTGCATAAGGTACATCAAATTCCATGGTGGTCTTGTAGCTGACACGTGGCGACCGATTCGACGGCAGGGAATGCATGCTCCAAATAAGCACTTGAGGGCTGAACTGCCAGTTTGGAGGTCGTATGAGGGTCCCAAGGGTCACATGAGGTCTTGGAAAATTTTCCAAGTTGTGATGTACCAGACCTCAGGGACATGGGGGACATGAAATCTCACCGGCTCTCCGGTGTGCCGACATGTGTCCTCTCGAAAAAATGACTAAGTCCTGAACTTCCTTTGAGAGGGTAACTTGGAATGCGAGATAACTTGAGCTTACGGTGGAATTTCTTGGTGAAATTGTATATGATACTCGACTGAAATGAAATTTTGAATCCAAGTATGTGGGTCTCATGTCTTTATTAGATCATATGATCTCTAAAAATCAGATTTTTGATCTCGAGACTCCACTTACTGGCGAGAAAAATTGTCTTCCAATCATATGCACCAAGGTGTTGTGAAAAATATTATTTCACCATCATGTAGGTCTTGGAATCCTATTTCCAAAGATGTTTTTTTACTTCTAAATCCATCCGGAGCTCCCAGAATCTTCGTTTGAAGCCCAACAGCTTGTTTTAGGCCTATGTATTGCTTAGTCTTGTGAACCTGTTTTCACTCGTGATCGCTGCTCCAAGTCTTTCAGAACTTCCCAAAGCCTTCCAAAATCATTTCCATGATGTTATAATGTCTTCCATTCACCTCTGTGTTGAATTTGGCCCTTCTGCTCTGCTCCAGGGGGTTGATCCAATCCCGAGAAGGCCAACAATAGCCCTTCCCTATACTTTGCCAAAAGATAACATTTTCAATGAACTCCTAAAATCACCTAGGGGAATGAATGCAATTTCCTAAATCACCTAGGATAATATAATGACATTGGTTGGGAATTCATTTGGGTGACTGAACAAATCCGGGGTTTCTTAGGAATGATAAAACATGAAAATTTTGGCATAGGGGTATAGTTGTCATGCTTAGAAATTGTCAATTTCCCTGTTGCACATTCTCATGACAGCAGGTATGTACATCAATATGGGTAATTCCATCTTATTTTGGCACACCCCAACTTCATAACTATACATTCATGAAGACTTGGGTCTTCACGAGGATATAGTGTTGCAGTTGATATGCTATAACACCCTTAAGAATTAGATCATCTAGATCTACATAAACTTGAACTTGATCTTAGTTTTACTCTACGTCGGAGTTAGGAACATGATTTAGAACAGGAGGTAACTCATGATGATTTAGGGTAACTTAACACATCCAATTGAATTAGGTCAATTGAGTATATCTATGTACCCTTATTCACCGCGAGTGGTTCCCTATACCAAACTATGTTGCTAACCTGGGGTTAGGGTCAAACCTTGAACAAGTGGACTGACAGAGTCAGTGAAGACCATTCTAGATAACAGATGAAGTGGGGTGAAGGACGTATTCCATTAGATGAGTATGTCATCTAGGAATATAAACATAGATAGTATGTGGAAATATTTTTCCAAAGTATCATAAGTTGTTGGTTGCGTTGTCCTATGTCACCTAGTTTAAGAAACAAGATTCAGATGAATATTGGTAACAAATATTCAGTTAGGTCTCTTAAATAGAATGCTTCAATACCTAGAATAGGGTAAGAGAACCAAGTATACTTAGTATATAATTTCAATGAGTTAACATGAGAGATTGGTATTAAATCGAGTCATAAAATGACAGTTCGGTAGTTCATCGAGTCATTTATAGTTGTATATGGTTATCTGTTATGAGATTGATTGGAATGGAATGTGTGTTCTAAATTATGATTATTTAGAACAGAGAACATTATATATTAAAAAAATTCCCTTGTTTCTAAAGTCTTAAAATGGGAATGTTACACTAGAACTACTCCAATTGTCATCCTTAATGCACCCACATGCACATAAAAGGGATTTTACCAAGAGGGAAAGCGTAAAATGCGTGCATTAGTAAGCTTCTCCTTCAACGTATCAAAATCCATATGTTGTGCCTCATCCCAGTGAAATTTTACCTTATGTCTCAACAGTTCTTCCAAGGGCACACTAATCCTAGCATAGCCTTCGATGAACTTTCTGTACTAACCCATATGCCCCAAAAATATGTTTTGTATGCTTTGATTGGTAGACTTGTCTAAACCTAAAATAACAACTTTGGCGAATCCACCAATAAACCTTCCTTACAGATAATATGACCTAGAAATGTGCCAAAAGGAGAAGCAAAGACACATTTCTTAATGTCTCAAACATCAATCTCAAGTTATCACAATGATCTTTCACTAATTCATAAATTTTCCAATAATTGAGGTAGACTTGTAGAAACTTTGGCACTATCTCCAAGAGTAAGGTCTTTGGACTACTTGTAAAGCTTCATTCACTCGTGGTTTAGAAGATATATACTCAAAAATATGAATAACACACATCGTCAACTCCTGCCAATTTCATGTATGATGATGTTACTCTTAATAGATATACCATTTGTACACACAACCTTACAAGGTGGAATAGAACTTATTCACCCAAAGTGAAGGGGGTAAGGCTTACGGGCCTTCCATCCAGGCTTTCTCACATTCCTTAATGTGGTAGGAGGTTAATTCCTTCCCATGATAGTCACATATCTTTGAAGGTGCATTATTCTAGATATAATAGATAACGTGATTCTTACTTTTCACCACTCTATAAGATTATCCTGATGAGTCATCCACCAATGCGTTGTTGTTTCGTGTAATTTATAAATAATTTTATTCCTCCATTCTACTTTATAGGTCTATTGGACTTCCATAGTGCACAAAAAACATCAGGGTTACCTTCTCTAGTGTAACTTGGTAACTTTCTTCCTCCCAGATGCCTAACCGAGTGCTCCTTAACAACATGAGTTATAGTGCCCTTCAATTCTCTCCTAACCAACTCATAAGTCCCATGTGGTCAATTATCACATGCAATGATAGTTGTATCACTCATGGAATGAGCATCATCCCATTGAATGAATCCTCTTGATGGTTCAATAACCTTTGGGTCTTTGATGGTGCGTACATAAATTTAATCCATGTCATATTCACCCAAAGGATCTACATAAGGTACAAACCTCCCATCTATTAGTGAAATAATTATGTTATCCTCCTTGTTAAAACTAAAGAATCCTTTGTTGAAGTGCAAATAAAAATTATTCATATAACACCAATGACATCTAAGTAATGTTACAAAACTATCTACCTCAAAGTGCTAAAACCTCAAAATCCCCGTGATCTTGGCCCCTTGAATGATTATGGAAGCATTCTTCAAAACCCCAATAGGCATAGCTTTAGTTCTATTCACAATGTACAACACATTTCAATATGGTTGCAATGGTGGTCTAGTACATGTAATCAAATAAATACACTTCCTATTTCTAACATGTTGTGGCCTAACTTAAGACTTAGGCTATATCTTGAGCTTTAAATTTGGGTGTAGCATCTGAAATAGGAATATCTTACCTTAAGATGTTGTTGGCTCATCCTAAAAATTTTCTTTAAGTTTGAATAATCTTGGTCGTAGGTGTTTTATGATGGAACATGATATTGCTTTGAGTATGTTGGGTCTTTGTTTCTTAAAAAACCTCTAATTTTGGGAAATATCTAAATTAGTGTCTTTCTTTGGAATCGATTGAATGAAGTAAAAATAAACTATAAATTCTTATAGTTAGAATGAGAGAAGTAATTAGGATGAAATACTACTTATCGATATAATTTCTTATGAAATCAATGGTCAAGTGAGTCTTTATTATATCATTATCTTTAATTAATATTAATGTGGTTGTTCACCTTGTACGTTATTTTATTTTATTTATTTTGTATGACATATCTATATGTAATGTGTTAATGTTTTACAAAATACAACCGCACTCAAGAGGTCTTTACAATATTCAGTTGATTTAAATCTCTCTTCGAATGCAACCTTGATGTCATTCCAACCCATGATGGACCGGGAAGGCGGGAGGTAAAACTATTCTCACGCTTTTTCTTGGAGGGACTCCACGAACAATCTTATAGCAACGTCTTCATGTTGGACACCAAGAATTCCACATGATGTCATGAAAGCAAAGTGATGATGTTCTTTTCGGATGTTGTGTGTCTTTGTCACCTTGGAACTTTGGAAAGTTCTTGCGGGAACCTGTTGGTAGATTGTGAAGAGGGGGTTCAAGAGCAAGCGGGCCTCTATTACTTCCCCATGGAACAATGGGTTGAGGTATTTCTTCTTTGTCCACCATAGTTTCTTCTTCTTCTGCTTCAGCTCTTGCTTCTACGAATTCTTCTTCAAATTCTTCTTCTTCCAAGAATTCGATGTTCAATGGTTGTTGAAAAATTATAGAATTTGAAGGATTTTGGATAGGATTACCAGGTGAACTTCTTGAAGAGCCAGATGAAGAGGAGGCTTGAGAGAAGAAATATGGATTATCTCTAATTCATTCTTGCAGATTTTGTGAAGTTTCAAATTGAAATCAGCAACACCTCTCGACCTTCTCAACTTGGTGTATCTTCCTTCAGCTAGCTTTTGGAAGCTTTTACAGATTCAATACTGAACGACCACCGTGGAGTGTGAAAATTCACGTGTAGAAATCAGCAATGTATCTTTAAGAAATGGACTTTCTTGAACTCTCTTTTATGATTTTTTCAATATTTGATTTTTTTTTAATATTTTGGACCTTGTAGTCGTATTTTGGGTGCAGATGCTACTAAATCTGCCCCACGGTGGGCACCAAAAACTGTTGGTGAGAAAATTTGTTGGGTGGACAAACTTGTGGATTTCTTGCCAACACTCTGGGAATCTAAGTCCCTCTACTTAACCGGTGCAGCTACCATATGTGCATGCGCATGAAAAGGTGAATTTCTATGGTGGCCTTTCAACCGGGGATCCAATAGGGGCACTCCACTAACCCTGTGGAAAATGCTTGCATATACCTACAAGAGATGACTTTGTCTGGAAGTGGGAAAGGGAGTGAGAATGGAGGTAGGAGAACTAATGTTGCAGGTAGAAAATCAGATTCCTACACACACACTAGTTAGAAACTTCATCACATGCATTTATGAGAAGAAACAACCCTGTAAATGACAACAAGACCAAATAGAATTTGATGAGAACAAAGTGTCATGAAATCCCTTGGTCAAAGAAAGCTAGAAACTCCTTCTTCTTGTATTGATGCTTGAACAAAAGTTGCACATTGTGTAGGAATGGAAGAAATTTGAGAGGGGAAGAGAGTAGAAGAAAATGGCTATCTCCTTTGCTTTCTCTCAAGGTAGAATGCACTCTTGAGTCTACAAGATCAATCACCAACCCTTTGAAATGGGAATGGATTTACAATTAATAGAATAGAATATGACTCTTCATCTACCTCATGACCTTTTGAATACCTTCATATGACTTAAGACTGTTCATATTCCACTTTAAATATTTAAGTCCCTCTTATAATAGCAAGGTGACTTAATTTACATTATATTTCTAAAGTCACTTAAGTCATATTAAAAGGTGCAACCCTCAACGCAAAAATACAAAATTGAAGAGAGAGAGAAAGAAGAGGAAGAAGAGGAAGAAGAAGTTATGATGAAGAGTTTTGCGGTGGAACTGGCTCCATTCTCTCGACTATTCTCCACTTCTTTTTGAGTTCTCGTGTTCTGTGGCGGTGGCGCACATGTATGCAAAGAGCTTGACTACCTCTTGAAGTGTTGACTTCCCTTTTTGGAGATTGAATTGATCCATTCCTTATTTTATCGGCCCGCATCATGAACTCGTGCATTCTTCCTCGATGGATTCGGATCAAAGTCTGCTGATGGGTACCACTTTCTCAATAGGAAGTGTTATAGTGCTTGGTTCCACCAAGTGTTGCACATAAGATGAAAGAGTTTACACTTGCTCCTCTAGTCCCTCAATCTTCTCTTTGTATTATTTATTCCTTGCCATCATGTGACAATTACTGATATATCGGGAGCTACTACTTGTTACACCATGCGAGTGTTAAGGATGATCATTTCCCACATCCATGGAAACATCTCATTGGTTTCAGGCTCAATGACGGGTGCATCAACCATTCTTTGTCCTAATGGAGGAGGAAAATCCTGAATGAGAGGAGAGTTGGAGTCAACAACATGCGGGACCTCTTGAAGTGGCTCAAATATTAGATCATGAGTCATATACTCCTTGTTCACTTACGGTTTCTACTGCTTCTCTTTCATCTGCCTCGGCTTGAAGTCTTTTGATTTCATCAAGTTGAGCCCTTATTTCCTCTTCCGCTCTTGCTTCTCTTTCTCTAACTTCTTCGAGTTTCTACGTCAGTGAAATTTTCTAGGTTCTCGTTGATGTATGGAAATTCACCATCCAAAGGATTAGCAGCACTCAGGTTCTCAACGTGACCGGTTGCTTGATGAAGGGGAGGCCTCTGAATTCCAAGAAGCTCTTGTCTTCTTTGAAGTTCTTTGAAAATGGGGTTGGTTTGTCCTCCTTGCCTCTGTTGTTGGGTATACCTTATATCCACCAACTTGGAAATCTATGCTCACCTTTGTGGTGCTGGAATTTGTCTTTGCCTCTCCAATTCAGCAATGCGTTCTTCTTCAAGGTCGAGGATTCTCGTGGTAATGAAGTAGTGGTTGGCACTTTGTTTGTTATGCCAAATAGCTTCTCTCAAATCAGAAGTGATATCTTCTTGGATGTGGAAGAGAAATTCGGGTCTTTCATAGGAGGATTTCCTAGAATAGCCATGGTTTGTAGACATGTGGCTTATATAGCTATTCAAATTTCAGAAATTTTCTCATTTGAAGTTTGAATTTTAAGGTCATTCGGGTCCATGTACAAGACATCACTGTCTTCCACATCATACTCACAGGAAAAGGGTTGTGATGGCTTCTGACCCGTCCATTTTATCTTCATATCTCCCTTCGAAAAAGCAACTTACTATTTTTAGTAAGTGTGGAAAATCAATTCCTCGATCTTCAACTGGATGTTGCGGCTTAGTTTTCCTCTTTCTCCCCATGTTCCTCATTTCTTCGGATCAAATTTCTATTTTTAGCAGGTTCTCGAGGGGCCACTTACTATTTTTAGTAATTTCCAACAATGTCTGTTTTGGTGAATTTTCATTGTAGTTTACCTCCAATGTCTTCGTCTTCTTCGCAGGTTCTTTTATCGATGACTTTCCCAAAATAGTAGTTCCTATGTAGTAGAGCTGCTATTTTTAGAAGATTTACCTCTGGGATTCGGATTGATGTGGAAAAAATTTATTTGATATGGGTTTTTTCCCAATATCCTCCCTCGAAATTTCGGGCCCGCCCACTTAATAATCCAGGAGATTTTAAAGTTTTAATTTTTGGACCTGGCAGTGCTTTTGGGTATGGCAGCCATTAATGGACCTGAAAATTGTAGGTCTGGTTTTCTCCTCCATTTACAATGAAATTTATATTTTTGATGTGGGTTTTGTCTTCTGGTGCTTCACGTGCGATCTTACTTCAATCCGGCAACTAGTTTGACGGAAATCTTACTTCTTTCTTCGTTGAGCCGGAAATGAGATTTCTTTGTTGTGGCTACTCTTTCACATGAGGGGGAGTTTTAAGGTGTCTTTCTGATGGTATTGGATAGAGGAATGAACAGAAGAAAATGGTTTGTTGTTTCATGCACCGGTTTGCAACATTTCTTTAGATCTTCATTTTTAGGCTATGGGGATTTTCACTGTTCTATCCTTCTTGCTCTTCGTTTCTCCTTCTTGTTTTGATGAAAGATCCTTCTGAGACCTAAAAATCACCATGGGGAGTTTGTTTTCAGTTCTTGGGTAGATATTTTCTGAGAATTTGCAATGGTGGAGTGACGGTAGAATGTTGCAGAGGAAGAAATGGAGGAATGGAGTGCACAAAAATGTTTAGAAGTTAGAAATGAAGAAAGCGACACTTGGGAGATTTTAAAAAGATATGGAAAATTAGGGTTAGGGAAAATTTTTCAAAGCTTGATGCTCCTAACCTGAAGGATGTGAGGGACATCAACTTCCACAATGAGCAAGACGGTGACACATGGCACTAGATCCAACGCGGGGGGATGATGGAGGAAAAATTACTTTAAAGCACTAGGAGCTGAAATGAGGTCACATGGGTGTCTCGAAGACTCCCATAGGGGATGGGTGAATTTTTCAAGGCCTGATGTTTGCCACCTTAGGTGTATAAGGTAAATAAAATTCTACGGTGGTCCTAGAGCTGACACGTGGCGACCGATCGGCGACGGGGGAATGCATGCTCCAAATAAGCACTTGAGGGCCGAACGCCAGTCCGGAGGTCATATGAGGGTCCCAAGCATCACATGAGGGCTGGGCACATTTTCCAAGGGGTGATGTACCTGACCTCGGGGACATTTGGGTCATGAAATCCCGGCAAGCTCCTCGGTGGCCGACATGTGTCCTCTTGAAAAAATGACTAAGTCTGAACTACGTTTGAGAGGGTAACTTGGAATGCCGATAACTTGAGCTTCCAGTGGAATTTATTTGTGAAATTTTATATGATACTTGACTGGAAATGGAATTTTTAATCCAGTTATGTAGGTCTCATGTCTTTATTAGATCATATGATCTCTACAAAATAAGATTTTTGATCTGTGATTCCACTTGTACAGAGAAAACTATCTTCCAATCATATGCGTCGAGGTGTTGTGAAAAATATTATTTCACTATTGTGTAGGTCTTAGAATCATATTTCTGAATATGTTTTGTTTTACTTCTAAATCCATCCGGAGCTTCCGAATCTTTGTTTGAAGCCCAACACTATTTTAGGCCTATGTCTTTGCTAGGCTTGTGAACCTTGTTTTCACTCGAGACTACTCCAAGTATTTCGAGAACTTCTCAAAGCCTTCCAAAATCATTTCGTGATGTTATAAGGTCTTACATTCAGCTCTATGTTTAATTTGGCCCTTCTGCTCTGCTCCAGGGGATTATCCAATCCGGGAAGGCCAACAATAGCCCTTCCTATCTACCGCCAAAAGATAACATTTTCAATGAACCTAAAATCACCTAGGGGAATGAATGGAATTTTGTAAATCACCTAGGATAATATAATGACATTGGTTGGGAATTCATTTGGGCTGACTAAACAGATCTGGGGTTTCTTACGAATGATAAAACATGAAAATTTTGGCATAGGGGTATAGTTGTCGTGCTCGGAAATTGTCAATTTCCTTATTGCACATTCTCACGACTATAGGTATGTAAATCAAGATGGGTAATTAAATATTGTTTTGGCACACCCCAATTACAGAACTATACATTCATGAAGACTTGGGTCTTCACGAGGATACAATGTTGTAGTTGACATGCTGTAACACCCTTAAGAATTAGATCATCTAGATCTACATAAACTTGGAATTGATCTTAGTTTTACTCTACGTTAGGTTAGGAAAATGATTTAGTACGGGGCTAACTCATGATGACTTAGGGTAACTTGACACATCTAATTCAATTAGGTTGATTGAATATGTCTATGTACCCTTATTCACCGCGAGTGGTTCGTTATACCAAACTATGTTGCTAACCTGGGTTAGGGTCAAACCTTGAACAAGTGGATTGACAAGTGTCGGTGAAGACAATTCTAGATAACTTGAGATGAAGTGGGGTGAAGGACATATTCTATTAGATGAGTATGTCATCTAGGAATATAAACATAGATAGTATGTGGAAATATTTTTCCAAAGTATCACAAGTTGTTGGTTGCGTTGTCCTATGTCACCTTGTTTAAAAAACAAGATTCGATGAATATTGGTGACAAATATTCAGTTAGGTCTCTTAAATAGAATGCTTTAATACCTAGAATAGAGTAAGAGAACCAAGTATACTTATTATACAATTCTAATGAGTTAACATGAGAGATCGGTATTAAACGAGTCATAAAATGATAGTTCGGTAGTTCATCAAGTCATTTATAGTTGTATATGGTTATCTCATGAGATTGATTGGCATGGAATGTGTGTTATAAATTATGATGATTTAGAATAGATAACATTATAAATTAAAAAAATCCCCTTGTTTCTAAAATCTTAAAATGGGAATGTTACACTAGAACTACTCCAATTGCCATCCTTGATGCGTCCACATGCACATAAAAGGGATTTTACCAAGAGGAAAAGCATAAAATGGGCGCATTAGTAAGCTTCTCCTTCAACGTATCAAAATCCATATGTTGTGCCTCATCCCAGTGAAATTTTACCTTATGGCTCAACAGTTCTTCCAAGGGCATGAAAATCCTAGCATAGCCTTTGATGAAATTTTTGAACTAACACGTATGCCCCCAAAAATCTGTTTTGTATGCTTTGATTGGTAGTCTTCTCAAACCGAAAATAACAAAAACTTTGCTAGGATCCACCAATAAACCTTCCTTACAGATAATATGACCTGGAAATGTGCCAAAAGGAGAAGCAAAGACACATTTCTTAATTTCTCAAACATCAATCTCAAGTTATCACAATGATCTTTCACTAATCCATATATTTTCCAATCATCTAGGTACACTTGTAGAAACTTATGAATAAAATATTGAAATGTTTGCACCACAATGCGTGAAAATACAATAGGCACATTCTTAAGTCCAAAGGGCATAAACATGTAATAAAAACTTCCCCATTCAGTGGTAAAATTAGTCTTCTCTTGGTCTTCTTTTGTAATGCTTACCTGGTGATACCATGAGAATCCATATCTAAAAGAGAAGATTTTATGCCCTACTACAAATACAAATATTTCCTCAATAAAAGGTGTTGGAAAATGATCTATAACACATGTAGCATTCAAATCTCTATAGTCCACATAGATCCTTATCCTCCCATATTTCTTGATACTAATCACCATTGGGCTAACCCATTCAGACTCTTCAATGGCTTCAATGATCCTAGATTCCAACATTTTATTAATCTCTCCTTCACCTTCATGTGCGAGATAAGGATTCATCCTATAAGACCTTTTGCTAATCGGGCATTCACCTTCCTTCAACTTAATCTGGATTCCTACAAATGAGTGATGAATCCATTTCAATTCATGGTATTTAGGCGGGAATAAATCCTATAATTCACACAACATCTCAATTATCTTTATAACCTATTGTCTGCTCTAGTAATCACCAATGATTGCTTCTTTCAGTTTTTTACGTGCCAATCTTGACCTTCTTTATTTTCAAAGGCTCATAGTAAATATGTTCCTTCTCATCTATACTATCCAATACTTTGTGCGTACCCTCCATGTGATCAACATCTAGGTTCTCTATTTCCTCATCATCTATCAGGTACACCATTTTTTCTTTCTCTTTTCTTGATAGGTGCACTCAAACCGTACTTCATCTACTTCTTCTTCAAAGTGTTCCTCCAAATTTTTTTACCCTAGAAAATCTAAGATGAGGTCCTCAACTTTGGCACTATCTCCAAGAGTAAGGTGTTTGACTAGCTATAAAGCTTCATTCACTCGTGGTTTAGAATATATATACTCAAAAGTATGAATAACACCTATCGTCAACTCTTGACACTTTCATGTCTGACGACGTAACTCTTAATAGACATACCATTGTGCACACAACCTTACAAGGTGGAATAGAACTTATTCACCCAAAGTGAAGGGGGTAAGGCTTTTGGGCCTTCCGTCAAGGCTTTCTCACATTCCTTAATGTGGTAGGAGGTTAATTCCTTCCCATGATAGTCACATATCTTTGAAGGTGCATTATTCCGAGAAATATAATAGATAACGTGATTCTTACTTCGCACCACTCTATAAGATTATCCTGATGAGTCATCCACCAATGCGTTGTTGTTCCGTGTACTTTATAAATAAGTACATTCCTCCATTCTACTTCATATGTCTATTGGACTTCCATAGTGCACAAAAAAAATCAGGGTTACCCTCTCCAATGTAACTTTGTAATTTTCTTCCTCCTAGATGCCGAACCGAGTGCTCCTTAACAACATGAGTTACGAAGTGCCCTTCAATTCTCTCCTAACCAACTCATAAGTCCCATGCGGTCAGTTATCACATGCAATGATAGTTGTATCACTCATGGAATGAGAATCATCCCATTGAATAAATCCTCTTTATGATTACATAACCTCTGGGTCTCTGATGGTGCGCACATAAATTTTATCCATGTCATATTCACCCAAAGGCTCTACATAAGGTACAAACCTCCCATCTATTAGTGGAATAATTATGTTATCCTCCTTGTTAAAACTTAAGTATCCTTTGTTGAAGTGCAAATAAACATTATTCATATAACATCAATGACATCTAAGTAATGTTACAAAACTATCTACCTTGGTAAGTGCTAAAACCTCAAAATCCCCAATGAGTTTGGCCCTTTGAATGGTTATGGAAGCATTCTTCAAAACCCCAATAGGCATAGCTTTAGATCTATTCACCATGTACAACACATTTCAATATGGTTGCAATGGTGGTCTCCCCATCTCGATCCCATACATCCGAGTAAGAAAATTAACCTCTGCACCTATGTCAATTAGTATGTTACTCAGGATCCATCCATCAACTCTGTATTCAACATGATTTTCTTATCGTAATCAAGAATATGAGGGGGAAAATTATCATGTAAGATCTACCTCTCATGCCTACTTCTAGTTTGTGGTATCTTTTTCTCAACCACTCTCCTAATAAGGGAAGGATATTTTCCTGGTGCACCATCTTACATACATATTAGACATCATCAACATCCTTCTAAGGGATCTCAACATTCTTTATCTGCTTCTAACTTCTGCAACCGGTCTTTCAAGCATTGAATCTCTCCTTGTAAACTCATAATAACCAACATAGTCTTCTGGTAAACCTCATTCGGATAAGTTGGATCAGGGTAATTTCCATACAATACTTGGGCACATGTAGTTACTAATATAGGTTGTAACTCGGGATTAGGCACTACTTTAGACATGAAAATGGCTCAACGTGCTTCAAAATAACCATTCTTGTACCCTTGTCCTGTTTCTTATGATTCTAGCTCATGTGATCATACAAGTCAGGGAACTCCTCATACTTATGTTTCTTTCTATACCATGAGCACTGAAGAAAATATGGGAATTCATGCTTGTAGTGATCTATAGATCCACAATTGAAATTTTTTCCATGGGGAAGTCACTCCTTTGTCTGCCATGACCACTACGGCCTCTAAATCCTCCGTGAAAAGTTCTTCCCCTTCCTTCACCATCTTGGCACCATTCATACTTGACACCCTCATTTTTATAATTGTTCACAACACTTTGGTCTAACACACACTAGTATCAAATGTGTCATGAATTTGGTCTATGTAAAATCCTTCGTATCATGAGTAGTAGATGTAAAAATATTACAATAGGAAGACACATTCTTATGAAGCACACATTGTCACAAAGGGAATCTACTTGGATTGTGATCCCCGTGATAGATTTCATAGTCTAACAACATGGCACACACCAAATTTTGAGGGAAACTATCCTTGGTGTGGCCTTCTACTTCACAATTTGTACACCAAAGTCGACTGAGAGTCTCATAGTTTGAATTCGCAGATAATTTTTAAGTTTCTTTGCCATGGAAGAAATTTTTTCCTCAAAAATGGGACTTACCCCAATATCAATGCTTCTAATGGCCTCAACATGCAGATTAACCTACAAGGCCTTACACATATCTATGAAATTCTTATGTGAAATCACTCATCTAATTTTTTTTTATCAAGCCTCCAATGAACCACTTTGAGCATGCTAAGAGAGATTGATATCATAAGATAACTTCAACAAGAGAGTCTTTAATCATGCGTCATACTCTTACACATTCTATATCATGATTTGTTGAATCTCCTTGATCCCGTTGATGCTATTTTTCTCAAATTCAGAAAATGAAATTCCTCCAAGAAGGCATAACGTAGCACATTATAATCCACTGCCATCTGATGTGGGTTATACTTTCAAGATTTGACTATGTGCGTACCCTCTAACATAGTTATAAAGTGGCTTGCCTTCCACTCTAGGGTATTGATCCCCTTAGTGCACCATAGAAATTTACAATTTTCTATGTGCTCTACATCATCCTCAACACCTTTATAATCAGGTAAGTGAAGAGATATCTCATAAAATACGTGTTGATGGGGTTGTGGTCGGTTCCCACCAAATCCAGAACCCGGATTCCATCCTGTGTTTTCTCGACCACTACATCCACTAGAGACACTAATTCATGATCCTCCGATCCACTAGATCCTCTTCTTGTAGTAGGTACAAGACCTGAAGTAGTTATATTCTATGTTCCCAGGTGTTGTGCTAAAATAAGCTCAAACAATTTGTGAAGTTGAACTACTTCATGAGGTGATACCCACATTCTATGCACCCACACCTTGTCCAAATGACGTGCCTGACAGATACCACCAGACACAGGAAATTTTTGTGTGGCCATAGATGAATTTAATGAAAATTTATATCTACCTGATGCTACTTTCTTACCAACACGAACACCAACCGGACTAACAATACTTTTCTCAATAATTGGAAAACTAAGCGTAAGGGTTAGGTTGTCAGGTGGGTTCAAATGTGAGCCTATGGTCAGTTTCATTTCTTCATATGAATATCTCTCATTAGTAGCCGAGGGGTTCTTCTTCTAAGCTTACCAAGATGGGGTAGCATAGATTGATCAAGTTCCATGTCCTCTGTGTGAACCTCAAATCCTTCCTGCAACATCTGCCTCCATAATCCTATCTCTCTTGTAATCTCATGTTTTTTCACCAATTCCTTCTCCCGTACTTCATTATACTTAAGCCACATTTCCTCTCTCCATTTCTGCCTTAGGATCTGCCATTTCTTACCACACGTACTTCCATGCCCTATGCCCAATGGGAGTTTAGATAGCTATAGGAAATTATTCTAAAATTAGAGTGATGATCAAGATCTTAATGGCTAACAGTTTAGAATGTAAGAAATATCCTCTCGGTTCTCACAAGAACTCAAACTCAGAAACCTCTGGGAAAGAATAAGTAGAAACCACATACTATAATGTATATCTAGTAAACACACCACTCCACTAATGATCAAAAACATGAGTCAAGACAATATCAACATCTTGTAGCCACTGATAATCTTCTTGGGTCCAAACATGAGTTCGATAATACCAAAGATTCCTCGATGCATAGGATGACAACCATTCATACAATTATACTAGAAAACAAAAAAATAATGTCTCATAGAGCTCATGATACAGATGTTCCTCTACCCATGTACGTGCATCAAAATTAGATCCATTGTTGAATCTCTCGTGAAAATGTATCCTCTGTTTTGAAGCCAAGTCTCCATGCTAGCCAAGGTCAAGTGTTCTACCATTACACACCATCCTTGTAACAACTTCAAAAGAGGTCTCGATAATGGAACTAAGATGTAGTCACTTTTCTTAACCCTTAATTCCCAGGCACACTAGCATATCACCTAGCCTAAAGTAGGTTCTCACCCAAAGCGTGTGAAGGCACCAGGCCCCTCTTTTATGTGAGATTTGTCAAGAATGTTACCATGAATGGTGGAGTAGTGCACAATCATAAATGCATACATCTTATAACAAGGATAAAGAAACTAGACCCAAGCATAGATGAACCATATTATGACTATGAACATCAAAAACAACATGTAGGAATCATATATAAACCATGAACACAATAACGAACACAAATATTGGGATCCATAAGCACTGATATTCAAAATAAACACCATTTTATTGATCCACCATTGTTACAGTAGCCAAATACATCATAATAATCATAATCATGCCAGATACATCAACATAATGAAATTTTAACCTGCAATGACTTTGCTCAATAATTTCGAATAGCATTCTCTCGCATCTCTGTCTCCCTTTTCTGTAAAATCCATACATATTCTAGAGAAGGGAGGGAATTTCCCTCCACCTATTCATCGCTCAAGAGTAGGCCGCATGCAAAATTTCATCATACCCCACCATACTCAAGTACCCTAAAGCATGAAATATTTATTCTAATGACATCTAAACTATGACTAACTCTACTTTACAACGCTTAATCCTAGCATGATGATCATATCCTAAAGTCGTATTTTCTTGCAATCGTAAGTCTCCATACTATAGCCTTATCCATAATAAAGTGTGGCCGAATCTCCACATGTCCCTCATTGCAAATCTAATCGTGGTCTAAAATGTGGCTAAGTCCTGAGCCTATTCTTCCCAGGCGTGAACCTCCGTACCCTTCCTAAAGCTAATTTTGCACGAACCTTTGTGCCTTGTTGTCATATGACAAAACCCTTTGCACATTATGTACTTAGTATTTTTAGGGCCTTAACAATGCCTCTTGAGTCCTCTTCTCTCCAAAACTAATATGATGGTTCATCTAAGAAATATTTAGCATTGTGTCCTTTTTCTTGATAGTTGAAATCGATGATGATCATTGAGTAATCATCTTTGAAATATCTCCATAGATGTTCATCCATGACATGATTTCTACATTCTTTATCTCTATGTCTAAAATTATGACAAGAACAATAGCAGCCATTGAAATTCCTTTTCATACCTAGATGTATTTAGTTGGATAACTAACTTATTCCTTCTTGTGTTTGTCTCCTTGGTCATCTTCATGGTTTTTTGTCTACTTTGACCTGCCTTGTCATCTTCATAGTCTTAATAGGATATCCTTTGAAGCCTAGTCTTATCCTATCTCCTTCATCTCTTTAAATATCTAGAAATTCATCCGAACTTTAGTACTCTTCTCCATCCTTCCATACATTTTCATTTTTTTGTTTGCATTTTCTAATTCATCCTTCAATGTTCTCAAATCTTCTTCATGTCTAAGGAAAGCATCTTCTTTTTCCTTCAGATATTTTGACACACTTTCAACCATAGATTCCATCTCTTTGAGGGCTTTTCCATGATCATCTTCCATAAGTTTGATTTCCTTCTTCAATCCATTAATTAGGGACTGAGAAATCTCATACTTCCTTTTCATAATTGCTTCACCTAGATTAACCATGCTTGTGCCTCCTCCTCCAATTTGTTTGTTAAAATTTTTGCAAGAGGACCACACTTGAATACCAATTGTTGGAAATTATAGGAACTGAGAGGGGGTTAAACAGTGTTAATTAAAAATTTGAAATATAATTCTAGTTTATTTACTTTGTTATCATGAAACCACAATATCATTCATTAGGAATAAAAAAGAAAACACATAGAGAGACATGATTTAATGTAGGAAACACTTGAAGGGAGAAAAACCCCATTGAAACCAATGAAATAGCTTGGTCAAAAATTATCCTATAAATGTTACAATAATTTCATTGATGAGAATCCACTCAACTTGAATCTATAACTCTAAAATTTATCCAAGATACCACTTGACCTTTAGCAAGCTTCTACTTACATGTAAGCTTCAACTCCCAACACTTCACTCAAGATTCTACTTTATATTCTCTAAGATGCAACACACAAGGAAGATTCAACACCCTAATTACTAAGTCACCACTTAGTCTTCTTCAATATACTCTGATCACTCTAACTTAGTTTCCTAACACAGCGTATTATGATCTCTAAATCAGCTCCAACATCTTCTCTTTACACCCTCCTTCTCATCATGATTCCTCTCTTATCTCATCCTCTTCAGTTGATGGTAAAATTTTTCATGGTAGGATGATTTTACACACTTATTTTATCAAGATTTTATTCTTATATTTTCCTATTAGGAATTTGTTCATTCATGTATACATGCTACTATAAATAACTCATTCATGAAGGCATTATAATTCACTCTTAATTCACCTTGTTTTCTATGCTTGTATCTTCTTAAAAACCATGGTCATCAACAAAAATTTCATGCACACTAAGACCATTTTTATCTTCAATAGGGATATGCCCTTAAACCTTTTGAACTTCCACCACCTAAACATTTCATCTTCTTGGTCATTAACTCATACAAGGAGGAGAAGTATGACCTCATATAAATTGACTTCTAGCAATGATTACCTCTGAATAAGTGTCATATCACATGCAGACCTTCAAGACCTATCAAGGAAGTTATGGTATCTTTTTGGATCACCAAAATACCTATGAACTCACTTCCTAACTTAAAATGTTCCTCTTACAACTTTAATTGACATTTGACATCTGACATATACATTCTTTCACATTTGTAATTGTCATTCAACATTTTGTCCTCTTCCCTTTTTAGCAAGTTTCTTTTAACTTCTAGATAATATGACTTAGGAAAAAGTGTTCTAAGCATGCATATATGTTACACAAAAATTTAATTTTCTATATAACTCATTTAATCCTTGTATACTCTTAATTTTTTCTTCATGCTTCATAAGAGCTTCACTCACATTCATGAAGGTCCAAAATTTGCAGTCATGAAGGTGCTTGAAAATATATAAGGAATAGATTTTAAAATATTTTCAATGCTTAGAGAAGGTGGTGAGTGGTATCTATACTACATTTAGATTCCAATAGTATCTTCATCACTCTCATTCAAGCAAGATCATGTTGATTTGAACATGCAACAAACATACCTTTAAACTCATAAATTTTACCTCTACAAATCAAGCTTGATCATGTTCTTGACCAATTGTTCAAGACTCCAAAGTAGAATTTTTGAAATTTTCATTGTCCTTATCAACTTACCATTTTTATTTCCTTCTTCATCTCAAAGTATAGAGATCAAACATGCATGGTTTCCAAGAACACCTCAAACTAGCTTTTAGGCTACAAAACTCGGTCAAGCTTCACCTTGCTTCGACATGTCAACACTCACTTTCATGTAAATACCTTGTATAGAAACTTTATGAGGAACCTATAATTCATGTAAAAACAAAAAATTTCATAGCTTGAGTGGATAAAAACAATTTTGTAAGCCTAAATTTCAGACCTTTTAAGATGTCCCAAAATGGAAGTTTTAAGCTATTTAAACTAGATCATGAAAACACTTCACCTCATCAACTCAAGGGCTTGAAAAAAATTCATGGACTTATACAACCTATAAAATATAATATTATACTTGAGGTCATACTATTTCATGGAGATTCACTTATTTTCAAAAGACTTATTTAGGCTTATTTAGCTCTTAGTAGTAGGCTAGCTAGATTAACAAAGTTCACCTAAATTTTGTACTAAGAACACCTAGATCCTTTCATGGATTCCAAGGAAACCTCCCATACATTATTCCACATCAATATTAGCCTCTAAAACTCTTCCATTCCTAATCAGTACAACCAAATTACTTCAAAATAGGGCTAAAATTAAATTGAAATAGTTGAGTTGGAGCATGCCACCAATGAAAAATTATGCTTGAGAGAGTTATATACATGAATAAATGATCACATTTGTCTCAAAGATCCATTTCATGACCAAAAACTCTTATTTTTCCTATCACTCCATTATGAGGGTTTACGGAGGGCTCGAGAGCAGTTTTTCTTATTAAGATTTGTTCATAAATCTGAGGCAAAAATATAATTCATTCAACCTCTAGAATACTATTAGTTCAATGGTTTAACTTTGGCGAAGAGGCTTGGACAACATGCAAAATTTTTACATATCATTTAGGTATTCAAAGTTGACCTTCGAGTTAGAGAAGGGAATTCTAGGAGTTTGAGTTTATTAAAATCCTCATAACCTCAAAAATATTCTTTCTTTTTCCCTAAAATTTGGACAAATGCATTATGAAAAATCCCTCTTCATGTCCTAAGGCTTGGTTTCTCATAAATTCACTTGTTCCTTATTATATTGTCTCATTTATGCATGTTTTCTTACTTGTTCTTAAGGGATGTCATTGAATTGACCCTAAGCATGCCTCCAAAGGATAAAATTTTACATGTAGCATCAAATTTGGACTCTTGGAAATGTCCCTATAACCTCCCATGCATTCATTGGCTTGTCATGTCTTATTTTTCTTCATACACCCATTCTAGGTCCTTTAACTAGGCCAAATTGAGCTTGTGTACACTATAACTCATCATGTATATCTTGAGCTTAATCATGTAGCCCCTTAAACATGTCATATTATGTGACTCATGCCTCTATAATTCTTCATCATCAGCCTTAAGCCTTCACTCCATCATTCCAGGTCCATTTGTGTAGACACTAAATCATGCACTTTGGGTACATTTCTAGATCCTTATTACATACCATTATTCATATGATTCATAAGAGAGAAAAGTACTAATTGACCATTGTATTTGGTTTGTTTGCATGATTTATGGTTTCCTTATTTGTATTACACACCTTACTTCCTAGAATGACCTTTGATACTTTAATTTCTCTTAGTTAGGACACATGTGCCCACCAAGACGCCAATGTCGGGTGCCCTCAACCACTTTGCACTTTTCTTGCATATTTTGGGTCTTTTCTATCCATTTTAGCATCTTTATTTTTACTAGTCACTAGTTAATTACAAAATTCAAACAAGGGAATCATATAAATACAAAGCTATGTAATTATAATAAAGGACCAAGCACTAAGCATTATCTATCACCACCTAAGGTTGCATCCAAGAGAATTCTAAGAGCACTCAAGCATCCATCTAGCTCCATAAAAGGGATAAAGGAATTCATTCTTTCCGCATACACTTCATAGAAGGGGAAGCTCATTTTCCATGCACACATCTATCTACATCTTCTACATTTGGCTATTTCTCATTATCAAATGCAAGTTACACAAGAGCCACCTAGGGCACGATTCTAAAGAAACATACAAAACTACATGGAGTTTGAAATGTAGTGCGACACAAGTATCATAAGTTCACCTAGTCGGGTGACCTTCAAGGTTAGTTCGACTCCCCATTTGCATATTTTTCTTTTTAGGATTTGATGTGGTTTAGGGTTTTATAGGTGCTTCTTTCTTATTGTAGGTTTCAAGAGAATAATAGCGAGGTGCATCAATATACATGAAATCAAAGGTGGCAAGCAAGAACATCTAGTGACTCGAGAAATTGATTTCGAGCTTTTGAAAAGTCATAAGCATTTAAAATAGGTCCCAAGTGCCTTTGACCATACATAGGAATCACAGGTCCCGACATTCCTAAAACTTTTGCACTTTTTTGGGTTTAGTGCGATGCTTTGACTTCTGTTCCATCAACTTTTCAACTCAACACAACTTTGGCATCACTACAAATCAGCTAATTACTTTATCCCATATATTGAAACTAGGGTTTCAAATTAAATTGCTTATGTTCTTGGATTAAATATGTAGTTAATTGTTTATATCTTCTACACTAGTACATATTTAGATTTAGAATTTTTAATATTTTCTTAATCTATTAGTGAACCTGTCACTCAATTCTAACCTTCTTTCTATGGTTTTCTTCTTATTCCCATCACCCGTAGTGTTCATTTTGGGTCTTTTGAGCATCTATAGCTCCCTCCATTTCCTTGAAGGATTTCTAAATCAATGGCTAAAATTTATAATCCCTTCGCTAACTCTCAACAAGTGCCTCTCGAAAAAATTGAAGCATCTAATAGTGAACACTCATATGATGAGCAAACCAAGGTTGATAAAGAGAAATTAGACTAGCTAACTAATTTTCACCAAGATTTCGTGATAATCTTTCCCATCTTCCACATATCTTTCATTCTCTAATTTCTACTATGAACTCTTGCGATGCATCTTAAGCACTTCTTATCAGTTCTTCCTCAACTATCATGGCCTCCACTTAACCCTTTCATATTCCCACTATCATTCCTACCACTACCACTCCCATAATTCCACCTAATCTAATGCACAACCCAGATTTTCTTCAAATAGTCCCGATTTAACTTCTTTATATCAGGATATGCAGACTCAAATTCACTAACTTCAATTGGCTACCTTGTACACATCTCCATCTTTAGATTCCACTTCACTCCTTCACTCTCCTTTTTCACATGATAGTTCTACCTATCCACTTCCTCTCAATCACGTCACCCCTAAGCTGCCCACATTCAAAGGCCATGGTGACCCTCAAAAGTATCTCAAAGTATTTCATGTGACATGTTTAAACTATGCGGATGATCACACTTTACTAGAAAATCTATTTCCTAAAAGTCTTCAATATTATGAAATGTCTTGGTCATATGATCTACGTATCCACTTAGTAACATCCTTTACACATTTAGCTAATGTTTTTCTAGCTCATTTCTCTATTAATATGGTCTTTAAAATATCATTTGATCAACTTGCACAATTCAAGAATGGATCTAACGAACATCTAATGGATTATTTCCTACGATATAAGAACAACTTAACTAAGATGTCTAATGTACTTGTGGACTCTAAACTTCAAAATCTATTTGTCCTAAGTCTATTACTACCTCTCCAAGAGAGTGTTATCTTCTATGCATCTTTATCATCTGATCATTTGTGGCATACTCTTAAGATGCACGAAACTAAACTATTATCTATAGGAAAGCTTAAGTATCAAGAAAATGCTTCATCTTCTACGCACTTTCAAAATAAATCAACTTTCAATCCATCTACAAACCCTACTAAAGAAAAAGTCACATTAACATTGTATCTCATCCTAAAGAGCTTTAATGGACGATGCCAAAGCGTATATTTACTAAATTAAATATCACATTGCATCTTCTATTGCCACAATTTATTGACATAAATCTTATTACACTTCCTCCTCCACTCAATTTGGACCCATCTTGTCCAAAAGGTCATAATTACAATGAAAATTTCAAATGTAACTATCATCAATGCATTGGACATTCTACATATCAATGTTTCAAACTTTGAAATATTATTCAAGATCTTATCAATAATAATGCTATTGAACTTCCCGATCCTACGAATTTTGTGCTAGTCAATGAAAATCACAAGCTCAAGATCTTCAACAATCCACTTCAAAAACATGACAAGAAAATGGCTGACTCTTCAACCAATCGTACATATCACGCAATGTCTCCTCCTACATCAACGGCTCTTGATTTTTTGTTTTCTCATGTTGAAACATCTCCACCAATCATTACTTTCTCTAATCATGATTATCATGCTACATTATCTTCTGATCATTTGCACATTAGTGCTTATATTGGGTTTATTTCTATTAATAACACTATGGTTGATCCACCATTTCATGTAATTGCATGTTTTATTGCACTTCTTATTTTTATTTTCTATCCACTCTTGCAAATTTTATATCTAGTTCCTAAATCATATGGTTATGTCGAGTTGTTGGTTACCATCATTCCTCTTTTCTTGTGGTACCTTAAGTCAAAGGTTATCACATGCTCTTACGTATTCCCGGCTCCATGTAACTCAAGTTATCATCTCCATGAATCACATGTGTATAAATTTCATTCACAACATGAAAGTCATTACTGTCAATGGTGTTCTACCATCTACACCATGGCCGCAAAATCCTATTGAGGTTTTCATTACACTCGCTAAAGCATCTAGGTCCCTGCGACCTCTCAAATATAAAGCATAATTTTTTCCTAGCTCACATGTTTGGGCATATCCTAATAAATCTCACAGGTCTACTAGTCCATCTCATCAGTCTAGGTCCATCACTTGGAAATCTCCTTCATACGAGATATACATCACGAACTCATTTTACTTCACATAGATATTCATCACCTCACACTCTACCTCATATAGGTATTCATTGCCTCTACACTCTACTTCATATAAGTGTTCATCACCTCATAGGTCTTAGGAACATCAGTCTCATTCACTGTCACATCCTTTTTCTCATACACTAAGGGTCTTAGAGCATGGTCACATGCCTTTATCTCTGCAAGCATCGGGTGGAGCATGCTCGTATTTCACTTTTATAGGATAACATATTTACAATTTCACACTTGGGGGCATCATTCCTATTCTCCCACCTTCTATTATTATCGGTTGTCTTACATTTATACTCGTTCATCCTACACTTCACATCTAGTCTTTCACAGATATCTTGTACATATTGATACTTTTTTTTCACGACCCAATGACACACTCTTGTGCTACGGTTCACACTTGAATGTTAAGGGCATAATACACACATGAAACTCACTCACTACACACTTCACACATTACACATTCATGACATCTCTTGTTACACATCTCCTATTGTGCATCATACAAACTCTACACTCTATGCATTCACGATACATCTTTCTTTCTTCTAGTTCTACATGCTACACTCATTACCCTATGACACACTATAGTTCCTGTTTCATATTCAACTTCGAGGGTTTGAATCAAAAGGAACCTCATCATCCTCACTCACTCTATAGGCCCTACACTTTATCAATCACATCTTTCTAGCGCAAAAATCAAACCATTTCTCGATGATGTACTATTGTTCTATGTTTCATTCTTGACTACTTTGAGGATGCATATATAAATTAACCTAATATCATGTATACTCATTCACATCCATTTGGGGGCACACTAATCCTATCACACTCAGTTTGCATTCAATTCCATTCACATTCACATTATATTACATATCTTGGCTGTATTTACTCTTGCTTACTTATGCTTACATGTACACTTTTACACATGCTAGACAGATACATTATATGTCATTATACTCTTCTATATATAGATGTGT
The DNA here is from genome assembly GCA_018340775.1 of Taxus wallichiana var. yunnanensis. NCBI lineage: Eukaryota > Viridiplantae > Streptophyta > Pinopsida > Cupressales > Taxaceae > Taxus > Taxus wallichiana. The sequence continues at coordinate 220,172,787 of CM031239.1, forward strand.
GTTCACTTTCCTTCTAGTTGAGATCACAGAATCTATACAAATTTTTACATGTAGCAAGGAAGCTTGGCACATACTCTTACCAATCCCCAAGTGACTCTAGGGGATTCTACTTACATATACATCACATGTTATATTGTTTTAAATTATAGTATTTCATATTCATAATAGCACACTACTAAATCAGATTATACACACTTTAACATACTTTCTATATTTTTAACATTCTAATGGGTGCTTCATGTGCATAATTTTTCATGCAAGAAATATTTGTTACCATGGTTATCTGTTATTCTATTTTTCATTGTTTACCATTACTTGTTATTGTATGCCATTGTTTGCAGGCTTTGCCCTATATCTTTCTTGTTCATTACTTTTGTGCTTATATGCCACTTTGGCCTTGATTGTCTTGCGACATCGTGAGTGATTTCCCATGTTTGCAACCCACTTTTTACAGTCTACATTGTCTTCTTGCATGCTAGATTACACATTGTCTTCTTGTTTGCTAACTTACATATTGTCGTCTATATGCGTATTTGTCTTTCTTGCACTAACACTTGTTTTCTAGCCATTTTTTTGTGTGTGTTCCTTGGTTTCTACTAAGAACACTCCCTCCCCTATAGGGCATCAATTTCAGCATAGAATCTGGTCCTCCTTTGAGCCACATACTCCTCATGATGTCGTATGCAACCCGAATGAGGGGGGAATTATTGGGTGAATCAGTCACCCCACACAACAGTTTATAGTCACAGTTCAGTATTGGTACAACACAGTCTTCAGTCTCACAAATGACCCATAATCTGACTTGGGTATTTAAGACATCAAAAACACTAGCACCCATCACTAGAAATTAGCAACCGGGTTCCCCCGATCCTTCCTTGGTGCCTATGACTAGCGGTAGTTACACAATTTTTCTTAGTTTGGCATAGTTCACGTAGTTTCACAACAGATTTTATAAGACAAACACTATCCTTCATCACTCAAAATGCATGTATTACACCTTCTTTTATATTTTCACATTGGATAGAACTACATCAAATTTTCAAATACCATATGTAGTGGCGTTTATACTTCGGGAATCAATCAAAAGTTGGATAATAACACTAAACCTTTCTCCCTACACTTCTTTTGCACTTGGCGTGAGATCACCTAAAAACTTGTTCTAGGCACAATTGGCGTCGAGATCACCCAAAAACTCATTCTTTTATATCATCCTCGGGATCCTTTCTATCTCTTTCACTCATTATGACTCAACCGCACATGTTCCTTTTCATATTTTTACGTACTTTTTTACACATTTTGATCAATTTTTAATATACATGTGTTTGACCACTTTTCGTTCTTCTCTTTTACAGGTCCTTCCTTATGAGAAGTGGTAGTCACATCAATCACACATCAAGTTCCATCAAAAACATGTAATATATGACATCTATGCATCCACTTTCACCCCTAGGGCCATTGTCATTTTCACCTCCTCTTATCTAGCTTTCACGCTTCACTTTTTTCACTCCACACTTTTACTTTTCTCTCTTGGAACATGTTTTTCCACCAATCTACATGGTTATCAGGTATGCATATTCTATCTTCTTTATGCTATTGAGTCAACAACATAAAGTGGGGAAAATATAGACACTAAATCAAGAACTTTGGGTACAATTTTAGATCTTGATCACATACAACTATTCATATGATTCCTAGTGAGAAAATTACTAATTGACCACTATCTTGGCCTCTTTTCTTGTTTTCTGGTTTCCTTCTTGGTCTTACACACCCTACTTCCTAGTATGACCTTTGATATTCCAGTTTCTATGGGTCTTGACACAAACACCCAGCTAGGATGCCAACATCAGACACCCTCGTCCCCTTTAGGATCCCCCGACCACTTTGTACATTTATCACATCTTTTGGGTTTTTTCTAGCCATTTGGGCATCTTTTTTTACTATTCAATATTTTAATGGTTAATTACCAAATTTAAATAAGGGAATCATATAAATACAAAGCTATGTGACCATAATAAAGTACCAAACACTAAGCATTATTTATCGCCACCTAAGGTTGCATCCAAGAGCATTCTAAGAGCACTCAAGCATCCATATAGCTCCACTCAAGGGACAAGGGACTGCATTCTTCTACATACACTTCATAGGAGGGGAAGTTCACTTTTCCATGTACACATCTATCTAAATATTCTACATCTAGTTATTTTTCACTATCAAGTTCAAGTTGCACAAGATCCACCTAGGGCATGATTCTACACACACACCCATAACTACATGGATTCTTGAATGTAGTGTAGCAAATGGATTGTAAGTTCACTCACTTGGGTGACTATTGGGGTTAGTCTGACTCCCCATTTGAATATTTTTCTTTTTTGGGATTTGATTTGTTTTGGGGTTTTATAGGTGCTTCTTTTTAATCGCAGGTTTCAAGCGAATAACAATGAGATGCAGCGACATACATGCTATCAAAGGTGATAACCAACAAACATCTCATGACCTTGTGAAATATATTTCTATAGCTTCGATAAATCACGAGATACCCAGAATAGGTCTGCGGTGCTACAAGAACCCATGAACCTACATAGGCACCTAGTCTTGACATTCCCAACACTTCTACACTTTTCTTGGTTCAATTGTGACATTTTGAGTTCTTGTTCCATCAGTTTTCTAGCTTGTCATAGCTTTGGCATCACTACAAATTAGCTAAGTACTTTATCCCCTCTCTAAAAAATAGGGTTTCAAATTTAAATTTATTATTGGCTTGGATAAAATATGTACTTAATTGTTTATATCATCTATGTTGGTATATATTTAGATTCATCAAACGTAAAATTTTCTTAATAAATTTGATAACTAGGCCTATGGATTAGGACTCTGTAGACACTAGATTATGCACTTTGGGTACATTTTTAGGTTATGATCACATACCACTATTCACATGATTCATAAGCAAGAAGAATACTAATAGACCATTTTCTTTGGCATGTTTGCTTTCTTTTTGGTTTCCTTTTTTGTCTTACACACCCTACTACCCAAATTGAATTTTTATACTTCATCTTTTTGAGTCTAGACACCAACACCTAGCCGGGACTCCAACCCCCATCCTTAAGGGTGCCCCAACCTCTTTGTATCTTAATTGCCTCTTTTGGGCCTCTTCTAGTTCTTGGGCATCTTGTTTTCTTATGGGTCAACCTTTTAGTGGTTTATTACTATATTTAAATAAGGAAAACATATAAATATAAAGCTATGTGAAAATAATAAAGGACCAAGCATTAAGAATTTACTACCATCGCCTATGGTTACATCCAGGGCATTACAAGAGCATAAAAAACATTCATTCAAGGGAAAAGGGACTGTTATTTCTACATACACTTCATAGGAGGGGAAGTTCATTTTGACATCCACACATCTACTTACATTTCTACATATAGCTACTTGTTTGTTATTCAAGTGTGTCTAACACAAGAGCCACCTAGGGAATGATTCTACACACGCGCACACATAACTACATGGAGTCTAAAATGTAGTACAATGTCGAGATCATAATTTCACTCTGTTGCATGATTATCGAGGTCAGTTTGACTCCCCATTTTCATATTTTTATTTTTAAGATTTGATGTGTTTTTGGGTTTGAAGGTCCTCTTTCTCTTTGTAGATTACATGAAAATCTTGCTAACTTAGTGTGACATAGAGGCGATCAACAATGAAGGGAAGAAACATAGGAGTGACAATGTAAAAACCATTTTCTAAGGTTTTGAGTAGTCACAGTGCCCAATAGTGGTCTACGATTGCCCAAGTACCCTTGACTGATTCGAGCACCCCATTCTAGCCTATTTTGATAGTTCATAAATTTATATGTGTGATTCCAACAAGCTCCTCCTATTTATCATTTTTCCATTTGTCACAGTCTATAGTTAATTTTGAAATCAACTAAGTATCTTATTCCATATCTTTCACTTATGGTTTCAAGTTTCTATTTTGTTATTGCTTAGGTCAAATATGTACTTCATTACTTATTATTTATCATCCATTACACTATGCAATAGGGCTTTACAAAAAAAAATATTTTTAAATAATTTGGTGAACCCAAATCATTTGAACACTCTTGGATCCTCATTTTTCTTCTCTCATGGCCTCTAAGGTTTTCATAAATCTCTTTGCATGAATTACTTCAAATCCATACACCTTGAAAATATGTTCTTCAAAAAGATCTAGACACCATGCATCTTCCTATAGATATGTCAGCCACTCAAGTCATTATTATCTTCGATCGTCTTTTCTCGATCACTCTCTTGATTATAATTCTAATCAATCTATTTTTAAATCCATTCAAGATCTTCATTATTTATTTCAAGATAAATTTCAGGCTATGGAATCCACAATTACATCTCTAAATTATTAAATCTAACATCTTAAGGATGCATCTCGAGCTCACATTATTTCTTCTTCTCATCCTCATTTGATGTCTTCTACATGTGCTCATATTATTAAACCCCAAGTTTTAGCACTCCCTAGTTCTCTAACATTTAATATTAATACTAAGCAACATGAAATTCTTCTAGATATCCTCACCCATCAATTGGTCAGTTTTCCAACTAATCGTGGTTATCCTCCTTATCAGATGGTCAAATATCAAGGTCTCCCATTTTGTGCTTATCATCGAATCAATGGACATAATGACAATGATTGTTATGATTTACAATGAAGAATCAAACATCTTGAGCATCAAGGTTTTATCTCATTCGTTGCACAAAATTCTATTACATGCCCATATTCAATTGCTACATCCCAATGGGTTCCTAAATTTGATTCATCTATGTCTAATGAGCATCGTGTCATCACTTATAATGTTCTTCCTTCATGTCACTCAAACGCTACCTATACAACCCACTCAAACTAAGAAATCACCTCTCAAGGTCGATCCTCCATCACCTCCTCTTATTAAGTCTTCTTCCATGACACCACCTCCTAAAGAACCACCTCTCAAAATCAATCTGACGCCACCTTCACTAAAATATTCTACAACATTACCAAACAAGAAACCACTCGCTAAGCAAGAGATGTGAATTCTCGATGGCCTCTTTTGACTTCCTCCATTCGACCCCACACCCATACTTGATCCTACTCTTTCTCATATTCAAAATTTTCATAACAACATGATTTCTTATGATACATTTCAAACTCCATCACCGTTGCAAATGATGGGTTAATAATGTCAAGTGGGGATACCTTTTTGTGGACTACCACTTTACACCCCATGTTATTTTAATTTTTTAAATTAAAATTTATCATGTCGGTCTTTCACAACAAGAGTGAGACAGTGCAACCATTCACCCATCATATATATATATATATATATATATATATATATATATATATATATATGATGATCTCTCACGGGATTGGTAATATTAGTGATATATGCTCAAGTTATAATTTTTTATGAAAATTGTAAAATTTTGAGATACTAGTTTGCAATTATTTCTATGAGACCGAGGAAAGAAGTGGAAGTGTTGGGTACAAGTGTTTGATAAATTCTTAATATTGGCTAGGTTTTATTTTAGTCGGTTTTTTTCCTTCAGGTTTCCCCACTATAAATCTGATGTTCTTTTTCTCATTTACTTTATAGATGTTTACTTTCAATTCATGTTTTTATTGCTCAATATAAACATCTTGACCTATATCTCATTTAAATGCACATCATAATCTATAATCTTTATAAATGTATTATGTGGATCTATTATTTTTTAATTATACATTCCCTTCATTTCCTAACATGGTATTAAAATTGGTGGTTATGCATGTGCGGGATCGAGATGGATGTTATTTTTGAAGGATTGAAGAAGCTTAAAGTTTATTTTTCGATCTGTGAAACCCTAATCATTCTGCTATTGAATTCAATATAATCGGTGAAATATTCCAATTCTTGCCCAAATGTTTTTGAAATATTATTTAATTAGTTGTATAAATCTTGTTTGTGCATTTTGTGTACATAGATATGTGTTTATGTGACCCTGGTTCTTTTTTTTTCTCTTCGCAGCTATCTGCAGCTATTTCAAATATTTTGTGCTTGTTTTATATAGTTGTTATAGTTATGGGTATTATTTAAAATAAGTTCTTTTATTTTGTATTTTTTTGGGCTTGTTTAGTGGACCCAAAAGTTTTTTCCTTGGAATACGATTAATCTAGTAGTTCTAAGTCCACCCCGATATTAAAAGATATTTATTTTTATAAGTTATATTGTTACAAAGATTCAACTAATAAAATAAGTCTAGGTAGCATCATTGTGTCAGATATTTTAATAGATCTTTTCATCTTTGTGAAGCTCGATCCAATCATTAAGTTCCATCTAGCTTCGCATTTTTATTTTTTTGTAGATATTTTTTAAATTTGTGAATCACAAGCCAATAAGGGCATTCCACGCTCTTCACGTTGTTAGACTTGTGTTAGCTAGCCTCTGTCACATGCAAAATCCTAGCCAATTGAATTGCTCCAAGTCTCTTTGCATTTCACAATTGTCAATCTTGTTAAACATGTCAGTGGCTAACCAATAAGATTAAGCCACCGTTTTTCATTTTTTTAAAACTTTATTAGTTACAAACCAATAGAACGTGTCTACTATTCTTTCACATTTTATTTTTTCCTTTGTTATAATCATGTCAGAGTGCAAAAAAGTGATCTAATAAGTTAACGACACGTATATATGTTTTATCTATTTTTTTCTATTAATTGGTCTTCTAACTTGATTGTTCCACTATGAAGTGCGATGTAATAGCAAAGCACCATGTATATTTTATTTTTTCGAAATTTCAGTATTTTATATTTTTTCGTATGTCTCTTTGTTTGTTTACTATGTATTTTGGTTGACTTGTCAACCACATTGAACTCCAATAATCTATTTTTTTTATTAAATTATGGGGAATTCACGTCCACCCCGGGGATCTACTTTAGAATTTTTTGGAAAGCCGGAATATGTTCTATTACTTTGTTTTGATCTTTTACATGTGTTGTATCTGCTTCATCCACGAGCTTTCCAAATATTTTCTTTGTACCATGGGTTTTACTTTTTCCCTTTCTTACCTTGGGTTGTGAATATTCTTTGGACCACATGTGTCTATTTATTTATACTAGGGATTTCAAATTTCTTGTGTGTTGTGGGTTTCAAAATTTGAAAAAAATTATAATTATTTCTCCTATGTTATGTGGCCTTCGTGGCTTGTTATTGTGATTGTGTTTTTCAAATTTAAATAATTTTTTCTTATAATGGTCAATTCCTCTAGTTTCTCAATGGATAAATCTCAATTATTAAATGGAACTAATTACAGTATTTGGAGAGTTAGATTAAAATCTTGTTTTATGGCTAGAAAATTATGGGATCTTGTAATTGGTGTGGAAAAATGACCCACCGGAAGACATGTAACTCCTAGAAACCTTAACTCCTCTCAAAGATCTCAAGAATCTCTATCAATCCTATTACAAAGCATAAAGGATGAATTTCTACTACATATAGGTCATATGGATTCTCCTACAGATGCATGGAAATAATTAGAAACCATGTATGAAGGTAGTCGCTGTCAAAAATAATTAAGCTAATTATGGAATTGTTTACAACTCCCATGAAGGGGGATGAGAAAATTGTTAATTACTTGGATAAAATTAAAAATATTAAAGCTCAATTAGATGGATGTAATTGTGAATTGTTTCAAGATAAGCTTCTGTATTTTATTATTTAGATAAATATTCATGAAAAATTTAGAAACTATATCTCCATTCTTAACTCTAAATATTAGAATGAGAATGATCTGCCTAATTTGGATACTTTGTCTTCTCTATTAATTCAAGAAGAATGGGTAATGGAGAATTTTTATTCAAAAGAGACTGCTTCTCAAGAATTGTTCTCTTAGAATCATAAGTATGCTAAAAATAAGAATAATAGTAATCCTAATCAGAATTCTAATATCATATCAAGATTTAAATCCAATCCTAAGTCTAATTCTGTTAAAAATAGTTAGAATTTTAAAGTGAAATTCAATGGAACATGTAACAAATGTGGAAAATTTAGTCATAAAGACTTTGATTGTCATGTAAAAACTAAAAAAATGTTAATAATACTGGAAATAGTAAGAGTAATAGTCAAAAGAAAGATTAGAAGCAAAATCATGCAAATAATGTTGAGCATTCTATTGCCTTGTATCTTAGCTCTCTAGACTTTAAATGAAAATGAATGGATCCTAGATAGTGCTGCCTCTATGCACATGACTTGTACTCCTGTTATCCTCTCATATGTTGTTAAATGGGAGAAAAACATATATCTAGGAGATAATTCCATCATTAGATCTGTAAGTTGTAGAAATGTTAAATTATTAAATGGGGTAGTTAGGAATGTATTATATGCTCCTTAGTTGAAAAAGAATTTTTTTCTTTCTCTCAACTAACTAAAGAAAAATATAATTTTTTTTTGTTATTTTTCCATGCAAATGTGCAACAATAAAATTCCCAATTTTCAAGCATGACAACCATACCCTACCTGAAACTTTCACTCAAATGTCATCTTTAGTCCTCCATCATATCACGCTAATCCATGAGTTAGTCCCACTTCCCCCTCTTTGAGAAGTTCAAAGTTTCATGTCAATGCACAAATAGGTTATTTATGGGTATTCATTCATTTCAAGTCCTTTGAGCAACAGGATTCATCAAGATATGCTTTTTGGCAAGTTGTAAGAAAGGTTATTCCTAGTCTTCTTGAATATGGTACATGTCCCTTGGAGTGGAATAAAAGCATACTAGTGAGGCAAGAAAAATTTTCAATCATTTTTGGAAATTTTTGGAAGGCTTCACAAGTTTTGGAGTAGTTTCAGCAAAAGTGGGGATTAGAGGCCTATGTGGTGCACAGTGAAAAAACAACCCCGAGCTTCCTACAATATTGTGGAATCATATTTTTCACAGAACCTAGGCGCATCCTGCCTATAACCAGGTTTTAGTAGACATATCCTTGAAGCCGAGAAAACAAATTATATTTTTCATGGATTTTCGGAAGAATCAGAGGATAAAAAACACCACCATTGGATTAATAATGTCATTTCCAGGAGGAATTGTATAAAATTTCATCAAATAACTCCTTTAGGAACTCAAGTTATGGTCTTAACAAGTCGCTCTCCAAGGCACAAGCTTCAACAGTTAGTCTATTTTTGGGAGAGTGGTGCACTTTTTTATGCCAAGTGCACCAAATATTTAGTAAAAAGGTGAAATAAAATTTACCCATATCCTATTTTATCCCATGTACCCTACACACAACCGCGATTCAAAGACTTTCTCATAGTTAAGGCCCCAGGCTCCATTTCCCATCCCTCACTCCGTGCAATCACGCTCCACCACTTGTCTAGCCAGGGTGAGGGAACATTTTTGTGTCCCATGTGCACCACATATTTAGTAAATTTAGAACAAAAAATTCTCTATCCCTCCCATTTAATCTCTTGGTCACCCATGTGCCCCCGACATAACTTAAGGTGTAAATTTCAGCCCCCTCTCTCATCCCCAACAAAAATCACATGTTGCCAAGTGGACCAATAGGGATGGGGCACACTTTTTTACACCAAGTGCACCAAAAATTTGGTGCAATTTGTTCACAAAATTTCACTTCTCCTCAATGCATCAAAATATTTCAAAATTACTAATTGTCGGGTTGGTACTAGCTATTTCCATTCTTCTTGCACTAATGCATAGTTTTTCTCCAAGTGTCGGGATCTCTTCCTCTCCTCGATTAATGTTGATTCCAAAACCTTTGCACCACCTCCAACATAATTTTTAAAAAATTAAATTCTACTGCAATGTGAAGAATGAATATTTGTAAGAAAACTCCATGATCAAGAGCTGTCAGAAACCCCAGGACACAAAAATGAAGAATCGCGCATAACTAATGAACAAGTGATCGAATCTCAGTGAAACTTGGGAAAACCTTCCTCATCCAAATGTCTTGAAGCTGTAAAAAAACAAAAATAAAAATAAATCCCTTTATTTTGAATGGAATCCATCGAAATGTTTTGGCCCTAAGTTGATTCTTCTCCATTTTCGCGCCAATTAGGAAGCTACTTGACTTAAAAATATGAACAAAGACCGAAGCTCATGAAAACCCGAATAAATCTGAAATTTTTTCATCAATATGACACCCAAGTCAAACTTATAAAAATAATAAGCATCACTTTGGTTCGTACTTTCCAGGTTTTAGTAAGTTTCAAAAAAAAAAATCCTTCGAAAGAAAGAATGGTGAAAATCACGCAAATGAGAAAAAATAGGGCATGTGGGTCAAAAAGAAAAAAAGAAAAAGAAAATTCCGAAAATAGAAAGTATTTTGAATTGACCAAAAATCTATGAAAACATGCTTGGAAAGTGAGGGAAATGCCTTGGTGAAAGAAACAAGGCGGAAAAGTGACACTTCTGAAATAGCAACTTCTAAGTCTTGATGTCTAAAAATGGAAATGTATAAAAATTCCATAGGCCCTATTTTTAGTGATATCACTACGTTTTGTCATCCTCTCAAGGTTTTAAGAAGGTTTCATAGCTCAAACAAGCTAAGTGAGTTTTGGTAAGCTAGAATAACACAAAGATGTCTTCTCAAGATGATCAAGAAGTGACCCCACGAAAGCTTCTAAAAGCACTTTAATGACTAACATCGTAGTAACACCCAAGGATCTATTTCCATGGATTCAAGAGCACTTGAGAGTGGGCCAAGAACAATGCAACTCGCTACCATTCCCATTCTTACAGAAATCTCCGGAATGTTGAATCCCAAGGATAGAAAGAAGGCTTAGATAGCTTCTTGCTTCTTCAGTGGCACCTCAGGTAACTAATATGTTGAATTTGTCAGGCCTGATACCAACAATAACATAGACAAAATGACTACGTTTGATTATAAGTTAACTTGCATTTCATTGGGTCAAGCTTCTCACGAAGGATACATTCATCTATTCAGAGAATCCTCTTCCCACCTTCGTACTCAAATCAAATAATATAAGAAGAACATTATGTAATTAAAGTAAAATGTAAGAGATATCAGTGTATACATTCATTCCTTCTCATGAGAAAAATTAACACCTCCCCTTCCAACTGAAGATATTCCTCCAATCAACAGTATTGACCCCAAGGTGACAAAAAAATCACATGATTACATGATGTGGGGAAAATCCTATGAAAAATGGATTACATAAATCATCAAGAAAGGAAATGAATTGTGTCTCGGGAATTATTTATCTCATCTAGTATGCTCATGAAACATTGTTTGAAGTAAAAATGATGAAGGATAATCTTGCAAAAGGAATTCAGTCTTTTAGATGAGATACTCCCACTAGTATCGTAAATGAGTTCTTTTAACTCTCACTTCCTCATGAGTAAGATATTTTTACATTAACTGCCGAGGACTTGTCTCACGTCTAGATCCACATCTTGGATGCATGGTATGTAATGCTCTAAATTCCATATCCAAATGGGACTCTCATGAGTATCGAGTCTTCTTTGAAGGCTTATCATTAGAGGAAATCATCATCACATTCCAAGAGATGGTCAAGAAGGAGGTAGATGACCCTCTTTCCTTTAATAAAAAAATTTAGAGTCCTTATCTCGGTATTCAAATTTACATTTTCTCAATTGAAATGGATCACAAAGAATGGATTTATCAATATCAAAGAATCAGGTATGTTTTAGGCACATGGATCAAGCTACTTAGTTGCATTTGTATTCTAGGGGAAGAGAATTTGATAGCTGCAATAACTCAGTTCAATAGAGAATTCAAGGAATAGGTGCCCATTCACAAGAACTCTCATCTGAAGGTTTAATTTTCAAAATTCTTTGAGGATGCTACTTCATCAAAAATATCCTTCCCTTCTCTTCTACTCTCTTTCTCCCCCTCTCCTTTATCTCTCCTTTCTAATTCCTTGTTGATCATAATCATTTTATTTTGTCATATTCACTTAAGTGACCTATTTTAAATGTGTCAAAAAAATTTAAATTATAAGAGAAATACTTAATTCATGGAAAATGAAAGGTCACAAGTGGATTATGGAAATGAAGAGTCATATGAGGGAGGTGAAAGGACAATTCAAATTGTATAAATTGGGATGGATTCTCCATTCCAAGGGATTCCATATTTTTAAAGAACTATCACTTTGTAGAAATAGTGGATTGTGATATGTTGTTGGACTTTGTGTCATCCATATACATGAAATAAAGCTACATTTCTACTACATGCTTTCTTCTTTTCCCTTGCTTTGTACAACATGTGTAAATGTCAATCAAGGAATAGATTTTCTACTTTCTAAGATGTATGAATGTGTGCAGCTTTGTATGCATGGTTTCCTCTCATCATTGATGAAATAAACATGGCTATTATAAACATCTTACATTTCTTCCACTTCTATCATTTATGAGCTTTGTAAGCGTAGTGATGCAAGAGCTATGTATCTTCAGTAGATGAATCTGAATAATTTTTGTTTTAATTCATCAATTCTACTAGCTTCATTGTTGATTTCTTCTATATTGAATGTGAAACTATTTTGGTTACTAGGTGTGAGCTCTGTAATCTACTCATGATAGTAATATTCCTTTCCTAATTTCTCTCCTTCCCCCTCATCATTGTGATTTTCCTCCCTTGTACCTCATACAAGCACTTTTCCACAGGTTCAGTGGAGTGTCCTTGTGTGATCCCCGGCCAATTTGGCCACCCACAACATTTAGATAGGATTAGGATTAGTTTACTTTCAATAATGGGAGTTACACCATTCAATGTAGAGGGGCGTAGCCCCATGAATGTTGGTGGAGACACCTAATTTTTCCACCCAAAAAAATTTCTCACCAACATGCTACAAGATAAATTGTATAATGCTTATTTCACTAAATTGGGACTTATTCCAGTCCCAGTAGCTAAAAATATACTCAATATCGGAATCCAATATTGCTATTTTTAGATTCCAAAATGTCAAATATTGGAATTATCTGCACTCCAAAATCACACATATCAGATTCCAAAATCACACATATTGGATTCCAATATCGCATATATTGGAATCCAAAATCACATATATTGGAATCCAAAATTAGCTATATTAGAATTATATGTACTCCAAAGTCTCATATATTAGAATCCAGAAAATCAAATATTGGAATCCATTATACGGGCTAGCAACCTGGCCATTATTTATTTTATGTTATGTACATAACATGTTTTTATTTTATAAGGGCTAACAACTATGGGCCATTATTTATGCTATGTTATATATAGAAAATTCTTATGTTTTAAATGGGCTAGCAACCATTGGCCATTATTTATGCTATGTTATAGACTAAAAATGGCTATGTTTTAAACGGGCAAGTGACCGTTAAGCATTATTTATGCTTTTTCTTAGTGAAGCTCCAAAAAATAAGTTCTCTCAAATTCGGTATTTGGTCAAATATCATCTTGAACATCTTCTCTTATCCTTGATAGTTTAGAATATTTGAAATAAGCTCACATATGACTTGCATATTTTAGATATGACCATCAATTTTTTTAGATATATATATATATTAAAAATTATTGAAAAACAATTAAGTATATATAGTATAATTTTATATTTATTTTATGAATAGTGTAAACAAAATATTATTTTACAAATTTTCAAGGGCAAGTTTTTCTGATAATTCACCACATAAGTTATTCGATCATATTTTCATCTTATAATTAGTGAAAATATAAATCCTCCCAATTTATATTTTGACAATTTCAACATAATAGAATAGAGTTACGCAGTACATTTCATGATAACATATGAATGTATATATTATTGGCAATGTTAAGCAGTACAATCATAACAAAATTCTGAAAATATAAATAGGTATTTAGCTTTTACTTGCTCCAAGTATTTGATGCCCTCTACCACATTGAATTCATGAGACACTATTTGTGATATTTTTTTATACAAATCGGCCATCAACCATTTATCTTTTGTATAATATTTGTGTATTATTTTCATACCCACCATAAAATTTTCATGAGTGTTTCCCTTTACACCTAATGTAATACACAAAGTGTTTTTTGAACTATATGAAAAATCATTTCTACTCCAAACCTTTTCTAGGTCTCTTATTGATATTCCCTCGACTATATTGCAATGTTTCTTTCCCCAAGTGAGTCTTGGATTCATTACAATTGATATTTTTTATTGAAGCTGTTGATATATTTTTAACATTAAAATAAATGAGAGTGTCATACCGTAATCCTAGTTCACGAGTCTAGTGATAGTAATTTTATAAATTCGATAGGCTGCCTCACGGGTTGACAACTTTCATACCAAACCTAAATGACATCTTCCTATTGTATGTTTTTTTATCCCATATAATAGGTCCTCCATATCAAAAATGTGTAAATAAATCTTATCGCTACCTACGAAGTAAACAAATTTTATTTTTTCGAATGCATATCAATTACAACAAATTAAAATAAACAACAATTAATCTTATGGCTAACAATTACCAATTGATATTGCGTCTTCGATTACACCACCTTTACACGTAATTGTATCCATTGATGCAAGTGTTATTTCAAATAAACAATCATCAATTCATAATCTATTTCTTCCTAATTGAAAATATAACAATAATGTATTTGAAATAAACATTAATTAATTCATAATCGATTGCATGCTGTGGAAAACTTAAATTGATAAACATAGTGGTTTTTGTGGTGATATGGTATGTATAATATCAATTATTCTTTGTATTATAATTCAAATTTAACGGCTACTAAGCTATACTTATATTCATCGAATCACCCTTTGGCGAGAGAACATTCCTCGGCTATTAATGAGGATTTACGACCACTAGGCTATGCCATCATTTGTCAAACTACACTTAGCTCAAAAACCTTTAATGATGTTATCCAGTGCTTCTTTACATACAAATGATCTAGATCAAGTTGTATGTAGTTTTGTTAATTATTATGTTGAAGCCAAAACAATGTTAATTCAATGTAAGTAGTCAATATGTAGTAGTGAATCAGTGAAACATTATAGATAGTATGCAATTGTAAATCAATGAGATATTGATGAATGTAAGATTTTTAGTCAAACCATTTCTGTATTGAACGTGGATGCATAAAGTCCACTAAGCTCTATATAGTTTGTTTTAAATTGTTATCATAGCTTACAAATGGATTTCCTTAAACTTTTTCTTCAACCCTAAGCCAAGCATATAAACTAATGTTTGTTAGTTATCATTTCCTATAAATTTGTGGGCCTTATAAATAATTTTGTTGTAAAATAAACATGGATATCATATCATTTCCTATAAATTTGTGGGCCTTATTGGTTGTCTGCATAATCATTTATTGTCTTATAAATTTATGGGCCTTATTAGCAATTTTGTTTATAAATTCACACGATTAACATACTTGGATATGATGGCATATTTGTGGCCGATGTGCCTACTTCCTCCACATCTATCATCTGAATTGTAAAAAACATAAATTATTAAAAAAAAAAATGAAAATCGTGGTAATTGAAGATAGAGCTCATTAAACATATTTATAAAATGATTGAAAGTAAATCACCATGTTGAATTGGTTGTGTAGTGTCACGGTGAAATGGTTGTACATCAAATTTTATAGCTTTGTGGTTGTCTACATAAATAATAATTGTATAAGTAACATATTTAGGTTAAAATCCATTAAACAAAATCACTTGTTGAAATTGTTTCCGGAGACGAACCTTTCTTCATATGAGAATAGTAATGTTTCGAAACATTTCTTGACTATGTGTCTCAACAATAAAAATGGTAGATATTTTGGAATCCACCAATGCATGGAGTGTGACACTACCACTATAAAGCACTAGTACTAGAGAATTTATAGAACAACATCGAGTGAACATCTCAACCCAGAACTCATATGATCTTTCACAAAGAAAATGATGGATGTTTCCTTGTAGGCCAATTTCACTTACAATTACCAATTTTTGTGGCAGTTTCTCCATCCAATCCATAGTGACCTCTTCTCTATAATCATCATTATTTTCATGGTTGTGCACACAAGATATTGTGTACATAAGACACAAACTTTTGAATATCTTGTTGCTATCGTAGATTTTGTAGCATCCATTTAGAATTGATACTCCAATGTCTTTAACCTTTTCCATGTATCTTTGTACTATGTCACTTAACATTTTTGAATAACCAGTTGGTATTAGAACAATAATAATACAATCCAACACACTAGTTTTGATAACTGTTAGAATCTCCATTATGACATTGGAATAAATATCAATGACCAAATTGAAAAAATAAGCAATAACACTTTCACCATTGAAAACATTAGTCAAAGGAATAACTGATAAATTGGATGGAAGATGTAATGGATATGCACATTTACAAGAAAAATTATCTGTGACTTTCACCCTTGTTGGTATATTTCCTTCCAGTGACATCACATAGTTGTCTAATATTATCTGAGCCGCGATAGGAATAACTTCTTCCACCTCATGATATTTTTTCCATTTTTCCATTTTTCCCCAATATGGGAATCAAATTTTATTTTTCCATTTCTCTCTTCACCCAACAATACAAACAATTGACGGTAGTGTGATTCATGCAATTTAAATTTTTCAATTACATTGGATTCACTGCAGGATGTCAATACAATATTATCCGGATGCTTATTTCTCAAATAATGTAGAACTTTTCCTTTCACTTTTTTGTCTCCTTTTATTCTCCAAAGAATAAGAATCAAATGTCTATGTTATGACACTAGCCTCAAAAGCCCCATTTGAGTTAGTATTCCTTTTCAACCCATGTAATTTTTATTTAGATGGGTTTATCTCCAATTTAGTCAAATATGTTCACCTTAGCATAGTAAAAAACTTGGTATGTTTTCGAGGTGAAAGAAAACCTTTCTATGAAAAAAATGAAAAACATAAGATGTTTTCTTGTTTCTATACAATTTTCTAAATATTTTAAATATACCATTTTGAATGAATTTTGCATTTGAAGAGCCAATTTTGTCAAAATCTATTAGAATCCCCAAATTCCAACCATTCAATCCATGAATACATGTGATTATGTTGCTCGAAGTTTGAATGCGCGTGTTTTTGATTTTATCCAAACCGATTGTAGAGAGCTAATTTTTTCTAGGAAGGAATACTTGTAGATACAAAGCAAGACCACCAAATGATATTAAATAGAAAATGACAGTGGACTTCCTAGCGATTGCTAGTTCTGAGAAGCGTAATACTTCCTAGATGGTTGTTAATCCACTGTTTTTATCAAATTAATGAACGTAATTACAAGAAATGAAGGTCCTATTGTTAACACTTTGATTTAGGTATCTCAAAAAATTATCAAAAAACTAGATTAAGGAAAATATAGAAATTTAAAATAATATAGTATCGGAAAGGTATGTTTTTGGTTGGGATAGATCATAGGGGTGTCAAGTAGAGTCACATAGGTATCTAGTAAGATCTGGGTGGAATTTAGGTGTTGTTAGAGGTCATTTAGTGAAATTCAACAAAAACACAAGTGACCAACATCGGTCTGGTGACCGATGCCGGTAAAGAGGGAGACCGATGATGGTTAAGGTGATCGGCATTACGGTAGGGGAAATTTGGTGGTAATTAAATAAAAGTAGTTTTGGACTTCTCTGTGATTACACAGAGAATGAAGGGAGAATGGTTGGGTTCATAATAATGCCAAGAAGACTCAGGAATACATAGAGGTTAGGTACGGAGAGCCAAAAGGTTGGGGGTGGTTGGATGGGTAGATTGGTAAGAAGGTGTGGATAGAGGAATGTAGGAAGGAATAAGATGTAATACCAAAAGATAATAAACCTACACTTTAAGAAAGTACAAAATGATGAAAATCAAGTATACTTACTTGCATTTTCAGGTCTGAGTAGGTGAAGGAAGGTAGTAGTTGATCCGTGAAGAAATTTTGTGGTCGTGTCATGAAAATACTCCTAGAGTGTTCCCGTGAATATTCTAATGCCTTGGGATGAGCATCAAGTGCTTGCTTGGGCTTGTGGTTGAGTATATCTTGTTGTTTGGATGCTAAGAAGTCTTTGATTCATGCTTGAATGCAATAGAACTCTCCAAACTGAAAAATGACCAACCCAGTAAAGAATTGTGAAAGTGTATATAAGGTAACCGATGACGGTTAAGGTGACCGACATCGGTTGAGGGATAACCAATGTCGGTTAGGGTGGGAAAGTCTAGGTTTACCAAAAATAGGCATATATTTACTATTTTGGTGTGATTCTGATTGAGTTCACTTAGGGAAGTGGAGTTCACATGAGAGAAGGTAGGAAGGTCATATAAGAAGTCCAATTAGGTTTTAGGAAGAAGTCTTAGTTAGTTAGGTTAAGTGGTGACTCAGCACTGGGAGTGATGACTTAGTGCTAAGAGTGATGACTTGGTCATTGTGAGTTAAATGCCCCTAGAATGGGTCCAAGGTGAGGTGTCTAGGTGATGTGTAAATTAACTTAATTAAAGTAATTAAATTAATTAATAATGTGAGGATGAACATTAATTCAATTGTAAGTAATTAATCTAATACGAATAAGGGGTAAAAGGGTCATGGTTAGGTGAACATGTTAAGTTAATTGATAAAAGGGGACCAAGGGGAGTCTGACCCAAATTTGGTCTCTACATTTTCCCCTTTTTTCTTAGCTTGTATTGATAAGTGACGTTGACAAAAACAGAAGTCAATGCTCTAGGTATGAGTGAAGGTTAGGTTTCCCCGAGTAGGGTTGAAGGTGATATCCCTCAAACTAAGAACCGATGAAGTTATAAAAATAGTCGAGGAGTGGTTTGATAAATAGGTGATTGATGAAAGTGAGGGTCAGTAGGTAAGGGTATGGGCATTATGGGTAATGGGTAATGGTGATATTGGGTAATGGGTAATGGGTAATGGCAATTGAATGCATGCACACATATAGATTGTGATACGTTACTAGGTAGAAGAGTGTGTAAACTCTATATTGTCAAAAGGGCGATAGGTTTATCCAAATGAGGTTGAAGTGATTCAGGTATCCAAGGTATAGGATATGGTCATGAAGCACATGAGGTCAGGTGTAGGAATGGGTAATAGGTTTTATTCCATGGCACCAAAGGTATGGTCGGGATAAACATCATGTCATTAGGAAAGGTAAGGTCATTAGGCTAAATAACACGGGTAACAACATCACAAGGTATAGTGAGTACACAAATTCAAATGTCACAAAAGGTAATTAAAGTCAGGGTATGTAGGTTAGGGAATAGGTAAGGCCAAGGTATAGGTAAATAACATGTCCCTAAACATAGTTAAGGAAATGTACAAGTAATGTAGGCTTGCGGGTAGGGTGTAATAGGTGTTGGGAAGGATAAAAGTGGTTTGATCAATAATGGTTTTAGGAAGAATGGGCATGGGGTGGGTCAAATGGTTATGTTGGGTGACCGATGTTAGTTAAATCTTAACTTTTGATCAATAATGTCTTTAAGAAGAATGGGCATAGGGTGGCTCAAACGGTCATGTTGGGTGATCGATGTCGGTTAAATCTTAAATTTTGATCAATAATGGTTTTAAGCGAACGGGCATGGGGTGGGTCAAATGGTTACGTTGGGTGACCGATGTCGGTTAAATCTTAACCGACATTGGTTGGCTAAGGCACAACATGACCAACATCAGTCATGTTGATTTAGGGTTAAAAAGGAAAATTCCACTTTTTACGGATTCATTTTGACATTGCCATTTTTAGAAAATGATAGAGGAGAAGTTAAGGAGTGGAAAATGACAGTACGAGATGACTAGCTGAGTTAGCGAGCCATGTAGCAGGTGATTGGAATTTGATTGATGAGTCCACAAGATCTATTTGATTGATTTTATTCATTTGGGGTCACGGGTTGATTTCATGCATGGCGGAGCGAGAGATGGATTGGGTGGAAAATCGGTCATTTGGTTGAAAATAGTTTGTTGAAATCGGTTTTGTGTAAAATTTGGGTGTAATGTTAATTTTTGAAATTGTGGGTAAAAATGAAGGAAATGAGGGGTGGGAAGGTCCAATGTAGGTTAAATAGGGTTGGGAATGAAGCTAGGATAGGTTTGGATGGGTTAGAGTAGGTTTTTAGGTCAGTTTTGTGTGAATTTATTGATAATGGTGATAGAGGTTTCGGTTTTGGTGGCATCGGTCAAGGTCCGGGTGACCGATGTCTATCAAAGAGGACCAATGATGGTTAAAGTGACTGATGTTAGTCATGATTATGAGTAAATAAGTGAAAGAAGGGTTGGGTAGGAAAGTAAAAGTGGTGAGGAAGGGGTAGGTGAAGATTTATGTAGAAGAAAAAAAAGTAAAATGTTATTTTGGCGATGTGGGAAAGGTAAGTAATGGCGAGATGAACTAAGTTGGTGGGTAATGATGATAAGCGACAATAGGTTTATAAGTGAATTAGGTAAATAGGGTAGGAACGATTGATGTAGTTGGGTATTGTGTGGTGAGTAATAAGTGATTTAAGGTGGTCGAGGCTTGAAAAGTTTGTGTTAAATGGTACAGACAAGAGATCAGCTGAGAATGAGGGATATAGTACCACCCCTACTCTGATACAAATGTGGCCTAGTGTGACCATAGAGGAGTGGGGCACATGACCGATGTTTGACTTATTTTGATCGATGCTATAGGTTTATATCTCAGGATCATAGTCTAATGGTCTCTCTCATTGATAAAGGAGACTCCATGACCAACACCTTTCACTTATCGACGAGTGAGATGGTAGTCACCTTAGAGGATGTTTATAGGATCCTATGACATCCTATTTTTGGGGAGCCAGTATGTTCTATTTTGTCAGAGGAATTGGTGGAGCCGATAGTGGCGGTATTTGGTGAGGTAATGGGCAAGATGAGGTATCACAACACGAGTCTCACTTATGGAGATATGTATGTAGCCTATCTCGCAAGAGACTAGGCTATCGGTGTTGATGATGGTGGCGGTGGGATGTTTTTCTCTTCCATATTTTGAGGGTGGGAGATTCCCACAAGCACTAATGGGGTGCTATAGGATATGATAGAGGAGCAGATATGTTTTTCTTGGGCATCGATTTCTTGGTTCAGTTGTATAGGGAGCTATGGGCCTATGGGAGATTGAGGAGATTTGGTATGTGTTGTACCTATTTATTACACTATTGGGCATACAAGCACATCATGTGTGTGTGCCTAGTTGGTTTACCATGATAGGATTGGTTTGGGGGTGGCTTGTTCAGAGTTAGTTTTAGATGATGGGTACCATCCAGGAAAGCAACCGAGGGTGGCGAGGGACACATATGATGTGTCATACTACAAGAAACAATTGGAGGGCCTTTCGGTAGTTGATATCGTGTGGAGGCCATATGTTGACTATCCATCATACAAAGGCATGGCTGAGGAAATACGGAGCTTCAACTACGAGATGGATACAAGGAGCGTGTTGGGGAGTGTGAGATGATACCCATGGACAAGTTCGGATGAATATTTAGACTATGGCGGGATGTGCACCCACCTTTCACTTAGTACCGTAGAGATGACATGGAGAAACCTATGTCCCCACCACATCCAAGTTTTCCTATAGGGTAGGAGGATTATTTGGTAGATAGATGGATTGATGAATCGGGTGTCACTAATGGATAGAGGCAATAGTGGGTGGCATAGCTACTACGGGCGGCACCGTTGAGGCCATGATAGCTGATTTAGCTACTTTGTCATAGTGTAAAGGGATATATTATAGGATCGATTGGATTCCCTATATGCACATATTACAGTTTACGGGGACACCTAACAAATTCGAGACATAGGTTACCACCTTACAGCACGGTGGCAGCCCTACAAGCCTAGGTAGCAAGCACAACTTCCTACATAAGGAGGAGATGGGGATGGAGGGTAAGTAGTCACCCTACAAGCATAGGTGATAGGATTACGGGTCGATTGGTTATGATATAGGTATAGGTTGTGGCTTTACAAGCCCGGGGAAGCTACATAGGTACAAATGTAGGCACGGGGATAGGGTCCTATAGTACAGCAGTGCAGGGATAGGGTCCTATAGTACATGCACCTACAACAAAACAAGGGACACTTTTGGTTGGGAAGAGTTCGGAGGGTAGTAAGGCCGATGACAACACCCCCCAGAGACTATTTCTATTGTGAAGTTCAAGGATGCCTTGAATGAATCTTGTTATTATCATGATCATATAGCCACCATGGGGATTGATGTGCCCTCATATGCCGAGTACCAAGCCTAGTAGGAAGCTAGTGAGAGGACGAGATCCAGGACTCACAATTCTAGTAGCACATGGGGTCGTTGACCCCATAGAAACATTCAATAAAATAAGGGGAAGTAACAAGTCCCCCATGCGTATTGGGAAGAATGGGATGGTGATAGGTTAGGTTGGGTAAGATTGGGTATGGGTGAGTAAAGTTGGGTAAGGTAGATGGGGAAAGGTGGGGTAAATTTTGGAAAGGTAGAGTTAGGTAAATGAAGAAGGTATGGTTATGAAGGGAGGTGTAATAGAAGAAAAAGGAATTTTGAGTCCCCATAGGGTAAAGTAGGATACAGTGGTGATAGATATCATTGTGCAATATTGGGAAAGGTTGAGTGTGATGAGGCAGGTGGTGGGTAGATTAGGTAAGGTATATTGGTTGAGACAGATTGGGAAAAATTGGGCAAGGTTGATTAGGCAAGGTTAGGCAAGGTTTAGGCAAGGTTTAGGAAAGGTTGAGGTAGGTGGTGGGTAGATTAGGTAAGGTAGATGAAAAAGGTCTAGTTTGGATAAGAGGTGCGAAATAGAAGAAGAGGGATTCTCGAGTCCCCATATGGTAAAGTAGAATAAGGTGATGATAGGTAATGTTATGTAAGATTAGGAAAAGTTTAGGAAAGTTTTAGGCAGATGGGATAGTATCCTTGGTCAGGAAAATGACATCATTAGGGAGATTGAAAAATTTGTTAAAACATGGAGTGGTGTGCGACTCCATCAGAAACAGGATAGGCCAGCCCATGGAATGTTACCTTGGGGGCATGTGGAGGTTGGATAGCGGGTAAAGGTGAACTGGATGGGCTACTAATTTTCTCATCTCCTTTTTCCTTCTGGGCTCGAGTGGTAATGTTAACCATATTAACCTCAAATTTTGGAGGGTAAAAGGTTTGTGGAGGGGGAGATGAAGGTCACTGAATAGGTAAGGGACAAGGAGGTGTGGTGATAGATGGAGATGGAATAGGGTCCTCATCTAAAAGATAATCATCGTCAAAATTTTCTTTGGGAGGACATAGTTGGAGAAGAACATTCTTAAGATCTTTATAATTTTCCACATCGTTCCTTGGCACATGATGGTAAGTGTACTTTTATGTATCATCAAACCCTTCTGGTTTAGGTTTGAGTGGGTTCTA
The DNA here is from genome assembly GCA_018340775.1 of Taxus wallichiana var. yunnanensis. NCBI lineage: Eukaryota > Viridiplantae > Streptophyta > Pinopsida > Cupressales > Taxaceae > Taxus > Taxus wallichiana. The sequence continues at coordinate 220,196,176 of CM031239.1, forward strand.
ACTTCTAAGTTGTGGCAATGTGATGACAAAGGTTTCCAAAAGGTTAGCTAAGATGTTAGTGTAAAATCCCGCCAATCAATCACTACCTCACGGTCACTCAATTAGGTTGTGATTTACTATTTTATTACAATATTCAACAAAAGAAACTTTTGAAAGTAGCATATGATTTTCCGTTAGTTTTGATAATTAATGAAACTAAGCGTTAGGTAAACAAGTTTTCCAATACGAAACATTGTGAAGATAACCATACTTATGTTTAGGAAAAGTGTAATCCTTGTTTATTTTTGATAGCTGCTTGTGAAATTTCCCACCAAGCGTTATCCTTAAAATATCATACTTAAAGTAGTTATAGACATTTAGACATAATGAATAAAGTATGTCCGATATACATATATTTCACATTGTCTTATATAACTAAAAATTCTGAGCTATTTCACATTGTCTTATATAACTAAAAATTATGAGCTATCACTAACTCCGTTAATGTGATTTATTGCTAAAATACTCACCTCAAAATACCAAACATTAGATCTTCTGACCGTTATCCTTTAAACATGTTCATTAGTCTTCTTACGGGCATCTAATCCTCACTACTACAATATGACCGATATACACATAAATCACATCGTCTTGTAAAAATAAAAATCCCAAGCTACCATAAAATATCTTGAAATACCAAATATTACATCTTAATGTCCTCTATGGTTTATCATTAAAAAAGTGTAAATGGCTTAAAAATTGTTTTAGGTTGTTCTTTTTTATGTTGACTAGAAGTCTATCTAGCCACTAAAGTGTGTATTTTTAACGTTCCTATCATGACATCTATATAATGTTATGGCTTGTCCGGCTTATATGTAATACTTTCAAAAGGTGCAAATTGTTTCGTATTCATCAACAGTATCATAATTCAATTTCAGAACTTCAGAAAAATTATGTCATTATTAAGTTGATCCAAAAGATATGAATTAATGTAACTAGTTGAATGATACATAATATGTCCTATCGAAGCCTTTGCATCACTAACAATTAAGCTAATTACTCTATTATTGTACATAGTAAAGAACTCTAGAAGTTGGTGTCCGCTAGGTAATATTTAAATTCCTTAACGAGAAAATGCAATAAAAACACTTTAAAGTTCAAAAATGGCCTAATTATTAATGCATTTTACTCTAAATATAGGTAAAATGTCTTCCATTATTCGTGCTCCATTGAAAAAAATTCCATTCATCGCAGCGATATTTTTTTTTGGAAGAAAAGAGACGAGGAATGGTTTGTAAGACTTAATTCCCCGAAAACTACCATGTTGACCTATGGTTGTTTTTGTTATAGATGACAATCACAAGGAAGTTGGTATTGTTATATCATCAGAATTTATTGATTTCGGGAAATCATGTGTCCAAGTGGAATGCTTTGACTTTGAAAACAATAAGTGTCTTATTATGGATATGGATTTGGACATTTCTTTGTTTGGGAAATGAGAAATGTATGCCTCCATAAAATACGTGTAGACACCAAATTTGGGTCACACTCCCCTTGGTCCCCTTTTATCAATTAACGTAACGTGTTCACCTAACCAAGATCCCTTTTCCCGCATTTGTATTATTTTAATTACTTACAATTGAATCAATGTTCATCCTCACATTATTAATTAATTTAATTTACACATCACCTAGACACCTCGCCTCGGACCCATTCCAAGGGCATTTAACTCCACAATGACCAAGTCATCACTCTTAACACTAATTCATCACTCCCAATATTGAGTCACAAATTAACCTAACTAATAATTCTTTCTAAAACCTAATTGGACTTCTTCTATGACCTTCCTACCTTCCTTCATGTGAAATCCACTTCCCTAAGAAGACTAAATCAAAATGACACCAAAAATAGTAAATATCTACCTATTTTTGGGTAACCTAGACTTTCCCGCCTAACCGATGTCGATTATGCTTCAACTGATGTCGGTCACCTTAACCATCATCAGTTACCTTATATACACTTTCACAATTCTTTACCCGGGTTGGTTATTTTTTCAGTTTGGAGAGTTCTATTGCATTCAAGCATGAATCAGGGACTTCTCAGCATCGATATGATGGGATATACTCAAGCATAGGCCCAAACAAGCACACTGGGACTATTTGCATGACACCGACCACAAAATTTTTCACGCGGATCAACTACTACCTTTCTTCACCTACCGATCTACAATGCGGTAAGTATACTTGATTTTCATCATTCCATACTTTCTTAAAGTGTAGGTTCATTATCTAAATTGTTATTAAATCTTATTCCTTCCTACATTCCTCTATCCCCACCTTCTTACCAATCTACCCATCCAACTACCCCGGACTTTTGGCTCTTTTTACCCAACCTCTATGCATTCATGTGTCTTCTTGGAATTATTACAAACCTAACAATTCTTCCTTCATTCTCTATGCAATCATAGAGAAGTCCAAAGCTGCTATAATTTAATTACCACCAAATTGCCCCTAGCGATGCTAGTCACCTTAACCATCATTAGTATCCCCTCTTTACAGGCATCGATCACCAAAGCTATGTTGATCACCGTGTTTTCTACGAACCTTCACCAAACGGCCTCTAACAACACCTAAATTCCTCCCAGACCTTACCGAGATACCTCTGCGACTCTATCTAACACCTCCGTGACATGTCCCAACTAGAAACATACATTTCCTGATGCTAGATTAGTTTAAATTTCAATACTTTCCTTAATCTAGTTTGTTGATAACGTTTTGAGATACCTAAATCAAAGTTTTAGCATTAAGAACTTAATTTATTGTATTTACTTTCTTTAATTTGATAAAAAAATGGATTGACATCCATCTAGGAAGTATCACACTTCCCGAAACTAGCAATTGCTAGGTATTCCAATGTCATTTACTATTTAATATCATTTGGTGGTCCTTTTTGTATCTACAGGTAGTCCTTCCTAGGCAAAAAGGAGCTCTCTACAATCAGCTTGGATAAAATTAGTAACATGCACATTCAACCTTCGACCAACATAATCACATGTATTCCTCCTTGACCTTTACCTTATCTATTTTATTGTACAACAATTCGATGAAACATTTTGGCATGCCCGGTGGTACCCATAAGGGGTTCTTTTGCATTGTTCATTCCTAGGTGAAAGATTGTGTGTCTATTTCCTTTTGAAATTAGTTCACATTAAATTTCTTCCTCTAGAACATTCTCTCTCTTCTACTTGTCTCATTGACACTCATATTTTGGACTAAAAAGAACCATTATTTTCATTTTTGTATTGCATTAGTGAAAGACATACTCTTGCCTATTCATTATTTCTTTCATTAAATGTCATTGTGGATTTGGGTTTAAAATATTTTCATATCATTTATGTGTGTTGCATCTGTAGCTCATTTAAAAATTATGGGCAACCTATATGTTGAAGTCATGCCCAGCTAATGGTTGACAAAATTGAATCATAGTGCACACTCTCTTCTCTACACCAAACCACTAAAATAAAGTACTCATTTTATTAAACAACATCCACCTCGGAAGAAGTTGTCAATGATCACATGATCAGAGGATTGACAGGGGCAAAAACGGGTTTCTCTTTCCAATCACTATCTCAGAGAAAAGACCCCCCTTGCCAAAAATTACCTGAAATCATCCTTAGTTGTTGGATTTTCATAGGACACCTTTTATCAAACAAAAACTCTACTCTATTCATAAGTTAGTCCTAAATGGCATAAGCTGAACATAAAATCCACCACATAGGATTTCATGTTTTCTAGTTTTTGCTTGATTTGTGTTTTGAGGTGTGAGATCGTATTCTCCATTCTTCTTTCCTTTCACACTCCATAATCATAGTTGGTGTATTTTGACTCTTTTTGAGTGTGTTAGGGTCAATCATTTCCATACTCAGGTTTCTGGGTTGGTCTTTTATTTGATCTAAATTACCAAATTAATTGTTTTCCATCTTTTCACAAATTTCACAAATGACTAATGTCACCCAAAGATCCACCATCAGTTTACTCATCTAACCGTCATTGGTTTACATAACCATTGTTAGTTTCCTTCTATTTTTTCATTTTAATCAAAGTAACATTCATCATAGTTCTGTTCTTTCTCGGGTTTCCTCACTTACTTCACCATATCTCTGTGTCTTTGAAATCACTGTCAAAGTCTAGATTTTTCTCCATTTTCATCATTTGTTTCCATTTACAAATATTTTTATTTTCCATAGTAACCGCATCGGTCTTCTGATCGACATTGGTTACCCAACCACCATTAGTTACCATGTTTTAATTTTTCAATTAAAACAATGACCAAATTTCACCTTCCAGAACTATTTTCTCCATTCCTTTTGTTCTTCTATGTCATCTACAGAGATCAGATTACCAAGTCTACTCTAACTCACATGGTTTTGACTTGTAGCCAAGCCAACACCCTTGTATTCCATGATATCCTTCAACCACTCCCGCCTAGCCCATCACCGTCTTCCATCCTATCACCTATGGATCCCAATTAACCTATTATCATCAATACTAGTGACGAGGAGTTTTCAAGACTCTTGGATCAAAACCCTGTTGTTATACACCATTATTTAGCCCATTCATCCACTTGGGATTCAAATAAGCTTGTATACGACATGCATATGTCCAATCCTCCTACCCTCACATCCACTTCATGTCATCAGCTACAACTAACGCATTGTTACCCTCTTCCACATTACCACATATCGTGTCCCAAATTGACCCTACATCATCGATATCTATTGCACCTATGGCATTTATCATGCCTTTGACATCAGTTTCTCTTGTGATATGAACCATTCCTTTATCAACCACCTTGAGTGTAGGTCTATTTGCACCCGCCACTTCTCATATACCTATTGCATCTCAGCCAACCGTAGTGTTGATATCCCATACTTCCTTCCAAAATGTTGTCCTATCCATCCCACAATCTCTTCATCCAATTACTATGAGGGTCGTTACATCCACTTCACCTACCTACACTTATCAACAATAGCCCCCTATCTCATTAATCACATATTCAGGATACTTGACACCTGCATCTATTCATCCCTCATAATTTTTGTACTCGAGGCCACCCTATAATGGGATGCTGCCCACGTCGTACATTCATCATTTACCCCCTTATATTGAAGGGGGTGTAGAGTCATCAAATCCTAGTAATGATCTTATCAAAATTATGATGGACAAGATGCATACATTAGAAGCATCTATCTATGAATCATGTAACTCTTTGACATATGACGAGATTTGCAATGAACCCATTCACCCATCCATTCTTATTCATCCATACCCTACGCATTGGGGAATGCCTAAATTCAACCAATTCAACAAAAAAAAGACCCACAACAACACTTGCAGTTTTTTAAACATGGGTTTTATCTAATTGCTGATGATAACGCTTTGCTCTTATGAAAATTACCAATGTCCCTTACATGACCTGCGTTGGATTGGTATAGTGGTCTACATAGGCACTCCATTTACTCATTCAACCAAGTAGCTCAAGCTTTCCTAGATCACTTTTCTATCACTATCATTAAGAAGGTCGCCATGATGGACTTGTACTTGACACAAAAATACGAAGACAAACCTATCACATATTTTGTCACTCGTTGACGAAGCCTAATCAAACAACTCACATTTAGACTCACATTTAGACCGCCTCAAATTGAGTTAATATAATTGATCACCGGGGCTTGTGCTAGGTACATCTCATCGAATATCCAAGTTCAAACCTTCTTCATGTTGGACGAGGCATTCACCATGGCCCAAAAACTTGAAATTCATGTCATTGAAGAGAAGAAGATATAATTGCATAACATGAATGCTGCATTTAAATGCAACAATACCTCTTCTTCATACAAACCCCAAAATAATTACTCTAAATCAAAAGGATCTTCCAACACGGGAGTTTTGAAAGCTGGCCCATCTCACCCATCTAACCAATCAAATCCTTCTTCCAACCTTTCTCCTTTTCAGGATTTTTAGTTCTAGTGGGAGCAATGGAAGTATACTCCCATAGGAGAACCCTACCCTTCAGTTTTAGAAAAACTTCTAAAATCCAAATAAATGTCTCTTTCACCCGTCAAACCAAATACTAGTTTTGACCCTTCCCATCCTATGCTTGTGTGGTATAAATAAAATGATTACTGTAACTATCATTGCGTTAAAGGTCATAGTGACAATAATTGTATAACTTTTAAAAATATCATCCAAGAAATGTTAGATAGTGGAGATATCGTCTTAGATAACCCTAACACACTAGATAATCAGAATCTTCACATCTTCAAGAAACCATTCCCAAATCACACCCCATCATCTAACCAAACCAATGAAACCTTGACCAATGATAGTAATGTTCATGAGGTTCATGTTGTTTTCAACATCATACAATTTTTCCTTAATTTCCTCCTACTCCATCTATCTAGGAGATTCTTGCACGAGCTATTTCATCCATGGAAGAGTTTATTTCATCTACTCCTTTACCTATAGAGGAGTCTCCCTTAGCTCCCCCTTCACCCATAGAGGAGTCCACCATATCTTCTCGAGACAATTTCCCAACACACCCATAAAATTGACGAATAACCCACAATATTTTCTCTCCTACCTATGGGAGATTCATTCTTACCTTCCACTTTTCCAAAATATGACCCTATCTCATCCTACTTGCCATACCCCCTACCATAGGGGTCCATTAAAGCACCCCTTCCTATTGGTGAAAATTATCCATTGGCTTTCAAGGATCCTTTTTATTTTCTCTCGCCTCTTTTTCCCATTGAGTTTGAAGCCAACCATTTCCCAATTTCACAGACATTCTTTATAGGGATTACCACTAAGTCAATACCATTCCCCCTGCAACAGTGTAGTCTTCACATCTAGTTGACCACTTGGATTATGTCAACAATTCCATGCTTTGGGGATGCCTTCGGCTACCTTTATCAACTCAAATGTAAATTTTGTCTGTTGATACTTCCATGATCTATCCAAGGGTGTTTCAGATAACCAAAAACCATGCCCATGTTACTTACAATGAAATCTTCTTCATCACCCTCGCCCACACTTAAACCTTTACCATCGACTAAACTTTTTCCAATGCCTAAAACCTTACCTACACCTATATGTTCCTCCACATCTAGACCCATCACCATAGTGGGAGTCATTTCGACATCAAGCCTAGTCAATCCTCCTATCAAACTAGATTTATCCATGTCCTCACAAGCCAACACAAAAACTATTCCCCCACCTAAGAGGAATACCTAACCTCTTATACCACATACATGAGTGATTTTTCCCACTACCCCTTTGACACCTTCATCAGTTCCATCTATCCTATGACCTCACCCATCAACCTTGGCCAAACAACCTCCTACCCAAGGTAAACCAAAAGCACATCAACCCACCTCCTCATAATGATCCTGTGTTACACCCAATTAGCTACATAGCTTATGCCTTCGCCATCACCTCGCATCCTTTCTATCACCTATACCTACAACACTTCCATTATCCTCATCATTACCTATGATATTCCCTTCTCTTCAACCAATACCTTCCACCTTTCCTCTTCCAAAACCTTCACCGCACCTCCATTATCACCTTGGCTAACCCATCCCCTTCCACCATCTTCCTTCCCTTCTACATCATGCACTTCTCCTTCACCTTTACCCAAGAAGGTGCAACCAAATTCCAAAAATACACTGCCCTCCAAAGAGGTAGTTAAACCTACAACACCTTCAACCACTAGTTCATCTGCCACATCTTTACCCAAGAAGGTGCAATCCAAACTTAAAACCTTAATACCTACCAAACTTGTGGTCAAATTAACTCAGCCTTCCATTACACCTCCTGTGGTGTCTCTCCCACCAAAATCACCCACACTTACATCATGTTGGCTAGAATGTACCAGCGAGACAATAGCTATACTACATACTAGATAGAGGGATCAAGCCTTAAGTAGTTCCCATATGGTATATTGTTTGAAACACATAATTCACATCAGATCTTGTGGGATAAAATACGTAGCGAACACTAAGAATTTTCCTTATCGAAAAATAAGGGCATAGTGGACACTAGTTTCAAAAGTTTCATAATTTTAAAATAGCGATAAAATAAAAGTTCATGCTCTAGTTTAGCGGTCACTAGGCTCCCATCATATTTTCTCTGGGCTGAAAAACACGTCATCGATATTGTGTTAATAATTCATTTGATTGTAGTGAAATCTCACTAGAATGGAACCGTAGATGGTCTTACATAAGCCTTAAACCTCCAAACTATGTGAACCAATTTGACTTCTTTGCATCAACTTCTAGCGGAACCCACTTTCCCTCAAGATAGCCATCATAGATTCAGGTCATTCTCCAAATTTCCAAACCCAAACCTTGTTCCATCCTCTGCACCACCACTTATTAGAATGTTTGTCAATGAGCTAAGCCACATGCCCAAAATTCATACGAAACAATATTTTTCTTGTAAAGTGAAAATAAATTATTAAAAACCTTAGCCAATAAATATCTTACTAGATGATACTTCTTATTTTAGTTTAATGCTTCTAGCTAATATTTACAATGTAAAATTACCAAATTAACTCAGTTTATTAAGGAAATTATGCCTACAAATACAGAGTACATTAAACAAGCAAATACAAAAACCTTAAATAAGCAACGAAACCCACTACAACCAAATTTGGCATGCTCCTTTTTATTCAATGAAATACTCATAAATATTTAAGCCATTATTCCCCAATAAAACCTTAAAAACAAACAAATACCCAGTACACTAAAACTCAATAAAACATACCCAAAAAAATCACTTCCTTTCAATCAATCCTCTAGATTCTTGACCTCTCTTTCATCGATCTCTGATTGTAAATCCTTGAGATCCTTGTCATTGATAGTGCACCCAACGAGAAAAACATACGATCTCCTTCACATATCTAGCAATATTTTTCTCCATGGATTGTCACATCATGACCTTTGCAATTTCAATAACATCATCCAACGAGACGTTCCCGGTATGTTTAATGTTTTTCATATTTTTCTTGTCACGTTCAACCTCCTTTAATGCTTAATCACCAAGACAGTTGCACTGGGAAGAAGTGTAACTTTGGGTTGATGATTTTGTACAGTGAACTTCACAGTAACCCTCAAACCCGTCCAATATCTTGCAGTCTCCTTTGTAATGTCTTCTCTAATTTTCTTCGGTGAAATACTCAAAGGATCAATTTTAGGGGCCAATGAAGAGGCCTCTCTAACTTCTCCTCTTGTCACACGGATGAGCACCTCCACAACCTAAGATGGGTCCAAATTTGGTGGCATTTTTCCTCAACCCTTTTAATTGTGCCTCATCCACAAATCCTCTACAACTCCATGACCTCTTTCTAAAAGGGAAGATTAGGAAAAACCCTACGTCTTTATCTATACTTGGACTTAGGGTTGTTCTCTTTTGTTTTCTTTTTTAAAGTAATATATGTTGTTATTTATTATAGTGATTAAGGTACATGAGGGATCAAGTATTATGTATTTCCCATAAGGTATATTGTTGAAGCACATAATCCACATCGGATCTTGTGGGATAACATGTTTAGCGAGCGCTAAGCATTTTTTCCTTATCAAAAGTAATGGCATATTGGATGTTAGGTTCAATGATTTAATAATTTAAAAAAAAAAGATAACATATAAGATCATGCTCTAGTTTAGCGATTGTTAGGCTCCCATCATACTTGCTTCATGGTAAACCTCAAACCCTTCCATGTTGAATCCTCTGCATCAACTTCCAATAGAAGCCCCTTTCCCTCAAAGATAACCATCACAGATTCGAGCCATTCTCTAGCTTGCCAAACCCCAACCTTGTTTCAGCCTTTGCACAACCACTTATGAGAATGTTTTTCAATGAGTTAATCCATATGCCCCAAATTCATAGGAAACAAGATTTTTTTTTAAAGTGAAAATAAATTATTACAAACCTTAACCATTAAATATATTACTACATGTTACTTCTTGTTTTTGTTTATGCTTCCAACTGATATTTACAATGTAACATTACCAAAATAACTTAGTTTTATTAAGGAAATTAAGCCTACAAATACATAGTACATTACACAAGAAAATACACAAACATTAAATAAGCAATGAAACCCACTATAATATAATTTGAAGTGTTTTTTTTTATTCAATGAAATACCCATAAATATTTAAGCCATTTTTCCCCAATGAAACCTTAAAAACAAACAAATACCCAATAAACTAAAACTCAATAAAACATACCTAAAACAAAATCGCTTCCTTCCGATCAATCCTCTGGAATCTCGACCTCTCCTTCATTGATCTCTGATTGTAAATCCTTGGGCTCCTTTTCCTCAAAGTGTTCCCAAAAAAAAAAAACATGTACCCAAAATATCCTTCACAGTTCTGCAAGATGTTTATCCATGGATTGGGGCTTCATGACCTTCACAATTTCAATAACATCGTCCAACGAGATGTTCCCGATATGTTTAATTTTGTTCATATTTTTCCTATCACATTCAAGTTCCTTCAGGGATTTAATCACCAAGGCAACTGTATTGGGAAAAATTGTAACTTTGGCTTGATGATTTTTATAGTGAGATTCATGGTAACCCTCAAACCCTTCCAATCTATTGCAGTCTCCTTTGTAATGTCTTCTCTGATTTTGTTCAATGAAATACCCAAAGACCAATTTTAGGGGCCAATGAAGAGGCTGCTCCAACTTCTCCTATCACATGGATGAATACCTCCACAACCTAAGATGGGTCCAAATTTGGCAGAATTTTTCCTCAACCCTTTGAACCATGCCTCTTCCACAAATCCTCTACAACTCCACAGCCTCTTGCTAAAAGGGAAGACTAGGAAAAACCCTACGTCTTTATCTATACTTGGACTTAGGGTTGTTCTCTTTTGTTTTTTTTTTTAAGTAATATATGTTTTTATTTCTTAGAGTGATTAAGGTACAATATTAAAGGTAGGTAAAAAACAATTCCTATTGTTTGGGTCCTACATTATTAAAGGTAGGCAATTTTTTTTCCTATTTTTTTTATGTTGTTATTTCTTAGAGTGATTAAGGTATATGAGGGATCAATACTTACATAGTTCCCATAAGGTATATTGTTTTAAACACATAATTCACATCGGATCTTGTGGGAGAAAATTCTTAGTGAATGCTAAGCATTTTTTCCTTATCGAAAGTAAGGGCATAGTGGACGCTAGGTTCAACAGTTTAATAATCTAAAAACATTGATAAAATAAAATATCATGCTCTAGTTTAGCAGTCACTAGGATCCCACCATTACTACCAGTCATTATAAATACCATACGTATATAGCTTTGGGTCACTACTATGTTGTCATCTATTATGTAGTACTCATAAGACTTATTGCTTGTAACATATAATTCAAATCTATTTTTACGAGAGAAAATGCATAACGACCGCTAATATTTTGTACGTATTGAGTGGAATGCCATAACCTATTGAATTTAATGGTATAGCTTAGCGGTCACTAGGATCCTACCTTTACCTCTTATCAATATAAATATTATCTTTACTATTTTGGATCGCTATCCTTAATATGTAGTTCTTATAAGATACATAGTTTTCAACTCATATTTTATCTCATTTACAATAAAAAAATTCTTAGCACCCACTAAGCTCATTTACTTATTGATAGAAACCTCTTCTCATTTTAAACACTATCATTACAAGTTTGGACCCCGACCTTGGTATGTAGTTCCAATGAGATACATGGTTTTCAACTCATACTTCACATCATTTCCTATCAAAGAAAATGTATTACGCTGCTAAGCTCCTTTACTTATTGATAGAAATGACATATTAGACCCTAGGCTCAAAAGTTTCTTATTTTGAAAGTAGACATAAATCATGGTTTAGCTTAGTGACCGCTAGGCTCCTACCTTTACCTCTTCTCATTTTAAACACTATCATTAGATTTTTGGATCTCTCGGCCTTGGTATGTAGTTCCAATGAGAGACATGGTTTTTAACTCACACTTCACATCATTTCCTATCAAATAAAATGTGTAGCACTCACTAAGATCCTTTACTTATTGATAGAAATGGCATATCAGACCATAGGATCAAAATTTTCTTATTTTGAAAGTAGACATAAAATAATAAATCATGGTTTAGCTTAGTGACCACTAAGCTCCTACCTTTACCTCTTCTTATTTTAAACACTATCATTACAGTTTTATATCCCTTACCTTGGTATTTAGTTACAATGAGATACATGGTTTTCAACTCATACCTCACTTCATTTCCTATCAAATAAAATGTGTAAAGTGCCCACTATGCTCATTTACTTATTGTCAGAAATGACATATAAGACCCTAGGCTCAAAAAAATTTATTTTTAAATTGGACATAAAATAATAAATCATGATTTAGCTTGATGACCGCTAGGATCCTACTTTTACATCTTCTCATTTTAAATACTATCATTATATTTTTGGATCCTTGGCCTTAGTATGTAGTCCCAATGAGATACATGGTTTTCAACTCATACTTCACTTCATTTCCTATCAAAGAAAATGTGTAGCACCCATTAAGCTTCTTTACCTATTGACAAAAATGACATATCAGACCCTAGGCTCAAAAGTTTCTTATTTTGAAGATAGACATAAAATAATAAATCATGGTTTAGTTTAGCAATTGTTAGGCTCCTGCCTTTACCTCTTCTCATTTTAAACATTATCTGTAAATTTTTGGATTGTTAGGCTTAGTATATAGTTTCCAGAAGAAAATGCTTAACAATGAAAATGTTTTCAAGACATATTTCACATCATTTCTTAACAAATAAAATGCTTAGCACCCGCTAAGGTCCTTTACTTATTGATAGAAATGACATAACGGACCCTAGGCTCAAACATTTTTATTTTGAAAATAGTTGTACAGTAACACTAATTATAAGTCTTGTATCACTAGCCTTATTATGTATCCGAAATATCTTTTTCAAACTTTCCACATGGCACATTTTCGTTGGATAATTAATTTTCATAAGCACACACTATATCTAAAAATGTAGAAATATATTTTGATAAATAATGGTACGTAAATGTCTGTATATTATTCTAATAATCTTCAAAACTATGTTTAGGATTTATTTCTTTTGTTTTTTTAATATATTTTTTTGTTATGCTTGGTTCAATTATACGTTGTAAAATATATTTGTTATTATGTTTATATTATTATAGGCTATAGAAAATAAAAATGTTTAATTTTAAATTTTTAAACCATAGAAAAATAAAAATATGGAATTTGAATTCCCGTATTTTCGGATATATGAAATTTCAATATCCTGTTATTTTGCTTTTAGAGGGGGAAAGTTTTCATATATTTGAAATTTAAATAGCCCACCCTTTTTCTTTTAGAAGGGAAATTATTTGGACATTTAAAATTTCAATAGCCCACCATTTTCCTTTTGGATGGGGTAAGTTTTCATATATTTCAAATTTTAATACCCCACTATTGTTGTGTAAATGTGCAACAGGAAATTGACAATTTCTAAGCATGATAACGATACCCGTGTACCAAAATTTTATGGTTTTATCATTCTAAGGATCCTTTTATCTACCTAGTCAGTCTAGTAACCTCTCGGTGGTGTCAAATCAACCCCTAGGTGATTTTCTGAGTTCATTAAAAATTGCAAGCTTCGGACAGGTTGTGATAAGGGCTATCATTAGCCTTCCTAGGGTTGGAGCAACCCCATGGAGTGGATCAAAAAATCCAAAAAATATGTGGAGGAAATTAAAAGGCCTTGGAACATCATGGAATAGATTTAAGAAGATTTAGGAAGGACTTGGAGAAGTTGGGGTAGTTTTACCAAAATTAGGGTTCACATGCCTAGGCAGTGCATAGGTGAAAATAGTTACTTAACTTCCAAAGGTGATTCTGAGCCCAGGATGAAATTAGGAGAAAAAAAATCACCTTCAAAAATTTAATTCCAATTCCTACAAGATGGTTAAATTATGTGTTTCAAAACACTTTGGCACATTGGGTCTATAAGCGGTTTTCGAATGCAAAAGCGGAGTACCAAATCAAAACGACACTTTTTCAGGGAAAAAATGGATAAATAAATACCTGATACCCCTACCATTGGATTCAAAAGGTAATTTTAAAAATTTATCATATAAAATTTCATTAAAAATTCCATCGGGAGCTCAAGTTATCATCGTTTCAAGTTGTCCTCTTGGAGCGAGTTCGGGAGTTAGTCAAATTTTAGGAGGACACATGTCACTCAAAGAGCCTAGTGGGATTTTGTGTCCCTCACATCCATAAATTTCATGGAAATAAACCAAGGAAAAAATTTCCTAGCTCCCATATGACCTCTGGATCCTCATGTGACCTCTAGGATTGCTAGTTCAGCCCTTAGGTGCTTGCGAGAGCTCAAAGCCTCAACCGACTGATTGTTGCCACGTGTTATCTCCAGGAGCACCGTGGAATTTGATATCCCACATTACCCTCACAGGTATGGAACATAAAACATGTAAAAATTCACCCATCCCCTAAGGGATACTTTTGGTCACCCATATGACAAACTTCCCGCCCCTCAGTGCTATAAGTTGATTTTTTAGACTTCATTCCCTATCATAAAATCTCCACAACATATTTTTACCTTGCTTGCCATGGAATTTAATGTCCCTAACATCCCTTTGAGGTGGGGTATTTCAAGGACATGAAAATTTTCCCAAATCAATATTAAAAATTTGGAAAAATTTCTAACTATTTAATCGCTTCTTGCTGCTCCTCACTACCAGAAGAAAAGTTGCAGAGAACATATTAGTCCACCATTGTTGCTCTACACTATATCATCCATAGAAACCAAACCTTATACTCCATGAATATTCATAGGTTTCAAAAAAAATATTTATCGAAAGAACCAAAGGAACAAATAATTAAAGAGAAGAGCGAAGGAATTCTTCAGAAACCTCCATTACCATGAGATGAAGATTCAAACATATCTTACAAGCCAATGCATGAAACAAAGAACCATCTATTGCTAAGTTATTCATTCTCAAATTCCATTAAAAATTGCCTTTAAAACTCCCATTTTCAGCAATGAATACTCACAGTGAATAAATTTCACTTCCGGCTCCACGAAGAACAAAGCTCAATTTCCCAAAACTGGCAACCAGATTAAAGAGAAATTTCATCAATGAGACAAGAAGTAAAAACTTATCACAATGGAGTTGATTTCATCGCAAATGGAGAAAAAAACCAGACCTGTAAATTTCAAGCTCCATTAATGGCCACCATGACATAGTAGTGGAAAAAATCAGCAAGCTACCTCTCCACTTCTCAAGGTTCTAGATCGTTGAAAAATCTAGTTTCGCGTGAACTAGGTTTTACACAATGAAGTCCTTATTTTTAGGGTTATGGAGGAATTATTTTCATTAGAGTTATGCCTGTTACATGAATAAAATTAGTTAAAAAGGTAGTGAGCTACCTCTTCACTTCTCAAGGTTCCATTAGGCGAAATCAAATGAAAATTGGAGGGAATGATCATTTAAAAATATAGTTTCACGTAAACTAGTTTTCGTGACATGAATTCCATATTTTTAGGTATATGAATGACTTTGGTTTTTGTTATTATTCTTCACCCTCTCGATGAAAATCTCATTTTCCCACTTGTTCAGAGCGAAGGAATTACTCAAAATGTGGAGCGTGGAATCCTGGAATAAGACCTAGATTTTCAAAACCTATTTTTTCGCAATCTGACATACACGGTGTACTTACTAAAAATAGAATGCCTTCCTACATAGGGGTTTTTTTCTTCGGGTAAGCCACCATTTGAAGATGATATGGAGAAGGAAGTGAACACAAAGGGAGTATTGTAGGAAAAGTCATCAAAAAGGTCATCTCATCTTGCAATTGACACTTACTAAAAATAGTAAGTGGTTCCACAAGACCCTACTATAAATATCCAGTTGGTCCAAAAATCAAGAGGAACATAGTAACAAGAAATAATTCAATCTACCATAGCTAGTTAAGGTTGGGAAAAGCTAACTATGACGTTTACTAAAACTACTAAGTTGCCCATCTGTACTTACCAAAAATAGCAAGTCATTCTCAAAGGTCAAGTTTGGCATAATGGGACATAGAGGGATGATCATTCAGATCAACACCATCATTTGGGATCATCCATGGGCATTTCTCATAAGGAATTTGAGACTCATCTCATATAATTCAACAGTGTCTCCCGACACTCACTTCATAGCTCGAGTTGCAGGAGTATCTTGTGCGGGTGGAAGTTGCGGTCATTGGAAAAACCATTTAGGGATGTTTTTAAACACTCATTCCAAAGAATTTGTGAGTCAATTTGAAGGAGTTTCACATGATTTTGAAGATTCAAAGTTTCATTGCATTGGAGCTTTCCATCAACGAGGATCATCAAATTCATCAAGGGCAATATCTTCTCTTCTTCTTCTCTCTCTTCTCTTCATACCCCCAACTTTCTCTCTCTTCTCAATGTTCTAATTTTGCATTGGGGTTGCACTTTTTCATGTCTTAATATTTCTAATGTAATAAGTCACCTTTATGTTATAAAAAGGGACTTAAAAGTTTCCTAGGAAGTTGAAAAGTTTTAAGTTGTGTGAGGACATATGAAAAGGCATTAGGGGGTAGATGATGAGTCACCTCTCATTCTATAAATTGAAAGTCATTCCCATTTCAAAGGGTTGGTGATTGATTTTGTAAACTCAAGAGTGCATTGAGAGAAAAAGGAGATAGCCAAAGCCTTCCATTCCCTTGTTCTCAAATTTCTTCCATTTCCATTCCATGACATTAATCCTCTCTTCTTTTTCTCACTCCCTTTCCCACTCTCTTGAAAAAGTCCTCTCTAGAAATAAATTGTTATCTTTTCTCGTATGGTTAGTGGAGTGCCCCTGTTGGATCCTTGGTCACAAGGCCACAAGGAAAATCCACCTTTACTCATGCATGCATATACGGCAACTGCACCGGTTAAGAAGAGGGACTTAGATTCCGAGAGCATTGGCAAGAAATTCACAATTTTGTCCACCCAAAAAAATTCTCACCAATAGTCTTTGGAACCCAACGTGGGGCAGATTTAGTAGAATATTCACCCAAAATACGATTGTAAGGTCCAAAAATTAAAAAAATGAAATATTGAAAAAACATTAAAAAAAGAGTTCATGAAAAGCCATTGCTGAAATATACACTATCAATTCCTGCACGTAACCTTTCATATTCCACAACGTATTTTCATATTCCCAATTTAATAATTTCTAAAAGTTGGCTGAAGGAAGATACACTAGGTTTAACAGGTCGAGACATGGTGTCGATTCCAATTTCAAGGCTTTACAAAATTAGCAATAATTAATTAGAGATAATCCATACTTCTTCTCTCAAGCCTCCTCTCCATCTAGATCTTTAAGAAGTTCACTTAGTAATCCTATCCAAACTCCTATTGATACCCCCTTCAAATTATCCCATTTTTCAACCACCATTGAGCATTGAGTTCCCGGAAGAAGAAGAATTTGAAGAATAATTTGTAGAAGCAAGAACTAAAGCAAAAGCAAAATGAAAATGGAAGATGAAGTAGAAAGAACTCAACCTATTGTCCCGTGGGGAATAAATATAGGCTCATTTTCTCTTAAACCCCCTCTTCATGATCTACCAACAAGTTCACACAAGAAATTTCCATTGTTCAAAGGAGATGGCACACAGATTCTTGAAGAACACATCGTTGCTTTCATGATGTCATGTGGAATCCTTGGTGTCAAACATGAAGACGTTGTGAGATTGTTTGTGGAATCTCTCCAAGAAAAAGTAGTAGAATGGTTCTATCTCCTACCTGTCGATCCATCACTTGTTGGAATGACATCAAAAGGAATTTTGAGGAAAGATTCAGATTCACCGAGGACTATCAAGACCTCCTTGTTCAATTAGCATAAATGAAGAAAGGAGAAAGTGAAACTATGAGAGACTTCATGGATCATTTCAACCAGCTTGCTTTGTAGGATACCGTAAGAATATTCATCATCGAGAAAACATAAAGAGATTCTTTATTAGTGCTCAATCACCATATGTGGTATTTTTCCTACGAATATTTCAACCGAGGGATATTGCAGAAGCACAAATATTGTCCATTAAACTTGATGATGATCTCATCCTATCTAGAAAGATCAAGAATCCCTCAAAGGGTAAATCTCAACGTCCTGGAGATGAAAGAAACAATCCTTTTTGTAGAAAATGGTAAATGAAATGGTATCATTGAGGAGGGAAATATTTTAGTGAGTTTCTTCTCAAAGAGGCAACGGAAATCATATTACAGGAGCACCTCAAAGGCTTGTCTTGGAGGCCCCACCTGTCAATGAAAATTATAGGAGTAAGTAAAATGAATATGATCTTGAATAAGAAAGTGAAGGTGGTGATTTCCTAGAAAGTGATGAGTTTGAGAATGATACACAAATCAGATTCTATGAATATTCTAGAGTGATGAAGATGATGAAGAAGATGCACCTAGCTTCTCATGTGTGGTATTCACTCATTCTCAGTCTAAGAAAGGGGGATCTTCCTCTCACACAGTTGCAAAGAAATATAAGACTGAATATCCTCCTGTGGTGACTTCACAAAACAAAATAATCAATTGAGGATATTTTCTCCCACTCTCCATGGAGTCTGTATTTTTGAAGCCTCATCCTATAGAAAATAAGAAGTCTCCAAAATTCCAAGTCTTTTGATGCCTCTTCTAATTCTAAATCTAAATCTACTCCTGTAAAATCTAGTACTTTGAAAGCTCCTAGTGTACCTTTCAAGATCCCCTCTGTTCCCCAAAAATCTACTCCTACTTCCAAACCTGTCCTAAATCTAAAAGTAGTCCCTTCATTACCCTCACCCGCATCTACTCCTTTTGAATTTATAGAACATGTGAACAAAGCCAAAGTGTAGATTACTAAACCAAATATTTGTAGACTCACCTTGAATAGTTCAAGAGATTTATTAAATACATCTGAAGTGGTAGTTTAACACCCAATATTGTAGCTTCTATTTATAAAGGAATACTACCAAACCCACCTACACCTCCTTCGAGAACATGCTTTCATTGATTGCATCCAAGACTATTAAGGTTGAACCTTTCTATGTCTCTCTTCTTGTTGGATATTATGTATTGAATAACTACATAATACATTCTATCACCTCCGATAATGTAATTATTGTAAAGATTTCCAAGGCTCTAAAAATCACCATGACTCCACCTGGTGGCTCTTGTTACTCCTTAGAGTCAAAAGAGGTCTCACTTGTAGGGAAGGTCAAAGATGCACAGGTGGATCTTGCCATATTTCAAGACAAGAAAATTTCAATGATGATCTTAGTAGCAAACATTCCATCTTCATTTGGAATGTAACTAAGTCTAAGCTTTTGCCAAGACTTGCAAGGGAAAATTAAGATAAATTAGTCATCCAAAACCATACCAATGAAGGGAGACATGGAGAATTTACTTCCAGAGAATAAGATGAGGTACACTATGTGAATGTTCGAAGCCTAGAAGCCAATATCTTGTATCAAGATACGAGGTGGATAAATCACTTTGTGAAAACCGAGGAAGAGGATATTCCCATCTTGATAGAGCTGGACATGCCTTCCGGAGAGGCATGGACCTTGAATAATCATTGAGGAGATTTGAGTTACAAGAGAACAACCCCTAATTGTTCTCCAATTAAGATAAATTAAGATAAATTAAGATAAATAGTCATCCAAAACCATACTAATGAAGGGAGACATGGATAATTTGCTTCCCAGAGAATAAGATGAGGTACACTATGTGAATGTTCGAAGCCTAGAAGCCAACATCTTGTATCAAGATACGAGGTGGATAAATCACTTTGTGAAAACCGAGGAAGAGGATATTCCCATCTTGATAGAGCCGACATGCCTTCCGAGAGGCATGGACCTTGAATAATCATTGAGGAGATTTGAGTTACAAGAGAACAACCCATAATTGTTCTCCAATTAAGATAAATTAAGATAAATTAGTCATCCAAAACCATACCAATGAAGGGAGACATGGAGAATTTGCTTCCCAGAGAATAAGATGAGGTACACTATGTGAATGTTCGAAAGCCTAGAAGCCAACATCTTGTATCAAGATACGAGGTGGATAAATCACTTTGTGAAAACTCGAGGAAGAGGATATTCCCATCTTGATAGAGCCAGACATGCCTTCCTGGAGAGGCATGGACCTTGAATAATCATTGAGGAGATTTGAGTTACAAGAGAACAACCCCTAATTGTTCTCCAATTAAGATAAATTAAGATAAATTAAGATAATTTAGTCATCCAAAACCATACCAATGAAGGGAGACATGGAGAATTTTCTTCCGAGAGAATAAGATGAGGTACACTATGTGAATGTTCGAAGCCTAGAAGCCAACATCTTGTATCAAGATACGAGGTGGATAAATCACTTTGTGAAAACTCGAGGAAGAGGATATTCCCATCTTGATAGAGCGGACATGCCTTCCCGGAGAGGCATGGACCTTGAATAATCATTGAGGAGATTTGAGTTACAAGAGAACAACCCCTAATTGTCATATGATACAAACCATGAAGAAGAGGAAATGGTTCTTGATGATCTTCAACAGAAAAATCAGCTTATGTGCTTATCCATGATGAGGATATTATCATTCCCATTCAAAGATGAGGACTCCCTTGATCATGTCACCCAAGAAGAGACCAATCCAATCTATAATAAGCCCTCGAATAGTGGGAAATAACCTTCGTACAAGAACTACTTAGAGCCGCAAAATAAATAGAAGACCCTGAGCTAAGTCTTGAACTCCTGATGCAAGCCATGAATCTACAAGACAAGTATGAATCTTACTTAGAAGCCTCAATTAGTATGAAGGATGGCCATGTTGAAACAAAGAAATATTAGAAATATGATTCCCCTCATGAGCCAATGGTTGATGGATGAAATGATGAAATCAAGGTATTTTCTTTCCCATTTGAAGAGGAAGACTCTTTTCATGATGAATAAATTGAAGCAAGGAATTTTGAGGCCTTTGAAGCTGAAGGTCCTCTTGATGAAGGGTTGATAGAATGAAGTGATTACCAAGATAATTAAGTAATCCCTCTAGATATTTTCCTTAAGCTGCAAAATAAAGATTGTTTTAAGGCCTACAAAGATGAGTTATAGGAAGTAATAAAGGAGATCTTAGTGCAAAAACTATTGGATGCAGGTAGAAGGGTTGGAAGACTCCAAGCTGATTCTTGATCTCTTAACTCATGTCATGGCCATAAAAGAGAAGTATGAGGTTACTTCTAATCATCCATTCAATATTCAAGCACCTCATAATGGAGTAGAGATAAAGGATTAATCTAAGGTTTCCCATGGAGAAGATGTCTATGAGCATAGATTCGGGAAAGAAATTAACTCGAATATTCAATAAATTTGAATGAAAATCAGCTTTGTGGAAGCTATGAGATACTCAATGAAGAATCAACTACGTGGATAAATATGGAACAGAAATAGAAAAATGAAACTGATTTTAAAGAGGATGAAGGTAGTGGAATTTCCAAGAGAATACATGAGCATAAAGAAGCTCACATGGACTCAATCCTACAAAAAACATAGGAAGTCATGAAATCACTCAGCTTTCATAAATAGTTAAGGAGAGGAGGCTACTTTATGGAACCAGTTAATGGCTTCACAGAACAACATCACTCAGTGTTTCCCACTCATGGGTAACTTTTAAGGAATGAAAATTACTTCAGCGAAATTGGGTTTTCCCCACCTTGTACCATAGTTGATTAATGGGTGTGTTTCCCTTTCTATTCAAAGTGTGTTTCCCTTCCTCTTGTGTGTTATGTGATTCCTTTCCATCATTGTGTGTGTGTTTCCTTCTTCACTTGCTTTCTCTCTTGTAAGTTTTACATGACTCCATAGGTATAAATGGATAAGGCATTGTTCATATTGTATAAAGTTGAGATTCTAGATTCTTCATGTCATGTCTTCAATGTGCTCACTCCATGTCATGTCCCCAAGATAGAGCTAGTTATTGTCATGACAATTTCCAACAGGAAATTGACAATTTCTAAGCATGATAAAGATACCCTTGTACCATAATTTTCACATTTTATCATTCTCGAGGCACCTAGGATCTACCCAGTTAGTCCAAGAACCTCCCAATTAGTGTCAAGTCAACCTACCTAGGTGATTTTAGGAGTTCATTAAAATTTGCAAGCTTCAAACAGCTTTTGATAAGGGTTATCACCGGCTTTCTAGATCGGGAGAAACTCCATGGAGTGGAGAAGAAAAGAAAAATGGATGTGGAGGAAATTCAAATTACTTGACACATCGTGGAATTGATTTAGGAAGATTCTGGAAGTACTTAGAGAAGTTGGGATAGTTTCACCAAAATTAAAGTTAAGAGGCCTAGGCAGTGTATTTGCCAAAACAATTGTTGAACTTCCAAAGGTTATTCTGGGAGCTCTAGATGGAGTTAGGAGATAAACAAAATCATTGGAAATGAAATTACAAGCCCTAAAAGATGGTGAAATTATTATTTTCACAACACTTTGGCGCATTGGGTCTACAAGCAATTTTTCTCATGCATAGTGGAGTACCAAATACAAGATCTGATTTTCCATGGATCAAATGGAGTAATAAAGATTCGATACCCCCAAAATTGGATTCAAAAGGTAATTTATAGTATGGATCATATACAATTTTGTTAAAAATGTCCATCGGGAGCTCAAGTTATCGTCATTTCAAGTTGTCCTCTTGGAGCGAGTTTGGGAGTTAGTCAAATTTTGGGAGGAAACATGTCAGCTCCAGGAGCCTAGTAATATTTTTTGTCCCTTAATGTTAGGAACATAAACTATGGAAAAATTCACCAAGCCCCCATATGACCTTTGGATCTTCATCTGACCTCTAGGATTGCCAATTCAGCTCCCGGTGTGATTGAGGGAGCTCAAAGCCTTAAATGTCCTATTGTTGCCACGTGTGATCACCAGGAGTGCCGTGGAATTTGATGTCCCTCATGTCCCTCAAATTTTAGAGACATCAAACATGGAAAAATGCACCCAGCCCCTAAGGGAGACTTCTGGTCACCCATATGACCAACTTCCAGCCCCTTAGTGCTTTAAAGCTGATTTTTTAGCCTTCATTCACTCTCGCTCGATCTCCGCCATGTGTTTTCACCTTTCTCACCATGGAATTTGATGTCCCTCACATCCCTTTGAGGTGAGGGATGTTAGGGACATGAAAATTTACCCAACTCAAACTCAAAAATTTGAAAAAAATTCTAATTGTTTGTCGCTTCTTGTTGCTTCTCACTACCAGAAGAAAAGTTGTAGAGAACACCTCAGTCCACCATTGTTTCTCGAACCAGCTCCACCATAAAACCAAACCTTCCACTCCATGAATATTCACAGTTTCAAATAAAATATTTATTGAAAGAGCTAGAGGAATGAAGAATGAAAGAGAAGAGTGAAGGAATTCTTTAGAAACCTCCATTGTCATGAGATGAAGATTCAAACATATCTTGCAAGCCAGTGCATGAAACAAAGAACCATTTGTTGTTAAGTTCTTCACTCTCAAAGGCCATTAAAAACTCACCTTCAAACCTCCCATTCACAACAAGGAATTCTCACAAAGAATAAATTTCACTTCCACTCCCACGAAGTACAAAGCTCACTAATGAGAAAAGAAGAAAAAACCTATCGCAATGGAGTTGAGTTCATTGCAAAACGGAGAAAAAAACCATACCTAAAAATTTCAAGCTCCATTAATGGCCGCCATGACATAGTAGTGGAAAAATTAGCAATCTCCCTCTCCAATTATTAGGGTTCTACTTGGCGAATTCATGTGAAAATTGAAGGGAATAATCATTGAAAAATCTACTTTTGCATGTGTTGGTGCTTGAATTAATCTCACCCTTATTTAGTTAAGATTTTCCATCATTGTCTATTATATTTTTCTTCTTTCCCTATTGAGGTGCGAGTCAACTTTGTGTTTTTTCTATGTATGGTTTAGTCTTTCCTCTTTTTCGGTCGAGGATCATGTCTGAATGTGCATTATCTGGTGGTTTCTTATGGGGAAGCCATTTTGTTTTAAGTTCTGGAGTTGGAGGGATTGCTTGTTGTAAATTACTTCTAGGTCTTATCTTTTTATTTGCATTTTCTTTCTCGTTTCCCATTGATACATGGCATTTCCCAATTGATTTCGGTGTGGTGGGTCAAATGTGCAAACTTGTAATTTTCTCTCACATTCACAAAATGTGAAATCAATCCCCACCGATAAATTTTCTCTCGAATATTCGCAATCAAAAGGTAATATAAGTAATTTCTCAATTGGTGTCGAGGGAGTGTACATGTGTCACAATTAGAGTGGATGTGGGGAGGTGGTACATATTGGTAGCTTTGCACATTTAAGAGGAAGGGAGTGAAGGTTTAAAAAGGATCTTGAAACCCACCAGGGACACATGTCTACTTAAATGCAAAAGACGGAGATGCATGTCGCTAGGGAACTCAAGCGTTTTTTGTTTGAAAAGGAAGTGAGATAAAATTATAAAAAGTTCCAAGAAAGACCGCTATCATCACTCAAATGTGATCACATGTCAAGCCAGTATTGAAAACCAAAAGGTGGATGAGCGGGTCAAGTTTACAAAAAGTGTGTAAATTCTCTAATGCTACAAAATTACAAAAGGTGCCCCCAGAGCCGTGATAGCAAAAAACTTCATTCCATGTGGACAGTTCATTTTTAAAATTGCAAATGATGGATTGAATGGTCATGATGCATTGCATTTATTTCTTCCACCATTAATGTTTCTACGCAAATCAAGGATGTTTTAAAGATTGTGAATGCTTTCATATTTATTTACCAATTGGCTTGATTTTTGTTGCTACCTTTGTGATTTTCATAAAGAATTATCACATCATTAGTTTTGGAGCTCAAATTGCAAACCTAAGGACTTCATAAGTGGTGGATTTTAGTTTAAATTACTCAATAACTCATGGATTGACCACTAAGATCTTAGAAACCCCTATATTTCTCTTTCAAAGACATGCTTTTTTAAAGGAAAGTTAAGGTTTTTGAACAATGAAAACGATGCCATCTTTGTTCTCAGTTGTGTGGGGTCACAAGTGATTTGGACAAGATTACAGACATGGAATTGATGTGTGTTGATCTAGATGATTTTCTTCAGAGGATTAATAGTCCCCATAAGAGTGAATCCCTTAAGGAAATTCAGGACATTCGTATTGCTTTAGTAGGTGTTATCGCACCACATGTTCATTTCCTAGAATTGGTGTGGCATTGTGCTATGAATTATGATCCCAAAAAGAGGGAAGTATTGGATAGGAGTGGGGATGCAGTTTTGACATTGACGCCTATAGCCATTAAAATAATGCTAAAGTTTCCTATAATCACCAACCCAATCACCATTGTTATCAAATTATCTCTGTAAGATTATGAAATGAAGAAGAAAGACTATGTCAAGATGATAAATGTAAAATGTCTTATTATGAAGAAGACAATGGCTAGAATCCCTAAAAATCTGGTTAGGGCACTGAGGAGGTTGAAGATGTCATTGTGTTGCTAAGTTGAATGGAAAGTTTAGAAACCACAAATGAATTCAAAGAATGGATGACTACATACATATGGATCATTTTGGAGAGAAAAGGGAGCATTTTTGGGCAACTTTCATTGTAGACGCACTCCATGATCACATGGTCACCTTAGTAGTGAGAATTGAGATGGGTGACAATTCAGAGCTAGAATTTTACATGATGACTTACCTAATCTACAATGTTGTTGGGCATAGACACTTCCCGAGTTTGTCACCACATGCAGATTTCAAGCAATGCCAAATGCATGAGATATTTCCCTAACTAAAATTGATCAACTAGAGTGGGAATGTAAGGTTAGTTAATGATGTTTTCTTTTCCCCAATCATTTGTCTTTTCAAGCCAAAGTGGGGACAATATAGGATGTTTGAACAAGCTAGACAAGTAATTTTGGAATATGGATGTTACTTCATCTAATATAAAAAGTTCACTTACATAAGAGTTAGTGGTTTTGAGGGAAAGCCATATAAGTTTCCTAGGTATGTAGATGATAAATTGATTTTATGTGAACTAGCAAGGCAATTGACACCTGTGCATAAAATAATTGTTGGGAGGCATAAAACAAATATCAAATTTCCTATTCAAATTGGAAGGTATTCATGCCCTTCCATCATAAAGGCTAGGTTGATTGAAGAGGAAATGTATAAATTTGATATGGAAAAGTTTGAGGAAAGGGGCATTTATGACATCAGATGGGTATTCAACAACATTGCAAATACATTTGAGCATGAGCCCCATTTTGAGGATTACTAGATGAAATGTAGGGATGAGGAAGAAGTCGATTAAGGGATTTTTCTAGAATGAATCTATCACAGATAGTAGACTACAAAATTGTGGTTATCCTAGAGGGGATTGTGGATGATCCACACACGGTCTTCTATATTGATTCGAAGGTGGGGGTTAGCCTATATCTCATATAGACTGGAATGTGGTAGAATATGATGATCCTTATTTAAGAATAGTTGATGTAATGAGGAGGACTGTAAACTGGTTGGCCCAAAAGAACATTGATCTTTCAATCCATAATACAAAAATCCTAAACAACTTCATAAGTTTGGGAAACCTGAGTGAGGATATTCCACCCCTAAGGGAAGACACAGATAGAATGGACCCACTAGGAGGAAAGGCCCCTCAATTTCCATCCAAAATTCCTACTTCTGAATTCATTGATGAGTGGACATCAATCATTAATGGAACTAACACTTCTATGTCATTTCTCATGCAAAATACTGAAGATATGCTTTTAAAGTCTATGGAGAATGCCCCCATTACTTTTGCAGTACCAATTTAGGAAAAGGGAAAAGGTTTGGCATCACATGTGGTCCATCCAAGTGTTTCACCAAAGCAACATAGTACTAAAAATTTAATGAGTGGAGCCATTGCAAGTGTCCATGGTAAGTCTAAGCCACACAAGGATCAAAGAAGAACAAGACTGCATTTAAAAAGGCTTGAGAGGACACACAAAAAAAAGGTTATTCACCAGCCAATCTTGGTGAGAGTAGGTTCCCATATGCCTAAAAATCAACAACCGAGAGGTGGTAATTGATCCCCGTAGTCCGAAAGGAGTGATACTTTCCACAAGAAGCATGATGCATCACTGCCACATGTGGAGCAATCAGATCATCTAATCCCACCTCTTTCCTTTGTGGAAAAAACAATGGAATGCACTTATAATCTAGTTTCCCAAGGAATTATTGCATTTAATCCAAAATACAATCAATTTATTACCCAAGGTATGAAAATCTCTGAAACTTTTCTTACCAAGGATATAAATGTGCCCATAGTTGAAACAATACAAAATTTTACAAAGTGTCAAAATGATGTAATTGATGTTGATGTTCGTGAAGGATTTTCCATTGTTGGATGCGCTTAATTTATCTTTAGATGAACTAATTTTGACACCAATGGGTAGCATTCAAGCAAGTAAAGAATTGGAAAAAGATATTCATGTACCAACTACTGAAGTGAGGATCCAAGAAACTGAATTACTTTCCCCAAGACAAATGGTTTTGGAATTGGGTAAACCAGAGTTGTTTTTTGAAAAATATATTAATATTGAGTTATTAGTAGAAGAGGTTATATCCATTTCTGCTTGAGGTGACAAAGACTGATGACCTTCCTCAAGAGGGAAATCTATTTTTGAAGAAAATTTGAAAATAGCACAAGATGTAATTGTTGATGAAGAAATCATTACTGGTGAGAATTTACACCCTTAATGGAAATGTAGAGTTTTTTCCATAGGAACAACCTACCATGGCATTTCCAGATACATCATTAGAGCATGAAAAGGGTAAGGTTACAACTCAGTAAACTTTGGGAGAGAAATATCCCACAACCCAAATTTTGGTACAAGAAAGTGTTGGAAAATAAGTTGACTCCACTATGGCCTCAACTAAAGAAATAAGGAAGGATTTTCCCCTAAATTTTGATACAATTCAAGCAAAAATGATCAATATGAAGCTCCAGACCATGAAAAAGAGCATCCAAAAGAATCAATAGCACATGGTGAGATTGGCATAAGGACCATCGAAATAAGTAATCAGGAATAGACACAATCATTGGTGCAAAATGAACAAGAAGTATCCAAACAAATGGTAGTTGTTCCTGAGAAACTCCAGCAGGAATCACAAGAAACAAAAGCTATAACAAGCTTAGAAAAGGGATGGATCAGTGAGTTGATTTCAAATGAAGAAAAATATTTCCTCTCTATACAAGTTGTTGACCTTACTGCTCTATCTTTTCCAAAGGTAGTAAGAGCCTCAAAAAGGGCCAAGACCATCACAAAAACCCACATTGATTCATCTGGAGCAAGGACCTTGGAAATAGCAACCCCTTTTGAGGGTAAAACAAGAAAATACATAATAGCTAATGATTATAACATTCAGATTATTCCTTGGGAAAACCTTCAAGGGAACAATTAAATCAAGGAGTGTCTGAGGCATTGAATGATCTTCTAAAAAAATTATGAAGATGGAATGACAAAAAGGCAACTAAAGGAGCAAGTTAAGGCCTTGAGTTCTTTTTTGCAACAGTTGACAAGGAAGACTAGTCAAACGCAAGAAAGTACCTATATAAACACCCCTGAAGGAATGAATAAGGTAAACAATGTTGTCAAGAAGGTCCGAGAAATGGACATGTGGATGGAAAAGTTAACTAAAAGAGGAAAAGAAGTAATTAAAGAAGCCAAATCAAAGTATGAAGATCTCAAAAATAGACTCGGTGAAATTGATGAGATAGTTGAACAATGTGACAATGAGATTTTCTATTTTGAAGGTATTCTTCCCAAGTTAGACAACATTACCCAAATTCGGTGATGAGTTGGTTGAGGAGGAGGACATTGTACCAGATGAATTTAAAGGAAGCCAACATGCCCTTGAAGAGCTGTCAAAAATTAGAGTCAAGACCCTAAATGGAATCAAAGAAAATATTGAAATCAAAATAAACTGGGTTGATGACACTCTCAATGCTATTGACTTAAAGTTGGAGGATATGGTTATTGATAAGTTCAAGAAGAGTTATGGGGACATGAAGATTGATTTCTTACTTGACTCTTTTGAAAATAATGTTTTGAAGAATGAATTCTCCTATGAAGTTATTAAGACCATGAGAAATATTGAGAATAGAATTACAGAGTTGAAGGCAAGGCCACTAGAATACAAGCAGAAAATGGGCCATTGCATTGATGCAATATCTAGGCAGGCACTGATTTTCCAGCATCATATAGGACCAGATGAGGATGAGGTTAATGAGTTATTCAAAAGATATGATGCATATGTGGCAAGGCTACCAAAATAACAAGATACGTAACTAGAAGTGGAGAAGAAGAAGATACAAAGATGATGAACATGCTTAGACAATTGTTCCTTGAACTGTATACTCTTTTCATATTCATCATTTTTAAACTAATGTTTTAAAATTACACTTCTATTACATGGGAAGTAATTTTTTCTCTTAATTTTATTGTTCCTTTATTTCAATTGAAAAATGGAAGAATGTAGTAACGCCATATTTACTTTGATGAAATTAACATACATTTGGATAAGCATGTAAATGATTGATATTGCTATGTTTCTTGCATTTTGAATAAGGAACAAAATGGGGTTCTATAGGGGCCCCTACCCATGAAAAAGAAAGATATATACATGCCAGAAAGAGAAATAATGAAAGGAAGACAACATCTAGGCATTATTCAACCCTACTTCATAGTTTCCTCCTAGTAGGGGAGCTTGTTCAAAAGTTTTTTTTTCTCAACACAAACTCGCTTGAGCCTTGTGTTGTTTGAACAAAAATGACTGACCCTACTAAGTCCTGAGACATTCCCATATCCATCAATGCCTCTAGAGTCATTCTAGGATGACTCATGATTTGCTCTAGTTCAACTTTCTTCTATTGAGATGAAACCCAATCTAAAAGATCTAGACCTCCTGTGAAGAATGTTGTCTTTCCTTTCCCTTTGTGAAGGGTCAACATGTTGGGAGTGGGTTGAGAGGGGACGCCTAAAGTGGTTGGAGGGGAAAGTACTACATGTTGTTGATTGGGCTGATTATGAGGCCTCAAACTTGACCCAGCCTCCCATTTCCTTGTGAAAGGTGGATTGTCCTTCAGAGAAGGAATTGTTGAGGGCCCAACAATTCATGCTCTACTTGAGGAGCACGATGCATTAAGTGGGTGGATGACCAAATAGAAAATATCCCCCTATTTTCCCGAGCGGAGGAAATGGCTACCCTTGAACGACGAGTAGATAATGATTGGTCTTCTTCTCCATCTAATATGAAGATTGGAGGTTGTGGTTCACCTTTCCTTTTCCCTGAAGATGACCTTGGTGCTAAAACTGGTTGCGAAGGAATGGTCTCTACTTTCTTTTTCTCCAAGAAATTAATTCGTTTCTCCATCTCATCTATGTTGTGGGAAAGAGCATGCACTGTGTCTATGGAGGATTTATCATACAACACATATGATTCCTTGGGAATCTCTTTTGATACAAACCCCTCATCACATAGAAAGGGACATTAAAAATTGGTTTTCCCAGAGACCTGAGGTCTTCTCTCAACCTAGTATCTTTTTAAATCTTCAGATTTTTCATGTGCTCCCATCTAAAAATATGGAAATACATAACCTGGAAGGTTGTAAACATAGGATTGATCTTGATTAGCCTTGTAAGAAGTGCTAACCGAACTTTCCGATATGTTAAGGGCCCTCTGGTGTCACCTACACATTCTATATCAAATAGAGCCCTGACAAAAGCTTCATCAAGACCACTTAAATTGAAAATATGATTTAAGTCCTCTGAAGAAATCTCCTTCAGTTGTGAGCTACAAGTACCTTCGCCATTTTCTTTGAAATTTATTATACTCAGAACAAGAAGGGAAAGGCATGATGATAATGAAATTGAGCCAGGTTTTATAATGAAAAGGAGACATATGTTTTGATTTGATGCAATCTTTCCCATGAAATGAAGGAGATTTTGTTCAGTTCACACAAAGGAGAATTTAAGAATTAGAAAAGGTTAGGAATGAGTAGAGCTGGTAAAGCAAGGTGATTCGATAGAAAATATGTGTGGCAATTAAGCCAATGAGACATGAAGTAGAGTGTGTGGCACCCAAGGTAGATTATTGAAAAGCAAGTATGGATATATATGTCATCTAGAAGTGTTCATAGATGGTTTGAAATGATTACCTAATCAATATTAGGAAACAATGATTAAAGTAATTTGTCAAAAGTGATGACCTGATATCCCAGTCGAGCACTAGTAAAGTTGATTCAAAATAATTTTGATTTGTACACCTAGGAGCTTTAAAAGAAAAACCTTTCTAAATTCCATGAACAAATTTTGAAAAAGGAATATTCATACTTTTAGGGGGAAAGAACTTTGAAGGTTAAAAAGTGAAGGAGGTGATATAAAAGGAAAAAGGATAATCACAAAAATCAGGGGTTAATCTTTTTGAGATTTATTCAGAGAAAAGAGAAGGAGAGAAAGCCAATAAAATCCATTTTCTGAACAAACTTATTTGAGAAACTAGTTATTTCTTGTGTATCTTTGAAATTGATCATGTCAATATGGTTGCTAGTGTCCATCCATTAATAAGCTTTGGTGTTGTAAACAAACTTTCCCTTGCTTATCAATTTGAAAAACCTTAAGTAATTTATGTTAATCATGAACCGTGTTGTGTCTACTGTCATTTTGAGATATATTCAAATAGTTATTTTTGTTCCTATTACAATATTATATTAGGAATCCCTCTGAAATCACACAAGATCTCATCCTCATGATAGTATTGTGGCATTTGTAATTACATTATGAAGAGAGTTTTCATTTCATAATGCAATAAACAATTTAAATTCACTTTACTTTCATTTTAGTGATACAAATTGTTTTCTCATTTTATGAGTGTATCATAAGCATGATAGATCAAGGACTTCTGAGGTTTAATTAAGTCTTTAACATGAGTTAGTATCTTAAATCCTTGAAGAATGTGTGAAGCCATGTGTCTTTGAGATTTCATAGATGCACAATTTTCTAGTTGAAGGTTCATCCTGAATATTTGAATCCATTTTTCATTTTGCTTTGTAGATTTGTCAACATTTGTTAAAATCTCTCAAGAATTTGGTATAATCAAATTTATCCTTCTTAACTTCCCAACCATAAATTTCATATTCAGTGATATATCATACATGAACCATCTCTGCTTGCATTATATGCCCACAAATGTTGAAGAAGATTATTAAATTTTTCCATCCTTTACCAAAATATAAAGATGCAATCAGTTTTTATCATTGTCTTTAGTGACATGGACCTTGTCTAGAAAACATCTTCATTTTCTAAGGTGACAACCCGTGAGAGTTATGTTATGTTATATTGACCATGTTTTCTTGAGGTATCCTTCAAAATTATGCAAAGGAAGAGTCAAATATTTGTAATCAGTTGATAATTTCCACTAACACAAGTCACAAAGTGGGTTCTCTCACCCTGGTTAAGGCATAACCTAAACTCGGTAAGGGTAGGTCAAAATCTTAGCATGGTGTTACTCAAATCCTTTCCAAACTAGAGTGATAAAGAGTCATCTAGAATCCATCCATAGCTACAAAATGACTCCTATTATGATTCGTTTGTCTCTATGCATCTTGATCAACCTATGATGTTTCTCGGTTTCAAAGGAAGGATCAATTTGGGTACAAATAGCATGAACTAGGTTTAACACCATGAAGTCCCTATTTTTATGGATATGGAGGACTGAGTTTCATCAAAGTTTTAGCCTATCACATGAACAACATCTCAGAAAAATGTAGTGAGATGCCTCTTCACTTCTTAGGGTTCAAGTGGGTGAAA
This sequence comes from Taxus wallichiana var. yunnanensis, assembly GCA_018340775.1. Classification (NCBI taxonomy): domain Eukaryota; kingdom Viridiplantae; phylum Streptophyta; class Pinopsida; order Cupressales; family Taxaceae; genus Taxus; species Taxus wallichiana. The sequence continues at coordinate 220,229,129 of CM031239.1, forward strand.
TCACGCAAAAAATGGAGGGAATGATCATTGAAAAATCTAATTTTGAACGTAAACTATTTTTCATGTCATGAACTCCCTATTTTTTGAGATATAGAGGGCTATGTTTTTTTAGTATTCTTCCCCACCTATGAAAATATCTAAAACTACTAAAAATACTCAAAATGTAGGGTGTGGAATCCTGAATAAGACCTATATTTTAAAAACTATTTTGTCACAATCTGACATCCACAGTGCACTTACTAAAAATAGCATGCCTTCCTACATAGGGGTCTTTTGATTTAGGTAAGTCACCATTTGAATAGGATATGAAGAAGGCATTGAACACAAAGGTCATCTCGGCTCATGAATTTACACTTACTAGAAATAGTAAGTAGTTCCACAAGACCCTACTATAAATATCCAACTAGTCCAAAAGTGAGAGAAACATATTAAGAAGAAATAATTCAAGATACCATAACTAGTTGAGGCTGAGAAAAGCTAACTATGAAACTTACTAAAACTAGTAATTTCCCCATCTTTACTTACTAAAAATAACAGGTTGTTCTCAAAGGGAAAGTTTGGCACAATGGGACATAGAGGGATGATCATTCAGGTCAACACCATCATTTAGGATCATCCATGGGAATTTCTCATAGGGAATTCGAGACTCATCTCAGATAATTCAATAGTGTCTCCCGAAACTCACTTCATGGATTGAGTTACAGGAGTATCTTGTGCAGGGAAAAAGTTGTGGTCATCGGCAGAACCATTTAGTGATGTTTAAACACTCATTCTAAAGCATCTGTGAGCCAATTTGAAGGAGTTTCACATGAGTTTGAAGATTCATAGTTTCATTGCATTGGATTTTTCCATCAACGAGGATCATCGAATTCATCAGGGGAAACATCTTCTCTTCTTCTTCTCTCTCTCTTCTCTTCATACCCCCAACTTTCTCTCTCTTCTCAATGTTCTAATTTTTTGTTGGAGTTGCACTTCTTCATTTCTTAATGTTCTTAATGTAATAAGACACCTTTATGTTATAAAAAGGGATTGAAAAGTTTCCTAGGAATTTGAAATTTTTTAATTTGAGTGAGGAAATATGAAAAGGCATTGGGGGGTAGATTATGTGTCACTCTCATTCTATAGATTGTAAATTCATTCCCATTTCAAAGGGTTTGTGATTGATTTTTTAAACTCAAGAGTGTATTGAAAGAACACAAGAGATAGCCAAATTCTTCCATTCCCCTCATTCTCAAATTTATTCAATTTCCATGTTATGTATAATTTCTACTCAAGCATGAATATAAGAAGGAGTTTCATGCATTTTTTATGAGGAGATTTTAGAAACTTTGAGTTCTCAATATTAACTCATCTTGTTGCCATTTGCAAGGTTGTTTCTTCTTAAATTTAATGCGTGTTTGAAATTTCTGATTAATTTGTGTGGGACTTTGATTTTCTACCCACGAAATTAATCCCATCTTCTACTTTCTCACTCCCTTTTCTGCTCTCTTGACAAAGTCCTCTCTAGCAAGAAATTGCTAGCTTTGCCACAGGGTCAGTGGAGTGCCCTTTTGGATCCCTAACTAGAAGGCCACAAGGAAAATCCACCTTTACTCATGCATGCATATATGGAAACTGCACCAGTTAAGTACATGGACTTAGATTCCCAGATCGTTGGCAATAAATCCACAAGTTTTTCCACCCAAAAAATTTTCTCGCCAACACCCACCCTTTTTCTTTTATAGGGGGAAAGTGAAAATTTCAAATTTTCGTATCCCACTCTTTTTATATGTTTTAAATTTCTTTCATGGAATGTGCTAAAAATTTATCAAATACCTCATAGAAATATTGAGTATGGTTTCAAATTTTTTCGGTCAATCAGAAAAGCATATCTACAAAATAAAAAAATATGTGCGGATAGTAGATTATAGGGCAGAGTGTTTGAATCCCATTTTTTCCCCATGCGATTATAATATTGTTCACAGAGAAAAACACATATAATAAGTGCAAAAAGGATGCACAAAGGAGGATAGAAACATACGTTACCAAAAGAATCGAGATGATTATTTCAATGAGATAGCAGATGGAGGTTTCACAGACAACATAAAGCACAAAATAATCCTAGATATTACTAAACTAGGTATTTATAGTAAAGGTGTACATTTTTGTATCATGGGATCTATTAGTCACTCTGTAGTTGATTGGCTCCTATGTTTTGCACGGAAGTCCAAACGTGATCCACACAAGCCATGCTTTGTTGTACGGAATCATGCTCTGGAGTCAAGCCTTGTTTTCCAGTTACTTTTGATTTGTTTAATGCTTTCCCATTTCCACCATTATATCTCTTTCTTTAGCTATTTTCATTTTGAAATTTTCATTCTCATTCCCGTGGTTGTTTTTAGGATAATGATATCTTCTCGACACGATACCTTTTTTTTAATTTTATTTTGGTCAAGAGAACCAAAAATATTCTAATGTTGTTCATCAAGATGATGTAAAGAAACCTTGCTAATTAACTCATATTACATTTTTACATGATTTCCCTTAGATATTTTAGGAAAATATATGAGGTTAAAAAATTAATTCAAAACTATAAAACTATATTAAGAATTCAATTATATGATAATTATTTCCAATTATATACATGTTTCCACGTAGAATTAACCAAATATAATGTCTTCATCATTTTTAGGGTATGTACATTGAAATTAAGCACATTATATATACAATAATATTATTAAAATATAATTTTAATCAATATTCATTTTATAATTAATATATTCTTCCTTTTGAGCCCACTAAATTATGCCAAAAATTAACATAGATTTTAGGCTTCCATGATAGAATTGGTTGTTTGACAACCTATTTACGAAACCCCAATTCTATTTCGAATTATATACATGATTCTACACGTACATTTATATATACATTATATAAATTCTGGATTTATTTGTTATCATTTGTATCTTTTCAATATGATTTTTTTTATGAATAAACTCTACCATAATAAAAGTTGTCTACCCTAGTGTCCTCTAGGATATAATTCTAAGTTGGAAAAATCATTCGTATTCCTTGCCCCTTCCTGGATCAGCTTATTACACAATGTTTTTTGGTCCTAGTGATCACTTTTGTTCTTTTTTAGTTGTTATATTTACAAAGATTAACAATTTAGATTTATAAAATAGCTTCATTATGAACATGATATATTTACCTTTAAGAATAGATTAGTAGCATTGCCAGACGCAATGAGTAGATGACATCATATGTAAAAACTTGTTTTATAGATTCTCGACACAATTACGAGTTTCTATATGATTTCATAATTGTAAAATAATTTTGTGAGAATCTTGTAAGAACTAGATAAAACTATACGTTTACTCCGTATAACATATTAAATATACGATTTTATATGTATATTTATGTATCCATTATATAAATGCTAGATTTATTTATTATCTTTAATATGTTTTAAATATGATTTCTAGCAAACACTAATAATTTAGATGTATAACATTTATGAACATGATATATTTACCTTTAGGAATAGCTTAGCAGCTGCTTGGGTGGAAAGATTAGATCACGTTTTATTTAAAAACTTGTAGTATAACTTCTTGGTCACTAGTCCAGGTTTCTTTTCTTGTCTTAAATGTAAAAATATTATCCATTTAAGTATATCTTAGCGAATGCTAGGGTACAACGAGTCTAAGTCTATATGTATACTATTACATAAATTCCATATTTATTTTTTTACCGTTTATATAAAGTCCTTTTTGAAGACGATCTAAATGAAAAATGTTTCCTACTCTAGCGACCGCTAGGCTATAATTCTTATTTGGATGAAGTCTTTGTTTACCTTTTGTGGACTCAAAGATAGGTGGATTTTTCTATAAGAAACAAACTTTTTGGGTCAAGCAATTGATTTTTTATTTCTCTTGTGTTAAATATGCTTTGTTATTTTTAGAAACACACTTTTTTGGGTCAAGCGATCATTTTCTTTATGACAAATAATAGTTTAGCGACCACTAGGCTTCATCGAGTATATCACGTTGTATAGCATTAAGACCTTACGATGGGTTAGATTAAACAAATTAAATTAAAATAGTTTCAGCTAATCGGGTGCTAGGTACTTCCACGGATATGCAATTCCCATTTAAAACAACCCACTTGAGACCCAAGAAACAACCTAGGGTTAGTTAGAAAATTATGGAATAATTTTTTTTTATTAGAAGTGTCCACAACCAAGTTGCAAGACAACAGTTGACCCTATTAGGTTCTGGAACAAATCTAAAATTAATAGATCATACTTTTCCTTTATTAACAATCATCAGACTCACAAGGTCCTAAACTCAAGGGTTAGAAGTTCCAGTTAGGTTTAGGGAGTAATTTATCCCCATACCCACTCTCTAACAGATCAGACTTTCAACTTAATTTTTCTCTTATTTAAAGCATTCAAAATTTCCCTAAATCATTTCCATTGGATAGGAAATTTTCTCACATTTTTGATGATATAAAGAAGTCCTCCTAACTCCTTCAGAAACTCAAGATATGGACATGCAGACTTTAGAGGTCAAATTTTCCTCAAGGGAACACGTGTCAAGCAGGGGTGAAGAGAAAATTTTGGGTTGGCGGGTCGCGGGGAGGTATTTGGAATTTTTCCTTGCATGGGATAAAATTCCCATTTGCACCCGCGCCTCTGCGGGTCCTCCAGGGACACGTGGCGGCCTCAGAGTCATCACCGAAAATAAAAGGGAAGGGCGGGGCAGCAGGAGTCTTGTGAAAAATATGCCAAAGGGAGAAAGAAAATAAATAGTGCCCATATGCCCACAGTCCCTGGACACATGGAACTCAATGATATAATGCGGGGAGGAAGAGAGAGGGAAAGGTGGAGCGGTGCGGTTATTTGGTGAATTTCACCAAAGGGGAGAAAAGGGAAGAGTTGGACGTGCGGGTCCGTGCGCCCGTGGAAGGGATCTCCCAAGGTGAGGGCAGGAGTGCGGGAAAAAAAAATCCAAAGGAAAAAAATTCAAAAGTGATGAAGTTATCCCTCCTCCGCTGTCACCCCAAGGTGCCACATGGCACCTTCTGGTAGGTTACGGGTCGGCGGGGAAAAGATGAAAATTTTCCAAATTTTTTTAAAAGACCTAAGGGCAAAAAGGATGTCGCGCCTTTGCCACTACCCCATGAGGAAACATGGCAGCCTATGATTAGCTACAGGCCGGTAGAGGAAAATTCAAAATTTTCCCGATCCAAAATTTAAAATTTTCCTAAGGATTTTAACGGGAATTTTTTTGGTCGGGCCCACTAGGGAAAATTTTCCCAAATTTTCCCGCCAAGGCAAAAAAACTTCAAAGTGCCATAACTTTTGCTAGAAAGATCAGTTTTGGGAAAATGAGGACTTTCTGGAAATCTCTCGATGCCCTATTTGTATAGGAAACATAAATTTTACATTTTGATAAAGTTTAAGGGGTCAATTTTGCAAAAAGGATCTGCAGCCTTTAAAAAGCCAACTGGTAATTTCCAACTTTCAAATTTGATTAAATTGGATCTCCTCCTTCACTCAACATGCCAAAAATACATGGAGGATTTCTCTAGGGAGGGTTTAAAGTGTTTAGGGAAGGTAAATTTACTTGTTTGAGTTTCAATTTATATTTTTCCAACAATTGATGGAAAATGACTGTGAGAAGGATTTGGCTTTAATTTGTAATGTTTAAAATTGTTTTCTTAAGTGTTCTTTGTCAATTGAGTTCCTTGATGTCTTATCATGCTAAATTATATCAATTCCAAGTTGATTATTAAGTGCAGGTTCGAACTCGTACATTTTATTAACTTTAATTACCAGTTTTGAATATTTACAAGAGATCAAATCAAAAGAGGTCCATCTAACTTTTCATCATGCAAGTAAGGAACTTCATTTCCAATTTAATCTAATACAATCAGTTATTTTAAACAACCATTCTCGAATCAAAAGAAATACTAAGTTCCATTTTTACACATTCTCAAAATACAAAATACAACATTGTTTCCACATACATTTCTTCTTTCCAAACAGAGATCTAACTATCTCTTTTGCCATACAATGAAACATTGAATTTAATTCAACCATGCATATGAGAGAAGGTATTTCAACTCTTTATTGACTTCAATTATAAATCTTTACATCTTTCCATGTTGAATGCAATAACAGAATTTTGTTTCTTTCCAATAAAGCAATAGATATAAATGTCTTTCACAATTCAAATATATAACTTCATAATCAAATTACATACATCTTTTTCACAAAATACATATTACAATTTCATCCACAACAAGTGGGAAGGGATTACAAATGAATATGTTTTCACAAGGGACTGTCAAACTACATTTTTCCTTTGCTCTAGGACAACAACATGCACATTTTCTCTTTCTCCAAGTTGATCACAACAAAAGAGGGGGAAAGGCAATGCTCTCCACCCAACCAAGACATCCAATGAAAGGAGAAGCCTTCCTTCATCATTGGCCCCCGAGCCCCAACAAAAATACAATAAGAGATGCAATTCAACCCATGGCAACAACTAGCTTCCACAACACACAACATTCATTCAACATGCATAATACATATAAAGCACAGTCCAAACAACACAGCAGTTTACAACTGCAATTGAAAACCAATCCAAAACAAAACTCAGGCTTGATCATGCAAGCCAAAGGAGCAAGGTCTATGGGGGAAGCTACTTATGCCTCCCAATTGGGAATTGGGCATCCACCAGAACAACCCACTAAAATAATTCATCCCACACACATCCTTATGCCCCCCACAAATTTCTCCTTATGCCCCCCCACATATTTCCTTATGCCCACCCCAAAGTAAGAAATGCAAGCTATTTCTTTTCCATGGTGGATCCCAAACCCAAACTCCCTCCACAAAATTTTGATGCCAATGACATTCCCTTATGCCCCCACATGGATTCCCCATAGCCTTCTCCTACACCATCCCTATGGCAGTCTACCCAACCAGCCAACAATTACAATAAAACATGCACCATTCACACAACACAACAAGAAAATCACAGCAATAAAAGAAGGAATAAATGCCTACCTTTCCATGGTAGCTTTTATTTCCAACAACAAGCTCTCAAAGGCCAAAAACACAGTCTAAAATAGTAATCTCCCAAGCATGCAAGGATTTCTCCAAAATTCCTCCAAATACAAGAGCTCCAACACAAGAAAATGCACCCCAAAGAAGTTATAAAATGATTCAACAACCCCAAAACAAGCAAAGAGTTTGAATTATATACAAGAGGGAAGAAGAGATGATGATGTGGATCCATGTAGGATGCCACATCACACATCCTCAAATTCAAACGCAAAATATAAAATCCATTCTCCCAAGCACCATAAAGAGGTGGGTAAAAATATGACAAGTTACTTGCATACTCTAAAAATCCCACACCTCAAGGGACAACAAAATTAAATAACATATAAGAGAGTGCAATCCAAAACAAGCAACATGATTAATAAAATTCATTATAAAAGTCAAAAATCACATCTCCAACCATAAGTATGGTTGGTAAAATAAATTTAGAGGTATGGGACAAGTTTTACTTGTCCCACAAGCCTCCAAAACAGCCCCCAAGGACAAATTCAAATTTTTCATAGAGGTGGAGTATTTCATACTCCAAAATCAGACTTACACAACTCTTACACAACTTACACATCCCTTACAAATTTAATACAAACAGCCAACAACTTCCATTATTACTTTCCCATATCCCAATTTGATTTATTTAAATTTTAACCATATGTTTCCTCACATTAATCTATCACAATTTTAATTAATTAAAAGAAAGGAACACATTACTAATAAAATACATACAACAATAATAAAAGAAACACATTAATAAAATACACAAACCCATGGTCACATGTAAAGGTGATCCCCCATGGGAATCCCTAACAAAATAACACACAACATAATAGAATGAGTTGCCATGGTGACCTTGTCGAATTCACCTAGAATTCTATTTTGGTTGGTCTCCGATCCCCCAATGTTTGTTGTGATATTTTTAACCTACAAAATACAAATACCTCCTTCGGCCTCGTGGCCATATTAGAACATCCAATATGATACAAATAAAATCACAAAATCATCTAAGTATGTAAATCACAACAACATCAAGGCATTTTAACATTATAACATACAATTCATCCCAACAACTATATCATCATCGTAAAATATCCAAAATCACATGTCCAAACAACATCCATAAAACATCCATGTCAAATAGTATATCATCATCCACATATGAGTGTCTCTAATAATCATCATGCATCATAACCAAATCAAGATCAACAATAATCCATGATCAAATGTCTAACAACATACTAAATCAAAACATAATAATGTCCATAATGTGATCAACTGTATCAAAATAAGTATCAGCATGTGTCAAAGGGAAGTGGGCACTACATCCCCCTCCCCTTAGACTTGACTTCCTCCTGGAAGTCACTAGAACAAATGTGGGAATTGAACTCATAATGAAGTAGCATCCTCCCATGTAGGTTGTAGTCTCGGTGAAAAGGATGAGGTGTTGTACAACGCTGAGTTAGAGGCATTTGAGTGGTTGAAGGAGGTAAGTGGATGGGGCCATTAGATCATTCAAATTGATTGGATTGATAGAAGGACTAAGATTATGATTGGAGCATGGCAGCAATGGGTGGAGGTGTGAGAGATCTAGCGAATAGGAGACCCAGACATCCCGGTGAGGAGGTGCCTGCGTGTAGAGGTAAGATTTGATCCATTTGTAGTTTTGGATTAAATATTTTATTGCAAAATGAAAAGAATGGGGGGAGGTTACAAAAATTTGAAAATGTTGGTAAAATGAATGGATTTGTGTATGGGGAGAGGCCGTAGAAGTGATTTAGGTGATAAAAATGATTTTGGGTAGGTTTTAGGTCGTATATTGGAAGTTTTGAAAAATTTGGGGCATGGGGTTCTAGCTGTGGAGCCGTAACATAGACCGATTTTGGTAAAGGGTGATCGGTGTTGGTCTGACTAAGCCGGCATCGTCACAGCTAGGTGACTGATGTCGGTCATGTGTGACCAATATCGATCGGAATGGTCGATATTGATCAACATAATCAAGGCGAGGCTAGATTAGGTGGAAATGGGTAGAAATGGGGTATAAGAGGGACTGAAAGAGAGGTAGGAGGAAAGGGGTTAGGTAAGTGATGTTTTAGGTAAGGTAATATGGGGTTGGTGTAAACAAGAGAAGGGTAGATGATAGGCCGAGGATGTAGGTATGGGATAGATAAGTGTGTTGCACTTTTGACATGATTGAGTTGTATGGGGGTGTAGGAATGACATCAATTGATGATGTGAGACATATTCCCACCACTGTTGGGGGAGATATGACCTCGAGTCACCATGGAGGAGTGGGGGCACATTTGAGTGCTTGGCCTAGTTGGCATCAGATGGTATAGGTGGATCAGACAGGATCATAGCCTCATGGCCACACTCATCAATAGATGGGATGTCTTGACCAACACTTTCCAAGAACCTACCAAAGAGATGATGATCACACTAGAGGATGTCTACCGGATATTATGATTACTGATTGTTGGTGATCTTGTGTATATAGTTTCAGCCGATGTGACCTTTGAGGAGATGATCACATTGTTCGAGATGGTGATCGAGTTAATCGAGCACAACAATATCCTTATATACGGGGTGATGTATGCAACACACCTAGAGGATATGTGATTGGCGGTACTAATGATGGTTGCGGTGGGGTACTATGCTCTACCTAAATTAGAGGGTGACCAGTTTCCCTAAGGTTTGATGGGATTTTATGAGAGATGGTGGAGGATCGGGTCCACTTTTCTTAGGCCCGCCTATTTAGTGCGATTGTATAGAGAGCTCTGGAGTTATCGGACAATATACCGCTATGCCCTATGTTGTATCATCATGTTATATTGTTTGGGCATATGAGAAAATTGTGATAGTGTGGTGTGAGGATTTTTAGTAGCAGATTAGCATAGCGGTGGACGAGAGTAGGCTACGGGAGGTGGGTAGTAGTTGGGGATTACCAAAGAGGTGAGGAAGTGACCTATGATGTCGTGCACTATAGAAAGAGGTTGGAGGGGCCTTATGCAATGGATAGAGTATGGTGTCCATATGTGGGTTATCCACCATTTAGAGGTATGAGTAGGGAGCTTTGGGGGCTACACCTATTACAAAGTGGATACAGGTAGACGTTTTGGTGAGTATGAGAGAATTCCATTGGATAGAGTCCGGAGAGTGTTTGGACTAGTCTAGGATGTGCCCCCACCTATCAGATGCGGTATCACCGAGAGGGATGTGGAGAGGCATTTGGCTCTACTACACCCCACATATCCAGCAGAGTTAGGTGGATATGTCGGTGAATGACCAGATTGATGATGCGAGGGTGACCGATGCATATAGATGATGGCGGATGGCGTAGTTACAGTGGCACTCCACGGATAGGGCACCTAAATTTGTAACAATGATAGTGCGAGAGATGCACTACAGGGATAGGTGATAGCATTGGGAGTGTATCCAAGCATTGCGAAAGGAATAGGTAGTTACCTTGATAGGGTAGGTGACTATTTTATAGGGATAGTTGGCATAATTATAGGCACAGGGGCCAAGATAGGATGGGGCGTAGATTGCCACTCTGTAGGCATAGATCATAGGATTATAGAGCCCACTAAATGCGACATCATGGTACATGTAGCTAGCTTATAGAGGCATGCGACTACATTAAAGGTGTAGTTAGTTACTTCCCGTAGAAAGGTGGGGGTACACATACATGCACAGGGTCAGGGACAAGATTTACAGGCATAGGGGCCGAGGCCAATAATAGCAGGTCATAGTTTATAGGTGGCAGTGGGTCTCATGGTGCATCCATAGAGTGTATTGATGACGCGGTTCAAGGATGCCTTGAATGAGGCACGTTATTATTTAGATCATTTGATAGCTTCGAGATAGATGTCCCCTCCTATGCAGAGCATAGGGTACACTAGGTCTTAAGCAAGAGGAAAATATCCCGCATACATAGTGTAGAGAGTATAGGGGCGGAGAGCCCATAGATATGGTTAGGGTGAGGTAACTAATTCATGAAGTCTTGACCCAACTACACATCTAGTTGAGGTGAGACTTATGCCTATGGCAGGGGGACAGATGATGACAAGTCACCGACATGAGGAGTAGAGGGGACAAGTGAGATGGAACTAGATATCGAGGCACCGATGATTGATTTCAGAATTTTGATTATTATTTTTGATAGATATCTTGCCTACGTCTTTGAAGATAGTGAGGTTTTATATGAGAGTTTTTAAAAATTTGATCATAAGAATTTTGTTCAAGGTGTTATTGGTTGATTCTACTTGGCCATTGGTTTATGGGTAATAAGGTAATGAGAAACTTAGTTGAATGCCAAAAGTGTCACATAACTTACGTAGGGTTTTTTTTGAATTACTTTCCATTATCGGTGATGAGAAGGTGAGGGGCGCCAAAGCAACAAATGATGTGATGGTTGATGAATTCACATATTTTCTCAGATTTTATAGAAATGAGTGAGATGGCTTCTACCCATTTACCGTAATATTCAGTAGTGCTTATAATCCATTGATGGCATTGTGAAGAATGGGGATTGATCTCTTCGACAAGATACAAGCCCCATTGAGAGAAAGGCTAAAGGTCTCGTAAGGCCCCGTGTAAGGAATGACTATGTGTGTGATGAATATTACCATGTTGCTAGAATTTCACCTAATGTTTGGCATAGTCACAAAATTAATAGTTTAGGGTTGGAAAATAATAGCCAAGGTGAAGAATGTGTTTAGTGACAGCTAAACAACTAAAGTGGCATCCACAAATTCCATCATGAACTAACTTGATGGTATAGGGAATTTCAGAACTTGTAAGGCACGGTAAGGGAATACCGTCAAAGTTGTGCTTATAAAAGAGAACACCCATGATTACATAGTAAGAGACACTTTTAAGAAAGGCACGTTGTCCATTACAAGTGAGATCAAAAGGTAGAATGGAAATGGAAAGATAGTCTACAAACTACTTATACCAAAGGTCATGTGGGTCAGGTGCAATGGTTCTGATGGAGTAGACCTCACGAGGTAAATAAGAGGGTGATTATAACCTTTGTATTGTGATAAAGATTTTAGATTCGATGGACGAAGCGGGTTTACGAGAAGCCAAGCGAGGCCATGGTATCGAAAAACTTATTAGTAGAACAAGGGGTGGTATGAAGTTCACGGTCAAAGGTAATAAAAAGTATGTCTACATGATGTTTATACTTTTGAAGTATTTCATTATGAAACTGGTATATACCATTGACTTGGTTTACAACCCACTAGGAATCACCAAATATATCGATTGAATTAACATCTAAGGCACAAGCAGCCTAGAGACCCTATATGAGTGCTTTGTATTCAGCAATATTATTTGTACACTCAAAATCTAGTTTCAAAGATAAATGCATAGGTTCACCATCAAGAGCAATGAGGATAACACCAGCCCCACCCACATGTTGACACTTGGAGCCATTGAATAAGAGTGTCATTAGGTAAGTGGTGTCGTCAAAGGAGAGGGTAGCTATGGATTAATTTGGGAAATTGAAGTTAGAGGGTTGATTCCCAAAAAGAATTGTGTCTACTAGTTGGTTAGCGATGGTTTGGCATTTGATGGATTTTTGATTAATGAATTTGAGGTTGAGGTCTATGAGAAGCATGAGAAAACATGTGGTACATTGATTTTGATAGGGTTTGGCATACATGTAATGTAAGGGGTCAGATATTAGTTCAATGAAGGTTTTGTGGTTGAGTAGGTAATGGAAAACTTTGGTGGCCATGAAAACTAAGGCTAAGAAGATTTTTTTGGCATGGGTGTATCTAATTTCAAGGTTCAAAAGGGTACAACTTATGTAATAAAATGCTTTATCTCTATGTTTCTCATCGCGATGAGTGAGCATGACACCCAAAGAATGGTTAGTGGAAGAGATGTATAGGTAAAAGGTATGTCATCCTTAGGAGGAACAAGCACTGGTGGTTGAAGAAGGTATTGTTTTAAGGTGTCAAATGCTTTATGTCATTCATCATCCCTTTTTAATGAGATGTCCTTATTGAGGAGATAATGAAATGGTTGACAGCAATCAAAAATTTGTGAGATAAAATGACGAATTGATTGCAACTTACCTTACAAGTTTTGAAGTTTTCAGATATTAGTAGGTGGAGGCATTTCTAGAATAGTCTTTACTTTAGCATGATCGAATTCTATGCCATGCAAAGAAATGATGAAACCAAGGAGTTTTCTTGAAAGTAATGCAAAGACACACTTCTTTGGTTAAAGGTGAACACAATACTTATACTTGAACTCTCCTTCTAAGATGTACAATAGTTCTAGGACATTACGAGGGCCTACACGAATGTGAAGGATAATGGTACTAAGTGTGGAGGTGATGGCATCCTTGAAGGAGCGCAACATAACTAGTTTATATGTATACAATTTGAAGGGATACACATTTTATTGTACACATGGGAATATATGATTTTAATGCTAGCACCACCATCGATCATAATGCATTGTACACGTATGTTATTTATATAGATAAAAATGTATAGGCAGGATCAAGTTCATCTAACTAGAGAGGTACAATCTCCTCATCGAGAAGCTGAGGGAAGTGACTTGAGGAGTGGGCATGAAGGTAGAATAATGATATGATTTGATAAGTGAGGCCACATGGTGAGGGTTAAGAATGGAGGCCACCGGGTGGGATCATTAGGTAAAATTTCAATAGATTGCAGAATCTCAATAAGGGCTTGTCTAAGAGACTCAGAAGTTTAAAGAAAGATCATACAATGACATCTTTAGAGGGGACTAATGTAATTGTTTTATCATTATGTGATGGGTGACCCCGTCAGAGATAGGGTATGTAGGTCCGTGGATGGTGATTTTGGGTGTGGGTGCAGATGGTATATTGGGCACAGGGTTGGTTGATGGGTTGGTTACTTTTTCTTTGCCCTTGTCTTTTTGAGCGTGGGTGGCAATGTGAACCATGTTAATCTGAGGGGAGGGGGAAATGGAGAAGGTGTAGGATGAGTGGTGTAACGACATGATGGGAAAAAACCTACTAGGGGAGAAAATCCTTGTGAAGTGAGTTGGGCACAATAGCATTTGGGTGGTGATTTGGCTAATTCTCTAATACGGACCATGTTGATCTCAAATTTTGGAGGTGGATAAAATGGTTGTGGGGGTGGAGATACTGATCATTGAATGGGTAAAGGACAATGATGTGTGGTGACAGGTGAAGGTGGAACATGGTCCTCATTAAGAAGGTCATCATCATAAAAAAATTTAGGAGGACAAAGTTGGAAGCATGGTTTTGAGCCTTATAATTTTTGACATCATGTCCTAATACACGATGATAGGCACAAATCTTGGTTTCATCCAACCCATTTGGTTTGGAGTTGAGAGGTTCGTAAGGTCATAAGCAGATGGTAATGTGATGATGGACATTTCCAAGAGATTGGTTAAAATGGTTGTGTAGGATCTCACTAATAGATCACAATGGGAAGTGAGTTTGGGTTTGGGTAAAGGTGTGGATAATAGGGAGGGAAGAGGCTCTATAGGAGGGGGAATGGGTTGACCCACCGTTTGCTAAGTGATATTGTTTTATGTTTGGATGGTATTTGCTTGGGTAAAGGCATGGTAGAAGAGCTAGCACTAGAAGATTTTTTTGTTCGGACTACCTTATTAGAGGGTAGTGGGTTCTTATATTTGGGTTGCAAATTCTTGGGTAAATGTGACATGAGGTTATGGGATGCATAGGGGAAATTAGATCATGGAAGGGGATGGGTTACCCACGAGGTCAACCGAGTTGTGGTGGAAGTGGTTGGTAGAGGTGGGGTAGACGGAAGGGGTTGAAGTCGTATAGGCAAGGTTGGGGTTATACTAACTAGTGGAGGTATAAGGGGTAATAATTTCATTGGTGAAGGTAAGGGTTCTTGGTTTTTGGGTGAGTAAGGTGTAACAAAGGCTCATGATGAAGCAATAGGTTGCTTAGATTTTGAGTGGCCTTGGGCAGGAGATTGTTTGGTCAAGGTTGATGGATGGGACCCTAGGATGGATCGAAGGGGGGAAGGTGACAAAGGTGTGGTAGGAGAGACCATTTTACACATCCTAAAAGATTGGGTTTCCTTTTAGGTGGGAGGATAATGTTGGTGCAGGATTGGGAAGACATGGCTAAGTCCAATCTAAAGGTGGGTGAGTAAGTCTTGATGTCGGCATGACACCCAAAGTAGTGATGGGTCTAGATACGGGTGAGGGGATATGTGTGGGTAGGTTTTTAGGTTTGGGAATGGTTTTATCTGTGGGTAGAGGTTTATATGTAGGTAGGGATGATGAAGAAGAATAAGAATCCATTCTAATCAACATGGTCAATGTTGATTTGGTTTTCAAAAAACCTTTGGGTAGATCGTGGAAGTATCCTAAGGTAATGTTATCCAATTTTGCACACTGCAAGATTGGACAAGGGGGTCCTGTCACGTTCAAAATGAAATAATAGTCCCAGTGAACCCACCTTCGGTTATTATCGAGATGCAATAATTAAAAATAATTCCTAAATTGCATATGAAGAGATCACCTAAGCATCGAAAGGCACCCAGTCGATCTCAACTCGGTGAAGAGTTCGTGGTCGAGTTGTTAAAGAACCCTGTGTTAAATTGATAGTCATCTTGGAAATCATCTCAAGAGAGACTCTCATTGTAAGAGCTCAACGATGGTCTTGTTAATGTAAAATATAGCTCGTTGAAAATTGACATATGAAAGGAACTGCATAAGGATCTTGGTGGAGATCGATGCAAAACATCCAAGGCCAAGTCAGGGAGAGTCAAAGTCAACATGATGCCAGGTTTAATCCATTAAGACAGTGCTCGACCAACCACGTGGGAGAATTATCTTGTTTGACTGAGATGATATGAAATTATGCAGATATGGGAGGTTCAACATCATTGAATCTCGAGTTTGTAATTACATAATGGAAGGACTTCTATCGACCCAGGAAGATAGTATAAGCACCATGGAATACCCATGTAAAATTGAGTCAAACCGACATTTTAAAAAGAGCTGCAAATTATAATGGTGTTCAGACCTTCCTCGACCAAGCATTTGGTGCACAGGCAGTCGACATGTTGCAGTATAGCAGAATTTATTTTGAGCACTTCCAGCAAGCAGGTCACCCAACTATGTTTTTATCTGTTTAGCATCGAATGCATCCTCAAATTCGGGATTTTCCTTCAAGATATTTTTATGAAAATCAATTAAGTGACATTGAGAGTGTTACCGGGAGGCCTGATGAAATTTATTACAAAGATTCTATATCGAGACCTTAATTGTTTTATGATGTAACTCATGGAAGCGAATCTCATAGAGGTGTAACTGTTTCATATCAAAATATTCATGAGGCATAATTTGCTTTGCAATTATATGAGCATCTTCAACGAGTCACTAAGTTGGCAGGCATAAAGGATTCTGTTGAAATTATCACACCTTACAAGCTACAGCTGAAATGTTTGCACTGAGAGTTTAATGTTATCAAACTCGGCAGGAGAAGATTCATGAAGATCCCGCGCGCTGGTGGAAAAGTGGAGATCGGTGGCCATCTGTCCAAAATGAAATATGGCCAAATGATAACGAAACCCCGCACTCCAATCCCGGACGTGGGAAATAAGGCGAGCATTGCCAAGGGAAATGACGTGATGTCAAGCCATTGAAAAGATTCCGTGAAGTGGAGAAATCGGGTCAAATTGCCAAGTTTGCGCGGCAAAGCTGAGGCCGGGGCCCATGGATTGATGTGGCCAAGCCGTTATGCGGGAATTCGGAGCTGGTATGCCAAATGGGAAATATTAAGATGGCATTCCAAGCTGTTCACTCCGCGTAGGGGAGATTCAGGAAAACACTGCCAAAGGGGAAATATTAAGATGGCAAACCATGATCAGAATTCCGCACGGGCCGTGTAAACAGGATCGGAGCACGTTGTGCGAGTCACACGGAAGGTAAGTTGGAGAACGTGGGAATGAGGCAGTTGAAGTGTTTAATAGGATTGGACGTGGTGGTCTAGCCTGGCCAAAATCGAGTATGACACGGTTCTACGCTCAAAGCTCCACACATTCTGCTTACCACGCATAACGTCCCTGTAAACCCGTCTACATATCTTCAACTATTGCAGACCTGCATTTCCAGGAATATGCTTTCACAAGAAAGAGATGCCTTCTCATGGAATACCATAATCGCAGCTTACAGAAGACACGGGTTTCCTCACGAAGCATTGATACTGTTCCTCACGAAGCAACAGACAGGTGTCCTCCCGATCAGTTCACCTTTGCCAGCATGCAACGAATGGATGTCCGACCTGATCAGTTCACCTTTTCCAGCATGCAACAAATGGATGTCTGACCTGATCAGTTCACCTTTGCCAGCATACTTCTCCCAACTCCGATTCAGGCTCTGAGCATTCGGTGGTCATGAGACAGATCAACCACAGCGCGGCATGTGCGATCTGATAAAGCCTTTGTTTGAGTGTTTAAACAAGCAGAACAAAAACAAATATTCACTGCTGTATACAATGGATTGGAGTCACGTCATTCAAGGCTTCATAGAATTTCCATGAACCAGGAGATGAAGGTTTATTACGTGCAGAGTGAAACGATTCATATTGCTCAGCATTGTTTTCTCCTAGAAACGAATTGAATGTGAAGGTCAACTCTGAAAATACCTGGTCGGCCATTTCGTTGCATCCTTGTTACTTGTAAATGGTCTCTTTGAGAAACTCTATGGGCGAGAGGCAATATTTACACCCTTCCATTATGTGCACGTCCAATCGACATAATAAAAATATTCTTTTACCAGTTTGAGAGAAGTTTGTTTTTAAATAATGGATGATTATACTGTAGTTTCAAGCTGATTTTATCTAGCTTATTTCTATTAGCTTTTATCCACGACTAAGGAAGAATTCATATGGTTGTTACCTGTACATTTTTCCAAGGTCCTTTTGGTTGCCCCAGTTGTTCAACGTATTTTTTTTGAAGGGCTTATTTTATGTGTTGTAGATTGTAACATAAAGGATCTTTTTAGTTTCTGGAAAAATGAGTATATTGTGTAGCTCATAGCTACCCATTCCATACTAAGACCCCAATAGTGGCATAATTGTTGGTTGGAGCTGAGATTTCCGAGTGCACTTTGCCAAAATACTCAAGGGTTCTTTGACTAAAAAATCAGTCTTAAGGGTGTCTATCGACATGTTATGGGCATGAACCTGGGTCATCATCATGGTAGCATTAGGTGTTTATTGATAATGGCATTTTCTCATCGTTTGGAAGGTACAAATTGTGCTTATTATGGAAAATCCAAAACATTCTTACTACAAGTGTTATATGATAAGGAAGAACCGTGAGCATTGTGGTAAAACCATTCTTTTTAGAAATTTTGGGTTAAGCTCGGTATTCAAGTGAGTTTGAGCCCAGGAAAGGTAAGATCGTTTGCTGGATGAAGAGCTCGGTGACTTCGCAGGGAGCTCGTGGTGATGTTTCATGAAGTTTGAACGTGGAATGCATAAATGGCTTCGAGTTAACAGAGGAAAATGATAAGAATCGAGTTTGATAGCTCACCATTCGAAGGACTCAATGCAAAAGAGCCCGATTGCCAAGACGAGGAAAGAGTTGGTGTGGGGTTCAAAATCAATTGCAACACCGAGTTAGAGGATTCGAAGCTCACCGAGTTGAGATTTGTGCAGACTCTATCCACATGGACCCCCCTCCTCTTCAAGTCAAACGGGTCAACGGGGGGGTCCCAACATTATGTTAATTAAATTAATATTTTTATTTAAATATTTTAATAATAATATTTATTATTATTATTTAAATATTTTATTTAAATATTCTTTTAATTAATTGAGAAGACTAGGTCATCAGGCAATTAATGACCCATGATGGAACCTTCTCAGGTGGTTCAACTAACTGCAATAAATACATCATGGGCCTTCAATTTAGGAATGTAATTATGACCTTTCCTCTTCTTTCTCACATATTCTTCTATAAATGTAAGTTGGAAGCTCATTTCAAAGGGTTCCAATAGTTCGCACAAGTTGATAGCTAGATATCTCGGAGAGTGTATACTTTTCAAGAATCCTCTCTCTACAAGTTGTTCTTGTGTGTTGAGAGAACTTTCAAGCCTCCTCTTCAAGACTATAATGGCAACTATTGCCTCTTCTGAATGTATGATGCATTGTGCATGTTGTTGAAGCAATAAAAGTGTGTGTTTTGTGACTAATCTCGGTCCTTTCATCCTTTTATGCTTCTTTGTGCCTTTCTCGTACTTGCAGGTACACCGGCAAGTTTAAGTTTCTATTACAGGTTCTTGGAGTTCTGTGCTTATCGAGTGGTGGAGTATTATTGCATGCAGTTGAGTTGTGGTGTCCGTTCACCCTTCTTGAGTTCATCCTTCTTCACTGGGAAACTGGTATATTTCTCGGTCTGATAAAGTTTAACAAAGGGAACGCGTGTCTCTTAGTTTGTGGTATCCTGTACCCTCTCTAAGTTGCAGTAGGTGAAGTTGACCTGTGGTGCACACACCCTCTTCAAATTAACCCTTCCTGAATCTGAAGACACCCTTTATTTGGTGCATCACCATCCCTAGTATAGTTTCATTTCTGTAAATCTCTTTCCCTAAAACCCCATGAAAATGTTAGCGTAGGATTAGATAATCATTTTTGTTACACTAGGAGTAGTACAACACTTAGTTTAGGAAGAGGAAGCCGGCCTTCTCCAGAGGTTCACCTCAAGCCCAAGTCCCACAACTTGAGAGGTGATCCCATGTGTCCCAATCACACCGAACGTCCTATTCACATCCTGGCCATTCGGAGGGTGCAGTGATTTGGCGACAACAGTTTTTGGCACGCCCGGTGGGACATCACAGAAGTTAGAGTTCCATCTTTCAGAGGTGTCTCATTATCAAACAGGAAATCTTAAGCCACCGTGTGACCACACACAATAGTTTTTGGCACGCTGTGGGGACATCACGAAGTTAGAGTTCCATCTTTCGAGAGGTTTCTCATTATCAAACAGAAATCTTAAGCCACCGTGTGACCACACACAAAAGTTTTTGCACGCTGGTGGGACATCACAGAAGTTAGAGTTCCATCTTTCAGAGGTGTCTCATTATCAAACAGGAAATCTTAAGCCACCGTGCGACCACACACAACAGTTTTTGGCACGCCCGGTGGGACATCACAGAAGTTAGAGTTCCATCTTTCAGAGGTGTCTCATTATCAAATAGGAAATCTTAAGCCACCGTGCGACCACACACAACAGTTTTTGGCACACCCGGTGGGACAGAGAGTTGGTACTTCTCTTCTCACTTACACAAGTCAAAGTACATGGCGACTCTATATCTCTGGATTTCAAATCTCAAAGTGCAAGTAACTTATGTAAAGAATTCGAGATAAGAGCTTCTTCAAAGAAAGGAAAGTATCAACATATCGAACTTTCCTTGTCTCCTCCAAAGAGAAGAAGAAGAGGCATTTCCACATCCCCAGTTGCAGATTTACCTAGTAGGGGTCATTCAAATCCTCCTTACGGAAGATTTCCTCCACCCAGGAACAATCAACCTTTCGTTGCTATGGCGAGGAACCAAGTTTTTCCCCCTTTCAATGCAAGCAGTCCTCTTATGTTGGCTCAATGTGACCCGATACTGCTGCGGCACTCAAAAGTTTACCCTTCTACATGGGGTAAACCCATGTTACTCCAAAGGAGCATATCTTTGATGTAGCCAAAGATCATCTGCGTAGTACATAATATCACCGAAGACAACATTGCAGTTAGACTTCTTGCTACCTCTTTCAAGGGAAAAGTGCTTCAATGGTTTTGCGGGTTAGGTGTTGGCACTATAACTACTTGGGACGAGTTGGGAGAAAAGCTATGTAAAAATTTGAAGACAAAAGTGATCACCTATCACTTTTGGAACAACTTACTACCATAAAGAGAGCTTCCCAAGAATACATGAGTGATTTCAACTTCCGATTCCACAGACTTGGAATAGGATTCCTAGCGCTCGTAAAGCCTTCTGCACATAATGCATTCTTGTACTATTTGTGAGCCTTGAATAGCGACGTAGCAGTTATGATCCAGTCCATGGGAGGGACTACACTTCCTAATGCTTACAAAGTTGCCATAAGTGTAGAGAATTCTTTGATTCAGGCTGGAAAGATAGCTCCACGACCACCAATGCCCTTTTCTCCAGATCTTACAAATCATCAGCCTATCATTGCTCCTATTCCAGTAGAGTCCAATCAACCATATCAATCTCCCCCTGCCTCTTCAAATGACCTATTTGAAGTCAAGTCACTACTGTAAAATTTTGGAAATGAGCTCGTTGCACTCAAAAGGCAACAATTTCAATACAATCACCCGTATCAGCCAAAAAATCAGCAGTATCAAGCTAACCATTCTCCTTTTCAAGGGAACAATTAGCCTCGAAATCAAACTACAAGTCAAGTTGCAAATGTCAGGCCCTTGAACTTTCATAACCCTCTTGCAGCTAGCTCATCTAGAGCTATAGTACCTATTCAAAATAATCTAGTTCAAGACTACAAATGGTGTTATCCTTGCTCTCAACCTCACAACCAAAATCTTTGTCCCAATGGGGTTCTTAGCTAGGCCCTTATGGTTCAAAGTGTATCTGCCCCTTCAGAGTTAACAAACAATTCATCTACGCAAGAAGCAGCAGATCAACCACAGGCACCTGAAGAATCCACGTTACTAAACTGGCAAGCAGAAGATTTTTGTGGGTTAAATATAGATTCTTCATCAGTGGCAGCAAACACTCGTTCCAAGAAAAGAGCAATGGATCCTCAACCTCTTGAATCTGATCTAGTATCCACTTCTCAACCCGGGTTACAAATGACAGTTGATAAAAATGTAGGAAAGAAATCATTAAAACACCGCTAGCCACGCCGTAGGGAAAGATGGTTCTCCAGGCATCACGGTACCCAACAAAATTTTTCCAAAGGAGGACCCCAATGCCCAAAAAAGTGTCATCAAAGTTGGAGCAATTCCCTTCAGCATAGTAGAACAAATGAAGAAAACCAATCTAAGCGTTACCATGTGGGACGCACTCTCGATCCCTTCCCAAAGAAACCTCACATGCGAGAAGCTCAACAATTTTAGTACAACCAACGGATCACCAAGCCATGGAGTGACAAATGCTACAAATTTGTGTCAACCTGAAGGGAAAATCATTCCTACGGCAAACAAACCACCGCCATTCTACATTTCCCTGATCATTGGTGACCACCGGTACACAATTGCATGATCGATTCTGTGCCGCAGCTCTGTCATGCCTAAACAAATTACAGATGTACTAGGCATACAATATGCGCTACTGCAAAGAGGGGTTGTTCACTAGATGGCACCATTGTTAAGATCAAGTTGGGGTTATCAAAGGACTTCAACTTACCATTCATGCATGCCCAAGTTTGGCATTCACTCAAGACATATCGGTTATTGATCTCCCTCCCCTCTTTGCCATCTTCCTATCACGGGATTTCACCGCCAAGATGGGCGCTACTATCACCGATTGGTCACATATGATTCTCGGGACTTGATACGGAACCAAAGTAACTATAAGGGCGAACCAATCTGCCATAATCATGTAGAACCCTACACTGCTAGTCCCATAAATGGAAATTACACCATTGGCAATCCAAAAGAGGAAGATGCCGATCATGAACCAACCACCCTTGTTGAAGAAGTTCCTGATACTTTGCTGGATGAAGTAAGTAGAAATCATCAATACGATCCCTACACTGATGTATTGGTAGAAGAAGAAGCTGGTTTGCTAGTCTTGGAAGAAACAGGATTAGGTACTTACTGTATCCATGAAGAAGATACGATCATACCACAACTTGTCAAAACACCAAGTGATTCTAAAGGACTATGGCAATTGTTCTTCGATGGCTCAAGAAGTAAGAATGGATCTAGTGCTGGTGTTATGTTAATTTCTCTAGAGGGAGATAAGTAATTCTCATCTTTCCAATTGCAGTTCAGTTGCACCAACAATGTTGTTGAATACGAGGCTCTTGTGTAAGGAATTCAGCTAGCCCAAAGGAAGGGAATCAAGGCCCTAACTATTTTTGGAGATAGTGAGTTAGTTGTTCATCAAGTTTCAGCACGTAGTGCATCCAAAAATGATCTTTTAAGATCATACAAGAACCGAGTTTGGGACTTGATTGAAGATTTCGAAGCTTTTGGGATCCATGCAATTCCTAGAGGTCAAAATCAAGATGCGGATAGGCTTGCTACAATTGGTTCACAATACAACATACCAGTTGATATCATGAAAGAAGGGCAGCAATTTGTTAAAATGGTGGTTCGACCAGCAGTCCCTGATAATGTGAGTAGTTGGCAAGTGTTCGATAGTGACAACAAATTGTCCTCTTCCTACAAGAAGAGGCGGAGTTTGCTACAAAGAATCAAGATAAGTTGTAGGAGTCATATGGTGAGAAAATTATCCAATTGAAAAGCAACAATTTACCAAAAGGTTTAGTCACTTTGGAATCCATTTTCAATTCAGATGACCAAGCCACAAGACAAAGCCCTAACATGGTGGTCAGAGAAGAATATTTTGAGGAAGTTGAAGTATCAAATGAAAAATTTCTTAAGATTGGAAAAGTGTGTACTTCTGAAGAGAAAGAAGCTTTCATCAAACTTTGTCAAGAGTATCATGACATCTTTTCATGGAGCTATAAATATCTACGTGGTTTTGATCCAGGTATAGCTCAACATTCCATCGAACTGGATACGAATGCTAAGCCACTTCGTTTAAAACAGACCAATTAATCCCAAAATTGAGCCACTAATGAGAAAGGAGCTAACCAAGCTCATCGAGGCCTGTATAATTTTTCCCATCAAGCATTCCTCATGGGTAGCCAATTTGGTGCCCGTGAGGAAGAAGAACGGAGAGATCCGGTTATGCGTAGATTTCAGGGATTTGAATCGTGCATCATTAAAAGATCATTATCCTCTTCCATCAATAGAGCAGATCCTTCAAACGGTGGCAGGAGCTCAAAGATTTTCTTTGCTTGATGGATATTCAGGTTACAATCAAATCCTAGTCCAAGAATCTGACCAATTCAAAACGGCTTTCACTACCAATTGGGCACGTATGCCCACAATAAAATACCATTCGATTGTCCAATGTTGGGGCTACTTTCCAAAGAGCCATGGACATGGCATTTAAGGGACTAATCAATGATATTATTTTAGTTTACCTTGATGATATAATTGTATACTCTAAGCATGCATAAGATCACATCACGCATCTAAGGAAAGTTTTCCAAAGGTGTAGGGAATTTGGGGTTTCACTTAACCCCAAGAAATGTATTGTTGCAGTGTACGAGGGAAAATTGTTGGGGCATGTGGTTTCAGCGGAAGGATTATCAATCGATCCAACTAGGATTCATTCAATTATGTCCTTATCTCTCCCAAGTCACAAGAAGGGCCTGTAGAGTTTTCTGGGAACCATAAATTTTGTACGGAGATTCATCCCTCAATTCGCGACATTGGCTAAACCAATGACAACCATGCTAAAGAAAAACATGCCATTTTCATGGACAAAGGAAGGACGAGAAAGCTTTGAAGCCATCAAAACAGCCATTTCTCAAGCTCCCATGCTTGTGAACCCCAAGTTTGACAAATATTTTATCCTTTATGCTTTTGCAGGTCAAGAGAGCATTTTAGGGATCCTCACCCAACAAAACAACAACCTGATGGAGCAACCAATCACTTTCTTCAGTCAATCCCTCAAAGACTATGAGTTCAAATACTCATTCATTGAAAAGCAAGTCTTTGTGGTTATTCGAGCTTTGAAGAAATTCAAGCACATGTTGTCCAACAACAAGATTCATCTAATGGTGTCTCATCTTGATGTTTGGGTTGTTCATGACAAGGTCTCCATTATCTATCATCTCTTGGACAATGTTCTTAAAGTTATATAGTTATCATCACTATGGCCTTTAACATGATGGTAATTACGTAGTTGTATTCTTTAGAACATGCATGCATAGGACAAGAAGGATCAAAACCTGTATGAGGTTTTATGGGAGGAAGTGTATAGGCTATAGCTTTAAGAATATTTTCCAACACTAAAGAATAGGGCTCTCCAATCTAAGTGTACTTACCTGCTCCCGCAAGATTTGAAAGGCTTGGATGGGAGAAATATTGGAAGAAGTTTGGGCTTAATTAGAAGGATGAGGTGGTCCTACCTTGAGGACTACCACATTGGCGTATACTTTGGGAATTGAATATTTACTTTGGGGTTTTGAAGATGAAGAAGATTTGTTTGATTTGAACGAGGAATTTTGGTTTTGTAATTGGATTCTCTTTTCTTCAATGGCGTAAATTTCCAGCTTTCATGCCATTGTGAATGCTTCACAAAGGTTTGAAAGGTTTGTACCTATAGATTTAGTAAGATGTGTCCTACACAAGCTCTAGTGAACAACTTAATAAGTTCAGTCTGAGGTAGCTAGAATGTCAATTGGTTAATTAGACTCGCCAACGGCAATGAAATTTGTGCTAGATTCGTCTTCATATTGTCGAGTTGAATAGAGATCGGTCATGGTGACTTTCTTGGTAACATTGATTGAAAAATGTCTAAGAAATCTTGGGCTACTTGATTAAAGGAATAAATGGAATGTTAAGGTAGTCCACTATACCAATCCAATTTTGGTCCTCTCAAAGACATTGGGAAATTACGTAGGAGAAAAGTGTCATCGTGGGTGATTAGGTAGCACCAATGTTTGAACAATCGCAAGTGTTGCTACGGGTCTTATTTACTGTTGAAGCCATTGAATTTAGGCATTTCCGAATGCACAAGATAGGGGAGAATGTAAAAATATGGATGTATAGGCTCGTTACATATTTCATCATAAGTTAAAGAATTACAAGAACCAAAAAAAGATGCTTCTAAGGTTTACATATTTTCCATCATCATTTTAATGAGGTCGTTAGTAGGTTTTGATGAATGGGTACCCCCTACAATAAAAAGGGGTTGGATGTTGAATGTATGACGTGGGTGGTATGCTAGTGTATGGTGGTGTTGATTATGAACACCTACGTAAGGAATAGATGTAGGCGGCACATAGCTAGAATAAGCGATAGATGAGGTCGGGGTTATTGGTAGTATGTGTAAGTGGGTGGGGCAAATGTCAAACAACTCTAGTGGTGAATAGGGGTAAGGACTCGTAGGATAGAAAATATGAGGTTACGAAAAGGGGTGTAAGTTGTCAACACCGGAGGCGGTTGCGATGTAATGGGTATATGTGAAGTGGCGGGTACAGATGGGGCTATACTTAAAGCAAATTGTTGGAGGGACAATTGATTTTGCATGTGTAATAGATGATGTAGATGCTATAATTATAGCGGTTATGGGATCTAGCTGAGACACCACAGGTGGTAAAGTGGATGACAAAGTGGCGCTAAGATGGTGCTAGTTGATGCAAAGGTGGGCATGAGAGAAGGAGGGATAGATACGAGCATGTCATATATTAACTATCATGAGGAATCCCAGATGGAAGAATGAGAAAGCTAGTATTAGAGGGCAACGATTTTGGTCGAGGAGTTCATAATGCCTCATCACTAGTAGTGATGAGGATAAACTAAATGAGATCCATAGGTGACAGGATGGATGGCGGTGATGGACTAGGTGGGAGTATTGGTGACACCGTCCCGAAATATGACGGTATTAGTTTGGTGCGAGTCAACACCATGTGAATCGGTGTATATCAGTGAATCAGTACTCAGTAAATTACACAGGAATATCAAAGATGGGACAAAATAGATTCTGAGAGGGAAATTTTGTAAATTTTTTGATTAAAATAAAAATAGAGTGACCGACGCCGATCCTGAAAGACTAATGACGCGTTTAAGGCGTGACACATGGAGGTTAAGGGTCACTAATGATGGTTACTGAGGAACGATACCGACATCGTGAGAGAACAATAGTTTCAGAAAATGATGTAGAAATTGGCGATCATGTCATATAGGAAAGTTGTATTTTATGACTCAGAATCGTAGAGTAGAGAGAGTACAATGATACACATAGACTCTAAACAAAAGAGAAGATGAGATAAGTGTCCTTTGGGTAGACTAACCAAAAGAACAAGGAACTGACACTAGTTAGGTAAACTGATGATGATCAGATGTAAACTGACAACAGATTCTTTGGACCGATGCGCTTATGATGTAATCAGAAGAATGAAGAAAAATGTTGCCTTTTGTGAATTGAATTTGAATGAAACACAAACCTAGAAGTCTGATTATGTAAAAAATGAGCCCTGACACACTCAGAAATAACTACAATACACCAACTATGATTATGGAGTGTGAAAGGAGAGAAAAATGGAGAATACAACCTCACACCTCAAAACACAAGTCAAGCACAAAGCTAAGAAAAATACGTAAATCCTATAAGTGAATTTAGTGTGTTTATCTTATGCTATTTAAAATAATGAATCATTAATTTAGAGTAGATTTTTGGTTGGGAATGCTTCCTTCAAGAAGAAAATTCTAAAGGTGAGGTTTCAGGTTATGTTATGGCGGGGCGGGCTATTCTCGATGGGTGACTAGATAGAGATAACTAGTTTGGTTCCCAAAATCAATCCTTTGATCGTGTTATCGCTATGACACTACTGGGTGGATGTTGTTTAAGAAGATGTATATATTCCAATTTTTGTAGTTTGGTAAAGAGAGAGAAGAAAGAATGTGCTTTCTATGATTCAGTTATGTCAACCATCAACCGGGCATCACTTCCACTTATAGGTTGCCCTCGCTTTAATGTGAGATATAATGTGACAAATCGTAATGTTATGTAAGTTCTGTAAACCCAAATCAAAATGTGATATTCGATGTAGCAAGTAATGAATAGGAAGAGGGATGTTCTTTCACTAATGCACTACTAATTAAAGAAAATAAGTGTTCTTTTTATAGCACCAAAAACACGATTGCTTTTAGAAGATAGAAAGAGGAAGATTCCAAAGAAGAAAATTAATGTGAAATCTTTTCAAAAGGGAAATAAACACCTAAATTTCGCTAAGGAATGAATCAAAAATGCAAAAGAACCCCTAATGGGACCCACTGGCGTGCCAAAATATCTCACTACTTTCTTTAAGGATTCAAAAAAATAGATAAGGGTATGGACCAAGGAGGAATACATTGTGATGTTTGTTTTAAGGGTCATTGCGCACGTTCGACTTCTTGATCCAATGTTGACTATGAGAGATTCCTTTTGGCTAGGAGGAACTACTTGAAATACAAAAAAATACCACAAAAGAGAGTTAAATAGTATATGATAGTGGACTACCTAGCGTATGCTAGATCCGAGAAGTGTGATACTTCATAGAAGGTCGTCAATCCATATTTTATAAATCAATATAAAATAACTCAAACATGTAAAAAAATAATCTAGTGCTAGCATTCTGATTTGGGTTCCTGATATTACTATCAGCTTCTATCCAATTAAATACTAAGGTGTTATGTCAGTAAAGTTTTTAGGTCGGGTTGTGGGTAATACATGTGATCTGTGGGTCACAGAAAGGGTCTTGGTAAAGTTGGGTAAGGTGTTTGGGTTATTTTAGGTGGTGTAGGTTGCACATCGGTCTAAAGCAATTTTATCGACACAAAGATCTATGTCATCAAAGTGACCAATGTCAATTTAGGTATGGCTGATACCGATATAGGGTGACCGATATCGGTCGCAGTAGAAAGCTACACAGAGTCGAGGTTGAGGGTGTTTGGGATCTCTTCTGCTTGGAACAGAGAATGAAAAGGTCTCTGGGGGAGGGTGAGGTGGCAGGGCAAAGATAGGTGTGGTAATATTTTGAGTGAGGTTTAGGGTAGGCTAAGGGTTTAGTTGTTAGGTTGGGTTGATAGTTGCATAATGACCGATATCGATTAAGGAGATTGATGTCGACAAGATGGACCGACCAAAGTTAGGGTTAATGGGTGTCGGTGATAGTGGTGAACCGGAAGATGTTGTAGAATGAGCTTTTGGTCCTCTCTGTGATTGCACAAAGAGTTTGTAAGGTGTTTGTGATGTCTACGTGAGGGAGGCGCTTTGGGATAGGTTTTGTGTAGTTTAGGTTAGGTGTGAGTGGGTGGTTGATTGAGAGAGATCGAAAGATAGATCTAGGTAGGAACAATAAAAGCATGAAGGTAAAGAGAGAATAAAACTATAAATGACATAGGAGAAACCAACTTACATGGAGTTCATAAGGTTTCTAAATGCCCGTAGTGGTGGAGTGGTGCTTGGAGATGCTTTGGTGAAGGTTGATCCGTGGAATGATCCTCGGTGCTACAGTAGTGCTTCTCATAATGTTGTTGTGAATAAAAATACCTTTGGATCAGTCTTGGTGCTGGCTGTGACTATTTGGATGTGAGAAAGGGCTTTGGTTCTTGCTTGCATGCATATCTCTTTCATTCTAAAACTCGAGAAAGTGGCCAACCTCTCAAACAAGGTTACAAAAATTAATATAAGGCAAGTGACAACAGCTTTAGGGTGACCGCATATGTTTAGGGTTGACCAGCATCACTTAAGTTGGGAAATCCTAGGTTTACTAAAAATGCTAGATATTGGAAATCTTTTTGGGCCAAGTCAATCTATTCTCGTGGATCAAAACAGAATGTTATGTTTTAATGAGAAGGAATGCGGTTAGAGGGAGAATAGGCATATGATTTTAGAGTTGCACTAAGTCTTATTTCATTGAGGTAGGTATGACTAAGTCTTAGTTAGTTATGGTAAGTGAATGTTGAGTCCTAAAAAAGGGGAAATATGCTAAAAATAGGTTTTTGGTGAGGTGTCTAGGTGAGGTAGAAATTAGTTTTAATTAAGGTATTTAAATAATGAATGAAGTGAGGATGAGTATTAATTTAATTGTAAATAATTAAATTAATATTAATGTGGGGTAGAAGAGTCATGGTTAGGTGAATATGTTTAAGTTGGTTATTTGAAAGGGGACCAAGGGGAGTGTGACCCAATTTTGGTGTCTAAATTTTTCCCCTTTTTGTTGCATAGCTTATATTGCTAAACGATGCTTGAAAAAATAGGAAGTGATTGCCCTATGTGTGGGTAAAGGTGATCCCCCTCAAACTAGGCAATCGATGAGGTGTAATACAAAATTGGTGAGTGTTTTCATAAATGGGTAGTGGGTGAAGATAGGTGGTGATGGGTTTGAGTATTGAGGGAAAGCGTGATGGTTAACATGGGTAATAGGTAGCAGGCCAGGTTCCCAATCGGGTCATGGGTAATGGCAATCAAACGCACGCACACGTATAGATCAGTAACATAGTACTAGGTTAAAGAGCTTACAAATTCTATATCGTATAAGGTTGATAGGTTTATCCAAACAATGGTGAGGTGGTTCGGTATCCGATGTATAGGATATGGTCCGAGAAACACAACATAGGTCATGTGCAAGAACCTTTAGGTATGTTCCAGACACCAAAGCTTTGATTGGGATAAATGGCATGGCCATAGGCAAGGTATGGTTGGTAGGCTAAAACAACATAGGTAACAACATCGCAAGGTATAGCAAGTGTATAAGGTTAATGGTCACACCAAGTAGGTCGGTTTAGGAAAATAGGTCATGGCATAGGTAAGGCCAAGATATAGGTAAAATAACAACTCCTAAGATGCAACAAAGGAGATGTAGGAAAAAGTTCATGGGGGCGAGGTGTAAGGTCAGGGTCAACTTTGGGTTAGCTGGGAAAAGGTTTCAGCAAGTAGATGTGGTGTAATGTGGAGCAAGGGGGTCAAAAAAGGATAACCGACACCAGTTATGGAAAATTGATGTCGGTCTAGAGAAACCGACTGTGGTAGATTAGGGCACATGAGTGACATCGTTCAGAGTTAAACCGACGTCGGTCAAGTTAAACCGACGCGTCAAGTCGGTAGGGTAAAAAAATAAAAATCAGTATGTTACGAATTCATTTCAACTTGTCCACTTTATAGAAAATGACATAGCGAACTTATTTTTAGCATTTTCTCGTGAAGAAAAGGACGAGTTATTGTACAATGCTAAGTTGGAGGTATCTCGAGTAGTTGAAGGAGATAGGTGGATAGGGCCACAAGATCATTCAGAGAAATTGGATTGGTCAGAGGACCGAGAGTGTGATTGGAGGCATGGAAGTAGTGGGTGGAGGTGTAGGATATCCAAGAAGGCAGGAGACCGGACATCCCGGTGAGGAGGCGTCTGCGTCTAGAGCTAGGATTTAATCCATTTGTAGTTTTGGATTAAAACATTTAGGAAAAATGACAAGAATGGGGTGTGTTTCAAAAATTTTAAAATGTGCATAAAATTAATGGATTTGGGTATGGGGAGAGGCTATAGAGGTGATTTAGGCAATAAAAATGATTTTGGGTAGGTTGGTTGGGTGTTTGGGTAGGTTTTAGGTCATATTTTGGAAGTTTTGAAAAATTGGGGGCATGGGGTTCTCGTGGTGGAGCCAAAACAAAGACAGACATTGGTCAAGGATGACCGCATCGGTCGACTATGTCGGCATCGATCATGGTTAGGTGACTGATGTTGGTCATGTATGACCGATATTGGTCACTAACAGTGATATCGACCATAAATGGGGTGTGGCTATATTGGGTGGAAATGGTTAGAAATGGGGTATAAGAAGGACCGAAAAATAGGTAGGAGGAATGGGGTTAGGTAATTTATTTTCTAAGTAAGGTAATATGAGGTTGGTGTAAATGGGTGCAGGGTAGATGATATGTCGTGGAAGTAGGTATGAGATAGATAGGTGTGTGGCACTTTTGACATGGTTGATTTGTATGGGTGCAGTACCCGACATTAGGCGACAATGCGGATCGATGGTATAGGTTGATCCAATGGGATCATAGCCACATCATCTCTCTCATCGATATATGGGATGCCACGACCAACACTTTTCACTTACCTATAGGCGAGATGATGATCACGCCGAAGGATATCTACCGAGATATTGTGATTTTTGATTGTTGGTGAGCCAGTGTATATAGTGTGGGCCAATGTGGCCTTTGAGGAGATGATCACAGTGTTTGGGGAGATGGTGATTGAGTTGACTGAGCACAACATGCTAGCCTTGTATATGGGGTGATGTACACAACACACCCAAAGGAGACGTGATTAGTGGTACTGATGATGGTTTTGGTGGTGTGTTATTGTCTACCTAATTCGAGAGGGTGGCTGGTTTCCCTAAGGTTTGATGGGTGTTTTATGGGATATGGTGGAGGATCGGGTCCGTATTGCTTAAGCACCTATCTATTTGGTGTAGTTTGACGAGAGCTCTAGGGTTATCGGAGGAATTACCGCTACAGCCTATGTTGTACATTCATGTTACATTGTTGGGCTTATGAGAACATTGTGATAGTGCATTCGTGAGCATTTCCAAAGCAACATATTATTATAGAGGTGGACAGAGAGTAGGCTACATGAGGTGGTGGTAGTTTGGGATTGCGAACAAGGTGAGGAGGTGGCTCTGCGATTTCATGTACTACGACATAGAGGTTGGAGGGGATTTATGCAATGGATATCATATGGAAAACGTATTTGGGCTATCCATCATTTAGAGGTATGAGGCGGAGTTTCGGTGGTTGTATTTATTATGGTGGATATAGGGTAGACGTGCTTTAGTAAGCACAAGAGGATTGTAGTGGATAGATTTCAACGAGAGTTTGGACTAGTCCAGATGTTCCCCACCTATTGTAGACGATATCACTAAGACGAAGTGGAGAGGCCTTTGGCTCTACCATACCCCACGATCTAGCAGGGTTAGGTGGAGATGTCATTGGATGGCCAGATTGATGATGTAGGGGTGACTGAAGGGTACAAAAAGTGGTGAATGACAGAGTTACAGTGATAACTCCACGGCCAAGGAAGCCAGATTTTTCAATAGTAATAGTACAGAGAGATGGACTATATGGATATGTGAGAGCATTGGAAGTGCATGTGGGTGGTACATAAGCATAGGTAGTTACCTTAATAAGGAAGGTGTCTATTTTACATGGATAGTTGACACAGGTGTAGGTGCAGGGGCTAGGACATTATGGGGCGTAGATTTCCACTCTGTAAGCACATGTCACAGGTTTGAATATCCAGCTAGTAGCATCATAGGCATAGGTAGCCACCTTATAAGGCTAGGTGACTACATTACAAGGGAAGTTACCTATTTCCTAAGGACAGGTGGTGGTACATGTACCCACTCAAGGTTAGGGACAAGATTTATAGGCACATGGGCTGAGGCCAACAGTAGCATGTTGTAGGAAGCGAGGCCCATGGCACCTCCATAGACAGTTTCGATGGTGTGGTTCATGGATTCCCTAAATGAGGTGCGCTATTATCAGGATCATTTGACAGCTACACGGGATAGATGTCCCTTCCTCTATAAAGCACAGGGTACAACAAGCCTCAACCTAGAGGATGATACCCGCACACATAGTGCAAAGAGTACGAGAGAGTTGGCAAGCCCATAGATAGCGTCGGGGGTGAGGCCACTAGTTTATGAACCCTAAACCAGCTACAGGTCTAGTGGAGGTGAGACATATATCTATGGCAGGGAGAGAGATACTAGCAGGTCGTCAAGCGGGAGGAGCAGAGGGGCAGTGAGACAAACTTGGAGATCAGGGGCCACCGATGATTGATGTTGGCATTTTTATTATGATTTTTATTGATACCGTACTACGTGCAAAGATAGTGAGGTTGTATATAATAGTCTTGAGATTTTTTTATCATATATCGGCATGCGTGCGAAGATGGTGAGGCTTTATATAAGAGTTTTCAGAGATTTGTATTATTTTTTATCAGTGTATATTGGATGGATACACATAATTTTATGATGAGATCAATGATTATGGATGATGTACTTGTGTTGGAAAATTTTATTGTTAGTTGTATATGGATGGAAATTAGGTGTTTTAGGCATGGTGGAGTTAGGTCCTAGGCATGGTTGAGTTAGGTTGGTTAGGTATGGTGGAGTCAAGTCCTAGGCATAGTTGAGTTATGTTTGTTAGGCATGGTGGAGTTAGGTATAGGCATGATGTAGTCGGTCGATTATGCATGGTGGAGTATAGTATAGGCATGATGTAGTCGAGTCACGGGCATGGTTGAGTCATGGTTTAGGATTTTGGTCTAATATCCAAGTTATTGGTAACATGGGAAATAAATTATGAGTTATATGTATGTTATGGTTCCAATTTCCAAATATATGCTATGCTAGAAATATATAAATGATAAATGAATTATTTGATGATGTGATAAAGATGTTTGTTAATTGGTGCTTATTTGGTTTAATTTCCAATTATTGATATAAAATAGAAACTAAGGTAGAATGTGAATAGGAAAATGAAGGGGAAATTGGTTAGGGTAAAGAGTGGCTGAGCTAACCTCCAAGGGCCCCATGCCCTAGGAGTGTTGCCTACATAGCCCCAGTGAAAAGGGGCCTCAGGATGATGTAGTTCTCCCATAAGCTAGGGAAGAATGTGATGAGGTAGAGGAATGGGTTGGTAGGCTTTAGGTATGATTGAGTGTAGGTCATAGGCATGATTGAGTCTTAGGTGAAAGGCATGGTTGGGAGGTGAACATATAGGTATCGATGGTCTAGTCCTGTATAGGATAATCAATAAGTAATGAGGAAGGTGAATGGTAAGAGGTGGTAAAAGATCCTCTTAATTGATAAGAACCCTAATGAGTCTACCATGCCCCGATGGGATTATGAATGTATGACCCTAAAGGCATTGCATAATGGACTATTCTAATTGTGAAAAAGTCCCATGATCACAAAATGTCGTAGTTGCGGAAAGTCTCTTGGGCAAAGAGAAAATTAGGGTGAAAAGGCAATGAGGTTAAAGTGGGTTGTTTAGCATAACTTAGTGTACAATAGTATGTTTACCTAACAAGAAACCCATGATCAAAAATGGAAATTGCATGACGAAACATTTATCATTTTCTTAATTTGTTTGTTTTTAATAGATTGATTGATGTAGGAAGCTTCTAAACATTTAATTTTATTTTTGCAATGACTTTACATAGCCGCCCTTTAAGGGAGAAGTCGATTTATAGCAATGAGATAAAGAGAAGAGATATAACTTTATAGGATTCATCTGATTGTTTGAAGTTTGACTCAAGGAGTTCAATCCCATGTTTTTGGATGTTTTAAGTCATGGAGTAGACTATAGAGGAAGATTGGGTTCTTGTTAAGAAGACAAAACCATAACACAAAGAGGTTAACTATGAAAGAAGTGGTTTCAAGTGACGAACGACCATGGGATTCCATATTTAAAAACATGAAAATCATCCATGAGAATCATGCTATGAGTAGAGCCATGGTACTCATATCAAAGATAAGGCTAAAAGGTGACGGGTAATCACATGATTCTTGTTTAGTCGTTGATCCTCAAAAATGGGTAATATGGAACGTGAACAACACTCGGGATGATCGGTCAATTGTGAAAGTGATAAAGGACTTGATGTCAACAATAAAATAGTCAAAGATACAAGGCATTGAGGGGCATAGGTTTAGGTTTACCTTCAAGTGAAGACAAACGATAGGAACCTTATCCATAGGCATGTATAAC
Source organism: Taxus wallichiana var. yunnanensis (assembly GCA_018340775.1). Lineage (NCBI taxonomy): Eukaryota > Viridiplantae > Streptophyta > Pinopsida > Cupressales > Taxaceae > Taxus > Taxus wallichiana. The sequence goes on from CM031239.1 coordinate 220,264,782, forward strand.
GATATAGGTTCCAAACCAATTAGGTTCAAATTTCCCCCATTTACTTTTCTCTTTTTGGTTACATGTTTATTTTCCTTCAGGATGAGGTCACCGATCTGAAAGGTTCTTTCATGGACAAGTTTGATACATTTTTAGTAGATTTGGAGATGGTCAAGAGCATTGAGATGACATTCATCTAATATCTCAAGTTGCGTCAAATGATCCTAGTGAAAATCATCGTTGTTACACATGTATTGTAATGAGATACGAGAGAGACGGAATCTGGACTTCAAGAGGCAAGACAACCTTGGTACCATAAACCAGAGAAAAAGGTGTGGTGTAAGTTGAAGTGCGAATACTAGTGCAGTAAGCCCACAAGGTGAAGGGGATGTGCGTATGCCAATCCTTCCCAGTATTTTCAACTACTTTCATAACAATTTTTTTCAAGGTTTTATTGATTGATTTTTCTTAGACATTGGTTTGTGGGTAATAAGGTGACGAGAAAATTAGTTAAAAGCCAAAAGTGTCACATAGCTTACTTAGGGTTTTGTTTTTAATTTCTTTCCATTATCGGTGATGAGACGGCGAGGATGCCAAAGCGAAAAATGATGTGATGGTTGATGAATTCACATATTTTCTCATATTTTATAGAAATGAGGGGGATGGATTCTACCCATTTAGTGTAATATTAAGTAGCAGTTATAATCCATTGATGGCATTGTGAAGAATGGGGATTGATCTCTCCACAAGATCCAAGCCCCATTGAGATAAAGGCCAAATGTCTCATCGACCTTTAAGGCATGACTAGGCATGTGATGAAGATTAGCATATTTCTAGCATTTCACAAAACTTTTGACACATTCACAATATTCGTAGTTTATGGTTTTCCAATAATAGCCAAGGTGAATAATTCATTTAGCAATAGATAAATCACTAAAGTGGCCTCCAAAATTCCATCGTGAACTTCCTTAATGGTGTAGGGAATTTCGAATGTGTAAGGCATCATAAGAGAATAACGTCGAAGTGCGCTTATAAAGGATACCACCCATGATGACATAGTGAGAGACACTTTTAAGAAAGAAATGTTGTCCATTATGAGTGAGATCGAAGGTATAATGGAAAGGGGAAGATATTCTACGAACCGCTTATACCAAAGGTCACATGGGTCAGGTGCAATGGTTCCGACAGAGTAAACCCCACGAGGTAAATAAGAGGGTAATTATAACCTTTGTATTATGACAAATATTTTAGATTTGGCAGGCAGAAGCGGGTATCTGAGAAGCCAAGTAGGCCATGGTATCCACAAACTTATTGGTAGAACGGGGTGGTTTGAAGTTTGTAATGGTCAAAGGTAGTCAAAAGTATGTCTACATGATGTTTATACTTTTGAAGTATTTCATTATGACACTAGTATATACCATTGACTTAGTTTACGACCAGCTGGGAATCACCAAAGATATTGATTGACTTAACATCTAAGGCATAAGCATCCTGGAGACCCAATACGAGTGCTTTGTATTCAGCGATATTGTTTATACAATCAAAATCCAGTTTGAAAGATAAAGGCATAGGTTCACCATCAAGAGGAATGAGGATACCACTAGCCCCACCCCACGCCGACACTTAGAGCCATTGAACAAGAGTGTTATTTGGTAAGTGGTATAGTCAAAGGAGAGGGTAGATATGGATTCATATGGGAAATCGAGTTAGAGGGTTGATTCTCATAAAGAGGTACGTCTGCTAGTTGGTCAATGATGGTTTGTCCTTTGATGTATTTTTATGAATGAATACGAGGTCGAGGTCTACAAGAAGCATGAGCCAATGTGTAGCACATTGATGTTAATAGGTTTTGGTGTACATGTAATGTAAGGGGTCAATATTGGTGACAACAAAGGTTTTTGTTTGAGTATGTAATGGAGAATTTTGGTGGTGATGAAAAAATAAGGCTAAGTAAAGTTTTTCGGCTTGGGTGTATCTAGTTTCGTAGTCCAAAAGGGTATGGATTATGTAATAAACCGCTTGCTCTCTATATGTTCCTCATCACGATGAGTGAGCATGGAACATAAAGAATCTTAAGTGGTGGAGATGTATATGTAAAAGGGTTTTCATCCTTAGGAGGAATGAACATTGGTGGTGTAAGAAGGTATTGTTTTAAGGCATCAAATGCTTTACGGAACTCATCACCCATTTTAATGAGACGTCCTTCTTTAGGAGATGATGTAATGGTTGACAAAAGCGGTTGGAAAGCTATGAGATAAAATGACTAATTGATTGTAACTTACCTTGTAAGCTTGAAGTTGATGGAGATTAGTAGGTGGAGGCATTTCTATAATAGCATTTACTTTAGCAAGGTTGAATTCAATGCCATGCAAAGAAATGATGATACTAAGGAGTTTTCCGAAATTACTTCAAAGACACACTTCCTTGGTTCAAGGAGAACACAATACTTATATCTTTGTAAATCTCCTTATAAGACATAGAATAGTTTTAGGATAGTGCGAGGGCCTATGTGAACATAAAGGATAATGGTGCAAAAGGTGGAGGTGATGGCATCGTTGAAGGAGCACAACATAATTTGGTTATTATGTATATAGTTAGAAGGGATACATATTGGATTTTACGTGTGGGAGGAGATGATGTTAATGATAGCACCACCATCAATCATGATGCGTTGTACACGTATGTTATCGATATACACATAAATGAATAGGGCGAGATCAAGGTCATCAGATTGGAGAGGTACAATCTCCTCATTAGAGAAGATGATGGTGGTGACTTGAGGAGTGGTCATGGAGGTAAAAGAAGGAGATGATTTGGTAAGTGAGGCCACATGGTGAGGGGTAAGAATGGAGGCTTTGTTGGTGTGGGATCATCAAGTAAAACTTCAATGGATTACTGAGAACATCAATAAGGGCTTGTCTATTAGATTCGAAATTTTAAACAAGATCTTATAATGAGGCCTTTAGAGGGACTGATGTAATTGTTTTATCATTATGTGATGGGTGACCTTGTGAGAGATAGGGTATGTAGGTTCGTCGATGGTGATTTTGGGTGCGGGTATAGATGGTATTTTGGGCACGGGGTTGGTTGATGGTTTGGTCGCTCTTTATTTTCCCTTATCTTTCTAAGTGCGGTGGTAACTTAAACCATGTTAATCTGAGGGGAGGGGGAAATGGAGAAGGTGTAGTATGAGTGGTGTAATGGCATCAAGGGAAAAAACCTACTGGGAGAAAAGCCTTGTGAAGTGAGTTGGGTGTAACAAAGACATTTGGGCGGTGATTTGGCTAATACTATAATACGAGACCATATTGATCTCAAATTTTACAGTGGATAACATGGTTATGGGGGTGGAGATACTTATTGATGAATGAGTAAAGGATGCTTATGTGTGGTTATAGGTGAAGGTGGGATATGGTCCTCATCAAGAAGGTCATCATCGTCGAAGTTTGTTTTAGGAGGAAAAATTTAGAGAAGAACGGTTTTCGAGCCTCACAATTTTCAACATCATGTCCTGGCACATGATGATAGGCACAAACCATGGTTTCATCAAACCCATTTGGTTTGGGCTTGAGAGGATCATAAGGTCAAAGCGGCGCTAATGTGATGATGGAAATTTCCAAGAGATTGGTTAAAATATTGGCGTAAGATCCCACTAACAGATCACAATGGGAAGTGAGTGTGGGTTTGGGTAAAGGCTTGGTAGAAGAGATAGCACTAGAAGATTTTGTTTGTCGACTACCTTATTAGAGGGTTGTGGGTTCTTATCTTTGGGTCTCACCTTCTTGGGTAAAGGTGATACGAGGGTATGGGATATAAAAGGGAAAGTAGATCGTTGAAGGGTATGGATTACTCATGGGGGCAACTGAGTTATGGTGGAAGTGGTTTGTAGAGGTGGGGTAGATGGTAGGGTCCGAAGTCGTATAGGCAAGGTTGGGGTTATAGTAACTAGTAGAGGTAGAGGGGGTAATAAGTTCACAGTGAAGGTAATGGTGCTTAGTTTTTGGGTGAATGAGGTGTAATGAAGGCATGTGATGAATAAATAGGCTACTTAGCTTTTGAGTGGCCTTGGGTAGGAGACTGTTTGGTCAAGGTTGATGAATGGGGCCCTAGGATGGATGGAAGGGGGAAGATATAAAGGTGTGATAGGCGAAACCCATATACGCGGCCTAGAAGATTGAGTTTTCCTTTTACGTGGGAGGATAATGTTAATGTGGGATTATGAAGCCATTTCTAAGTCTAATCATAGGTGGGTGAGTAAGTCTTGATGTTGGCATGCCACCCAAATTAGTGATGGCTCTAGATATGGGTGAGGGGATAGGTGTGCGTAGGTTTTAGGTTTGGGAATGGCTTTAGTTGTGGCTATAGGTTAGGATGTAGGTAGGAATAATGAAGAGGAAGAAGAATCAATTCTAATCGGCATGGTCAATGTTTATTTGGTTTCCAAAAATACCTTTGGTTAGATCGTGGTAGTATCCTTAGGCAACATTTGCATTTGGCTAGAAACAGGGGATCGAAGACGTCCCTAGAGCATGGAACGATCAACATAATCCAAAAGATTGACCAGCCATGAAAACGGGACTCTCAAGAAGAGGATGGAATGGGGTGGGTGGCAATCCCTATGAAATATGTTTGTGAGATAGGGAATTGGCTACCTTTAGACTCTATAGGTAATAGAGTTGAGATCACCTCAATGGGGTCCTGGGATGTTGGGGAGAACTACTTCTAATAGGTAGTGGGATGTCTGACGAGTCTTCCATGGGTAGGAAAGATAATGGGTGGGGTGATGTAGACTTTTCCTTGGTGGAGGATAAGGCGATGATGATTGTTTTGTGGATGGGAGAATTAAAAGTGTTGGCTGATTCGATAGGTTGTGAGGTAGATAGTGAAATGGCATTGGTAGAAGGTTTGGGTTCCTCCATCGAGTGGGGGAGATGAGGGGGACTCCTTTGTGGGTGAAGGAGTAGAAGTGGTATGCTCTTCTATGGGTAAAGGATCTCGTGCAAAAAAATTCCTCAATAGATGAAGTAGGTAGGTTTTGAGGAATGGTTGGTACGATATCAAAAACTGTGTGGACTTAACGAATTTGTTGTCACTTTGGATGAAGGTTCACTATTTTGATTGAACAATGGTTTATGATTAGGGAATGGCTTTTAAAGATGTTTAAATTTTGATTTTCTAGCGTGTTTGAGTTTTCCACAACAAGCTCTCCATTATCTATCATCTCTTGGACAATGTTCTTAAAATTTTTGCAGTTACCATCACTATGGCCTTTAACGTGATGATAATTACAATAGTCATGTTCTTTATACCATGCAGGAAAAGGATGATTAAGATCAAAACCTATATGAGGTTTTATGGGAGGAAGTGTAATGGCTCTAGCTTTAAGAAGCTTTTACAAGACTGAAGAATAGGGCTCTCTAATTGAAGTGTACTTCTACTTCTCCCGCCAGAGTTGAAAGGCTCAGATGGGAGAAATATTGGAAGAAGGTTAGTCTTGATTAGAAGGATGAGGTGGTCCTACCTTAAGGACTACCGCGTTGGTAGATCCTTTGGGCTTTGAATAGTTACTTTGTGGTTTTGAAGATGAAGAAGATTCATTTTATTTGAATGGGGCATTCTTATTTTGTAATTGGATTTTCTTTTCTTCATGACATGAATTTCCGCTTTTCATGCCATGGTGAATGCTTCATCAAAGGTTTGGAAGGTTTGTACTGCAGAGTTGGTGAGATGTGTCTAGCACAAGCTCTAGTAAAACAACTCAATAAGTTCAATCTAAGGTACCTAGAACATCAATTGGTTAATAAGACTCTACCAGCGGGCAAAAAAATCTATGATAGATTCGTCTTCATACTTGTCGGTTTGAATAGAGATCATTCATGGTGACTTTCTTGGTAACATTGATTTAAAAATGGCCTAAGAAAGCTTGGGATTCTTGATAAAAGGAATAAAAGGAATTTAGAGGTAGTCCACTATACCAATCCAATGTTGTTCTGCCAAGGACATTGGGAAAGTTCGTAGGATAAAATCCTCATCGTGGGTGATTAGGTAGCACCCATGTTTAAACGATTGAAATTGTTGTTGCATAGGGTAGGGCCGAATGGGAATAAATGGAAGGATAGGCTCATTATATATTTTATCATAATTTCAATAATTATGGGAGTAAGAAACATATCTTTCTAAGGTCTGCATATTTTCCATCATCATTTTAATGAGGTTGTTAGTAGGTTGTGATGAATGGGTACTCCTGAGAAAAGGGGGTTGATGTTGAATGTAGAGGTGGGTGGTATGCTAGTGTATGGTGGCACCGAGTATGAGCACTTTGCAGGATAAATATATGTATGTGGCACATAGCCGTAATAAGTGATAGATGAAGTCGAGGTTAGTTAGTAGTATGTGTAAGCGGGTGGGGTAGTCGTAATAACTCGGTGGTGATTGGGGGTAAGGACTATGAGATAGAAAGAACAATATTTTTAAAATGGGTGTAAACTACGACACCGGAGGTGGTTGTGATGAACTGGGTATATGTGAAATGGAGGGTAAATATGGGGATATACTTAAAGTGGTTGTTAGAGGGATAATTGATGTTGTGGGTGCAATAGATGATGTAAACACTAGAATTATAGAGGATATGGGATCTAGAAGAGACACCATAGGTGGTGAAGTGGATGATGGTGGTACCAATCTGGTGCTAGTTAACGCAGAGGTGGGCATGAGAGTAGGAGGGATAGATATGGGCATGCCATATATTAACTATCCTAAGGAATCCTGGGTGGAAGAATGAGCAAGGTAGTATTGGAGGACAGGTGGTATTACAGTCGCGAGTCTCGTGAACTCCTTGTCCCGATAGTGATGGGCATAAGCTGAGTTGGATCCATATGTGATAGGATGGATGGTGGTGATGGAATAGGTGGGAGTGGCTGATGGTTGACATGAAATATGAGGGCGTTAGTTTGGCTGCGAGTAAACACCATGTGAATCAGCATATATCAGGTGAATTGTACTTTGTAAATGACAGGGAATAGTAGAGATGGAATAATACAGATTCTAAGTGGGAAAGTTAGTAAGTGTTTTAATTAAAATCAAAATAGAGTGACCGATGATAGTTAAGGGTGACTGATAACAAGATAAGAACCGATACTAGTTCTTATGAGAAGATAATAGTTTCAGCAAATAAGGTAGAAACGGATGACTGTCAGACATGAAATTTGTATTTGATGACTGTTTATCATATTATATAAAAGATCTGATGATACAAAGCGACTCTAAACAAAAGATATGGTGAGATAAGTTTCCTTTGGGTAAACTAACAAAGAACAAGGAACCAACACCGGTTACATAAATCAATGAATCTTGAATGTAAACCGACGATCCACCGGATCGATCTTGGTTCTTGTGAAATCTGAAGAATGAAGAAAAATGTTTCCTTTTGTGAATTGAAGTTGAATGAAACACCAACCCAGAAGTCTAAGTATGGTAAAAATGAGCCCTGACACACTCAGAAACAGCTGGAATACACCAACTATGATTATGGATTGTGAAAGGAGAGAAAAATGGAGAATATGACCTCACACCTCAAAACGCAAGTCAACCACAAAGCTAAGAAAAATGCGTAATCCTATAAGTGAATTTAGTGTGTTTATCTTATGATGCTATTTAAAAAAAAGACTCATGAATTTAGAGTAGAGTTTTTGTTTGGGAATAATTCCTACAAAGAAAGAAATTCTAAAGGTGAGGTTTCATGTTATGTTATGGCAAGGCGGGCCATTCTTCTCTCGATGGGGAACTAGACAGAGATAACCAGCTTGGTGCCCACCATTAATTGTCCGATCGTGTGATTGTTGACAGCTTCTTCTAGGTGGGATGTTGTTTAAGAAGATGTATATATTCCAATTTGTGTAGTTTGGAAAAGAGAGAGAAGAAAGAATGTGCTTTCTATGATTCAATTATGTCAACTATCAACTAGGTATGACTTCCAGCATATAGGTTGCCCTCAGTTTTAATGTGAGATATAATGCAACAAATTAGAATGTTATGCAAGTGTTTTAAACCCAAATTGAAATGTGATATTCAATGTAGCAAGTAATGAATAGGAAGAGGGATGCTCTTTCACTAATGCAATACTAATGAAAGAAAATAAGTATTCTTTTTATAGCACCAAAAACACGATTGCTTTTAGACAATAAAAAGAGAGGAATATTCTAAAAACTAAATTAATGTGGAATCTTTTCAAAAGGGAAACAAACACCCAAATTTCACCTAAGAATGAGTAACAAAATGCAAAAGGACCCTGATGGATCCCACCGCAAAAGTGCCAAAATGTTTCACCATTTTCTTTAAGGATTTGACGAAATAGATAAGGGTATGGGCCAAGGAGGAATACCTATTGTGATGGTTAGTTTAAAAGTCGTTGCGCGTTCTAACTTCTTTATCCAATATTGACTATGAGAGCTTCCTTTTGGCTAGGAGGAACTACCTGAAATACAAAACAAGACCACAAAAGAGAGTTAAATAGTATATGATAGTGGACTTCCTAGCGTATGCTAGATCCGGGAAGTGTGATACTTCCTAGAAGGCCATCAATCCATTGTTTATAAATCAATATAAAATAACTCAAACATGTAAATAAAAGAATCTAGTGCTAGCGTTATGATTTGGGTGCCTCAGATTACTATCAGTGTCAATCCAATTAAATACTAAGGTTTCTTCTAGGTAAAGGTTTCAGTTGGGTTGCAGGTAATTCAGGTGATCTATGGGTCATAGATAGGGTCTTGGTAAATTTGGGTAAGGTGTTTGGGTTGTTTTAGGTGGGATAGGCTAGTTGCTAGTATGAAGAAATTTTATCAAACACGAGAGACCGATGCCGGTCGAGTGACCGATGTCTATTTAGGTATGGCTGATGCCGCTTAGATTGACTGATATTGGTCACTATGGAAAGTGGTAGGGAGTCAAGTGGAGGGAGTTTGGGATCTCCTCTCTTTTGGAACAGAGAGTTGAAAAGGTCTCTATGGTGGAGTGTGGGGTGATAGGTCCAAGATAGGTGTGGTAAGGTTTTGAGTGAGGTTTTGGGTAGGCTAAGGGTTGAGTTGTTAGGTTGGGTTGATGATCGCGATGGACCGATATTGATTAAGGAGACCGATGTTGGTATAAGACAGATCGACCACGGTTAGGATTAATCGGTGTCGTTTACTATGGGGAATTGGAAGATGTTATTGAACATGTTTTGGGTCCTCTCTATGATTACACTAAGATTTTGTAGGTTTTTGTGAGGTCTACGTGAGGGAGGCAATTTTGGGATAGGTTTTGTGAAGTTTAGGTCGGGTGTGAGTGGGTGGTTGATAGATTGAGAGAGAGGGTCAAGGATATATCTAGGTAGGAAAAATGAATAAATGAAGGAAAAGAGAGGATAAAACTACAAATAACAGAGGAGAAACCAACTTACTTGGATTTCAAAAGGGTTCCAAATGCCAATAGTGGTAGAGAGATGGTGTGAGATGTTGGTGAAGGTTTATCTCAGGAATGGTGCACATTGCTTTGACATTGCTTCTGAAATATTGTTATGACTGAAAATACCTTCGATCAGTCTTAGTGTTGGCTATGGCTATCTAGATGTGTGAAATGGATCTTGTTCTTTCTTACATTTAAATCTCCTTCGTTCCAAAACTCGAGAATGTGGCCAACCTCTCAAACAAGGTTACCAAAATCAATATAAGGCAACCGACGACGGTTTAGGGTGACCGATGTCGGTTTAGGGTTGACCTATGTCGGTTAAGGCTGGAAATCCTAGGTTTACTAAAAATTATAGATCTTGGCAATCTTTTTGGGCCATCTCAGTCTATTCTCACGGATCAAACAAAATGTTACGTTTTAATGAGCAGGAATGTGGTTATAGGGAAAATAGACATATGATTTTAGTGTTGCACTAAGTATTGGTTCATTAGGGTAGGTATGACAAAGTCTTAGTTAATTATGGTGAGTGAATTTTGAATCCTATTAAAGGAGAAATATGCTAAAAATAGGTTTGAGGTGAGGTGGTGGGGTGAGGTGGAAATTAGTTGTAATTAAGGTATTTAAATAATGAATGAAGTGAGGATGAGTATTAATTTAATTGTAAATAATAAAATTAATATTAATGTGGGGTATAAAATTCATGGTTAGGTGAATATGTTTAGTTTTTCTATTCGAAATGGGACTAGGGAGTGTGACCCAATTTTGGTGTCTACAATTGGGTCTACAAGCAATTTTTCTCATGCATAGGTGGAGTACCAAATACAAAATCTAATTTCTCAAGGATAAAATTAAGGAATAAAGACCTGATAGCCCCACCATTGGATTCAAAAGGTAATTTCTAGTATGGTTCATATACAATTTTGTTAAAAACGTCCATCGAGCTCAAGTTATCGTCATTTTTAGTTGTCCTCTTGGAGCGAGTTCGGGAGTTAGTCAAATTTTTAGAGGACACATGTCAGCTCCAGGAGCCTAGAAAGATTTTTGTCCCTCATTATCAAGAACATAAGCTATGGAAAAATTCACCAATCCCCCATATGACCTTTGGATCCTCATGCGACCTCCCGTGATCGCTAGTTCAGCCCCCCAAGTGCTTGAGGGACCTCAATGCCTCAACCGTCTGATTCTTACCACGTGTCATGACTAGGAGTGCCATGGGATTTTATGTCCCTCATGTCCCTTAAATTTCAGGGACATCAAACATGGAAAAATGTGCCCATCCCCTAAGGGAGACTTTTGGTCACCCATATGACCAACTTCTAGCCCCTTAGTGCTTTAAAGATGATTTTTTAGCCTTCATTCCTTGTTGTTAGATCTCCACCACGTGTCTTCACCTTGCTGACCATGGAATTTGATGTCCCTCACATCCCTTTGAGATGAGGGATGTCAGGTACATGAAAATATTCACAACTCAAACTCATAAATTTGAAAAAATTTCAAACTATTTGGTGTTTTTTGTTGCTTCTTACTTACTTCTCACGATAGAAGAAAAGTTGTAAAGAACATCTCATTCCACCATTGTTGCTCTGAACCAGATCCATCATAGAAACCAAACCTTCCACTCCATGAATATTCATAGGTTTAAAATAAAATATTGATCGAAAGAGCTAGAGGAACGAAGAATGAAAGAGAAGAGTGAAGGAATTCTTCGAAACCTCCATTACCATGAGACAAAGATTCGAACATATCTTGCAAGTTAGGGCACGAAACGAAGAACCATTTGTTGCTGAGTTCTTCAATATCAAATGCCTTTAAAAAATCACCTTAAAACCTCCCATTTGCAGCAAGGAATTCTCATAGTGAATAAATTTCACTTACGGCTCCATGAAGAACATAGCTCACCACCGAGACAAGAAGCAAAAAAACCTATCGCAATGGAGTTGATTTCGTCGCAAACGGAGAAAAAAACCATACGTAAAAATTTCAAGATCTATTAACGGCTGCCATGACATGGTAGTGGAAAAAATCAGTGAGCTACCTCTCCACTTCTTAGGGTTCTATTTTCTGAATTCACGTGAAAATGGAGGGAATGATCATTGAAAAATCTAGTTTCGCGTGAACTAGTTTTTACACCATGAAGTCCCTATTTTTAGGGATATGGAGGACTGATTTTTCATCAGATTTCTTCCTTGTCACATGAAGAACATCTGTGAAAAAGGCAGCAAGATACCTCTTCACTTCTCAGGGTTCTAGTGGGTGAAATCACACGAAAATTGGAGGGAATGATCGTTGAAAAATCTAGTTTCATGTAAACTAGTTTTTGTGCCATGAAGTCCCTATTTTTAGGGATATAGAGGATTTTTTTTTTTAGTATTATTCCCCTACTGATGAAAATATAATTTTCCCACTTTTTCAAATGAAGGAATTACTCAAAATGTGGAGCGTGGAATCCTAGAATAAGACCTAGATTTTCAAAACCTATTTTTCGCAATCTAACATCTACGGTGCACTTACTAAAAATAGCATGCCTTCCTACATAGGGGTATGTTACTTCAGGTAAGTCACCATTTGAAGAGGATATGAAGAAGGCATTGAACAGAGGCGGATCAAAGGAAAATTCATGAAAAAGGTCATCTCGGCTCACAATTGACACTTACTAAAAATAGTAAGTGGTTCCACAAGCCCCTACTATAAATATTCAATTGGTCCAAAAGGAGAGAGGAACATAGTAAGAAGAAATAATTCAACCTACCATATCTAGTTGAGGTTGGAAAAAACTAACTATGACAATTAATATAACTATTAAGTTGTCCCATCTGTACTTACTAAAAATAGCAGGTCATTCTCAAAGGGCAAGTTTGGCACAATGGGACATAGAGGGATGATCATTCAAGTCAACACCATCATTCAAGATCATCCATGGGCATTTCTCATAGGGAATTTGAGACTCATCTCATAGAATTCAACAGTGTCTCCCGACACTCACTTCATGGCTCGAGTTACAGGAGTATCTTGTGTGGGGTGGAAGTTGTGGTCATTGGCATAACCATTTAGAAATGTTTTTAAACACTCATTCCAAAGCATATGTGATCTAATTTGAAGGAGTTTCACATGATTTTGAAGATTTAGAGTTTCATCACATTGGAGTTTTCCATCAACGAGTATCATCGAATTCATCAGGGGAAACATCTTCTCTTCTTCTTCTCTCTCTCTACTCTTCATACCCCAAACTTTCTCTCTTCTCAATGTTATAAATTTGCATTGGGATTGCACTTTTTCATGTCTTAATGTTCCCAATGTAATAAGTCACCTTTATGTTATAAAAAGGGACTTAAAAGTTTCCTAGGAATTTGAAAAGTTTTAATTTGTGTGAGAACATATGAAAAGGAATTGGGGGTAGATTATGAGTCACCTCTCATTCTAAAAATTGTAAAGTCATCCTCATTTCAAAGGGTTGGTGATTGATTTTATCAACTCAAGAGTGCATTGAGAGAACACAGAAATAGCCAAATTCTTCCATTCCCCTCATTCTCAAACTTCTTCCATTTCCATGTCATGTACAATTTCTTCTCAAGCATCAATATAAGAAGGAGTTTCATACCTTTTTTGATGAGGAAATTTTAGTAACTTTGAGGTCTCAACCTTAACTAATCTTGTTTCCATTTGCAGGGTTATTTCTTCTTAAATTTAATGTGTGTGTGAAATTTCTTATTAATGGATGTGGGACTTTGATTTTATACCCATGAAATTAATCCCCTCTTCTCTTTTCTCACTCCCTTTCCCGCTCTCTTGACAAAGTCCTCTTTAGATAGAAATTGCTAGCTTTTTTGAAGGGTCATGGAGTGCCTTTGTTGGATCCCTAACCACAAGGCCACCAGAAAATCCACCTTTACTCATGCATGTATATACAACAGCTGCGTCGGTTAAGTAGAGAGACTTAGATTCCCATATAGTTGGCAAGAAATACACAAGTTTGTCCACCCAAGAAATTTTATTGCCAACACCCGCCCTTTAGCTTTTAGAGGGAGAAAGTGAAAGCTTCAAATTTTTGTATCCCGCTCTTTTTAGATTTTTTAAATTTTTTTCATTGAATGTGCTAAAAATTTATTAAATACCTCATAGAAATATTGAGTATGGTTTCCAATTTTTTCGGTCAATCAAAAAGCATGTCTACAAAATAAAAAAATACGCATGCAGACGTAGATTACAAGGTTAAGTGTTCTTATCCCGGTCTTTTTTCCCATGTGATTATAATATTGTTAGAGAGAAAAGAACACAAAAGAAGCATGGAAAGGATGCACACAAATTACGCACATGGAGGATAGAAATAGAGGTTACAAAAAGAATCACAATGATTTTTTTAATGAGATAGCATATGGAGGTTTCAAAGACAACATAAAGCACGAAATAATCCCATATATTACTAAACCAGGTATTTATGGTAAAGGTGTACATTTTTTTATTGTTGGATCTATTAGTTTCTCTTTAGTTGACTAGTTTCATTGTTTTGCATGGCAATCCAATCGTGATCCACACAAGCCATGATTTGTCATCTTGAATCGTGCTCCAAAGTCAAGCCTTGTTTTCAAGTTACTTTTGATCTTCGTGCCAAAATGCCTTGTTCTTCATGAAAACTCACTTTTTTGTGTGTTAATGAAATAATTTTTAATCACTTTTATGATCTAGTATTTATATATGTTTAATGCTTTCCCATTTCCATCATTCTATGTCTTTCTTTAGCTATTTTACTTTTGAATTTTTCATTCTCGTTCATGTGATTTTTTTAGCATAATGATATCTTCGCACAATCACCTTTTTTTTAATTTTATTTTGGTCGGAGAACAAAAAATAGTCTAATGTTGTTCATCAAGATGATGTAAATAAACCTCACTAATTAATTCATATTACATTTTTACATGGTTGCCCCTTAGATATTTTAGGAAAATATGAGGTTACAAAATTAATTCAAAACTATAAAACTATATTAAGAATTCAATTGTATGATAATTATTTCCAATTATATACATGTTTCCATGTAGAATTAACCAAATATAATGTCTTCATCATTTTTAGGGTATGTACATTGAAGTTAAGCACATTATATATACAATAATATTATTAAAATATAATTTTAATCAATATGCATTTTATAATTAATATATTCTTCCTTTTGAGCTCGCTAAATTATGCCAAAAATAACATATATTTGAGGCTCCCATGATAGAATTGGTTGTTTCAAAACCTATTTACGAAACCTCAATTCTATTTCGAATTATATACATGATTCTAAACATATATTTATATATGCTTTATATAAATTCTAGATTTATTTGGTATCATTTGTATCTTTTCAATATGATTTTTTTATGAATAAACTCTACCATAAGAAAATATGTCTACCCTAGCATCCGCTAGGCTATAATTCTAAGTTGGAAAAAGCATTTGTATTCCTTGGCCTCTTCCGGATCAGTTATTTTCATATAGGCAACACAACATTTTTGGCCCTATCGATCACTTTTGTTCTTTGTTAGCTGATATATTCACAAAGATTTACAATTTCGATTTATAAAATAACTTCATTACGAACATGATATATTTACCTTTAAGAATAGATCAGCAACCACTAGGATGCAACAAGTAGATGGCATCATATGTAAAAAATTGTTTTATATATTCTCGAAACAATTCCGAGTTTCCATATGATTTCATAACCGTAAAATAATTCCATTGAGAATCTTGTAAGAACTAGATAAAACTATACATTTACTCGTATAACATATTAAAGATACAATTTTACACATATATTTATGTATCCATTATATAAACACCAGCTTTATTTGTTATCTTTTATATTTTTAAATATGATTTCTAGCAAACATTAATAATTTAGATGTATAACATTTATGTACATGATATATTTACCTTTGAATAGCTTAAGAATCGCTAGGGTGGAATGATTAGATCATGTTCTATTTAAAAACTTGTAGTATAACTTCTTGGTCACTAGTCCAAGTTTCTTTTCTTGTCTTAAATGTAAAAATATTCTGCATTTAAGTATATCTTAAGATCCACTACAATACAAAGAGTCCAAATCTATACGTATACTATTACATAAATTCCATATTTATTTTTTTATCATTTATATAAACTCCTTTTTTAATACAATCTAAATGAAAAATGTTGCCTACTCTAGAAACCGCTAGGCTATAATTCTTATTTGGATGAAGTATTTGTTTACCTTTGTGGACTCAAGGATAGGTGGATTTTGTTATAGGAAACACACTTTTTGGGTCAAGCAATTGATTTTTTATTTCTCTTGTAATAAATACGCTTTGTTATTTTTAGGAAACACACTTTTTTAGGTCAAGCAATCATTTTCTTTACGACTAAGAATAGCTTAGCGACCATTAGGCTTCATCGAGTATATCACGTTGTATAACATTAAGACCTTACGGTGGGTTAGATTAAACAAATTAAATTAAAATAGTTTCAGCTAAGCGAGCACTAGGTACTTCCACAGTATAATATTTTGAGCTTAGTGGGCATTATAATCTATCCAGTTACCCAATTATATTTTGAGCTTAGCGTCCGCTAGCTTATGACACAACATAACATTTGGATCTTATAAGTCTCTAGGTTTCAGTAAAATAAAGTAAGATATTATAAGCATAGCGGTGGGTAGGTATGCAACATAATAATACGATCTTAGTGAATAATGGTATTAAGAGCTTAGTGGCCGCTAGGTTATTCCACAACATATTATTTGGGTATTCAATTCACTAGGTTATGTATCACAAACATGATATGTTATTTTAAATTAAGATATTTCGAGCTTAGCACCCGCTAGGTTATGCTACCATATAATCATTGGAACCTAGCGGTAGTAAAACTAAATTGAGGTATTAAGACCTTAGGGGACATAGGTTATGTCACAAAATAACCCAATTATATTTTGAGCTAAGCATCTGCTAGCTTATGGCACAACATAATATTTGGATCTTAGAAGTCTCTAGGTTTCAGTAAAATAAAGTAAGATATTATAAGCATAGTGGCGGGTAGGTTATGCAACATAATAATACGATCTTAGTGAATACTGTTATTAAGAGCTTATTTATCGCTAGGTCATTCCACAACATATAATTTTAAATTAAGATATTTTGTGCTTAGTGCCCGCTAGGTAATGCTACCGCATAATCGTTGGAACCTAGCATTAGTTAGGATTTCAAAACTAAATTGAGGTATTAAGAGCTGAGCGGATGCTAGGTTATGCCACAATATAGTAGTTGGGTACTCAATTTTCTAGCTTATATAGCACAAACATTATATGTATCACAAAGAAGATATATATAAATTAGATGAATTCATTCCAAAATTTTAAGATTTTAAACTAGGATATTTTGATGATAAGTCTTGAAAAAATACATGAGGAACCAGTCCATGATAAGTCTTCTAGAAGTGGACTCCCATGATGATTAAAAACAACTTATCTTACTAAATATATTCCAAAATCTAGGGAAGATTTGTAATCAGCTTCACTTCACCCACAAATACTTCCTATATCTATACACTTCGCTATACAAATGGCCATTCCAACCTTAATAAAAAAACTAAAGACAAATTAATCTAGGAAATATTAGGTCATTCATCCTCTCAGCTCCACCTCATCGATGATCTCGACATCTACATCCTGTTTACTCTAATCAGAGGAGGAGGACGAATTGACACAACATTCCAGCATTTTCTATTTAGCAAAAGAAGGAATTTCTATACCTTGATTTTTTGCAACTTCCTCCATACCATGGGTAATCACCTACATCCCCCATGTCAAGGCATGGACATGATACTGAAGGCTGACTAGATGATCTTCCAACTTCTCATTCTCCTTATGCAATAAAAACTACCCCAAAGATTTATACAGTATGTTTGTCACGCTCAACCCTTGAGCCATGTCAAAAAAATTCCTTCGCCCTTTGGAATTGTTTGGGTCAAGCATTAACTTTTGCATGCTCTCACAAATATCATTATCATATTCTTCTTTGAATCAATCTATGATCGACTAGACCTTCTCGATCCAATTCCACATAGTTTCATTCCAAGTTTTCCCATTCATCCAAGAAGTAAATGATTCGCCGATGTCCTTTCCTATCATAGCTCTCTGCCTCTTCCTAGTAGGACCATGCTCCATGCTACCCAATAAACCATCAAAGCCCCCATCACCAATGCAAAGAGACAGAAGCACAATGACCACCAGAAAAAAAGTGGAAAGGGGTAGTGAAATGATAGGCCAGCCCGAAACATAAAGCCACAAGTGCACAACACACGAAAGGAGGTAAGTGTGAAAATATAGAATATCATCGATTAGATATCCTTATCATAAATATCATACTTCCCATTAATACTCTTAAATGTCCAAGGCCATCTCACATGTCATTTGTATATTACCCTTAATCGATTTCGTCTATCACATGAATGCAAACTATCAATGTCATAAATGACCATTAAAGTTGCAAATGCCATATCCTCTTCTAAGTAGCTATGTTTTGAAAAATTAAAGTAAGTTTTTTTGAGCTTATCGACCTCTAAGTTAATCAACCATGTTAACTTTGGAGAAATGTATAGCAATCAAGATCTGTATAAATTAGTAAGACTTTATTGTATGATTTTAAGATTTCAAATTAAGATATTTTGATGATAGCGCCCACTAGTTTATGCCATCACATAATCTTTGCAACCAATCGGTGGTTAGGATTTGATAAATTAAATTAAGATATTTTCAACATAGTGGCCACTAGGTTATGCCACAACATAATATTAGGATCTTAGTAGTCTTTGGGTTTCAATAAAAGAAAGAGATAACTTAAGAATATAAATATTTTTGAGCTAAAAAATCAATAGTATTTAACAAACAAAAGAAACACATTGACTTTCAAGATCCTTATCGCAATATAGATGAGTATAAATTAGTTGAATTTTTTGTATGCATTTAAGATTTGGAATTAAGAAATTTCAAGCTTAGCCCACTAGGTTATGCTACCACATAATATTTGGATACTACCAAAGTGGTTTTAGATACTTTGAGCTTAGCATCCGGTGCTAAATAACTTTAATGGTGCTAAATCCATAATATAATATTTCGAGTTTAGTGTTAACTACAACCTAACTAGTAACAAAATTATATTTTGATATTAGATAACGATGCGTTATGCCACACCATAAATTTTTGAAGCTTGGTGGTCATTAGGTTTTATCAAAATAAAGTAGGATACTCTCATCTGAGAAGTTGTTAGGTTATACCAAGACATTATATTTGGAGCATAGCGATCTTAAGGATGTAAGGTAAATCATTAACATATTAGGAGCTTAGTTTTGTGACTACAATATGCCAAAACATAAAACTATTTAGAATTAGAGTAAAAGGGGGTTTTCCCAAATGACCTGCATACTTGCACAAAAAATCCCTCATGGCTAGGTATTACAGTGAAACAAGAAGAGAACAATCTTGTATACAACCAAAAAGTCCCAAAATGGACAAAGCCAAATTACATTTTATGGATATTCATGACAAGAGTTGTTTCATCCTTAAGATCGGCAAAGAGACCTTCCTTAAACCAACACGTCCACTAACTTAATTTGTTCCACGAAGTCTTCATTGATTTTCATCCAGGTCATGAACTTGTGACTTTTCCATTCCTTGATTGCAAATACTGAGTGAAACATAATCTTCGATGGCCTCGTGTGGATCAGGAGAGATCTTCTCTAAATGCTCCTTATGTTCTGAAGCTATAGTGGGGGAGCCCATTTTCTCTGACAGAGGATAATTAGGGTAAATCAAGGAGATATCCTACAACACATTTGGAATTTTTGAGTCCATGTTAACTTCCATGCAAAAAAGTGGGAGGGAAATCTCACATGCTTTCGTGATCAGGTGAGTTGAGACGATTGTAGCCATTACAATTTCAATGGAGATGAGAAGAGAAGCCAAAGAAGCATTGGAAAGAGGTGGAGAGGAAGTAAATGTTGGGTCTAAAAGTGGTTTAGAGAGCTTAGGACAGTGCTCTGAGGTGTCCATAGGGTTATGAGCCACCAGAGAGGATGAAGGAGACCTAAGATTGAAAGAATGGGGGCTAATGATCATGATGTCCAAATCAGAGTTGGAAGGGAGATCAAGGTGTAGGCGATGACGACAAGTATAGGGATATGATTGTGGAAGAGGAGGGGGGACACGATGCTACTCACTTGGCTTAGAGGGGAAGCGTAATATTTATATTTGGGTAGCTTCTATTTTAAAGAGCAAATGCAAAAGGCCTTGATGTAGGAAAGGACCATCATCTTCTATAGTCATTTTAAGGGACTTCTCAAGCAATCGAAACAGAAAATTCACAAAGTTTACCTTCTGATCATGTCAACAATGCACAAGAACAAAAATTTGAGGTCCATAGATCACTTTGTAGAATTTTTGAAGCATGAATTACCTCCTCGCCTCTCAGAACCCTATCCCAAGGTTCTAGAATTGATTCCCATTCATATCCTAAGTGATACATTGTCATATTTTCACCAGGATATATGAAATCATCCTTCTCCTCCTAGATTGAGTGTTGAAAATAAATGTCTCTTCATGGGGAGCCTCGTCAGCAGCTGCAATGGAATCTATCAAAATAAGAAATTTAATCTTTCCCACTTTGAATCTTCCTTTCTTCCAAGTTGTCAGCACACTGCATGTTACGCGGATAGAGTGACCAGATAGTCTTTCCATGAATGATGTAATACCACCATCATGAAAAATATTCCATACTACCATGTCAGCCTTGACCTCTTCATAGGAAGAAGGCCCGATGCATTTTTTGGTGCTACCCATAATGAACAGGATTTTTTATAGTGATTGCCAAAGGCCCAATATAGATGATGCTTAAATAGAGATGTCGAGCACCTTCGTTCCAATCTTCAACTCATTTCTCCAATATTTCTAATTGAATTTTTCCTAATTATTAATATTCATTAATTGATCTTGTCCATAACATGAACGCAATCTATGAATGTCATAAATTCTCAAAAAATCCAAAAATGCCTTATCATCTTTCTCACACTAAAAGAGGTTATGCCTCACATAACCTAACAAATTTTAATCTTATTTAATGTTCAGCCAACCCCAACATTAATTAGTTCTTGTTCTTGAAATTACTGCATTTGGTGGAGGTTGAAGGTTTGAGTGTTAGTAATATTTGATGTATTTAATTGATATATATTATAAAGAAAGAATCTGCAAAAAAAATGAAGCAAGGTATAATAACTAACATTAGTTAGACATGATTTCATATTATATAGATTACAGACAACAAATCATAAAGCAATATCTTATTATAATTTCTTTATTGAAACTTCTATTTGTTACATGTACGTTCTCCAAGGTTGTTCATTCTATACATGGAAATGAAGTGGGTAAGCACAAAGATGTTACAAGGAGCACAAGAAGCACTTGTGATGGGAATTTATTTGTGATATTTTGTAAGGTGATTTCACAAAACACTATTTGACTGGAATAAGA
Source organism: Taxus wallichiana var. yunnanensis (assembly GCA_018340775.1). Lineage (NCBI taxonomy): Eukaryota > Viridiplantae > Streptophyta > Pinopsida > Cupressales > Taxaceae > Taxus > Taxus wallichiana. The sequence continues at coordinate 220,285,747 of CM031239.1, forward strand.
TGGGGATGGTGTTGTCCGAAAAAAATGCATTCCCACGGGTCCTCTCCATCCCAGGGTCTAATTTTTTCAACGGAGAGCAACGTGTTTAGTTTAGACCAAGATAAAATTAAATGTAGATACAATTACATGTACATGGAAAGAATAATATCCTGATTGGTTTTTTGTTCAATTATAGGTACAATTGCATTCACAATAAAAGGTATAATTATAGGTATATGACTAGAATAATATAATTTTTCATCTTTTAACTAGCCTCATGGATGTTAAAATTTCTTCTTATATTGAACCCTAACATAACTTTAGAGTGGTGTGGGTATATATATTAACTAAAATCAATATTTTTTTGTTGTAGGTACAGTCGGCAGTTGGTGTTTTATATTACTTCAAGCGTATTTGTCACTTTCATTTAACAATTTACTAGATGATATTTTGAACTTAGCATCTCACTAACTTATGACACAACACAATATTTGGATCTTCGCAGCCTCTCGGTTTCAAAAAAATAAAGTGTGATATTACTATGATCTTAGTGGTCACTGGGATTTAACAAATTAAGTCAACCTAGTTTGAGCTTAGCGAGTGAATGTATTTGAAGAATATAATATTTTGAGCTAAATATTCACCACCATTTAATAAGCTAAAGAAATACATTGAGTTTAGTTTCCGCTAATATCTCTAGTGTTAATCTCGTAATGAACTTCCTCCTGGTGGGAGGATTGAATTGATATAACAATATATATATATAGTAGTTTGGGATTGAAGTGAAATTTGTAACCTATTTTTAAAATTTTTACTACTCGAATAGAAGTGTGACTAGCGTCATGGATGTTAGAAGTTCTTATTATTGAAAGGATTGAAATATTTTTTAATTACTACAAAATGTCATTTATGTTGTACTTATAATATGTTGTTGTTTGAATGAAAAAATATTGAACATGTTTCTAAAATAGTCTGGTGTGTTTTAAATGTCCTAGATCAATTGCTTTCACAAAAACACTTTACTTACATGCATTGATGGAGATCAATTCCTACAATGCTTAAGTATAACATGTGATATATCAGTTATTAGACCAAACATATGTTGTCTTGCAAAGGATTTCTGGAGGAAAAATTGGACTAAAGATTTAGTCCCCAAGGTCAACAACATGAATACTTCCTGCCTTAACTGGAATTGAATTGTAAATATTGGAGGACAAAAATTGTATTTATTTGAAAGATTTGTTACTTACTACAAAATACCTTTTATTTTGTACTTATAATATGTTGTTGTTTGAATGAAAAATATTGAACATGTTTCTACAATAATTTGATACCTTTTAAATGTCCTAGATCAATTGTTTTCACATAAATGCTTTTCCTACATATGTTTATGGAGATTAATGACTATAATGCTTAATTATAAAACCTAACATATATATTCTTGGACCAAACATATTCATTTTCTGAACATATGTTGTCTTACAAATGATTTGTAGAGGAAAATTTTGATTAAGGATTTACTCACCAATGTCAACATGTTTTTATGGTTAGCTATTTAAAACAAGATTTTAACTCTAGACAATGCGATACAATTAATAATTGTACCATAAGTAATATCCTTAAAGATACTAAATAAAATTTTCTAAAAGATTTTGATAAATGTAATTAATTATTCACACCCCAAGAAAGGGTAATAAATGTGTGGATTATCTTTCCAAATTAGGGGCTAAAGGTAGTAATTTTAAAGTGTGCGAGAGGGAAGATGATATCACCAATGTTATTAATCTCATTAAGAACATTAAGTATTGATGTTTTGGTGGATGTTTTCCCTCATTGGGATGTCATCCTTGTACTTATGGTTAACAGACCCTTCCCACGTGCAAGATTTGTATAGAAAAAATTTGATTAAGGATTTACTCACCAATGTCAACATGTTTTTCTGGTTAGTTGTTCGAAACAATATTTTAACACTAGACAATGCGAGAAAGGATACAATTAATAATTGGACAATAATAAATATCCTTAAAGATACTAAATAAAAAAATTGAAAGAGTTTGATAAATGTAATTAATTATTCACACCTCGAGAAAGGGTAATAAATATGGATTATCTTGCCAACTTAGGGGCTAAAGGTAGTAATTTTAAAGTGTGTGAGAGGGGAGATAATATCACCAATGTTATTAATCTCATTAAGAACATTAATTACTAATGTACCGATGGTTGTTTTCCCTCGTTGGGATGTCATCTTTGTACTTATTGTTAATTTTTCTCTTACAATTCATTTTAGCCATTGTTTCTTCCATTTTCAATCTCAATCAACTAAAACCATGGGAGGTGGTCATTTGAGAACCAATCCCATGAGATATGGTGCCTTGAAGGAAAACCCCTCCTTGTGGTGCATTCTGAAAATTGGGGGGTTTAGGAATTTCATCTCAAAAATCACAGGGTCTGATCCTTATCTTGTGTTGGAATTTGGTCGGGTATGGAACAATGGTAGCATGGTGATCCGTGGAATGGAAATTAAGGTTTTTAAAGATTCAATAGTGTAGATGACTGGAATAGATACGGAGTGCCTAAAGATATTCAAATACCGCACTAGATACAAGTACAAAATTGAGAATTTCTTCTGTGGTAAAGAAATGGTTTACCTGTTGGTAAATGGTATAGCTAGATTTTGCATCCCTGATATTTGGAATACAATCTGCCTCCACCTTATGAGGTACATTACTCTTGAATTGAATTATAGAAAGATATTTACTCACCATCTCACTATGCTTAATATGTTTAGGAATAAGATTGCTATGAGCCTTCCCTTTTTCTTATTTATGTCACTCTCTACATTGGTGAATGATTTTCAACAGGGAAATATTGATACCCGATACACCATGGACTAATTCTTTTACTTTTTAAGAATGGTAAACTGGTGGTGGAAAAGGAATTAGAGCCCAAATCTAGGGATTTAGATGAAAATTGTACTCTTGTGGACCATATGAACAAACTGAGGAGAAAGAAGAGTAAGGCACCTTAGGGGAATGAAAATCTTGGTACTGGAGCTACAAGTTCTCTGATTGACATGAAAGGGGAGTCATCTACAGAGAAAGAGAGAGAAGAGTTGGGTTGGAATGTGGACTTTGATAAAATTAATCTCAGACCGAGTCGGGTGGAAATGGATATGGGAAACATTTTCATGCATTGCATCAATGCCTCTAAGAAAATTTGCATCACCCAAAACTCTATCAAGGCCAATATGGTAGAGATCAAAAGTTTAGTTTTGGTGTTCACTGGAGCGAGTGGTCAAGCTGGAGTAGGGACACAAAGTTCATAGGTATAATCTCCACCTTAGTAATTCTGATGAGGAAGAGCAGGTTGAAGACCACATCGCTATCATGAGCAAGTAGGATGATAATATGAAAGGATAGGAGCATCAATCAAAGGATTATAAACATTTGAATACTAACAAGTTTGTTAGCTCTTGGAGATTTTGTTTGAATATTTGTGGACTGTATCATTTGGGATGTTTTCCCTTCCATGTTTTTGCAATTTTTCCTTGTATTGATCTGTTGGACTGTAGTTTGGGATAAGTTGTTTTAGCCATTTTTGTCACGTTTATTTTTTGTTCACTCTTGGTGATGCTCACAATGCATTCTATTCTAAGTTGTCTGGGTGCCTTGATCCCTATATAAAGTAGGAAATCATTATGTTCACATATATTTAATAAACCTTGTTAATATTAATTTTTTTAACAACATTTTAAATTAAACAATATAAAGCATTAAGTTCATGCCTCATAGATGGGAGATGTGCTAGTTATACGATTGTGCTAGATGTGCTAGTTGTGTGATTGTTTCCTTATAATTATGATTTTTATTAAATAGAATAAATCAATGTTACAATAAGGCCTCATATTTTTCAAATCAATACTAAATATAAAATAAAGACAACTATAAATAAGTTTCGTAGTTTAAATTTTTTTAAAATAAATTACAAACATCAAAAAGTTGAAAAGTCAATAGAATTTTTTTATTTTGAGTGGTGGATTGAGGAAAATTTTAAGTAAGCTATTTTGATCTTAAGCACCCGCTAAGGTAACCTAATACTTTCACAACATAAAATTTTGAACTTATGGATCTCTAGAATTTAACAAGTCAAAGAATATTATTTTTAGTTTAGCGTCTCTTAGCTTATATGATACCATATTAATTGGATATTTTCGATCGATAGGAATTAACAAAATAAAGTATGATATTGTCATCTTAGAGTCTACTAAGTTATCCAAGAACAACATATTCCGATGTACAAAAAATATGTCCATTTTTTTGTATAATGGATAATATGGGGGTTTTGAAAGGACCCACACCATTTTACAAAAAGTTCCTTAAGGCATAATATGACATTGAAGCATAGAAGAGAAAACCCCGTAGGAAGCAAAAGATAAAAAGCCACATAGCCACGACGTAAAAGAGAGAAAAATTACATTTTGTGAAAAATTTTGAGGATAGTTATTGCTTCCATAGTAGTAGCATCTTAGATTTTCCTTGTTCCTCCAATTTTCCTTTCAAAAATTTGTATTCGTTCTTTTGTTCTCCAAAATCTATTTGGTTTTCCTACTCTTGCATTACCATATTTTTTCACAAATAGGTCACTGTAATCCAACACCAACACATTTAATGGAAAATCATTCTTAACATGAATATCTTCTAAAATATTTTCATTGAAAATTTCAACGATGTCGTAGCCATTAAATATTTTTGAGTATGTGCAGTGAAGGATTATTTACGGACAACAATAAGGCCAACAAAATAATATCAATTTTATAAAATACGTCTTCTCTTCTATTCGTGCACACCACCATGTCCATAAATCGATTCTGATATTCACATTTTTACTATGAAAATTGAGCCACCATCCATATCATCAAACTTATTTTTAAGAATAAAAAAAACAAGTTCTTGGCGTGTGTTTTTGGTTTTAAAAATTCTGCAAATATTCCTCTCATGTTATTACATATTAAGCTACATCGTTTCTCTGTCAAGATGTGCTCCATTCCCACATCTTTCACTACTTTAACAAATGTTTACTATATTAAGAAATTATTTATTTGATAAAAAAAAAGCTCTTCTACAAAATTCTTCCATTTAATAACAAACTTGCTTCCATTTAATTATCTAAAAAATGCCTACATGGATATAAGGCCCAATCAGCTATGGAAAATTTTACTTAGATATAATCCCTAATCAGCTATGGAAATTTTCACATTAACGTAATTTTGTAATTTTGGAGGGACTTAAAGTGAAAATTCATACCAATTTTTGACATAGAGAGAAAATCAAAACGCTTTCTTAACTCGAGCATAGAATTTTCGATACTTGCGATGATGATATTTTTCTATTGATGAATAATCTTACATAATAACGAAGAGAATAGAAAGGAAAATATTAAAAATATAAACTCAAAACTATCTACTTATAGTGATATGTAAACAAATTCAACAACTAATTTCATTGGCGTGTAAGTTTAAGAGGGCACGCATATGATTTTATATTTCTTTTCATTAAATGGCTAATTAATGGCTGACAACAGTTACATGCTCCAAAATGTGCACATATTTTGAATGACGCATGTACTTTTAAATGGTGAATTTTACATAGCTCAAATTAATGGATAATTAATGTTGAGGCAAATGACAACATTAATTAACATTTTGCCTTAAAAAATGGTTATCATTAATACTGCAAATACTTGTAAATATTTGTAATAAAATAATTACAAATCTATGTAATAAACGTCACACGTGAATTGCATATTTAATATTTAACCGTCAATTATTAATATAGATTTATATATAAATTACAAAAAATATCAAAATTTACATCAATATATATTAAAAATAATAAAATTTATATAGAATAATTAGTATAAATAAACATTGTTTTGTATTTTTAAAGGGCGATGTTGACAAATTACCGTTACCCAAAAATTATTTGATAGGTGATTTATCGCACTTAGTTGTGCGAATCAAGACTCACACTTAGTGGTGCAAATCAAAACTCACACCTAGAAGTACGATTTGAGACTGGCACTTAGAAGTGCGAGTTGAGACTGGAACTTAGAAGTGTGATTCGATACTCATACTTAGTAGTTCCAATCGATACTCGCACTTAAAGTGCGAGTTGAGATATGTGTGACTTAAGTCTTGCACTTAGACATTTGACCGGTTGTACTTAGATGTGCAATGAATCGCACTTAGACATGCGACCAATCACACTTATACATGTGACCAATCACACTTGTAAGTGCGATCACTCGCACTTACACACTACTTACAAAATTTATAAATGACAATTCCATAATTTTTTAACTATGCTTAATATATACAAATAAATTATTTATATAAATATTAACGGTTACCTTTTAAACATGTGAGTCACATGTGTCGATTCTATAAAATATTTGCAAATGTGTGACGTCTTAAATCATAAAAAATGTCTAAATAGCCATCAAATTTAACACCATTCAAGGAAGTTCAGGGAAGGCATTTTCAACGTCAATGTTTATTGATGTGAATCGTAAGCATAAATAGTCGTATATCTATGAAGACATTAAGATTGATATGTGGCATAATTGACATCAATCACTTATGCACTATCTTGAAGTTCATGTACACTTGGCATATGTAAGTTAGCATTCACTTGGCATATGTAAGTTAGATGTTATTTGGCATATGTAAGCATTTGTTTGGCATATGTAAGTTAGCAAATGCTTGGCTTGGGTTATGTAAGTTAAAAATCACTTGGGTTATATAAGATAACAACCGCTAGGCTTATATAAGGTGTATATAAGTGGGTGGTTTTCAGGGCTTATGTGGAAAAATTGGAATCCAATTATAGCGTTATTGGAATCCAGTAATAGTGAAATTGGAGTCCAATAATAGGGAAATTGGAATCCAATAATAGATAAATTAGAACTCGAATAAGTCGATAATGAAAATATTTGAATCCTATATTACTACTAATATAATCCAATATTGATAATAATGGAGTTCAGTATAGCCAAAAATGGAATCCAATATAAGCAAAAGTGGAGATGGATTTCTTCTAATACTTGAAATACCGAAGTCTCAATTCATTGGAGTATGTCCCAATTTAGTGAAATAAGCATTGTATGTAAAATATGAAATTGGTAATTTTATTGCTTCTGGTATTTAGAAAAATGGATTATATGTTTTTGATGGATTTATGTCTGAATATTTCTTTTCTTACTCTTCTAGGAATGATATTCAACTTTGGCATGAAATATTAGGTCATGTGAATTTCAAAATTTTGTATGAAATGTCTCACCTAAATCTTGTAATTGGTCTTCCTAAGATGAAATTTGATCATGAAACATGTGAAAGTTTCCTACATGGTAAGAAACATGTTGTACCATTTCACAAACATCATGATCCAAATTCCTCTCATCTATTAGAGTTTATTCACAGTGATGTGAGAGGTCCACTTGAAGTTCCTTCTCTCAGTGGTGCTTTGTATGTTGTTTGCTTCATTGATTATTTTTCTAGGATGACCTGATCTTATTTTATTAAGAAAATTCTAATGTCTAGTCTAAATTTTAAGAATTTAAATTCTTGGTTGAAAATGCTTCTAATCTGAAAATTAAAATAATTAGAACTAATAATGGAGGTGATTATGTTAGTAAAATTTTTGATGAGTTCTGTGTTTCATGTGGGATTCAAAGAGAGTTGACTACTCCCTATTCCCCATAATAAAATGGCATTACAAAAAGGAAAAATAGAACTATCTTAGAAATGGATAGGACTATGATTCATGCTTCAAATGTGCCTAAGTTTTTATGGGTAGAAGCTATGAACACTATAGTCTATATTCTTAATAGAGTTCCTACTAAATATCTTCATCAAGATACTCCTCATGAAGTATGGACAAAGTAAAAACCAGATATATCTCACTTAATAATATTTGGTATTCCTAATTCTATCTTCATTCCTAAAGTTAACAAGAAGAAGCTTGATCCAACCTCCTTCTCTTGTATTTTTTTTGGTTATGGTTGTAGAACTAAAGGATTGAGAGTCTATGACCCTTTCAAGCATGACATAGTTGAAAACATGAATGTTCATGTCTTGGAGAAAACATTTTGTGATGTTTCTTATGAACCCTCCTCTATTTCTCTTGAAATAAAGCTTGATAATCATTCTCCTAACAATATGGAAACATAAGTTCAAGAGGATGATTATCCTGATCTAGATATGATGGAGATTAAGGGGGAGTCATCTCAAAATGTATTGCATCCCAAGATTCCTAAATGGGCTCAAAATCTTGTTAAGGATTCTCATCCTTTTAGTATGAGAAAAGTAACTTGTAGTCAGCATACTTATCATGCCTTGATGACCCTCTATGAGGTTGAACCACAATCTTTCAAAGAATCCTGTCAAGATGATAGATGGATTCAAGAGATGAAAGATGAATATAATGTTTTAATTAAAAATAACACTTGGGAACTAGTTCCTCCTCCTTCTAAGTGAAGCATTGTAGGATCTAGGTGGTTGTATAAAATTATTTATAAATCTATAGGAAAAATAGAAAAATTCAAGGAAAGGTCAGTAGTAGCTAAATGGTTTCACTCGAAAACCTTTGTCTTGACTATGTTGATACTTTTAGTTCTATATCTAAGATGAGCACTGTTAGGATTCTTCTTTCTTTGGCTACCCAATATGGTTAGGAGATTCACCAAATGGTTATTAAAAATAAATTTCTAAATGGTGACCTAAAAGAAGAAATCTACATGCATCAACCTCAAGGTATTGAAAACCACAGTAAGGAATTATATGTCCGTACAAAAAAAAAAATTGTATGGCCTTAAGCAAGCTCTTAGAGCTTGGTATGATAAAATTAATAGTTTCTGTCAGGATCTTGGTTTCTCAAATTGTTGTTCTAATAATGATTTATTTGTTAAATTTGAAAATAATAATATTATAATTATTTTTCTATATGTTGATGATCTTTTGATTACTATAAGTGATAAAAATTTAATTGTTAGAATCAAAGAAAGATTAAAACAACATTTTGAAATGACTGATTTAGGTCTACTAAATCATTTTTTAGGAATGGTTATATTTTAGGATCATAAATCTATTATTTCATCTCAATCTCAGTATGTTACTAATTTTCTTAGAATATTTAACATGATTGATTGTAAACTTGTTGCCATTCCTATTGAAGTTGGTGTGAAATTAGATCCTAAACCTACTTGTGCTAAATTTGATCTTACTTTGTATAGACAACTAGTTGGTAGTCTAATTTATTTGACTATTACTAGGCCTGATATTTCATATGCATAAGGAGTTGTTTCTAGATCCATGCATGACTGATCCTTATGAGGATCATTGGAAAATGGAAAATAGAATTCTAAAATATGTTAAAGGAATGATTAATTATGGTATGTTTTATTCTTCTTGTGATGATGTAAAATTATTCGGATATTGTGATTCTAACCATGTTGGTGATGTTATAGATAGAAGTATACTTCTGGATATTTTTTCAAGTTGGGTGTAGGTGCCATCACTTGGAGTAGCAAGAAGCAACCAACAATTTCTATCTCTTCTATTGAAGCAGAGTATAGAAGTGTTATGGAAGCAAGCAAAGGAATCTATGTGGCTGAAAATATTGTTGGATGAACTACATATGGGCATCAAAGGAAGCACTACTCTTCTATGTGATAGCCAGAGTTGCATTTCTCTTGTAAAAATCTAGTTCAACATCAAAGGACCAAGCATATCAAAGTTCATATGCACTTTATTCAAGATAAAGTCTTGAATGGTGATATTGATCTCAAGTTATGTTTGACTAAAGATCAAGTTGCAGATATCTTCACCAAGACATTGTGTGTTATGAAGTTTTGCAAGTTTTGTGCCATTTTGGGCCTTTCAAAGTTTCCATTGAGGGGAGTGTGCATGGCAATGCCACCTCTTAATGGTTGTTGTAAATTTACATTACTTCCTCCATTTCATAATATGTAAATAATCAAAGTATGTGAGCTTACTTGTAAATCTCGGTGAAGCATTTTTTTATTATTGGAAAATAGTTTTTTGAAAGGGACTATACCCTTGTACAACATGACTCAAAAGCCAGATATAGCCAAAGTAACATAACCAAAGAGGATCAGGATCCAGATATGAACAATAAGCCCAACGGCAGAAAACAATCTACCAAGAGAAGCTGTAACCAGCAATCCAACAGCTGAAAAATAGCTAAAAACAACAACTAAACAACACCTAAACCACAGAACAGCTGCCCAACAGCTACATAAAAGACCAACAACCATTCTACTATTGTTTCCAATTAATTACTACTATTTTCAATTCGAGCAGTTTTCTTCTTGTTACGAACTGTAATCCATTCATCCATAGATTTGTGTAAAGGAATGAGAACTTCAGAATCCTTAATTGGCTGAAAATTATTGTATGAGCAATGAGATCTAGGAATATTCTCCTTATCCGCTGTGAACTTTCTTGTTTCAGTAATTCCGATGCTCTGTGTCTCCTCCCCAGATGACTCTTTATTTGCATGGTTTTTGAGCTCGTTCAAAGGAGTTTCAGGGACCGACTCCAATATGTCTTCCTTCTCAGCAACAGGGATATTCAGAGGATCGAATCTCAAATGTTCCGGGAGAGCATTTTTCCACCAGTTAGCGTTCTCCTTTTTGTGTTTTATCATTTCACAATTAACAGCAGAATGTCCCAGAGAGAAACAATTCCTACATCTAAAAGGTATGCCCTCGAAGTCCAGAGGTTGGGTCCAAGTTTGATTTTGCACCTTTAGCTCAATATGAGCTGGAAGATCCTTAGAGGTATCAACCTCAACAAGAATTCTTGCATAGGTTGTATGCGTGAATTCAGAGGTTTGGGAGTCTATGTTAATGATGCTTTGCCCAATGTATTGCCTATGGCTATCAGACATTTATGATCCCAAAATTGCAGAGGAAGGTGGGGTAATCTGATCCAAATCAGTTTGCGTGAGAAAGATTCAGTGAGAGGGTTGAAAGATGGGAACCAGGGTTTTAAAATAAGGTATTTTTTCTGGCAGAGCCAAAGCTGATTAGAAATGATAACCTTATCATCTATGGATTCGAAAGCAACAATGAAGATACCTTTAGCACATGGGTAGAGATCTAACCTTCCTCCTAGAAGCGGGATCCAGTGCTTGGAGATCCATTCATGTAGGACTGGTAAACTAGGCCAAAGTCCAGCAAATCTACAAATTAAGGCATGTTCTTGATAGAAAGACTCTGTTTCAAGGACTTCCTCTCCGAAGGTAATGCATGGATTTTTCTCAGCAGGCTTCATAGTAGTCTTTGCAGTATTCTTTGACTATTTAGATAGTATATCGGCGAAGGAGGGACCACTGGATCTCCCATTAACTGTATCCCTCCCACCTCCCTAGTTCAGCACTTTAGGAAAGAGTGTAGGAATCGAATCAGATCCGCCACTCTGCCAAACTACATTTTCTCCATTGAGGGGAGCAATAGAGACCCCATGTCGTGAGCTTGACCCAAAGCCGGTTTTGCCAAACCCTCGGGCCTGTGACTTCATGGGAGAAGGACCCCTGAATTCCTTGTTTCCATTCATATTTTTACCAGTAGCCACGGATCTATCAGTGGAGACTGCGCCACCGCCTTCCACTGATTTTTCATTGACTCTTTCAGCAGCGGGAGTATCTTTACCAAATGCTAGGTTAATCCATGAGAGATCACGACTCTCTGTAGAGCGTATTTTTTCCCCAACGCTGCTACCCGTATTAGGGTTTTCACCAAACACGTGGCCAGGGCAATTTGGGGTTTTTTTAACCATGTTTCAACGGAAGAGCAACAGCAGAGAGTAGCGGAGAGAGCAGCGAAGAAGAGCACCTTTAAGTCGGGGATTGTTTAACAATGAACGAATGAATATATTAAATTATAAAAGGATCCATAATATGATAATTCTTTGTATTATAAAAGGATCCATAATATGATATAATTCGCCATATATAGAGAATTTTTCCTACAAATTTTTGTATGGGAATATTTGTATAATTTCCCTTGTTTGCAAGTTATCTTGAATCATTGTTGTTGGTTTATGGATCTGTAAATCCTTTTGTAGAAAAAGGTAAATTTGTCATTTTTGTTTTCCCCACTTAACATTAAGGGGGAGTGTTGGGGTAATAATGTCAAGTGGGGATACCTTTTGGTGGACCACCACTTTATACCCCATGTTATTTTAAATTTTGTTTATTAAACTTTATCATGTCAGTCTTTCATAACAAGAGTGAGATGGTGAAACCATTCACCCATCTTATATATATATATATATATATATATATATATATATATATATATATATATATATATGATCCCTCATAGGATTGGTAATAATAGTGATATATGATCAAGCTATTTTTGTATATGTGAAGTGTAAAATTGTGAGACATTGGTCTCGCAATTATTTCAAAGTTGAGACCAAGGAGAGAAGTGGAAGTGTTGGGTAAAAGTGTTTGATAAATTATTAATATAGGAAATGCTTTATTTCAGTGGGTTTTTTTCCTTCGGGTTTCCCCACTATAAATATGTTGTTATCTTCCTCATTTACTTTAATGATGTTTACTTTTAGTTCATGTTTGTAATGCACAATATAAACATCTTGATTTATGTTTAATTTAACTACACATCATAATCTATAATCTTCATCAATTAAGTTTGTGGATTTATAATTTGTTAATTATACATTCCCTTCATTTCCCTAATAGAAAACTTTTTATTGTTTCATCATGTAGCTCTATTTCATTGACATACTTTGGGGGCACCACTCTTCCCTCCCTTCTACCACTATCAATTGTCTCTAGCATATTTTATCACACTTAACACTCCACGCTTCATGATTCATTATTTTAAGCTCTTTCAAACCACTTGATACATGTGTATCGTCATTATCCTATGACGCAGTCTCATGTTACGGCTCACACTTGACTGTTGAGGGCATACTACATACATGAAACTCACACACTACACATTTCACATTACGCGCTTTAAGCTACATCACTCTAGCATCTGATTTTCACAAATCATACTTCTCGATGATGCACTCTATCTCCATGGTTCATACTTGACTGTTGAGAGTCTCAATCTGAAATAAAACTCACCATAATTACTCACTCTCTACTCTCTACACTTTATCAATCATATATTTCTAGCTCACATAGTTTAACTATTTCCCGATGATGGACTGTAGTTATATGGTTCATAATCGGCAGCTAAGGTTCTCAATCATAAATGAACCTCACCACACTCACACACTCTCTATGCTTTACACTTTGATGATCATAAATTTCTAGCGCACAATTCAAACCATTTCCCGATGACGCACTCTTTTTTAAGGTTCATTCTTGACTATTGAGGTTCATTTATAAATGAACCTCATCTCATGCATACTCATTCACATTTTCTCGAGGGAACACTACTCCTATTACATTAAATTTGCATTCCATTCCATTCACACTCACAACATACTACATACTTTGCATATCTTGGTTGCATTTACTCTTACTTTCTTATGTTTACATGTACACTTTATTACACATGTTAGACAGATATTTCTTATGTCATTATATTTTCTATATAAACATGTGCATTCACTTTCTCTTTAGTTATGAATGAATACTTTACATGGATATTTACACACAACATGGATTTTTAGCACCGTAGCTCTTACCAGGTACCACACCAGCTCCTAGGGCATCTACTTTCATACACATCACGAGATGTTATTGTTTCATTTTATACTACTTCTTGTTCTTCATAAAGCACAATACTCTATATCGAATTAGACACATTTTGAACTAAATTTTATCTTTCTAACATGATAATGGGTGCTTCATGTACAACATTTTCTTTACATGTATATTTTTCAAAGCATTGTTGTCTAATTCTTTTCTTACTACTATTTGACATTGTTTTCCATTGTTTGTGAGCTTTTCCCTTTGTCTTATGTGCACACTGTATTATTTTGGCCACTTCAGCTCTAATTTTCTTGTGACATTTTGAGTGATGTCCCATGTTTGCAACCCACTTTTCATGATCTACATTATCTTCTTGCTTGCTAGATTACATATTGTCTTTTGTTTGCGTATTTGTCTTGATTTCACTAACACATGTTTCAATTCTCTTTGTTTATGTGTTCCTTGGTTTCTACTGAGCACATTGACTTCCTATCTATAAGATATCTATACAGATGAAAATTGACATGCAACCTTCAACCGCACTTGACCCCCTGAGGTCATGCTGGAGCAGTTGATCTTGAATGTGTGTGGCTAACTATAGGAGATACGTGACTACGATCTGGTAGTGATCTCCTGATAGCTGAGTCGGAAAAGGGAGATTTAGATGCTATGAATGGTAGCATAAATTCCCTATGGTTTTTCTACCTAACTAGATCTCAATGTTGAACTAGTTTGAAGTGTCTAAATTAACTAAGATGAAACTAACAATCTATGCTACTATTGAAAGGAAACTAACCTGAAAAAATCACGAAACTAAAATATTACAATCACAAACAACAATTTTCTTTTATTTTAAATAATTAAATCTACTTCTACACTAAAACTAAACAATTAAAATAACTTGGTTTGGTTATTCACCTATGTTGAGTGTATCGAAACTAAATTAACTTAAAACAAGAAAATTTCCAAATGATCTATGATATGTAGACAACCTCCTACAGATATTCTCTCCTTCAAATCCACATGGATGGGAAGAAAATATTCCATCACCGGGATCTTCTATTAATGATTTAAACTTTTGTACACAACTATAACTAAGCCCGAGCAATTTAAATACTTAAATTGTGCTAATTATCTCCTTTCCCGCAAATTGACGACATATTGTCAATAGCGCTCATCTTCTCTTCTATTGTCGTTAATTGATTACATTACGCTAATTAATTAAGTTGCCTATCCAACACATACCCTAATTAACGACCCTTCATTAATCAACACCTTCTATCTAGTCTAATTAATTATTATTAATTAATTAGCCTCCCTTCTCATTAAATCAATAAATCACTATTTAATTGGTTTAATTCCCTCCTAATGGTCCAAATCACACTAAAATCCATCTAAAAGCTTATAAAAGTTTGCACATGTATTAATTAATCATCTTGATTAATTAATACACCCCCTTTATTCACATGAGCCACTTAAGGACAAACTAAACCCTCCTAAAGTTAACTCAACCCCATCTAAACCCCCCTTATCCATAACTAACTCTACATCTCCATTAGTCCCACATTCATGAGGATGTGTTGAATCCTTTATCCTTTGGGCTATATAAACAACCCTCCCTCTACTTCTACACCTACACCTAAATCTCTCAAGAGACAAAAGAAAGAACATAGTTTCATACTAATAGCCTTTTGTCATTCTTGAGATCTCCATCCTCCATTCTTGAAGAGCTAAGCCTCACACCCAAGCATCCATTGAAGGATCAAAGAAAGAAAATATAATTTGATTGCCATTGAACTACTTAGGTTCATTTTAATGTTAAATTAGGCAATTAAGGAGAATAGAGTTCATTAATTTACATTATGTTTTGATCATTTCAAAGTTATAATGTTGAGGGTAGGACTTGCTTATTTCTTCATCATGATGGTGCACATTTCTCATTTCTAGCTAGGTTAGGAAGCTATTTCTAGGTGGTAGTTTCTTGCTTTAAATTTAGCTAAATTGTAGAAATACTTGTACACATTTGGCACACCCGGTGGGACACTTAGTCCCATGGCATTTTAGTTTAAGTTTCATTGTTTTGGCTAACTTTTGATATGCACATGTAGTAATTAATGTCCATTTTCTTGGAATTTTTGCTCATTTGATATGTGTAACCTCATGTTCATAGCCATAATTTTAATGGGTTATTGCCATTCTTAAGCTAACTTGTCAAAATTTGAGATATTGTGAGTTTTCTTGTGTTTGCTTTGCCATATTTTGGTTGCAGTCTGACGTAGGCACATTTTTAAGGGGCGCAGGCACAATTTTCATGGTGCAGGCACATTTTTCATGGCACACACATCTCTCTGGTGGCATAGTCGCACTGGTAAAACTTGTTACTCTATTTTCTGACCCCGCACACACACCCTAACTAGCGCACAAGTGCACTAACCTGGGCACAAACATCATTTCATACTATACCTTCACTGCATTTTGAAACCTGTCAGATCAACACACACGCCCTAATCAAAGTGCACATGTTGTTTTAGTGGCGTAGACACATTTTTCTGGTAATATGATTGTTTTGTCTATTTTTCTCAAAGTAGCGCATACATTGTTTTTGTGGTGCACACACCTCTCTGGTGGCGTAGGTGCTTGATAAATCAAAAAATTCCATAGAGTGGCATAGGCACTATTTTCATGGCGTGTATATTGTTTTCATGGCACAAGTGCAATGTGAGCTGAAAACAACATTTAGTGGCGCATATGCCCTAACTCGTGCGCAGGTGCTAAAAAGGGGCACATGTGTCCTTTTGCATTTTTGAAAATAAGTTGTTGATGTGCTAACATTCTTGCGGGTTTATCTAATCATATATTTGTCTTTACAAGCTATTTTTACATGTTTGTATTTGATTAGGTAATATTTTGCATTGTTTACTTATAGGAATAAGGATCGCGTATGCTCTTCCCTCACATCCCTTAGGGTGATCTTGGGAATCAGAAATGATTCTTAAGTCCTTTTGATGCTTTGAGGTTGTTAGGAGTATTTGAGTTGGAATTGGTTAATTTGGCATAGTTGAATTAAAGTGTTTTTCCATTTGATATCTTTTTGGATTTTTGAAGACAATCACGTATGCTCTTCTCTTACATCCTTGGACGATCTGGAGAATTAGAAATGATGCCTTCTATTTTGATGGAAAACTACTAAAAATCATCATACAGGACCAAAATGCCATCACTTGTCAAAGAATGGAGGAATCAAAACAAAAGTCAAAAAACTACTAATACAGTTGTTATACAGGTTGCCAAATGGTGTTTGAGCAAACCACATCTAATTAAAAAAGATAAAATGAACAACATATTCAAAACAATATATTACAAGTTTTAGAAAAGGGTACATCCCTCTCCACTCAATTGGAACATAACCCCTTTGGCATAACGCCTTAAGCTACAACAATGGGGGTGGTTCCAGGAACCCCAAAGTAGTCCATGCAAGAGGGAACCTTGTGGACAAAACGGGAAGTGCTCCACACTACCTATCTGACTAGTAAATCCTTTGTGAGATGGAGCTACAAGTTGTCCCTACGTGACCCTTTTAAGTAAACTTGGACACATTTATTGCCCACTATGCTTGAAGGGGGAAAAGTCAAGATACTCCCAAACTAGTCATTGCGACTTTTTGGGTAAATTGTCCCGCTCATGGATAATCTTTGTAGCACCTAGGAAAAGAGAACCACCTAGGAAGATATACTTTGGCCAGAGCCCACTTTGACCATTCTAAAATAGTGTTGAGTTGTGAACCATATTTTTATTGTGAAACGTGTGACGCGTTACTTTTGCCTAGTTTTTACTTGCCTTAGGGCAAGGTGAAACTCTGCCAAAGTGAAGCCAACATTTTTCATCCTTTTTTTTAATTTTCTTCCTTCACATTCTTTTGACACTTTGTTGATCAGAAGAAGGGTGACTACCTTTGTGTTACCAATCAACTATGTTTATGTCACTTTTATGTTTGTTTATGCCCATCCATGTTTGCGAGATAGGTAAGTTAAACGTCTAAAGTGTGCGGAGGCGTATTCACGTCATTGGTAGCCATTTTGATCTTGATACCCATGTCAAGATCGTCATTATAGTTAGGTGTGGTTCATCACCGTGGACTTCCTCAAAAGAGTTAGCTTGTTTATATCGTATCACTACAATTTCAATATTTACATCCTATTTCTTGTAAACTCGACATAAATATCCATATTATAAGGTTACGCGGCACACATTTTTAACTATTCCTAGCTATACTTTGAGCTTTTTAGTTCGGTTTTATTATTACCTCAATTGTGAAGAGTGCTAGGTGTTACCATTTGTTCGTGTTTGTTATCCCATAAAATTGATGAGGGTAATTTTACAGGCAACCATAAAAAATTGTGCCTGGTCCCTCGTAAGGGGCCCCCCAGCGTTCGGAATGTTATAAAATCCCTTTCTGGGAAATCTAGTTCTCCGAACTTAGTCATTTTGGTCCTTTTTTGGCTGGGTGCACCTTTTATCTATGCAACACAGAACAAACTTGCGCCCCCTTTATTTCCTTTGGCGCACCCTTGGAAGTGTTGACACAACAATTTTTGCACCTCCTTGTGATGCGCCTTTCCTTCCTGCACCAAGGCGCATGCGCTTTCCTGTCAACAACAAAAATGTTGTGCCATTAATGCGCGCAAGGCGCTCAAACTGAGGTGTTGACAATACTAAATTTGTGCCAAAGGCGCAAATAATTTCGTGTTGACAAAACCATATTTGTGCCAAAGGGCACAAAGTTTTACGTGTCGACACGTTTTTTTATGCACCCCTTTAAAAAGTGGTTGGCACATTGATTAAACCTTTTCCTATATATAGGCACATCTGCCTTGTCACTTTCACAATTAGAAAACATGAGATAAATTTTATTCCTCTGCACCTGTCAGCACACCCATCCTCCTCGTTTCATGTTCGTGGACCCCAATTCGTCTCTCACATTCTATATATATTCCAGGTAAGTGATTCTTACTCCTCATGTTTTATTTTGATTGTTTGTGAGGTAGGATGCAATGGATCTCGAAGCTTTAATGCCCCCCCCTCCCAAACCATTTTTCATCCTCTTTCCAGATCTGCTGGCCAAGAGGGCTCTGCCTAAAAAATGAATCTAGACCTCTTTTGTGTTCCTCCCACTATCAAAATATGTCAAGAAAACCTGAAAAATCACGAACTAAAGAGGCAAGAAACCTAAAATTTGGTTCCGGATGCATTTCTCCCTTGGCGCAATCACCACTCCTACTACATAAAACACAATCACGCCTAAGCCGCATACTTTGTTTCTACTTACTGACACATGCCATTCTTGCGCTATACAAAAACTAAACCTTTGGCACCGGTGCAATCATCCTTACAACAACACATAGTGCCATGCAAGATTTCCCTACACCATGCCAAAGTCCCCTTTGCGCACACAATTTTGGTGTTACACGCATTAATCTTGCACCCTTTGGCACACCAAAGTTCCATGTTACATGCAAAATACATGCACCATTGGCGCACCCTGCCCCCATGCAACACCAAAATTATTTGCGCCTAGTATAAAACTACATAAATGGCATAGGCGCATCCCCACTTATAATAACAATAATGTCATATGCAAAATCCTTGCGCCCTGCACCCTTTGGCACTGATTTGTTCCTTGTAACACTCTGATTCAGTGCACCATTCTATTAACCCTGTAGCCTGTAGTATCCTTGTGCCCTGCACCCTGAGGCCTTAAAATTACTAACTCCTCATTCTGTAGTGCTTTAATGGAAGATCTGATAGCTAACATGGCTCTTTTGCATTGGACTTTGCTCCTTCTTCTTGTAGATCAGCAACTGAACTCAGATCCATATATGTCTACATCAAGCAAAAATCCAACCAAGTCAAAGGGTAAGGCTAAGCTTACAGAGGAAGAGATGAAATATAAATACCAGAGGGTCAGAATGCCTGAGTCCCAGGTGGAATGTGACCTGGACATAAGGGATTCTGAACTTGGCCACATTGACATGGAAGATTTCTAGGCCAGAACTAGGAGGGTCATAGGAAGTCCTTGGATGGACAAGCTAGTGGGCAGTGGTCTACATTTTGCTAGGGGAATCCCCACAAGGCATGGTAAATAATGAATTTATGATGGTGGTGGCCTGCTGTTACAACAAAGACACAAGGTGTGTCGAAAATGAAAAGGGCGAGGTCATAATCAACCTCACTGCCCAACACTTCGAAATCATGCTAGGCATTCCTCACCACCAAAATTTTGTGGCTGTAAGCCAAGAGGACTACACCAAGGCATGGGAGGATAATGAAGACAAGTGCATGCAGCTGATGAATGAAGTGTACTTGAAAAATAAGAAGGTGATAACCAGATGGCCACAAGTTATTCACCACAGTGACTTCTCCGAGGAATTGAGCGACACCATCACGTTCCTAAGTAGAGTTTTTGGGCTTTCTGACACCCATTACTTTCACAAATGGATGCTCAGGTACCTTGAAACTATGAATAAGAATGTGCCTGATCAATGCTTTGAGTGGGTAGAGATCATAAGCAGCACCATATCCGAGCAGCTCCAACAACTCACCACAATGGGGAGGTTCTACATGAACTCCTACGTAGTCTATGCTGCAGCCTCGGAGAGGGATTATCCAGCACTGAGCTAATGCGGGGTTTGGCCTCAGGTAAAGATATATGAATACTACCTAGAGCTGAAGCTGGAGAATAGCATCCCACAGTTTACCAAGATCAACGATGCTTTCTTCTATGGCATCATCTACCTTTTGAGGCCAAATATGACTCATGGTCGGACGACCAAGAGCATAGTCATAGCGACTAAGAAGTGGGGGTGTTATTTACCCAATTCCCCACCTTCACCTATCTTAGAGTGGCAAACTTCTTGGGAGGCCACAAAATTACCGAGATATGCTAAACCCAAGTTGATCTTGTTAGAGCTATTTATACAGCTCATAATCTACCATGAGAAGTGTTTGAAGAGAAAGAAGGGTGGAACCCCTTTCCCCCTCACAGTGGGTAGGTATACCTGCACTTCTCACACCAAGGCCCGGGAGATGTTTGTAGAGCTAGAACTGCTCAATCTAAAGCACAACTTCCCAACAAGGCCCACCTTCGATCCAAGAAATTACCTTCCCAAGGAAAAACTCAATCCAATCCACATTCCACAGATCGAGGACATCTATATCGACCTATATCATGAGGTCGAACTTAGAAGGAAGGATCACTCTCACCTGGCCCTGGCAGAGATTATTCAATATGGTGTGGCCATTGTTCCAAAAGGTTATCAAATAACTGATCAAGAAGTTGATCAAGTGTATCTAGACACAAATGGGGACAACTGGCCATTTGCTGCAATTGACAGACCAAGGCACCCCAGACCATTGAAGAGAGGGTCAAAGAAACATTGCGGAGGATAGAACACTGGTGCAGAATGAATGGCCTTATCTACCTCGGAGTAGATTTCACTACGTCCCCATTGGGCAACGCACCTATCAGGCCAAAGCATCTGCCAAAGGTCAAAGGCAAGGATAAAGAGGGTGAATCAAGCTCTGCTCAAGAAGGAGCTCCTAAAAGTCCTCCTTCCGCTACACAAGAACAAGTTGTAAGTCTAGTATCCCCATAAAGAGAAGTGGCGGAAGGTGTTCCGATGGGCACATTCACTCAGGGTGTTGCCACAGCTACAATTACTGAGGTCCTTTCTTTTCCTTCTCCCTCTCCTCTTTCCCCTCCTCGTGTGACTCAAACGACCGCTCCTTTGGTCGTATCTTCTCCCCCATCTTCTACTATTCCCCCTTCCTCGTCCTCTATCTTCTCTTATCTCATGGATATATCCCCCACTATTTCTTCTCTCATCTCTTAACTCCCTTCCATTCCCACGTCTACCTCCCCTGCAGTATCCCTTCCTCCCGTGAGCACTTTCTCGGCCTCCCTCTCGATGCCACCACCAAGTGTCTCTACCCATTTCCCCTCATCCACTGCAGCTGCTCCCTCTTCTACCTCTGGTCCCATTCCCTTAAGTCCAGCATGGATCTCCCAGCATCTGAGCCAACAAAAGAGGAAAGTCCCTATCACACCGATGGACTTCTCCGTCATCCCAACAAAGGGGGCTAAGAAGCAAAAGCCTATAACCCACTTCTCTCAGAGTGCATCGGGAGAAAGAGTAATGGAGATCACATATCCCGATCCTTCAAAGGGTAAAAAGGATCTATCTCCGACAGATTATACAGTGACCCAAGTCACAATGGGAACATCTTCTGAAAGTCTTCAAGGAGAGGCCCTATCTGCGGTAGATGCCCTTTGCAAGAAGCTCCAAGAAGCAAAGGAAGAGAAGAGGCTATTAAAAGAGCAGAACAAACATCTTCTTCATGCCCTGTAGAAAATGGGTAGTGCACCTCCTACAACTACCACTGAAACTCCTGAGGTCCTAAGCCAGGATAAGATAAATGAGTATGCCAAAATTGGCGAACAAGGTATGGCAGTTTCCGCCTGGAGAGATCAGATCCTCAAAGACAATGAGGAGGTAATTGTCAAGTTCACCGAATTATATCAGAACATCAGTCGGGTGAACAAAGATCTCCAGGTGATCGTGGGACCTATCTCTGAAGAGTTGGACCATGCTAGGTTGCAACACGAGACGTTCTAGAAAATGCTCGACTGCTCAGTCGATGATTTGGTGAAATTCAGCATTTTTGATCACCCCAGGGTACCCAAAGAAAATCCTTGCGGCGTTGGATTACCTATTCAATCAGATGGAGTTCATCCTGGAGAAGATTGACAAGGTCAAGGAGGAAGCCCTGGATGCAATGCACCAAATGGAGAAAATTGTTCTAAGAATGTCTCCAGGCTTGCTTACTCCTTTTGCCTTGAGGAAGGTAGACAAAACTATTCGGATCTTCAAGGAGATCATCTCGCAAGGGCTAGGGCTGGAAGCCACTTTTGACACCGAATGCATCAACAACCTTCTGGCTTGCCGTGATTTTGTGGGGTTCCTGATGGAGGTAGGCAATGAATATTTCAAGCTCCTGAAAACTCAGAGATGAGTGGGAGACTTGTGAGGTCATCGGTGATCATACAAAGGGTCCTACCCAGGATCAACTTCAGCCAATGATCAGTAAATTCATGGAATATCAGACTCAGTTCCACATCACCTCTCCCGAACAATAGCAGAAGCAAGATACCCCCTTTCATTTGCAAGATGATGATGAATAGCTTTCTTCCTCTTGGTTTCCTTTTTGTAAATATCTAAGAGTATGTTGGTACAAACGATGACCTCATCCATGTTGCACCATGGGATGTTGTCATCCACCAAGTTGTCCAAAGTCAACATTGACTTTTAGATATTTTGTAGATATTTTGTAATTAGTTGTTGGTTGCTTTTTCCTTCTCTCTTCTCCTTCTTCTATATATACTTGGATACTTGTTGTATTCAAGGGGTGGATACTTTTTAGATGAAAAATAGAAGTGAGAAGAAAAGACTTTGAGCTTTTTGTAACAGAAGAAAACATTAATACAAATATTAAGACTTTGTGTTGAATATGTGTTATGAGCATTTTAATCTTTCTTATGTCAGATTTATGCATTTATTTTGTTGAATCTATCTCTACTTTTTGTCATTTGTTCATCAATATTGCTTTCTTCATCATCTATACAAGTAGGTTCGGCTCTGTTTACTACCAGCCCAAAACATAGACCCTCTGACCTTTCTGCTTTGGAATTCATTTCTTTTCTCCCTTCAGATCTATCCTATCTCCTCACCTCGCTTCTTTCCCTCCTTTTCACAGTTGGAAATACCTCTACTGGGATGAGATTCCAAACCCCCGAAGGCAGAATATTGTGAGACTTGCATAGATTCCTGCTGGTAGAATAGCAATAAATCAGTTTCACTTTGCTGACTCAAAGAGGGGCTATTCCCTACACACTGTTGGATCATCTATCCATAGATCTACCCAAGCGATAGATTTTCGAACCAAAATTTTTTGGCGACTCTACTGGGGATCAAACAAATCTAGAAGATCTATGGTAGTGGTATGTTAGAAAATCAGTAAAAAAAAATCAAAAGTCACTACCTGTTTACAAATTTTAACTTTTGTTCAAAATCCAAATTTTTACAAAAGTGATCCAAACTAAAAATTTCTTCGGGATCCATAGATCGGGACTAGTTAGAGAGCTTTAGTTCGTTGAGTTTTTACAAAACCTATATTTTTCCGTAGATCTGAGTTTTTGACTGTTTTGCAAAATTTCAAACCCTTGCCAAAAGTCAACTCTAGGATCCGAAAATCAGCCTACTAAGTTGGCCGTTATTTTATCCTTGTTAACATTTTTCATTAAACCGCAATCGGTTTTCAAAAGAGGGATAAAATTAAATATTTAGAAAAGTACATGCTACTGATTTTTGTCGAAAATCAGAAAATCAGCAAGTACAACCAAAAAGAGTTTTTAGGATTTGCTCCAAAAATTACAGATCTGGAAGGTACACTAGCAAGTGAACCATTTACTCGTAGTAGAAGAGCTTGTGGAGTAATCGATCCTACTTTTGATCTACTTCAAAGGAACAACTTCAAAGGTGTTACACTCGCACGCTTCCCATTGCTAAGTTCGGTGGCTAGTCATCCAAAAGTGTCTCACCTCCACGAAGGAAGAATCTCTCACAAGGAACATCCTCATCTCTTTGTAGTGCCTTGCTACTCAGTGGAATTGTGCTTCCAGCTCGTGTCCTTTTTCCAGCCATTCAAATGGCAGTGCCATGGGGAAATGCTATGGGCCCACTCGCTTTGCCACATCCTGTTCATGCACTCCCTCATGGAAACTGGAAGAATTTTCCCAAATTTGATCAGAGATGTAACCAAAGCACGGATTCACACATATCCGTGTTCATCATGTCATGCAGTATCCTAGATGTGACCCATGAAGATGTGTCAGTTCACCTCTTTCTGAAACCTTGCAAGGACTAGCAGCGAAATGGTTTCAACATTTGCCAGCTGGATCTATTACTAGTTGGGCCACCTTACGGACTGCATTTGAAGAAAGATATAAGCCTTCGAGAGGACGTTCGCATTAGACATCGTCTAAGATCACTCACCTGAAGAAAGAGGTCAATGAAACCATGCACGATTTCATTGCCCATTTCAATTCACTAATCAACCGAGTTCGCCTGCCATGCTACCAACACCAGAAAATCAGAAGTGTTTCTTCATGAATGCCATGAGCTCAAAAGTAAGTTTCTTACTTTTGCAAGAACAGGTCACTACTTTGGTTCTTACCCAAGCTGCTGCCATACGGATTGAAGATAACTTGCTAATATCTGGTGAATTAAAAAGAGAACCATCCAAGCTGAAAGTTTCAGTCCCTTCTCCTACCACTTCATCCGATCCAACATTTCAAAAGATGGCAAATGATTTGCTCACATTAAAAAAACAGCTAGCTCAGTCTTCTCCCTGACTCTTCGTACCGGGATATCCCATAGAGAAATTTCACTTCCAATAACGTCTCACAAATGCCACGCCTATCTGTAGCTGCTCCATGGTTGGCGCTCAAGGCCCCTTTGGTCAATGCTTTAACCAAAATCGAAGAAGAGGAGCAAAATTATGAAGAACCTTCATCGCCAGGTGAAGATGATCAAGATGTCGGTGAACCGACTGGCGACTCTACTATTGGGTATATGGAATTTGATGAGGAGGAATCTAACAAAGAAGAGGGTACCCAAGGATATGCAAGCGGCAATTATATGTTGTTTTCACCCACTCACAAGGAAAAGAAGCAGAAGTTGCTGCCAAGATGCAAAAAGAGAAGGCCATGTCAAACATTCCTCCAACCATCGCTAAAAGAGGTAGTCCCCTTCCTGCTCAACCTAGTTATTAAGTCTTTTTCGAAGAAATATTTTTCCCCTATCTCTCCTCCGAATCAGCCCTCTCATATTCCTATCAAGACAAGTAATCCTACCCTACCATCGTAAAATGAGGGACTCACTCCTCCATCAACACAACCCTTAGCCACGTTTGACATAATTGATCATGCTAAAAAGATCAAGATCTAAATGTCTGAAGCCAAGTATCTTTAGTCCAATCCTGAGCAGCTTGTAAGGTTGACCGAATACATCCAAAGTCAAGCTGTCATAACTACTTAGGTTTCCCCAAAAGGAATCCTTTCTACTCCTTTTGCATCTCGCATAAATGTTTCCTCAACATCTACGTCAGGTAAAATAGAACCTTTCTATTTGTCCCTCCTAATCAATGGCCACAAACTAAGGAACTGCATAATTGATTCTGGGGCTTCCAATAACGTCATGCCGAGAAAAGGTTGCCCATGCCCTAGGCCTCACCCTTACCAAGCCTTTTGGTAGATGTTATTCCTTGGAAACCAAGCAGGTTCCGTTGATCGGTCAAATTAAAGACGCGTAATTTACATTTGCAGCGTTCCCAGAGAAAAGAGTAAAGATGACCGTCCTTGTTGCCGATATTCCAGCAGCATATGGAATTCTATTAGGAAGGATTTTTGTAGTGAGGTTGGTGGAGAGATTCATATGGACTGGTCTAAGGCTAGAATCCCCGTCAAAGGTATAATGCAAACGTTGGAGCCGGAATCACAAAAGAAGTACTTGGTTACTAACTCCGATGACCCCAAAGCCCAAATTCTCTTCGAATCATCAGGGATGGGGAACTATTTCTTGTCTACTGAGTCTGACAAAATGGATGTCCTCATCTAAGCAGAGGATCTTAACAAGATCTGGACATTACAGTTTGATGGCAGCTGCACAACTAGTGGGTGCGGCGCTGGAGCCGTGCTAATATCTCCTGAAGAGGAGATTATTCCTCTCTTTCAAGTTGCAGTTTTTCAACATGAATAATACCGTTGAGTATGAATCTTTGCTACTTGGCATGCAAGCCACAAAGGAAAGAGGAATCAAGAACCTAAAAGTACAGGGTGATGCAGAACTGGTCGTAAATCAAGTTAAAAGGATATACCAAGTGAAGAATGAAAGGCTCAAACATTACCACAACACGGTATGGGATAGCATCGAGGAGTTTGATGATTTTTCAATAAAATCCATCCCAAGAGCTCAGAATGACATGGCCGACTCATTAGCCATCTCAGCATCCCTCATGCTCCCTCACCCAGGCTTGAAAATAGACACCTATACCATTGAGGTAGTTTTTGCCCAAGTGTGCCAGACAACTCTCAGCACTGGCAGGTATTCAATGACGACAATCAACTTATTGCCTTCCTAGAAAAGGTAGAGAATTTCAGTGAGCTTCATTTTGAAGGATCCACTTCTGCATGCCATGAATCTATTATTGATCAAGATGAAGAAATACATGGAAGTGATGGCATATGTTAGCTCAAAGGAAATAAAATTTCAAAAGGTTTGGTTTCTCTGGAATGTTTGTTCGACAGACATGATCATTTTATTAGGAAGAAAAGGCAAGATGATCCTAACTCCTCCTCAAAAACTGAACCGGACAATTTAGGTTCGGTAGAACATCTCGTAATTTGTGAACATCAAAAAATGTTACACACCCAAAGAAAAGAGGAAGTTTGTCAAACTACTGAAGAAATACATGGATGTATTAGTATGGTCCTATGCTGATCTAAAGTCTTTCAAGCCAAAGGACGTCCGACATGACATCCCATTGAAAGAAGATGTCAAACCCTTTCACCAGAAGCAGAGGCACTATAATCCTAAGGTCTCAGGTACTATCCAGGCTGAAATTCAGAAGATGTTGGATGCGAGGATCATTTTTCCTATCCATCACAGTACCTGGGTCGTGAACATTGTGCCAGTATGCAAGAAGAATGGTGAGATACGCATATGCATGGATTTTCATAACTTGAATCAAGCGTCCTTGAAGGATAACTACCCCCTTCCCATAATGGATCAGGTTCTACAAGTAGTAACTAGATCAGAAATGCTATCCATGCTTGATGGTTTTTCAGGCTACAATCAGATTGAAGTCTCACCCGAAGACCAATTCAAAACAACATTCACTACCCCCTGGGGTACATTTGCCTATAGCAGGATGCCTTTTGGTCTGACCAATGCCGGCGCCACTTTTCAGTGGGCCATGGACTTTGCGTTCAAAGGTATGATGGGGAAGGTCATCGTAGTCTACTTGGATGACTTAACTGTGTTCTCTAAATAGTGAAATGATCATTGCGATCATTTGGAGCAAGTATTGATTAGATGCTGAACATGGGATCTCCCTAAATCTGAAAAAGTCTATTTTAGTCATAGAAGGAAAGTTTCTGGGACATATTGTAAGCAAGGAAGGGACAAAGATAGATGTCGAAAGGGTTAGGGCTATTCAGAGCCTTACTTTACCTACAAGCAAGACCGGCGTTCACTCTTTCTTCGGAAAAGTGAACTTTCTCAGGCACTTTGTTCCCGACTTTGCTAAAAAGACTCACCACATATCAAACATGATGAAAGGGTCACCAACTTTCCAGTGGAGCAAAGAAGGAAAGGTGTCATTTGAGGATATAAAAGCCTCTATCGCTCACGCACCAGTCCTAGTATGTCCCGATTTCTCCAAGGATTTTATCATGTAGAGCTATGCATCTCGAGCATCTTTGTATTGCCATACTAATGCAAAAGAACTCTGAAGATGTTGAATCCCCAATTGCGTTAATGAGCTATCCCCGCAAGCCTCACAAATTGAAGATGACTCATTTGAAAAATCATTCCTTCACCATTGTCAAAGTAGTCAAGAACTTCAGGTATTACATTCTAAACTCTCATACAGTGGTGCTTGTCCCTGACACGGCAGTCAAGTCAATCTTAACTCAACAGGAGTTAGGGATTTTGCGAGGAAATTGGATTGCAAAAGTTCAAGAGTACGATCTAGATATAAAACCAACCAAGTTGGTAAGAGGCAAGGGCCTATGTCAGCTCATGGCTGAAAACCAAGATTCAGAAGACCCTGAGGAAAAGGATGATTGCACCAATGGAGCACAAAGCCAGCTGGAGAAAGTCGATTCTCTACCCATGGTTCTATTTGTCACGACTAGTGACGAATGGTATTCTGATATTACTTTCTTTCTCACTTACGGTGAGTGCCCAGCTCATCTAACTTCAAAGGAGAAACGTGCTATAAAGCTCAGAGCAGCCAGATATGTCATCTGGGATGATGGTTTATACAAACGTAGAATAGATGGCATCTTCTTGCGATGTGTTGATAAGCCACAACAGATAAAGTTACTTAAGAATTTTCATGATTCAGCCTGTGGTGGCCATTTCTCCTCTTCCGTGATGGCACACAAGATCATTTGGGCTAGGTACTATTGGCCAACGTTGTTTCAGGATACAGCCACCTAGGTAGTAAAGTGTGAGCTTTGCCAACAATTTGTTGGCAAACCAAAATTGGCTGCTTTTCCCCTCAGACCGGTCATTATTGATGAACCATTCAGGCAGTGGGGAATTGACTTTATCAGAGCACTCCACCCCCAGTCGAGTGTCGGGCATAGTTATGTCCTAACAGCAATAGATTACTTCACCAAATGGGTGGAGGCCATACCTGTCAAGCATGCCACTTCCGAGGTTGTTTGCAGTTTCATCAAAGAGAATATCATTGTCAGGTTTGGCATTCCAAGCAAGATTGTTGCTGATAATGCTTCTAACTTCTCCTCATGAGAAGTTTTTGGTTTTTTCTATGAACAAGGGATAATATTGGCCCACGCCTCAGATTATTACCCCAAGGAAATGGTCAGGAAGAATCCAGTAATAAAAACTTACTGACCATCATACGGAAGCTAGTTGATGAGAGTCAATGAACGTGGCACAAGTCATTGTATGATGCTTTATGGGTGGACTGCATTACTCCTAAGAGGTCTCTCGATATGTTGCCTTTTCAAGTGTTATATGGAATTGACGCCAAGCTCCCCATTTCTGCAGAACTTCCTGCTCTGCGCTTGGCACAAGCAATTGAAGATGAGACTTTCCAAAATTCTCTTGAAAAGAGGATCATGTATCTAGCAGAACTCAAAGAAAAAAGAGTAAGAGTGGTCGACAGGATCACCAAACATCATAATCAAGTTAAGAGATTGTTTGATAAAAAGGCTAAGCAAAGAGATTTCCAAGTGGGAGATCTCGTCCTTTTGTGGGACAAATGAAGAGAGCCAAAGGGCATGCATGGGAAATTTGATTCCCTATGGAGAGGGCCTTTCAAGATCAAGCAGCTCAACAGAGAGAATAGCTTCTATCTCTCGTATCTAGATAGAACTAATCTCCCGCTTCCCTATAGTGGGTAACATCTCAAAATATTCAGGAAGTAGAGCTTTCTCTCTTCTTTGTATAGTTTGCTTTATGTTGTGTGTTTTATTTTGTCGTGTGTTTTCTTTCGTCGTCGCCCTTGTTTTTGACTCTATAACCCAATGGATAGGCACATGTTGATATGGGGTTCTCTACCCTTGAGCTTCGCTCAAAGATAGTCCCCAGAAAGAGCCAGCTGTTATCCCGTAAAATTGACGAGGAAATTTTACAGGTAACTATACCAAAATTTTGTCCTGGTCCCTCGTTAGGGGCCCCTCAGTGTTCAAAATGTTATAAAATCCCTTTCCGGAAATCTAGTTCTCCGAACTTAGTCATTTTGGTCCTTTTTGGCTGGGCACACCTTTTATCTATGCAACACGAAAAAGCTTGCGCCCTTTATTTCCTTTGGCGCGCCCTTTGAAGTGTTGACACAACAATTGTTGCGCCTCCCCGTGATGCACCTTTCTTGCCTGTGCCAAGGCACATGCGCTTTCCTGTCAACAACAAAAATGTTACGCCATTGATTGGTGCGCCAAGGTGCTCAAACTGACGTGTTGACAATACTAAATTTACACCAAAGGCGTAAATAATTTCGTGTTGACAAAACCATATTCGCGCCAAAGGGCACAAATTTTTAGGTGTCGACACATGTTTTTATGCACCCTTTAAAAAGTGGTTGGCACATTTATTACACCTTTTCCTATATATAGGCACATCTACCCTATCACTTTCACAATCGAAAAACACGTGATAAATTTTATTCCTCTGCACCTGTCAGCATGCCCGTCCTCCTCGTGTCACGTTCGTGGACCCCACTTCGTCTCTCACATTCTATATATATTCGGGTAAGTGGTTCTTACTCCTCGTGTTTTGTTTTGATTGTTTGTGAGGTAGAATGCATTGGATCTGAAGCTTTAAACCCCCTCCTACCATTCTTGCAAATCTCCCCTCCCAAACCATTTTTCATCCTCTTTCCAGATCTGCTGGCCAAGAGGGCTCTGCCTCAAAAATGGATCTAGACCTCTTTGCTGTGTTCCTCCCACTGTCAAAATATGTCAAGAAAACCTGAAAATCATGAACTAAAGAGGCAAGAAACCTAAAATTTGGTTCCAGGCTACATTTCTCCTTGGCGCAATCACCACTCTTGCTGCATAAAACACAGTCATGCCTAAGGCGCACTATTTCTACTTGCAACACGTGCCATTCTTGCGCAATACAAAAACTAAACCTTTGGCGCCGGTGTAATCATCCTTACAACAACACATAGTGCCATGCAAAATTTCCCTGCACCGCACCAAAATCCCCCTTTGCACACAAAATTTTGGTGTTACACGTATTAATCATGCGCCCTTCGGCACACCAAATCTATGTTCATGAAAAATACATGCGCCATTGGTGCACCCTGCCCCCATGCAACACCAAAATTATTTGTCAAAGATAAAAAATTCATAAATGGCACAGGCGTATCCCCGCTTACAATAACAATAATGTCATATGCAAAATCCTTGCACCCTACGCCCTTTGGCACTGATTTCTTCCTCAGTAACACTCACGATTCAAGGTGCCATTCTATTAACCTCGCAGCCTATATAGTATCCTTGCACCTCGTGCCCTGAGGCCTTAAAATTGCTAACTCCTCATTCTGTAGTGCTTTAATGGAAGATCTGACAGCTAACATGGCTCTTTTGCGTTGGACTTCACTCCTTCTTCTTGCAGATCAACAACTGAACTCAGATCCATATATGTCTACATCAAGCAAAAAGCCAACCAAGTCAAAGGGTAAGGCTAAGCTTACAGAGGAAGAGATGAAATACAAATACCAGAGGGTCAGAATGCCCGAGTCCCAGGTGGAATGTGACCTGGACATAAGGGATTCTGAACTTGGCCACATTGACATGGAAGATTTCTGGGCCAGAACCAGGAGAGTCACAGGAAGTCCTTGGATGGACAAGCTGGTGGGCAGTGGTCTACATTTTGCTGGGGGAATCCCCATCAGCGTGGTAAATAACGAATTTATGATGGTGGTGGCCCATTGTTACAACAAAGACACAAGGTGTGTCGAAAATGAAAAGGGCGAGGTCATAATCAACCTCACTGCCTAACACTTCGAAATCATGCTAGGCATTCCTCACCACCGATTTTTTTGGTCAGTAAGCCAAGAGGATCGCACTCAAGGCATGGAAGGATAATGAAGACAAGTGCATGCAGCTGATGAACGAAGTGTACTTGAAAAATAAGAAGGTGATAACAAGATGGCCACAGGTTATTCATCGGAGTGACTTCTCTGAGGAATTGAGTGACACCATCACGTTTCTAAGTAGAGTTTTTGGGCTTTCGACATCAATTAATTTCACAAATGGATGCTCATGTACATTGAAACTATGAATAATAATGTGCCCGATCAACGCTTTGAGTGGGCAGAGATCATAAGTAGCACCATATCCGAGAAGCTCTAACAACTCATCACAACTTCGAGGTTCTATATGAACTCCTATGTAGTCTACATTGCAGCCTCGGAGAGGGATTATCCAAAGACCGAGCCGATGTGGGGTTTGGCCTCAAGTAAAGATATATAAATACTACCCAGAGTGGAAGCCGAGAACAAAGATCCCACAGCTTACCAAGATCAATGATGCTTTCTTCTATTGCATCATCTACCTTTTGAGGCCAAATATGACTCATGGTCGATGACCAAGAGCATAGTCACAACGACTGAGAAGTGGGGGGCGCTATTTACCCAATTCCCCACCTTCACCTATCTCAGAGTGGCCAACTTCTTGGGGGAGCCCACCAAATTGCCGAGATATGTTGGCCCCAAGTTGATCCTGTTAGAGCTGTCCAGACAGCTCATAACCTACCATGAGAAGTGTTTGAAGAGAAAGAAGGGTGGAACCCCTTTCCCCCTCATAGTGGGTAGGTATACCTGCACTTCTCACACCAAGGCCTGGGAGATGTTTGCAGAGCTATAACTGCTCAATCTAAAG
The DNA here is from genome assembly GCA_018340775.1 of Taxus wallichiana var. yunnanensis. NCBI lineage: Eukaryota > Viridiplantae > Streptophyta > Pinopsida > Cupressales > Taxaceae > Taxus > Taxus wallichiana. Next base: position 220,318,738 of record CM031239.1, read on the forward strand.
CATAAATTCTCGGAAAGGCCCACCTTCGATCCAAGAAATTGCCTTCCCAAGGAAAAACTCGATCCAATCCACATTCCACAGATCGAGGACATCTATATCGACCTGTATCATGAGGTCAAACTTAGAAGGAAGGATCACTCTGCCTGGCCCTGGCGGAGATTATTCAATATGGCGTGGCCATTGTTCCAAAAGGTTATCAAACAACTAATCAAGAAGTTGATCAAGTGTATCTAGACATAGATGGGGATAACCGGCGGATATATCCCCCACTATTTCTTCTCTCATCTCTCAACTCCCTTCCATTCCCGCATCTACCTCCCCTACAGTATCCGTTCCTCCCATGAGCACTTTCTCGACCTCCCTCTCAATGCCACCACCAAGTGTCTCTACCCATTTCCCCTCATCCACTACAGCTGCTCCCTCTTCTACCTCTAGTCTGATTCCCTTAAGTCCAAAGATGGATCTCCCAAAGATCTCGAGCTAGCGAGAGAGGAAATTCCTATCGCACCAATGGACTTCTCCATCATCCCAAAGCAAAGGGGCGAAGAACCAAAAGCCTATAACCCACTTCTCTCAGAGTGCATCGGGAGAAAGAGTAATGGAGATCGCATATCCCGATCCTTCAAAGGGTAAAAAGGATCTGTCTCCGATAGATTATATAATGACCCAAGTCACAATGGGAATGTCTTCTGAAAGTCTTCAAGGAGAGGCCCTATCTACAGAGATGCCCTTCACAAGAAGCTCCAAGAAGTAAAGGAAGAGAAGAGGCTATTAAAAGAGCAAACAAACATCTTCTTCACGCCCTACGAAAATGGGCAAGCACCTCCTACAAACGCCACCGAAACTCTTGAGGTCCTAAGCTAGGATAAGATAAATGAGTACGCCAAAATTGGTGAACAAGGTATGGTAGTTTCTGCCTAGAGAGATCAGATCCTCAAAGACAGTGAGGAGGTAATTGTCAAGTTCACCGAATTCTATCGAACATCGCGGGCAAAGAAAGATCTCTAGGCAATCGCGGGACCTATCTCCGAAGAGTTGGACCATGCTAGGTTGCAACACGAGATGTTCCAGAAAATGCTCAACTGCTCAGTCGATGATTTGGTGAAATTCAGCATTTTTGATCACCCCAGGGTACCCAGCAAAATCCTTATTGTGTTGGATTATGGGGTTGATCAGATGGAGTTCATCCTAGAGAAGATTGACAAGGTCAAGGAGGAAGCCCTGGATGCAATGCACCAAATGGAGCAAATTGTCCTAAGAATGTCTCTAGGCTTGCTTACTCCTTCTTTCACCTTGAGGAAGGAAGACGAAACTATTCGGATCTTCAAGGAGATTGTCTCGCAAGGGCTAGGGCCAGAAGCCACTTTCGACACCGAATGCATCAACAACCTTCTGGCTTGCCGTGATTTTGTGGGGTTCCTAATGGAGGTAGGCAATGAATATTTCAAGCTCCCTGAAAAACTCAGAGATGAGTGGGAGACTTGTGAGGTCATTGGCAATCATACAAAGGGTCCTGCCCAGGATCAACTTCAGCCAATGATCAGTAAATTCATGGAATATCGGACTCAGTTCCACATCACCTCTCCCGAACAATAGTAGAAGCAAGATACCCCCTTTTAGCTATGCGAGACGATGATGAATAGATTTCTTCCTCTTGGCTTCCTTTTTGTAAATATCTAAGAGTATGTTGGTACAAACGATGACCTCATCCATGTTGCACCATGGGATGTTGTCATCCACCAAGTTGTCCAAAGTCAACATTGACTTTTAGATATTTTGTAGATATTTTGTAATTAGTTGTTGGTTACTTTTTGCCTTCTCTCTTCTCCTTCTTCTATATATACTTGGATACTTGTATTCAACGGTGAATACTTTTTAGATGAAAAATAGAAGTGAGAAGAAAATACTTTGAGTTTTTGTAACAGAAGAAAACATTAATACAAATATTAAGACTTTGTGCTAAATATGTGTGTTATGAGCATTTTAATCTTTCTTATGTCAGATTTATGCGTTTATTTTGTTGAATCTATCTCTACTTTTTTGTCATTTGTTCATCAATATTGCTTTGTTCGTCTATACAAGTAGGTTCGGCTCAGTTTACTACCAACCCAAAACATAGACCCTCTGAACTTTCTTCTTTGGAATTCATTTCTTTTTCCCCTTCGATCTATCCTAGCTTCTCACCTCACTTCTTTTCCTCCTTTTCACAGTTGGAAATACCTCTACTGGGATGAGATCCCAAACCCCCGAAGGTAGAATATTGTGAGACTTGCATAGATTCTTGCTGGTAGAATAGCAATAAACCAGTTTCGCTTTGCTGACTCAAAGAGGGGCTATGCCTGCACACTGTTGGCTCATCTATCCATAGATCTGCCCAAGCGTTTTTCGGACCAACAAAGGTGTTATATCAATAACACCTTGATATCAATAATTCACTTTCTCACAAAGTGGGTTAACATATCTTGGTGATATTGTTTTGTCATTCATGAATTGTAATTGGCACTTTTTGAAATATAGGTCTTAATCGAGTTTGAGCTCTCTCATCGTATATCTTGATTGGGAGGTCACATTGACTCCTTGTATTTTCTTATGTTTTGTTCATTTCCTTGCACTTGCCATAAGTGAAAAAATCTAGTTAATCATCTTACAATGCGAGACTACTTTTTGAAATGTAGAATAGGAGGTACTTCATTTAAATAGGTTTCGATACCAAATGCTTGTGTCATTTGTGATTACTCACTTTATTTGGTATTCTCACATTGTTGATTTATTCATACTCTTCATGAATACATCTTGCATTTCACTTAGGGGTGGTCACTAAGCTTTGACCACATTTACAACTTACCCTAGTGAGACTATCATGAAAACATGGCTCCTAAAACACGTCTAGGATAAAAGAAACAGACATATGATGAACAACAAGCACAAGCTTGGGAAACCTCTTATAGATAAGGGTCCAACCCCTTCATTGGACATGACCTAGGACTGTTATTTTCTACAGAAAAGGAAACCAAAGAGATGGTCAATCATAGTGGAAATGAATTAGAATCTCCACACGTAGAACTCAATTTTGACCCCACTTTACTAGATGAGTTTCTTCTCAGAAACAAAGATAGAGTGTTGGCACGGGTCATAGAACTAGGGGCCAAATTGCCCACCGAGAATGAAACAATACTACCTGTAAATGACACTACTGAGGAAGAACGTCCCCTTATCAATATGGAAGATATTTTAACACACAGACATGCTTCCACTTCTTATGCAGAAATGATAAAGTGGTGGGGCATAGAATACCCTTTATCAAAGTGCCACGAAGAAACAAGATAGAACATGAGATAGGTGAAGAACCTCCACAATACGAGGAGGAGGAACCTTTAGAAGAAGAAGCCACAATCCAACAAAAAATCAGTAACCTAGGTCAACAACTAGCTTTTCTTACTTCCCATGTACAGAAAGACATAAACAAGAACGTTCAAAAGTTGAGGCCTAAGGTTAAGATCAATGAACTCCATCAAGAAAACCAAGGAGAAGAAGACACAGGGTATCATCGTGTATACATCCCCACTTCTCCCACTAAAGAACAATTACTCACACAAGAAGTGCAGTCTATGAAAGTGACACTTGTGAGCTTACAAGAGAGCAATATAGGGAGCATCAGAAATATCAATACGAAGAATTATGCCCCTATCCTTTTGACAAGACAATGACCCTTCAACCCTTTCTGAATAAATTTGATATGCCAAAGTTCAAAACATACATGGCGTGTCAAGAGGTGTCTTATAGTGACAATTACCTCATTAGAATTTTTCCCAAGAGTCTCGGAGGTCAAGCCTTGGAGTGGTTTACACGAGGATCAATTTTCACCTAGCCAGAATTGGTAGAAAGATTCATGTGTCACTTCTTGTATAACATAGAGAGTGATGTCACCATGCCAAACTTATGTGGTGCCAAGCAACGCCTAATGATACTTTCACTAGCTTCCTCCAATGGTGGAGATGGATAGCTAGTCACTTCCCTTATGCTTTCCCTAAAAAACAGTTGGTTAGTATTGTCATTCCCAATCTCAACTCGGATATAGATTTCCACCTCCAAATGCATTGTGTTCGCACTTTTGAGGAGGTTAACGAAAAGGGATTCAAATATAAAAATCTCTCATTTCCAAAGGCACCCTCAAAACCCAATCTAGAGACAACCAAAATGTCAATCCCATGGAAAAGCTGAAGATCTTTAACAAAAATAAAAATGTGGTGGGAGACAGAATCACTGATTCTAAACATTTTCAAATGGTCCAAACTGGTCAACCTTTTAAACTGACCAAGGGCCCAATTCAACCACCACCAAAATGAAGAATGTTCACCTCTCTCAATGAACCTTTGTCAGTTATTCTAAAACAATTGGATGTAGCCCACATGATGACCTATCCTACAACACAACCATTTGACGACAACACTCTAAAACCTTCATGGTATAAGGAGCATGAATATTGTGAAATGCATCGCGTTAAAGGACATAAGACAAACAAATGTCTATGGCTTTGCCATTATATTTAGGACCTCATTGACAATGGGGAGATAGAGGTGGATAACCCAGGAAAAACACAAACACCTAACGAGAAAATGGGGATATATAAAGAGCCATTCCCAAGCATAATAAGTTAGAAAATTAGAAGTCGGATCGGGAGAGTCATCCCAAACTTATAAAGCTATGAATTACTTGTACACCAAAAGAGACAACAATCATTATGATTCACTTATTGGATGTATTCACTCTCCTATTGACCGTGTCAATACCATTTGATCAAGGGTACCCACCTCATGATTCTCGGAATCTTCTCTGTCGACCACAAAACTGGTAAATATAACCTTTTAGAACTACTTGAAAAAAAGTCTGCTAAGATTTTGATCTTGGATCTTCTCAAGATATCCAATGTGCATAAAGACATTCTGTACCAAACTCTTTAGGGGTCGGGATTTCCTTTAGAATTCGATCCTGCACACCTTCAAGCCACGGTGGCAAACATTGCACCAAGTGAACATCTCACTTTCAACCATAGGGAGATCCCTACTAAGAATCCAACACATAATCTTCCCTTATACATTGAGGTAGTTGTCACCCACAGGAAGATCAAATAGGTGCTTGTGGATAATAGATTTGGGTTGAACATTTACACACTCAAGTTGGTCAAACAGTTGGGACATACGGAGGAAGATCTTGAGTCCCATATTATCACTATCACCGCATACGACAACACAGAAAGGGAATCAGTAGGCACCATCACGCTGCCCATGGAGGTGGGTCCCACTTGCCATCAGAAAAAGTTTCATGTCCTAGACTTGGAACTTCCATATAACATGCTTCTAGGCCGACCACGGACTCATGCCATGCAGGCCGTACCATCAACATTTCATCAAGGTATTAAGTTGAAGCATGAGGGACATACAGTTACAATACAAAGAGATCCAGAGCCCTTTGCTCATCAGTAGAGCTCTCAATAGCTTTGCACAAAAGGGTACATATGCATGTCCCTCCGCAGATATAGTTGTCCCTCTCTAGTCTGAGGCCATGGAATCCTGGGTGGATTCAGATTCTCTTAGTTCTTGCACTCATGGGGCGTCTATTTCAACATCTCCATTTGATTCATGGGAGATGAAAATCCTTGAATATTGCTATGGGGAGTATAATTTACAATAAGCGCTCTTGGTTTCAAACCTCTCATTGTCACCAAAGATTAGAGGTTGACCCAACTACCGCTTCAGAAGACATAGAGAGGAACACACTATTGGGTCATTCTTACCTAGCGGCTTGCTAGCTGAGGAAAAATTGCTTGATCCACCTATGACTTGGGTCCTTGAGGATACTCAACCATTCTATTATCGAACCCCAAAATATGAAAAATCTAGTAAAATGATGTACTCCATGGGCTACAAAGGCCTAGGATGTGGGAGAAATGAACAAGGACAAAGAGAACCACCCTCTTTTCTTCTTCAAAACAGAAAGATACGGCATTGGGATTCGCCCTTATGGAGCACACCCCAATGATCAAGATGCTACTTGTTCTGAGCATGAGGATAGCTCTGAATATCTAGATATTGTTACGGATTCCCATTGTAGCCAATATGAGGATCTGGCCTCCACAAACCTTTTCATGAACAATGTTGTCCTAACCTTAACCCCCATGGAACCAACCCTTGACCTTGTATACTCTTCCCTTGTTAAATGGGACCAACAACATCACATACCACTAGATTTATTAAAAATGATGAAGCTATCGTAGAGTTCATGGGCATAAGGGATACAATTCCCATTAGAGATCACAAGAAAGGTTTCTATATCAACTTGGATACCTGTGTCTACTTCAGTGAGGAGACTGAACTTCGTGGTCGGCAAAATTTAAAGAAAAGCAAGGGCAAAAGTTCTAAAGAAAATCCTCAAAAAAATCAAAGTCCAAGTCACACAGTGAAAACCTCTTTGAGGCACTGGCTAACAAACAAATAAGAAAATCAAAGGACAAACAAAGTGACCATGCTAAGGATGAAAATATCGTGGAGACATCCTTGGATGAAGATCTCAACCTACCTCCTGATCCTACGCGTATGGAGGACTTATCAAAATTACTAGTCAAAGAAACCATTGATGTCAATATTGGTACCGAAGAAGATCCCAAGATAGTAAAATTAGGAGCATCACTCTCAGCTAGAGAACAAAAGACATTCACTATGCTACTGCAAGAGTTTATTGATGTGTTCGCATGGTCTTACAAAGACATGCCCGGCTTAGATCTAAATTTGGTCATGCACAACCTAGTCATGCACACAAATGCTAAGCCTATCAAATAGAAGCTCTGAAAGATGCACCCAAGAGTGGCCCTGTTGGTTAAAGAAGAGTTGGAAAGATTGCTTGCAGTGGGATTCATCAGGCCAATTGATTATTCTGAATGGATATCGAACATTGTTCCTGTCCAGAAAAACCTATAGGTATCTAAATCTGCACGGATTTTAGGGACATCAATAAAGCTTTCCCTAAAGATGATTTTCCACTGCCCAACATTGACATGATTGTTGACTCAATAGTAGGGTATGAAATGCTATCACTCATGGATGGCTTTTCGGGATATAATCAAATCAAGATCGCTAAAGAAGACCAACACAAAACAGATTTTACGACTCCTTGGGGCACCTTCTGCTATCAGGTGATGCCATTTGGCCTCAAAAATGTAGGAGCAACTTATCAGCGGGAAATGATAGTGATTTTTCATGATATGATTCATGATATCATGGAAGACTACGTAGATGACATCCTGGGAAAGTCCAAAACAAGAGAGGATCATCCTGTCATTTTGTGGCGTATCTTTGAACGCCTACATGAATACAAAGTCAGGCTGAATCCAAAGAAGTGTGTCTTTGGTGTGCTATCAGGGAAACTATTGGGTTTCATTGTGTCAAGACGAGGTATTGAGGTAGACCTTGCTAAAGTGTCTGCTATCACTAAAATGCCTCCACCTGAGAATATCAAGCAACTGTGCAGCTTACAAGGGAAAATTCAAGCCATTCACCACTTCATCTCCTAGCTTGCAGATAAATGTCACTCATTCACCCATTTTCTTAAAAAAGATGTCACTTTCATCTGGGGACCTAAGAAACAACAAGCCTTTGCTTTGCTTAAACAGTACTTGGCTAATCCACCTATCCTCATGCCTCCCACTCCGGGAACTACTCTTGCTCTATATTTCCACTACGTAATTTTCTATTGGTGCGTTGCTCACCCAATATGACCTTGGCCATAAGGAGAAAGTGGTGTACTATCTGAGTCACACCCTCATCACATATGAGCTCAATTATCCTCAAATTGAAAAGGCTTGCTTGGCCGTTGTTTTTACTTTCCAAAACTTCACCACTACCCGTTGAATACTCGAGACCAAGCTAATATCCAAGGTTGAATGGAAGAATGGCTAATTGTCCAAACCCACCCTCAATGGAAGAATTTATTGTCCAAACCCACCCTCAATGGAAGAATGGCTAATTGGATCATTCTACTCAAAGAGTTTGACATAGAATTTTTCCATCAAAAATTAGTTAAAGGATGGAACCTTTGAGTTTGGATCTGCCAAATGCCTCCTTTCTCTACATTGAATAATTTTTCAGGTGGTAAATACATTTTGATGGATCCTTTACATTTCATGGTTCAGGTGTAGGAGTGGTCCTTGTTACTCCTTCTAGAAATCCTATACCATAGGCCTTTCACTGGGCTTCCCTTGCACGAACAACATTACAGAATATGAAGCACTTATTGTAGGAATGAAGCTAGCCATCAAGTGGAATGTTCATCATGTCAAGGTTGTAGGTGACTCACAATTAATTATCAAACAGGTTAATGATGAATATAAGGTTAAGGATGACAAGCTCATACCTTACAAAAAGTTAGTGGAAACTCTAAAGGAGTACTTTGTGTGCATTACCTTTGAACAAATCCCAAGAGCATAGAACAGATCGGTGGATGCCATGGCAACGGTAGGTTCTATGCTTCGTATTCCACCAAGGAATAATGATATGCCATTCTTCATAGAAAATCTACGCTAGCCCACGTATGACATGCCAGAATCTTTCCTGGCTTGTGAGGTTGTTGGTCCCAATTCCCCGTGGTATGAACCCATTTTTACCTATCTTAAGGACAGCACATTCCCACCCGATATCTCCCGTTATGAAAAGTAGATCTTGATTTTCCAAATAGCCCATTACTCCCTTTTAGGAGGTACACTTTATCATCGTGGCTATGATGGGAATCTATTACATTTTCTGGATGTGGTGGAGTCAATCCAGGCAATCAAAGAAGTACATGAAGGGGTATGCGGAGCACATACAAACGGAATGGTCTTGGGTGAGAAATTGTTGGAGTAGGTCACTATTGGCCTACCATGGAAACTGATTGTTGCAATTATGTTATAAAATGTGTGCTTTGCCAAAAGTATGGAAATTTCATTCATGCTCCATCGCAACCATTGTAACCTATCACTACCCCATGGCCATTCTCCAAGTGGGGACTTGATTTAATAGGAAACTTACTCCTACCTCATCTTATGGTCATACACATATCATCACATCTACATAATACTTTACAAAATGGGTGGAGGTTGTCCCTTTAACCATATCACATGATCCCATATTTCTAAATTTATCATGAATCACATTATTTGTTTATATGGTATTCCTGCAGCCATTGTTACAAATAATGGGAAGTCATTTAAGAACAAAACTATGAAAGGTCTTTACCAATGGTTCCAAATTAGGTTAAAATGGTCCATGCCATATTACCCTCAGGGTCATGGACAAGATGAGGTAACAAACAAAACTCTAATAAGGATAATGGAGAAGATGGTTAGAAAAGCAGTCGAAACTGGAACCTACAAATCCATCCACCCTTTGAGCTTACTAAACATCCATTCACACTCCTACGGGTGTGACACCATATTCCCTAGTGTTCGGGATAGAATATATCATCCCTTTAGAGATTGAACTCTCGTCCCCGAGAATTTCTCTTTAGGACTATCTCGGATAAGGATGAGGATTATCGAGTGGCACGACTGGCCGAATTAGAGCTCCTAGATGAGAGGTGAATTTGCGCTCTTAATCACCTAAAAGTGTATCAACACGAGTCTCCGTAAAATACAACAAGCGAGTCATGCCTCATCATCCGAGGTTGGTGATTTAGTCATGAAGGAGAACCAGGTTCAACACCGTAACAAAACGAGAACGAAAGGGAAGTTCAAATCACATTGGTTGGGACCCCGTGTTATATTCACCAAGTACGGCACAAAGGCATACAAGCTGGCTCACCATAATGGTGATGAGCTTCGGGAGCCCATGAACACCATGCACCTTAAGTAGTTCTATGCTTAAACATGGCACAAGGAAGTTAAAAATCATAAAAATCATAAAAGTACAAAAATCGAAAAAGAGAAAATAGGTCATCCACTAGTGAAAACCGCGCAATTGTGGAACTTTGGACAAGTCCTTGGGTGAAAACTAGTTTCCAATGCCTCGGGAGGATTCATTGTTCACAATCATCCTACATCTGGAGGGTAGTTGTCTTTGTCCTAGCCCTGGTTCTACCTTCAACATTCCCTCTACGCCCCATCCTGTCAATCCTTGATCCGGATTTTCCTTCTTTATTAAATGCTGCGAGGGGTGTGGTCTTTCGCTATTTCCCATCTTACATTGGGGGCAACTCAACGACTTCACCTTCTTGTTCATAAACATGTGGCTTCTGCCCTTGTATATTCCCCATCTAACGTTGGGGGCATCCACGCTTTCTTGGTTACTGCACATAGCTTTGTAAAACTATTAGAAAACACCAAAAACAATAGAAAATTGTTTCACGAAAACACCAAAAACAATAGAAAATTGTTTCACAAAAACACCAAAAACAATAGAAAATTGTTTCACAAAACCTAAACAATAGAAAATTGTTTCACAAAACCTAAACAATAGAAAATTGGTGCATGAAAACAAATCTTACAAAAAAATAGTTACTTGCATTGTCTTGTTTCTTATAGTTGTTTTATATTCTTGCTTTTGGTTTGTTTGTTGCTTGGGTGTATTTTGTTAGGATTCATCTTTTCTTGCTTAGATTAGATTTATTCTTGCTTGTGCATATTGCGGTATGTTTTTGCATGCTAGTGAATCTTGGGAAATCATGATGTAATGTGTTAATTCATTATGTTCTTTCTTAAGCATTTGGTTGTGTTTGTTACATGTTAATAAAACATGGTGAATCATGGTGTATTGCATTAATTCCTAGTGTTCTTTGTTAGCATTTGGTTGTGTTTATTGCATGTGCTCTATTTTGTTATCATTCACATCACATTACCATCATTATCATCACATCTAACATCATCTATACATCATATATAAACAAAATGCTAAGTTTTACATCATGCATGTATGCTAAGCTAATCATCACATATCATATCATCAATGGGGGCAAGAGGGGTTGTGCATGATCAAAAATCTATCCCCCCGCACCAATATCATCATATCATCCTCGTCCATATACATCTACAAAAACACATGAGAAATACATTTGATATCATCTAAGGATCTATCATCTAACATCCACAAAGACATATGTATACATCAAACATCGAAATCGATACATACAATGTATAAAATTAGATAACATCATTCATAAGTGTTGAATCATAAAATTCAGCACGCAATGAGAATCAACATAGAGTAATTTCTAAAAGGGTATTTCATATCATAGAATTATGCCCACTCGTGTCACAAGCTGAATCAAAGCCATACATCCATAAGTGTTGAATCAAAAAAATGTAACATGCAATGAGAATCAACATAGAGTAATTTCGAAAAGGGTATTTCTACATCATAAAATTATCCCACTCGTGTCACATGCATCAGGACACAAAAACAATAAAATGCATCATCTCATAAACATGTGTATCTGAGCCCAAAAAGTAATCCTCATATATATACATGTGTGTCAATATACATCTATATCAAAAATGGGTACACATCAGTGCTCTATATCAAAAATGCCTTTAGTTGAGGCATACAAAGATGCTACATCAAAATTTTTGTACACATACATACAATGTCCAGATCGGTACTCAATATAATACATCATCGATACATAATGCCATCAAAAAGGGGCATGTGTCAGAAAGAATCAATCCTTCATCATGAGGCATCATCAATATACAAATATACAAGACTGTACATCAAAAATCGGCCTTCATAAGAGGCATACATATAAAGAATCTATACAAAAAAAACTTCAGATCTCAACCGTAGCTCTCGTCCTCACCAAGGCTCCTAGATCTATCATCTAGTCGACAGAACACTAGAGACTAGGATGGCACTTTGGTCCGCGGGCTGCTCTGGTAGGGGTTGTCTCACTGATTTGGTAGAATGGCCTGATCTCTGTGATCAAGAGCCTGATGCACTTGACCTTGACAGTTGTGGCAGTGCTACTCACTACTCTGGAGGAACTACCCTGTAATAGGCAGTCTTGTAAAATAAGGCCTCACCACCAAGCCTAGTGGCATCACGTATCAGGTCGGCATCTCTGGAGGTGAGTCTGCATGAAGGGCAGTATCTCACTCACCTATCACTCAGCCCAAGTCTACCTCATCCTGTCTAGAGGCAACAGCCTCTCGGTCTCTCTCTGTAGTCATAGTCTATAGCTCGGCGTGGGCCTGGTCCCTCTGTGCTAGTAGTGCTTATGATCGTGCGTATACATGGTCTCTCTATGTAACAACCATCTGCACCTGTGACTGGGACTAATGAAGAAGGCTCAATATCTGAGCCCCTTGTGCTACTGTCTCCCGGATCTAGCTCTGCCATGCTACTCTATCATCTCCTGGGCCAGCCTGGGCCCGAGCCTGATCCCACTCTGAAAGTAAGGTAATAATATGAGCTCAAGCCTCATCACACTCTCTGCTATGCAGTCACACACCAGCCTCAAGCCTCATCTCTCTATGCTCTAGTCACATCTCTCTCGGCTATGGCCTGCTATAACTGCACTTGTATTGTGGCTATCTATGCCATTGGCTGGGAGGCTATGTGTGCCTCAAGGACTGGTCCCTGAGGTGCTCTAGATGATTGTCCCTACTCTAGGACCCTGCCTCTGAATGGCTGCACTGCTACCTATACTAGGCCCTGCGGCCTCGGTCCCTGTGCCTGTGAGGCACCCTGCCCATCATGTGGGATACCATCAAAAGGATCCTCTGGGTCTGGCCCCTGTGCCACTGCCCTCACCTTGTGCTCTACACTGTGCCATATCTCTACAGGTGGGTGAATTCCTGTTACCCAAGCCTCCTCTGGAATGGTGAGGCATCGGGGTAACACTATAACATACCAAGCTGCATAGTCAGTTGTGGTCCCTGGATCTCTCACCTGTCGTAATAGGTCCCATACCTGTGGGACCACCTATGTGAAACTCACCCTAGCTCGGGCCACCAGTATATGAGGCCCCATGGTCTACCTCTCTGAATCCCTATGTGCATGCCAGATATCCGGGTTTGGGGATCCCTTGTACCCCTTCAAGCTACCGCTGCACTGTCTACTTGATACAACTCCATGATGTAACTACGGCTGCTAATGAGAAAGTTCTCCACCAGAACACGTTGAGCTCTGTGGCATCCTTTGGCCACTAGAAATGCCTATATGGCCACCAGATGACATCTATCTCTACCAGCTCGTTAAAATCCCACCTATATCTGAATAGGCTGCCAAGATGGCCATGTACATCCCCACCAGCTGCTACCCATGCCATATACGATGGCTCCTCGGGATCTCGAACATGAAAAGGGCCCACGGGGCATCCGATCACAATATGATCCCATGACCATATCTGTAATAAGGAGGCGGACCCACGGTCTTCTGACCATGGTATGTGATCAAGTGTAAATCCCAGTATAGGTGGGCCAGTATGCACTGCCCCCAGCAATATCTCTCACCGCTTTGTAGATACCATGAACCAAAGGCAATAATCCTCTTGGGAACAAGGTCCCTATCTTATCAGTGAGTAGGAACCCACTGATAAGAGCCATGATGTAGAGAGGCCCCCGATGCAATGTGGGGGAGATGCACTCATGCAATGCTATGGTCATCCGTCGTGTGGTATATCGTCAACACCAAAAAGGGCACTGCAAGCTGCTCTAATCAGCCCTGCATCAGAGCTGTACTCAATCAAGGTGCCCATCATCGCATGCAAAGAATCTGCCATACATCCTCAATAGTGACAGTCATCTCTCCTATCGGTAGTTAAAAACCGACTCTCGTTATTCCATCACCAGTAGCACAATCAAAAGACCGTGGTCTAGTATGATAGAGGACATCTGAGCCATGGGGCCTAGCCCTACCGCCTCGAGAAGTATCGCCATGGCTCATCGGTCGTGCCGGCGCATACTACCCTCTAGCTCTGCAATCCGGGTATGTCACTCCCGCATCTATAAAACTAGTAATCATCTCTATAAAATAACATGCCACTAATCAGTTCCTAGCATTTCTTCTAAAAATCTATCTCATCTTTTAGGGTTAACCCAAAAATTCTAAAAATTCTTCTAAGTGTCATGTTTTTGACACTTTCCTATCTTTTTCCACCTATCTAGGGTGCCTACATGCTCTTTTTGGCATGTGTGCCACATTTTTGGCCCCCGCACTTGTACGCATATGTCGTCCGGCACTTGCGCCCTCTTTCAGTGCCTGTGCACCCTTTTTGGCATGTGCGCCACACATTGGGTGCTTGCACTTGCGCGCGTATGCTCTCTGTGTATGCACCGCCCATCTTCATGTCTGCACCATGCTTTTCGTGTGTACACCCCATTTCCCGTGTGTGCATGTGCGCGTACATGTGCTTGTGTGTGTGCATGCATGTGAGTGTGTGTTGTCGGTGCCTACGTGTGTGCGTTTATATGTTGTGGCACATGTGCCCCCAAAAGACGCATGTGCCCCTATCCAATGCATGTTCTGTGCGCAGCACACCAATGCAATTTCCTAGGGCTAAAGGCCTAATTTCATGCATTAATGACCAAATTTACAAGGCTAGGGTTCGATACTCACAAAGGGGCCATCGTTCGCGTGCAGTGGTACCCCCGGACTACATCTACGCACCTCAATTGGTCTCGTGCAATCACCATGGTTCTCCTCAGTGTCAGAGCCTCACAGTAAATTTTCTAAACTACTCAATTAAAATGAATTGGTCACAATGTTTTTACCCCCCCTGGTGGGGTATATTAACCTATTTTTACCATCATGAGGGCCGGGAGGACTGTATTACGATTGTCATTTTCTCCTTTGTTTGTCTTTGTGGAATAATTATTTTTATTAAATAATTTTTTTCTCTTATTTTTCACCTATTGGAGCATTTTTGTTGTCGATACCCTTTCTTCTCCCTCGCATACAATTTTTATTGCTCTTTGGTTATTTTTATTCTTCTTCACACTCTCGTGAATAATTATTTTTCAAATAATTATTTTTTCTTAATTTTTCCACTAAACAAGGACATTATTTGTCATTTGTTTCTCCTTTCTTCCACCTAGGGCACTTTCTGTTGCCCCTAGGCCCTTTGCTTTCTTCTTATCTTTTCTTCTATTGTTCACCATGGTTTGGAAAGCAAAAACAATAAAAACAATATATATGTCAAAAAACCCAAAACAAGGAAAAAAATTTCAAAAAAATCCTAAAAAGTAAAAAACCCTACAAAAATGGTAACTTGCTTATTACGGCTGAAACTTGTGTCTTGCACATGGTATTTTCTCCATATCATGTTGGTTTGTCTCACATCTTCCCTGATTAATACCACTCACGGATCACTAGATTCACAACCATTCACAAAGCTAGTTGTTTGCTTAAATCACCTGTACTGGGGCACTTTTGTTTCTTGATGTTGTTTAGTTGCGCAAAATGATTTTTATGGACCCCATGTCCACTTTGTCCTTTCCCATTGCATGTATCCTTGCTTGGGACATCATTTTTAACCCTTGTCATCAATCACAAACTTTTGGATCTCTTCAGCACTGATAACAAAACATTTGTACAACTATCTTGACTATTGTTGGGTTGGATATGTGCATTTGTACTTGTTATCCCGGTTAAATGAGCTTGTTACCTTCTCATATTGCATTGCATTATTGTATATTGCATGGAGTTTGTATTTTCAGCAATGGAAAATTGTTCGTAGTATGGCTTTTCATGTCATTCTACCATTTTCGTATGCTTATATTTTTCATAAGGACCGATGATGTAGTTCCTATGGCAATATGATGATATCCAAATTGTTCCAATAAACAGTGGTTAGAGGCTAATATCTTCTCTCCCCTCCTCCTTATTTCTTCTACATCACTTCCCTTTCACCCCTAATTTTTTCTCTCAATGGGGCATCTTGCCTCTTCCCCATTCATCTACCTATCTCTCACCTTTTTTCGATCGTCGATCGGATTCTTTCATCACTCCATTGACACTCGAGGGGCATATTTCTCTCCTACTAATTTTTCTTATATCCCTTCAAATTTTCTTTCGTCTACTATCTTTAAAGTGGCATCACTTACACCACACCAAAGAGGGGCAAATGTAGACACCTATAATTACACTCGAGCAATTTAAATACTTAAATTTTGCTAATTATCTCCTTTCCCACAAATTGATGACATATTGTCAATAGTGCTCATCTTCTCTTCCATTGTCGTTAATTGATTACATTACGCTAATTAATTAAGTTGCCTATCCAACACATACCCTAATTAACGACCCTTCATTAATCAACACCTTCTATCTAGTCTAATTAATTATTATTAATTAATTAGCCTCCCTTCTCATTAAATCAATAAATCACTATTTAATTGGTTTAATTCCTCTTAATGGTCCAAATCACACTAAAATCCATCTAAAAGCTTATAAAATCTTGCACATGTATTAATTAATCATCTTGATTAATTAATACACCCCCTTTATCCACATGAGCCACTTAAGGACAAACTAAACCCTCCTAAAGTTAACTCAACCCCATCTAAACCCCCCTTATCCATAACTAACTCTACATCTCCATTAGTCCCACATTCATGAGGATGTGTTGAATCCTTTATCCTTTGGGCTATATAAACAACCCTCCCTCTACTTCTACACCTACACCTAAATCTCTCAAGAGACAAAAGAAAGCACATAGTTTCATACTAATAGCCTTTTGTCATTCTTGAGATCTCCATCCTCCATTCTTGAAGAGCTAAGCCTCACACCCAAGCATCCATTGAAGGATCAAAGCAAGAAAATATAATTTGATTGCCATTGAACTACTTAGGTTCATTTTAATGTTAAATTAGGAAATTAAGGAGAATAGAGTTCATTAATTTACATTATGTTTTGATCATTTCAAAGTTATAATGTTAAGGGTAGGATTTGTTTATTTCTTCATTATGATGGTGCACATTTCTCATTTCTAGGTAGGTTAGGAAGCTATTTCTAGGTGGTAGTTTCTTGCTTTAAATTTAGCTAAATTGTAGAAATACTTGTACACAAAACCCTCTTGAAATCAACTAATTACTTGTAATTGAAAGGAAAATTATTTCTAATCTATTTGATATGATGTAACAATGATAAATTGCAAAAATAAGGAAATCAAACAACAAATCCATCTGAAATTCACATAACATAGGAAAATCTAGTTGTGTATTAATTTTTCCCCTCGCCTTTATCCTTTCTTTCTCTATGTTTCCATATGATTCCAAGGAATTGGAAATGCAAAGGCAGAAGTAGGAGAAATCACTTGAGAAATGGCAACTTGATGGCAGCTTGGTTGCAATGTAGGTGGAAGAGAGATAGCACAAGTGAATAAAGCTTGGTTATGCAATTTCTAGCATGATTGTGGCAGCAATACTATGCAAGATACACAAAATTCTCCAGTCATTTTCTTAAATACAAGCATTGAATATATAGAAATTGGTTGGGATGTGCCTTCATGCACAAATAATCCTTGAGTGCCATATCATTGGGTAAAGAGGCGCTTAAAACTAATTAAATATCTTTAAAAATAGATGATGGAAGGAATACCATGCAATCAAGACTATTTTACGCAATTTGTTTCACAAACGCACCCTAGGATTCAAATTAAGTGAAATCACGCATGTTAAAATCACACATAAAGAGTTCTAGAAAAAGTGCACAAGACTCGCCACCGTGCGCAGGTGTGGGGTCACGGGACCACCGCCCTGCCTAGGTGGCCATTTCGAATCATCACCTAGGCAGGGCATTAGTCCTAACACTAAAAGCCAAAACATGCATAAAAATGAGATGGAAGCTGGAAGAAAGCATGGAAAACCTAAGTAAGGATGTCTAGGCTATAAATATGTATTATGAATGGGTTTAGGAACTCTAATACCTTATAAAAGTACATGAATCATCACTGGGGACTTTTGTAGTCATTTTATGACAATATAGCACATGAAATTTTGGGTGTGTACATATTTCCCCCTCGGAGAAGTGTCTTAGCCATGAAAAGGCATAAAATGTAGATTCCGAGTATGGTGTTCCTGAAATGGGGAGTTAAAAGCTATACCTGACACGCCCATGTGTTGGAATGTCACCGTCTAAACTCTTGCTACCTGCAAAATGAAAAAGAAGACTCAAGTGTAGATAGATGAAATATTAAAAATAAATACTAAATTAAAATGACAAGAGGACTTACCATTTGTGTGGGGATATATAAATATACCTGCGCCAACGCTCCAACCCTATGAACATATGCACTCAAAATGAAGTTATAACAACATATATATATATATATATATATATATTTTCATTTGCACGTAGTTATTTGGTGATTTTTGAGCTTTGGGCCCACGGTGACCATTTTCATCAAAAGAATAGTCAAAATGTTCATTGTGAGATTGTGATCATGCCTCCGTGAGTGGGAGATCAAATAGTGTGGTCTTAGGTTAGTTTTTCTTGCTTGTGTATTTTTAAACCTAACATGTTAAAATGTCAAAATCTTTGCACTGGGGATGATTTTTGAAATTTCTTATTTTAAATGAGTCTCTAGGGGGACACCTACCGATTAGTCTTTTATTTCGTTCAAAATGGTCTATTTTTACATTTTTGAACATTTTTAAGGTAACAACGTTATACGATGAATTGGTTCAAGATAGCCACCCTCGGTAAGGCGGCGGTCGCAGAACCACCACTCTACACCGATAGCGATTCTAAACAAATGACCAAAACTCTTGCTAAACATTAAAAATTAGATTTTTAATGTTTTGTTATGTTTTTGATGATCTTGTTTCTTGAAATATGTCACTAAATATCTCTTTTTCTTTTTTTTGGTGGATACAAAAGAAGGAAGAGTATATTCATTGGAGTCATGAGAGGGAATGTGACTAGCTCCCAATGATATTGGACCGGTTGACTCAGGATGAGATCGATACTCTTCAGAAATAGGCATATGGAGGATTACACGGGTGCCCCATGTTACTTCTTCCAGATCCACAATGAGACCAAAATACCTTCCAATTTTCAGGTGCTTGGGGGTGAGTGGATGATCACCCTAGAGGATGTGTACCATATTCTTGGGGTTCCGATACTAGGCAGATGGTTGACTTTGGAGACAGCAAGATCTAGAGCCATGATGACTCTATGGGCCACTTATATGGGGGATGATGTGGTTTCCTTTGGTTCGAAGAAGGGGATGAAGGTTTGATCCTTTCTACGCTCTCCCATCCCTACTATCCGCAAGGCCATCATGGGTATCTTAGCCTCATGGTTGATCGGAGAAAAGGGAGGTGATACACTACTTTATTGATGGGCTCCCATCATCACATAGATTGAGGCATATGGTCATATCTACACATGGGGAGTAGATATACTTGGCAGTACCTATCATGATTTGTATCATATTATCAATTTATAGGGGCAATCTTTGAGCCACCCCACACTCATTATGAGTTGGGTGTATGAGAAGATCGTCCCCTATGGGATGGGAGTGCCAGTATAGGACCCAGGGGCCATTAGGGCCACTAGATGGATGGCCATGAGAGATATCATAGCGCTACATCGGTCAAGAGCTTCCTTGACCACAGTGGCCATGGTGGCCACTCTATACCAGGACATGGTAGGATTGTGGGGATAGGATGGGACCACAATGGTGGCTTATACCACTATTGGCCAGTTAGTTGACAAGATGAGGAAGCTTGAGACTCACTCATTTGGCTGAGTTCCTCAGTAGTTTGGCCTTCCTTACATTGATATGCTTCCCCCAGTGGCACCTATGTATATGACCATGAAGGAGGAACGAAAGGTCCCTCATGGATATCCAGGTTGTACAAACGTGAATCCAAGAGTTCCTATTACAGTTAGGTAAGTTTTTCATGCCAGACGGGAAGCTGGTACCACTCATGCACCCTTTCTCTGGATTGAGGTTTCACCTTCTCACAATGGAGAGGAGGATGAGCCCATAGATATGGACTCCGACTCTGAGGAGTATATAGGGGATGAGACCAAGGAGGATTCGGTTGGAGAGGAGACCGGTGGAGAGGATATGGGTGGAGAGGATACTAGTGATAATGGGTTGGGTAGTGAGGCTAGAGAGGCATCTCACATGGAGGAGGATGTGAGATGGAGAGTGATCCCGAGTGGCAAGATACTCGGGATGTTCTTAGAGTGAAGTAGGAGGATGTGGTCGTAGAGGAGGAGACACTTGTCTCTAAGGGACCACTTCCTTACGATGGAGAGGGGGACGACGAGTCCACAATGGGACAACATCTTACTTCTAGTTTTGGGGAGTCCCCACAACCATCAACAGTAGTAGCATCATCCATTAACCCTACATGGATTCCTAGAGATCCGAGTATGTTGATCCTCTCCTCTTGACCTTCTTAGTCAGAAATTTTAGTAGGTATTTATTTTTTAAATTTTTTTTGTAACTTTCTAACTTATCGTTTCTTCTCCTTTTTTTCTTGCATTGACTACATAAGAGTGGCGAGAGCTTATTCGATGGGTGTGTGTGGACACCCTACTGATCCCCGAGGAAGACCCTAGCTAAGATGACTAAGGATACAGGACATCCACTTGTAGCCGGAAAACACACTGATGTGTTGGCACCCATCTGGAGGGCAGCAGAGGTCATGACTTCTCTCCATACTTAGGTGACTACGTATGAGATAGATGAGTGATTGATGAGGTAGAGTTTCTCTCGTAGTGAGACCACAAACCGATTGCCACCACCATGAACTCAACCACCATTCGAGTGCATTCTCATCATCGTAGCCACATTAGAAGTTTTGGACGCAGTCATGCACCATCTCAGGGATCCCACAGGATTGATAGGCCATTGGTCCGTTTATTTTTAGTTTTTATTTTGTCGAATTTTTTAATATATTTCGTGGCTCATTGTGAACATTTTGACCATGCCTAGCACGTGATGACATTATATAAAAACTTGATTTATTATGATATATACAAACTCTTCTTTTTGGTTCGGTAATTCATTATATCTGAGTTGACTTCCTCTTGGCTCACTTCACATGTGTACTCTAGATGTTTAGAACTTCCATTTTTATATGCTTTTCAGAATGTATGTAGTGGATATGAATGCTAATAGAATTATTTCTTTTTGTGTTTTGTAATTCGATAAATGATAATGCAATCATGTTGTAGTGTTGAGCTTTAGTTTCTCTAATAAATTTTTACTACTTTGTATTTTTTTGGCAAAACGTGGTGAAAGAGTTATATGATAAGTGAATGAACTTGCCCCACTCATAACTAAACTCAACCAAAAATATGTAAGGGATCAACAATAAGAGCCAAAAGGGGCATGAGTTATAGAAATATTCTGAATGCTAATGATGAGAGAAAGATAAGGATTTGACAAAACCAAATTGAGACACTACAACCTCATTCTACTCAATTTTTCTTCATATTTTAAAATGTGAATTTTTTTCTAGTTTATCTAGACTTAGATCCATATATGGCCACTTGGTTGACAAAATATGGTTTTGAGGTTTTAAACTCTTTTTGGAATTTTAACATCTAACTCACTTTGTTCTTATTTATGATTTCACAGCATTTGAATGAACTATTTCTAACTTTCAAATTTTTCAAAGAGACCCCCTACACCTTGCCCCATGCTACCAGTAGGAAGTATGGGCTCATCACCATGGATAAGGAATAGGTGAGTAAGGGTACTTCTCTCCTTTCCCAACCCTACATCACTAGTAAGAGATGCAAGCTCAACACCGAAGGTTGATAGCGAAAAGAAATGTCTAAAATAAAAAAAAATGTGGATTTGCATTTGACTTATTTATCTAGGAAAAATTCTAGAATGTTCTTATTTCCAAAGAGATATATATGGGATAGATGTGACACCATGAAGCTTCTAGAACAGACTATAGGAAAAAGACACCTAATCTAGAAGAACCTATAAGTAGAACCAAGTATACGGGCCTTAGCATGGTTATCATCAAAGGTTTGTCTTATCTTGCTTGAATAGATGAAATGATTCAAAAACAATTGATGATAACATGAGGATTTTAAGAGATATGATTTGAATGTTTTGCCAATGTTTTCATAATTTTTAGGAATTTCTATATGAATAATTCCCTTGATTAAAAATTTTACGAAATGAATCGCGGAGATGAAAATGCAATGCAGATTCAAAATGTACATGTGGAAATGCAAGTGAAACTACATGTCATGATGTCTAAGGTGAAGAAATTTGACAAATATCAAATTCTTCACCCCTAAAAATTAACAAATGGAGAACCATGATCCTTAAAATTTCCATTCTCTTGACAAGGGCCTAACATTCTAGGGTTAAACTTATAACCATTGCCCAAAAGTTTATATGTCTAATCATTAAAATCATTTGTTTGAAAGAAGCATTCGTGAACCTTTTTTCACGTTATTTAGACATGGTGTGTAGGTGAGCATGACTATGTTGCTCGGCTTCATTTCCTATGTACAGCGTTGTGTTTACTTGTGACCCTTTCTCAATGATGATGCCTTGCCCCATGGATATGGAAAGCTTAGTTTCAGATGCATATGGGTTGAAATCGGCATTTATAATAGAACAAACCTTAGAGATAGTTTTGTTGGGCATCCTTTCAATCTCAAATTTCCCTTCTTCGTTTGTTAATTTTATCATGTTTACACCTAAACCTAGGTCATCGAGAGGAAGAGATGTTAAATGGATAAGACTACCCATCCCCTATGTTTCAAATGGGATTCTCTAAGAGTTTCATAATTTCATTGTTGTGGTTTTAGTGTACATTGTTTCCACAGATACTGATTTTCCTTTAGCTATTTTTTCCACATCAAATTTTTTTGGGTCAACGACTTCATCCTTTAGCACACTCAAGGTGACCGAGACTAACTCTTTTGGTGGAGGTTGTTTGTTAAATTGATTCACATGAATTTCATACTGTATGGACTTATTTATTCTTCTTTAGGTTTTCTAAGTGTATATCGAAGGGTTTAGGATCCCTTGAGTTATGAAGACCTTCCCCAAATGGAGGAATCTAATCTCCTGAACAGAGGTATAAGGGATAGCCTTCATTCAATGAACCTAGGGTCTCCCAAGGATCATGTTATAATGTATTTCCTTGTCGATAATGTATAACTACATTAAAATGGTTTTTGAAACAAGCGTGATTTGGAAGAACTATGGTTCCAATCACTTTAAGACCGTTACACCCCATAACGTGTTTTTGTAGAGAAACAATTTGTCTCTCAATATCCCAACTTCTACAAGAAAGAGAATGGAACAACATTTACTGCAGCCCCATCATTGATCATGGCTCTCTTAATGCAATTTTTATAAAAACAAAGACCTGTAAAAATAAGGCAGGGATCACCTCTTTGGGAAATTTCAGCATCATATGGCATCTTGTCTATATCGAAAAAAACCCAATATCCCTATCATTCTATCCTAGAGGATGTATTTCAAAGTCAATATGATTTATTTGAGCACTAGGAGATGGTGTAACATGGATTAGATAACCAGTACTTAGTGCATTGAGCAATGTAGAACGATGCACGAGTGAATTCTTTAGTAAATCTAGAAACGAAATGTGAAAAAAGGTCTTGTTCAAATCTGATATTAAATCATAGGCTCCTCTTTTGGTTTAACTATTATCGAACTTCATCCTTTGGGAAGGAAAGAATGGATAATGTTTGTGAAATGTACTCCTTCATCCGAGTTATTGCATTAATTTCGCTCAACCTCTAGCTCGAATAACCCCAAGATTTTTATATTATTATTTGAACCAAGATTAGGAGTAACTTTGAGATTTGTCGAAGTTGAGGCTTCACGGTCATTGTTTACTATAGGAATTCCTTTTTTATATTTTGAGGATTCACTTAGGAATCCCCAAGACATTTTGGGTTCACATTTTGAGGTGTGACAAGTCCGGTATGACTAGGTTGTGGGTTTGTTTCAAGATTTGCTAGGAACATGTCTACAAAGAGTTGCCTTTGGTTTTTAGGAAGTCTTTGCAGAAACTTGTTGCAATCGTGGCAAGTCCTATCATCATGACCTTGAACCTTATGGAAACCACAAGTAGAGGTTAGGGTCATAATCTCTTGGATTTTGATAAGCATCTTGTTTTTTATTATAACCTTGGTTATAATTTTGAAATTAGTTGTTATAACCATGATTCATTTCCCCTTAGCCAAATTTTTGATACTAATTTTGGCCTTGGGTTTGATTTTGGTTTCTGGCACATGATTTACATCAATTGTGTTGAAAAAATACACATTTTTAGGGCCTCTTTGATTTCCTATGTTTTTGTTCTGTTATTGTTACCATTGTTTGGAAAATCAATGTTCTTGGCTTGATTAGTAGCACATTGATTGTAATTCACACCCTTATGTCCTTGGTTGTTGGCACCATTTTTTTGATAATTTGAATTATTTTCATTTAGGGATACCAATTTCCCATTGGGACCATAAATCTTACACCCATTGTCTATAGCATCTTGGTCAATCTGAAGCTTACCTTCTAATACTTCCTCATAACTGCGGAAAGGAAACTTTTGGTCTTCCTCTCTTGTCTCTTGATTGAGTGAGTGATGGAAAAGATTGCAAAGTTCCATCTGCGCCATGTTGGGTGCACTTGCAGAGGAATAGAGAACTTGGCACCATCTCTCGATGAAATGGGTGGAAGACTCATTTTTCTCTAGTCTAATATGTAGGAACTCCCTAATCCATGTACACAATAGCATGTTTATATCAAATTCATTAATGAACTCGGAAAAAAATTTGTTTAAAGGAATGTATATAAGATTCGGAATACGATAATACCAATCCAGTGTGATTCCTTCGAGAGTCTTTGGAAATATCTTAGCCAATACAACATCCTAAGGAAGAAATTCCCTCATAAAGCAGTAGTGGAGGCCTTGATATGAGTGTTTGGATCTCCTTCTCGCTTGAATTTTGGAAGATCTGGTAATGGGCATGGAAGCATAAAACTACATATGGTGAATTCAAGAGGCTCATATAACTACTCATCATATGTACCCATTGCATAAGATTCCACCATTGAAGATATTTGATGAGGAGGTGGAGGAGGAGGAGTTGGATAAGATGTGTTATAAGCATTGACAGAACATATGAAGTCCCTTAATATGGCATGTAGGGAGAGGGAATGGTATGTGGGTCCATGTGGGAGTTTCGAATACATGTGCATGTAAGGTTGGATAGTACCGGGATATGGACTAGCAGGCCTAAAACTAGGGAACGTCGCATTACCTATTGTGGTGGAATTCAAGAATGCACTTCCAAATAGCCCTTGACAAGGATGAGGACTCATCCCCAATGTGTCTAACCCTATGAGAAGAACACCTAGATTTGAGTAAACTGGATAGCCTTGTTGTATAGGATATTACGTTGATTACTCATTAGAAGAGATGTATCCTTCATTGTCAACTTGATACCCTGAGTTCTACCCTACTACATGTGTTGGTTATGAAGTCTAGGAAATTTCTAGTTCTCTAATCCTCCCTAATAAAGTAGAAATAAGATTGTTGGGAGAGGATTGAGTCTTTTATTGGGAGGCCTGTGGCGTATGGTTTGATTGAGTAGGCTCATGATACCCGGTCATGAATTTTTTAGTGTTATAATTCTTATCTTCCTCTCGAAGTAAGAATCTTAGGATATGCCTTCAAAATCTCAAAGGTCAGCCTTAATTCTATCCAAAACTCATATATCTGATGAAGAGGATTAGTTATTCATGTAAATGTATCATCTTGTGTTGATTACATGAAAATTTGAGGTCTTGACAAGACTCTATGGTAATAACCTGTTCCATTTGTGATAACAATGTGGTTTGCATTAGGCTTACCGTATTTCGCTTTTAACGGTTGATCAACCTCTTCCATCCTTACATAACTAATGGGGTTTTAAGTGTAACTAGGGAAGTTTGGATGTTTCTTGTGTAATTATCACCCCATCTCAAAAGAGAAATGGACTGTTGTGGTTGAACATCCGTGTAATATCTATCAGAGCCAAATGGCCCACCAAACTCTCTTCCATACATATTTTAGAAAGTATAAAATACCTACCAAAATAGGGGAAGAAATGGAGAGGTGGGGTAATAATGCGATGAAAGAAAAGTAAACAAGAAGGAATTAATCCTTTGTGGTAGGTTCACCAATTTGTATGGATAAAAATTGACATACAACCTTCAACCACAATCGACCCCCCGAGGTCATGTCTAAGTAGTCTATGTTGAATGTGTGTGGCTAACTATAGGAGGATCGGTGACTAAGATCTGGTAGTATGATCTCCTAGTAGTTGAGTTGGAAAAGGGGAGATTTAGAGGCTATGAACGGGTAGCCTAAATTCCCTATGGTTTGTTTTCCTAACTAGATCTCAATTTTGAACTAGTTTTAAGTGTAGTGCCCACTTCCCTTTGACACCTTTTGGTGCTTATGCTTTGATACTGTTGATTACATTATAGACATTACTATGTTTTGATTTAGTATGTTGCTAGACATTGGATTATGGATTATTGTGAATTTTGATTTGATTATGATGCATGATGATCACTAGAGACACCTCACATGTGGATGATGATATATTATTGGACATGGATATTTTATAGACGTTGTCGGACATGTGATTTTGGATGTTATGAATAGATCTAGAAAATGAATATTTTATGATGCTGATATAATTGTGGATTAAAAATGCAAATGATGTAGTTGTTACTTCGATGTTGTTGTGATTCATTATATAGTTGATTTAGTGATTCTATTTGTATCATATTGGATGTTCTGATATGGCCACAAGGCCGAAGGAGGTATTTGTATTTTGTAGGTTAAAAATATCACAACAAAACATCGGGGATCGAGACCAACCAAAATAGAATTCTAGGTGAATTTGACAAGGTCACCATGGCAACTTGTTTTATTGTGTTGTGTGTTGTTTTGTTAGAGATTTCCATGGGGGATCATCTTTATATGTGACCATGGGTTGTGTATTTTTGTTGATATGGTTAATGTTTATTTATTTTTGTATGTATTTTATTTGTAATGTGTTCTCTTCTTTTAATAAATTAATTGTGATAGATTAATGTGAGGAGATCATATGTTTAAAATGTAAATAAATTAAATTGGGATATGGAAAGTAATTATTAGAGTTGTTGGTTGTTTGTAATTAATTTGTAAGGGATGTGTAAGAGCTTGTGTAAGTCAGTTTTGGAGTAAGAAATACTCCACCTCCATGGAAATTCGAATTTGACCTTGGGGGCTGTTTTTGGAGGCTAGTGGGACAAGTAAAACTTGTCCCATGCCTCTAAATTTATGTTAAAAACCATACTTATGGTTGGGGAAGTGATTGGTGACTTCATATTGTGCATGTTTTTAATTGCACTTTCTTACATTTTGATTAATTGTTGTTCCTTGAGGTGTGGGCTGTTTTGAGTGTGCAAGCAGCTTGTCATTTTCTTCACCCACCTCTTTATTGAGCCTTGGATTTTGAAGTTTGTATTTTGTGTTTGATTGTGAGAATGTATGATGTGGCATCCTACATTGATCCACATCATCCTCTTCTTTCCCTCTTCTATATATTTCAAACTCTTACCTTGTTTTTGGGTTGTTGAATCATTTTGCAACTTCCTTGGGGCACATTTTTCTTGTGTGGAACTCTTGTTTTTGGAGGAAGTTGGAGAAATATTTGCATGCTTGGAGTTTTTTGTTTTGGATTATGTTTTGGCATTTGAAGCTTGTTGTTTGGAGACAAAATTAACCATGGAAAGGTAGGAATTTAACTCTATTTTTATATGTTGTCATTTTCTTGTTGTGTTGTGTGGATAGTGCATGCCTTGTTTTATTTGTTGGTTGGTTGGGTAGACTGCCATAGGAATGGTGTAGGAGAAGGCTATGGGGAATCCATGTGGGGGCATAAGGAAATGCCATTGGCATCAGAATTTTGTGGAGGGAGTTTGGGTTTGGGATCCACCATGGAAAAGAAATAGCTTGCATTTCTTACTTTGTGGGGGCATAAGGAAATCTGTGGGGGGCATAAGGAAATGTGTGTGATGAATTACTTGGCGGTTTTGTTTTGGTGGATGCCCAATTCCCATTTAAGAGGCATAAGTAGCTTCCCCATAGGCCCTGTTCCTTTGGCTTACAAGATCAAACCCGAGTTCTTCTTTGAAATATTTTCTTAATGCGATTGAACTGTTGTTTTTTTGTTGTATTGTGTTTCAAAAAGAAATGTGTATGTGAAAGAATGTTGTCTTTGTGGAACCCGGTTTTTGTCATGGTTGAATTGTATCTTTTATTGTATTTTGGTTGGGGCTCGGGGCCAATGATGAAGGAAGGATTCTCCTTTCATTGGATGTCTTGGTTAGGTGGAGAGTGTTGCCTTTCCCCTCTTTTTGTGATCAACTTGGAGAAAAAATAAAACCAGCATGTTGCTTCCTCGGAGCAAAAGAAATGTACAGTTGCACTCACTTCTTGTGAGCAAGTTTATTGTAATCCTTCCCACTTTGAAGTGGATGATTTGTATAATTATTTGTAATGAGAAGTTACTTGTATTGATGAGGAAAGATTGAAATTGAAATGTGAAATGTAAAGAGTTATATTCCATTCTTTGTTTTGAAAAGGAATGTGAAGAATGTTATATGTATT
This sequence comes from Taxus wallichiana var. yunnanensis, assembly GCA_018340775.1. Taxonomy (NCBI): domain Eukaryota; kingdom Viridiplantae; phylum Streptophyta; class Pinopsida; order Cupressales; family Taxaceae; genus Taxus; species Taxus wallichiana. The sequence goes on from CM031239.1 coordinate 220,347,371, forward strand.
GTATATTGTATTTTGAAGTTAAAAGAAAGAGATAAGTTGTAAATTTGTTGTTGGAAATCAATAAAGGAATGATCTACCTTCTCAAACTTGCATGATTGTATTGGAATTGAATTTCTATTGTGAATTAAAATCTCTGTTGAAAAGAAGAATGCGTAGGAAGGAAGTATATTGTTTTTGCATCCTTGGAATTATATTAAAATTGAAATCAGAATTTATAACTTAACTTGGGAATGAATTGTTTAGAATCAACTGAATGTAATGGATTATTTTAGGGAGTAAATACCATACCTATATGATAAAAAAACTGATAAATAACTCCTTCAATGAAACCGATCACTGGCATTGTGTATAATTTTTAAACTGGCAAAAAGGAATGCAATCAAATTATACAGTTCAGACCTGCACTTAATAATCAACTTAAAAATGTTATGGATTAGCATGCTAAGACACTAAGGAATTCAAATTGACAAAGGAAACTTATGAAGATAAATTGTACATTGCAAATTTGAGCACAATCCTTTCCCCGGTCGCGTTTTTGTCACTTGTTGAACAAAATTCAAACTTGAATAAATTGAGCAAATTAACTTTCCAAAAACACTCTAAACCCTCCCTAGATCAATACTCCATGTCTGTTTGACATGTTGAGTGAAGGAGGAAACCGAATTTAATCAAATTGAAAAGTTGAAAATTGCCAGTTTGCCAATTAAAATCCTACAGATTGTTTTTGTAAAATTGACCCTTTAAAACTTATCAAAAATTAAAATTTATGCTTCCTGTGCAAAGAGGGCATCGAGAGCTTTCCAAAATTCCTCGTTTTCCCAAAACTGAGCTTTCTAGCTCAAGTTATGGCACTTTGAAATTTTTGTGCCTTGGCGGAAAATTTGGGAAAATTTTCCTTGGCGGAACGCAACCCAAAAATTTCCCATCATTGTGCCTTAGAAATTTTTTTGGAAAAATTTTGGTTCGGGAATTTTTTTCTATTTTCCTCCACCAACTGCAGACAATCGAAGGGCACCACATGTCCTCTTGGAGCTATGGTGGAGGCACGGTTTCTTTTCAACCCTTAGACCCTTTGAAAATTTTAAAAAATTTCCATCTTAGCCCCATCGGCCCGCAGCCAATGAGAAGGTGCCACATGGCACCTTAGGGTGACAACGGGGAGGAGGACCCCTTTGTTTTTTTTTGGTTTTTGGCTTTGGGAAATATTTAACAAATTTTCCCATGGCCCGCATCACCGCCCCCACCTCGGGATTTTCTTATTCCATGGGCATGCGGACTGCGCATCCCTTTCTCCCTTTTTGTCCTTTGTCGGGCGCAATTGCGCTAAATCCTCCTGCCACTCCTGCCCTTCCCTCCCCCTCTCCCACTTTGAACTAGGCCTCGACACGTGTCCACCGGGGACCCGCAGAGGTGTGGAAGAAAATGAGAAATTGCATCATGTGGGGAAAATTTTCTAGAGCCACCCTGCGACCCGCCAACCCGCCAAAGGGGATTTCACCCCTGCATGACACGTGTCCCCCTTGGGGAAAATTTAGCCCCAAAACTCCACCCGGCCATATCTTGAGTTCTACAAGGAGTTAGGAGGACTTCTTTATATCACCGGAAAGGTGAGAAAATTTTCTATCCGTTACAATTGGTTTAGGGAAATTTTGGAAGCATTAAGTATGAGAGAAATCCAGTTGAAACTCTGAGCCTGTTAGAGAGTGGGTATGGGGGTAAATTACTCCCTAAACCTAACTAGAACATCTAACCCTAAAATTTGAACCTTGTGAACTTGATATTAGTTAATGAAGGAAACATATGTTTTGGTAAATTGGTGTTGTTCCAGAACCTACCAGTGGCAAACTGTTGTCTTACAACCTAGTTGTGGACACTCCTAAACAAAAAAAATATCCCATAATTTTCTAGCTAACCCTAGGTTGTTTCTTGGGTCTCAAGTGGTTTATTTAAATGGGCATCACATTAAGTGTCTAAATTAACTAAGATGAAACTAACAATCTATGCTACTTGTTGAAAGGAAAATAACCTAAACAAATCACAAAACTGAAATATTACAATCACAAACAACAATTTTCTTTTATTCTAAATAATCAAATCTACTTCTACACTAAAACTAAACAAGAAAAATAACCCGGTGTGGTTATTCACCTATGTTGAGTGTATTAAAACTAAACTAACTTAAAATAAGAACTTTTCCAAATGATCTATGATATGTAGACAACCTCCTACAGATATTCTCTCCTTCAGATCCACAGGGATGGGAAGAAGAGGATCCATCACCAGGAGCTGTTATTAATGATTTAAACCCTCTTGGAAATTAACTAATTACTTGAAAATGGAAGGAAAATTATTTCTAATCTATTTGATATGATGTAACAATGATAAATTACATGAATGAATGAAATCAAACATCAATTAATTACTTGAAAATGGAAGACAAATTATTTCTAGTCTATTTAATATGATGTAACAATGATAAATTACATGAATGAAGGAAATCAAACAACAAATCCAACCTGAAATTCACATAATAGAGGTAAATCTAGTTGTGTAGTAATTTGTCCCCTTAGTTTATCCTTTCTTTCTTTGTGTGTCCATATGATTCCAAGGAATTGGGAATACAAAGGCAGCATTAGGAGAAATTTCTTGAGAAATGGAAGTTTTATGGCGGTCTAGTTACGTGCAATGGTGGGAAAAAGATAGCACAAGTGAATAGAGGTTGGCTATGTAATTTTCAGCGGGATTGTGGCGGTAATACTATGTAAGATACATGAAATTATCATGCCATTTGCTTGAATACAAGCATTGAATATATAGAAATTGGTTGGGATGTGCCTTCATGCACAAGGTAGCCTTGGAGTGTCAAATCATTGGGTAAATAGGCGATCGAAACTAATTAGATCTATTTAAAAATAGATGACGGAAGGAATACTAGACAATAAAGACTATTTTTAGGTAGTTTGGTTCACAAACGCACTCTAGAAGTCAAGTTAAGTGAAATCACGTGTGTTAAAATCACGCATAAAGAGTTCAAGAAAAGTGCGTGGGACCGCCACCTGTGCAAGGCAAGGTAGCGGTCCGACACTAAAGGCCAAAACATGCATAGAAATGAGTGGAAGTTGGAAGAAAGCGTGGAAAAGCTAAGTAAGGATGTCTAGGCTAAAAATATGTACTATGAATGGGTTTAGGAACTCGAACACCTTCTGAAAGGACATGAATCATCATTGGGGAATTTTGTAACCGTTTTTCGACAATGTAGCACATGTAATTTTGGGTGCGTGCTGATGTCGATCCACGAGATAAGCGGTCGGTCCTACTTTGGGCTGCATTCTCCTAGTGACGTTACATGCACATGAAACGAGGGGGGCATACATTAGGTGAATAAGTCACCCCATATAATAGTTCACAGTCACATTACAACATAGTTCAATACCAACACACAAAGACATGATTTTTTTCTTAGTAATGGCCCAAAATCTAACTTGTATCTTAGCATAGCATAGATACCAGTACCCAGACAAAAATAGGAGTGCCTAGATGCCCCTAGCCCTTCTTGGATGCCTATTACCAAAGGGCGATTACGGTATTTTTCTCGGATCAATATGATTCACAAAATTCAATGATTAGTTTTCTCAATATAAGCGTAATCCTCCAAAGAATCAATATGTATGTTTTCTCTTTTTCTATTTTAGCGTTGGATAGAAATGGATAAAATTTGAACAAATTAGGATCACACCATCTCGTAGTGGTATATAAATCGTCAGGGAAGAACTCAAAGGATAGGGAATAACACTAGTACTCTTCTACTTGTGGCATGAGATTACACAAAAACTCGTCCTTCTACAATATTTTTAGGATCCTTTCCACACTTTTCACTCATTACGGATCAAGTGCACATGTTCCTTTTCACTTTTTTACACACTTTTTCATGTTTTTTACATATATGGATCAAATTTTTCATATACATGACTTTGACTACTCTTTTCTCTTATATTTTACAGTTCATCCTTATGGGAAGAATTAGGTGACATATACACATATGCTTCACCCTATGTTCACTTCTTCTTCTCTAGTTTCTACGATTCATTTTTATCACTCCACGATTTTTCTTGTCTCCTCGACATGCTTTTCACCATTGATCTACAAGGTAATCAAGTACACATCTCTTATCTAATTTATGTTATTGATTATTCACTCAACAAAATAAAGTTGGGGGAAATGCAAACACTAAATCACACACTTTGGGTAACTTTCTAGGTCCTGATCACATACCACTATTCCTATGATTCCTAAGCGAGAAAAGTACTAATTGACCATTGTCTTTGGCCTCTTTTCTTTCTTTCTAGTTTCTTTCTTGGTCTTACACATCTTACTTTCCAATCTAACTTTCGATACTCAAGATTTTTAGAGACTAGACACCAACGCCTGTGTGCCCCCATCCCTTTGGGTGTCCTCGGCCTCTTTGTATCTTACTCACCTATTTTGGGCCTCTTCTAGCTATTGGGCATCTTGTTTTCTTATGGGTTAGCCTTTTAGTGGTTAATTATGAAATTTAAACAAGGGAATCATATAAATATAAAGTTATGTGACCATAATAAAGGACCAAGCACTAAGCATCTACTACCATCACCTAAGGTTGCATCTAAAGGAATTACAAGAGCATCAAAAGCATCCATCTAGCATTAATTCAAGCATCAAGGGACTATTATTTCTAGATACACGTCATAAGAGGGGAAGTTCATTTTGATATCCACACATCTAATTACATTTCTAGATCTAGATACTTGTTCACTATTCAAGTGTGTCCGATACAAGATCCACCTAGGGAATGATTCTACACACACGCACAGAACTACATGGAGTCTTAAATGTAGTGTAATGCTTGGATCATAAGTTCACTTTGTAAGGTGACCTCTGCGGGGTCATTCTCAATCCTCATTTGCACCTTTTTATTTTTAATATTTGATGTGTTTTGGCATTTTGTAGGTGCTCTTTATATTTGCATGTTATATGTGAATATTGCAGACTTAGTGTGACATATAGGTGATCAACATCGAAGGGAAGTGGCATAGGAGCGACAGTGTAAAAATCATTTTATGAGGTTTTAAGCGATCATGGGCACCCAAAAATGGTCTACGGTACCTAAGCACCCCCGACTTGATCAAGGCACCCTAGTCTAGGCTATTTTGATATTTATGCAAATTTATGTGTGCGATTGCAACAATTTCCTTCTCTTGTTTATCATTTTCTAGTTCAGCACACTCTAGGGTTAATTGCAAAAATAAACAAAGTATCTTATTCCATCTCTTGCACTTAGGGTTTCAAGTTTTTGTTTACTTATTTATTAAGTCATATTTCTACTTCATTTATTATTATTTATCAATTGTTACATTATAATATAGGGTTTTACAAAAAAATTATTTTTGTTAAATCAATTTGCTTAAATGATATAGTCTTAATGATTTAACTCATGTGCTCTTATTTCATCATTCTCACCTTGTTTCCTCATCATACACCAACTCATCCATCTAGGATATTATCTTGACATGTCCTCGGATCATCACTTTTCATGTATAAGCACAAGAAACTCAAGAATTCAGGTCTACATCGATGTTCTTCTTTCCTTGTCTTGTCCCGCCTTGTCAACCTCATTCTAAGATCCCTTAAGATCTCATGCATCTTAATTTTTCATTAACTTTCCTTTTCAATAAATGACAACACACCATTCACATGCCAATAATAGTATACCCATATACAAATCACCGCCAAATATCATATCCCAAGGACATTATTTGAGTCTTCATCCTAATGCTCCAAAAATCAAAAAAATTCCCAATGAAAAAATGACCTTTCTAGTTGAGGAACCATTTTTCCGACTTGCGATATTTGTGCTTCTAAGATCAGCTAAAGCTTTTTTAGCTTGCTTCATAGGAACTTATTTGATACTAATTATTGGAATCACAACCACTGAGAGGGGTGTGAATCAATGTGACCTATAACTTCTTTCACATACACTTTAACATTCATCAATTATCATTTCAACTTAACCATTAAACATGCATTCACCAAGAATCATAACCATACATAAGAAATGAGAACACAAGTACACTAGATATAAGTGGGAAACCCTTGAAGGGAAGAAAACCCACTAAAACGAATCTCGGACAAATTTTTATATAGAGAAATGAATAAATTTAGTGAAGCACCGACTCCATAAAGAGCACTAACCCATAGAAGTTTAGTAAAGCATCAACCCTACAAGGAGCATCAACCCATAAATTTAGTGAAGCACCAACTTCATAAGGAAGCTACAACTTCCTATATGGCTCAATGCCAACTCAACCACCTGATTATTTGTCACCTATATAATGTTGCCACAATAACTAATGATGACAATATTTTATCTCTTTTTTTCTCTCTTCTCCAACACTACCTTTGTAGGCTTCTTCACTCAAGGACTTCTTCACCAAGATGATTAGGTCAAATGACCTATCTCTCCAATAGTAGAACATAACTTAGATCCTCATGAAATAAGTTATTCCCTCTCTTTGATGGTCACAAAGACATTCTTCACCTCTTCAAAACTTCCTTCTTGTTTGCTACACCTCTTACTCTCTAAACCATAAAATATTTCTTCTTCACTTGCATATATACATGACTCGTGTACACCAAACACCTTAGTCATACTTAATAGAGCATAGAACATCATAACAACATGAGAACATCATGAAAACATCATACAATAGCCACACTAGGTTAGAAATAGCATATGAAATCTCAAATCCTTCATTAGGACTCAATTAAGCCTAAATTCCTAAAACAACTCCTTCACCAAGTCTGGGTCTTCTTGGCCCACATGGCCTTCATTAAACATTAAGAAGCACTTAGACATGTTTTCTAAGTCTTCTACCAACCTCCAACATGCTTGTTTAACTTTGTACCACCATATAATTCTATGAAGCCACTCATACTATCACATGATATTTGACCTCCTGTCATACTATCACATGATTTAGACACCGTCACATGGATTGTGAGTTCCCAAGAACCACTTGCCAACTTGCACTCCCATAACTATCCTCACACCATGAAAACCAATTAAGGAAACTTAAATTTCCAACACTTGTACTTGATCAAATCAAAGTACTCGATACATGCATATGGTCCTTAGAAAATCCCTAATCATCCTCAAAAGGATAAGCAACATGGTCCAATGGCCAATATTGGTCTTATAGACCAATCTCTTCACCCTAACTGCCCAGTCGAGAACTGGGTAAAACCAATCAACTTGTGCACACTAATTCACCTCATTTTTGGCTCACAGAACTTATCCAAAGCACATACATTCCCTAAAATTCATGAATGACACCTCCAAATATATAATATATGTTAGCTCATAATTTAGATTCCCAAGAACATCTCTATAACTAGGTAACCATCTGCTATTACACCCAACAAACTAGTCTTGTAAGGATGACACTTACGGATCTTCTAAGGGCTAGACCATGTCCAGAAATGATCATAGAAATGTAGTATGGATTCCGTACTTCCTCTACCATCTATGTTTACACCATGTCTAGTCCAAAACTTGAGAGAAAACAAAACTTCTTCACAAACATGAATTTTATTTTTGGGTCCACTTATTGTCATAATACCTCAATGCCACTTAGAGATACTCGAGAGAGTCTACTAGAGACTCCAATCATCAAACTAGGTCACCCAATTCATTCTAGGTGATATTGAGCAAGATATTCTCCATCACTATTGTTGGTCATCAAACTTGCACCCGTGTCTTGAATATGGAAGAACCCGAGTCATTTGTGATAAAAATGGAACCGTCCCCAAGTTGTGGGACCTTGTATAATTGGGATGGATCTCTGGAGAAGGTTGGCATTTCTATCTATATCAACCGCTACTACGATACTCCTAGTGCTGAAAGGGAAAACTATGTTAATGATGCCAAAGCACCAGGTAGAGGAGGATAATATGAAATAAAACTACACTTAAAGGTGATATCACCTGAAAAGAGGGATGAACACTATCTGTTTTGAGTGAAAATGAAAGGAAATGCATGAAAGAAGACTAGGCATATATAACACAACTTAAAACGTATTAACCATATCAGTCTCATGGAACACAAATAGATAAGAAACTGCAAGGGACGTAGAATGGCACAACGAGCACGCAATGCAAAAGAAAAGGAAAGGAGAAGGAATGAAAACACATTAGGACATAAAATAGTCACAAAATGATGTTTTATTACTTCCATAAATGCACAAAGTTGTTATAATGGCGGAAGACGGTGATATCCACATGCAAGAACTAGATCCAGAGGTCTACAACTCAAAATACATAAAATATGAAGTCCTTAGAAAAAATGTGCAAGGATTCAAATTATCCAACATTAAAAATGATCCCAACTCTTACATTTATAGATGAATCTATGGAAGAAGAAGAGGAGGGAAAAACTAAATTTTAAATACAACCACCAATAAGAAGCATTCAATTCCTGTAAATCAGTCTAAGAATCTATCAAATGCACTTCCACATGGTTGTTTTCTGTGTTAAAGAAGGAAGGAGGGAGAATCAGATCAAATCAGGTAGTTAGAGAAATTAGATCTGCCCATTAATGATCAGAAAGATGTTTTCCTATTTTTCACCTACCATGTCCGCCAAGAATTTGAATTTGAATATTTAGCACTATAGCCTATGTCAAAGCAACTATCGATTGAGAGTAGGCGCACACCAATTAGAGATCTCGAGAAAATATATTGTTGTCGAAAGTTTTTTTGAGTTGTCTACACATGCAAGACACATGGCGTGCACAGATTGGTAGAAAGGATAGAAAATTGTGCAAATTTTCTTGTCGTTTCTGCCACTTATCATTCATTGATTTTTTTCAAGGATTCGGCACCCCATTGGTGTGCTTTGATAATTTTCTTGTAGTACACTCAAGTATTTCAGAATGTCATGGCATGGAATGGTTCAAAGGAGGTCACAAAGGTATGTGGACGAAGAAGAAGGAAGAAGGAAGGCATGTACGATGTGCGTGGATAAATGAGGTAATTTGGTGAGCATAGAACGCATGGTTAAAGTGCAACTATTACAAGGTGATGTGCGGGGTGCGTGAGAGGGCCAAGGATTAAGGTGATTGAAGAAATTACAAGACGTGCGCGTAGGGTGAATAACTACTTAGGAAGAACATGAATGCACTGAGAAGATGTGTGCAAGGGGAAGATGGAACAAAGAATAAAATGAAAGGAAGGGAAGAAGGGGAAGTGCGCAAGGGCACGTGAGGAAAAGAAGGGAATGTGCCAAGGAACTTGAGCATGCACAACCTTGCAATGAATAGCTCATAGCTAGAATATGTATACAAGTTGTCCAAATAACTAGGAGAGTTATTTGGATAATAGTTTTGGTGACTTTCGGGGCCATCTTCCTACTAGATGAAGGAGATAAATATCCTGAGCATCCATTGGGCATGGATTCTATTATGTAATCATGAAATTCTGATCTACAACTTTGAAGAACTACCCCTGAAATCACTTGAAGGATCATTTCTTGACTCTATTTTGAATCCTACAAACTGTTGAAAATGTTGGCATCCTAGAAGTAAAAAAAGAGTGTACACGGAAGGACGTGAGAAGAAAGAACTAAGTATAAAAAACAATGTGCATGCAACGCATTTAGAGGAATTGAAACTACTCTAATATATACAAAATGGTGCATCAAACTTAATGGAAGAGTTTGAGATAGATACCATTTACTAAGATTTTTAGCATGTCTCCATCAAGATGAGTTAACTCAAAAGAGTTAGCCTCTTTGCACAAATTGATGGTGTATGGGCCACTCCAAAGTGCATCAAACTTTGAATGGCACCATGGTTTAGCTCTATCAGCATCCCATTTTAAGAACATGTCCCCAACTTTGAAAGCTTGAGGCCTAACCTTTCTATCAAACCATTTTTTGTTGTTTGTTGATGTTGTTCTAGCTTGATCATGGTAAAGTTTCTTGATTCTTCAAGATTGACTAGTTCTACCATTTTTATTTTTCTCTGGTTTGTGCCTTGAAATTCTAGTTGTTGGGCAAGTGCTAATATATTAAATTCTAACATCAAAGGAAGGGTAACCTCCTTTCCATAAACAAGATTGTAAGGCGAAGTTCATATTGACTTTTTTACTATGATTTTTCTACCCAGAGTGCTCGCGAGACCTTTGTATGCCATTTTCTTTGGCTGATATTCATTATGCGCTTCATGATCCTGATCAGGTTCTTGTTTGTTGACTCTACTAGAACATTGCCTTGGGGGTAATAGTTGGAAGATGTTTTCAGATAGATGCCCAGATTTAGATCCCAATTAGTGATTTTAGTGCCAAGGAAGGCTCTTACATTATTAGATATAATGGTTTGAGGAATTTCAATTCTTGTGACTATACCTTCAAGAAATTCAAGGATGACCGACTCAATTGATTCCTTGAGTATGATAAATTATGTCCATCTAGTGAAGTGGTCTATAGCAATCAGCCCCCACTTGTGTCCAAGGTGCATGAAGGTAGATTGATCATGCCTATGAAGTCGAGATCCCATTGTGCAAAAGTATGATCTGTTTGGATTGGTCGGAGGGGAAGCACTACTAATATTTTCTTTCCTACAAAGAAAGTGCATTCCTTGCAGTTTTTGACCCACTTGTGTACATCCAAAAACAAAATAGGATAAAAGATACCTGTCATTATGATTTTCATTGTGGTAGTTTTGGCAGAGAAGTTTCCACCAGAGAATCCATCGTGAAATTTTTCTAACAATTTTATAGTCTACACACCATTGATACACTTTAACAACATGTCATCAAGATTCTTCTTGAAGAGAATTCCATCAATCAAAACATAAGGGATGGATTGTAACCTCATATTTCTTATCTTTGCCTTGTTTAATCTAGGAGGGTATGCTCCTTCAGAAAATAATGTGATCATGTCCTTCATCCAAATCGTGTTCCGTTCAGATCTATATTCATCTCAAGTTCTTCATGCAAGAGATCCTCATCCAGAAATAATGAATTCTTAGATTCATTATGCACATCTTCATAAATTTGTTTGCAGAGTGCACTACCTCTTACCAGTTTTGTGGCTTTGATAGTCACATCATATTCCATGATTTTGGTCACCCATCATGCTCTCTTTTCACTGATCTCTTCTCCCATGATGAAGTCTTTGATAGAAGAGTGGGATACTAACACCTTAATATGATTTGTGGCGAGCATACTTTTGAATTTCTTAAGCACACGCATGATGGTGAAGACCTACTTCTCTGTGTGACTATATTTTAATTCATAATCCTTCAAAGATCTAGCTAAACAGAGCCACTGGTTTTTCTAGCCCTTATTCATTTTCTTGTGTTAGGACTACAACAATACTTGCATCGGCATTGTATGCATAAAGGATGAAATTTTTTGAGTAATCCAGGTTGATGAGTTTTGGCACGTAAGAAATTTATTACTTGATTCTGTTGAATCTCTCTCTTCCTTTTGTTGTCCATCTAAAGGCTATATCCTTCTTTAGCATCAGGGTGTTGAGCCAAATTAGTCCTACAAAGTTAGGGATAAAGTGCCTAACAAAATTGATCTTGCTAAGGAAGTACTTGTAAGGATTTCTTGTGCTTACGCAGGAAAGAGCTAGGATGGCTGAAACGTGCTTAGGATCAATTGTGATGTCATCCTTTGAAACCACATGGCCCAAGAGCTTGCCTTGTGCCATTGTAAAATTACACTTCTTGGGGTTAAGAGACACCCCATAATTTATGCATCTCTTAAATACTTTCTCCAAGTGCGCCATATGATCTACGCTCTACTTTGAGAAGATTTTTATGTCATCAAGGTAAACCAAGATGAACTCATTGATGTATCCTTTGAAGGCAATATCCATGGCATGTTGAAATGTGGTGCCCATATTTGACAAACCAAGAGCATCTTCTAATATGCATATGTTCCCCACTTGGTTGTAAACGTTATTTTGAATTGATCATCTTCCTTGAACAGGATCTGATTGAAACCTGAATACCCATCTAACATTGAGAATCTTTGTGCGTTGTCCAAAGTCTGTAGAATCAGCTCCATTGAAGGAAAATGATAGTGATCCTTTAGAGATGCCTTGTTCAAATTTATGAAATCAACACAGAGTCTGATTTCACCGTACTTCTTATACACTGGAACTAGATTCATGCGACCAAGTAGAGTACTTGATGGGAAAAATAATTTTTTCCTCAATGAGTTTAAATAATTTCTTTCTCATGAAAGGCTCTATCTTTGGATTGACTGGTCACTACTTTTTGTCGATGGGCTTGATCCCGTGATCAAGATCAATGGAGTGTTGAGCAACACTTGGATCAAAACCTTTGAGGTCTTCATACTCTTATGAAAATATATCATTGTATTTTTGACAGAGAGAAATGAAGGCCTTCTTTTCATTGTGCGCATAAGTCTTACTTGAGCAAGAACTCTTTTCTTTTATGCAATACTGACTGGGAAGCAGTCTTCTTCTATGTGTACGCATGTACCTTTCTTCACCCTTGAACTCATCATCGGGTGACCAGCCCTTTAGGTAGCTTGTTTGTCTTTAGTTGTATCACTTGGTCCCCATAGTTGTCATGCAAATCAGCTTGCATGCTTGATGAGAATTCAAATTCATTCTAGATGAACTGGATGATTTGCATGTCATTGTTAAACACTTTCCAGTTGGTGTTGTTGTTTGGAATGGATGGTTTGATCACCATCTTAATGTGTTGATTGTTTCCTTTGACAAAGTCCTTAGCAGAGAGAAAACTATGAGCCAAGCACAGTGACATTTGGTCAGCTTCTATATTCATTTTATGTGGCACCACCTACAGATTTAGAGCATCAAATCTCTCAAGGATGTCCCAAATTCTATGTTTATAAGCTTTGAGAAGCTTATTCTTTTCTTGGCACTTGTTGGTAACCTAGTGAATAACCAATTCTATATCCCCAAATATCTACAGTGCCTTAGTCCCTTTCTTCTTAGCGATGAGAAGGCCATGCACTAATGCTTCATATTCTGCTAAATTATTGGAATAGGTAAACTACAATCTGTGTGCAAAAAGTAATTTCTCATTCTTAGGATAAATGAGAACAACCCCTAATCCCATGCCATTTCTACTTTTGGATCCATCAAATTATAATTTCCATATACCAGTTTAACTTGGTCTTTTTTTAGCGCGCTTGGCAGCACTTCCTCTTCAAGAATGTAGTAAGTACCAAGCCTAGTTTCATAGGCTTCCAATTCTTTAGCATATGGGTCAAATTTATGGCGCCTCTCTACCCACTCATAAATAACTAGATCAGGAATAGAAGGTGGAAGAGGATGCTCTTCAGGAACTGAAGATGGTTTTTGGATTAAACAGATGGTTTGGAGAGGGATCGTACATATGACTCTACATGATAAGAAAATATTGGCTCAGCTTGTATGGTAAATTGGGTACCATACCTTGTCTTGAGTAACATATGAGACCAATCAAAAGACAAGTAACCACCCACTTTTGCAATAAATTCTCTTGATAGACATAGGGAAAACAAAGGAGGTAAGTCAATGATAGATACATCTTGAGTTATGGTGAGGCTTGGACATGCATTAAGGGTCAACTCAAGATCCTTTTTGATCCCTAGGGTAGTGACAATTTGAACCATCAAGTTTCGGAATCCTTTTTTCAAGAGGCTATACTTGAGACCTAGACATCAATAATCTTCTTAGGCATGATAGAAGTACTAGTGCTTGAGTCAATCATGCAGTTATGCACTAGGTGTTTTCCTATGATCAAGGACATATAAAAGGGTGTATTTTTAACAATATTACTTACTTTATTCTCCTCTTCTTAGTAGATGTTGATAGAAGTGTGTGGCTTGTGAACAGTTGGATCAATGCACACGGAAGTTGGGACAAGGCCTCATGCATAGGTCACGTTGGGATGGAATGGTCAGGGCATCCCACATCGTGAAATTTATATTTTTCTTCTTCATCTGGTCCATAATGTTTAATGGAAGACCTGATGACTTGTGCATTTAGGGAATGATAGCCTCCTTTCTTGACTTGATCGGGTATGGAAATAGGGAATTTAGCTGAAGTTGAGGCTTGACCTACCAAAGGAGGGGTGCATGTTGCTTCAGGAGGAGCTTTACACAGGGGCTCTTATATAGGGACTTGAGCACTTTTACTATTGGATGCCTTGGTTCCATATTTCTACTTTTGTTGGTTTGCTTGTGTTGATGGGATTGTGACATGTGCACTAGACTCAAGCATTCTCTTCTTGTACCTTGTGTTATCCGTAACTTGGGCACGTTGTCCATTTATATCATCTACTACTTGGTTGATTGCACAAAATTCCTCAACACCGAAGAATATAAGATTGGAATCAAGAGGAACCTCTGGCCTTCCTTGATTTTCTACTTCAGGGGCACTTGTTGAAGGCTCACAAGTTGAATCATTTTAGATCATGTAGGCTTGTGTGCATGCGGTGTTGGCACAATGATGTTGACTATGAGGCATATTACAAGGGAATCACCATTCTGACTCCTACGCCAAATTTCTCTTAACCGAAAAAGTGCTTGAATTTTTGCATTAGGTGTTGAAAGAGAGGATATGGTAGGAACTACTTACAAGGGAAGATGTGCACTAGCATACCATCTATCATTCTACTATTTGGGTGCATACATTTGGTTTCCATATTGATTCCACCAAGGATGATTGCTTTGGCTATGTTCCTGATTAGAACTTCCTCTATAGGCTTGCACTGCTTTTTTTAATGATATGACTTTATTTGACAAATTTCTAATCAGGGTCTTTAATTCTTCATCTTATTTTTGCTACACTTGGAGAGTAGGATGTTGATGCAATAGGTTGTGTGCTTTTCTCAGGAATATGAATAGGGGCCAAAGAAGGTTGGGGCACTTGTGACATTTCTAAAAACAAGGGCATAGGTAGTCTAGGAGCTATTTTTCCCACCTGAATAAGAGTATTTTCCACCCTTACTACAATATTATAAGTGGCTGGTAAATTCATGCCTCCCATTTATTGAATCATGACTGAGATATTTTTTTCAGAGCCTTTAGATAATACAAAAATCATGTTGGGTTGTAGGTCTTACCACAAGAGGGATTATGTTCCAAGTCTTCTAAAATGTGATGTTGAAATCAGTCATCTATTTGTTGGGATCCATCCTTTTTGTTGTTAGTTGCTCCACCAAAGATAGGTGATCTCACTTATCTTCAAATTAATTGTAAAGATTTTATCTAAGCTCATCCCGGTGGTAATAGATCCAAGTCTCAAGCATTGGTACCATTCAAGTGTTTTTCCTTTGAAAGAGGTCGTAAGTAGTCTAATTGCTACATCATCGTGTGTGATCAAATCGAGTGAAATATGTGTGTTTGTTACATCCTAGATATTCTCATGAGGGGTGACTTAATTATCACCAGTAAAGTATGGAATAATTTTGAGCATGCCATTTGGCATATCATGTTGTACGGAAAGAACCAAGGGACTTCCTCCGGTGAAGTTAGCAAATTTCCTTAGTGGAGGAGGTGGATGGTGCACCATAGTAGGGTGCGCTAGTTGTCATTATGAGGAGGAGTTGAATGGGTGTGGTGCACTGGAGATGGAGATGCACGCATGGGCTTTCTGAATGAACTCTTCTCGGGATAATGGAGGTACTTGAAGGAATCTTTAGCTACTACACTTTTCGTTATATGCACTCTTCTCATGAAAGTCATTTAGGGATGCAAAAAGTGAGGTCTAAAAATGTTGGGATTCGCTAGATGTGTTGAAATGAGCCTCCAAAGGTTATAATAGTAAGTCCACACACCAAAACTTAGAAATATGAAGTTTAATATTTCATTGTTGCTCCCACTGGGTGTGCCAGAAACTATTTTCATCAAACTTGCACCCGTGTCTCAGATCTGGAAGAAGCAAGTCATTTGTGACAATAATGGAACCATCCCCAAGTTATGGAACCTTGTGTGCTTGAGACAGATCTTCGGATAAGGCTGGTGCCTCTATCTATTTCTACTGCTACTGATACTCCTAGTGCTGAAAGGGAAAACTATGCTAATGATGCCAAGGGACTAGGGATATGAGGATAACATGAAAGGAAACTACACTAAAAGGTGATAGCACCAAAAAAAGAGGGATGAACACTATTTTTTCTGAGTGAAAATGAAAGGAAATGCATGAAAGAAGGCTAGGAATGTGTAACACAACTTAAAACGTATTTACCATATCAATCTCATGGAACACAACTAAATAAGGAACTACAAGGGATGTAGAATGGCACAACGAGCATGCAATGCAAAAGAAAAGGAAAGGAGAAGGAATGAAAACACATTAGGATAGGAAATAGTCATAAAATGATGCTTCTATTACTTCCAAAAATGCACAAAGTTGTTACAATGGTGAAAGAGGCCGATATCCACATGTAAGAACCAGATCTAGAGGTTTGCAACTCAAAATATAGAAAATATGAAGTCCTTAGCAAAAATGCATAAGGATTCAAAGTATCCAACATTAAAATGAGCCCATCTCTTATATTTATAGATGAATCCATGGAATAATAAGAGGAGGAAAAATTGAATTTGAAATGCAACTATCAACAAGAAGCATTCAACGCCCGCAAATCCACCTAAGAATCACAAATGCACTTCCCAGTGTCCTTTGGCATGTTGAAGAAGGAAGGAATGTGAATCAAATCAAATCAGGTGATTAGAGAAATTAGGTCTTCCCATTAATGTTCAGAAAGACGTTTTCCCATTTTTCACCTACCAGGTTTGCCAAGAATTTGAATTTGAATATTTAGCAATATAGCCTATGTCAGCAGCTATCGATTAAGACTAGGTGTATGCCAATCGGAGCTCTATATAAAAATATATTGTTGTCAAAAAAAAAAATAGAGTCATTTGCACACACAATACACATGGTGTGCGTGGATTGGCTGAAAGGATGGCCAACTGTGCAAATGTTTTTGTTGTTTCTGCCACTTATCATTCATTGATTTATTGCGAAGGATTCGTCACCCCTACCGACATGCTTTGATAAGTTACTTTTGGTACACTCAAGTATGTCAGAATGACATGGCATGAAATGGCATAGAGGAAGGTGTAAATGTATGCGCGTGGAAGAAGGTAGTAGGAAGGCGCACACGATGCGTGTGGGGAAATGAGGCAAGTTGGTGAGCGGAGAATGCATGGTCAAGGTGCAACTATTACAAGGTAATGTGTGGGGCACATGAAAAGGGCCAGGGACTTAGCTGATTGAAGCAAGTGCAAGGTGCACACATAGGGTGAACAACTTCTTAGGAAGAAGGTGAATGCATAGAAGATGCGCGCAAGGGGAAGATGGAACAAAGAGGAAAAAGAAAGGAAGGGAAGAAGGGGAAGTGTGCAAGGGCATGTGAGGAAAAGAAGGGAATGTGCCAAGGGAACTTGAGCGCATGCAACCTTGCAATGAATAGCTCATAACCAGAATATGTATACAAGTTGTCTAAATAACTAGGAGATTTATTTGGATATTAAATACCTTAGTAGGGTTTTAGGAGGGTTTTAAACCACCTTACTTTCTTAACGATTGTTCATAAATATTTGTCCCTTAAACCGAAACTAATGCCTAGAATTTTGAACTATGACCCTTCTCCATATACCATGAAGAACTTATCCTCCCATGCAGAGGTTGCATGTGCCAATGAGCACAAGAAAGTGTTTCTCGGGCTTGGGTTCTCAATTTTGTGATCTCAGTATAGGATAAAACACATTTTCTTGATTCTTCCTTCAAACCAGGGCTTTCTTTGTCCACACCTCTAAGACAATGTACTACACCTTTCCCAATGATCACCTTTCCACACTTATCTCAGAATTAGATCATCCTACTTCATTAGGACACCTAGGGTCAAGAATAGGTCTAGGCGGATACCTAGAAAGTAGGTCCAAATCTTGTATAAACACTCTGAGAAATGTTTGAGTGACTTAACACCTCATCCTCATGCTCTCCATTCTCTCACAATGCTTAACCAACTTCTACATACATGTGATCCACCATTACATACCATCCTCCATGTATGTTGACTAGGCCCCCTAACAAGTATTTTTTATCATGCTTCCACCTTCCATGTTGACCACCTCATGACTTTATCACTCTTTCCCACCTAAAATAAATGTCAACAAGATTCATGAAAATACTACAACATCCACCTATCACCGCAATACTTATGCGCAAGCCACAATACCTACTCAAGATATTATGCCACCTGATCAATGGTAGACCAAACACCTCTACTTGTCATGACATCAATGAATGACACTACCAATCAACCTTCACACATGTTGTTCCTTTCTCCTTTTAACATCAATGAAACTTATTGACATTAATGGCAACACCACTTGCCAATAAATCACAAAAGGAAAATCATTGTTTCTAATTTTCAAGATCACCCAAAAAGTTGTGAGAAAATATCATACGTGATTAGTTTGTCTAGATTAGATTAAATGATAAATAATTATCATAATACACACTAAAATTGATTAGTTATAAAAACCTACAAGACATGGATTATAAACAGATCTAAAAAAGAGAATAAAACAAATTTAGAATGTTATAAAAATATATAAATCAGGAAAACACGGTGACATAATGTTAGCGTGTACATTAGTACACTAACGCGTGCAATAGGGTGTGCTAGAGTGACAAGATACACTAGTGTGTGCAGGTGAACATGTTTTCATAAAAAAATATTTTTAAAAAAACAACAAAAAACAATAGTTTAATGCTAGCGCATGTAATGTTATGCTAGCGCTACTCTAGCACATGCAAGGAAACATAGAAGAAAATAGAGTTTGAAGCTAGTGTGAAAAGTGTTACACTAATTTGTATAGTGCTATGCTAGCACAATTCATGGGTAACGCTAGAGTACACAATGATACACTAGCAAATATTTCCCAGTAGGTGCTCAAAATTTTATGAAAAATATGACTCGATCGTACTTTTGAGGATTTATCTCAATTCTCTCCACCAAACACTCTCAAATTTATATAGTAGGTATGAAATAAAACAAAGAACACACAAATGAAGTCATTTTATCAAGAAAAGAACTAAAAGTGATAAATAATTGCGTTCAAGTCCCACTGGGTGTGCCAGAATGTGAGGAATGAAAAACTAAAAGCTAATGAAGAAGTAAGAAAATTCAAAATGAAAACCTTTCCTTAAAGTGTTCTTGCAAACCTCAAGCTAAGGTTGTTAAAGTGTTAATACAGTTATTGTATCTCTTGGATTTGTTTGAATGTGGATGCTCCAATTTGGTATCCAAATGAAGAAGAAATGCTACAAGCAAAAGTGAACACAAGGACAACCTTTTGGCATGTGAATTCGAATGAAAAATAAGTAGAGTTTTACTGCAATCGCTTAAAGCTTCCAAAGTTGAATTGAAAAGGAAATAGCCTCATATTTATAGCTGAAGGAGAGGTCATGGATTGTGGATCAAGGTTTGAATGAGTTTGCAGGATCATGAATTAAAATAGCCATTTGATTTTATTTATGTAGTTGAGAGGTTTGGATATTCATTACGGGCAATGAATACTTGGTTAGCAATAATATTTTATTTGAGAAGGTGGTTTGTACATGCATTATTGTTGCTTCCACCTTTGTATGGTTCTAAAAGTTGAGTGGCGTGGGCTAGTTCAACATGAGTGACTAGGATAGTGAAGTGGAGCTAAGTGGAGGGTGAGTGCATAATTAATATTTATTTAATTAAATAGATAATTAAATTGGATAAGGGATATAAGAATATGTTTAAGCATGACTAGAATTAATTAAATTAATTCTAAAGGGATGTGGGTGAATACTTAAAGCATAATAGAATTAATTAATTAAATTGATTATGAAGGGAGGTGGATTAGCATATTATACAAGGGATATGGATAATTAGGAATGGCTAGAAATAGGTCTATATTTTTAGGGTGTCTATAAGCTATATGGACCTTCAGTGGAAAGTGGTGTTTTTTTGGTCTCATAATCCTTTGCCATCTCATAGAGATGGTGAGTACATACAAGATGAATAGTGATTTTTTCAAATAGATGATTACTTGTGTTGTTATCAAAAGAGGTTTGCTTCCATCAACAAGCACATACCTTAAGATAACATGGATTACGGGAATAATATGCACCTCAATAGTTCCCATGATAGTTTATTATTGTAATATTTGAGGCTTCACTAAAACAATCCCTAAATACATGGTCAAGAGAATTTTTTTAGTATTTATATTATATGAAAGTTTCGTGTCCACAAAAATTAAAACTATAGAGTTCTTACTTCAATCCTCCACCGACACCATCAAGATGGGAGCCCTTTGCCATGTTTCCAACCATGATTTGAGTCATAAAGTGTTCATGTTGCTTTTTCCATATTTGCATCAATAAATTATATATTGAGGGTCTAACCCCACTTACAAAGTGGTACAAATGCTTTTTAATTTTGACAATTTTCCCTAAGTATTTCCAATATTTACACTTCCAATAATGTTATGGAAAGGGCTTCCTTCTAGTGGTGGATTTATAACTCACTCGGGAATGCCTATTAGATCATATTTTTGTGACTTCAACAAGGTGGAGTCCACGGAGGAAAAGGAATGGAATCTTCTCATGAGATGATCTATTGAGAACGTGAAGTGTGGTTCTATATGAGAAACAAACTCAACCTATTTAATCTCAATCATATTTGGTGTTAGGCGTTCACCTCGTCTTTGTTCACATGGTCCAATTTTAAAAGGGAATGATAAAATTGTTATAAGCGTGGATTAGTCTCTATTAATAAACCAAAACTTCTCTTTTTCTAACAAAATCGATCACCCTCTTAGTGTGGTGGTTGATGTGGTTATATTCAATCACCTTTTTTTAATTTTGTATCGAAAGGTCAAGCTAGAAGGAAAAAACTCAATCCCAATTCTATCTCAACACCCCTAAACTTTCTCATGAGCATACTCTAGCCCATATCAAAAGAATTTGGATTTTGGTTCCAAGACTAGATAGTGATAAAGGTTGGATATCTTGGTGGGGAGATGCAATCTCTCATACTATCACCTTTATTAGAATTTATGGCCAACAAGCTGCCATATTTAAATAGATTTTCCATGAGGCCTCAAACCATGAATACATTAGGGTTTCACAAGAATCGAATCTTTCTCTTCTTGGTGAGGATATTCAATTACAATTCATTGATTGAAGGCACAAACTCAAAATTGAAGAAGTCAGTAGATACAGAGAAACTTACATAAGGGATATGATCCATTGATTGAAGGTGGGTGATAAGGATACTAAGGAATTATTTTCCCTTCTCCACTCTATAATTTTTTTGATGTAATCAAAACCATTCAAGAGGCCAATTCAAAGTTTACTAAGATTCATGGCATCCTTCAATCGCACCATTATCAAGGAGTGTTTGTTGCACAATCCTCTTCCCCTAAGAGAGAAGATTCCCTCCTTCAATGCCTTTGATTTTTCCCATGTAAGCTCTCTGAATCTCAAAGGGTGACTTTGAGAATTTTCTCACCTTGAATTATCTTTAGGAAGTTTAGATGTAAATGGCTACTAACAAATCTCCGGTATTGATGTCTTTCCGTGTGAATTTTATCAAATTATTTGGTATATTTTTTGTCTTGATATGTATAAAGTTTACATGGAAGCAATTCAATCAAATTCATCAGGAATTCTTATTGAATATGGAAATATAAATTCATCCCCAATGTAGGAGACTCTCACCTCATATCCAATTGGAAAACCATTACTCTTCTCAATGTTTCAAACAAAATTATTGCCAAATCCCTAGCCTTGAGACTCAAGTTTCTTCTCCCTCTCATCATTCATCCTAAACAAATTGGATTTATTCAAAAGTATATTTTGGAGAATATCATTATTGTTTGGGAAGGAATGGAATGGGAAAGATATTCCAATCAGAAATCCTTGTTTGTCAAGATTGAATTTTAAAAGGTTTATGATAAGAGTGAGTGGCCCTTTATCATTACTATCCTCCAAGCTATGTGATTTGGGCATGTTTGTTCAATTAAACATGTTACTCTAGGATTTTGGGGCTTATATCACTATCATTGGTGTTCAATCCAACAAGTTTGGTCTCTAGAAATCTATTAGGCATGGATGTTCTTTAGTCCCCTCTATGTATGTCTTGACTACTAAATATTTCAATTATCTATTGTAAAATTATGCTTCCAAGGGTTTGGTCAAAGGCATTTATCTTCTCAATTTTGATTAACTTGTCAATGAACATTTTGATGCCTTTCTTACCCTTTTATAAGAATAATCTTCTATGAAAAATGCTATGGAATGCGTTGAATTTTTTTTGCTTCAAGCTCTTCCATTAAATGGAGGAAAATGATGTGCTACAAATAGTCTCTCTCTGATTTCTCATTGGCTCGAGAGATATCTATTGAAGTGGATTCAATAGGTGGGGTGATTCCAATTCTTAGGTGTCCGTTTTCTTTTCAAGCTCTTCCTTATAATGTTTGGATCTATGTGATTTAGAGGGTTGAGAAGAAGATTTCCTTTAGGGTTACTAACCTCTTTCCTTATCTCGGGAAGATTTAGTTTTGCTTCAAGGTGTTAGCTACAACTCAATTACTACAATTGTTGAGTTCCTTCCAAAGGTGTTTATGGCAAGCTAGAAAATCTTCTGCAACATTTTCTTTAGGCTAATTCTAAAGGCAACAAATGTTTCAACACAGATTACTTGGGATATATGTAGTAGACCTAAAGAGGTTTAGGGACTTGGCCTTCTAGACAACAAACTTCAAGATGCTACTTTGTATATTGAATGGATCACCGGAGCCTTAGAAGACAATGAGGCTTGGAAGTTTTTGCTAAGAAATTGTATTATGCAAGGTTTTCCTTATACAAGAAAGGATTGGCTTGGGCTAAGGTTGTACTCTCTTCTCATTACCCTTGTTCCTATGAAAATTGGTGGCACTTTTATATCTAAAAGTATTTGAAAATCCTAGGAGTTATGCAAACCTAACTTATTTAGGTTAGGGATAGGTTCAAGACTGACCTCTCCCTCTATTCTCATTCTTTATGGTGGTCTTAGTATAATTTTCCTTTCATCATAGTGCCCTTGAATTAAAGTCGCATATTGTTTAGAAAGGGCGTCAAATTCACTGGAGACATTTTTTGAAAAGTTTCTCACAACTATCTTAGTTAGATATCAAAGACAAATTTTAGTTAAATGATGGGGACTCTTGAGTCATTTTTTGAGATTGGAAATGTCATACATGAGAAACACCTTCACAAGATTGTGAATAATTCCAAGGCTCCATAATGCAAAGTCTAGAATTGTTCGATGCAAATCTTATGTTGATGAAGACCAAAATAATTATCAATTTCTTCTTCTGCTAACCACATTTAGGTAAAAATCCTTAATTTCAAAGAAATATAAATTCAAGAAGTCATTTGAGCCGAAAATTTTCCTATCTTTAAAAACCATTATTGAGACCAAGAAATCCCACATCCTATGGTGTATCCTATATCAAGCGTTCCTTGTGGGAATGGGGTTGATATAAAAATAAGTAACTAAGAACTAGTTAGGTAGTTTTTATGGAAATTGTGTAAGTTGTACTTTCCATATTTGAAATCAATAAAAACATAATTCTTTCATTTCATTTCCGTGCATGAGACTACAAGTCACCGCTGTTTTTGTGTTAAATACTGTGGGATGTGTGGTTTAAGATCATCCATAATTGGAATCCCTAACCGTGTATCTGCATCAATTCCGATCTTTGTTATGTCCAACCACCAAATGTTTATTGTTTTAATATTCCCATCAACATTTTAAAAAAGAAACAAAGATTAAACAAAGATCTCCTCTGTGTTGGTTTGTCTGCAAGCTTCTCGCTCTTCATAATTTTGAATGCCAAAATAAGGTTTTCTCTTGAATGGCTGCACTTCCTACTATAGAAAATACATATTAAACTAGTTCTCAATTTTATGGTTATTTCCTGCATCAAAAAACACACCTTATCATGAATTATTGAATATGATTTGGATGGATGTAAATTGCTACTCCAAAAGCGTATTCTGAGTGATTCAAATTTTGGAGGCAGAGGGAGCCTTTTCATAACTTGAAGTGGTAGTTTGCTACGCCCTTAACCTATTACTTGTATTAGGATATGAATAGCCGACTTGTGGCTTACCATATCATTTTATTATATCATTTATACTTTCTCATGCTTAATAGGTCGGCCTTGGTGATGGCCATAGCATATGACTAGTATATATAGGGGATTATAGGTAGTATTTCATTATCATTTGAGCATTTGAGTCTTGTTATATGGTTTGGAGGTTGCCCCCTCGAAGTGGCGAAGCTATTCTAATTGCATATTGAGATCATTATTCTGAAATATTGTGTTATTTGGTGCTCTCATATTGCTCTTAATCTGAATTATACAAGTAATTTCATTACAAGTGGTATCAGAGCTGCGATCTGGGCCAAATTTAGGGCAAAAACCCTAATTTTTTGTTTCCACCACATATTGCGAACCAGAGCTAATTGGTGGGAGATATTTTTACCAGAGTTGTGAAGCATATCAAGTAAGGTTCCTTGAAAATTTCATACTTTTTTGATTTATTTTGCAAAAGTTATTACAAATTTAGGTTTTTTCATAAAATCACTCCCTAGGGTGCAAATTGTTGAAAAATTTTAAGTTATTTACATTTTCGGAAATATCTCAAAAAAATAGTATTAGTATCTTCTCTGTGTTTTTCCTGTTCGGCCGAAATTGTATTGAAACCCTAAACCCTAAGATTTGACATCATGGCGGGGCCTTCCACAAGAGCAAAAAAGAATTCGGTAACTCCGGGTAAAACCCCAGATAAAGAGGGGGTAGTGATTGAAGAGATGGAGTCAGAAAGGGTAAATATAGATTCCTCAGCACTAGGGTTTACCTCAGTTGATCATAAGGTTTGCCAACT
The DNA here is from genome assembly GCA_018340775.1 of Taxus wallichiana var. yunnanensis. Lineage (NCBI taxonomy): Eukaryota > Viridiplantae > Streptophyta > Pinopsida > Cupressales > Taxaceae > Taxus > Taxus wallichiana. The sequence continues at coordinate 220,372,381 of CM031239.1, forward strand.
TGAGTATGAGTTACGAATTGTACAATCTGAGATGGCCTCTAAAGGAGACATAGCCCAAATCAATCATCGGTTGGATGATATCATGCAACATGTAAAGGGTAACCAGTATGGCCCAAATCTAGCCCATATCAACCAAGGAGGACCTTCAGTTCAAAATCATGGACAAACTAACCATATGGGATCACTTTTCCAGTCCCATCAGAATCAAACTTATCCGCAACCACGGAACATGATGCCGAAAGTGGATATGCGCAAATTTGATGGTAAGGATCCCCTAAATTGGATAAATCAAATGGAGAACTTCTTTGAGTTACATCAAACACCATCAGGACAAAAGGTGACATTGGCATCCCTATATCTTGAACCCGACCAATTTGTTTGGTATCGTTGGTTATGTGCTCAGAGGCAAAAGAATGGTCTAGGTGTCACTTGGACAGTTTTTACCGAGGAGTTGCAATTGCACTATAGTTCCAGTGTTTCAGATAACTACTTTAGTCAATTAGCAAAGTTACGGCAAATAGGATCAGTTAAATATTATGTGCATCAATTCCAAAACCTATCCTTAAGGGTGGAGAATATTCCAGAAGAGAATCAATGACTTGTTTCTTGGGGTCTTAAGGACCACATCGAGCATGAGGTACAGATGTTTAATCCAATCAAGTCTGTCTGATTCTATTATCATGGCATGTCGTGCAGAGGAAAAAATTATTTGTAGTAGGAGGCCACCTTTCATTAACACCAAAGACCGTAGTATCTCTTCCCCTTCATTTGCTAGGCCAATTAGACTGACTCCTCAACAAATGGAAGAAAAGAGAGCAAAAGGATTATGTTTTAATTGTGATAGCAAATATGGACCGGACATAAATATGATGAGAAGAAGTTGTTATATATTGACGGAGGTAATGGGGATGATGAGGAAGCTGAAATTATAGGAGAGGTGAGGAACCAAGAGAAGATGAAGTATAGGATCACCAACCTACAATTTCTTATCATGCATTGTCACAGTATTAGTACTCCTCAAACACTCAAGGTTATTGGCTATCTCAAAAAAGTAGGTGACGGTGTTGATTGACTCGGGAGTACTCATAACTTCATAAATAGTAAGTTAGCTGCCCGCCTCAATTGTTTTATTTACCCAGCTCCAGAAATGCAAGTTATGATTGTGGATGGTGGGACAGTCAAGTGCACAGAAAGTGCCATAGTATCAAGCTTTCCATGGGAGACTACATGTTAGACTCACCTATGTTTGCTATTTCTATGGGAGGGGCAGATATTGTTTTGGGGGTCCAATGGCTCACAACCTTAGGTACTATTGAGATGAATTTCCAAGAATTGTTCATGCGATTTCATTCAGATGGAAGGACAATACAATTGAATGGGATGGTAGCTAAGTCTCCATAGATTATTAGCTCTCATCAGATGCAGAAGGTTCTTAGAAAAGGAGTGGATGGCTTTATAGCAAAGCTATTTTCCATAGAAGTACAAAATATAGAGTCTTCAATGCCACCCGATCTTCAGAAGATTGTGGATGCTCACTCATCTGTTTTTGATGCAATTCCAAAGGGACTACCACCAGTTAGGGATCATGATCATGCCATTCAGTTGATTCCAAGGAGCCAAACACCTAACATCAGACCATACAGATACCCATATTCCCGAAAAATGAGATCGAGAAAATGGTGGAGGAAATGTTGAAGGCAGGTATCATCAGGCATAGCCAGAGTGCATATTCTTCACCAGTGGTCATGGTACGTAAAAAGGATGAAACATGGAGGATGTGTCCAGATTACCGAGAACTCAACAAGTACACCATCAAAGATAAGTTTCCTATTCTAGTAATTGATGATTTACTTGATGAATTACATGGTGTCTTTTTTATTTCATGAAATTAGATCTTCGTCGTGGTACCATCAAATTAGGATAAAAGAGGAAGATGTTCATAAAATGGATTTTAGGACTCATGAGGGCCATTATGAGTTTTTGGTAATGCCTTTTGGTCTTACAAATGCGCCCTCAACCTTTCAAAGCTTGATGAACACTATTTTTAGGCCTTTTTAAAGAAAATTGTATTAGTTTTCTTTGATGACATATTGATTTACAGTAAGACATGGGAAGAACACTTACAACATGTAAATAATGTGTTGGAAGTTTTGGAGAAACATACTCTGTATGCAAAGCCATCCAAATGTTCTTTTAGTGTACAAGAGGTAGAGTATTTGGGTCATATTATATCCCATGAAGGCGTCAAAGTTGATCCTCAGAAGATCAAAGCTATGGTGGAATGGCCAAGGCCCAAAATCTCAAAAATCTGCGTGGGTTCCTAGGACTAACAGGTACTACGAAGATTTGTGCGGGGATATGGTAGAATAAAGAACCCCACTCACTTTGCATTGCTAAAGAAGGATGCCTTCCATCGGGATGCAGACATAGCCACTAAATCCTTTGAGTAGTGAAGGAAGCCATGTGCGGCAAAGACCCCTGCTGATACTCCCAACTTCTCTAAAACCTTCATTGTTGAATGTGACGCTTTAGGATCGGGATTGGGAGCAATTCTAATGTAGGAAGGAAGACCAATTGCATTTGAGAGTCATCAATTCAAAGGAAAAGATCTAGTCAAACCTGTCTATGAGAAAGAAATTATGGCTATTCTTCATGCGGTCAAGCAATGGAGGCCATATCTCATGGTAGACACTTCAAGGTAAAAATTGATCATGATAGTCTCAAATACTTTTTGGAGAAAAGGTTATCATCTAAGGAACAACAAAAGTGGGTAACAAAAATGTTGGGTTATGATTTTGAAATCATATACAAAAAGGGTAAAGAAAATGTAGTAGCTAATGCGTTGTCTAGAAGGGATACATCCGCAGATGCCTTACTATGTGGAATGTCCATGTTGATGGCCGATTGGGTGGAGGAAGCAAGATTGGAATGGAATCAAGATAAGGATACACAATCTCTAATACAGAATATCAAGCAAGGATCTATGACATCTAACAAATTTGAGTGGAAAGGTAATGTCCTATGGTACAAGGATAGGTTATACTTGAGTAAAGATTCTAAGTTGAAGCATAAGATTCTTGCAGAGCTACATGCCTCACCTGTTGGAGGACACTCTGGGTTTTTGAAGACATATCATAGAATAAAAAGAGAATTCTTTTGGGAAGGACTCAAGGGGATGTACAAAAGTTTGTATCAGAGTGTTTAGTGTGCCAACAGAACAAAGGGGAAACAATTAAGACACCAGGTCTGTTGTAACCCTTACCAATTCCTAGCCAGAGATGGGAGGAGGTCTCCATGGATTTCATCACCGGATTGCCTTGTTCAAAGGGTAAGAATGTTATTTTCATGATTGTGGATAGGCTCACAAAATATGCCCATTTTTGTGCCCTATCACATCCATTTGTAGAATCTGATCGTAGCTATTTTTTTGGAGACAATTCAAAGGCTATATGGAACCCCAAAGATAATTGTGAGTGATCGTGATCCTATTTTCACAAGTAATTTTTGACGGAATTATTTTCATGTTTGGGTACTCAGCTAGCTCACAGTTCATCTTATCATCCTCAAACTGATGGGCAAACAAAAGTGGTCAACAAATGCTTAGAGGGGTATTTACGTTGTTTTGTATCAGATAAGCAAGAAAGGTGGATTAAATGGCTACCACTGGCAAAATGGTGGTATAACACATCTTTTCATACCTCTTCTCAAATGACCCCATTTTTAGCATTATATGGTTACCATCCACCTTCTATCACTTCCTCCTTGAGGGTGCAAACTAAGGTCAGAGATGTTGAGGAACACATTCAAAATCAACAATAGGTTTTGGCTAGTTTGAAGGAGAATTTAGCATTAGCACAAAACATGATGAAACAACAAGCGAGATCAACACCGTAGTGAAAGACATTTTGAAATCGGGGACCTGGGTTTTGTACGTCTCTCAAATTACACACGATGTCCCTAAAGCAACAAAAAAGGAAAACAAACTTGCTCCTAAATATTATGGCCCTTATCGGGTTCTACGAAAAATTGGCGTTGTTGCTTATAAACTAGAGTTGCCTCCATCTTCACACATACACCCAAGATTCCATGTTTCATGCCCAAGAAGGTTATTGGACATAAATTTGAAGCCCGACAGAGTTACCGAACTTGATGAGGAAGGAAGAATCATTTTGGAGCCGAGAAAATTCTCGCAAACACGTACTAAGAGGTCGCGAACTAGAGACATTAAGGAATATCTCGATCAAGTGGAAGAATCGAGCATAGAAGACGCCACTCGGGAGGATGAAGGATTTCTCATGAAGAACATCCAGGATTATTCAACGTTGAGGACAACATTGGTTTGAAGGGGAAGGGCATGCTACGCCCTTAACCTATTGCTTGTATTAGAATATGAGTAGCCGACTTGGGCTTACCATATCATTTTATTATATCATTTATACTTTCTCATGCTTAATAGGTCGGCCTTGGTGATGGCCATAGCATATGACTAGTATATATAGGGGATTATAGGTAGTATTTCATTATCATTTGAGCATTTGAGTCTTGTTATATGGTTTGGAGGTTGCCCCCTCGAAGTGGCGAAGCTATTCTAATTGCATATTGAGATCATTATTCGAAATATTGTGTTATTTGGTGCTCTCCTATTGCTCTTAATCTAAATTATACAAGTAATTTCATTACATAGTTTCTTTCTCATATGAATGTTACATTCCCCATGGACATGCTTCTTCTTGTGGGTCGTGACATCTTTGTTTCATTTATTTACCCATCAACTATCGAAGAACTTTGCCACTTACACGGATTCGAGAACTTCAAATCTGATTTACATATGTTTCCAATCAACAAAGTGAAGGGCACTTGGAAATTTTGTATATATTGATCTTAGAAGGTGAAAAAGAACTACATTTCAAACTGTAGGAAAAAAAAAAAAATAAAATCAAAGATATGTTATTTATAACACAATTCTGAATACCAATCCCTACTTAGGTGAGGCAGGATGTGATATTTAGCTTTCAAGATTATCATTACACAACTTAACATGTCAGAATGGCCAGACTCCAAAACATAAGAGGGAGAGAGTACAATAAACTTGAATTCTGTATACTTCTTATGCTATGAAAGCCCTTAGAGCTCACTTGAAACTTAGTCCCGATATGCATGAAGTCCTAACTGCAATTCAATCCATATTGAAGAATGACAAATGAGAGCTTGGAGTCCTGAAGAATAAGTGTTCCCAAACATTCACTTCTAGTTTCCCATCGTTTCTCAAAAACTCAATAGACACAAATATCCAGATTTCTTACCATAGATCTTCATCCATGGATGAGAACCCTTGGTCATTACATGTAAATGGAGCAGGATCACCTGGCACTTAATAAAAACTCATCACCAGTAATTTACCCTCAACTTTCTTTCAAGCTTTATAGAGAAGTACAAGTACACTATGGTTTTGGAGCTAATACTTGATTAAAAAGTTCCCCAGATATCTCAGAATTAGTACGTTCTAATTCAAAATGGTTTCTGAATAAAATCAAGTGATTAAAGTGGAATTTATTCCTTCCTTTTGCCTTTAACAGTGGATTCGTAATGCTTCATAAACATTTTTAATCAACATGCTCATTCAGAGTATAACTGCTAATCATTGAGTTGAACAAGGCTTCATCTTTGTCAAACAATTCATCAAATACCTGGTGGGCATCTTCTAGACTCCCCATTTTAACATACATATCAACAAGTGCATTTCCTACAAAGGAATATGACAGAAACCCATTTCTGATTATGTACGCATGTATGTCCTTGCCATGTTGAGGATCTGTTATATATGGGCAAACTGAGAGTACAATTACAATTGTGTCTCCGCCCGGCTTCTCTCCGAATGCATTAACATTTGCCAAAAGAGCCTCAAGGGGTCATGACTATACATTTTCTCGAGCATAACCACCTATTCATCGTATTCCAACCGACCACATTCGGCACAACCCCGCACAACCGCATTTGCCTCAAAAGGTTGAAGGCCTCGCCGCAATGTCCCGCATTGGAATATGCCTCGATCATAGTATTCCATGACCTCAAATTCGGCTTCATTCTTTCCAGCCTCATTTTACTAAAAACCTTCAAAGCCTCATCACTAAGCCCATTATACGCATATCCTCTAATCATCACATTATAGGATACCACATCTTTTTGCGGCATTTTGTCAAACATTTGGCGTGCATCCTCAGTAAACCCACATTTGGCATACATATCTACAAGCGCATCCCCCAAAATAACATCCCGTTCCAGCCCAATTCGAATCACACAACAATGAATTCTCTTGCCCTTCTGCAGCTCTCGTATTGCTGCACACGCCTTGAGAACATTAACTAAAACAAATACATCAGGCTGAAAACCTGCATATCTCATTCTGTTATAAAAATCAATGGATTCTTCAAAAAACCCAAAGTGAGTACACTCTCTTATCATTGTACTCCATGTGAACATATTGTGTTTTGAAATACCATCAAACACTAGACGGGCTTCTTCTAGATTACCAGATTTTGCATAAATTGTCAATAACTTAGTTTTTAAGTACAGATTCTGATGAATTGCAGTTTTAAGCATCTGGGCATGGATTTGTTTACCTTGTTCCAGAGCTTTCATGTCTATACAAGCCTGCAAAAGTGATGCATATGCGTGGGAGTCTTGGAGCGGGATGTCTTGTTGGTGTGTGGCATCCAAAATGCTCAATGCCTCCTTCAGCTGCACATGTTTATACTGTGAATTACTAAAAACTGCGGAAACATGAGATTGAATGGTGGTTATTTCTGATGTTGGATTTTGGGTAGATGTTTCTTGAAGAGATGCAGTAGTTCTGATGCGCTGTGGTTTGGATTTTCTCTTAGGGGATCTGAAGTTGCTATCAGTGTTTGATCTGAGAGGGATGTCTCGATTGATAATATGAGAATGAAAAGAAATTTGCAGTAATAATGGGGATGTCAGTGCCATTCCTTGATAACAGATGTTGAATTAACTGCAGACGATATCTTTCCTGTGGTCGGGAGCGATTTTGTATCTCACAAAGTTATGTTATTTTTCGTTTTGATATTTTTGGCTTCATTCTTTTCGCGATGAGCACCTAAATTTCGGATATGATACGAGGATTTAAGATTCGTAAGTATGTTTTCATTGAAAGATAAACATTTGAATTCTTCAAACAACAATACATTAATATAAAAACGGCTAAGTGATAAGGATAGAGGGATATCCATTCCACCAAATTAAGTGGAATTTTAAGATGTAATATGGGAAAGATAAATGTAATAAATTATAATTTTAAAAGTGTGGCAAATAAACAAATTATTTGATGGTCGAAATGGCTATGAGTGTAACAAATGCCCTACCCCGAATTGTGTACCTAACTCATTGATAGAAGACTCAAAAATAATATACTCAAAACAGCTCAAGAAGCTTGATTGCGATCAAATAAGTATGTGGTAGATTGGATTGAGGGCACTATTGACCACCACTATTATCCATAGGTGTTATCGGTCATTATCGGTTTTGTACTTGGCTTTCCGATAATGTCTTTTCTCACCGTGATGCCACAAAACTTAACATGCACTTTTCTTTATCCTTGTTATGTGAAAACATTTGTTGGATTATAGTAAAGGTATGTGAATGATTGTATATTTCTTCTCCCTTGATCCAACTTCAAACCATAGCAATATACTAAATTACACATGAAGAAAATGAAATAAAAGTGTCATTGATACACTGTAATTAGAAGTTTTGTGATACTTATCGGTAAGGGATGAAAGCTCATCTAGTTTAATGGAGGTATAGTTCCCATATAGGAGAAGAGTTGATTATTCTCTCCTCTATGCACAATCAATGCAACAATATGAACCCTTCTCTTAGTATAAAACACATGAAAAAATTGGAAACTTTCTTAAGGGTTATTGGGACCTAGGCCTCATACATGTAATACCCTACATTGTAATATTGGAATCTTTGCAATATACATACATTTGTAAATCGCTTTGTATAAATAAACAAAATAATAATAATGTAATGCTTCTCCTCAAGCAATAAAGGAAGATGGAACGATAAGCCTTGAAGGGGAAGAGTCATAAGTGACTCTATAAATATTGTAGAAGTTCATATGTAGAAGGGTTGTTTGTTGTTGTTGATTGTTGATAACCAATATTGTTTCAAGTATCGATTTCCCTAGCATGTACTTTGCTTGGAAATATATGGAGACAACTTACAACATCACTTTTGTGTATTCTCTTTAGAAAGTATACAATTTTTCATGTGCAAGTGTTATTTAGCTATTAATTTCCCATGAATAAAGAATCAATGAGTTAGACTACAACCTTAACATGTCATAGAGAGGAATCTAGGGACCGCTGCTCAAAATGGCTCCATTGTTGGGAATTGAAAATGTTGAGATGGTAATCATGTCGATGAGTCACGGAAAAATGGATATAGGAAAGGAGCATAATTTTGAAAAGAAGCTTGTAATATAGGGATACATGTAAGACAAGAACGATAACATATCATATTTATGAAGATATATATGAGATATCACAATGCTAGTTTCTAGAGTTGTTAGTTACTTACTATTGAGATTGGAACATTATTATTTAGACGGAGGAAAATAAATTTAAAAATTATTAAACAAAGAGACACCAAAGAAGTTATGGAAGCTAGAAAGCCGAGTGGGTAAGAGCAATTGATTATTTGATAAAGAATACTATCAATGACTATGTACATAACTTTGTTGTTCAAGGATACCTTTGTTTTGATTCTACATGGGATTTATTTATTATGGAATAAGAGAAAAATTATTGAGAAATTATCTATGATGGTGAATATTTTTGTGGTGAAAAAGGATAGTGTTGATTCCCACTAATATAGAGTAATACATTTTTAGGATGTGCCTTTATGGGGTGGAAAATGAACAATATATGACCTATTATGATTGGGCAATTGAGAAAAGTCAAAATGTCTCTCAAAATATCACTAGGCTGCAATGATATGTGAGCCAATTCAAGACATAGGGAGGATAGAACCTTGTTGATGGGTATATGAAAATATTTAGGAGTAGAGATATGGTAGATATATCACAAGAATTAGGAGGTATGCCACATCTATATGAGGATGAAGCAAGTGAGACATGAGAAGAATTAGGTATACAATGAGTACTAAAAATAGAGGAATAAAGAGAATAAAAACCATCCTAGGAGGGAGAAGTGATGGAGTGTTCAAACAAGAAGAGTTCATCAGTAGCGATATATGAATGTAGTAAGTGTCTTAGGAAGCAAATTTTTTAACATGACAACTAGAATTTAAAAATGAGGAATTGACATGGAAGAATATGTATGACAACAACCCAACTAGGAAGTAGATAAATTTTGTTAACCTATAAGAATCAGATCCCTAATGTCATTGTAATAAAAAAACCCACCACAAGGATCTAAACTAGAGACATACGAAACAATTTTGAGAAAAAATAGACGACTTTCGAGAGACCAAGTAGATACTACATCCGGACATAAAAAAATTTGTTACAATAACATAATCATATGACCCTACGGATGTTCTAATAAGTACCATAGATACCATAAATATGTAAAATACTATAAGTATCACAAGAATTGAAAACATTGCATGAATCCAAACAAGTTTCATAACTCATTGATGTTGTATCTCTTGTAGAGAACATACTATCTCAATTTACACATTATTATCTTTGTATATAGCACAAGAAATCCAAATGACCCAAGTACCCTCACTACTATTAGGTTCATAAACATACCAAGAATTATAAGCGCGCCATACCTTATAAGTCCTATAAGAACTCGCAAACTATACAAACCTCAATAAAACTATAAACAATGAAAACCATGCTAATGTTTCAACCACTATCGGTACTACAAGTACTTAAGCTAGCAAAAAAGTCAAAAAATTATGAGTATAATAATTTTATATGAGTTAATCCTTTAGCATGAATCGTGTTGCACAACCCATGAGCCTTTGTGATTTTGTAGTCATATGATTTTCAAACACTACTTGGTGAGATTTGATATGAAATGGAGAGCCATGGGGATATAATATGATGACACCAAGTGGTGTAAGGACCATTGAAAGGATGAGTTCTAGAGTTAATTTACAAGTTTGACCTAATAAAACTTGACCTAAAAATTGTTAAAGCTACAATGATATCAAAATTAAAAAGGAATAAGTACATGACCCAAACCACCAAGTAAAGTCTAGGGAAAATTTTCCTATTTTTCCTGAATGGGAAGATTCCTTGTTCAGGTCGGAAAGAGGAAATCATAGTCTTTGGGAATCACCCCTCGACTCCGTGTTTAGACCTAATAAGATGACCACTAGTGGGACTTGGTCTCTAAAGCTCCTCCTCGTGAAATATATTGATTAGCAAGTTCCTATTCACAATTTTAACCCCCTATCTCTATTTTCCTACTTCCTTTTACCTCTTTCCAAGAAAATTAATCCCTTGTAAATTATACAATAACTTTACCACAAGTTTAGTGGAGTACTCATGTGTGATCCCGGCCTAATAGCCACCCACAATTTCATTATTCTTGCATTAATAAATGGGATCCTCCCCATACCCAAGAAGGAGGGGCCTAGCCCCGTGATCGTTGGTGAAAACCACTAATATGTCCTACAAAACATATTTCACCAAGTACATAGAATGAGAATTATGAGAGACACCTTGTTGCAATTATAAAATTTGTGCTTGCAAAGAATGAACAAGGGACTCAATATCTTGTTTACTAGAAGAGGATGCATGTTAGCCATTATGATGATAGATAGGATATGTAGTGGCAATAGTGGCTACAGAATAGGCATAGACATATTTTACATATGAAGGTTAGGTTCCCCTAAGGAGGTAGAAACACTAGATGTGGGTATAGTATATGTTGCCACGAGGCGTGATTGAGTTGATCTCATGTAGCATATAGAAGAATATCCATGTGGTCAAGATTTTCATGTAAGAAATGTTGTAAATTTTTTTCCTCATCCTCAGGAAGGTCTTGTGTATGGTGGCGAAATTGGTATTGGAATCATTACCTTATGCACAATCTGTATTAATACTCAAAATAGAATTAACGAACATATCATTAGGGAGTTAAGTACAATGGTGAGAAAGAGTTGGATAGGAATCAAAATATGTGGAAAAGATATATAGATAATTATAGTGATCTTAAAGAGTCAACATGATGAAGCACAAGACCCAACCAAAATAGAAGAGAACCCCTATGGTAATAAGGGCACAATTTGATGCAAACAAATTAGACCTAAATGTTAGATGAAACCTTAAGGCCACTAGGGTTAGGGATATGATGTTTGATTAGAGAGGGTCGGGTTCACTAAATGATTTTAGTTTTTGAGAAAGTGAATCTCACTCTCTTTAATTAACATACATAAAAAGGATGAATAATGTTATAGGTGGATATTCTAATTTAATTAACTTCCAACATTAATTACAAAAATTAGAATAATACTTTTCAAAGTGACTATTGATTTAAAAATTCCAAAACAAGAGGGAAAGAGTGCACTTAACTGATTCTATGTGGATATGGTAGTTTTTGGGTGGTTTGAGTGCAAGAATAAGTAGATATCTTATTGAAAATGCTTTGTTGCTAAAACTGTAACCTAAAACTCGAGTTTGGTCAAAACCGTATAACTCATTTTATGGCATATGTACAATCCTAACCCTTTTGTACATGATTTGACCTACTTGGATCTAGGTCTATAAATTCTGAGTGTTTTTTCTCCCTATAAATTTTTGTCTCTATGTCTCATTATTCTTCATTCACCTTTAGAATGGATTTGTAAAATTTTTCTCAAACCCTAAAACCCTTGTATTGAAAGAGTTATTTCTGCAAAACAAATTTAGGTGGATTTTGGGAACCCCATGCATCGTCAACATTTCCATTACTCTTAAGATGGCTTAAACCACACATCATTCTCCTAGGTTGTGATATCTATTGTAGTTTAATCAGACTTGAAAATCATGTTTTGACAATACTTCACTTGAGATTCACACTTACTCAAATACTTGGAAGGTTCACTTTTTTTCTTGTAGGATTAATATGGAGACTCCTTAACCTAGGAAGAAACTTCATACTAGTAGATGGTGCTACCGTAATGGATGTTCCTAAGTTAGTTCAAATTTTAGGGAGATTTTAGTGCCTTTAGCGCTTGCTTTTACATGATGAATTCATAAAGTTCCAAGTACCTAAATGAGGTGTGATTTACAAGATTATATATGCTTTTAAAGGTTATTATGTCATGAAACGCTGACCAAGGGGGTGCATTTATCCATAATAATGTTATATAATTTAAATAATTAACCAAAAATATGTCATTCCAAAATCATATAGGGTCGGGATATAATTCTACATCCTGACCAAAATCGATGTTTTTTGGACCTCAGGGAGAAAATGTTACTTTGACTTCCTGGACCTAAGCATGAATGTTTCCATATTTATTTTATGTAGTTAAACTTTAGATATTGACGAAAAAGAGAGTGCAAAGATAAATAAGTGCAATGAGTGTTATCAAGGTATGCTAAGCAAGAGCGATGAGATTGAATTTGTCCAACCAAGTTTCCAATTTCAATATCATATGTGTCAAAGGATAGATTTCCAAATTTGAGCTTCTACATATATGCTAAGGTTTGGCATCATACCCTTCCAACCAATTCTATTGTTGAACTTGAAATCATGATGATTCTCTTGGTAAATGAATTTCAATATCATGACCTTCCTAAAAATAACATCAATGCTTTCATCAATTGCAAACAAACCAAAAATGAATATTCCCAAGCTTTCATCAAATGTTGGAAGACCTTATCCACTAAGGATAATCACAGCATGCCTAACTAAAATCTATTCAAACTATTTCTTAGATCCCTTGAACCTTGACTTCAATACAAGGTGAGATCCTTCTCTCCTACCTCTTTGTAATACGAGTTTGAGCAAGAAGAATACAAATATTACCTCATGAATTAATTTAAAAATACTTCCTCTAAGAAATAACTACCTTAGAATATTAAAATCTTCATGTGTCCCAAAAATAATAATTCCACTAATAATAGAGTCACGAGACACTCTTCCTCAAGGTACTTCTTTTAATAGGATTATCCGTAACATTGTCCAATTTAATTCTAAACCACATAAATTTCCTTTCTTCTTCTTGTATTGACTATCATTAACCTCTATCTAAGGATTATTTGAAAATATTTCTACCCTAACCATTCACCATGATTTATTTAATAACCTTCTCAAAATCTTCCTCAATGGCACGATGAATGGAAATTTTTTTATGGTGGCAAGCTAATCAATACCCCTACTATAGTAATAATCATTCCCTTTGATCCTTCACCTTACCTTATTCCTAGGAAATAAATTTTATCATGAAGCTATCACTTAAGAAAGGCTAGATGAGGCCATCAAGGAATGTGAAAATATCAACAACTTGATCGAATGAAGTGCTTGATCAAGCCAATGAACATATCATATTTTACAATGATCCCCTTCCTAGGTCATTCAAATTCATAACAATCTAACCCTGGTATTTACAAAAATAATGTAAATAATATAATTTTTGACACATTATATCCCTCTACTATTACATATGTGGAGAACATGATTAATACGTATGGTTCCAAGTGTAATATCACATGTATTGGCCCACCATATCCTTCTTTGGCTTAGATAAAATCTTATAGATTCATCTATTTTTGTTCCCTAATTCAAACATCACATGAACAATCCTCAATTCTAGATTTTATAGTCTATATAAACACCATCATCCCTTATGTATATATTCCTACATTTTCTATCCCATTTGTGACTATGTCATCCTATTTATATTCCATCGACCCCTATGCACTTACACATGTGATCCCATCCGATATTCCTTCTATCGCTTCATATGCCACAGGCTTTTATGAATATCCTTCCACCATAGTTGATCCTATAGAAATGTCATAAAAATACAAACTTGGAGCTCTTTGTAATCCCCACTCCTTTAGAATCTATTCAAATGGATACCCCTCATGTTCATAGTGTTGTATAATGCAGCATTGAAGATTGGGACCCTCTTGTAAAACTCTCTCGGATCCCAAATCAAACCCCATTCCTGGAGCTTATTCGCACCTCACCTAAACATCAAAATAATATTATGTTAGAACTATTTGATAATAACACCCATTTTCTAATCATTTTATGGAAAGAACCTACCCTACATGGTTCATAATAGAGCATCATATATCAATGTGATGAAATATCCATTTATATTGACATTTTTACTAATCATTCATCATGCATTCATTTTCCTCTTGATTCTATGATTCTTGATGAGATTCTCTTTCATGTAGATGACCCTCCCCTATTTATCTAAATCTAGATTGGCCATACTATGGTTAAGAGAGCCCTAATATATGAAGGTTTTGGCACATGTGTTAATTCTCTTGATTTTATTAAGACACATGGCTACTTTATTGAAAACCTAAAATCTACTAGGAGCATGTGTCTAGGTTATGATTGTCACTAGATGCCCCTTATGGGTTGAATTTTTCACCCTATCACTATGCCTCTTTACACCATCTTCATTATAGTCATAATATTCAAATTATTCTTGTCTTATAATATCCTCTCAAATAGATTATGGACTTATTACATGTGCACAATTGTGTTAACTTCCTACCAATGTATCATATTTTCACACTAGAAACTATCTATAAAGTGCAATGCAACACTAATCCTTGGAACCATTACCTCTTTTAACAATTTGGGACATTCAAAATTCCCACCCTTGAAGAACTCCGTACCATCCCATTTTTGGAACCCAAACACTTCAACTATCATGTAATTCCCTTCATGGCTATAGTGATCATCTTGAGGTCATGGGACATACTCCGCCCAACCTTATACACTCGTATGATGATGATCCTAGTTAAATCAATCTTATGATAAATAATTTTGGTCTCTCTAATACATTTATATCATAATTACCTCTTAATCTACAACCTTTCTTGGAAAAGAAGGATTTTGATAGAGTCCCTATCACTATCACTCACGTAGTCTCCCTCTTATATAGCATCCCGTTCAACTCCGAGACAATCATCAACTCATGTGATATTGATGTTACTATTGTTGATTACAATGGTGGTTTTACTCTAGATTGTCCCTTATTAGTAGGTTATTTCCAAGATAAGAATGTATAAATTCTTCATTATCAAGATTCATTACAATCTAAATGTAGTCATAACACCAATACCATTGCGCTATCCTCACAAAGTACACCTACTAACTTTGATCCTGAAATTGATGACCTCATTGATGATGAGGATGATTTATATGAATTTGAATTTTAGAATGAGTTCATGAGTTACACACCTCTAATTAGCAATATGATTCTGTTAGGCCCCAAGTTTTGGAAAAGTAAAATAAAATTTTGTCCAAGTTTCCCTTTCCTCGGTGCAAAAGGCACTTTTTTTTTGGTGTGTACATCTTTGTTGTTGTGAAACATTTTATGGTGTAGGTCCCCCAAATAAGATAAACCTAAATATAAGGTTTACATGTAGGGATTCTATAAGATTTCAAAATTTCATGCACTGAGAAAGAAACTAAGTCACGCTCACACAATATTAGTATGCAAGAATTGGTTGAAGAACTCTAATTAAAAGGAAGTATATGGAAATGTGACCAATATTTTGAGCCAAGTATGCGTTAAAGTGATCTTGAATTGTCAAAGCATATAACTATGTCCCACTTTTTTGTAGTTTTTGTACCTTCAACAAAATATGTCCAACATCCAAAACATGACCAAACACATATTAAATGACCAAACATGTATTTTTAAGAGATTATAAATACCAACGTGCAAAACACACAAATTTACCTTTTTTTTTTAACTTTTATAGTATTTTTAAATATTTATTTACTAGTCGATTTTAAAATATTTTATGCCATAAAGTGGGACACACTTATATGCTTTGACGTTGCAAGTCATAGGAAGTTCATTAATGAGGAGGAGATGGTGTGCTAAATGGATAGAGGAAGTGCATTAATGAAGAATAATTTCTAGAGAGTTAGAAGCCCTAAGTTATGCACAAAGACAAGGTGTGATGCCATTTTTCATGCATGTCATCCTCTTGACTTTGTGTTAAGACTTTGTAAACATGGATCAAAGGCTAGTGTGGTTGTTAAATTGATGAAGGGAAAGACACCATATATATATATATATATGGTGAGTTATTAGTTAATAAGTTAGTTGATTTTGTTGGTCATTTGATCATTTTTGTGCTAATTAGTTTATCCTTTTTGATCTTCTAGGTTGATAGTACTTAAATGCAAGCAATTCTATTATGAATGAAAATATAGAACTTTGATGACATTTACTATAATGGAGAATATTGAAACAATATATCAATTAAATGCAAGGTTCTTATGAATATTCTATATATGTATATTGAGTGAACGATTTAGTTTATACTAGTAATTTATACTTCACATCTTGATATTTCTATTGCACTAGTCTAACTACTACCTATGTGAAAACTTGACAACATTTCATCACATATTCTAAAATTGATGGAACCAATACTTTCCTCGTGCCTCAGTGACAATGCCAAGAGCATGCTTGTAATGATAATTTGGCACATGACATTGTACAAACTTGTAATGCACATCAATAGAAGAGACTCATTCCCACAAGATTTAGTTCGAGGAGAAAAAATTAAGTGTGCAACATTTTGGCTTCATTGTTAGAACCCGTTGAAATTGTGTTGATATGATGAGATGGGAGAAACAATGTTTCATATCACTCAAGAAAATATTGAACATAATTGGATAGAGTGGAATAAATATTTTCAAAGAAGCGCCTAGTCATAGGCATTTATCACTAAGGACTTAGGTAGATAAACATTTGTCTGACTTGATTTATTAAACTTTCTCTAGTGAGCTACCAAGTAACTTATACACTTGGTTGGCTACGTACTTCTTGGAAAAAAAGTCTGAATTTGGGGAAGAAGTATAGTTAGATTCTAAAGTTGAGTACAAGACTCGTGCAACATGAAATGACATGGATACGCATGGTAGAATTTTAGTGGAGAGAAGTTCTTCATAGCTATGTGATAGAATATGCAGTTTTCACCTACTCTTGTATTGACAAGTTAGAGTTATAATTATTTCGTGAGCCAGCTAAACTCTTACTCACATGAGCAGTATACGAGGTTGAGGAAGATAAGAAAAGGTTAAATCATTGCATGAATGGTTTAGATAAGTGCATGCTAGGGTAGTAGCGGTATGAAAAATCTCGTCATAAAGTAATAGCTGAGAAAAGTCAGTAACTTTCGTGAAGACCCAAGCTCAATGGGAATTCAAAGAGGGAGATTAGAGTGAAGAGAGAGACCCAAGATGCATGTTGTAGTAATACGAGCTCAACAGGATGATAACACGTAATTTTTGTTTAGAGCATTAGTTTTTAAATTTTGGTTTGATATTGTTTATTTCATTGTATAGCTTAAATAACATTTTGGTCATTTTCCCAATAAATTTATCAACTTTTAAAAAAATTAGGTTCATAGTATGTCTAGTATAGTAGTTTCGTTTGAATGAAAAAATAGTGGTTATCTATTGTCATTAGTTTTCCTTATAGGACGGTCATAGTCTATTTAAATAAAGCATTTTTATGACGTAATTGTTATATTCAAAAAAATTATTTTATTATACAAACACATTATCGGGACAATTCAACGTCTAAATAAATGGCCAATATGTATTTACTCTATTTTGACAAGATATATGATCGCAAAAAATGACATGCATTTAAGCTTCAATATTTTTCCTATTAAATGAGAAACATCCTACTCTATGTTAGATGAAATAGAGGAAGGAGGGCCATCAATAACCTCTAGTTTTCCACTAACTCATAGGTTGCATATTGTAGTAGCGGAAAAATAATTATGCTAAACTGACTAAATCCATATCTATTTCCAATTACTAATGGTGCTCATCTTACATTGTTCATGATTAGGTGGAAATGATCAAGAATAGTGGCTGAAAACATGAAGTTCGGTAAGAATCCTAACACTCGCTATATACACATGTATATACATGCTTTTATATGTGATGTGTCAATGAAAATACTAACACTCACTAGAAGTGAGTGTGAACAAATGAATATGTTCTTCTATGTGTCATGATAATCCCAACACTCACCGAAAGTGAAAATGAGAGCAAATGAGTGTTTCCTTGTTTACATATGTGTTAATGAGAATATTAGCACTCACTAAAATCATAAACAAACATATTCATGTAGGTCAACATTAATAGTAGAGTGGATGTATCTAGTGTCTTTCTAAACAAATATTTATAACATAATTACCGACTTGACGAGAATTGTGATCTTAAAAACGAGAACTCTAGCCAATAAAACCATATTTTTATGTCAAAAACACCAACAATCAACCCCTAAATTGAAAAGTGGTGCTACCAATATCATCCATTTTTTTCAAGGTTAGAATTACAAAATTTTACAATCATGGCCTTACAAACTTGTAAAATTGATAACAAAGACCTCAAATTGAAAAGTTGTGTTATTAGTTGCTCTATTTGTTTCCCAGGTTTGAAATAATTTTTATACAAAACTATAAGCTTCACAACAAGTACTACCACAACCAAAACAATAAAATCAACTCTCAAATTACCAAAAATTATGTTACCACTAGCACCCCTTTTTCCAAGTTAAAATTACAACAATTTTGAAAGAATGGCCTCAATAATTGGTACCATTGCAACCAAATTTAAAAATTAACCCTATAATTGAAAAGAAGTGCTACCAAGAGGACCTCGTTTTTGACTTAAAATATTAATATTTTTTAAACCATGGATTAACAAATGTATACTATTAAAAAAATCATAAATTATCATTGAAATATCTACTATAACAAGAATATATTATCACTACAAACAATATATATATATATATATATATATATATATATATATATATATATATATATATATATATATATATCAATAATATTAATATATTGTGTGCATGGTTTTGTGCTTTTAGCTAAGTTAGATGAATGAGAACTAACACCTAAATAGTTCTATAACAAAGCTAATGACAAAATCTAAACACCATCAAAGATGAGAGATAAACAAGATTAATACCTAGCATAATGCATTAACTTTGAATTAACAATGCTATAATATTTAAATCTCTACTTCTCTAGACTACCAACAAACAAGTAAATGGACCTAAATAAGCTCCATGACAATCAATATTTGGTTGTCCTTGATATCTCCAAGAACCTAG
Organism: Taxus wallichiana var. yunnanensis; assembly: GCA_018340775.1. NCBI lineage: Eukaryota > Viridiplantae > Streptophyta > Pinopsida > Cupressales > Taxaceae > Taxus > Taxus wallichiana. The sequence goes on from CM031239.1 coordinate 220,391,731, forward strand.
GAATGGGGGCTTATCAAAATTGGGCTACAAGACCCTTTTGACACCTCCCATATGACCTAAGCACTTTAGGCTAGAATAGGAAGCTTAGCTCCTCAAGATGATGAACTCTCAAGAGAACACAAAAGCAAGCTCTTAGTCTATTTTGCTATATGCTTTGCATTTGCTTTCTCAAAGAGTTTAGGTGTAAGTAAAAAGGTAGGTGGAGGGCTCTTTATATAGCCCAAAGGATAAAGGATTCAACACATCCTCATGAATGTGGGATAAAGGTAAAACATGATTAGGAATGGATATGGTTGCTTTATTAAAGGTAACCTTACTTTAGAAGGGTTTAATACATGTTTAGCAAGTCACGAGAGTTGGGGGTATTTTAATTAATCAAAGTTGATTAATTAATAGGTAGGTGTAAGCTTATAGAAGCCAATTAGAAGAATATTAGTGCGATTTAAGCTATTGTGAGGGGATTAAATCAATTAAACATTGATTTACTAGTTAAATGAAGGGGAAGACTAATTAATTAATAATAATTAATTAATCTAGATAGAGGAAGTGATAATTAATGGAAGGTCGTTAATTAGGCTGTTAGCTGGATAGGCGGCTTAATCAATTAGTGTATTGTAATTGATTAACGACAATAAGAGGGAATATGAGTGCTTTTGACAATATGTCGTCAATTTGTGAGAAAGGGGATAATTAGCGTAATTTAAGTATTTAAATTGCTTGGGTGTAATTATAGGTGTCTACATTTGCCCCTCTTTGGGGTGGCGTAAGTGACACCATTTCAAAGATAGTAGATGGAAGAAAATTTTGAAGGGATAGAAGAAAAATTAGTAGGAGGGAGAGATGCCCCCTCGAGTGTCAATGGGGTGAAGAAAGAAGCCGATCGACAATCGAAAAAGATGAGAAATAGGTAGAAGAATGGGGAATTAGTAGGAGGCAGAATGCCCCGATGAGAGAGAAAATTAGGGGTGAAAGGGAAGTAGTGTAGAAGAAATATGGACGAGGGGAGAGAAGATCTTAGCCTCTAGCCGCTTATTTGTTTGGAACAAATTTGATGGTATCATATTGTCATAGGAACTACATCATCAGTCCTTATGAAAATACAAGCATACGACAAAAGTAGAATGACATGAAAAGCCATACTACGAACAATTTTCCATTGTTGAAAACACTAACTCGTATGCGACATACAAAATGCAATGCAATATGAGAAAGTGAAAGATGCTTAACTCCATGCAACATACAAAATGCAATGCAATACGAGAAGAAAACAAGCTCATATAACAAGGAAAATAAGTACGAATGCACATATCCAACCCAACAACGGTCAAGAAAGTTGTACAAATGTTTTGTTATCGGTCTTTGGAGAGATCCACAAGTTCATGATTGGCAAAGGGCTAAAAATGATGCCCCAAGAAAGGATATGTGCAAGGGGAAATGACGATGGACACAGTGGTCCATGAAAAGCACTCGTGCACAACGAAACAACACCAGCAACCAAAAGTGCCCTCGAGTATAGACGAAGCAAGCGGCTAGCTTTGTGAATGGTTGTGAATCCAAAGTGATCTGCGAGTTGTATTAATCGGGAAAATGTGAGACAAACCAACAGGATATGGAGAGAATACCATGCGCAAGACACAAGTTTCAGTTTGTAATAAGTAAGTTACCATTTGTGTAGGGTTTTTTTTTTTAGAAAAAAATTTTGCCTTTTTTGGATTTTTTGATATATTAAGTGTTTATATTGCTTTGGCTTGCTGAACTGTGGTAAACAAGAGAAGAAAGGAGAAGAAGAAAATGAAGGGCCTAAGGGCAACAGAAAGTGCCCTAGGTGGAAGAAAGGAGAAACAAACGACAAATAATGTCCTTGTTTAGTGGAAAAATTAAGAAAAATAATTATTTGAAAAATAATTATTTATGAGAGTGTGAAGAAGAATAAAAATCGCCAGGGAGCAATAAAATTGTCCGAGGGAGAAGAAAGGGGTATTGGACAAAAAATGCCCCAATACGGTGAAAAAGAAGAGAAAAATAATTATTTTAATAAAAATAATTATTCCACAGTGAATAGAGGAGAAAATGGTGATCGAAACGGGTTTCCCAGCCGTCTTAACGGTGAAAAACAAGTTAATATACCCCCCTCGGGGGTAAAAACATCACAATCAGTTCATTTTAACCGCTTAGTTTAGAAAATTTACCGTGAGGCTCTGACACTCAGGAGAGATGGTGATCGCACGAGACCATTTGAGGCATGCTGACACAGTCTAGGGGTACCAGAGGCACGCGGACGAGGGGCCATTTGTGAGTATCACAACCTTGCTCTTAAATTTTTGTCATTAATGCATTAATTAGGGTAATTAGGTGTAGAAAACATGTAGGCGTAGGCTGAAGAGATAAAGAATGAAAAGAAAATATTATGGGTAGATGTTTAAGAGACAAAACAATCAATGATAGTCATAGGAGAGGAAATTTCAAGCAAGGTAGCAAAAGATGATGATCAAGCCAAGAAGAAATTAGACAAGCCTAATGAAATCTAATAAGAAATATTACCCATAGTTGTGGCAGAAAAATATATGAGATGCATCATGTATACTTGTTTGGAATCTAATAAATAGAAGAGGACATAAGAGATGAGATTATCACACCTAGAAGTGCATCTAAGAAGATTGATAAGGTCTCAAGGGAAAGAAGAGAAAGAATAGCCATAATTTTTCTTTGTTGACTATTTACTAATCTAAGGTGAAATAACAAGCATGGTGTGCTTTTCTAGGATTCTAGAAGGCATATACTACTTGAAATAAGCATTGGTGTATTCTTGAAGTAGAATCAACATCATTAGGTGCTGATAATAGACTTCTCATGTTGCAAATGTGTATGGAGTCAAAGGTATGTTTTATTTATTTCTCACATTAGGTCCTTGTGCATGTTGTGTCTAAATAAGGTACTTAAAGGTTCTTCTTGAATGTACACAGAAAGAAAAGTGTATGTTTGTAATAATAAGACATGTGTTAGTATAAAGGTTGTTGAAAAGTGTCTTTTAGATCATGTATTGGTATAATGTTAGGTCTATTCTAAATCCAATTACTAATGCTTGGTGAAGTGTGTAATAGTTTTCTATGATATCCTATCTCGCTTCTCAAGAACAAAGTCACGAGGTTAGTGAACTAGGTCTTTCAAGTTCTACCATGAGTTTATTTGAGTCTTAAGAGTTGTTCTAGTCATGATAAGTTTCTTTGTCTATCTCCACTTAGTCCAATAGGCCTTGGTCAAGTTTGTTTAGTATTCAAATGTTGAATCATAAAGAAAATTTACTTTCACAAGGACTGTCAAGATTCATCATGAAGTCATAATGTGTGATTGATTCATATTATGCTCATACTAGTTTAGTATTAGTATGCTATGAGCCCGAGTGTACAAGAAACCCAGTAATGATGTCATGTTGAGAAGATTCAATCTAGGAAGATGGTCAAAAGAGTGTCCACATGGGTAAATATTAGTTCTAAGTCAATCTCTAAAGTCATATCATCATACCCTAAAAATT